>OX388347.1:74885632-76207213 GCA_947579665.1 Sympetrum striolatum | reverse complement strand
TTATGTCTCACTTCCTAACCGATCTCTTTCGTTTATTTTTCCTCATCCAATTTTCATTTCCGTGCATTTCCTTGAAAGAACCCGCTGCACTCGAATTAAACATGTCTGCGAGATTCCAAGGATAGATGCATAATTTAATGCTCTTTTTTCCTATCGTTGCATTATTTGACGTGTTATACCAAAATATGTTGCTGCAGAAAGTGAACTCAATGTTTTAAATTAAAAAATTATAAACAAAAATGAAAAATCGAAGACAAGCTATCCAATGAAATCAAAGTAATTTTAGGTGTTCTCAAGGTAGTTATCTGGGACCTTTTTCGTATTTATTAATGTACTTTATCTTGCACTCGGGAATAAAATCAAATAAGGTAATTTCGGGTGAGATGCCCCACCGTGAGAGAAGCCCCAGTCGCAGTATTTTTAAGGAAAACCACAAACAACAAGATTGCTCTACTGACGTTGTTCGTCAGTTAGTTGGAATGCACCTGTCAATTTAACTTTAAAGCGATACTTGTTAAGGCTTTATTCAAGAAAACGTTTGTAATCTACATTTAAATTTCAATTCAAATTTAAATTCACGTTCGAATGCATTTTATGCACGATCAAAAGATGACGTATTGTTTAGTAATCACTAGGGTGGAGCGTTTTGCCACTTTTTTTCTGATCGAAATGTTATACCCGGCAAAAGTGGCCCACTCATATGGTCATAAAAAATATAATTTTTTTTCGAAATCAAGAAATGTCTTCTGTGAGAATTTTTTCCTCGAAGTTACAAAACTTCGGAAAAACATCAAAATTGTCATAAATTTTTTCGGTTAAAACGACAATATCCAAAAGCTGTATTAATACTTTCTACATTTTTCTCAGGCCAAAGGCATAAATTTTCATCAACTTATTCAGATAATCAAGCAATTCTTTATTTATAAACGGAAATGATATCAGACAATCCAGAACCGGTTTCGATTCGCAAATGCACCTCCAACCGTTAAATTGAATGACAGGAATTTCACGCAATTCGTCTCGCATCGTTCATTTTAATAACTCCCTTCCTGAGATGGTTTCCTGCATTACCTCACAGTGATCTGTCTACCGATGAGAAATCACCGTATTTCTCTGAACAGAAGCAACGGAATAGCCTCACATACCACAGCAAGGGTATGTCAAAACTTGCTCTTTTTTATGAAGGGAAAGATCTCTCAGGGGTGGGAAATGTTTTGCCAACGGAAAGGATCTATCGCCCTAACGCTTGAACTATATCTGTCTGCACGTAAAAACCATCAGACCTTACATAGCAAAACTTAGACCTAAAAAGGCATGAGGAAAACATTCTCTCCTTTTAACAAGAAGTCATGAACGATGCAGATAATCGTATGAAGGACCACAATTTAAGCTGAAAAGATCTGCACTTCAATCTTTCGATTTATGTACCTCTTACTCCGCTTCAAGACAATCATACCAATAAGCATGACCTTGTATTTTACTCTCCGGTTTGCTGTACTGGCAGCCTCAAAAGCCGTTTTCAAACTAGTCCTTAAGTTGCGTAAAGGCAAATAACGCCTTGGAGGAAGGCAGTCAGATGAGCTAATACATTTTTTCACCATTCAAGCTGGGAATCGTGCTATAAGACTAAAAAATCAAAATTTACGAACGTTTACAAATGAGTTAAGAGCTGGATTAAGAAAAACGGGCAAGTGGAACGCCTGGATAGTAAATCACGAAGACCGAAACGCTATCATTGATAAAGACGTTATACACTGCCATTTTCAGTCCTAATCGCTTATGAAGATATCGCTAAAGCATATCCTTCGTCTATGTGATAAATTCAAAAGTTTGTTCTTGGCAGATTAAAGAAAACTTGCTAGGCCGCATATAAAAAAGTATCCCTAATACAAAATGAAATGCTGTGCAGGTAAGATGAACACTAGGAATGCCATAAATGTATTTCATACTGTTATAGACTATTCCTTATTTTGAGGCTGACACTCAATTGCTGATAAGCCGTACTAGTGAATAATTTACAAGAAAATAGGAGAGGAACTAATAGGCGCTTGCTGAGAGCCAACACCTTTCCCGCGGTATAATTAGTATGCAGTGGAATCAGTAGAACTTCATCGGATTCAACATCTCGAAAAGGACCAGATTTTTTTAAATATATTCTATTAAATACGAATCCAATGAAATCGGTTGCATAGTGATCAACATTACATGCAATATGCAATGATATGAGAAAGAGGTTGTGACTGAATTTCAATGAGCTTTTATAACCTAAATCGGTCTAAAAACCGTTTCCTGAAGGTAATAAATATATTTTGAAAAGAACATTTTTACCTCATTAAAGTAAAATCAGGATGACCACTGGAGATTTTTACTGCAGTGACAGTTCTGAAAGAAGTAAGGGATTGCTCGACCAGCTGTATGGATAGGATCTATTCTGCGACCGCTACCGTAACCAATAAGGTATATAAGTATGCATTTTTTGCTAGTTATATAAGTATATAGTTATAATGTAGTTACTATATACATGTTATGCATTAATTATGTATTTGTGTAAATATCATGATTGTAGGTATAGGACTACCAACTGGCATACAGCCTGTCCGCAGTTTTATTATGATAATAGTAATTAATTTGATGAACAAAGTTGTCAGAATAGAGCGAATAAACTGTTTATGAGCCACTTTTTGTTTTAATGCTAACTAAAAGAGAAATCTAGATCAGTTGGAATAAAAGAATTGATTGGAAAACATTTAATTTCGCAGTTACGCTAATTTTCTTCCTCCATTGGATCAATATGAAAACTTTTATCTGGACTGTACCTGGCAGAGATATGTCTGGGCAATCTTTAAGTGTTGCTTAATGCTCGGATAAATATTTTTATGAATGAAGTAAAAAGTATTAAACGTACGTGATGTTCAAGGTTGTGCTCACAATTAACGTATCTAACAACTAACAGGACAACTTAAGCATGCAGAAGAAGACGTGACTGAGTAAATCACTTTAAAATTAAAAGGAGTAAAGAAAAATATAGTTTGGATTCTTTCAGAGGAAGCTAGGAAATTTCAACACAGAAAAATATAAAATCTACTTGGCTAGAATGAAATGAATGAAGATTTCACTTGCCTTAATCTCTTGAGAAAAAGATCTAAGATGCGAACAGGATGCATTTAATTAATAGCGTTTTAATAATTTTAATCAAAATCCTAGTAATTTCAATCCTCCTAATAATTTTTCTATTTCCAATCAAATAATACGCAAAAACATGATACTTTTCCCTTCCCCGCAAATTCTGTGCTGCCATGCGATACCTACTGACGACCGAATGAACTATCTACAGTTAATATACGCTAACACGAAAATATCGTTGAAATTCGTACAAAAAGTTCTAAGATATAAAATTATAACCAATTCTATAGGAAAATTACAGTTTAAGGATATAATGCATTTAATTTTCAGTAAATAGCCTTAATTTGTATCTAATTTATTACTCTATAAGTAGGACGACCAAGAAATTGCGCGGAAGGGGACGAGCATAAATAATATTTCTCCTTAAATGCCATCCGACTGCACTTCAAGGATTTACACACCTGAATCTCAGGCTTTATTCGTAAAATAAATAATTATGACAAGCGTACAAAATAAAAGCTAATCTGAAGTTTATACGGTTGAAACATGAAAAATACTGACTTAAAGTACTGTCCGAGACCTACTTATAAATTACGAGGAAAATTATTAGCCTTTTCAAGGATGCGAACTAAAGACCCTGAGTTAGGATTATCCTGTATCGCATTCGAGTTCTATAATATTTTACGAGTTTACAGCGAATGAGAAATAGCAAGAGTTTTTGCTGAAAAAAGTGAGTAACAGTCAAGGATAAGCCAGATGAAGATGTTACCTTCGGCTGATTATATTTTAAGACCGAATGAAAAGACGTGGACAGGTTTTTACGAAAGAAATAATTTATTCTCCGAAAACATTACGAATCGCAGGTCCGTGAATCTGAAATCCAAAGCCAAAATGCAAAAGCATAGATTTCTGACTGGAGCCTAAAGATATATTTCCATTTTACAATTTTGTGTCGCTTGTCATCGACTATTAATAAGAAATTTCGAAAGCGTTGAGCTGCAAATACTCCCTAGGAAAAAGTCCTTTTCTGGATTCTGCTGATACAAAAGATATTGAAACGCGGAGACTAATCTTTCCCAGGAAAAATTGCTTTTAAAAACCTCAGACAGTGGTGAAACCACGGCTGATTTATGGCTTTCCTAATTAGAAAGAATTGCCTTATAAGGTAGCCCGTCTCGGACGTGAGGCCACAAATATCCACCTGTCCACCTTATTATAAGTACATATATATTTCCGACGGCCCACACCTCATCCAGCGAAGATGCTTTTTCCTCCTCTCGGAGGGACGTGCGTTGAAAATTGAATTAGGGGCGATGGCCCGGGTGAACGAGCCCTGTAATGAAGTGGTAGTCCATGGAAGAATAGGAAGAGAGGAAATAATAATTTGGAAAAATTATTATAGTAAGAGGAAAGGTTAAGGGGTGAAAAATAGGAGAGAAAGCTAGTAAGAGTGGGCGTGTTATTTCCTTTTTCGTTTATGAGAAAAACCTAGCGACTCATCCGAGTAAATGGATACGCACCGTTATATGAGTTCAGAAACGGGTAATTATAAAAATCCTGAAATTGGAATGTCCGTTCCGGAAGGAAACGTGGGAGAAAAAATCCACTCGTCAACGCCAAGACTCGAAATTTTGATGGAAAATGTCGAATAAATCAAACAAGGCCGGGTGATAATTGGGGGATTTGAATGCTCGAAGAGGGAGAATAAATCATCTTTCCGAGGTGGCTTATTACGAGGTGGCTTCATCCCAGATTAAATTTTTGATAGGTACCAGAAAAGATATTAATTTTTTGTGAGTCCTCGTAGCAATCTCTCTCTCTTCCGCAAACAAAGAAAATAATATTTGGATACCGTATATCTTTGAAACTCAACCGCAAAGGAAACAAGAAAACACCTCTGAAAACGGTAGCAGGTTTTAGGTCAACCTACAGTAAAAATTCATCAAAAATGACCGAATAAGAGTCGAGAATAACTCCATACTACGAGAACAGATAGCCATCAAAAACTAAATACTTTTTCAAAATAGAAGCCATAAAGATAGCTAATCAGCTATATAATGAAAATACTGAATTTTTCTATCGTGCTGAAGTTCTCGTAATGAAAATAAAGGTTTAAAGATGACATTAAGAACTTAAATATCTCCGATTGTGACAAATAACCTTAAATTTTACTCGGATTTTTCCATAGTATAGGATGTTCAAGTTTTACTAAAAAGTTACAAAAAGAAATTACTACGCAGCCAAAAATCACGAAAAATTGATGAGAAATTTCCTTATCGTGCACTTTAAAATACATAAAGATATTATATTATATTTAATTATTAGTACTACTTCACCTTTTCTGGGTGTGCTAAAAGAAACGATGAACAAATCGATTCGAAAACTTTTTGGCGCATATGTGACTGATTATATACGATCTAATATAAGAAAACTTACGATAAATTTTAAAAGAGTTAAACATCCTCCTTAAATGTACGCGTAAATGTACATTTAAGGAGGATGCTTAACGTGAACACCTTAGTTTAAGTGAAACAGTAGCTCTGCCAACTTCAACTCAGCTGTAAGCATACGATAGTCAAGCAAACCTCTGCTTCTAGAGTCTATTTCGTCATTCAGGCAAGCGCGTTTCTAGCGATCCTCACATTGCCTGGCGAAGGTAAAGACGGGAGTGAATTATTCCATTGGAAATCACGCGTTCCTCAGAACTCTAAGAAGTAAGATGCCTTGCTGAGAAATAATTTGGCAGGCATGTCCGCGAGCATTCAGCGACCCTAAGGATGCGGGATAAAAAGAAGGTAAATGGACCACTAAATTAGCCGTTGTTAGAGAACCTGAGGACTACCCGCAGAAATTAGAACACGCCTTCAATGTATTCGCGACGAAAAACGCAAGTCACGGATTTGTATTTAATCACTTTATTTACGCCTCCCAGATACATCCAGCTTCAATTTTTTACAGCGAGGTTATTCCGAAAATTTCGACGAATTCCGCATTAAGTGGAAAATGATCTTAAATCACACGGTAACGTGACTTTCGACTCTTGCACACACCAACGTTGTCTCTACTCTGTGACTATTCTTCATGCCGAAGAGATTTATTTCCCGGTCGTAAAACACGATGACATTTAAATTTATTTCCTCGAAAAAATTCATCCGAGGAAAATGGAAAGGCGCTCGATATGGAATCTGCCAGCGACGGGGATGGACCCCGACGAAACGACAAGACCGAAGCACCCGATGAATTCATTCATCGCGCGGAGAAAAATCCCAGGAAGCGCCACCTCCCCCACATATAAAACAAACGCCTCTATTACATCCCTAAAGCCGTTATAAATCAGCAACGCGCTACCTAGAGAAGGTCTTCACCTGCCGCCATCAAAGCGTTTAACGCAGCTTTGATCTCCCGGAGACTGCGTGGCCTATTGCCCAGCGAAGACGTCCAGCGGCATTCCTCTCCCGAGAAACTCCCTGCCAACGCTCTAGGATGGGTGTGGGAGGGGATTCCTATTGCTTAGGCCATCCGGTCCATGGTTGTTCCGGAGGATGAAGATGCCTTTCTAGTCTCATCGGAAACCAGCTCATCTTCCGCTGATGGATCCCCTCTGGGTGTTATAAGGAACAGGTTGAGATCAGGGCGACGCGAGGTGCATTTGCAGACGTTCGACTACGATTTTATGCCAGCGGAAAAAGTTCGCGGGCTGAGAGCCAAGTATTTAAACGAATGAGAGAGGAAAGCTCTTTTTTTCTTCGAGTAAAACATTCAATTGTAACTATTGTGCTCGTCGGAAAATTCACGCTGAGTGAATGGCCTACAGATGACGCGATGCGTTGAAACCCAGGACGTATAATCCAAGTCGTAGTAGAAGCGTGTCTTGTTTAATCCGCGCTGGAGACATTCACTACAAAGCAAAGCTACTATACTATAGAAACATTCCGCTTGGCTGCAACTAAAAGTTCTGTGAAAGTAGGCAATCATTCGATAGTTTCGTTTTTCCAATTAACATATTTACAGCCTCATTGACATACATCTGCATCCAAATTAATACCCTGCAAGCCGACTTTACGTGAGTGGCAGAGGGTATATATTTAAAGGGATATACAGGGAGAATACATAGAGGCACCGTATATGTATATACATACAGGAGTATACCTAACTATATGTACACAGGGAGTAAGCATATAGGCAGGGATTACACAGGAGTCATACATATACAGAAATGAGAAAGGAAAAAGCTAATCGTGCGTTATTCGCGGAAATTTAAAAAAGAATCCGACGACGCACGCCTGTGAAAAAGTTGCCAATAACCGGACAAATGCTTAAGCATTCGTTCTCTCAACCGTGAAGGTGTGACTTCGATTCTTGCCAAGCTAATAGCCATTTCTGGCATCCATAAGATACGTCGTCATCTCCAATATAAAGAGTTCATTATTTACGATAACTATTATGGATTCTTTACATAGAGTCTATCTGGAAATGTACCAACTAGCGTACGCGCGAAAAGTTTCTGCGGAGGAATGTTAATCTGGCAGGATTTTGAATTATTTAGAAAGAGAGGAAACTAATGCAATGTGTACAACCGCGCACCTCCATATCCATCAACCTTGTTAAAGACTGATAGACTAATAAATTTTGTTAACAGCTTAAGAGAAACGACCGACAAGATGGCAAAATAAACCTGCCAAAAAACTTACAAAAGTAAAAAAAAACACAAACACACTTTACTTTTGTAAGTTTAAAATAAAGTTTAACCAAGTAACACACGAGTTGATTTCTTTAAACCAGCAAACTTTAGAATTTTATTTTATTTTTAGACAATCTTAATAGCACAAAAATGTTTCGTTTTATGTAAAGATAATTAGGCGCGTTTCTGCAAAAATTCATTCACGTGAAAGAATAAAAACCTGCCCCCTGTTTATTCTGCATAAAAATATTTTAATAATATGTACAGCCATACTGCCATGCTCGTTTGCGAAAGGTGATACAAAACATTTTTTTATCACTTACTGCTTAGACTAAATTTTTCAAACCCATAAATAAATACCTAGAAACACAGTCATAAAATTTAATTACAAAGAATTGATTTGGAATATTTCAATCTTAGCGTAAAAAGTATACTCCATAAAACGATTTCATAAAACACTAAAAAAATCAATTTGACATCCTGGATTCACATCCTTCTTTATTCTCCGTTTAATTCCTCTAGAAACGCACCATGACACAAATAATATAAGTATATAAACTTATTTCAGAGATTCGAATAGGTAAAAATAAATTTTTCGTTTTAATGAAGAAAAAGAATTGGTCAATCTTGCAATTTCCAACTACTGTGAAATCGAATAAATTGATCTCTTTCTTTTACAACTTATCATTACCGAAAATGAGAATTTTCCTTCTATTCTAATGATTCTTTGATTCTTGATATAACCACATAGTTTTTGCATATTGAATGTATGTATGCATACATGAATATTATGCCTGCCTCCATCTTGTTCACCCGCAATCAAACCGTAAAATTTGCCATGTAAGCCAACGTGTTCTTCCCTTTATTATCGCTATTCATCGACGAAAAACATGACATTATTTTCGTCGAAATTAACGCACGGAAAGGGTCAGCAGAGCGTGCAATCCCACACAAATTGACACCGGAAAGGGAACCACGGAGATGATATCTACCTCAAACACACGAGCAGATGCTTTCTCGGCATCACAAAAAATTAACTCCGAACAATAAATTCGCCAAATGAGCAGCCGGCGGACGCAGACCGAGTCTCATAATCCTACGTTTGAGCCGGACGAAGAGGCTCTTGGTGACTGATGCAGTCGTCCGAAAGGGATAAGGCCGAAAATGTACGCGAGATACACCTCCGATGGACCCGCCCCTTTTGGAGAAAAAATACACGAGCGGGAAGGTCCTTCCTCATTGTGGCCAACTCCCAGAGAAGGAGAGGGCATCGAGAAAGGAGGGAAAGCGTGGGAAGCGGCGGTGACAAATTATTAAAAAGATGTGTTTGAGGTCGAGCTGAATGTGGGCGTGTTTATGGGAGAAGAGAAATACTTTGGCGCAACGAAGGCTGCGGGGAGATTTTTTCTCTTTTTATAAAGGTTGGGTTTTGTGAAGGAGAGAAGGAACCATTGAGAAAGAGTGGCTGAAAGGATAAGAGTACGCGTGGGAGGGAGATTTCTGTGTTATGACATTCCAGTTACACGGTTTCCACAGAGGAGCGACACCGATCAATCTTAACGTAACGTATGCAGGAATTTACGAACTGCCTGGCGTTTTTTTCCCTTTCTCCCTAGTGGCGAAAAGAACGGTTCTATTCTCTATCTCGAATGTGTACAGTTGCGAGTCGAAAGCCTATTTGGGGTCTCGTTCCTACGTCTAACAAGCGTGAGGAAAAGGCGCTTGTTCAGCTACGGAATGGGAAGACAGTAGCGCATGTTAAGAAAGGATGTTTCCATGGATACAAGTGTCAGCAAATCTGTCTTTGTTCTCAGGCCACTAATAAAGACAACTTTTGTCGACTAAATGTGGCAAACATCTTAATTCAATATTGATTTATACAGAATAAATATCTATATCTTTCAAGAGATCAACATATATGTACTAAGATACTTAGAGCAACTAAGAGAGCATAATTACAAAAAGCCTAAGGAATTACCTGGAAGAGTTGTATAAAACTGACATCCCAGATATATAATATGTTGAAAAGCAGAGGAAATAAATTTCTAATAGGCTAATATATTCAGAACACTTGATATTTATATCCAGGAGAAATTAATACGCAAACATTTCTAAATTAGAATGGGAGGAGCATACAGACCGTCAATTTGTCCACTCATGTTGTTAATTTTATGACACCTTTAATATAGCATTGAATTCCAGCAAGACTTAATTGTAAATATTAATTAATATATGGAATTACAGTGATATGAATAAATGGTATCTGTTGGCATATATATCCTGTCTCTGCAGGTAATATCTGTCCTAGAAATTTTAAGAAAATATGTATTTTCTTGGTATAAATATTCAACTCTCAAGATATCGTTCAACGAAATAAGATAGCAAAATTACAACAAAACCTCTTAAATCACCTGGGAGCGTTACAGAAATATTAAACACCACGGACTGAAAATTTTGGCTCTATAAAATCGCATTTTAACTTGCAGCATTTTACGCATTGGAAACAGATCGTTGGGGTGACTTCATGATTAAAATATTAAAAAAAGTAAATAAAGGAAAATCGTTAAAATAATCTTTGGACCAATCAATAAGCAAGGTCATTGGATGGAAGGAAAATCTCTTCAGCTTTATCAACACTCCGAAAAAACCCCATGGACACACACCAAGGAAAATAAGCAAAGGAGAGCAGCAAGATTCGCATTGGGTGGATATGGGAAGATGGATAGCGTCACTGTAATGGTTGCAGAACTTGGCTGGGAAAAATTAATATATAGACGTCAAATAAAAAGGTTAGGGAATATATACAAAACTATTACTGGAAAGCCTTCGTTGAAAGATTTAAACAATAGACTCAGGGAACCGGATTACCTCGGGACCACCACCACCACGGGAACGACCACAATCATAAATTTGCTACCCTTAAACAGAGAACAGATATTTGTAAATATTCATTTTTGATTCGGGGAGTAGTAGAATGGAACAATTTACCTAGAGAAGTTTTAGAACCTTTTCCCTCTTCTTACAATGTATTCATGAATAGAATTAAAAGGGTTACGTGAATTTGTTGTAGTATTGTTGTATTTTATTAAATATTGAAATATAGTGGCATATTTTGAAATATTGTGTGATTGTAGTAAATTTTGAAATATTTTTGTGAATTTTGTAATAATATACGTATAACATACTGCCTTCGGGAGGTTTTGGGGGTTTTATTTATTTATTTATTTTTATTTATTTTCATATACCCGACTTTTTTTCCACCCGACTAGGGTGAATACCAGGCAGATTATTTAATTTTTCCCTCCTCCCACGGAAATGGCTACCACCTGGCCTGGTGCCTATTTGTAATTTTTAATAATAATAATATTTTCAGGAAAAGATCGAAGTTCAACGGATACATCTATAAGATCTTTATTATGGCGAGATTGAGATTGAAAAGTCTCTTCTTCCATCTAACCTTTCGTCATTTATGAGAAAAACATAAGAAGTATATAGGGGAATAGAGATTGAGAGGAATACTTTAGGAGGAGTGGATGTAAAAATAGTCCTAAATGATGAATTAAATTCCTAAATTCCCTGACCCTCGTATAAACTCCACGCAGATACTAAAACGGCCGCTACATCACCCGCGATAACCCTTCACCTTCTTCAAAAAGACAATCCGACGATAAGCATTCCGTGGTGAAGACGTTTATCTCATGTTATATCCTCATTCGTGGCAACTTCTTTAGACCAGATGTTTATGTCATCCATTTTGCGAAAAAATGTCCCGAAAATTTGGTCTGACGAGGGCATGAAAAACAATCGCATAAAGCATCTTTATCTACCTAGTACATTATTCTTAAAGATCTTCCCTCTGAAAATATCTTTAGATTAAGTCTCGCCTAAGTTAAGCCCAAAGTTTCAGTCGCACTGGATTGTCTTCCTGTACAGTCATCAGCGGAAGGGCTTGCTGGATAGTAAATCGCTCCAGCATAAGATGTCAAAAGCCCTGGAGGGAGAATGAGACTAGGGCAGATGAGAAATGAGATAGCTCGCCTCTTCTTTCCCCGTTGTTCCAGAACGCTAAGTGTTAATACCGTTTAGGTAAAATCAACACAATTACCTAATGAATGAAGCGAGTTAGAGCACTGAATAAGTATTAACAAAGATTATTGTCATTATTCAGCATCATTCATATCTCAGCAGCTCTCAATTAATCACATCCAAAAATAATGAGACAAAAGTGAATGAAAGATATAGTTTTTCTGTCCTTTATTAACAGACTGAAAAATATTCCACTAGCCGAAATATGTTGGCAGTTAAAGAGGATGAAAGTTAAATTTCAAATAGTACGATACAGCGTGTGCCTTGAAACCCAAAGCTAAACAGAGTGAAAAAT
This sequence comes from Sympetrum striolatum, assembly GCA_947579665.1. Taxonomy (NCBI): domain Eukaryota; kingdom Metazoa; phylum Arthropoda; class Insecta; order Odonata; family Libellulidae; genus Sympetrum; species Sympetrum striolatum. Next base: position 76,195,028 of record OX388347.1, on the reverse strand, counting down.
AACGAAATAATTGGGACTCGAACCCAGGATTCCCTCATAAAGCACCCGTTTAACAGAGGTAAGAGTGACGCAAGGCGGCAGTTGAACGGTTACCCTACAGGAGACCTGGGTTCGAGTCCAAATCAAGTCTTTATATTTCACTTCAGTGCAGCTTTGGCAGCGGAAATATAAATGTGGGTGAGAAATTCGCTATGCTTTTGAAACCTCAAAAGACAAATTAAGATGCAAACACCAAGGAAGAGCAATCCGTTATGATTAGCAATAGCAATAACAAATAATAAATTATCGTCTATTTATATAGACGAAAAATAACAATAGGTTACCTGAATTCTCCTCTCCCGACAAGGTCGCGCCCTTCATCGCCTTCTTAAGTCCTTTTTGTGGAAGATTTCACTCTCTAGAAGCGATGCAATAACCATGAGAATCTCTTTGTGTGGCAAATTAGAGCCACTTAGAAGCAGACGCCGTATGGGATACTCATGAGCGTTGGTTTACCTAGAATAGAAAATATTTCCAAGGAGACGTTAATGAAAGATGATACAGAGAATTAGGGATAATCTTGTGGACAAATACGGTCCATTTGTCTGCATAAAAAGTGGCAATTTTCTCCGTCTGAGAGTTTGCTCCGTGATAGACGAAGACATTCCCAAAGAATATCGTTATGGCAGAGATTCCTTTAGAAAAGGAAACCGTTATTTGGGTTGTAGGAACTGTGAGAAAAGGTTCGTTTTCTACTAATTTACCGCAAGGAGAGTTAAACAGACTCGCTGCAATAGGGAGGAAACAGAGGAAATTCGTACTGTGCTTCTAATGGGAAACAAGATTTCTGTCTTTCACATAAATTCCAACGGGGCGTTTTGGAATAGCTGAAAGTAAATTATTATCGTCCGTCCTTAACAAAAAATCACTAGCCTTGACTTCGTTTGCTGGAGTTTGTTTTAAATTTATCATTAATTTATTTAAATTATTTCGTTTTTTTGTCACAGAATTAGGAGACAATTTCGGCGAGCCAACCAACACACGAAACCAATCTTTAATACGGTATGACAAAGAGAAAGGAAATCAAATATGATTTCTACGAACTCCATGCCCTTTTAATTAACGGAATTATTAAAAAAATATATATTCTCCGGTAGCTTTTTTCGTTTAAGCTCAAATTTATTAGACAATTACTTTATTCATCAAAAAACGCGCTAAATAACGTTAGCACAACGTAATACCTTTATATACTTCTGTCTGTATTGATATTGATAGCATTGAGCCCAGAGGCTGGTTGGAACCTCACTCCCTTGAATATTAGCTACCAAGAGCTAGTGCGAAGAATGAGGCTTACGTGGTAGGATGAGGAGTGAGGTAGTTTACCCTTGCCATCCTCACCAAGCCAAAATGCTATAAGCGGAGCATGTCCACGCAAGTTAAGCACAATTACTCTACGGATAATACTTTTCCTGTCATTCCACAAGGAGAAACCTGAATTAGCGCTACTATTAACGCATACATCCATATCATCACAGTTATAAATGAGACAGTGATAAATTTTATGAAAGATACATTTTGCTCTATCCAGTACCAAAATAATAAAACTATAGGTGCACGAATTATAGAACTTAAAGATACTTTGGAAATCATTTGGATACCTTTAATTTAAAGTTTTAAACATTTTATAATATGTCTATCTAAAATGATTCTAAATAAAAATAAGTACTTTGATACTGTAGAAAATAATTATCGCAAGTATAATTTGCATCTCCCGTAAAGGCCAACTGTAAATCTGCACACCATACAACATATATTTCGACAAAAGATTCGTACACTAGCTACATGAGGGCACTAAATTTTGAGGTATCCAAGTGGCATCGTCTATGATGAGACTATATCTATTTAAATAAACAGAAAACTATTTTACAGCTGATTCGTAATTGAAAATGAATCTGAATCAAAACTATCAGTTTCATCACTGGTGAGCATTTGGAGGAGCCAAGTACGCTTGAAAATCAAAGGATAAACGGAGGAAACAATTTCGACTTAATTTCAAACCCAGGTCCTCCAGGGTTTCTATTATTCTGACATGTTCTAACCACTGAATTTCATAGTTCATGTTTAATGTTATAATTCACTTAAAACAAGGATATTCGTGGGAATCTAGTAAGCTCATTCGTCATCATAATCTCCTTATCATCCTTAAATCCTTCTTTACTTTTTGTGAATACCCCTCTAATCTAGAATTGATTGTTAACCTCTTGATATCTTATTGTTTATTTTCATTTTCTAAAGCCTTGATTTCTTAACTTTATTCCTTAGGTCTAAATGTATCTTTCAAATCTTTCTACTTTTTATTTATGGAAATACTTATCATTAAATTTGTGTAACGTTTTTATTTTTACATGTTGTAGTCATTTATAACTCACAATTTATTATGTTTTTAATTGACAGCTTTTGTCGATAACTGCATACTTATTTAATAAGTGAATTTTATAAAATCATGTATTCTTAAAATGCATAGGGCTCTGCTCTTAAATAAAAATTATTATTATTATAAACCAGAAGACGTCGCACTTATAGATGGCAGAAAGAACTTCAACATGATGGACGTTAGCATACCAACAGACTGCAGACTTTATTTCAGAAAAGAACAAGATGAAGCAGGAAAAAACAACAAGAGGCAGAGATTTCTGGAAGACAAATAAAATTACATGACCTAGATTACGATTAAAAACGTGACCGGACGGTCAATGACTCATGCAAAAGTTGCATCAGTTCCTGGAGTTGAAGGAGATAGTTATGGAGGAAATATATCACTGGAAAAAATGTCATTTTTGCTGTAGAAAGTGAGTCAAGAAGAGGGATATATCGAGGAAGACACTTTACACATTCGCTAAGTCTATCTGCGATGAGCACGCAATAATTTATGCTTAAGGGCCAAAATTGTCATGTTTTTTAAAAATATGTTCATTCATTCCAATAATATTTTAAATTTATCATATGAGTGAATTAAATAACATAAAAATCCAACCAAACTTGTATATTGTTACTGCGGGTGCCCGAGTTTGTCTGAGAAATATCTGTGCTTGAGGTTGAGGTTAATCCAGCTCCTGCTGTTTTAAATGATAGTTCAGGGAGGAAAGAAACCACCGTATTCTGCCACCTTTGTTTTAAACAGTTAGTAATTAGGAGAAGGAAAACAAAAAAGACTCTCTGTGAATGCAATAATCCTCTCTGTGATGAATAGTCAAAAACGTGTGATGTAAGTATAAGGAAAGGGTTGAGGTGACTGCACATAAGGGCGTGCACCCACGAAAATTCCCAAGGAAAAACGGACTTGAAAAAAGTCTGACAGGGCCGGGAATGGTCCCGGGAAACTTGAAGATTCTCATTGTGGGTGCCCGAGAACCATGGATGCATACGACATATATGTACACTCGAATATTATGCTCAAAAAAGCATTAATAATTTATAATTCTACTAATTACTTAGAAAATGTCTAAATAAATACGATATGAATGCTACAGAAGGGAAAACAACATCATAGATATTAAGTTATAAAATTTTCACTAATATATACGAAATCCAGTGGACCGAAAACTTTGATGAAAGTGTAACATCCACGAAGGAAGATGTCGTTTCGTTGAATTTCATCTTAACAACGGAAAAAGAGAAGTAATTGTAATTTTTCCACGTTATTAATTTATTATGTTAATATATGTATCGCTTAAAAATAGTGGAAAAGTAATTAGTACTCTCTTTTTCTGTCGTTGCGGTTGAAAAGAGAGTTTTCATATGAATATGGGAAATCCGTTCATTTCTGGCAACTTGAAGTCTACCTCAAAACAATAAACCTGCATAGATTCTGTTTAGGAACGGAAACTCTCATAGATTAAGTGAAACCTCAGAGAAAAGGGAAATCTTAGGCTGAACTTCCTCTCTGAACATGCAAAAGCGTATGTTTGTCTTTAGAGGAATGCTTGTTTCCTAAAGATTATGCTAAATAAGTTTTTCTCTTCTCCGATGTTTCCGAAGCCAACCTTGTTAATTATGAGCCGGTGTTCTTCACACGGTTCGAGAGCTACTCTGCCGTTCATATCTATCGTAAACATTCCAAGAATATTTTCCTTTTCACTCTCTGATCCATATTTAGAGCCTTATTTGTTCCTTGGTTTTTGAACCGGCGGAGCTTGCTCAAAAACCGGCATCGATTACGTCAAAATCTCAGTAATCAAGGTCCTCAGAAATATTAACGTGTATTTTTTATATTTGCCGATAAGTACCCGGTAAAAATCGACGTTTTTGTTAACATTTCTACATTAAATTTCATTTTCCTCTAGAATTAGCTACTGAAAATTCCCAAGTCGTAACAATAAATCATTCGACAAGAGCAATTGAAAATTCCAAATTCGTAATAACCTGAACTCAAGGAATCTATGTATTCTGTTTCCTGGTTATTGAATCATGAAACGTAATAAGAGAAGATTAGCTTTGAATAAGTCACCTTTTTCGTGAGTACCTGCACGTGGGAATGATAAGCAGCATTATGGACGCATTGAGCAGTAAGGAGGTCTCTTTAGAGTCACTTCAGCTTGTCTCTTTCGCAAAATTGTGTTAGCATCCATTACCTTGCTCACTTCCAAAAACATTCTCTGAAATAAAACGAAGAAACATTTTTACTCATTTGCTTGCAGCATTTTTAGAGGAAATTTAACCCAACTCAGTTGAGCATTGAATATCGATAGAATCGATAGAAACGTTCCCCAAGATCATGGTTTCTCTACGAATACGATGGTTTCGTAGTAGACGAAATTTTTTAGACAGAATACATCAACTGACATTCTCATTTTCAAATCAGTTTAAATGAAGAATATATAAATCGATCAGTTTCGGCTCTGCTCACCTACTTTGTGAAAAAATTCTCCACTTTAGATTGCGAATCGAAGGAAAAACTCAAGAAAAAGTATGCGATGAAGGACTGAAGATGGTATCATAATTAATGAGACTGATTTTAATGTTATCTAGCTTTAGTGCCTCCGCGCAAATGCTCTCATGCCGTAAATCAGCGGATACAGAGTGAGTGGGGGCAATCTCCCCCCTTTTACAGCTTTGCAGAATTAGCAATTAGCCTAGAATCTGACGAGAATCTTGAATTAAAATCAGGTTGTGAAGTTTTTCCGCGATCATTATCCATATACAGCATAGATAAAATGAGGTTTTATAAAGTAAACTAGAGATGAATTCATAATGAAATTGTCCATAGAATTTCTAGATATTTCCATGATACATCAATTATAAATATTAATATTAAGAATGATTTTTCCCGGTCGACCGCCCAAGAAAACTTTTTTCATTATTATATTAGATCAATTCCGATGCATAACTGTCTTTAATTTGGTTTCTTAAAAAGTAAAGTTCACAGGCAATCAGTCATACTGACGAAAAGATAGCATTAACATTATTGAAATAAATAAAAATCAAAATAGGGATGGATTACGTGTGGGCGATCTTTCAATAAACTGTTAAATTTATAAAAAATGTTTACTTACACCCAAGTATTTTAAAAGACAGGGCAAGACCTGAGGGAATAAGATAAATTATATTTATGAAACTATCTAGATATAGTTACCACTAAGGTAAGATAAGAAATAAATCGAAGTCGATAAAATTCCACAGTTCGATGAATGGAAAAAATGCGGAATTTTCAGGGGTAGATTCAAGAAACCATTCCTTTCAAGCATGGATGCCTACAAGTATTCCTTGCTATATATTATGCCTCACTTCTGCTGGCCGCATGATGAAAATACTTCTTCTACAGACAAACATGAATAAAAAGCATTAAGTATTAAAATTCTTTGAAGACCGAATGGAATTCTCAAATGAGCCAGATAAATATCACGCCACGCCAGTTATATAGAAAATTCTTAATTTTAAAATTGAAGATATCTTTCAACCTGCATTTGGAGCTGTATTTGGAGCAAAAGAGTAAGTATTTTTCTGATCTCTTCACATTTTTATAACACCTACAGCGTCTATTTTCACGTTGTGTAAGTGAAATTTAATTTTTGCTGTCTGCTTGTCGATGATGGTGGCCATTAGTAAAATGCGCTTTGTTCCTAACACCGTCCCCTAACGTGGTTCCCAATTTCGTCCCGGCGACAATAATAGGAGCCAGCTTATTGGGAACCCTTCTTAGTATTCATATAACTACTCTACATGTTTGGACTGGTTTTATTGAATATTTAGAAACATTTATATTATGAAAAAAGCTGGAAAAGCGGGCATCTCCATTGTTTGCTTGCTTCCTCATTCCACTGCAAAAATGCAGCCGCTTGAAGTAGCCTTCATAGCTCCTTTCAAAACATATATCCTAGTCCCTTTTACTAAGCTCGTCCCTTTTACTAACCTAGTCCCTTTTAATTGAAACATTTGGTAATTATTTTCTTTTAATAATCAGAATTGAATTTTTCTATTCACTGCTGAGCTGCGCAAAAACTTCAGGCATATCTTAAATGCATCAAAATCGTTTGACAAAATACTTTAAATGAGTGATATACAATGTAAAATAAAATTATTGGATGGCTCGAAGTGTCAGTTAAGAGAAAGAAATTGATTCTGATAATTATAAAACCAGCTGCACCTGAATTCTTGGGGAGAGGAGGAGTTTTTCTTGGGGGGGCGATATTAGGAACACTCATTTCGAAAATTGGATTTTCACTTTTTCTACGTCTTATTTTTTTCTCCTTTTATAACAATAAATCTGAAAACCAACTTCCTCAGGGGGACGATATTCGGGTCCCTTACCCTACACCCATTCATGTTGTTAAGTTTGTGCAGCCATCAACGCAGCATTCAGTAACCAGCAATTCTTCATACAAAATATTAATTAAAATATTACTAGTATATTACATTAGTATCAGTGAAGTTGATCTACTGGTCTCTTATATATCTATAGGTAGAGGTGTTTATTTTCGCAATACGTGATAAAACCAACAAATAACGCGAATTTTGTCAGTTTTAATATGCAGCACGGATTTTGGTGATGTTCATTCATCAATTGTAGGAGAGGGAAATGTAATTTTGGAATGATTTAAATAAATGTGCAATTTATAAATGTCTTATTTACGTATTTTTTGACATATTTTTGATCACCCATGACACCTTTGCTTACGCGAATTCAGCTTTGATCTTTTGCAATAAATTCACATAACTTTCATTCCATTATGGATTATCACAAAATCTCGCCTAATTCCACGAAGAAATATGTTTTGTTTTCCTAATATCTATCGTGTCAATATGTCTTTAATGAAAATATCATGTTTTGTTGATCTGCAGTTGTAAAAGCATTTTCCTTAGGTGTAAACAGTACAGTATTAAAAAGATTTAATTTAATATTTTGTATAATTTACAGTTAATAATATTTTCAATGCTTTTAATGTTTATCATAAAGTGTGCCTAATATTATTCCTTTGCTTAAATGAGACTCTGTGAAAATTGCTAACACCAAATTTAGGAAACATAATAAAAACATAAAACACCACAATTTGGTTTTCAAATCAACAATTTTCAGAAAAAATAAAAACATTTTCAAACACCTCTATCTATAGGTAACTTGTGCCCTGGAAAAATTCTTCACTTCATAATCTTTAACATGCTCTTTCATTTTGTGGTAACTTATCCATCCCTTAAATAACGCAACAACTATTACTTTGGATGTCAGCTGATCAACATCCAGAAATTTTTAGAATCCTCTATATTGAATTAGGGGATGGTCTAGTTAATGATATAATAAACTATCAGTACTGGTGCTAACCCTTTAAAGGTAAGCCTAATGAAGCTTCCTTGCTGACATAGTTACTCTTAAAACAGATTTCATATTGAGCTTCTGAGGATTAGCATCATGAATCCTAGCCTAGCTAAAAATCCCTGCTCTTCAGTATACTATATAGTGGTAGCAACACATATAAACAGAAATATAAAATTAAAACCAATGTCTCAAACCCAACCAGTCTCAACTCAATACTACATTTTCATCATAACTTATAACCCAATGGGGTTGAGTTGGTTGGGGGTAAGAATTTGTCTTAATGATATCATAGGCGACATGTGCTGCCATCACTACATCAGTTTCGAAACTGAAGCCCTATTGTATGGTTCTCATTCCCATATTTAGAATATGTTAGACCTCTGAAATGGTAACACATCCAATCTAAGCATACATACAAATTTTGATTCACAGAAAAAGATTACCATAAATTAGGTAAAAATCATAACCTTCTGACAGTAATTCATTCTTGTAAGAAACATTCTGTTACAACCCAATTTTCGTTTGCCAAGTTCAAGCTATTTCCATCTATATGAAATATGATGAATGATTTTGTAAATAAGAATTCCCATGACTACATTTATCATAAATGAATATATTACTACTAAAATAATGAGTATTAAATTCTCATATCCAGATTTTTTCATGGTTAATCAAATTCATTCTGAGCTAATATCTCATCATATTGAAAGCTTCTTTACAAAAACCCAAAATCCTCATTTAATCCATATATTTTTTAAAGGGGAATTTTAAGAACTATTGATGTAATGTGGTAATTTAATAAGTCTTGTGCTCTTTGATTAGCAATAGTATGCCTTTAAGAGAATGCTTGGATTACTTACTATCTTTCAATATACTTGGCTATTAAACTTTATCACTTGTATGCCCCTCTGAGTTACTAATTTCATTTTTTGAATTCCTTGACTAACTTGTCACAAGGCATATTTCTGAAATTGTAGAAGGAGATATTTCCAAAAAAAATTGCTACAATACATACACTTAACAGTTCCTAAACAATTCATCAAATACAACATTGAAATTTGGAAAATACAGTGAACTACTAAGGGTCATGGTTTACTTCATAGAAATATAAACCACTAGAGAATGTTACAATTTCCAAGTGCATCATGAATGAAAGATTTAACCGATAAAACTACAGCAATTTAGAGCAAATTAACCAAAAATCTATCTATTTCATGACATGAAATATATGTTAAAATGTATACAAAACATAAAGTATTGAAAATTTGCCCATTAACAAAATCCAATGATGAAGCAATGTGAACAAGGAAAAATTGAAGATTCATTGCACATAAGAGTGTGCACCCAAGAAAAATCCCAAGGAAAAACAGACTTGAAAAAAATCTGAGGAGGCCAGGAATCAAACCTGGGATCTCCTATCTAAAACTTATGTAAGCAAATATTGTTGGGGGTTGCATCTGTCTCTAAGTTGATTACTTTACAAACAGACAAACCATAAATTCTTTACCTTCAACTTTAACTTTATATATTCAGAATATAGACAACTTGTAAGCTTCCTTTTTCCTTTGCTTCCAGTGCACCTTCTAAGGAAATTATGATGGCCAAGACTTTCAGCTTCAACCAAATTCTTCATTTTCTTTTCCTCTTCTAAATAATTAACCTTTCTTCCTCCTAAGATAATTATTAAAGTTTGCAATAAGTTCAATCCTCAACTATTCAAATTTTATTTTGCAAAGGCAAATTCAAATAGCTTCATCATTAAACTCTTAACAACCACATAAAATAGAAATCCAAAAATATGAATGTTTTGTTTAGAAACACATTTTCCTTAAGCTCGGTTCACACGGTGTATGTTTTCTAGCTTGATTCTTTGCGTGGATCTCTGCATGCTCGCTAGCAATAAATAGTTCAGCTACCAACGCATAGCAACCAACCATCAGCGAAACATGCAGGAAAAATAGCACTTGTCCTATTCCTCAAAATCCAGCAAGGGAGCATGCCCAGCATCAGGCAGACACCAAATTTTCGTGCTAGCGAGCATGCAGGGCTCCACGCAAAGAATCAAGCTAGAAAACATACACCGTGTGAACCGAGCTTTAGACTTGTTTTCACAGGGCTAAGAGAAGAACTACATTGTATAAAAAGCTGAAAATAATTACTAATGAGAAACTGAAAAAAATCAATCCTTATTATTAACTGAGCCATTTTTCGGATTATCCATCTATTTCTCAGCATTACAGAATCTAATCTCTAGGCAATTATAAGTTTTACTAGTAATATTTGAGTATTTGTGGATTCCATTAAAATTTAATATAATTCTCACTAAAAGTATTATTAACATGATATTCAATGGAGGTCTTGATAAAAATTTGATAAAGTTTCAGTAAAATTGCTAATGTTTATATGAAGGTACATCTAGCTAACAATAATTATGACATTTAAATTCTAAAATCTTTTATAATTTCCAATTATTTGCCAAAAAATAGGCTGATTGAAAAGTATTAAAAACTACCATTCTATTAGGGATAATAATAGCAAACAGAATAAACAGAGATAGTTCTACTAAGTTTTAGAAAAGGTGAAAAGAGGATACCAACCAAGAATGGAAGGATTAAAAAATACAGAGGGAAATGTAAACCAAGAAGAGAATAAAGTTCTGGACAGATTGGTAGAACATTTCAAAGAACTTCTCTGTACAGAAGATAAGGAGAGAGTAACAACTGAGGAAAATGACAGGCTTAGGAAAGAATCAAATATAGAATCAATCAAATCAAACTTACAAAAAAAGCATAATATGAATAAATGAAAGAATACAAGCAAGGAATAAAACTTACTTTGCAAATATGAAGATACTCAAGAGAAAGTTAATAAACATAAACACTTAAATACAAATATATAAACCAATTACCAGACCAGTGGTAACCTATGGAGCATAAAAATGGACACTAACAATCACACAAGAGTATGGCCCTGGTAAGATTTGAAAGCAATTGCAGAGAATATACCGACCTGTTATTAAGAATGGATTATGGCAAAGGAGAACCAAAGAGGAGTTAAAGGCAATAATGAATTGGGAAAGATGTAGTTAAGCTCACAAAATCTTTGAGAATATAATGTTTGGACCATGTGGAAAGGATGCTTGAAACAGCAATGCTGAATAAGGTGATAGAAGGGAGACTGATGCCGCTAGTTGGAGAGGAAGGTCGAGATTGAGATGGCTAATTCATAAAGGACATGAAGAAGATGAAAGTGAGAAGACAGAGAAGTGGAGGCTGATCGGGGTGGAAGCTCACATAGGGTTGTAGCTCCAAAGAAAGAGTTTGTCTATAAATTGAGACTTAAGGACAATTTTTAAGTGACTTCTTATAAGTTTGGAACAACAAATATTAAATGTTATCACACTTTCTATGCCTTGTGTAATATTTTGTATCTATATATAGTTTAAATCAGTCTATATAATATTAACATAAGTATACAATACAACAATTGAAAACCAGGAACTAACAGATGAGCCAAGAATGGCTCATGTGGACCTTATCCTGTTTTCCCTGACTTTTATTGTAAATATTAATTTATTCTTTACTTTTCATATTACTTTATTTGCCAATAGCTCTTTTTTTACCAATTCACGTTTTATTTAAGATTGTTTGTACAATAACTATACCTTATATTGAGTGTAATGATAATTAAGTAATATATTATACCAAAAATAGCACTTTAAATTTAGTGTTTCATGTCAAAATAAAATCTACATACATTATAGTCCACTTTCATAATAATGAAAATTAAATGTATTTAAAAATCACTTTTTAAATAATACCGCTAATCGGAAATAATAGTTCACATGAAAATTTTCTACAATCAAAAGTTTATCTCAAAATTTTTTACAATAAAGAAAATAGCAAGAAAACGAATTAAGTAGTCGTGATAGTAATCAAAATAAAACCTATAATTCATTATAACCATATTTCATTTAAAAGAACAAAAAGTTATATTTGAAATTCGTGTTTTAAATTATATCGCTCACCAGAGTTAATGGTTTAAATCAAAGCTTCTTAATTAAATATCAAAAAATAGCCGGAAAACGACTTTCGTAGTGCTATCAAATTAAAGTCTATTTTCATTATAATGAACTTTAATTTAAAAATGATAAAAAACAAACTAATGTATTTAAAAATCTTATTTTAAAAAATAATGCTTTCTAGACGCAATGTTTTAATTAGATCGTGTGGTTATATAATTAAAAGAATAGCAGTTTGACTCCATCGTAGCCGCATTTATTTAAACAACTATTATGCTGAAATTAATATTAATAGCTTTCAGTCGTTTATCTAGATAATACTATACAACAGGTATGAGCAATTTAAGTTCGGATGTTTCAGCAGAAAATACTCTTCGATTCTAAAGAATTACTTTTCTACATGAGCCGTCATGTGATTAGATAAAATCTGCATATCGTTGTTATATCAGCGAATGCATTACTTCATTTAAGGTCTTTTGTTTTAATAACATTGTAACTCAATAAAAAGCGAATTACTGAAACGTGAGAACTTCCGTATTTTGCGTTAGTTTCCTTCGAAATCAAATCCTGGCATTTGCGCTGCACAGATAAATTTGAAGCACGGTAGGAAATTAGTTTCCGCGAAGTCTCTGTTCAGATAAACCGAAACTATAATAATTTTAATAAAAAATATGGAAAGAAGGTGAGAAATATGATCAGTCACTTGATATATTTACAGTGAAAAAATAGCGATTCGTTTAAAAAATACGGCATGAAGTACCTCGCATAGAAGCAATTGATAGTATTTTCTTACCTCTTTAGATTTCCTCAAATAACGTTTTTAAATAACAAATCACAGCACTCCTTACAAAACTTTATTTTGAGCGAAGACATTACAACATATCTGATGACCACTGGTGACGAAAAAAAACAATTTGCTGAGTAATTGCTCAACCTCACTGTATCCATTTTCGCTCACAAAAGCAACACCTCTTAACACGTATATTCTTTCGCCTAACATTCTCCATTAACTGAGTGGATTAAGTGTACTTTGAAAATTAAAGACAGAAAATTAATGGTATTTTATAAATTAGCACTGCAGTCACAACTCCACAATATTTCTTAGGGCAATTGCGCGACACTCGAATTATTTTCCGCAGCACTTCGTAAACCGACTAAAATCCTTGTATGTTCAGCAAGAAAAACTGGAAGTACAATTTCTTGGTGATAGAGCACGAAACACACTTGCACTTTGCCAATATAGGTAAGTCCTCTGAAAGATACGTTTCCGATGTGAACAACTCGATTGCACGTGAAGAACTGAAAATGAAGGCCAAAAACATGACTACACGCAAAGCATTTCTATATTTCTTGTTTGCGAAATCCACCTTCCAAGTCACCCCTTATCTACTACCCATAGGGTTGGAATAGCCACCAGCAAAGCAGGCTGAAACATTCGGTCTAATTGCGCAATGGAATATTCTGTGGTCAGGTCCCTCAAACTAATGAAGGGAAATGAGAGCTCAAACGACTCATCCCTTTCAGAGACAAAAATATTTAATGATGCATAATTTAGATGGTAAAATCTTTATATCGATTGCGCTTCAAATTCTTAGAGATATTAATCGTTGCAGAAGTCTTTCGGTTTCACTAATTAAATTACACTCATGCCTGATGCGGTTTACACCGTCTTTAGAGTGAAATTATGCCTTTGCGTTTTATGTAGCAATGGGAAGTTACGCATTTAATTTTCTGTCTGAGCAGAGAGTGGATTATCCTGAGTTATGATGGAATAAATATAATATTGGAGCCACAGAAGTTGCACTATAGTTCACTTGCACGAAAATTAAATTATACTTTTGCTCTATGAGTTTATAAAGATAATAACCCAAATTTTTATTTTCTGGGAGAAGAAAAACGGACATACACTCTCACTTAAAAATATTGAAAATTAAGATCGATGCTTCCTTTTGCAATAAAAACTGTTCAAGTGAAAATACATTTATTTCAATCAATTCTACACAGAGATGAATATGAAGATATAATATTGAGGTTGTACAAGAAGTGAAAAATAGTGTCTTGGCTGGGGCTCGAACGGAGATCATCATTGAGGCAACCGAAACACAAATCGATACGTAGAGGTTTCCCCTCCAGATATAATATTTCCACTTAAATGTGGAACAGAATAGCCGATATTTCAATAGTCTTACTAGCAGCATTTGTGAAAGAGTATACATTTTATTCTCGAATATAAGCAAAACTCATTATAAGCCGAGGTACCTAATTTTATTCCAAAAATCTGGGAAAAGTAACCGAGTCGAATAAAAGCCTAGGGTGGGAAATGCAGCAGGTACTGGTACACAATGAAAAGAAGTAGCTATGAAATTACAGTAATTGAGGCATCGGTAGTTTAGTAAGAGAGAATTGACAAGGAATTGTTGAATGAGCAAGTGAGGAATTTTTCAGCCAATTTACGACAAAGACGCTTCTTTGCTACGGTAGAACTGATAAGGGGAGCCCTCCCTCGAGTTTAAGAAGAGGGGCCTTGTACTCATTATAAAAAAGTGTGCAGAAAAACTCGGCTTTTGCATGAGTATATAATTGTATCTACTGTTAAATTTATTTACATGTATATATAACCATAGGGCACTAAATACGTTTTTACGCGATGTAAGTTTATCGCTCTTAAGGGATTCGATTTAAAATGAATTTAACACAGCAATGATCTGCTTTGGTGGGGTCACACTTTATGGCGGAAATGTCATTTATTGATATTTAATATTATTTATTTATAAACAAAATTATGTATTTGTTTGATTTATTTTATAACATATGAGTTTGTTTTTGTGGACCAGAAAATTATCGTAGTTTTATTCCAATGAAACTTGTGGAGAAGAGAATACCATTTTATTTCATTCGTAATGAATTTACTCAATATCAATACGGCCTCAATCGATTTTATTTAAAAACTAAATAAACTGATATCGAAATCTCTGGAAAGACGCACTGAATGTTGAACATAATCCAACAGGTTGGATTTACGTGCGCTGAGGCATGCGTCATGAAAAAGAGGTCCGGTCAACTTGCAAGAGGCATGCGCTATTGCATACCTTTCCTTCATCATACCGTGCGCTATGACGCATGCCTGTGTTGAATAGAAAGTTGCACAAGTGTGGACATAGCTTTAGGGATGAAATTCCATGCGTCTTGCGTATGCAACAACAATATCATAGGAAAATCCAATGTGCAGAATTATCAACATAATGTTTGGTTAAGTTCCCCCATTTCATGATCCGACTTTAATATGATTGAATTGTAAGTTTACTATAAATAATTGAACTTATAACCAACATTAACATTATTTTCACAGATATCATATTAACACAATGTAAAGCTATAAGTATCGTATTAGCAAATTCTCTATAATATAACTCAATGAAATTTTACTGTGCATAATTCAATGCCTATCGTTTTGACGTCACATTTGCTCTTAGAAGTTTTAGTTAAACCTAAGTTGAAACAATCTGGATAATGGCAAAATAATAACCCAGACAGCACAGAGAAAACCGTATACGTATACACGGAGTCAACGTTGCTTCTACTGTATACATTTCAACCTTATACTCTCTGTATACATCTACCTTGCATGTACTGTATATCCAAAGCATAGTGCAAACGGTGCAAACAGATAATGTATACCGTATATGCATCGTAGAATTTGCTTTACCGCTTTAATGGTAGTATCCGTAAGCGAACACTAGGTGGCAAAGTATTATTGCAGAAGTGGCTATTATAAACACTCGTGACCGCTTATTTCGCTCTATGAATTAAGTAAGACAGAGAAATATTGATAAAGTTGAATTAGAAACCATGGGGCTGGAAATTCCGTGCAGTCACAGTGGTATCTTGAAAAGTTAATGTTAAATAATTATCCATACATCTTGATCGAGCCAACATTGATGTTGCAGTGTAATGTAGATAGGCTACCAATATCTCGCAGTAGTAGTAGCCAGCTTTGGCCTATTTTGACGAGTTTTACTAGTCATAAAGAAATTCGAATTTCGAGGATCTTCCCTTTGCCATTGGCATTTTTCATGGAAGCTCGAAGCGGAAGAACGTGTCTCAATATTTGGGAGATTATATTAATGAAATAACTCAATTAGTTAATGAAGGATCAAGGTTTAAAGTTGTAGTACAATCATGTCTATGTGATGCACCAGCTCATGCATTTTTGGCACGGAAAATCACATTCAGGGTATTCGTAGAGATAAATTGAGCAATCTAGATTGTATTACTCCATATTTTTTAAAATTATTGCAAATACATGGAGATCTTTTTGAAGGACGTAAATGAGAAATGGAGTGTATGATTTGAGACATTTAAATCTATATAAAACTGTGAGCCACCACAGAGGTGTGTGACAGGGAGTGTTTCAGTAACAGACATTGGGATGAAGGAAATTGTGAGAGGTAATATTAGGGGATATAATAATTGGATAAAGGCCACTGATAGGTACAACAGTAAATTAAAAGGGTACAAAACCATCAAAAAAAATTTTGGATGGTTTTGGGAGTGTTTTGTACCCTTTTAATGTATTAGGGGATATGATATGGGATTATAATCCAATACAATACCATATCCTATAGGATATGGTATTGTTTCCATATACTTAACATAACTTCTTCACCTATGTTATTAAATTTGGTAAAATAAAAAAATTTCCAAACAGTCCTCTTCGACAATTTTACCTTAAATTTCGTCTATAGTTTAATTTAAATTAATATTTAAAAATTCCTTTAATTAAAAGTTATATCATTACTTTTCCTGTTTTATGCCTACATATTTGGTTTTCATATAGTGCTATTGCCTCTGTTACCAATTTTTCACTTGGTTTATCTTCTCCATCAATGCGTCTTTAATCTTTCAGTTTCTGAAAAAGTTTTGAAAAGGGAAATATTCATGAATATCATTACTGAATTTATTAGATATATAATGATACAAAACCTTCCCTATGGACTAAGACCTTCAGGTGTTAGAAAGGCATGTGTATACAACTTGTATATGTCTTAAAGACTAGTGTCTAATTTCAATAATGTCTTACTTTTCAGATTCAATGCAGGCCAAGTTACTGGCCATGAAAAATGCACCCACAGATTTAATAACCGTCAATGGGGGAGTGGTTCAGGCTATCTAAAAATAGGACTGAAGAGGGAAAAGCAAAACGTCGATCTCAGAAGATTCTGAATATCTGAATAAAGTTTTAATAATGTTGAAAAATTAATCATTGATTTAATTATTTACTTAACCCATGTTTAGCTTAGAATGATAACTAAAGAGCTTTTATGCCTCAAATGTGCATGTCACTATGTTTAGATGAAATAGTCATTGAAGAATAGATTTGGTGCAGTTCTGGCTGAGGTTTCACTTTTTCAATGTTTAGTTTTCTTCCCAGAAAAGTATATAAGTAAAAATTATGCCAGGTATTTATAAAGGAACTACATAAGAAAGTATTGAAGTAAGTTTAGAAGATATTATTTGAACAGATATGGAGATAATGTACTGCCATCCCTTGAATATTTTTCTTCATCATTCTCTGCCAACATACAATTGAAAGTAATAATTCATAAACTTAAATTTAACTGCTAAGTTTCCCTTTCAATCCTATTAAATCAATATATTTATAAGCAGATACAATGTAGCTGGTTTGTATACGTAAACCGTATACATGTACCTTCTACTGTATACACATCTTATGCATACTTTATATGTGGTGTATACTTTAGCATGCATGCTATCTGGGAATCTACAATTATAGCAAACTGTTTAAATGAATTCAACAAAATCATAATGCCATATTTATCCTTATTTTTTCCTTAACTATCCTATGATTCTGCATATTCGAATTATTCCGCATATATCATTTCATTATCTTTAGTAATGACTAAACAAATGATAAATCAAATTTAAAATTATTACCTAAAAATCTAGACGAGATGATATTTTCAATAAGAATATAGTAGTGACTTACATTGCGTTAGAGCATGAGATTTTAGCTCATTTAAACCAAACAAACTTGTAACAACTTAGGCAACTTAGTTTGAGATTCTGATTAAATCCACCGCTCTTAATAGTGCCACTTTTAACTCTCAAATGAAGATTATAATTCTGAAATTTGAACTATTAAGATGAATTATGACCGTGATTCAGTTATTCCTATATTTTACAGCATTTATTTGATCGAACGATTAAAAGTAATAATTTATTCTTCATAATTCATACTGTAAGCTATTCGTTCTTGTGAATTGTCTTAGCACATGATTTAGTTAGTTCTTAACCCGATGTTGTGTTAAGAACTAACTTCCTGAGAATTATAGAGAGACTAAGCAGGAGGCTATGGACAGAGGGGAATGGAGAGGGCATTGGGAGTGCAGGACCTACTTCCAGGTAGAACACCCCATGATGGTGATGAAAGATATACTTACATCATTCAGAGAGGCCTAAAAGGAAGACATGATCTATGTGTACACCTACAGGGACATTCTGATTATGTTTTTCCAACAGTCTTCCTGAAGAAAGTTAGTAGTTAAATTTTCAAATCAAATAATGAGTTATGAAAGACAAAATTCCCAGGATTAAATCTATAAATCACAAAGGTGACATCTGTACAATTTGCACACTGAAAAATTTTCACATTTTCTTATCGACATAAATCAAATTGACTCTTTCAGTTAAATATGACAGAAAACACTACAGTTGAAAACATTAATTTTGAAAATTCACTTATATTTGCCCTTAAAATAAAAAGACTTGGATAATAATTAGAAACAATAAAAGATCAAAGTATAATAATGAAAAATGTTAATCTTAAGCTATATACCAATTGCCAGACAAAAGGTAAACTAAGATGCTAAATTTACATTTGGTAAATAAATAAACTAAAACATCAATTTGTTGAAGTGTGCTTAAATTATCCGAATAATCTACCAAACATAAAAATGGTAAACATAAATTAACAAATAACAAATCAATGACACATAAAAAGTCTTACAATATAAAAGCAAATTTGTAACAATCAACTCCAATCATGATATGCAGAAAATAAAATAATCAAATACTGCTAGAACACCAGAGGATCTCACATTATAGTGAAAGTGAGATTTATTGCTTAAAATTAAACAAGTTTTGATAAAATTAGGAAATTATCAGGTAAAATATGCTGGATTTTTGCTTAAAAAGGAATAGAAATCAACAAAAATAATTCATTTTCAAATAAAGAAGTTGCGATTTTTTGTTTCAAATTATACAAATTTCGATCAAAATTATTATTTCATAGAAAAAATTGGCAGATATTTCACTCAAAGTTACTGTTACTTGGCTAAATAAACAGCATTTTAATCAATTATGTAACCAATTTAGTAAAAAATTATTAATTTATAGGTAGAATTCATGGAATTATTTCATTATATATTAATAAATATTCATCAAAGTAATGAATTTTCTCGTAATGAAGTTGAGATATTTGGTTGAAAAAAGTAGTTTATTAAAATAGGAAATTAACAGTTACAAAGTGCAGGATTTTAAGTGAAGAGGTGTGGATGTTTCATGTGAGGAAGTTACGATTATTGGTTTAAAATGAAGCAAATTTCGTTCAAAATTATTCTGTAGGTAAAAATCATATTTTTTTTCTTCAAAATGGAATAAAGTTCACTAAAATTAATTATGTTTGCAGTAATAATAGGCATTATGCCTCAAAAGTGGAACAGATTTTGTTGGAAATAATGACTTCATATGTAGAATTCCTAATATTATTTCTTCAAAAATTAACAAATATTGACCCAATTAAAGAATTTTTTTGTTATGAAGTTGGGACACTATTTTTCCTTAAAAAAGGAATGAAAATCAAAGAAAAAAATGAATTTTCATGTGAAGAATTTGAGATATTTGGAATAAACTAAGCAAATTTCAATCAAAATTATTAATTTGTAGATTTTCATATATTATTAAATTTGTAGGTTTTTTTCTTCAAAATTGCTGTCATTTGCAGGAATAATAAACATTTTTGCTCAAACATGGAACGGATTTTGTAAAAATAATTAGTGTATAAGTAGTGATTGTTCAACCAATATAATAAACATAAAATTACCTCCAGTTCATAAAACAAACAAAAAGATAAGTCCAAAATTAATTTTCTTGTTTTTGATTATTCCTTTAGATAAAAGGAATATTTGAAAAGAAATATGTGAAATCATTAACAGAAAAGTAAATATGTATCTATTTGTAGCATCAGCTACAAATTGATACATATCTAATAATTATATTCTGAGCCAATCCAATTAATTGTATTCTGATTGGAAAATTGAGTAAACATGGTGATTTCTTGCATATATATTTCTCAAAAGCGATAAATATTAATGAGTTACTTTCTCATACCTACATAACTTGATTTTGATTTGTTTGGTTTATTTTTTAAGTTTAAATTTTCTTACAGCTACCAGAGTTTATCTTAAAGTAAAGCTTACTCATAATGTAAATGAAATTAGTTTAACTATGCAATGAAATAAGTACACCTTTAACATTTCAGGAACAACTTTAAAATGCAGATTTATATTTCAGCAAAAATATAGCCTCCTCTGCCTTACAGACTTCGAATGAAAAACTTACCAAGTTACTTTCTCCACCACATTGCCTGTATTATAAAGGAAATCAAACACCTGAGAGTAATTAGAACCTAAAACGTTCATGAAGGAGAGTGAATAAGTGTCATTCACCTTTTCATTACTATAATCTGAAATATATAGGAATAAGTGATATATTGCCTGCACGTGAATCCGCAACGCATTGGAGCGTTGTGGAGCTGTGCATGACCAATTTATATGGAACAACAGCAGAACCAGGGAAATCATGCAAGGATGTTACAATGATGGGATCAGAAACACGTGGTTATTGGGTAAGTAAAATAATAGTTCATATGGATCTTGACTTAATTTTAGCCTGATCATGAATATTGAATGAGAACTTATCAAAATTTCAACTTTCCATTTTAGGTGATTCTGGCTACACACTGCAGCCATATTTGCTGACGCCAGTAAGGCAAGCAGCACCAATTTCCCCAGAGGAAAGATACACAGCTAGCCATTGCAGAACAAGAAATTGTGCGGAAAGGCTGTTTGGAGTGATGAAGAACATGTGGCGGCACATCCTTTCTGCAGAGTGCTTCATTACACTCCAGAGGTAGCAGGGGTGATAACAACTGCCTGTGCAGTACTGCACAATTATTCACTGAAGCATAGGATGAAATTACCCGAGGACCAAATTCGAGCATTGGAATTTGTAGAACAGTAAGTGGTAGGCATAGAAGAAGATGCATTGGGGGAATTGCATCTCTTGGAAATAATAATAATTAATTAATTGAAAATAATTTTTATTTATTTATTATTATATAATTTTAAAATGTCACTTCTTTTCCATAGCTGCAGCTACCCTCTCCATAGTTGCAGATATTCTTTTGCTTGCTGAGATAATGGCAGCTCCCATTCTTTCAACTGCGCAGGATTGACGTTCCATGGCAGTTGCCATTCTTTCAGCTGCGCAGGTTTGACGCTCCATAAGCTTTACTTTCCTCTCTCGCCTTTGCTCTTTTTTCATCTAATGAGAAAGAAATTTCAAGTAAAGAAATAAATTTCATGGACATTGAAATAATTGTTTGCGACATAACAATACCTGACCTCAACTTTAGTGTATTCTACTTAATGTATTTTATGGATTTGTGTATTTTATGACTGTTTTTATGTGTTTGTGTATTTGATTTACGTTTTTATGTATTTTATTTATGTATTTTATTTATGTATTTTATTTATGTATTTTATTTATGTATTTTATTTATGTATTTTATTTATGTATTTTATTTATGTATTTTATGTATTTTGTTTATATTCTTTGTCAGTCTATTCCTGCCTAGTTTATCTACTTTGTAAATTATTACTTATGTGTGCTACCTCAGTAACCCTAATGGCATCAACAATGAGGCCAGTTGCCTTCTTCAGCTCTCCTTCATTTTTAGCTGTAAAGGAAAAACTTAATTTAAGTGATGTATTTCCATTTAATAAAGGATATTATCAGTTGTTTGTCTTGATTTAATGATTCTCAATATATGGCAACAAATGAAATTGAAAAGAATTTGTAATAAATTTAGCCTTGCAAATATACTACATCATCCTCTGAAAAGTAAAATAATGAAATGAAAATGTAACTCACTTTTGGGAGCTGCTTCACCTTCCATTTCCGGCATTTGAAATGAATCATTTACTATGATCTCCATCTGTTTGATTTAAAAAACAAAATTATCATATCATAAACATATTGGTGTCATGTTAGATACATATTAAAGATTCATTATTACATGATCAGGAGCACACTCGAGCGTTTCAGGGGAATTAATTGCTTCATCAGGGGCCTGTATGAAAAGAAATTATCAAACCTGATTAATATGTTACTTAGTATTGGCGGCTGCTTATAAACTCTAGTAAGAATCAATCTGAATCTTAATAGCTTACAGTTATTGTTGCTTCCCTCTCTGTTGAGTCATGTGATGGACCCTGATGATGAAAATATCATCAAGTAATTATTACATAAATTACTATGAAAAATAAAATGTACTTTAGGTATTGGCTGTAAAATTCTTAATTGAACCACATTTTCTGCAAGTATATTTAAAACAAAAGTGACATTTTTTTTCCATTCATTCCTTATTAATACTTACTGCAGTGCCGTTGCACAGCTCCGGCACTGTGGGGAAACCTTCCACTACATCCCTCCCTATGATTCCCAGGCACTTTTCCTCCAGGCTTGTCAAAGCCTCCTCCACAGACCTGCTGCCCGTTGCCCTGGCAGCCACACTGATGCGAGCTGCCTTTGCCTTGGTGTTCCTTTTCAGGTCCCTCCATGTCTGTTCAGCATATTTAACAAGTAAATTATAGCCATGATTAGGCCTATCCTAATACCAAGTTTCTATTTTTTATGAAAAAACTCACCTTCTTCCACTGTTCGGGCTCCTTTGAGGACCCATACTCGTTTAGACGTTGGGCTAAAGAAGCCCACTGGGCTTGGGCTTTTTCATAGCCCATTGGCCCATTCAATTTTCCAGCAGCAAAGCTACCGTGTAGACTCATGTAGTCTACTAAATATTTGAGCTGTCTTTCATTAGCCCTCCCTCCTCGATTAGTTTTCTTTCTGAAATTATTTGTAGAAAACTCATATAGATATTCATTTTTTCTTAAACAACAGAATATTATTCGATATGCAAATGGAAATCTTGCTCAAACTTCTATGTATAAATGAGAAAAAAAACTTTCAGTTGTTGCTTCATGCTTTGGGAATCACTTAATAAAAATATATAATGCTATTACTATTTTACAACTAAACCTAATAACTTTTAATACAAATTAGGAATCTAGCGAACTTATGGCTCATAACAAGTATAATGACTTTATAGTGCAGAAAATTCAGTTGATCCTAGCCACACACTTTTAGAGATTGTATATTTCACTGCCTTTCAAAGTTTTGAATTTGATAATCATTATTTGAAACAATACAAACATAGTATTTGTCTTGATATCTTCAAAACAATTCATTATCTTTATTTGAAATACTATGTTAAAGGCAACTTTGTTGAGTTAAAAATCAATTTGCATACATAAATTGAATTACAATTAAATTATTAAAGCAATTATATGAAAATAGGGATCACGATTGTTAATAGCAAGAATTCCTGGATGTCCTCATCAGGCAAAAGCCTGATGGGTCGCTGGGACACAGTGTCTATAGAAGATCAACAAACACTGACCTATACCTAAATGGAGGAAGCCATCACCATCCGGCGCAATTGAGATCGGTCCTCTCATCCCTAAACCCACAGGACATATGCCATTTCGGATGAGGAATCCCTAAACCAGGAACAAAGACATGTCAAGACCACCTTCCTGCAAAATGGTCATAAAATCCGGGAGTTGAATTCAGCTCTTACAAAGAACAGACGGCTTGCATCCCATACATTGGCCCAGTCTCGATGATCATAGCTAGAACCCTCGGAAAACATAATATAAGAGCAGTTCATAAACCCCTGAGGAAGCTGAGAAGTTTCCTAACTCAAATAAAATATAAAGTCAGACTAAAAACGCTGGGAGTGTTCAGAGTCCCATGTGAATGCAGGAAGGTATAAATAGGAGAAACTAGAAGAACAATTGAAATCAGACTTAAAGAGCATGAACGACACCTCTGCATCAAGCAGCCTTTAAACTCTGCAATTGCAGAGCCATGGATGGACCATGGTCGATGCCATGGACCACAGCCACAAGATACAATTCGATGAAACGAAAGTCGTTTGCAATGCACCAAAGTTCTGGGATCGCATTCTGAAGGAATCCATTGAAATCGCAATTGAACCCAACAGCATGATTCAAGACCAAGGATACACCCTGAATAAGACATGGTGACCCATACTCCAAAAGATTAAAGAGGAGAATGACCGGATTGGCCACAACATCAGCTAATGATAAAAAAAAGGGGGAAGGACAGCGAGACGTGAGGTGGGGCCGTGCTGCCAGCTCAACTAACCGCCAGCCAACCGCCAAACCAGAAAGATACAGCTGGAAGTCCCCTATATAAGAAATTTCATGCATCACTTCACTTCTGAAGATGGTTCCAGAGACAGGGACCGAAACTTCGAGAGACATCGAAGAAACCACCTGGATTGCAACACGAGAGAACTATCTTGTAGCATAATTTATTTATGTTAATTACTCACACTTGTACGGCTTCCATTACTTGCGCTGTTCAAAGAAGGCTCAAAACACCGCCGGCGCTGTGGTGCGCAATTGTTGGGTTATGTGTCAAGGTTTTTCATTGGTTCTTCAGATTTTCTGATACTACCAACACAAAAATATAAAAATCTAAACTACGGCTGCCATAAGTGCTATGACGGTGAGTTACATGTTTGTTCGCTCTCGCCGACCATCATAGCAAGCGGTGATAGCTGTCACCCGCTGTCATAGCTCTCACATTTACGTAATCAGTGTGCTGAGCTGACAAATAATCATCATAAGGCTTCTTTGGTGGTCTCTTTCATCGACTTGATCTTCTGGAGTTTGGCTCGATCTCTGCCTTGTCTGGTAGTTGTTCTCCTGGATTTGTCCTGACTGGTGCTTGGCCCTCATCTGGCATGTCCTGTGGCCCCTGGACTCTTGGTTCTTCAGATTCTAGTTGTTGATTTTTTGTTTGTAATAACTCTTGTTCTGCTTTTCCCATCTGGTCTGCATGCTTCCACTGTTGTCTTCCAATGACCTCAACCACGTAAGAATATTCAGCTATTCTCTGGGAAACTGTTCCTGGATCATACCGTTTTCCATGCGGTTTTGCCACCCATACTCTTTCCCCATCAGTAAACTCTCAAAGTTTATCATTTCGATCATGGTATTGCTGTTGCTGGTGGAGCTGGTAATTAGTCTTAGATTCCAAACTTGGTTTGAGTAAATCCATATGAGTATGCAAACATCTTCCTAGCAAAGCTTCAGCTGGTGATTTACCTGTGCTTGTGTTAGTGCGTATTGCAATATGAAATCAGAGACCTCTGCAAATGCAAATCCAGATCTGAGGTTTCCGTTGCAGATGCAAATCGGTCCTTGAATGTGTGAACTGCCCTTTCTGCTAAACCATTCGTTTTAGGGTGGTAAGGCGTTGAACGATTATTGTTTGAATGGCACCATTTTTGAAATTCGTCCGAAGCAAATTGTGGTCCATTGTCAGAGACAATAGTCTTTGGCAAACTGAGTTGAGCAAAAATACGGTGTAAAATGCAGATAGTTTAGTCTGTTGTAGGGATTTCTGTTGGAACTATTTTCAGCCATTTTGAATGTGCATCAACCAAAATGAACCAATGCTTACCCAAAAAAGGTCCTGCGTACTCAACATGTATGCAACTCCACAGCTCTGATGGTACCATTCGAGAAAATAATGGCTTTTCTGGCGGTCACGGTCGGCCTTGCTGACATGTAGCGCAATGTTGTATGTGGTGTTCGATGTTATTGTTGATTATTGGCATATAACCTAAACTTTTGAATGCAGCTGTGGCCACCGGATACGAAGCGGAGTTGAGCTGCGAATTCTGACGTCATTCAGCTTCGCAAGGCACATCTTCCGAACGGTCGTGGATTGTGACGAAGCAAAGTCAGCTTCCCCTCCACAGCTCTCAACGTGATAGCGGTGGAGGGGGAGCGTCTCGCTTCTTTCCTCGGCAGTATCGGAATTGATATCAGTTTGTGAAAGGTTTACATTCACAAGCTTGAAAGGTGTGATTAATTCCCAATTATATTTTTCTTTAAGAAACATTGTAATGTAATTACTGATGACCGATTCCATTTCACAAAAAGTAATCACTTTGTCAATATGTGATAATTGCGATTGGACCACCTAATTAAATTACTTCCAATGTTGTTACACTTCAATTAAGTCCTAATTTAAGATATTCACTCGTCTTAGCGAAAGGCAATCATTGTGAAAATGTCGTCCGATAGGTTCAGTACAGCCGAGAAAAATGTTCTCGTAAATTTAATCATTGAATGCAGGTCAGTTTTTGAAATTGAAAAAACTAATGCTGTGACATCGTCAGCATGTAATTGTCTCGGAGAGGAACACCAGCTTAAAAACCATAGCATTACAAAAGAAATAACAGTAGATATAGGAAACAAGTTCAGGCTTCACTTGGTGGTAATGACTTACACTGAGATGTGACATACTAAAACTTTTACTTCACCACAAATTATTACATAAAAATACGACCAGGTTTCGCAGCAGTGCTGCATCATCAGGTAACTTACAGGAAAATTTTTGTAGAAGAGGATTTGGTTATCCAGAAAGCTGACAAAGGCAACTGCGTGGTGATTTTAACTAAAGCAGACTATTTAGCAAAATGTAACGATTTTTTACGACAAGACAATATAATAGTTTTAAACCGTAATCCCACCTCAACTTATCACAATAATATCAAGCAATCTTTAGCTAAGAGTTCCATCTTTTCTTCCAAAGAATGTTTTAAATATTTGACTATGAACCCCCGCCCTCCACGTTTTTATGGGTTACCTAAGATCCACAAACAGGATATCCCTATTCGTCCTGTAGTTTCCTGTATTAATTCTCCTGCTTATAAGCTCTCCTCAAAACTTAACTTTTTGATCAAAGAATATTCTAAATTTTCCCTGAAAAGGGCCATAAAAAACTCGCTTGATTTGATAGACAAAATTCAGCATTTAAATTTACCTGAGTCTGCTACTTTGATTTCCTTTGACGTCTCCAATTTGTTTATCAGCATACCTGTTTCTGACGTAATTTCCATCACCAATAAGTTATTAGAAAGCACCATTGCTCATCTACCCTGGCATTCGGATGTTTCTTTGTTGCTACATACATGCCTCAACCAAAATTACTTTGTTTTTAACGGACGCTTCTATAAACAATTATCTGGGTTGGCTATGGGTTCTCCCTTGTCCCCCATTCTGGCCGAAATATTTATGGATAATTTGGAGAACAACCTTTTTAGTTCTGGGAATTTGGTTTTAAAAAACATCATCTATTGGTATAGGTATGTCGATGATGTTATTTGCCTATGGAAGGGCACGAATAGACAATTGGACATTTTTCACAACTTTCTCAATTCACTGCACGAGAACATTAAATTTACACTTGGAAAGTCAAAAAATGGTTGCTTACCTTATTTGGATCTCCTCATCAGCATCAAAAATAAAAAACATTCGTTTGCTATTTACCGTAAACCTAGTTATACTGATGGTGTTATTCCTTGTGAATCCAATCATCCTTTCTCTCAAAAACTGTCAGCCTTCCATTCTATGATTAATAGACTTATTTCTATCCCCCTGTCCTCTGATGATTTCTCTAAGGAAGTTAGTATTATTAAGCACATTGCCTTGGCTAATGGTTACAACACACAAACGGTTGATAAAATAATAGATAAAAAAATGAAGAAATCAGCTCTAGACTTAATTTTTTCAGTGACTACCCCTGTGGAATCTATCAAATGGTGCAGATTACAATATCTTGGTTCATACATTAATAAAGTGACTAATAAATTTCCCAAATATCTGGCGTGTGCATTTAAAACTTGTGGTAAATTGAGAGACATCGTTGGAACTTCCAAAGACCAAGTTGATCTTTTGCTTAAAATTGGTGTTTACAAACTAGTTTGTTCGGATTGCAACGCTTTTTATATCGGTCAAACTGGCTGAAGTTTCGCCATCAGATGAACTGAACATATCCGTGCTTTTGTGCGAAATACCCCCACATCTTCACATTTTGCGAAACATCTAATTGATTCTGGCCACACCAGTGATTTTAATCTTTCCGTGTGCCACGTGTGTGATAAAGGAAGAAAATTGGACGCTTTGGAAAAACTTGAAATTCTGAAAAATGTTAATGACAATATTGATAATGAAATTTTATTTCCCAACCCCTCTCCTATTTTACGGGTTATTTCGTTATTTCCCTCCTCACCTCCTCAAACTACCTTTCCCCGTTAATATTCTTTTACTTCCCTCCTCGAACCCTCCCCCCCCCACTTTTGACTGGTGTCCTAACCTAATGTCCTAACGTCACTCGTTTCTTTGTCCTTGCTTCCATTGTTTTGCTTTTCCCCTTTCCTTTTCCCCCCTTCTTTTTACTTCCCCTCACCTTTTTGTATATAAGTGAAAAATTTTCCTGTAAGTTACCTGATGATGCAGCACTGCTGCGAAACCTGGTCGTATTTTTATGTAATAATTTGTGGTAAAGTAAAAGTTTTAGTATGTCACATCTCAAATAACAGTAGGATAATAATTGATGCACCCTTAAATAAGAATAAGAATACGACAATTTGAAGTAGACTTGAAGAAATAGCTTGTGCTCCTCTCCGAGATATTGACCCGTCAGCAAAAGTTAGACGTTGGATGAAGAGTGAAGAAAAATTGAATTGCCATGCTTACGTGAGTAAAGTGATTAATTTTTGTGATGCTCCTTACAGAATATTTTATCTATGTATTGATATTAAACTAAGAACTATTTATACTATTTCCGTCATTACAAAATGAAAAATGTACTCGAGTGTTGTACAAACGTTAGGAAAATTATATGGTATTAGCAAAATAGATAAATTTGTGTCCATTGGCTGTAAATAATATCTTAATAAAAGTGTGCCAGCGTAATTATTATAATGGAATCAGTCTCTTATGGAAATTCCGTGATTTAACCGTAATATCAGAGAATTAAATTCTCAGACGGCAACAAAAGGCTAGATCTTACGCCATCTTGTTTATTTAGAAACGAATCGCTTCGCTCAGCTTCTCTTCCAGTTGCCAACCCTCAGATACTAAACTTAGCTTCACTTCGCTCGGTATCACTCTGTCCCGCTCAACTCAGCGCCGCTTCGCATTCGGTGGCCACCCGGCCTTATTAACGTATTATCAATCTCGAAGTTCTCAAACAACAATCCACAGTAATAAAACAATCCGTAGCTAATTTCTATAAACAAACTCTCCTAGAGCTTTATAGCTGTTTACTATTAAGCAAACCAATGTCTGCCAACACGTCCATATACACTACAGTAATCTAGTGAACAAATGGCTCATAACAAGTCTCATGACTTTATAGTGGAGAAAATTCAGTTGATTCTAGCCATACACTTTTAGAGTGAGTATATTTTACTTTCTATCAAAGTTTTGAATTTGATAATACATCAGGAGTATTAATTGAAACATCAAAAACATAGTATTCGTCTTGATATGTTCAAAACAATTCATCATCTTCATTTGAAATACTATGTTAAAGGCAACTTTGTCCTGTTAAAAATCAAGCAATTATTTGAAAATAGGGATCAAGATTGTTAATACCGAGAAACGGGAAAATACGCTTAAAAGCAGAATTTTAAAACATAATTTTTAACTCCACTAGCATTTCAAAATATCTACGTAAATTTTTTTTATTAAAAAGTTCATTATTATTATTGAAATACACAGTCTACAGAAAGTTTTGCTTCAATCTTTTGTGATGGAAAAGTACTGCAAAGTATCGCCTGAAACCATCTACTGTATCCGCAATAATTAATATGAAATTGAAGATACGAAATTACTTCTTAAATATATATTTACTTCCCAAGTGCAACATAATTTAGAAAGGATCAGGTACTTTCCCGGCAAATATTGTGGAAAAAGTTCTCTCTGGTTGCAAGCCGGGTGGTTTCTTCAATGTCTCTCGACGTTTCGGTCCCTGTCTCTGGAACCATCTTCGGAAGCAAAGTGATGCATGGGTGTCCGGTCTGACTCCTTTTTTTCTTTTGAATTGCATATAGTCCATTGGACTTTTTATGCATGGTGTAACTTAATTTTATCAATGTTTAACTTCGGTCAATAGACCTTGTGATGAGGGCGAAGGGGATGATTTGATGAAGATGAAGTGATGCATGAGATTTCTTGTCTGGTTTATATAGGGGGCTCTTTTGGTTATTTTCACTTCCAGCTGTATCTTTCTGGTATGGCAGTTGGCTTCCTGTTAGTTGAGCTGGCACCACAGCCCCACCTCACGTCGTGCCGTCCTCCTCCCCCCTTTCTTTTTAAGGGCACTATCGAGATACTGAAGCAACACTTAGAAGAAAGAATAGTTGACCTTTTCCACCATGCTCTCATCTCAACATACTTCCTTTATCAAGGAGATGTGTATGAGTAATGTGACGGAGTGGCAATGGGGTCTCCTCTCTCACCAGCCATTGCCAACATCTTTATGGAGAAGTTTGAAGAAGAAGCTCTCAGAACAGCACCCAATCAACCAAAGTGCTTCTACAGATACGTCAATGACACATTCATCATCTGGCCGCACGGAAAAGACGCGCTCCAACAGTTCCACAAGCACCTCAAAAGCCAGCATCCAAGTATCAAGTTTAGGACAGAAATGGAAGAGAACGCCCAACTGCCTTGAAAAAGTCCCCTATATAAACCAGTCAAACAATCTCAGGCATCACTTCACTTCTGAAGATGGTTCCAGAGAAAGGGACCGAAACTTCAAGAGACATCGAAGAAACCACTTGGCTTGCAACCCGAGAGAACTTTATCCTGTAGCATATATTTATGTTAATTACTCACTCTTGTACGGCTTCCATTGCTTTCGCTGTTCAAAAAAGGCTCAAAATGCCGTCATGGTGCACATTTGTTGGGTTATAACGTGTCAAGGTTTTTCTTTGGTTTTTCAGATTTTAATGCTACCATTACAAAAATATAAACTACGGCTGTCATAAGTGCTATGACGGTGAGTTATGTGATCGCTCACTGTCGCCGACCGTCATAGCAAGCGGTGATAGCTGTTTACTACCTTTGCTACGTTTTTAGTAAAAAGGTAGCAAACAGAAGGGTGAATATCATTATGCTGCCTTTATGGCATTCATCTTTTGGTTGAATATTTAACAATAAACTCATAATATGTAATATTCAATTTTATAAATTAATATGATTATTGATACTAATAATGTTATAAATATAGAATACATAAATATTTTACAATCATTTATTTAGAAGTGTAAACTGTAAAGTTATATAAAATAGATATAGCTTATTACAAATTGTGTTAATAGAACACCACAGAAAAATTCCATCACAAAAAAAAGAAAACAAAACCTGATATCAGTATCGATATACTTGAGAACTATGTCCCAATGGATTTAAAAAGTTTGGTGAGGCACCATATGCTACAAACATTAAGCATATAACACAAGTTCATTCAGTCTTGTATCAGAAAAACTAGATCTCACACTGTAATATATTCCATCACTTAAATATAGGTATGCAAATATTAAGTTAAATCTCGGCTTTCTCTCATGTTCATCTGCCATATATACAGACCTTGGAAGCATTTGGATAAAATATACCAAACCAATTTTGAATTCAGTCCTTGGGAGTAGTGATTAACTAATTAATCCAAGCTCAAATATAAATTTTGGCATCTCAAAATAATGTTACAAAACAATATTTAGAGAAATTGCATTTTCCATTCTGGGTGTAAGTCATACGAGTGAACAAGGCTTATATAAGCAAAGATGAAAGTTATGCTAAATCTAAGTCGACAGCTCTAAGTCAACATACAACTCTGTACAAACCAAGAAAAACAACACAAAAAGCTGTCTCAAAAGAGCTTGATAACTTTTTTAAATTTATCACATAACAATCAAGACTGACTGCAATGAATAACATTACAATAAAAAACTCTGCAAATATAAAACAGTGTCATAGGAGTAAGAGAAATGGGTGGGGGACAGGAAATAGGTAAAGGTATCTCACCTAGGTAAAGGTACAATGGATATTTTCTTAGAAGAGTCACCAGGGTCATGAAGGGTCAGACCCATTTCACGCATTAATTCGCTACTAACAACTCCCTTCTGGTTGAGACCAGCTATGAGCTGTTGAACCTGGAGATTTCCATCAGATAGATTTCGGATGGCCATTATCGCCCACTGTGTTATAACTGTTTAAGGAGTCAAGGATGGTTTAACTATAAAACATGAGATAATATTAATTATCAAAGCTTAGATTATCAAGTTCAATTTTCAAATCATATTTAAGTAAAAGGTTAACACATAAAGCTACATTTTTTAAAAAATACAGACATCAAACTTATTCAATCAATGGTATAGTAAACTTTTTAAATTGATAACAGTTTTCAATCATTCAAATCCAAGAATATATTCATAAAGGAGTACGATGTAAAGTTTCCGACAAAGAAATCAGTGCTGAACAGGGCCTAGAACATTCAGAGCTAGCAATGTAGGACATCATAGTGATGTATAGGACAAGAAAAAGGATATCAGAGGATTACAAACCAGTAGGCTGAAGAGTGCAGGGGCGTAGCTACCGCCGTATCTGCCGTATCAATTATACGGGGCCCCCGGGCCAGGGGGGCCCCCAACATACGTAAGCAAAAATTAATAAAAACTTCCCAAATTTGTCTATAGAGGCAGAAAATTTAGAAAAACTAAAGTTATCATCAGCTATAATTTATTTAATAAATCAGTTTGTCGAAAAAAGGCAAGGAGAGTGTACATTTAATTTGAATTGTTTGTAAAAATTTTAGAAAAAGAGACAGATAGATAATTATGATGAATAAATATTTCTTTTAATTTTATGCAAACATTTTTTTTTCTTTTGTGAGAAATATTTACCCTACCTAAGGGCCCCCAAACAAATTTTTATACGGGGCCCCACCAAGGCACGCTACGCCACTGGAAGAGTGTCATATTTTATCACATAAAAATTGCATGCGAGTATAGCACCAGTGCATAATGAGTGATGGAGACATTGTTTATGCTATCTCATCAGTAATGGGCTTAAGATATTATAATTGATGGAAATTAATGGTGTAGTAAGGAAATAGTCACTTATCCATCCAACAATCAATAAACGAGTCACCTAGTTGACTTGTTTAAAAATGTGTCTTTCTATGAAAAAGTAATCCTAGTTTTTAGTAAGTTGAGTCTCTATTTCTATTAACAATGGTTATCAGAGCAACACTTAACCCCAGAAATAATCAAAGAATATATTCTTCAGACCAAAACTTGCATGAACCAATTTTTTTTTTTAAATTGAAGGAAAGTTCAAAAACAAATTAATGACAAAGTAATGGAATGGAAGCATGACATTGAATTTCACCTTTTCTCTCAAACATATTCATGAATTACTTCAAAAAAACTTTGAAAGGACAGCTTAGAATGAAAACTCTAAATTCAACATCAAACAACTCTGGCCTTTTTCTGGATCATCTACATTAAATAATATTAATGATTAGATACCTGATAATTATTGCCAATTGTGGAATCAAGAGAAGCAAACATCTAACTTACTACCAATTTCATATTAACATTCAACTTGAGCATCTGCAAGTCTTTAACTTGTAGTTTTTTTTAATTAAAATCATGTGTTGAATGGCGATAAATACAGTACTTTAATTAAAGCCCTCTCTTCCCAACTATCTCAAGCATCTACAACCCAAATTACATTTTCCATTCTATGGCAAATCTACATCTCAAGGTCATACAAATGTTTGATTACCTCCCTTCCTAAGGTATAACTGCGTAAATCTACAAAAAACGAAAAAGGATACAAGGATTTCTCTCATCTATGTTGCAGCTTTCTAGAATAAGTGGCACACATTCAAGCTCCAAAATCTGAAAACAAATAAAAGAAATTGTTTATTCGCATAAATGGAAAAGAATATACATGTTCACATATTATGTAACGTAAATAGCAGAGACCATTGAAATTTAAGAATAAATTATCTATTCCATAATATAAAGATAGATTTTTTTATCTTAAACTCATAAGCATGATATATCCCACACATAAGTTTTAACAATAAAAGGAACGATGAATAGATTCATTTAGATATCAAATTCTTCACCTAAATCTTTTGACTGAGTTACGGCTAGTTGTCATATGAATAGCAAAAGATTACATTTTTGTCAAAATATTACCAAGGAAAAAATAAAGGCAAACTAAACTATTCGATTTGGAAGGTAAAGTATAGAAAAAAATCTCCAACAAGTACAAAACTTGCTACCACAACTAGGCAAATAATAATTCTTGACCTGAATTTTTTAATCTAATTACCTTATTTTGTATCTCTTTGTTCTTCCATGCCAAATTACCAATCAGCTGAATAAGACTCC
Source organism: Sympetrum striolatum (assembly GCA_947579665.1). Taxonomy (NCBI): domain Eukaryota; kingdom Metazoa; phylum Arthropoda; class Insecta; order Odonata; family Libellulidae; genus Sympetrum; species Sympetrum striolatum. The sequence goes on along the minus strand of OX388347.1, from coordinate 76,160,498 downwards.
TCTTGAATCCATACGCTGGGTGTAAATCCACAGCTAATTTACTTGATTCTGATGCTCGAAGATTCTTTATAGGGGCAAAAGGATGGGTTAGATCGCCTTTCTCTTCTGCTAGCTTACCAGATGCATGAATACTCTTCAGAAGGTCTGAAATGAGATTAAACCAATTTAAAAACAGCTGGAATTTAATTGGCACATATCATGGATTAGAAAAATACTAAATCTACACTATCACATGCAGTAATACATTTCAAGGTATTTCAAAAATAAAGAATATTTTATTGTATATATTGTAAGAAATTAGCATTTTTCATGACTGTGTAAGCCACACATAGAAGAAGCAACATTTAAGCTACAATTCTTGCAGGTATGTCAATGGGAAACTTGATAAAAATTTTGACAATTACTCTTTTTAAATATTGCAATTTGATCACTCTACTATTCCCTTACATTGAAAGAATCTAAGTATCCTTACTAACTAACGGAATTACATGTCAACTTATCATTCCATATATAACACACATTTTTAGAACTTCCTAATTGAAACTACATTAACCTTTCTCTGCCTCTGAGAAATGAGCAAGTTTTAATTTAGCTACACCAGGGAAATTTCTTTTTCTGAGAGCTACAATTTACTTCCTTGATGTAGCTAAAAAAGTGATCAATGGGTATCACTTTGTAAAGAATCAAAGTTTGAGCTTAAGCTATGCCTGTTTTAAAAAAGATATTTTGAAACTATTAAATGATTATTGAGAAGAACAAAATACTTACAGATAGTATGAACCAGCAGAGGCCCGTCAGACTGAAGTGTAGGAAGATACGCTTCATTACTGGCTGCTGATGCTAGTACGTCCAATAGTTTCGTGTACTCGCAAGGACTGGCTGACTCAAACAATTCTGTAACCTTCGAGTCGCTTTCTAACGTCACTCTAGCATCAAATATTCTATCGGAGTGGACACAAAATTCAGACGCAATAAATTTGATTGCTGATATATGGATTTCTTTCTTGGGGTCCGCATTACCTTTTGGCTTAGTTATATGATCAGATATGACGTCCAAAATGTAATATTTTTCATGCGAAACCAGCAACGGATAACATTCAACCAGCCAGTTTGGGATCCCTAGTAGCGCTACCGCTCCAAAATGCCTGTTGAGGTGTAAATCAAAAAGTAATACATGTCCGCGTTATTGATGTCGATAGCAAGAACTTCACAAGAACCTCAGATACAAACCCAAATTCTGAACCATTGCAAGCCGATGATAACAATCCCTTAATAATTTTCAAATCCATGTAGTTCATAAGCTCTTCTTGACCAAGCCCTAAAATAATATTGTATACAACCATTGCTGCATAGTTGGCCGCTTTCTCATCCAACGAGTTAAGGACATGGCTAAAATATGATTTCTTAAATTAAAAGAAATGTTTTAACAAAAATCTACTTTCACATACAGAGAAATTTATACAATACCTTAAAATGTAGGAACAGTTCTTCCAAACTAAACTTTGATTTTCAGGGTTACTTACAATCATATTCCCCAATACCTGCATCCCTACCCGAATAGCAAGCTGCAAGTGTTCTGAATTATCCGATCTATTCATCAATAGTTTTAAAAGATTTTCTATGCATTCCAGATGTTTTGCAACTGAATTCTGGAAACTCTTACCAGACGTGCAACTATTTCTCAAGAATCTAAAATGCTCAGTGATATCGTCTAAGTGCATTTCAGGTGCAAAATTATCGCAAATAAAATGCAATTCACTACATTTGCTGTTAATCTCTTCGTGTATACCAGCATCTTCATTACTCATTCTGGTAGCCTGGAAGGGCCAAATTAACAGAATATTATTTTAACCGAAAGAAAAGTGTCCAAACTTCAGTTTCTTACGGCGTAAATCTCCTGACTGCAGCTGGAATTCTTACTTACGATAGTTCTACTAGCTCTCAAGATAGTTCAATCAAACTTTAGGAAGGAAAATTAATTTTGAAACGACGCAACTTTTTCTGATAACATCCGACTAACGATAACCATTCTCACTGCACCCATAACACCACATCCGGTTGTTTGTAGGGCAAATGTGTATCGTCTTTTACGACGAAAGGCACGGAAAGAGCTCGTGACGATTTGGTTTACGTCAAGGCGCTCTGCTATTCATAGAATTCTATGATAATAAACGCTAATTGAAGTATTCGTTAAAAATTCTGGTTAACTTGCTGGTGCAGTGCTCATCTTTGCTTCCATATATTTTAGTATTGTGTAAACCCTTATATCTGAAAAAATTTCAAACGTCAAAATTGTATGTAAATTTAATCAATCTGTTTCAACGAGTGAGTGATGTAGAGACTTCTATATAAGTTTTGGTACTAGAAATTTTCCTAAGTTTTAACAGACTCAATACGCTCAGTACCTCTTTGATTATGGATTGAAATGATTAATTTTTGTATTCAATTTCACGGTTAGAAACTGAAAGATGCGTTGTAGTATATGTATGATATAATTAAGTTTTCCAAACTAGTGACAAACATATTGTCAGGGGTAGGCGTATTTCAAGTCAGACAGTAATCGTTCATTGCCATCACAGTTTTGACGTTCAAGAAAGTAATATCAAAGTGTATGTACTATACATCTCAATTTACTTGTTTGTTTAATTTAATTTATATCTGAGCTCTAATTATTATATCTCGGTAAAAATAACATCGTCTAAGTTGCCTACGTAAATACATCAGGAAGAAGCTAAATAGAGCAAAAGAAATATTCCTGAGTAAGTTATCAATTATATCGACAAACACAGTTACTTTAAAGGATGATTTCTTTGCTTGAAAAGCAATACATACTTGCATAATGATATCATTCAAATATATTTACCATCAATAGCAAATAATCTGAGACTTGGCAGAAGCTATCAGAGCGGTTCTGTGTTGAATCAATCACTTCATTCCCCAATAACTCATAACTTTATTGTTGATCAACACCTGCTTTTAGTTATCTGACCTATGTCTTCCTCAATAATTTCTCCTTCCAGTCCTAAGCCTCCTTCAGCGAGCAGTCATAATTGTGCCACACTGATACCTCCCAGCTTATTGTAGAAGTTTTCTCTTCATTATTTAATCCAAGTATGTCTTCATTAGAGTCTGTCTGTTCACATGTATATACAGTTATTTCCACATGAGTTAAGAGGAAATTTATCAGTCACTAAATGCTGGAAATTGATGTCATTAATTCCCTAAAGGGGTTTTTGCATCTACTACTTTCAACAGTCATGTTTTTCATCCATCCTCTTCATTTCATTATATGAGGTACATCCCATGTCTGTCATCACGACCTTTAAAATAGGAAGATGTTGGTCAATATTTCTGTTATTACTTAAAATTTTTCTTAATATGTCATACCTCAAGAAAAGAAAAGCTCATAGTGTCCTATGAGCTTTTCTTTTCTTGTCTTTATAATATTTAGTAATTCTCTTTCTGTATGAACATGATTTAGCCCTTGATCATTAGTTTTCCTATCCTGTTGACTTAGTTCTTGTCCCTCTCCTCAAAAACCACAAGTCACAGAACTCTATTAAAAAAGTAGTTAAGTATATTTCCTCTTTCCAGTCTCCTATACTTACCATTGACTTTTTTTCCATTTTCCTACTTTTACACCACCTTTGTGTACTTTTTGTTTTCTTGGTCTTTGCTTTAAGTTCAAGTTAACTTGAACTTTGTACAATTACTACAATTGTAATAATAACTTCTCTAATGGAAACAGGAAGACCAAAATTACATCCATTTCAATAATTATTTTTATTTACAAATACACACAACCATTCCTTAGCCAGAAAATTCCAACCAGCCAGGATTCAGACGGGACCTTATAAGGTTGTGGGTCCAACGCAATAGCTTTGTAGTGCTAGCACGCTAACCACTGCCAGTGCAGCCAGTAATAAATAATATGACTATTTTAAATTATAATAAAATAATATTTAGAATTCTAATTCAACCTAGTTCTTTCTCTAAATCTGTTATTACTATATTGGCAGTTAATCAAATACAATGAACTTATTCGCAAATAATATTAATTCCTCTTATATTTGCTTCCATTACAAAAACTGCTTTAATATATAGGTTAAACCAGAAGGATGACATTTGTCAACCTTTTCACATACCTCTTCTTATTATTGCTTCTGTCTTGGTGCTACTATACAATACCTACATCCATGCTTGGGTTCTTTATAGAGGCTTAAAACAGTTTTTGTCCAACCCAATGTTTTATGTCGCTCATCGCTTGAAACAGAAATCTCTGGTCAATATTGTGGAAAGCTTTTTCTTAATCTATGAATGCTAGATAATTTTTCTTGTTAATTTCTAGCTTCCTTTCTAATAATCGATACAATACTACAAGAAACACAAAAAAACAACAACACAAGATGCAATACTAATGCTGTATCTTGTGTGTCTTCTCCCAACTTAAAGCCTTCTTGATCACTGTATAAGCTCTTTTCAATTTTTTCTTTTATTCTTCCTTTTATTGCCATAAATAAACTCATTGAGACAAGAGTGACATTTTTCTGCAATTCATACGTATTCCATCTGTTCGATTTCCTATCATGATTCAAGTCTTCTATATATTCTTTCCATTTATCACAGATCTCCCCTTGCCCAAATGGTAATTATTCTTGTTTATCTTTCAAGATATTGCTCTTAGTTTCAGCCTGTATAGCAATACTTTAACTCTACAATATGCTCTTTCAAGTTTCTCTCTCTTATATTTAACCAAATTTATTTGCTTATTTTACTCATCCATATTTCTTTCTGTAATCAGCACAATTAAATAATCTTGATTATGAATGCTAAGTGAAATCATGGGCCTTAAATTAATCCATTCTTCAATGACTTCTAGGATTTCCTGAGTCATCCACATACTGGTAACATTGATGGATGGTGATGGTACTTGGTAACGCTATAGTGTTATTATAATATCAGTCATTTTTTAGTCTCCAGAGCTGCATAAAGCATTATCTATCCCCTACAACAATGAGGTGCAGTATTAAATTTCCCTTCTTTTATAAGTGAGACCAAGCGTTATCTCTCATATTCTTCACTTTTGCAGGGGACTATTGATTAGATTACCAAGTACATATATGTTTACATTCCTTTCACTTCCTCTCTCAGATATATTCAGCCAACTTAAACTTTGTTGAGCTCTAAATTGCTTTATATCTTAACAATACCTACGTTTCTACGTCACAACTCACAGAGAAAACAGCAGATAATATCTTCGTATCATTTTTATCATTATGTATCACCCTTTTAAATAATAATACTTCAGATGGGAACATGCAATTTTATGATCATCATACAACTAAATCTATAGGAAGTGGAGAAAGGATTGTATTACTTAAGCCAATAGATCAGATCTTAATGTATCCCTTTTGGGATACATTAAGATCTGATCTAAGAATTTATAGATACACAAGAAGCATATTCTAAAGTATTATTATTAAAATATATAGGCCATATTAAAATAGATGAACGGTTACCCAAATCAATCAAATTCATCCAAAAGCACCAACAGTTTCAATTCTTTTATTTTAAATTCTCTCAATGTCTTAAAAATTATTTTTATATCTAGTCTTGTTCTTTTTATAGCTGCTTCAAATCAATGGAAAATCTCTCCTGAACTGCCCATAATCCTAAAAAATATTGAAAACCACTAAATTTTCAGTAATTTAAATTATTAGTACTTAAGTAAAACGCTATTAACACGAAATGTTTGTAATTACTCAAATACTTGTAACCGGGAGAAAATTTATCAAATTTTATATAACATAAAAGATGGCCATACTTGTCCTTATTTTCTTTAACTAATTACTGAAACTTTCATTGGAAACAGTTCTACTTCAAATTGTATCTCAACATCATAAATGAATAAAAATGAAATCAATTGTAGCCTTAAAATTGATTCTGCCATTTTTATCGAGATAATTGCTCTTAGGTATATTCACATAGTAGATGTCGAAAAGCCCGCTGTTACGCACAAGAGTCGGTCTTCATTTGTTCAACTAGGGTAGTCATTTAAGATTTATTAAATATTTTTTATTGAAAATCATCGGTCAAAACGGGTATTGCAGTAAATTTAATAAGAAAAATAAAAAATAGGAAAATACTAACATTATACTGAAAAAATAGAAAGTGTAAAACTATTCCAAACTTCCGGAACTTTTTGTTGTAGCGGTAGCAGCGATAGTGACTAGCCGGAATTTTCTGCAGCATAATTGGTTCGACATTGCTTTTCTATTCTCCACTGCTCATATCTTTTGAAAAAACAAGGTATATATATTTTCTTAATGTCTTAGTAAACGAATGTAGTAGGGTTAATTTGTATTGGAGATTGCTTATACTAATATTTCAGTGCTATTGTAGAAATGACATTATAATGAAAAACGTTTAATTTCAGATGTTTCTTACGAGATCAGAATATGACAGAGGAGTCAACACTTTTTCTCCCGAGGGTCGATTATTTCAGGTGAAATATATTTCCTTGAAATTATCTCAGTGACGTTTAGTTTTTGTGCTAATTATTTTTGGTGTTCTTTGGTCAGGTTGAGTATGCAATTGAAGCAATCAAGCTCGGCTCAACAGCTATCGGTATATGTACCCCAGAAGGAGTTGTGCTTGCAGTAGAAAAGAGGATAACATCAACCCTAATGGAGCCAACAACTATAGAAAAAATAGTTGAAGTTGACAAGCATATTGGTAAGAATGAATGATTTATGATGGTTTCACCTACCGATCTCTTCGGATGCTTTAATTTATTTTATATAAATTAATTTTTAACGTGATTAATATCAGTTTATCTTATTTAAGGCACTGAGATAATTCATTATTCTTCACCAAACTTTCTTTTGTCCTACATTAAATGTTATGATATGTCTTTATCAATATATATCCTCTTTTCTTGTATACATCCTATAAATAAGAATTAATATGTATTAATATATCCCGAAATATCGAACCTATTCCTTTTTGAAAATTATTTCAAGGCTTGCTTGTTATAAAGCCTTGATATATTTTGTAGAGAAAATTATTTAGATTGTATTTGATGCTGAAGGCGTAATTCAACGATTCGTGTGTTTGCCATTATTTTGTCCTTGCTAATAGGTGAAAATTTTTATAAGTAGCTGAACTATCTCTCTCGTTCATTAAAATAATATGCCTTTTCTTAAATGATGTACTGTAATTAAATCGCATGTTCTATCTAGTACAGTACACTAAAAAGTGACCAATTCAAAAGTATTTTAATCTTGTAGGCTGTGCTGTTAGTGGTCTAATGGCTGATTCACGAACCATGGTTGATCGTGCACGAGTGGAGTGCCAAAATCATTGGTTTGTTTACAATGAAAAAATGACAGTAGAATCCGTTGCCCAGGCAGTATCGAATTTGGCCATCCAGTTTGGTGATTCCGATGACGATGGAAGCGCAATGGTAAGGTTTCCTTTCACCTAGTTTTGATTTATGAAATTTATCAGTTTAACATTAATTTGGTTTGGTTGCTAATTTCTCGCATAGAGGGCTTGGTCAAAATGATTAATTAAACAGCTAAATACTGAGCGCTTAGTCTGTAGGTTATTATTTAGTTAATATTTATATGCTTTTATCAAATAATCAAAGAAGTACTTCCTAGCTTTGGAATTTCAAAATTAGTGTTGATTTGGCTAGTCAACTTTTAATTAAAAAAATGTTAACAGTATAGAGACAGCATACAGTTCTTGTAGGGGGGAAAATACACAATATTTAATCCCCATTATATCTATTATTGCCATCTATTTAAACTGGATTGCACTGTCGAAAAATTTGGGGAACATAAATCTTGACAGTTACATTACTTTGATTAGTGGTTCTTATCATAATTTATTTACTCTAAACTCATGTTTATCTCATTTCCTTAAATCGCTTTGGAATCAACTCTAAATTAGGTAATCTTGAAATTTATTTGTTGTATAATAATTTGATTTATCAGGTCCAGTTTTAGGGTAACCAACTTTTGAGATCATATATTAGGGTAATTGATGGGGCAGTGCATATAAGGACATCAATGCTTTCACATTGCAAAATTTGATGAGTGATCAGATTTCTGACTGTGGAAGGTGTTAAACCAGCCAATATTCATAGCCAAACGATGGCCATATATGGGGGAGACTGTGTGTCTGACAAGTCCACTACTCTAACATATTGCATATATTGACAAATTTTGTTAATAACTTTGATTTCAAGAAGTTATGACTTACCAAAGATTTAGTTAACTAAGGTGTGGCAGGTACAGTTATTACTTAAACGAGTAAAATGTGGCTTGCATACTGCAAGCAGATCGACAACACTTGAACAACACAACAACCCATCATATGGGCATCATATCGGGACGGTCCTAAAAAGAAAAAAAAAAAGATTGAAAATATTCTGAAAATTCGTTGTAATTTAATCGTCTGGCATCGAACCCGGGTCTTTCTGGTAATACGTCCTATGCACTATAACAGATAATCACCACCTCTAACTATGTGTGAAAATTCAAGCAGAAATGTTGGTTTCAACTGCCCCAAAGGACGTCCTATTTTTCCCATATATTCCTTATGAGAGAAATTTTAATGTGCTCTGGCATCGAACCCTGGTACAGCATGGTCAAATCTAATTTTTTTTTTAAACCGAGTCTTAATATACATCTTCTAGCAAAGCAAGATTTTCCTATTATTTCGATTAATGCATCAAAATAATTAATGAAAACTAACTCAATGCATTTTAAATGGGGGATATATTTACCATCTGGCTTCGAACCCGGGTGTTTCTGGTAATACTTTCTATGCAGCACTAAAGAAGATCACATCCTTTAACCATGTGTGAAAATATTAGGTGCAACTGCCTCAAATGACGTCCTACTTTTCCCTTATATTCCTTGTGAGAGAAACTTTTATGTGCTCTGGCATCGAACCAAGGAACGGTAAGGTCTTATCTAAATTTTTTTCAAAAAACTATGCTTAATATACATCTTCCATATAAGCGAGAACTTCCTATCATTTCGATAAGTGCATGAAAAAAATAATGAAAATCTACCTCAATGTATTTCAAATGGCCGATTTTTGCATCGACCTAGCATCGAACCCAGAATATTTTCCGTAAAAGTCATCTATCTTTTCGATAGATCATGACCATATATATAGGCTCCTTGAGTTTCGATTCATTACCTATCCGGAAAGTATTTTTTTTAATTCCTGAAAATCAAAGCAATGCATTTAAACGGGAAAAATCGGGACTTTGGGGCCCTCTGAAATCGAACCTATGACACTGATGTTCAAAATCACATTTTTTCTGGCGGTAAAACGTTATGGCCAATACGTCGTAAAAATTTCAAGTCAATCACGCTTGTGGTTTTGGCTGTGAATTAGTATCCTATCTATCTATCCATATAGGTATATACATGAATGAATCCGGAGAAGCATCTATATATAATAGATATGTTATTCTTGTACCTGAAATTTGCGCTAGTCATAAAAAGCAGATTGGAAATAGAAGAGTCTATGAGAACTCTCAGAATCAGGAAGCACTTCTTCACTGTGGAAGTAGGTAGGCAATTGACGGTGGTGAAAGGTGGAAAAGCAGCAAAGAAAAGTTGATTTAAGGTAGTGGATAAGTATTCTGAGAAAAAGGGAATGCAAATAGTTTCAGGAATAAAATATAAGATTTGGAAAGGATACGACAGAGCCTAGATGAGAAGGATAAGCATGTCAGAGATAGAAAAGGCTGCTAGCTCACTTCCACTGAAAATTACATTCTCATGTATGTATTTTAATTTCTATAGCTCTTCCATTTTATTGATTCCTACAGAGTCGACCCTTTGGTGTAGCTATATTATTTGCTGGAGTTGGAGAGAAAGGACCACAATTATTCCATATGGATCCATCAGGAACATTCGTGCAGTTTGATGCGAAAGCTATAGGTTCAGGCTCAGAAGGTGCTCAACAAACCCTCCAAGAGGTCTATCATAAGGTAATCATGAATTCTCATGCTATTCTAATTGCTTGATAACATCCTTTCATTTTAATTCTTATTATAAAATTATTCAAACTTAAACACTTGTGTGTATTCTTAATTTTGTATTTTATCTATTTCTAGATGTTTTTTTATTAAATTGTGTTACCTTTTTATTTAGATTCTGCTTGTAGAAGCCATTTTCTTTTCCAATCTTGAGTTCAAGTATGGTTAGGTTACCTCAATCAACCTTTAAGGTTTTCAATAATGTTAGTTTTATATAAATTATTATAAACCCTAAAACCTGTGGAATAAGTATGATTTATTAAGTTTCTAAATTATTATAGTTGAGAAATTACGTGTCTTACCATTGTGGTAACAATGTATTAAGAGTCTGAATGTAACCTGAGAAACCTTTAAGATGTAAAATGTCACAATAACTATTTGGTCTAAATTTTCAAAAATGTTACTATCCTTAGTGATTTGAGAGTGTAATAAAGATGTGTAAAATGTCTACATGAAAAACCACTATAAGCCTATGAATTTCAAAAAGAATTCCATGTCATTGTTTAAGAATTCTACTCTTTAATACCTACATTTTTACAGGATTATTATTTTAGTCATCTCTCATGTTTAACTTCCTAAGACCTAAAAATTTTTTGCTAATACATTTTGGAAAAGTTGTTAATAGCTTCCATTTTTATTACAGTCCATGACTTTGAAGGAAGCTCTAAACTCAGCTCTCACAATTTTGAAGCAGGTGATGGAAGAAAAGCTTAACTCCACCAATGTAGAAATGGTTACAGTGACCCCAGATCGGTTTTTCCACATGTTATCTAAGGAAGAGGTCGAAGAAGTTATCAAAGAACTTGCATAGTGTTGAAATAATCCAAGTTTGCCTACAAAGTTATTTGGAAAATTGTTTTAAGACTTTGAATTTTTTGTGTTCATAGTTGTGAATTACACTGTTTTGGTAACTTATGGTGCCCCTGTCTCACAATAACATATAATTTTGGAAAAAATGAATCAATTTTCTTCTCAGTACTTGGTTTAATTTGATTCCTGTTAACCTTCCATTTGATATTTACTGTTATTTCATGAAATATCTTTCAGTAAATCATAAAAAAGTGTTGATCCTTATCAATTATAGTTATTAAAAGCTGGGTTTTTGTGGGATGGAGTTCATGACCAATGACTGCTTCAGTTGTGTACTTTATCACGTGAGAACCAGTAGTCAGGTTATAGACAATCATGCACAACCTCTACCAGAGCAAGTGATGTGCTCTCTACCAGGTCAGAGTTATTTGTAGCCGAGTCTGTCAAGCTCTGCTTATACTAACATATATGCAATGTCGACTGTTATAATGAATTTAATTCGGATTTAGCAGTTGGTTGAATTTGATTCCATAAAGGAGTGTCTGTGGAATATCATTACAATAAAGAGCTAGAAATGCATGAACTATCAAGATTGCCCACCTCAATTGCAATATTTCACTACTCTTTATTCAACTGAAAATGTTGTTGAGATAATGTTGTGTAACTTAAATTTGTTATGCAAGGCTATGGCCTCCTTACTAGTTGTTCATGCATGTTGAATTTAGATCATGCACTCAATCTGCCTTAACTGTTGTTCAAGCCATGAATTGACTTTCAAGCTCTCTCATTTCAGAATTAGTATGCTAGTTTTGGATTCTGCAGAAATTAGCAAATTCTGACTTAAGCTTATGTTTTGAAAACAAAATTTTTATGATTCGTCAGAACACCTTAAAAGTAACAAAATATGATTTGAAGATGATTCAGTCTACACTTTTGCTATGATGTGGTAGTACTTGGAGAATTGAAATTCTTAAAGCTTCATAGATTCAAAATTTTTTTGCCATATGGTTCCAGATCCAACTCTTTTTACTATTTCAAAAACTTGATACATAGAATTAAACTCATATGTATGAAATTATGTTATACATATTACAATGTCTTACCCTTGGTTATCTGAACTTTCAAATACATTCATAATCAATTAAGATGTTATGACCAAATATCGACCACTTTGCATGTTGGATTAGCAAAGAAAATGTTTTTCTTTAGCCTAGTCATAGAGTTATTACTATATCTTCCCCAAACTTAAAATAAATGATAAGAAGTAACTCTTGGCTGTGACCACACTGCATTCAAACATTCCTCTCAAAAGTGCCACTGAAATTATATACATTTATCAGAATGATCCTTTCATAAAAAGTGACAAATGAAATTTGGCCAGTGATTTTAAGCCAAGTGGCCCATGTAAGTATGTGATCAATATAAATGTCTATCCTAGGCAAGGATCCCACTGAAAAATGATAAGAATGGCTATATCTGTTTCTCTAGTGCTCAAAAGATTTCACCAAGCCTAGATCTTAATAGTACAGTGGAGGTCTGTTATGAGGGCTCACAAAAATATGAAAAGTACTCCTTATGAAGCATACTTGTTATAGCCAATTTCTAATACTAAATGTTTGTCCTCTTGAATTCAAGAGCATTGAGTGCGGCAGAATGGAACTGTATGGTTTTTAATTCTTACACAAATGCCTCAGGATGCATAAAAAACTATGCTTACATCAAAAATATAATTTTAATTATTCATAAACTATAAACAAAGTGCTGTATAGACTCACATCTAATGATCGACTGATGAAAAAGAGATGTCCACTATGTGGAAAAGGTATTCCTAATTCATATCAGATTGCTCTCTCGAGATATTTTTCATTCACATGCTTCATAAGCAATGAATGTGGCGTGGGAGGGGAAGAGGTTTCTGTGGGAATCCAAATCAGCGCTGCTTTTATCTCCTATATTCCCACCCATTCTGGATCAGACAATTTGGTGCCTAGTCTAGTATGAAAACAAATCCCACAGGTGGATGCCATTATGATGTGAACTCAATTAAATATTTTGGCATTCACTAGAGAGCTCATCGATGTCTTAATGTACAAAAACACTCGACTAGTTTTGTAGTAGGCAGTAGCTTCTCTCACCATCATTTTGAAGTGTTCTTCTGATTCTTTCTTAAAAGCAATCAAATCTTGTATCTTTTTATTTTTCCTGGGAAAAATTAAAATATATACTTAAAGTAACTCTTTATATCAGATTATTATCACATTTAAGGAGATAATATTTTCTTACTTCTGAGGTTTAAAAATTATCAAATAAATGCTTTCAACCCCAAATGAATTGAAATATACTTACATCATTTTTAATTCCTCTGTTACCTTCTTCTTATCTTCCATAGGTTTATCATTAGTCCTTTAAGTTTCTGTTTCAATTTCCACTTTCAACCTATTCAGTTCATAGACTTTCTGAGAAAGAATTAAGAAAGTTTAATTTTATATATGCACTAAATATTTGCACTTCATCCAATGTAATCTTAATAAAATCCAAATCCTGAAATTGACTTACCTTTGCACAATCTTCCTTTGCTGAAATGAGTTCATTTTTGCTTATTTCAAAATGCCTTTTCAATGAATCTGCCTTCTTCTGTAATTCCTTAGTTTTCATGTTCCGCTAGAGATATCACCAAGAAATGGCAAATTAATACCTACTTAATTTTGAAAGGTTTAAAAAACAAACTAATTAAGTACTCATAAGAGCATTCTTAAGTTCAAACCTCATGCTGTTCATCTTACAGACTTGTTGTTAGATTCTTCAAATGCATAACAGTTGCCATAATCTCTGTAAAGCTTCTTCAATACCCTTAACCCTTAAACTGCGGGGAACGTATAAAAACGTTTTCCTGCCAGTATGCGAGAACTGCGGGAAAAACGTTTTAAAACGTTTGACCTGCTCTTCCTTGCCCATGCTTGGCCTTCCTCAATTTTATGGCGGTGCCTGTGAATGAGACGCGCCCTCACAAAATCTTTTGCATTGTCCTAAATGTGGAAAACCCTTCCCCGGGGTTTTCCGGCCTCTGCGTAATTCCAAGATTTCTAGTGCAGTCGTAATTTCATATTTTCCTCACTCGTTAAAAATCTATGTATCTACTAACTGTTTGGTATCAAATTAATCAGCTAACAGCAAGGGAAAAAATAAGACAATTAAATCATTGGCAATTGCTTCCACGTTAGAGGAACAACCAAAAGTCTTGAACAATAACCGCTGACCGCGGGCATCGGAAAAAGGTCTACCCGGATTATGGGGGTTTTCTACCTGCTGCATTTAGTCTGACCCACCAGGAGAAGGGACCGTTTCTCTAACTTGCCTCCCGCACACGACTGTCGCGAGAGAAAAATACTCCCGCATCTTATGGGTTAAAACACGTAATGGCATTAGAATTTAGAGGATTAAAATTCTCAATCTGATTCAATAGGCACTGAATGGTGGCACTGTACGGCTTGATGGGTATTGTTTTATTCACAAATTCTATCTATGTCCTGTTCAACTAAATGGGAAGGACAATGAAGTACATTAGTGGATTTTGTTAAAATATTTTCATTTATAAAAATTAACCAATATACATAAATCACTGAGGAAATCATAATCACTGAGGAAAAAATTAATAAATTTAAAATCTGTGTGGGTGTACGTATATGAGTAAAATGCTTACTGCAAGCTGCCTGGGACTAAGTTTCAAGTCATTAATCCTCTACAATGTGCATTTAAATGTGTTTTGAATTTACCATTCATCCCTTTAGGAGGAATTATCCAAGAAATAACATCTGGACTCTTGTCATAATCCCAGGTTTGAGTTGTCTTATCTAAAGGTAAGAAATCAAAACTTTCCCACTAACTTACTTATGGAGAAATAATTGCTCTAACCAAGCTTCGAACCCATGATACCTATGATCCATTTCTTTTTTCTCCTGGGGGTCTCACTTTCGGGCCACAGTATAAAGATTAAATATAGGGTCACTTGTTACTCTCTTCCCTTTGCTAATTATTTTGACTAGATCAAGCAACATTACAGGAAATAAAAGGCAGCATATTGCAACTTATCACATGAGACAAAGTGGAAATCCGAGTTCCAGTTTCAAGAATAAGGATACCCAATATTTCACATAATTTTATGACTACTCAACCAATTGGCAAAGTTGACTGATAATCATATACTGAATGTATATCATCTTGCATGTTCTCTAATGAATAATTAATTTATAACCTATTGAATAATTTATTCATATATGTAGTATATTTACGTAGTTGTTATAAGTGTGCAAAGTCAGTTGAAAACCAGAGTATTTTGGATTCCCTACTTGCCATACCCTGTTTATAGACAAAGAAATACTGAATGTAATGTGCATCCCAAATTTCAAGTATAGGCAATAAAAAAAATCATTTGCATGTGAATCCAATGTGTACCTTTAGACATGTAATCACGCCATTCGCTGCACCCTAAGTGTATATGAAACACTGGCCATGTCAAAAGTCTTTGGTAAGTGCACACATTAAACTAAAATCAGCCAATTAAAATGTTTGATGGGCTAGCCTTTTAATTAAAAACTATCAGCTAGTATTTGAGTCTGTAATCTGCATGGACTCTTACAGTGAAAACATATATATATAAAGCATGGGTAAAATGTTTGACAAGTTACATGGAACCAGGGTGAGCTGAGGATCCTGCCAGCCATGCGTTGTAGAATTGTGCTCTCGATTCCAACACGCATCCTAATTTTTTAGCTGAAAAAGGATTTAAAAGGGTGAATATTATTTTGAGAAAATATAGTATCAGAAAATCCTTCTTAATATTTTTTACAAACTTCAGAATCCATTTTTAAGTCTTCTTCTAAATCTCTTTTCTTACTTTCAAGTATTTCCCACTCAGCTTTAGACATCTTCTGTTACAAGCTGTGATTGATTTTTCTTCCTTCAGTGCAGATAACTTCACAACTAGTAGCATAATAAAAATATCAATAAAATAATAATAAAAATAATTTTTTGCATCATTAAAATCTATTTAAATTTCAATCTTAGTGTGCCATCTTTCCTAAAATGTCATGTGTGGAATGCTCTCGAAACCAGAGTCTGCCAATAAAGCAATAGTGAATGATTTTTATTTAAATTGTAAGTTGTAGGTACTTGGGAAAATAAGGAGTGCACCTGAAAACCCAAAAAGTAGACAGAAAAAATTATTAAGACTGGTTTGAACCAAAAAACTTTTTGAGCAGAATCTCTACCATTAGCATCTAAAACCAGTACCACTCAGTTTTCTTTATTCCTTTTCTTATTTACTGAAAACCTAACTGGAAAACAATATTAATGAGTCTTACCAATAAAGCATTTAAATATGGAATATTAATGAGAGAGGTCTCATTTACTGATACTGCCCTTATGCATATAATGAAATATTAGTTGCAAGTTACATATTTTGGAATTCATTCTCATCAAATCACAACTCTTACAAATGCTTTTCATATTATAGGATATGAAACTAATAATCCCTTAGAACAAAGAAAATTATATTTATAAAGATTTCTAATATAACATAATAAAACAGACTTAAATAAGTACACAAAAATAAATTATGATGATTTTTACCAAAAACCAAGTGAACAATCCATCCAGTAATAAAATATATTATACATAAATAAACATGGTATTAGCATCTTTATGGAATTGGAAATATACTCACCTACAATTTCCTTATGTTGAGCAAGATCCTCTCTTTCCTTCAACAATGACTCTGTCATCATTCTGACAGTTTTGATTCTTTCAGTAAAATGTTCTACTTCTTTGGATATATGTCGAATCTGTTCTTTCTTGATCTGAAATGAGAAAACCAATATTTTTAACCTTGTTCATGAAAATATATACTTCTAAAGAAAATAAAGATGTACATATTGTTCATCTTCAAGCTCCTTTTCATTTGCCATTTGAACTTCTAACTGTAATTTAATTTTATCTCTTGAATTCCTTAATTCTTGCATCAATTCTTCTGGAACCCCATTTTTTTCATCTACCAAGATGGTGAATAATTTCAAGAGTTTTTTGAAAGGAAAAAAATGATATTGAAGTGTGCTAGGAAATCGAAAAATATATTAAATGTTTAACATCATTGCAAAAATGCTGTAAAATTTTTGATTAAGTTTATTGTTGTATTAATAATTATTTTGTTTTCCATCATATTAAATATTATAATAAAATAATGGCTTTAAGAAGATAAAATCTTTATAAATATGATATGTTGATGATTATACTTAATAAAGAATTGAGCTAGTCTTAAATATTTGTCCAAGTCAACTAGAGGAATCAGATGTAAGCCCTCCGATAGCGACAGAAGAAAGAGGTACTTTGATTTTAATTGTTTCTTGTTTCAGGCTTCTTATTTTTTTAAAATAAATTCTAGATTAATTATTAAATGAAACAACATTGACTAAAATAAATTGTTATATTAGAAAGATCAAAATGGTCACCGCGCACTTAAGAAACTTACTACCCCTACCCCCTGAGCTGGATCCGTACTCTCCCCCATCCTTTCCGATAGAAACATCCACAGTGCCTAATGGGCCCCCAACTAAGTCACCTATGCCCGAAGCCCCTCCTGAAACAACCACCACAGATACCCAACCTAGGTATGACTTCAGGAGACTTCCGGGACGAAAATTTAATTAAGAGACCAAGGTCTTTTCTTTTTCTAAGGATGGATTTCAGGATTGAACGGCGAGAGAAGAGGCTTCTGTCAATTTTCGGCAGTCCTTTGAGAGATTTAGAGGAGGAACCTTATCGGGATCGATGCCCCGATCGCCCCCCTACGCCAGGAAGGACCATTTCCCCTGAAGATTGGGATGGTAGAGTCGACCGGTGTCCCACCCCCTGCGAGGACGAGGAGGTTAAGGTCCTGGAGAGGCCCCCAACACCTGGGCGAGACATCGAGTGGGAGAGGATCTGGCCAAGTGTACAACGGCAAGGATTGCCTTGTTCCACTAAAACTAAGGCATATCCATACCCAGTGTGGGGCGAGACTACCGTGACAATAACCTCCGCGCCAGCCAAAAAACCATCAGAGGCACGGTGCGGATACAATAAGAAAAGACGGTCGAGATACCGTAGGAGAAGGAGACAATTAGGGTTTGTGAGGAACGAACATGGTGCTGAGTGATAAGTGGACACTGCAGTGGACTAATTTTTTATTACTATTTTTGATTTTTTTTTAATGTTGTCGAAACTAACAAAGTGAAAAGTGGACACTAGAAATTGATTTTTAATTTTTTTTATAAATAACTATTTTTGATTTTTTTTAATTTTGTCATTTTGAGTTTGATATTGTGTTTTTTGTGGGTTTTGCTTTCTTTTAATTTTTTGCTTTTTGCTGTTTTTGATACCCCCATGGTTTTTACTGCCGCTGGGTTGATGTTGAAGGGACCAACGTCGGTCAGTTGCCAGCCAAGCATATCCCCTCTGTTTAAATCCCCCATCTATCCGAAGGTCTTAGATATTCACAACATTGCCCATCATCTTTTCGTCGGCCTTCTCCAAATCCTTACCAGTGACTTCATCTCCGCCGCTTCCCTTCTGGACTGACATCATCTCCGCCGCTTCCCTTTTGGACAATAACATCACATAGCACTTGGAGATATTCCCATCTCCGCCGCTTCCCTTTTGGACCCTAACATCACGTAGCACTTGGAGATATTCCCTTACTCGACTATTTTTCGGCCCCATTTCCTACCATCCTCATTGCCTAATCTCTGCTGCCCCCTCTATCCCCTCTCTATCCTCATGCTGACCAAGCCTTCCTAGATTAGTATAAAAATAGTTTTTCCGTAAAAATGCATATAGGCTCAAGCTTTGCCAAGCGTCAACTATCGTCGTCCACAGCACCCTTTTTCCCCGGGGACGCAGCCGAGAGGTGAGTGATCTCAACCCAGCCTAACCACGGAAGAGCGCAGCCGAAAGGCGAGTGCCCCCAACCAATCCCTAATCCTCGGTGGGCGCGCTGCTCCTGTGCCGCCGATTCTTTCTAATTCTTCCCTCATCTCTCTTAGGTGTTGGGCGAGAGCAGTCGTCTTGCACCCCGTAATGCCCCCGCAAACTTGGCTGGACGCGACCGACAAGCAAGTGTATTATATAACTTTAATGCCGTGTTGCAAATAAACGCTTTTTAATAGAACTGAGACTTCTTGTGCCAACCTGTACCTTATTATCCGTAGTCGCATCACGACACCATTCAGTTTCATAATTACAAGAGTATTTAATAAATTATTGTTAGATTATAAATAGATTGAAATTTTTATAAATGAAAACCATTAACTCATTAATGTATTTGAAACTATATAGTTATGTAACAATAGTAAAACAAAATAAACATTAAAAGTTATGTTTTTTAGGCTACTGATAGTCAAGGTTGGTACCCCAATTTATGAATCGGGGGAATTTGCAGCAATCGCAGTAATCACAAGTCAGTGCTGACAGATGCAAGAAAATTAAATTTGTTCATTTGAAAAATTACGAATAGGATATAATTCCAAATACCATCCAGATGATGATTGCTGATCAAACCTAAATTCATAGGCTCTTAATAGTTAGGAGATCATTTTGTAGGACAGATATATGCAAACCTATATATAAACATTTGACGAAAATTTATACCACGTCTTATCTGAAGGCTGTCTTATCTTCAGTAATATATGGTAATGCGAATCGTGTCGAGGTTATTATTATGACGTAATTTTGGCGTGCAGATAAAATTTTTTGTCATAAAACGCATACCATAGTAGGCACCAGCACCTATTTCTGCGTCACTAATATCTGCGTTAAGTTTGCGCTAAATTCAGCTGTCGTAACCCATAATTGGTTAAAAATAGTGTATAAATTTTGTTTCTCAGACGTAATTGGATTCTGAATCTCGAGTTCATTCTTTTTAATTGAGCATTATATGGTGCGATAAAATTCACTCGAGGGCAATTACTCAAACTGTTTGATACTGCGAATAATCGAATTTATTACATTTTGGTCAACATGGATTCCAAACCATAAAATTACCAGTTGATTCAAATTCACTGGATTTAACCGTAACCCAAGTGATCCTCGGGAGGAAGAATTTCTAACTCCAACACTGGGGCCCTCTCCTAGTCTGAAGACTGATTTTCGTATTATCTAGATAGTATTTGTAATGCTCGTTATCAAACCTGCTCAAACATACCGCGCTGGGTGATCGACGATGCCGACAAAGGCGGGTGGGCGCGCAACCTCCGGTGTGGGGGGGGGTCATTGCTTGAGGCGGCAACCCTGTAAATTATCGCGACTCCCAGCCGCTTTCAAGCGATTCAACGGCGTCAACGAATTTTACATAAGAAAGCATTGTGATACGTGACGTTTACTTCCGGACTTGTTTTCCTCATTGTCGTTTGTGTCATGGCAGGCGTAACTCAAAAGGTTAAGGTATGTAATTTTGATATGAACGTCACTGTTTAATCGTCTCTCATATTAGTACCGGCATTTTTACGTTCTCCCCGTGTATTTTTCCGTCTCATGTAAAACAGATCGGTATCATTGGAGGATCAGGATTTCAAAACCCATCATTTTTCCAACTCACCGAGAAAAAAGAACTTTCTACACCTTTTGGAAAGCCGTCAGATGTGTTTCGGCTGGGTAAAGTTGGAGATGTAGAATGTGTTCTTATCTCTAGGTAATTTGAGCTGAAAACCTCTCATTTATTTTACTGTAGACAAAACTTGTACTATATCAAGAGGCAAAAATATTTCAGATTCAAAGATGTCATAGCGGGAATATATAATTCTATCTTTGTATGTTGTCTAACAATCACATCTGATCGAAGAGGATAACATTAACTTTGTTTAAAATTTAGTAGCCTTTTTGAAGGATTGGAAACATTTAGTTTGTCTTTTAAACTCAAATTCGTTTAAGTTTTAACATTATTGGAATAATGTATTTGTAGATGCTTTCATATTTCATTTTTATTTTCAGACATGGTCCAGGTCACTGTATTCCACCATCATTTGTCAACTTCAGAGCAAATATATGGGGTCTGAAAGAACTGGGATGCAATATCATCATAGCTACTACAGCATCAGGATCACTTCGTGAGTCGTTACACCCAGGAGATCTTGTTGTACCTGATACATTCATTGATAGGTAAAAATTCTTAACATTAAAGTAGTCATTAAATTGCCAATAGATTAGTGATAAATTCATTGAGTGGAGAAGTTTTTTACTAAAAATTGTTTTGTAATACAATTATAAAATCATTTAAATATAAGAAGTCATAGGAGACTTGTGGACCTTTAATTTAGCTGACATTTTTTTTATATTTCACCTGATTATTTATGATGAAATTAGTTGAGCTTTGCCAGCGGTTGACTTACTAGTACTATTTAATATTCTGAAATTGTTTCTCCAGTAAAATTTTCAACCGTTATTAAAGATCCAATTAGATTTTTGCCTCTATCAAATTTTCACTTTTTTTCTTACTAACTTTTTTTTATTTTCTTCAACTTCTAGTTATTCTCATAATTCAATTATATTTTAATAGAACTGTTCGGAGAGAGACGACCTTTTTTGATGGCAAAAATTTAACAAGTGAGACCTCAGGAGTGTGTCACATTCCCATGGAACCAGCATTTTGCACAAAACTGTGTGACCTCTTGTATACCACCGGGAAGACAGAAGGCAAGAGAATCCATCCCACAGGCAAAGTTGTTACCATTGAGGGGCCTCGTTTTTCTACCATTGGAGAAAGTAGGCTGTTTCAATCATGGGGTGCAGACTTAGTCAATATGACAACTGTACCAGAGGTTGGTGAAAAATTTGCCATCGAATCATCCCACACACTGTATTGGCAGTCCAACTAAACTTTTATGACCATGAGGAAGATGTCTAAAAATATGTAGCTTTCTTCTGCTCTCAGCATTTCTGTCAAATAACCTCGGAGATTTACCATTTTTCACTTACTCTGTGGTTTGTTTATAGTGCTGGTGTGAGAGATTTTATCGCTGTAATATGAATGAAAAATCTGTCACAAATCCCTCATTAACATTTATCAACTGGTTTCATCACTATGTAGCATTTTTCGGTACCAGTGTAGGTTCCTGACTGTAGACTCATTCAGTCCAAATGGCAACTACTCATCTGGGTACCTCAGGATGTTTCTCAGAAATGAAACCAGTTTTATATTAATGTCAATTTAGAGTTCACTACAGATACTTCAATCATAGTATCAATGAAGAACACCACCCTGGGGAGAATCTCTTTCATTTATTGCATTGCTTCCATTTTGACGCCTTTCAATCTCACAATTGTTCTTGGAATTAGTCTTATTTTCATTATCAGAAATTCATGTACCGAGGTTCAGAAAGATTGCTCCAATCCCTGCATTTTATCTAGGGAGTCATTTATTCAATTGAGATAAGTCATTAAAGGTTGACATTCTGCTAAGATCGGTTTGGAAAGATATTACTTAACCATCAATTTTCTCAGTTCCAAATTTTTCCTTACTTTGGAATTAGGTCACTCTAGCAAAGGAACTGGGAATTCTGTATGCAGCTGTTGCCTTGGTGACTGACTATGACTGCTGGAATACTACTGGTAGAGTGTCAGCTCAAGATGTATTGAAATGTTTCAAGGAAAACATAGAGAATGTGTCATTGGTTGTCAAGAAAGCCATTGAAAGTTTTTCAATTATGGATTGGTCCAAAGAAATTGAGGCTGCAAAGGTACAATCAGTTTTTGAATAATTGGATTTGGCTCAAATTTGTTTTAGAAATTATTTTTTAAAATCCTGTAATAATTGAATCTTCTCTCTTCACAGGAATTGGCAAAGAGCAGCAACTGCACTTCACAGATTTGATTGCATCAAATTGTACCACATTTATTTAGGTGGTCATTATGACTGAGCTGGAAGGAAGATTATCTTAATCAAAGAATCTTGCACTTAAGCTTATTTTGGGTGGAATCTCATACATTTGTATCAATGTTATGGCATGTCAGTTTAGTAAGACAATTTTTTTTAATTTTATTTACTACTAAACTGACTCATTTGCACCATGTTCTGGTATGTCAGTTTGAAATATTTGCAATAAATATCCCAAATTAAGCATTTATTTTTCAATTAAAAATTTTTGGAATGTTATTTACATCTAAATTGACTCATTTAAATATACCTTAAGAAAAATACATCAAAATGATTTTACAATTTTCATCAACAATAACTTAATCAACAGCACATGTTAAATCACGAAAAACTTCAAAACTGTTTCAATTTTTCAACAGATTATACAATTACAAAGATCCAATCATGTTACACCACAAAGCTACAAGCTACCACCACCAATACAGAAAGGTAGCTTTTCTACTCCTGAGTTGGAAAATGCCAACGACTTTCTACATTCACCTCTATCTACACAAAATTATACATTATTCACATTGTTGTGCTTATATTTCCCCCAATGTCCTTGTCTATTCATGGAAAAATATAAATGTACACTTGAAAATTTAAGCCACAAATGAACAAGAAATGTGCTTTCAATTGACAACACAGAATTAGTCTAAAAACATAACTACCAAAGGATGGAAAAAAATTAGTGTAAAATTGAATACTGGGTTTATAATAACCTCAAACTGAATAAATGCTTTTCTCATGTACAGACATTCACTCATAGACTTTTATGATACATTTAACAATTTAAGCAATTTCTATTTACATAAACGTTGGAATGTAATCCATAGTATAGCCCAGCATTAACTTCTTATTGCATATGATGCAAACAAAGTTTTTACATGACATGACTGGAACAACAGTAGCTGAGTTGAAATTTTAATGATCTCATGTCACACTGAAAAGCAATGCAACACTCCTAGAAGTAGACAGGACAGTTAAATAAAACAATCAGGAACGATTCAAATAGTTAAGACAAATATCACCAAAACCAAACAATATGTTGTCTTTTAAATTTGTTCTCAATTATCACTGGATAAAATTATTAACGATGATATATTACACATTTCTATACATGCATGCTATTGACACCCAAAATGAACAAGGTAATACTTGATGACACATCCTTGAAGGAAGTATGCTATAAATTTACAACTTTGTATCAACCATGTCTACATTAATTTTATAATACACATAAGGGAAATAATCAGCCTGTCCAAAGCCAAGACCTGGTATATCCACACTCTGAAAAGAAGACAAATCAATGGAAATCATCAACTAAATAAAACTCGGATATTAAAAAATCCACTTTTAACTTACTAACTTGTAAATAGCATAGAAAAGAGAATTCATTGAAACTAACATGCGCAATACAATGACTTCATTTAGACCCTAATGGTAAAGGTGGAAAAAAGAAGTTCACAGGAGTGATTTCATTTCAGAAGAAAAGCATCTTAGGATAAAAATAATTGCAAGGGAATTTTTAAGTATTGAATGATACGATAGTAAAATCATATCCTCACCTCATGGCCAGACCCTTGAACAGCACTACTGTCAAGATGACCATACAGCTGGTTAAGGACATCACGCAGTCTCTTAGTTGATTTCTTGTTAGGATGCAAAAGCATTGCTTGAAAATTAACAGGTAGGCCATACCTTGAAGGAGAAATTGGAAGTCAATCATCGTCTGAAAAATCATTAATAACTGACAAAAGCAGACCAACAACCCACCTTAAGACTGACTCCACAAAAACTCTCAGAGCCTTTACGTGAATCCAAGCGCAAAAACATTCACTGAAGTTAACTTTCAGCCAGCGAACCAGGGGACCCTGACAGACGCCGAACATAATAATTAGTGTAACATTCAAGCTTCCATAAAAACAAAATATTTAAAGGAAATAATTTTATGGGAACTTACAAATTGCTTCTTTTTGTCCATAACTAATTTTGTAATTTCATTCTTTCCAGCTGCAAGTTCCTCTTCATTGTAAGTGAAGTCACGTACCATAAACCTGAGAAGAATGCATATAAAATTATCATCAGGAACTCGTACATAAGTTTCCTAATGAATCTGAAATGCTCAATTTGCAAAGTAATGTTCTGTATGGATATTACTTTTAAAAAGCTACTTTTTTAACTGTCACACTACGCTCTTATCTTTACAAAGGAAGTATATGACAATCTTACTTTTTTTCTCTGGCATGATGCTTGAATTCTTCGACAACTTTCTTAAAAAGTGTCACAGTGAACAGGCCATAATCACTGTCTTGAAAAACCAAAACTGATGATCTCGGCACTATCATGTCTGTCAATTTCTCATAGCCTGAATTCCAGTCAGAAATGTTGGACCTAATGGATTTGAAATTTAAGAATGAAATACTTCACTAGAGCATTTACAAATATTAACTCATGCATTATCAAAACTCCTGTAGAATCCTCTAAAAACAGTTTTCATAAAACAAACAGTTTAATGGTTTGCCTTTAATGTAATCCAAAAATTCCATAATGTTTTCATTGCCATTCAGGCAGATAAAAACTGTTAACCAGTAAAATAAAACCATCAGTTTTAAAGTAGATCCTTTAAACATTTCCTTTACAACCACAATAAAGGAATTCCCATAGCGAATCAACTTCTCCATATTACTTTTTACAATAAGTTACTAACTACAAAAATAAAGGTATGCCTCTTAAGTTGCTTCCTAAAGACAACCAAAAATGTACCAAAATAAAAGCACATCCATTTGTGCCAACAATACTATTAAAACGGTGTGTACAAACATCCTCAAGATAGATAACTGTCGTTAAAATTAAGAAACCGATTAGCTTACTTTGGAACAACCACCAATAATGTTGTCAAGTATTCAGAATCAAGAATAAAGTGCTCCTTTTTCACAAGATCTGCCAGGTTTCTTGTTAGCAAACTTCCACTAAAAATTTTGAAAGAAAAAATATACATGTCAGACATAAGTTGAAAGAAAATATTAAGTTTACAGTGCAGTTAATTATTACATGACATCACAGACAAATTCGTAAAATAATATACCACATTACAAATTCTTTGGTCTAAGAAATTTCCAAAAGATTACATATTTGAATCAAAAGAATTACAAAAGGAAATCAAACTTTTATATGATTATATTCATAAAACATTAAAACTCCCCAAAAGAGCTATTGATAAATTGTGTTTATTGATACATTCTTAAGAACCACATTCTCCCTTAAGCTTGGTTTCCTTCGGTGATTTACAATGACGACTACAGTGGAATTGATGCAAGGAAATAGAAAACCCAAAATTACTGAACTCTCCAATAGACACAAAAGGTGACAGCTGTGTAACTTACGTTTGCTTCTTCTCTAAATTCTGCAAATTTCCCTTTAAGTTATTGTAGGCACTTGATTTTGTTTTAAGGTCAGCATCAATCTGTCCAACTTGCTTGCTAATGATGTCTGCAATATTACGTAAAGACTGCTTGATGGGATATTTGGCCATATCCCATTGAAAGCGAGTAATGTAAGACGCCAAGTCGGCTGCAAGAGTTAATTTTACTGTGTTAAGCATTTAATTTAACTTCTTTTCATCGACATTTGTTAAACAGAAAAGGAAAACAAAATACATACAAAGATCTAAGGTAGCTAAGTATCAGAATGATAATTACTGTTATTAGCCAGAAGATTTTCCTGAAGTTTATCTCTCTGATCTTCCAATACTTCTCCTAGGTAGCTGGAAACTTTCTTGGTACATTGTTCGACAAAGCTGTCAAGCTTTCCAAGATCATCCGACAAGCCGACCAGTTGGTCCAAGGTTCCTACCTAGAGAAGACGGATTTTGCGAAGGATGATCGTAAGAATATGTAAACACATTCATATTAAAATTAATGCATTGATCGCCTACCTTTAGATCAGGTATATGAAATTTATAATTTACTGACAAGTTGTTCTGTTTGCTAGTAACGTTATTCAAGGTTTCCCATGTTTGCTGACAAGTTTTATCTCCTGGAGCAGATATAAGCCAGTATTCTGACATCTTCAAGAGTCAAATTTCCCTGAAAATTTCATATTAGAAAATTAATTGAAATAAGCTTCAAAAGTAGGTTACCTTGAAAATAATTTGAGAACATTTTTTCCTAATTAAATGATCCTCTTATATCGTTACCTCAGGTCTCAAACTTTTATGAAGAAACCTATTGATACAGCTGGATGGAGGAACAGAAAATTTTTAGCAGAAGAATACTTTAACTACAAAAGATTCATTACAATTCACGTGACTCGGTGGTGACACCTTGTATCGGACGAACGAAATAATCCTCTTCTGCATCGCTTTCGCCAGTCAATTTCTCAACTGTTGAGGTTGCTCTTTTGATGATGAGACAGCTCCCTCGGCGCATGTAGTGAACGCAGCTCAGCCTCTTAGCGACCGAAATGGCGGATCAGGTGGGTGAACATGCGTGTTCTTTCGTTCATTAACTTGATATTTCTGATAGAAATGTGTTCTTTATTTTAGAATTTGATTATTTTTAACGATATTTAAATACACTGTTATTATTAGAAGTTCTTCCTTCTGAGAAAAGATTCTGAAACGTAATTAGTGAAACTGGCGTACACGTGGTAACAGCGTTACAGTTACAATGTGTGATCTTTGAAATCAACGTTTCTCGCCGTTTTATTACTGAAGTTCCTTCTTTCAGAGCGAACGTGCATTTCAAAAGCAGCCTACTGTATTTCTAAATCGTAAGAAAGGCTTGGGCGTAAAGAAACGAAAAACACTTCGTTACGTCCGCAATGTTGGCCTGGGATTTAAGACTCCCCGGGAGGTATGTTATGGTTGTTTGTTAGTAATTATTAATGAAATTTTTTGTTTTTGTAGACCGAAAAGGCGTTCCAGAAACAGTCAGGGATATTTGTGAACAGGAAAGCCGGCTTGAAGAAGAAGCCGTTAAGATTCCACCGTAGTGTTGGTCTAGGTTTCAAGACTCCTCGCGAGGTTCGTTTTGTTCATTATTTCATGCTTGGTGAAGGGGATTTGGCATCGCTTCCTTGTCCTAATATTGGCCGGTGAAAGGTGGTCTTAAGCTTGTTTTGTTATTTTTAAGAATCTAAGGTTAATTTACCTTTTCATA
Source organism: Sympetrum striolatum (assembly GCA_947579665.1). Taxonomy (NCBI): domain Eukaryota; kingdom Metazoa; phylum Arthropoda; class Insecta; order Odonata; family Libellulidae; genus Sympetrum; species Sympetrum striolatum. Next base: position 76,132,522 of record OX388347.1, on the reverse strand, counting down.
ATCCAATAGATATTCCTGAAGTGTCAACGCATCTTCTGGAAATTGCAGGTCGTTTCTCACCAATATATGTGGGTTTACGATCTACAAACTAACATGGTTGTGGGAGTATTTTTTACTCGGTAGATATTAGAATAACACGGCAGCATGTTTCGAAGCGGTACTTGGAGGTGGTGCATGGAGGGTCGATGTACCGTTGCTCCGTACTTTTAGATGATGATATGTTCCCTTTTACAGTAGAACTGCATCAAGAAACAGTGATAGTTTTTTATATTTAGATATATACCCTGCGAGCTGCCAGAGGCGTATATCAGGGGGTGTAATACACCACCATTATTCATTCAAAACTCATTAACAGTACTCGTTCGAACATTTGAATTATTGTCTTAATGTTTTCTAATTTCTAGCAAGCTTAGCATCATTGAAACTAAGCATTGCTTATTATAATGACTACTAGCTCGTTAGAAAGTCTGAAATCATGTTTGACTTGGCTATTGGTATGTTAGATCCATGGACGTACTAGTGTTCCTTGGGTTTAAATTCTCGATGAGGACAGGAGAAAACAAATTTCTCCCTAACGGTCCTCATCGAGAATTTTACCGTCCTTTGATTCTAGTTTTCTTATTTTTCGGGAAACTGATGGTTTCGGTTGACGTAATGATCCTTTATGCACCAATTTCGATTGTAACGAACTTGATTGCGGAAGATATTTTCTTAATATCTTACTGGATTTATATTTAGCATTTGTTGCAAAAGGGTCTTACAAGAAATTTAATTTTTATATTTATAATTACTACTCAAATAGTTTTAATGATATGAAAGTGGCTGATGTGAATGTGGTTTGTGTCGTTGTGGATGTTGAATATGAAATAGTTAATTGTCATGGGTTTGTTTTTTACAGGCGTCTTTTTGTCTGTATGTAGGAGATGTGAAGGTGAATGTTTGGTTTCTTCTTATTAACAAAGCCTTGTGGAGATTGTATGTCATGCATTTACTAACATATTCTTTCTATGAAGGACGAAAGTCGGTTGATGCATTCACCAGTGAAATCATTTTCGATGGCATCAAATCATCGAGCTTTTTTAATTTTACAAAAGCATGGTTTCAAACTAGTAAGGATTTTACTTTTTATTCTGAGAAACTTCTGAATTCGGCTGTAGTGGGGCCTATTGGTATATGATAGTTTGCTGCCATCAACATTCAAGCAATATTCCTTACTATCTGTCGTTCATATTTTACATTTCTCAATGAAAGCTTTTGATAGGAAAAGAATCGAGAAGCAGTCACCTTATTGTGACATTTCAATGGCGGAGTAAAATTTTATGGAAACCATATGATCCTTTATTTTGCATGTTTTGTGCAGATTGTTGGGAATGTTGCTTATATATTTTTATATTGTTATTTTGTGTTGGTATTTCACGTCCTGAGGGTTATCAGACATTTGCATATGATGATACTTACGACGGTCTTCTGAGCATTATGACTGAAAACAACGTATATCTGATTACAAATGTCTGAATTATGCAATTTCGTACTAACAATTCAATTGACTCTCAAGTACATGTTCTTCCAATCCGCTAATTCGATTTTTCTCACCTGCTATAGGCAATAGAGGGTACTTACATTGACAAGAAGTGCCCCTTCACTGGGAATGTTTCCATTCGAGGAAGAATTCTCACAGGAGTGGTGCAGAAGATGAAGATGCAGCGCACGATAGTCATTCGTCGGGATTATCTTCATTATATCCGCAAATATAACCGTTTCGAAAAGAGGCACAGGAATATGTCAGTACATCTATCGCCAGCGTTCAGGTTAGTATGCTTCATTGTTGGTGATGATAATATTCTCAATGAAATCTCTTAAGAATGTGTAGAGAAGGTGTCCATATTAAATTTGGAGTCTCATGTTATTGAAAGTCTTGATAAAATAATTAATAGTCCTACATGATGATATTTCGACGGTCTTCTGATAAGAACCTGAAGTAAAATTTTACGAACATCTGATTATTATTAAATTAATTATAGTTATTTTTTTCTTTTTAAGCAAAGCAACTGATATGTTTCCTTTCTGTATTTTCCAGGGACGTTCAAATTGGAGATGTTGTGACCATAGGTGAATGCAGACCTTTAAGCAAGACAGTTCGTTTTAATGTTCTTAAGGTTTCAAAAGGGACTGGAGCCAAAAAGAGTTTTTCCAACAAGTAATATGTATTCAAATAAACGTTATTTGATGTAAACAACTCTTGTTTTTAATTGTATATAATAGACCACCTTGCCCCTATTTTAATGTCAATAGGTACTCGGGATGGCTGTAATGTGTGAATAAACCCTATTATTGTAGTGGATGACTAGACTCAATTTATTGTGCAGTTGGTTGGGTTGCAGGCCTTGTAGTAGATTTATTTAGCTGAGGAACTTTTTATCAATAGAAATGTGTATTTTAATATTTTCTCATGTTCCTATTGCTTTTAATTAACTTACAAGAGGCTACATTTTCCGCTATGAGCATTAAATTTCCATCTCTTATTAGATTAGATACACTTTGGGTCTGAGATTCCATCTTGTAATATTATACTCCCGTATAATATTATAATTATTAACTAGTAATATTTACTCCATTTCCTAAATATGCTTCGTATTCCGATTAAGTGATAAAGATTTCAAACTATGGCTCATGCTATATATGTAGTTAATGCAATCTTGAATCATAGAGCAACTATATGCTTGAATTCATGTTAGTTGGATCAAACCTATGAAGAAATTGTTGGTGAGTTAACAATTGCTGTGAATGACAATTGTTAAGTCTAGCAATGACCAGATATGGTTCGATGTACAGGGGAGTATAGCCAGTGTTAACATCCTGAATAAACCGTTTGCATTGAAGGATTGTTATAATTGTAAGATTCTCCCTAACTCCCCTGTTGGAAATATCATGTCTGTGAAGATATTGACTTATGTGACTTCAAAGTAATTTGGATATTTAGCTGTTTAAGAGAAAGCCGAGTGTGGTTAGATAATTCTTTTCTCCCAGTTCCAAGAGTCATCTATCATCAGAAAACCTACATGCATGAGCTGTATTATGACAATTTTTATAACGTTGCATGACGGGAGATGAGAACTAGTATCATCCATGCCTCGGTGGTTTTTGAAGTGACCAGTTAAAGATACCTCAACCAATCCTGTACAATAGGGGCTATTAAAAATCTAGGAAATGGTAGTAGAATAATCTAATGCAATTTGCGTAAGTGCAGCTTCCGGAACCAAATAATAATATTAAAAGTTAGTCATTCATGCTTCATTTTATTATCTTTTTGACCCCCATGACTTGAGATCAATGATGTTCACTAAATATTACTGATGACCTTAATTTAAATGATATTGCATGTTCAAGATTCTAATATGCAAATGTTTGGTATTTGAAAAGAAGAGTGGAATTCTCCTGCACAGTATAATCTTGTATGTTAAGAAAAGTAACCCTGAGGTATTTATCTACTGAATTATTGTGTAATGATCTTGAAACGATGCTTTCTTTATACAGCATCTATCAAATGATTCGAACTTATCTTGAATAATATTGCTTATAAAGACACATAACTTTGAAGAAAATTAGCCCTGACCCTTAAATTTTTAATTGGTTATACGCTGCTTCACAACATGCAGCCACAATCTGTGTACAATAGAATGTTAATATCAACACTATTACAACCAATAAAATATTCCGATACTATTGGGGGGTAAAATTTCAAGAATATACTATCATTTTCTGCATTTATGAATTGCTTTTACTTGAATGACTGTATAGAAAAATTGATATCCAAAATGAAGGTAGATAATTTTACCAAAACGAATTTTAATTCATATATGAATATTTTTTCAACCGATTTTTAATTATTTCTCTCACGTAGAAGTTTTCTGCGGACATTGTAGGGGCATATATATTGGAGAACTTATTTCGAATTGCCTCCATGTTTTCCTGATGCGCTCTGGCGTTGTTTATTTATTGACTTATGCACGATTTGAAGCTGACGTTTGTTGTTCAGGAAGATAGTTGGCAAATATGGGGGTCACAGTGTAAGTAGTAGTTCATATATAAGTAAAACTCATCATTAATTAAACCTTTCTAACAATATTGGCGAAATCCAGCTTACAGCATTACCCTATGACGGAAAATAAGACGGGGGCACAAGTGATAGATCTACTTACGAAACGAGTAGTTGCTCTAGGAGCTGTACAAAGTGGCCAATTTATCGTGGATTGTGAAACTTACACTTCTGTTCCAAGCTTAGGTATGATATCAAAAGTATTGACATTCGTATTTGCTATATTTTTATCTGTTTTGAGGATTAATAAATGAATGAATACCTCTTTTCCTGATATCAAATACCCGTATATATGCAGTACGAGCAAGCCGCCTGAACTATCATTTTAGCAGGCAATGTATAAAAGTTGAATACATTTCAATTACACAATTTATTTAACCCTATTAATTTAGGAGCTCAACGAGCTGTACATGTTCTACACAATTCTGAGCAGCCTGCATCTGTATTTTCTCTGCTGGAAACACCAGGATCGGCTCAAGTTGCTAACAATGTTGGAGGTGGTGGAGGTAAGTTTTATGTTATTCGAAACTACTTGCAGATCAGGCCAAAAATCTAGTTGAAATCCTTAGAATTAATAAATATTATTAATTAATAATGGCCAATTCATAGTAGTACGTTGTGTAAATTTCTATGGCTTAGGTGGGAATCCTGGGCAGACTCAAGGAAAATTAATCCCATTAGTAGCGGATGCTCTGTTTGATCTTTTGATGATGAAGATGACGAACATATACAAGTCGAAGATACAAACGAAAGTTGAGGCTCGAGGTCCAAGATTTGTCTATGGTGGCCATGGGATGGGTGGTTTTGGTAGCAACTCTCCTGCAGTTGAAGGAGATTTTCTTGTGAAACTTGGTACTGTTACAATGGGTACGAATTTCAAGGGAGTCTTAATTGAGGTAAGTTGACAGAGAAAAAAGTCAATTTCTTAACTATTATTGCATCTTTGGTAACTTAGTTTTTCATATGCTGTTAAGAATTGGAGGAATCTTGGACTATAACTCTGGGAGTAAGCATTTTTGTTTCTTTACTCTTATGAAAAAAAACACTTCTGTTTAAATTGTTTCTAAGAACGTTATCTAAAAGAAACAATGTAAGTCAATTCGTAATCAGTTTGATTTTATTATCTCAAAGGGATACAGTAATTGTTATTAAAAATAAATTGCTGGTATCAATTGTGAAAATACCTATAGATGTTTGCCAGGATATATATTTTGTAATTGTTATATTTTAGGTTGAATACAGGCCCTGTGTTATACCCTCTGCTTGCTGGGATATGATGAGAGAATTTATGCAAGGATTTTTAGGAAGTTGTGTGTCTAGTTCTCCCCCACAGTATTTACAGGTAACATTTTGTTCTACTCATAGTCAATATAAATTGATTGCATTTCTTGCAAAGAATCATTTACCATCTATAATCAATATTATATATTATTTCATTACTTAGCTGTATCAGAATGACCTGTCCATTATATTTTTTATTTAAAGCTTCTCCTTACACTTCACTGCCTTGGAGTGTGTTATTTACTGTAGACATTTCAGTACTTCTTTTCATGTATTATCTTTATTACACAAAAAACTCTGTCACTGGTTGTGGTGGAAAAGTGGTTAGCGTGCTAGGGGTTTGAGTCCTGGCTAACCAGATCTTTTTGGTTAGGGAATGGTTGTGTGTGTTGTCAGTTGTCACTGTTATTTCCCACCACTGTAATTGTCGATTGATGGATGTATGTGTGGGATTTGGGGAATACATAAATTCACAAATCAGATCATCCTGTCCTATGGGGATGTAGTCATAACTTGTCAAAAGAATATTATCTAATTCCTGCTTGCAGGGCTCAGAATTTTTGTCTTTTTGTCATTTTGATACATTCCTTTCATGTATTCATAGCGTAATTGAACAAATGCATTCATTCAGGCTAGTAACTGACATTTCTTTTAGTCAACATTTTTATTCCATAGTTTTTTTTCCTATTCTTGTTACCCTACATTTATCCTTTTATGTTATCTATCTTACATTTGACTAATCTTAGAATACGGGAAAAACTTATGAGATCTACAATAAATACATCTAAAGCTAAAGATATAAAAGGTAAACAGAAGGGTAAATAAATGTAAGTAAATTCTCGTTTTTAAATAACTTTGTTGTACATGATGCTATAGAATGGAATAATTTACCTGTTGTAGCCTTTGCGCCCACCTCTAGAAAGCACAAGAAGTTTATATAAAAATACATATATCATGATTGGAAGAGTGAGCTTCCCATTGACGAAATGCAGGTGGAATATCAGATTATCTGCTAGGGTGATATAAAATGAGGAATTGTACTTCAGGGACCATTATGATAAAGGCATTATAGGAAACCCAAAAGAATCTCCTCAATTACCTAATATGTATTGTAAGAAACAATTTTTGATGTGGGCTATATGCATTCATAAATTTAGTTTGTATGTGAAAATATATCATATATTGGGGAGATAAGGCCTCTTTAGGATGGTATTTTGTTGTAGCTGGAAAATAACTGGGTAGTATATTGTACTGTATTATTGTATAGGATTGTACTCTATAATGCAATATTATACTGTAATCAATCACTTTTCCACTGCACTATTGCTCCAACTTCAGCTTGTGAATTAAATATCCCGCAAACCTGTTTATATATTAGATTTGGCCTATAAATGCACAGTTGTTATAGAAATAATAATATATCAATCAGTGAGTAGTGCACCATAATGGTTCATGATGCTTCAAGAAATCAGAAAACATATTCTTCAAGGTTACATTAAAAAAATTATGTATTGATAGAGTAGCCCTTTGTAGCATTTAAAGAATATCTACATTAAATACCTTAAATGATATCTCATAAAATTCATTCTATCAGAAAAATAGTATTTTTGAAAGATAAGCCCTTTTTAAGGAATAAGTAATAAAATGTAGTATAAATGAAAAACATTGAAATTATCTTAAAAATAAAGATTTGGTGTGGTCCTCTGGACTACGCTAGTTATAAATGAGCGTAGAATTAGGAGGAACTTGGATTGTATTATAAAGAATCTGCTCTCGGTTTGTCATCAATCATTCAGTTATCAGTTGTTTAGCAGATGGCTGATGTCTCAACTTACTAAAACAATTTGTTCCTGTATGAAGTTTGTATCTTTGAATAGTTGTGTTTGAAACCCAGTTTTCTATTATATGTAAAATGTATTAATCAACTCTCATACTTAGATATTTTGAAGCAAAAAAGCAATTGTTAATATTTGCTTGTATGATTTCTTGAGGTTTTGTCTTAACATGGTTAATTAAATATATTTTCCATAAATTTGCTTTGGGCAATTACCTCTTCTCTGTTTGGTGAAGGTTCACTGTGTCGATTGAATGTATGGTTTTGTCAAGTTCTAAAATGATCAGTGATATAGTCAATGAAAATGTGGATGGCTTTACAGATGATGTCTTGATTTGTGATCCATTTGCTTACCATCTCTCTCAGTTCAGTATTGAAGTATTATATTAGTTTTAATGGCTTCTTTTTGTTCCTATCTTCTTTGGCATCTGAAAGAATTTGATTTGCATCTTCATTCTTTCTTTCTTCCAGCACTCTTCTGAATTTCTATAAATCCTCTGTAGTCAGATCAACCTCATGTTCTACTAATTTATCGATGTCTGCTTGTTCACTTTCCAAATGCAAAGCCTTGATCAAGGAAATATCCACATCCTTAATGTCAGTTCAGCTTTCAGTTCTTTCTAGCTCAGTTTCTCAGTGGTAGTCAGACCAAAGTTTATTTCAGGCTAATTCTAGCAGAAAGGTCTTCATATTTTGATAAGTTGGTAACAATGAAGTGTATTGAATTGATTCTTCTATTGATTTGAGAGTTAACAATTCTCTCTCAGTGGTAATGTAGAAACATTTCGAAAGATTGACGGTGTAATGCTGTTTGAAGTTGGCAATCACATGTTGATCAATTTATTGTATGAGCATTGTAGTATTAGGAGGCAAAGACTTAATTTTGTTACTTAATTACTGTAAAGTTCATATTTATAAAGGTTCAAAAATTGAGCAGTTTGTCAAGGTACCTCTGTACTTGAAATTGTAATGATATTGCTGCACTCAAGCAGAAGTGATAGCAGTATACATTTGTCAAGTATGTGCATCACATTACGAAAATTCACTCATTAGATATCTATAATTGTCTAAAAATTTTCACCTGTTCCAATTTAATTTTTTTGCATTTTTCATCTTGCAGGGTAGGATGAATGAAGTTTATACTCCTATGGACACAATTCATCAGTACTTGGAACATTTCACTGCCTATCGGAAAGCAACTGGCATTCGGTAGTCAGGCCAAACATTGAACCCCTATGACATAATTTATGAAGTGGTATTTTCCAGTAAACGGTGAATGAGTCTGTATTCCATAATTTGTGTAAATACTTTTTTGTACTTTTGTGAATGAGCCAACGTATGTATGTGGTTTGTATAAATCTGTTGCTGAATTTGTAATATAGTTTAGGTAATTTAATTTGGTAAACTTTTAAAACTATAATTGTTTTATTTTTTTACTCTTACCATTATCATTTATACTCTGCATTTTCAACTAAGACTATGGATAGCTTTTAATGTCCAGTTTTCAAACATTAAGTAGTTAATATTCCCGTTTTAAGATATTCATCTCTCATTTCTTTAAAATCGTTTGTTAGCTGAAACATTCTCTAGGTCATCACTAGTTCATTCATCAACTCTTTTCTGTTGTTTACATCAGTTTTTTTATTCTTATTATAAATTTTTTGTACTATTTATTTCTTAGTTAATGGTGTAAGACTGGGTTAAGAAAGAATCATAAACTGTTCGGATTTTTTAGGTTTGTGATCATTTCGAACTCTCAAACTTTGATGCTATCGCCTTAACTGAAGCTTAGCTATCCCATAATGTTGGTGACAGTGAGTTAGCGTTTACACTCACTAATGTTTCCCCTAAAAACTTACAAAATGAGTATTTTTTTAGGATTTTATAACTCCACGTCGTCTCTTTCACTTTAATCTATACCCTGCATGTGATCTGGCAAACCTGGACTACATTGTTGCCACTTTTACTCTCAACTCCATTCATCCCGGCAGGAATATTTTCGACTGTGACCACGACTCCTTGGATGCACTTCTCAACTTATCATATTTTATGAACTATAAGATGTACTTTTTTCCTCAAAAAATTTCCTCCAAAATTCAGATACTCTCAAAATTTATATGAAAATAATAGCATTTACAGAAGAACATGGAAAAAGCAGCTGAGTGGCATTTCGGCCCTCCACCAACAGAAAAAAATGAGGAAGTCTAAATGTGCATATAGAGGACTGAATGCAAAATGGCCAAAACTAGAAGATGATGCATTGAAATGGATTCAAGGACACTGTCAAAATGGCATTGGATGGTGTAAGCTAACGCTATTGGGCAGGCTTGTTATCTAGAGCTACAGTGGAACTTAACAGACTTTAAGGGTGGTGTTGGTTGGTGCTAGAGGTTAAAAATCTTTGCACGATTTTTTTCAATGTAATTTTTTTTATTTGCTTAAAAATTAAGTTGAGTCTTATAGTCTGTAAAATATGGTACCCCTATGGACAGTACCCTGCAGAGAACCCTCCTCCCCTTCACGGTCCACACATGAGTGGGCCTAAGTTTGCTTTTAGAACATCAATCACTGCCTCTCACGCGATTAGTGGATGTTGACTTGAAGCTAGAGGCTAAACACAGTTTATGGACTCTTAAGAGGCAATCCGCACTGAATGGGTTAAGTTTTTACTGGCTTGCCCATTACACAAAAACTTTGATTTGTCACGAGTATTCTCAGTATGTTCAAAATGTTACTAATTCTATCCCCGTTAACCCTAAAAAGTTTTGGTCTTTTATAAATTCTCATATATAGAATTCCTGACAAAGTTCAATGTGGTAATACTAAAGCGCAGGGCAATTTAAATCAGCAATTTTTCTTAAATTCTTCCCTGATTGCTTAACCACATTTTCTAACTCTCTCACTAAAATCACCAAAGGTGATCACATTTCCCCTGTGAATAAGTTTTCATTATAGCAACTTAAAACTAACTGAAGAAGTTTCCAAATTTCTTAGTATTACCTCTCTCCATCACTCACTTGAATCTGATGGCATAAGCCCTATACTTGTTCGTAACTGTGTCTCGTCACTCTCTATTCCATTAAGTATTATTTATAACCGTTACTTATCTCTGGATATTTATCCTTCTCAGTGTAAATATGCTCGTATAGTTCCTATTCATAAGTCTGGGCTTAAATCTGATGTTACTAACTACCATCAAATTTCAATACTACCGATTTTTTCCAATATCTGTGAAAAATTCATGCTTAATCGTTTGTACTACTTCACATCCCCTTACCTGTTCACGAATCAGCAAGGTTTCCTTCCAGGTCACTAATGCTTATCAAATTTAGCAGTTTGTTAATAGCATGCTGTAGATGCTCTAGTAAAAAAGGCACAATTAGATCCTGTACACTTTGTTTTCTCAAAAGCCTTTGATTCTTTAAATAAAAAATTATTGCCTTTCAAACTCAGTCATCAATGGCAATTTCCTGAATCTGCTGACTAGTTTTAAGGCTTGTCAACAGAGAGTTGTTCTGCCTGACACTGTTTCTTATTGTTCAGTTTTCGCGTCAGGAACTCCACAAGGTAGTGTCCTAGGATCTTATTTATTTAATACGTATGTTTATGATTTAGTAAAAATAAATTATTCTGTAGTGGAATCATTTTTTTATGCTGATGACTGCAAAAGTTTTGTTAATTAATTCTATTAACGACTTTGTATTGTTCTGATCAGCATTTAATCTGATTGATAATCGGTGTAATGAATGGAATCTTAAATTAAATTTAAAGAAATGGAAGGCCATGACAATCTCACTCTTAAAAAATAATACTAATTCTTATTATAAACTTAATAAGGTGATACTACTAAGAGTTTCTCAACAGAAGGACCTAGGTGTAATTATTGATTCCAAATTCAGTTTTTCTGAACACTTCAATGATTATGAATTGTGCAATGTCCCTTTAAGGAATTTTATATTGCTTTACTGATATTACTGATGCATTGGCTCTTAAAATGTATCTTTCCTCCTTTGCCCTATTATCACCTTCTGTTCATCAATAAGATCTATGCCTTATCTTTCCAATCTTGCCCCACTGGATAGAATTACTAATTCCAGAATTGTTAAATCCAGTGTACCTTCTAATCGCCACCCTTTTAACAGCAGTGTATTATCTGATCCATCGTTGGATTGTCTTTCGGTCTATTGAACTAAAAGTGATCTTTTATTTATACATAGTGTTTTAAATTCTATTACTGATTGTACTAATTTACTTTTACTATAGCATGTGTAATTAGGCTAACGTGTATGAGTTACATAAATTATTATTATTACTTATAATGATAATATTTAGGTATTTTGGGATAAACTCTAAAAAGTAAAAATAGTGGAAAGTAAATTTTAACTTTGCACATGAAAGTATGTATCTTAACCTAAAGTTGTACAGAAGTTGCTTGCTAAAAAAGTATCCTGTTTACAGAAGTGAGAAGGGCATGGTTTGGCAGTTCCAAGTTAGAGTGGGAGACCTAGGTTCGAGTCCCAGCAAACTCACTATTTTTCACTTCCGTACAACTTTGGACTAAAATTATTAAATCAATTATGAACTGTTGGAAGACTTCTATTTGAAACACTATGTCATCTAGGTTAGAGATATTTCTATTATTAACCCTTTTCATCCCAATCAATAAATAGTCTTATTTTCACAACTTTCAAACCAGCTATGTGGTGAAGAGGTTAAAATGATAACCATGAAGGCTCAGAATTAGCATAAAAATTTTACAGTTTAGAGGTGCTTCATTATATATTTGGTAAGTACAACTCAAATGGTGCACATATAAATGGATTTTTCAAAATTTTCACTTAACAACATTCTTACAAGTACAAAACAGAGACACACTAAACTCTCAACACTCTCCTTCACTCTCATTTTCACACAATACTGCAAATTTCTGTTAAAATAACTATTTTGGCTAAAAACATTTGTAAAAACAAATGGTCCCTAGAATAATAAATATTTTTCATAATTTAATAACTCGATAACAACATGAAAAGCCAGGCGGCATTTTTAAAACAATTTCTATTTAAAACCTAGATACTTTCAACACAAAATGAATTTTTTCCTAATGATTTTGTCACACTGCCACAATGTCATAATTCAATTTGTTCATCATAAATAATACTTCATAGAATATAAAAATGTATAGATTTCATGAAAGTGTTGATATTAAAAATTACCAAGATTTGTTTAGAAAAGTGATCAATCATCAATAACTTAATACCCTAACCATTTGATCCATGAGGAAAAAAACATTGTTTTGAAACATAACTTTTTGTTCATTTGTACATAAAGGGTTAAATAGTGGCTACCACCAAAATTTCTACAATTCTTTTCACATCACAGCTATTACACAGTCATTCAGGTTATGTTGAAACCCAAAGAGAAAGGTTAAACATCTTATTCCAATCATTATCCAAAAGTTAAATGAACAGTCCTGGATGAAACAACTAAAAAGAATATTTACAAACACTTGCCCATTAGGAATCCAAAAATCAAATAAATTAAACTTCAATTCCATACAACAACTCAATAAATGTTCTAACAGAACTTTCTTTAAGACAACTACCGATTTAATGAGGTACTTCCATTTGGAAATTTAAGAATGTGATGTGCAGCTGTTTGAGCTCTCCTTAAATAATTCTAGTTTAATTTGACAGAACATGTCATGGTAGAACCCCCTCTCACACATTCCTAGACTGGCATAACTTATCAGGATATCGCTTCATGATTCCAATAAATTAAATCCGGGTGTCGTACGCAGTGGTCATAATTGGTCAGTGGTTCAATTCATGCTACCTCATCATTCTTCGAAATTCTTCAAGTTTATAGATGCTTGTTGACAATCTGAAATTAGATTAATTAAAGTTGTAGGAATACAATAAATCAAGTGCAAATAATTTAACTTAAAATCATGCTTCAGGAAATTTATTCCAAAAATCTTCCTCATTTGGCAAAATTAAATATCATAAAACGTTGCTGAGAAAAGGAAATGAGCAGATAAGCCATTTAATTTTGCTAAAATGCCTGTGAAAAATCAAAGAGAAATTTCAACTAACTATACAACATACAGGTATTGTGACTAAAACTTTCTAGGGTTTACAGATTCCATATGTAATTTAAGCCTTTAAGAAGATCTCATTCATACACATACTTCTAGACAGGGTAATATCCACGAGATATAATAATTATATTTATAAATATTTTTTTCATCTAAATATTCTAATTTTCCATAAATAATTTTTACATTTTAGAAGATGAATACTTAAATAATTTAGGCCCACTTTTCCTTGTTAAGAAATGACCGCCTACTAATTTCTTTTAAGTCTCTACCCATTGTACCACAAAAATATACTCAATGAAATTTTAATAGTATATTGATCGGTGTACCTAATGCGTTATACTTTATTCATTTAAATCATTTACTATAGAATAGAATTCATGGACAAGGAAAGGATGATTTTTTTACATTTACATTGATGAGTCTAAACATCATCAGAATGCTGCATTACTATAATACTGCATGGAGATTTCCCACTCCGAATATTTTAAGCATAGAAAGTAGCTAGCAAATATCCCATATTTGAACCACTAATTACTGAAAAAAGTATATTCGTTTAAATTTAATCTCAAGGAACTAAAAAAGATATTTTTCTCAAGAAGTATATTTGTCTCTATGGATAATAGAGAAACATTTAATATGTGCTTTACTAGAATCTTACTGAATCAAGTTACACATTGATGAAACTTACCTTCCAAAGGCATTGAATAATGCAACGATTTCACTTCTTGTAAGTCGAAAATCCTCGTTAGAATCTCCAAGCTCAGTACTACGACTTAAAATATCATCATCCAAACGACTAGAGAATAGGATTTTCAGTGCTGTTCCTAAACCGTGAATCTGGAATTAACAAATTATTAGTTATTTTAGACTTTCTGCATCCAAAATAGAGTAACATTCAGTAAAAAATGAGGCAAATTCCATACATATTTTGCAAAAAATAACTTCACTGTAGAGCAACAAAAACCTTGTGTAACATATAATCCATCTGAAAGGCCGTTAATACATAACTCAATACAATGCAAGAAAGGTAAAAACAAAAATTTATAAAACACATTGAGAAAATGTTAATAAATATGGGAAAATGCAACAAAATCATCAATCTCCATAAAACTTTGTGACTAAATTGGCATTGCTATCTAACATGCATCAAATATCATTTACAACCACTTATTTAAAGAATTGAACGTCTCATAAATTTTCTTATTAAAAAGATTTTTTCATACTATGAAACAAAAATCAATATTTAGACCTCTTTGAAATCTTGAATGTTAGTTTACAAATTCTTAATACATTCCCACATTTAAATTAAGCAGCTAGCTTATGGCTCTTAGCCAAAACATGTTTGAAATTCCAGATCCAAGAAAATAGAATGATATTTGGCAAAATATCAAAAATTCGTAAGTCAAATTACGAGAGACACACTGAACTAGAAGGCCAGATTGTAGCCATGAGTGCAAAGAACACAATTCTAATTCTCTAAGTTATCATGCATTGATTTTATTGTAAATAGTTCTTACAATTACTGTAATGTAATTAGTACCATTTTGAACTTAAAAAATAATATGAATGATGGCTTACCTGCAGTTTTCCCCACAGTTTACACTTATCACACCCAACACAATCCATGATTCTTGAGATATTTCGGAAGTGTTCCCTGAATTCTTCTTTAAGTTTGTTTGCCTGCTGCTGATTCCATAGGCCAGCATCATCTCTTACACTAAACATAACCGTTTCATTAAAATGATCTGGGAATGCCCTGAAATTCAAAATCAAATATTATATTCAATTTACTATATCAAAGGGTAAAAATCATTGTACAAGAAAATATTTTGGCAGCAATCAATATATCACAAAATTATTAGTTTTGTATTTATGTAGGGGTAATGAAGGTTCTTGGTAATTGCTTCTTCCATGTTCTATTAATTAGCAACAGGTTATCATGAAAAATATGCATTTATAATTTCAGCAGTTCGTGTATTTCCTTACCTTACTACTTTTAGAATATCCTCAACAGCTTCCTTAACTGCTTTGTCCTCCTCTTCTACACCAGTGAAGTAATCTTCCCTCAGCAAGTGTGATGAAGCTTTAGCCAAAGCACGTAGCTGTTGGAATCGGAAAATCATTTTTTCACTATTTTTTAATGTAGAAATTAAGTAAGGAAAAGAGGATACCAGAATACAACCGTGGCTTTGAAATTTATGCAACAAAAGATCATATATGTAAAATAATGACAACTCATAACATGATGATCTACAAGATACTAGAATCTTCTTGGAAAAAAAATAATCTCAAGCAGAATGTAGGTATATTCCCTAATGTCAAGAAAATGATAGGCATTGGCTTGCCAAGTAGGACAGAAAATTTTCAAATTTAGGTAGCAATTGAAGATAAGTCACATCAATTTTAAGATATTTAAAGCTATAGCTTTAAATAATATTTATAGTAATTAAGGGGTAAAGAAATTATTTTTGCAAAAGGTAGGAATAATATAATTAAAAGGCAGCATCTTTTATAACACACAAAGTTTCTATTATAACAGAAACATCTTGGACTATTACAACATATTTATTTAGATTTTCTAGTTAAGTGAATGACTTTCTTTCTTAAACTTTTTCCAATCAAAGTTTACTGATCTTGAAGATAATTTGTAACAGGCATCTCTTTGTCAAAGATGGGGACTAAAAACTTCACAATTCAGCTAAATTTTGTTCGGTATGTTGTCTAACAGATTGCTAAATGGGAATATTAATACCACGAACATATAACAAGCAAAAAACACATCTTACGGAGAGTTTGAGCCTTTTTCATTCATGACATGAATGTTGTTGACATACTCATTTTTATTTGTGCAACTATAACATAGGAACTGAGTTTAGAGCATCACCACCACAGAAATAACTTTGCTGGGAATGAGAAAGGCATGCTTCAATGCATGGTAACAGCTTAATATAAAAATGCAGCAGAGAAGTAGGGAATGAAATGACAAACAATCTCCTGTTCTGTATTATCCCTCTAGAGATGCCACTCAGAAAATGTCTGCCTTCAAATGGTTATTTAGAAATTTATTTTTAATAATCATCATGTGGAATCTTTTGTCCACCTGGAGAGAATTTTTACCTCTAGCAGATAAACAAAGTAGAGGTTACGCAGCCAATGTGGACCCTCTCCTCCAGTTGATTCTGGACTGAATCGTTGCTGAAATTCTGCTAGATTAGGACCCCATCTTCCAGTTGCTGCTTCCAACCCAGGCTGCTGCACACCTGTAAACAAATTTTAAGAAAAGTACTATTATAATGTCAGGTCAAATGAATTTCTAGCATTTTTCAAAGCGTGTGTTCTGACTAATCTACAATCATCCCTACATCAAAATTACAATGGATGACTTACCAGGAAATAGGTACAGAGAAGAGAGATGGATGTTTATACTGCTATGAAGTCCAGATACAGCCCTGTAGAAAGCCCTCTTCTCCAAACAAAGACCTTCAATAAAGAGGTACAAAATTAAACCACGTAGTTCCTATAACTAGCATACAATTTACACAAAAAGGAAGAAATTTACATGATTAATTATTAAAGATCAAAACAAGCTATTCATAAAATTTAATTCAAATAATAGAGAGGAATAAATATCAATACTTCTATCCCATTACTTTATGGTTGGATAAAGGTGGATGATACCTCGCTGATGGAAACGATAACTGTTAGAAAATATTGATTAACTGTTCTTTTACATACGACCCCACATAAACCTTCCACTTGGATAAAAGTTATAATTTTAAGCTCTTTATTTTGCCAACAATCTAAATTGGACAGCAGAAAATTACAAAGAAACTAATTAATTTGTATCACAGAATGTTAAGGAAGTACATGCAGCATTGGGCTTTGAATAATCTAGGTGAAATAGACAACAAAAATAGACATTTGACAAAATGTCACAGCAATGAATCAACATGCAGACATGATGACATTAATCAACATTCAAGAAATAGATGTCAAAACTGAGGTAATTCTACACATTGATTTTACGAATACAATGATTACATAAAGAGAGGACAGAACATAAGCATCTTCTGCACTAAATACATTAATAAAAGCAAGCCATAAGTGTTAATAGTTAGAAATCTCAGCTAAATAATAACATGAAAATCAGAGATTCTATAACAATGACTTCATTAAGGGATGATTTATGAAAGAATCGGTACATTATTTCCATCTTGATGATGAATTAAGATATTGCAGTGATAAAAACAATATTTACAATACAGAGGTGCATTTTGACACTAGTCCATCGTTGGGTTGGCATTCAATTGCAATACCATGGAGCGGCATGAAATAATTGTTAAAAATAATACTTTCCATACAATTACAGAAACAATCAACTTTATGTTGTTTTCAATCCTAATCTCTTTAACAGTATATTACTGAATGCTAGCTTTTTCTTGAATGAACTCCTAAATACATAGCTGCGAAGCAATGCAATGAATTAAACTCTTAAAAGCATAGCTGTCAGATAGCAAGACAACAATATACTGGTGCAGGTCTAGAATTCAAATGAATTGTAAATTTTAAAATAGAAATAAGCTAATAAAAACCGGATTCACAACACATAATTGAACAGCATCTGAGAACTAGAAATATTATCCTAAAATAACCAAGAGAAATCTAGATCTCACCTGCAAGTTTAGACGACTGGATGTAGAATTCATAGCTGTTCTTAGGCCTGAAAAAAAGAAAAGCAAAATTGGAACATGCAGATATTTGTCAAACAGAATGAAATAGGAAAAAACATGACAATTGAAATAAGAGATGAATCCTCACTTAGTTTGTTAGTAAAATAGTTGTATACATATAGTTAGAGAATTGATAGAACTATTTACAAATTGTAAGGAAGAATAAAGGAAAGATAACAAGGCTGATCTACAAGAAACTGGTATAAAATAGAACTTTAGTAGAAAATTAGCCAACATAGAGCATTTAAAAAGACCATCCACCAATTTTTATGGTTTAATTTTTCACAAACAAGGGAATGGCAAGCAAATTATTTTATAATAAGGAAGCAAATCCCACAAATATAAGACGTGTAGCATTTGCATAGATTATAGAGATAATAGAGCTTAACATAATATTTAATAGAGCTAAATATTATTTCTAATTAATACATACATGTATCAAATTTTAAATATTTTCATATTAAGCTCATCACCATCCATTCATTTGAAAATCAAGAAAAAATCTATGTGTATCACAGAGACTACGAAAACATTGGTGAATTGTGTAAAAGATGTTAAACAGAACCACTCCCCTATATAACTATCATAAAAAATACCTCCTCAATAAACTTCCTGGTTGATTACTTATAGGCATAAAACAAACATGATTTTTCTCAGAAAATACCACTATAGTTTTATATGGACTTAGTTATTTAAATTATCATTACTTCATTTAAATAAACACTAAATGAGCTAGTAAACAGAAAAAAATGTGCTTGTGTTAAAGCATGAGATGTCAAGCAAATTTCAAATCTAAAGGAAAACCCAACTTGTCCATTCCTACAATAATGTCTACTGACATTAAAACAAATTTTAAGCAATAAACTTGTGCATTTTTCTTCATAAAGCATTGGAGCAGTGAAGTTCTACAAAGTTAAAGTTGAGGTGATTGAGTAGAATCTACTCAAAACTTAAACTATTTATGATAAAATGGATGCAGGAATTTTTCAGAGTATATATATATTTATAATAAAATATAGCTTTTTAGTACGAATATATACTTGAGCCAATATACTTGAAGAAAATACTTTTTTACGATGCATGATTGGTGGCTTAACATCTGAATAAAAAATATGGAATAAGATAAAAATGTTTACAAAGAGAGATAAAACTGTCTCAAGATAAAACACTGAAATAAGGAAAATCTTCAGAAATCAAGTGGGTTGTGGAGGAAAAGATATAAAAGACCCTTTCATTAAATGATAATTTATCATACAAAGCTAGTAAATTACATATGGTCAAACATCCGAATGGGAAGAAGTTAGAATTGCTATGTTAAGATATCCATGTACATGTAATTCTCTTACCAATGAGATTTCTGAAGGTTATACAACGTATAATAGTATAATTTATGATATCTCTAGCATAAGAAACTACTAACTGCAAAACTGCTAGATCCAAATGACTGATGAACATAGCAGAACAGCAGTGCCAAGCTTTCAATTCAAATTAAATTTATTTTCTTAATTATTATTATAAAAAAACAAGCCTGCTTTTTATTTGAAACCAAAATATAAATGTGTGGAAAGTATAAAGAAGGATATAAAACACTTTCTATACCTCTAACAAATGCTCCACAAAAATGGATAGATAAAAAAATGTATTTCTTTGGAAATAATGAATTTTTAAGGCTAATTACAATTAGAACTAACAATTAATTAATTAGAATTAGAAATAAAAACATTAGAAAAGTTATTTTCCTTTATGAAAATAAAAATTTTATTTTTTGCACATCCCTTTGAACTAATGAAATGAAGCATCACGTTAGAGATTAACGAACTGACAAAATAAAACAAAACATTTCATCGTAACCATAGGGTAAGGATCCTTACTCTATGTAGTAACAGTCTTTCTGTGGTACTGGTAAACTTTTAGTTTCATTTTGTCAGTTTGTTATGGCTTCCTCCCACAAATTTTTGCCGGAATCTAATTTATAGTATGTTAGAGATTCTTAATAATGCGTACCTAAAGCAATTTTCCAAATATATGCTTCGCCAAATTCGATGAGCTGAATGTCCTCTGTATCCAGTATAACGTTCAGGATTCAGCAACAGATCCACATACTCAGACATGGTTGAGGAATCCTCACTATAGTGTTTGTCACAGAAGCTCTCTAAAGCATCATCATGAGCTTTCCATCGAGCAAAACCTTCGTAAGATGTTGCACTATTTGATAAAAAGGAAACCAAATTTGAATTAGAAATTGAAAAAGTAATACTGCACAATCACTGACCCAATGAGATATAAAGGGCCTAATTAAATAAATACTATTACAACTTACCTTATTGTTTTATTTAGATAGCCCAATTCATCATCATGATCTTCAACACAACCACTTTCTTGAGCAGCCTCAGAATACTAAAAGATAATTCAAGCATAAATATGGCAATATATATTATGAAAATGATTAACTAAAAAAACTGAGGTAACAGTTACATTGTTGAGAATCTATGCTTGAGGTTAGCATTAACGAAAACACTTGAAACCTTGAAGGTGTGACTTTATTCTATTTCAGTTTGGATAGGCTAAAAGAAAAAAAGCTCTTATCAATTACTAAATAAACTAACTTGATTTCCACATCTCAAAATGACTTCAAATATTATCTAAGGCTACAGTGGATATCGCAATCATTTTTCGAGAGAGAAATGGCCAGAGATTCCAAATATACTTCAATGAAATCTTATTATTACAATAATACAATGTACTCGATAGCAAAACTAAATTTCATTAAAACTTTAAAAAATTTTATTCGGACTTGAAATATGAAATTTCTACCTCAAACAAGCATCATTCTCACGACAGATATACATGATTTGACCCTTTCTTCCCAAATTTGGATTAAAACTTATGAAAATTTTGTTGTCTTTAGTAAATTATGACAGTGTAAGGATTGCAGAAATTTTAAAAACTTGCCTTAGTAGCAGGATTGACCACACGGTCATCAGCCTTTAAGTTTTTGAGGCCAGCAGGAATGTCTTCCTGAAAAAATAGAAAGAGACATTACAAGACAATTGTGGTTAACTACAGTATTTAAAATCTTTCTTATGAATATATTTATGCAGGTGATACTGGTATAGCACAAAATAATTCATACACACATACAAACATATAAGTATGTGTGTGTATGTATATATTATTATACTGGCTGAAAATATGATACACTTATTCATATTAAATAGTTATTTCTCAAATTGAAATTCAATACGGTAAGAATTATTACTTACTATGAGAGGGTTAATGTAAAAATCATTTTCTCATTAATTTAAATACAAATAAATTAAATTAAAAAGGAAAAAAATATTATCTACACAATTCTATGGATTGTATAGATATTTTTATTCATTATTCCAATATCAAATGGTCAGTAAAAAGGGATAAATACAGTAGCCATAAAGCATGAAAGATTTAAAATATTACACTAGATTTAATCCTTAATATAGAAAGCACATTGTGAATACATACACTTAAATTTATAACTTACTTCAGGGCATTTTTCCACATGACAATGCCGGATGGTACAACGGCTATCATCCGCCCAAAATGGACAAGGGCGCTTTAGATTCACCTTGAAATTTAAGAGAAGCAATTCTTAAAAATTATACCAAAATGATGTCAATTGCAACATATACTTAGCACTAAAAGATCCTTAAGATGTAGAAGTGATTGCAGATGAATCTTCTTTCCTTTCAGATTTATAAATAAAACTTAAAATCCAAATAAAAGTTAAAAGCTATAGGTACCTAGGAACTATAATAGATGATTGGAGAAGTGTTGCAGAAATAAAAGCAAGAATAGCAATGGCAAAAGAGGCTTTCAGCCAAAAGAGAAACTTGCTATGCTGTAAGAACTTACATCTGGAGCTGAGAAAAAGGTTAGCAAAGTGTTATGCATGGATGTGAGGCATGGACGTTAAGGAAGTGGGAAAGGAAGAGAATTGAAGCGTTTCAAATGTGGGTGTGGAGAAGGATGGAGAAGGTGAGATGGGATATGGTGAGGAACGAGGAGGTCCTGGATAAAGTGAAGGAAGAAAGAATGGTGACAGAAATGAGAAAAAGGAAAGCTAACTGGTTGGGCCACATAATTAGAGGGAATAGCTTACTGCAAGTGGCATTAGAAGGCTCAGTGGAAGGAATAAGAGAGGAAGAAGAATAAAGGTGGTGGATGAGGTGAAAATAAAGAATTATAGAAAGACTAAGGAGAAGGCTATGGACATGGGGAATGGAGACGGCAGAGGCATGCGGGACCTGCTTCCGGGCAGAACACCGTATGATGATGATGAATCCAAATAAAATCAAATCAGATCAATCTGAGCCTGCGATAATTGCATTTATCATATTCTTCCTCCTCCGGTAATTTTTAAGACGATAAAAACGTTTAATGTGCAAAGTTTAGAAAGATCCTTCTTTCACAAATCATTGTAGTTATATTGTATTCATAAATGAATAATAATAATGAAGATAAATTAAATAGTACGTATGGACTTAATTTCAGAACAGGAAAGAAATATAAACAAGTAACTAGAAGAATCATAACCTAACACTGGAATAAACATTGGAGTATTCAATCTAAATTATATAAATATTATGCGATATACCTTGTAAAACCGGAAATAATCCTTCACAAGAAGACTCCTAAGACGTGGATATATTTTCGCATTGTTGAAATGATCAACTGTTTCGGCTTCACAGCTACAGTCGTCAATGCGGCCCTCCAACTACGATGAGAGCATAAGATTGAGCATAAAGAAAACCATGAAATTATAATAACAAATTGCCATATTTTATATTACATGCCAAAGTATTTTTACTCACCTTACAAAAACAATTTTCTTGTTTCTTTTCATCTCGTAGATTCTGAAAACTGCCAACGCAATGAAATGAGAGGAGCAAGCAGAAGCTCACCACCCCTACAACACACACTATCTCGTCCTTTCCCATCACTACTCGTAAGACCGCAAGAGAGGACTGAGGTGTTAACTCAAAAGGAAGAGCTTTTATCACTGACAGATACCGACATCACCCATCCCCTATATTTGGGAGAAATTGGTAACGGGTTCCCCGAAGTATAAGTGCCTACGTGAATAACTGCACTATCTTTACCAGGGGCGTAAATTGACCTTCACGAGATACGTCAACGCAGATCATACGTTCAATACAGTGACTTTCTCACGTAACAAAATGTCCAAAGTGTAGATTTTGATGCAGCTACAGATAATGACGGCAGCTAGATACTAAAATAGGCGCAGCTAAAGGAATGACCAACTGATTACCATAAAACTATTTCGATGATGAATTCGGACAGACGATGCAATCACCCGAAGAGAATGTTGACGAAAACTTCTATCCTAAAAGAATCATATCCCTCTTTATTTATTTCATCCCAAGAGAAAAGTTTAATTCCATACTCCGGGAACATTATATACATTCAGGGTAAAAGAATACTATTCATTTATTCTTTAAACATCTACCTTGTAATAACATGAATAACATTGGTCAAACAAAATCTAAACGATTGTGCAGGCATGCAGCCAACCACGTACTTCCCCGAGCGTTTACATATCGTCACGGTGAAACGTTTTCATTTCAGATTGGCGAAAAAATAAAATGAGTGGGTTGGTGTTTAACCACGGAAATTGATCGCAATAGATGATGAAATTACATAAAATAAATTCATTTTAAATTGCGTTTTTTTTATTAAACGAAGTATTTTATTAGTGGTATATTTGGGCATTGGCGACACATTTCGATGTAGTGAATATAAAGATAAAAATAAATATCAGAAAACTCTTTCTTTAATTTAAATTTGCAAATAGTCATATTCTTTAAAATTTGTTCATTTAAAAATATCTGATATATTTTCTCAATTTATAACTAAGCTTTACAAAATATAATTACTTTTAAAGCATCCTGCACTATATGCTTCTCATCGGGAAATTTTCTCCAAATGAGCTCATATTAATCGTTTGATAAGAAGTATTCACTTTTACTTGATTTGAGTCTTAAAATATTTCTGAACATGAGTGGGACGTGGCCGCTAATTTTGAATTTATTCTCGGCAAGTATTTAACATACTTATCCATCTTATAACATAAATAATTTTTCGAAAGCTTTACAAATTTCATTGATAAAAATAATATTATTTTCTTCTGAATGAATCAATTTAAATAGCGGCCAAGCCATAAAAATTACTCGTTTGAGCAATTTGTCATCCTAAGAGCTCTGCTGCAACATTGCGTGTTTTTTGTAAATATTCGTTGATAATTTATCGAAAAACTTTACTCATCATCATCCCTTTCCCCCTCTGAAAAGCAATGCTCTTCCGTTATATTCCTCTTCATTTCCCCCTCAATCTATCAATTTTATCTCATGAGAATAACTTTTTATGAGCAATCTAACTGAATGTGCAATATATAAACTCAACATACGGCAGTATAGTTCTTTTTAAGTAGAATAACACCAAAAACTATCGAAATCTCAACATCATTCTTTCAAAATCTACCATGCAATACAGATTTTGATGGTTTCTGGAGTGACTCTATTTAAAAATAAATTATGCCATCAATGGTATTATTCATTCTTCTTTTTGTTTAATGGGTTCAGAATCATCAGTTAAAAACTCAGAACCCTTTATATTAAATTTTCCCACACTAAGCATAGTAATATTTCTAATAGAATAAAACTGTGAAGCTTATAATCTTGAAGAACTAAACTGAACATGATGGATTGAGGTGTTACTTGGTGGAATTATTTTTGTGTACTCAACTAAGCGAGTTTAACTTTCTTCATGAACTAAACTGAGACAATATAAATCCTCATTGCTTTACTCCTTTACACATTATTTAGTACCCAGCCCCAAAAGCTTGATAAAAATCGTTTGGCATTATTTACAATCTTTTACTGGAGTCATTATTTTTTCTAATGATTTTGAACTTAGGTAATTTATTTTTGTTCTGTAATATTTGGAAAAAAATCCTGAAATTTAACCACCAATTCAATATGATGTTCAATGGCAAAGTACTGCTGCAATGTAAATGTACCTATATTTTTTTAACCCTCCAAGGCTGGAATTATTTTCATTTGTAACTATTTTAAATTTCTTACGTATTTCCCTGTGTGATTGTCTGAAAACAATACCCATAAAATATTATGCCAAACATATTTATAAAACCAGCCAAACAAAAAGAAAATTGCAACAATGTCATTGAGCTCTCCTATTCTGTGATACAAAATGAAATAATATTAGGTGTTGGATGATGCCATATGGCACCCGTAGTCTGTCGAGGGTTAATGTAATGAAATAAAGAATAATTAAATTAAATAAACACCAGAAGTTAATTTGAAATTAAAATAACCGTGATTAAAATAATTTATTATCATCCATAAAAATATCCTATGAAAATTCTTTTATAAACATCTACCTTTTTACTACATATTTTTTGGTGTTTTATTGCAATAAATTATGCATCAAATTTAAGATTTCCCAAGACACATGAAAACTGGCTGCAACAATGAAAAACCAAGCAAGATACATCTTATTGAATCTATTTTTAACATATTCTTCAATAGCCACTTCAATTGAAAAATTAGGGTAAAATATCAGCTTGGTTGTGAACAACTTATTGTCTCCTTGTTCTTTCTTCTCTTGTTACAAGGTTGAGATAGAGAAAATGTCTTCTTTGTTTTCCTTCTCCGTTGACGATTTCCTTGCTCCATACGAAATGTTATGCACTAAAAAAATAGTCATAAAATTCGAATCTTTATAAAAATAACATTCTCCCTCAAAATTATTGACTAGACTTTATATTGGCATAATTTCAAATAGCAATACAATGAAATCCTACATGAACCTGTCTCTCCAGCATAATGATAGGAAGTTAAGTTGCACAAAAAGATTAAAATACTGTTTTTATGACTTTCACAGAATTAATATTGGAACTCAAGACAATGTTTGCAGCAGCTAGAAATCAAAATTATTCTTTAGTGCTGCATAAGAGTTAAAGTTTCCATAAAATACATGCTTTTGTGTTTAGAATCTCCTAATCTATCAATTAACATAAACATTTGATATCTATAACATTTGCTATTACCCCAAAAAGAAATCAACCAGGTTTATGCCAGAGCTCAAATATTTTACAGCAAAACTTCAAAGCTAAACAATTGCCTATTGCAATTGTGGATGCAGTAAGTTTATTGTGTAATCATAGGAAAAACTAATCTCTATACAATTATTTAAAAAAAATAAAATTACATTAATAGCATCGCATTCTCTTGTCTTACCTGCTCATCTAAGTAGTCCATTAATTGTTTAACATTAAACTTAGCACCATGTGCCTTCAGTGCAGTTTTAATGTCTGTTAGCCATATGGGCTCATAAAGCAAAATTTTTTTATGAAAAGCAGCATCTCTCTCAATGAGCTTTTTCATGGCAGTCGGAATGTCAACATAAGGGCCTGCAAAAATAATAAAATACATCAGAAATGGAAAAGATACAAATAAAAATAAAACAAAGAAAATATCTACCTTTCTGAGACAATGCTTGGCTCTTGACTGGAGATTCAAATTGTGATTCATGTATGGATTCCTCCAAGACAACAAAATCTGAATTACTCCCTGAGCTGAATAAACAAAAACAAGCATGAGAAAAAGTAATATTTACAATTAATACCAAAGGTTCAATATATTATTACGATAGAGTAAGAGTGACATCTTTAATAGTGTGTGATGTTAAACAGGAGGACTACGGTTTATAAAAGAATGAGCTAAAGGTACATACGGTGAATTGTGCAAAAGCAAATTGTACCTAATAATAGCCAAGAAAACTCTAACAAGTACCACATTTCCTGTCGTTGAGGATGCACCCCAGTTTTTGGAAGCAAAATTTTGGAAAAAGGTTTGGTTTAAATTAAAAGCAGGAGAGTTATGTAGGTGATTCGTGTTGGTAACAACAGTACCAGAAATCGATAACTGTGTTTCTACGCATTTCACCGCATTAAAATTATGTACTTTCAGCATTACAGCATATTCATTATAGTAGTTTATTTGCTACATTCATTCTTATTATTACTAAAATTTTTAAACTTCACCATTTTAATAACTATATTTTCTGCCAGATATCGTGCACATTATCTAAACTAAAGATATCAATTTCTGGAAAATATGACCATGATCATTACACACTTATAGATCATTTTAAGGTAAATGTGTATAGTGCAAATAACCTTCCTCTAGCATTAGCATTATCTTAAGAATAACATAACCCTTAGAGTTGAAGATGCACTGCAATGTTGAGAGACTTGTTTCAGGTAAAAAACCACATCCTCGACACCAGGAAGTACGGTTATCCTCTTTAGATAAGAGAGACTTCTATATTTGAATCACTATGCTACAGAAGAACAGTAAGCTTCTCCAGAGACTACAAATCTTTCTACTGCAATATGATCAGCAGTAAATTCTTACCTTTCATCAGATGATGAACTCTCATCTTCTAGGCTGGAATCAAGACTTTCAAAAGTAATTTTCTTTTTCTCTGAGACATTCTTTCCTGGTACATCCTTCTCTTTTGTAATAGGGATTTTATCTTTCTCCCTTAATGCAGAATCTGAACTTTTGCTTTGATTCTCATCAGAAACCACAGGATGTAGTTCATTATAAATGTGCCTCAGAAGTTGCTTTGCCTGATTCCTTTTCAGATGTTTTATTCCATATCGATCTAGCTCTTTCTAAAATATACAAAGGAGTTGATAAGCATAATTATACTATAATTTAAAACAAGTTAGAGAACACTGAAAATTAACATTAAGGAAATAAAAACAACTATTCAAACTATACCAACACATTTCTCTTCTTGGAGATGATGAGTAAATTAAATAGCTCATGAATTATTGATTTGTTTGAAAGACTATTGCATACACTAAACCTGTCAACATTATTTCTCAATAAGTAGTTTTGTTTGAATTGAGAGAGAGAGAGAGAGATGAAGTAAAAAAAAACTAATTTTGAATTGCAATCTCTAGGTCTTGTTTTACAGGGAACAATATTTTTTTTTTCAAGCATAAGTGTCTTTGTAAGTGTTCAATTCTAATCTCACCAACAAAAAAATTATAATAGCAATTAAATTGTTGTGTTGTTAGAATATCTATTTAGAGGGCCAAGAGAAGGCTTGCCAGATTTTTTCAATTGCAAATAGTTACAAATTTATGCAACGATAATTCTAAAAACCTTAAGTCAGGACTGTTATATGTAAAGAAGTTAAAACTGAAAAATTATATGAAACACTGATCCAATAATAGATATTCTGAAATAGTATGTATTAATATAATCTATTTACATATATGTCCTATTGTTTATTAAAAGGAACATTAAAAATTACCAATTAAATGAGTCCTTTCATCACAATGACACGAAAAGTAAAAGAGATCTGCATTTACCAAGATCTCTCTATAAAAACCATGCAAGAGCCCCAAAGGTGATGGGCATAACCATATACAATAAACTACGATCCAAAATTAAGGAGATTGGTAATTTAATGACTTTTAAGCATACCATTCACAAGTACCTACTTGAAAAATGTTATTATTCTGTTCAGGAATACTAGAGTGATTTAGAATATGACTTTTTATTAGAGTGATTTAGAACTTGACTTGTCCTATACATACTTACTGTATTGTCTTTGGATTAATAAAAATTATTATTATTATCATTATTATTATTAAGCCTGATGAATTGCACCATCTGGCCATTAACTGATAGATAACTCAGAAGAATGATGGGAGATTTTTTGATAGTGATAAATAAAAAGTCAAAAATAAATCAAATAATGTAAAAATGTGAACATAAATTTATTAAAGCTTGTTTTATTAGTTATTAGTGTTACTTTCCCACTCTTTATGAAAGAGTATATGAATGGTGTACTTTCGGGATAATTATGATGGTCGTTTGATACAAGGTTGTTCTAGAATTGCATTTCAATTTATCTCTGTTATTGAACACATCTTTTACATATAATTACAGAGATTCAGTTTGAATTTATGTTATTTAAGCCACTGAGAGCACTTTAAAGTGTGAACAGTTTCAAATCTGAAATTCGAACAGGATATTAAACCTTTTTCATTGACAAAAAAGCACAAAATAAGTCAACTTACGTGCAACCGTGGAGTTTTCATAGCACTGTAATCAGCCAGAGGAGTGACATTAGCCTTCTTTGTATACAAAGGAGTTTCTGGAGTTCCATTCTTTGAACCAACACCTCTTAGATCTGGCCTGACAGGAGTGTGGCAAGATGCTGCAGACTCCTCAACTTCTTCCTTTGGCTCGTTTTCATCTCTCCAAAACACACTTTGATTTATTTGGCTCAGAGATGCATCAAGTAGCTTTTCTGTAATATCTTCTTCTTTATCTTGACTACCTGTAATTGAATGGGAGGGAGAAACATGTTTTTCTTTCTCTTTGAGACTGTCTCTTGCAACATCGATTGGAGAGGATACATTTTTTGCTGGTTCATTATCTTCATCTAATAATATTATAGAGTCATCTACCCGAGGGGACCCAAACTCAGGTATTTCATTTGTGTAAGTTTTATCAACGACAAACTCCTTAGTACATCTTTCTTCAATCCCCTTTTTCTCATTATTCAATGTCTTCTGACTAGCACTAATAGAGTCATTAAAATCTACTTTGGGTACATCTGGAACATAATCAAAATCATCCCAGACATTGCTGATGTAACCGCCACATGGACTAGCAGCAGGTGATAAGGGTAGAACCTCTTTTAATGGAGTAAATTCTTCCTTATCGATAACTGCTGGTGGTAGAGTTGAAAGATTTGAATTATTCACAGATATCCTTCCATCAACTTCTTCTGTATCAGAACCACTAAGGGTGAGATCAACCACTTCTTTCTCACAGTCGTTTGACTCTTTACCATCTTCCTCCTCCTCAATGCGTATTTTTTTTGGGCTGGGTGACACCAAGTCAGATTTATCTAAACTCGGAAATTTCCTTTTCACCTCAATGGTTAATGCAGCTTCATTTTTATTGGCTGGATTACTTGTCTCCCCAAAAATAGTTGTTTGCAGGACAACAGGTGTGGAAGAAGTTATCAAATATTTTGCAACTTTCCCCAAGTCGGGAGTTTCTGGTGGTACTGTATCGTCCAAGTCACTGTCAATCCTATTTTTAACAACTAAAGAAGGACTCACGGAGACATCAGAATTTACACACAGATCTTCTTGTGATTTTTCCTTATCACCCTCCTCAGGATCACAGTTGCTGGCATTATGGGTACAAGAATCTTTTTCCATCAAACTGACCAGATACTCTATACTTTCTCTACTGTCCTGTGATGATTCTTGGGTAACAGGGGGGTCATTTTCTTCAATTAACTCAACACTTTTGGGGGATTCTGCCACTTCAGTCATCTGAAAAATATCTGGAGAATATCTGCCTAGATCACTTACGATGGGAGAATTCATTCTTACATCATCATTGCTGGTGATTACGCCTGACTCTGATCTATGGCAGGGGTGATCTTCTATTCTAGCTGGATCATCTTTTTCATCACAGATAATACTAACTCTTTCCTCCATCCTTTCAGGGGATGTGCCTGAATTCATCTGTTCACAGATGGAGATATCTCTATCCTTGGTAACTGAATCCTTATCAATATTTGCTTGCCTGGATTCATCCTCCTTGACTGCCATTTCTCCACGAGTCATGGAATTGTCTACTACCCTATCTACGCTTTGCAAGGAGTCAGCATATTCATTTTTGGAGAAATCTACTCCTTTAAGAAGTGCCATAAGATCTCTGACTTCATACCTCTCTGCTAACAAGTTTAAATCCTCAAATACTTTCTCAAGTTTTGCTTCTAATTTATTGAAAACACCACCATATATATATTTGAGAAATAAAAATGCCGCTCCATGGCTAATCTCGACCCATACGAGCATGCAAGCTTTCTTTCCTCTTGCCTCCTCTTCCACCAAATCTTTCATAATCAGAGGACAGCGAGCAAAAAAAACCAATTTGTGGGCAGGAATCACACGCTCTCCTTCGGTATAAACTTTCACATCACTCATTTCAGGATTCCCAACCAACATGATCCAGTCACGGGACAATGTGTTTTTCTTGGAGATGAGAGGACTTTCAGCAAATAAGCTCCTTTTTGCTTCTTTCTTTTCATCGTTGCAACTGGAATCCAATTTTATGTCTTTTGAGAGATATGAGGATAACATGTCTTCTTCAAATTTTCTAAAGCCAGGTAGCTCAACTGAGGGAGCCTTATCCTGTAAATAAATAAGATGAACATAATGAGATTCAGTCAAAAATTCAAAATAAAAAATATCAAGTCTAGCTATATAAAAAATGGCATTTGATATAAACTTACTTTTGGTGTAATGTTTCGCCCAGGAATTTGAGATAAATGCTTCAATTTGCTTCCTGCTGCAACTTTGCAAGGAGAGATAAAATTGGAGAGAGAATCAACGTAAAAGTGATCCTTTGAGGATGAGGAAGGAGAAAAACTTGCCATTTTCCAGAAGATTTGTTCCTAAAAATATAGACCACATCAAATGCACCTAAATGTCTGGTACGTATACAATAAGAAAACTATGTACGAGGGTGGTTTGAAAAGTTTCCGACCCCAGATTTTTCAGAAATCTTCAGAAAACATGTTGAGAAATGACGGAAACTTTTCAGACCACCCATGTATATATTTCTAATTATTTGCTATAAAAAATACAATAAGGGGTAATTGATAATTATTTTTTACACACTTCCTAGAAGTACATTATGGGAAACTGGTATGATGACATACAGCAGTGGTTCCCAAAGTGGGCAATTATGCCCCCTTAGAGGGGCTGTAGTAATCCAAGAGGGCACTTGATGCTAAGATATTTGATTTCTTTTTGATCATACTTCCATTTTTATTAGATTTTATTGGGATCTAGACAGTTATTAAACATCACATTTAATGATTTGGTGGAAGTTTTCAACATTGTAGCTTTTATTTTGCTTTTTATTTATTCTTTGGATTTGGTCTTACAGAAAATATTTCTTATAGATGCTGGTTGGGGTGGTTACGGGGCAGTAACATGAAAAAGTTTGGAAAGCACTGATATATCGTGTGGTTTACTTATATATATATATATATATGTTACACCCCAAACGTGTAATTGCCCATTTCATTAAATGGGCAGGCACATTTCCCAGTTCGCGAATTGGGCAAAAAGTTGCTCATTTCATGAAATGTGCAATTACATGTTTGGGGTATAACATATATACAGTATATATACTCAATTATAAAGTCGACCCAAATATAAACCAAGGTACATAATTTTATCTCAAAAAACTGGGAAAACCCATTCATCCTAGTATAAGCCTAGGTTGGGAAATCCAACGACACCAGACATTGCCCAATCAGGACATCTGATCAAACATGATTGTTTTCAATCCCACATCTCCCAACAAATGGCATGAGATTGAGAAGAAAATTAACAAAGAATTTTTCATCGAGCAGGTGAGAAATTTACAGGCCAATTTCTGACCATGACACACTTTTCCCACCTCATGTAGCAGATTTTTTAGTGAAAAACCCCCTATTTTTCCCACTTCCAAAACACTACGAAAATACTCCTAAAATACTTCGAATAATGAGCCGGCAATTATGCCGCCCCCCTTTATCTGAGCCACCCTTTCTAAGAGCTGCAAACCTATGCGGCTTCCACCTTTGTGGTAGTAAGGTAGTGTAGGTAAGTGAACCCAAGCTTGCAAGTAAGCAGAGGGGCTTTTTCAGCATAAAAAATGGGCTAAAAACTTGGCTTATACAAGAGTATATATATGGTAAATTTGGACACATTCAAAAGTAACCCTGAGTGTAAAAGTTTGCTACAAATGCCATCCCAAAAGAAAAAAGATAAATTCAATAATACGTACGATATACACAATTTTAAAATGCAATTGAAAATACAGAAGGATACTTTCTATTTTGACATTATTTCCAGATCTGTTGTACCTTTTATAAGTTTACTGATTTTAGGAATTTGAAATAAATGAATTCAATACAAGCAACTTTTCTCACAAAAATTTACCATATTTTCTACTAGAGTATTCTTACCCTTACCTTGTCCATATACTTATTCAGCATCTTAGACTTGATTTCCCATACAGGTGAATTTTCCTTGTCATCTGCAGAGAGTATGGTATTCAATTGTTCATCTCCAACAAGAATGATCGCTACTTTCTCTGTTATGAGCTTCTCTCTATCTTCAGGAGTTCTTTTCAAAAGAGTTGGTATTCTACCTCCAAACTTACTGAATTTTTTTCTTGCTCTGGGAGCACCTATTCCAGTGTTGGAACCCTTTTTTCCAACATTACGAAATATTGGAGCAGGAGGTAAAGGATTTTCATCGCCTACTTCCTGATCAGGCAGTAACCCTTTTTCTTTAACCTCTTCAAACAAACCAGCCTCCAGAAGATGGTCCCTTTCTTTTTGCTGCTCTGCTTCTTGCAGAGAAACTGATAATGCAATTCCCAGCTGAATATTTCCATCTAATTTGGTTTTAGGTCTTATTGATGATGTGACAGGATCCTGTGTAAGCAAAATATTTTAAATATACTTCAGCCACACTTCACAACAACTAATTAATAGCATCAACCATAAGATATTCGAAGTTGATACTGAAGCAAACTTAAAGGAAAAATAATGGTTAAAAGATATATTTAATTATGAATGAAATCTAGATGATCAGGCGTTACTTTGTGGAAAGCCATTTTAGATAATGAAGAAAAACAATGTAATTTTCCACAAAAAGTGTGGAAAATTACATTGCTTTTCTTCGTTATCTATATATTTAATTCTTTGACTAACAAAAAATTACACTGGCAAATAAAATTTAAGAATCAGACTACACAGACAACATGATGTACAAGGACGATTTCATAATTTTTGCATTAATTGCAGGTACATAAACTAAGGTGCATCAATTCGTTTGAGATTAATATACTTTGGATATGATCAGAATTATAATTCATTTATGTCACTCAAAATTAGGAATATTTATAGAAGAATTAATGCTGAAGTTGATAACTTTGAAATCTGACTGAGAATGCCAAAACAATCACCAGCAGATTAACTTAAGATGGAATCTAGAAAACATCAACAATCAAATGAGAATAAATGTATTCTTTATCTTGATAAAATTAATATTTTATTTGACAATCATTCAATATGAAATTCAATGAACAATTTGTGATAATTATTTTTTAAATGTATTGATTAAAAATCTACAACCTCAAAAGGCAACATACCTTTTTCACCTTTTTAGGTATCCTAGGTGGTAGCAAAGGAATTCCTAAAGCCTTTCTCTCCTCTTCTTGCTTTTGAATCAACTCCAAGAGTTCTAATAACTGCTTCATTGAAACATTGTGTTTAGTAGCACAGGCTTTCATATGTATAGTT
This sequence comes from Sympetrum striolatum, assembly GCA_947579665.1. Lineage (NCBI taxonomy): Eukaryota > Metazoa > Arthropoda > Insecta > Odonata > Libellulidae > Sympetrum > Sympetrum striolatum. The sequence goes on along the minus strand of OX388347.1, from coordinate 76,097,990 downwards.
TGAGCTTCTTTGCTATCATAAGGTTTCCAACATATAGGGCATAACAAGATACTTGATTCACTCGCTTCTGACTGAGTTTGGTCTGTGATGGCAGTTTCTCCCTGAGAAGTTTTATCATTTCCATCAGGTAAAAAAGCAGAATTATCAATGCATTTGGTTGTAGATATTTCCTCCCCCTTTTCATTTCCTTCTTCTTTAGAGAGATCACTCTCAATGGAAATATAAGATGCAGGAGGATGTGGCTGAATAAAATCAGAACTTATATCACCCAGAGATTTTTCCGATTTCCCTCCATTGTTCTTAGAATCCTTAGTTACACTTCTTTTACAGGTCCGATTTGATGACGCTCTTCTTACTAGCTTAGGGTTCTTGAATTTCTCCAGGAATTTTTCCATTTCAGACGAATTACATCTAAATTTATCAAATCGAAATAAAAAGACCAAAACAGTTGTTAATTGTTGTTTGCATTCGAAAGTACATATATATTTTAGACAACAAAAGAAGTCTCAATAAAACAATACAGAATTAGAAACGATAATGATTACCTCTGAAAATTACTAGAGGTAGGTCCATCTTGCAAACTCTCTGAAGATGTTTGTTTCGATGATACATCATCAACAAGGCGATCAGACTGATTGTTACGTTTACACGTTAAAGACAAATTTGATTCTTTTCTTTTTCCAGAAACAAAAAAGCTTTGGCTAGAGATAGAAACATTTCTACTATCCATAGCAACTATTTCTACATTTTATTTTATAAAAGAACTAATAAGGGTTTTTAGTGAGAGCCTTTATCCTTCTCTTCTTCCATAAGCTTTCTCAACTCTTTAGAAGACCTAAGTGGAAGAAATCGGATAGGCTGGTTAGCTTCTTCGCGAGCTTCTCCAAATTCTTTAACGTTCAATTTTTCCATGGACTTTTTCATATGACCGAAAGCCAGCCTAAGAATAAAACAGTTGTAAATTGAAAATTCGTCATTTAAGTTCCTCATTTGCTTAAATAATTCATGAATTAATTTCAAATATTAACTCGTAAATGGTGATAACGGCGACTCCAGCTGCTAAAATACCGAGTGCTGTGTACTTGCTGAAGGAATTAGCCGGAGTTCCTCTGAGAAGTCTCGGCTTTCCATCTGCTTTGCCTGCCATTCAAATCACAAATACCAAGTATTCGAAAAAGAGTATTGCTAGCTTGAGGCACCTTAATTGGAATGCATTGACAATCATGAAGTCATTACTCCTCTAGGCCAACCAATCTATCTTGTATTCTTCGAAACTTCCTTTCCGCCTTCGAATTTCTCATATCGTTCGTGCTTTTTCTTACGATCACCTCCAGTTGACACTCGTCGCCAATGATTAGATGCCATCTTTGTTTGGTGTGTTAGCTTAGGATGATTTCTCGTCTCTTTGAATTTCCCTTAGGGTGGAGATAGCATTTCCCTATCACAGTATGATAGAAAGGCCATTAATGTGGTGAGTACTGCTTCCATATCCAAGAATGTTGTCAATGTTGTTCGTTCTTCTAGATTATAATATTGCTAGCAGAATTAGTGACTCTTAGCGAAACAAGTTTTGTTTTTCTGTAATCTTAATAACAATCATCTGTTCATAAACGTTCGCCAACTCTTACAGTAATGTGACTAAGATGTTTATTATTTCATTATTCGCCTATTGAATGATTCCATAGTTGTTGTCATGTCTGTTACAACTTCATATCCGAGTTCGTAACCTAACGTAAATGGTATGTTAAACTATTTACTGTTATTTTTTGCGAATTCAAGTGTTATATGTCACCATTAAATGGAACAGAGAGGTTCTCCGTTATGTATGTTCTGTCTGTAATGATAAATCACTCTGATTAATTAATCGGATGATTCTTATGCTCCAAAAAATGGACATCCAATAATATCTGGAAGTTATTCATATTATGATCCAAAGCTACGTTGAAGAGTTAAATCGAAGACATAGTTTAAAAAAAATTAGAATAACCTGGATGTTTTATATAGGTATTGTACGTTTTACGCTAAGCATTGGATGAAGCAAACCTTTTAAAGAGAATGGGAATTCAATGTTGCTTCTTCGGAAGGTAACCGCCGATTTCAAATTTTTTATCACAGCTTGTGTTTAGATTTTAGCATTGACATGAAACCAAATACGTTTATTTTTTGCGGAATGTTGTTTCCCTTTTTGGAGTACCGTAGTCGGCCATTGTGTATTTCACGTGCGCGTTTAATTTGTCTACAACATCGAGCAATAGTATGCTTCCCCACTTTCTGCATCGATAGTTTTACATAGCTTATATTCAAGCTGTATACATGGATGATACCTCGTACCATTTATCTTTCGCTGACTTAGGTTACATCATTTTCGTCTGCTCACTCTTCCCGCTCCTCTCCCACACAATCGCTTGGAGCTAAAGTTGCGGTAATGAGCGGATGAATTGGTCATCGCAAGTGACCTTCTACTCATCTCAGGGTGGAAAGTAATGGATGAGATTACGCCGGCATTTCAAAGCCTCGCTTGGGTCTATATTAGTTCTGGGTTGTCGGAATGCGAATGATATATTAGTGGTATGCAGAATTGTCGTAGAGGATACAGCTGCGCATTATGTAAAATTTGGTTTCTCATCGATTACGACTCCTCTTCACTTGTTGCAAGCGTGACGCAAATTTTTTCCCCTTATACTCTGTTTCGAGGAATGATATGTTGGTCATACATAATGGACCATCTCATAATTCTTTTCAACAGTCGAAAATACGTTATTTAAGTACCAAATTCGTGCGTACGTATTATGCCCAACAAAAGCTAAAAATGTCCCCATCTTATCTGCAAATTGCCTCTTATTTGTTATTGCCAGTGTAATTAAGTGACTCTCTTGCCTCAATTTAAGAACGTCGTAAATTTAGAGAGCATATTTCGATTCGCTGTATTTTTAAATCAAATTTCTTCAAAATTAAATTGTACGATAGTGAATCATTTTAGTTACACATGATGCAATTGCTTCTTCTCGGTACTGTATCGCTTGATGTCATGGATATCGCGTTTTTGACAAACCTACGTGGCCACGCCCACTCACATCAACATTAGCTGGATGGTTTTCTCTTTGTTGTCATTCGCTTCGTCATTCGTTGTGCAGATATTCCCCGTGATTACGCATGGCCCAGGGGTCCTTGCAACTGACAGTGGCGGCTGCAACGTGTATTCCGTTCTCCTAGGCGTCGGGACCTCCCCTCGCTTACTAATCTGGCCCGGTCGGCTATCGATCGGCGAAAGAGGAGAGCCTGCCTTTCTTCGGGAGAGATGCAGCTCTAAGAATTGCTCGTATCTGGGCATCTTTTCTCTTCGTTCCGCTTTAGTCTTTTCGTGATCATGTAATCTTTCCTCCTTCTGAAACTAATCCATCCGGCACAATCAGTATCCTCCATGGGAAGTTCCGCGGCCGGCGGTCGCCGGGGAATAACTCCACGCACGACTCCCTTGCGCTCGAATACACTTCGAAGACGTACTTCTGCAGCGCTCGTTCTTCACGTGTTGGCATTGGCATTGATGGACGTATCAGTACACAATTCGAGGTCGTGAGTTGTCTAAATTGTTCTGTTAAGAGAGTAAAATCGTTATGAGCGAGATTTCATATCCTCGTAGATTTTAGTCTTCCAATAAAATACTCTTTGCTTTCATATTATTTTTCGAAATGTTTAACTGGTTGTGTTTCTTTATTCCACAGAGTCCATAATGGGCTGCATTTCCAGCAAGACGGACATCAATGATCTTCATCCCAACGTCTTCCATGTGATGAACGTAAATGAGGAAGGTCAGTGTCTTAGCTCTGGCCAGTTGGAGATCACAGAAGCTGACATAATTTTTTATCAGAAAGGAAAGGTGCCTATGAAGTGGCCCCTTAAGTGCCTGCGACGGTATGGGTTTGATGCGGAGTTATTCAGCTTTGAATCGGGGCGGCGTTGTCCGACTGGTCCAGGAATATATGCCTTCAACTGCCGCCGCGCCGAGCAACTCTTCAACATGCTTCAGTGCCATATACAGCATTGTCACAACGGTGCCACTGGGGGTGAAGATGCGGTGTCAAGGGAGTTCCCGACGGTGGGAATGTCTTCCGTACCCTCAATTCCATCATCAGGACTGCACATGTCAACTTCCATCTCAAGAACAGGCTTCCCAAGTAATGGAGGCATCAGTGGGGTGAATGACAACCATGGAGCAGGCATGGATAATGGTAACTACCTCGAGCCAGTTAGGAGTACATCAAGAGGTCCACCAACAGCTCCCCGCATCATGCCAATGCAGGTAGGGAATGGGGTAAGCACAGTCGCAAGGCTTAGTGTCAGCAGTGGCCCACTAAGTCCTCAAAGCACAACATCTCCTCCTCCAAATGTCAATCTGTGTCTGGGAACAGCGATAGGATCCAGCAGTAGTGGTAATGACAACAGTAGTCAGTACTATGTCAATGAAGAGTTGTTTACTGATCCTGAAGGGAGAGTGACCACTACAGAGGATGGAAATCGTCAAGTTTTTTCAGCTTATGCCAATGGCAGTGCAGTTACCACTCCATCAGAAGGTGGAAAATCAGGACAGAGACTTGATTTAGCTGACGTCACAATAGATCAGATGAGTGTTGGTGGAGGTGGTGCTAAGAGCACTCCTGGAAGTATAGCTCCTCCACTTCTTCCACTCCCTTACATGAACTTGGGACTTGGGAGTCCCCATTCTCCTTATGACACAGAAACTAACTATGCCAAACTTGACGACCTAATTAAATCAGAACAGGAAGCACAGCTGCATCTGTACATGAATGTTGTTCCAGAAAACTCAAAAGAATCCACTGCCAAAATCATTGCGCACAGCGAACAACACTGTTATGAGAATCTTGAACCTGGGGAGATCAATGGTGAAGTAAGCTTGCCTCAAGCTGATAAAGTTGTCAGCATGCAAAGTAGTCGAGTAGGAGTGACCAACGTGGGATCTGCAACCACCCCCCAGGTTCCTGTCCACCTCAGTTTAACTCCGGTTGCACAGCCTCCAGAGGTGGCTCCAATAAGAGAGGTTAACTACGTTGTCCTGGACTTGGATAGGGGTTCAGACTCAAACAATTCTCAAACTCTTCCAACATCACCCATTGGTTCAGTGGCTTCCTTTCCAGAATCTCCAAGGAGGGTGTCAGAGGGTTATGCAACTATAGACTTCAACAAGACTGTTGCTCTATCTCATTCAGTGAATCCAAATATGGATAATGATACAGAGGGTTCGAGGAAAACACGCCACAACTCAACGATAAATGAACTCTCTCTCACAAGGAACAGTTCCTCACTAAGTGACTAAATTTTTGAGTTGTGGGCATCGGTTCTTTTAAAAGCCAGACCCAAATTGTGATTTTTTGTGTGGGGTGTTTATTATGTTGTTAATGAAAAAAGTATATATTGTTGTAGGTATTTTATATAATACCCAAGATGTGTCTGTTATGGAAAGAATACTCTGATTATGTGTACTTGTTTATTTAAAAATTGTACACATTGATAATGTGATAAAGCACGGTATTGCTCTCTTGTCATTGTGTTTGATACCTTATATTTTAAGGTGTATGCATTTGTAGCAGTATGGCATTTTTAGTGCTTGTTAGTTTTGCCCACCGAGATATCCAAAGAAAGATGTACTTTATTTAAAAATGAAATTATGTAAAACTGCATACACTTCAAAGTCAGCTAATTTCTTGTTTCTATAAAAGTGACAGCTAAAAATTATTTTTAAGCAGCTTATACAACTTTGTATTTATTTGTTCTTGAAAATGACAATATTATATATTATTTTGCATGAATTCAATATCTGAGTAATTACTCTATTTTATATTTATGTGAAGCATATTGTTTTTATTAAACAGATATACATATTCCTCAAAATCGCTGTTGCATTTTTTTCTATTTAACTTTAAGATGTATTTGGTATCATCTGGAATTTTTGAGAAGTTGCTGCGCGATTCAAAATTTTTCATAATATATTATTAGTAATCAAGTAGTGTGTGAGTTACATGTATTTCATATGGAGTATTTCCTCTGAGCTTGGGCTCATAGTGGAGTTTATTGAAAATATCAGGTATCCATATGTGATTTTTAACCTTTATTTCAGGTAGTACTTGTTAACATCGCAATGATTTCAAATTCTAAAAGATTTGATTAGAGTGAAGAGGCATATATTCCATGCATCAGAATGTATATTTGTAACATCTTAATTCATCTACTAGACTTCAGTACCAAGAGAAACATAGCTTGATCATTTTCTTATTTATTGAAGTAATCTATTGAATTATTATCATATTTAATATGCATTAAATTCAGCTGAGCATTTGATACAGTAGTGGCAAGTTTAACATAATAATCATCTTTTTGCGTTCTTATTGCCTTTTTATGATGATTTTCCTCAAGCAAAATAACCAAATCTTTAGTTATGCAGTGTTTAATTATATTATGTCACTTAAGGCAAATGATGGACTTTAATTTAAAATTTGAGGGGATAATTTTATGAGATATAATCTCAGGTGGCAATTAAAATGTTTGAACAAATATTTCATTGTTCAGTCATTTGCTTCTTGCAGTTAGTACAATTTGATCAATGCTGTTTTATTGTCTATGCTTGTGCAAAAATAAGTAACATATTGAAAGATGTAATTAGTACCGGGAATATATTCAGGTATTGCAGTGAAAATACCTTCTTAGCTGATTTTTCTGAGAAAGAATACTAATTTCATCTGTGATATCTAATTAATGGCAATTTAATATAGGACATGTGATTTATTTGGTTCTATTAATCGTTTTTTCAAATTCTTTAGCCACTGCTGATTCACTTCAGATTTTGGGTGTAAATTTTCTCAATTTTGGAAGATAACAGTTGCCCTTTTACTATTTAATTTTAGCAGCGAATTTGATAGACTTGAAATAATTTTTTTGTAAGTACTGCTCTAAGCAGAATTTTCTGTGGAAATCTTGAGCTAAGGAGATAAGTGTTGTAGAGAGGTTCTACAGGATTATTTTTCTTAGGAAAGATATATTGTACATGCTCAAAAGAGTCAGTAGAAACCTCTTGGCTATGGCACTATTTTGTTAAATTGGCTTTGCATTTATCTATTGGATCTATCTATGTTTTATAAATCTATTTGAAGGAGTGGCGTGTGTGAATAATGCTAATTAATAGTTCAGAAAACTGATGGATCATGTGAACATTAGAAATGTATAATGTAAAGGAATATTTTGTGGGATGCATAATTTCTCCTTTCCTTTGCATACAATATTTAAATCATCTTAATTCTTTGCTAGTCTCTTCCATAAAAAAATATTTTCTACTATTAAGGCTGATCGTAATGTAAAGTATCCCATAAACAGTAAATGCTCATTGAAATTATAACAGCATCATGGATGAGGAGATTTCCTAATGTTTGATCAAGCTTTATATTTAGGAAGAATTTTGATTATATTTTCAAAAGATTCAAATATTTAAAATCCTATAATCATTGGACTAGATTTGAATGATGAACGTAACAAGCAATTTGTTAAGCATGAAAACAAGTTTTTGATAAATCAAATATACAATCATTAAATTATTTGTAAAAATTTTAGACATGTTGGCAGGCAATTCAACAATTATAACTCTTCAAATTGAAATATATTCTTTAATAAATAAAAGGCATTAAATACAAATTATTTCAATAGTTCCACAAAATAATTTAAGGTTACAATTGTCTTAGTGACTGTATTTTAAAAGATCCACTTTTTGATTTTTTGAATGATGATGTGATAGCGTAACATATGTGATCTAGACTTTTAGAAATACTAGATGCCAGAACAGGATACAGTATTGAGCTGTTTTTTTCACTTCCATGGCATGAATAAGATTGAGTTACTATTCCAACAACAGCATACTTTGGAACCACATCCTCCATGGAGCCTGCCTTAGTGCCTGCTTTCTTCTCTTCTACTAACTTGCAAATCACTGGTGAACCAACATCTCCCTGAAATAATAACCAAATTAAATTTCTAGTATACTACAAAATGTTATGGCTCATTTAATTTAAAAAAGCAAAGCATAGAATAGGTTATAAATTTAAACATTTTTAAAAATTATCAATTAACATTGAATGCATTGTTAATAAATACAATTAAGTTACACTAACCAGTACAAACAGTCAACAATATCCATATATTAGAATTTTTCAAATAAAAGATCGATAGGAAAAAAGTTTTTACCACACAAGGTTGGGAGCCTTCTTGAGGTACAACACAAATCTGAGATGGTCTTGGAATCGTAGTATTAAGTTCTTTTAGCAGTTTGCTGCACTCATTACGACTCAACACTTTGGCCAGAGATTTTTGCAAAACTCTAGAATAAATTGGAGCTTTCTCAGGGTAAATCTTTTCGTCTCCACCAGTACCAGAATTTTCCTCCAATTTCATTTTTATCTGAGAACTTATTCCATCAACTTCTTCTAACATAAGTTCTATGGGAGATGAATCAGCTAATTTATGTTGACTGCCACTTTGAACATAACAATGTTCCCCATGCTTATCTTCTAGGCATGAAGATGAGAGCAGTATGCTTTGAACTTCACTGTGTTTTGGATCAACAACATCCATGTAACTCTCCATGAATTCCTACCAAATATGGTAAATTCGACAATTAAAATAAAGAGGAAAAAATTTCATCATTATCAGAAAATTTATACTTAACCAAAAGTAATGAAAAGAAATTAAAAATCAATTTGATTGTAATAATAATAACAGTTTCTGTAAATGTAGCAATACTATGTCATTGAAGGCCTTAGATATCTATAATCAACATGTAATTTGAAGATAGCCCTAGAGACAAATGCAACCAATCTTCATTTCAAAAACTTCTGTTTTATATAGTTAAGAAATTGGACAACTTAAAACTCTAGAAAGTATATTTCCTAATTGTGTGAAGAGTATCCTCTCTTAAAAGAATGCCTCCCAGGTATATTAAACATTTTAAATTATCACCAAGAATTTCAAAGACCATATCAATTAATTTATCTCCAATATTCTCTCAATTGTGAAGAATATTGAGGTGCTTCAAGTTCAGATTACAAGCAAATAAATGTACTCACATCTAGTGTAACCACCTTTGATGAACTCCACCCTGCCACCATACAATCAGAAAGGTTGGCTTTGCTGTTCACGAACATTGGCAAACACACTGGAGCAATATGGGGGTATTCTTCAAAAATGACAGGTCTTACCATCTTGAGAATAGCTAAATTATTATCTTCATTTACCGCATGTATTTCTGATGTACTCGAAGAATCTATGAAAGAAAATGAATGCATTACACACCCTCTATTGAAAATAATTTCTGTTAACAAAACTACATGAGTAGTTCTAAAATTTTCACATCAAAATTTAACTGAAATATTAGGATATCACAATAATTTTTATACTGGACTAAAAAGTATTTTTGTTGGAGAAGAAATTTCTATTAATGTATGCTCATGATTTGAAACCAAAGATCACTGCTAAATAAATTATGCAATTAAAAACTTGCCTGGATTCAAATACTTCTTAGATACTTCAATTTCCAAGCTTTCATATGTCTCAAAGGCATTCTTATTTTCACTCAAAATATCCCATTCTCCTAACCGGATACTCAAGTGTGATGTTGGAATATCTTGAATGCACCGTGCTGCTGTTAGAACTATTCTTTGAGACACTAGTATGCCAGAACATAAAAATTCTTCCTCATACTTTTCTGTTATAGCTACCTAGATAGAAACAACTCATGTTATACTTCGGTTGGTAAATTTGGTAAATTTCTAGTTTCACACAGTCAGGGAGAAATTCTATATCTCCCTTATTACTGGAGATAAACTAGAAATTTACCCTTCGGTTATACAAGAAGGCGCTGAACTTTGTTGAAGTGAATTTATGTCACCTCCTACTAATATTAACCCAAGAATATAGATATCAATGGTGGCAGTACTGTAAATTTGACATGATCGGAATGCGAATTTAAATTGGAGTGGTAAATCACAGAAGACAAGTCTTGAAAAGTAGAAGAATGGCACACCTTACCATTATTATTTTTCTAATGAACTATCTTTTATTCAATAATAGTTTTGACTATGAACTTACCATAAAATACATTTAAGTACAATGATCAAAAAGGAGAATGTCAAAAAAGAAATCTTCCTAGATGCAGGATGAATTACAAATAACAAAATAACATACTTATTTCACATGGGAAGTTAAGATGGTGGCATTCATAATTCGTAAATGAAACCATGGACTCGCATTACCATGCCAAAATTTAATCCAGAATTCACTTAAATGAGAACCAGTTCCAATTTTTAATTATGAGTTCTAGTACGGTATAATGGTGCAAGGCACATCTGGGTTACCAATTTTTGAGAATCCTGCTGACAACGGATATTTTTATTAATACCATGGTATTAATAAAAATATCCGCCGATTAACTGAGTCTCTGCAGAGACTCAGTTAATCGGCAAGCCTTCATCTTTCATTACCGAAACATTCGCAACTCAACCCGTTCACAAATCAATATCACACAATAAAACAAACTACTAGAAGATTATCAAACAAAATTATTAAAAATACAAGGAATCAGGGGGGTTTAGTTTACCTGCCAAGGAAATTCTCCAAAATTCGTCCCGTTGAAGGGTATACTGACGCCGCTCACTTTCGGCAACACACCACAACTATGAGAAAAGGTTGAGTTCTGAAATAGAAGACAGGTGAGAAAATACTTTCCAAGAATTAAAAAATTCCACAAGTGTCTTACCACTTCTTCGCATGGACAATGAGGTGAATTTTTTCCCGACGTGTGAGATGCCACTTTAAACGTCGGAATTTCCGATCTGTAGCTAACAACATTTAAAATACAGGAAAATGCAGAAATGAAGACCACGAGTAGAAGATTCATTTCTGGAATTACTTCGGAATCAAGGATGGTATAATGTTCACTTAAACTTGCAAAATGATAAGCAAGAAATGCTGCTGCGGTTGTAAACTAAAGTGAGTAAAAGTGCACCTTCATTTTAGACTTGGGGCTTTTATATGCTCGCAAATGGATGTGACTGGTTCTGACTCATGGTATAGTGGGAAGTGTGGTAACTATTTAAGACCTTTCGAATTGGGCAACTCCGACATCGAAGACCTTTTAGATTGATATTGGCTCAAATTTACAACATTAAGCTCACAGCAGTTAATTTTACTTTTTTTTAATAAATAATTATTTTGAAATCGCTGAGACAAAATTTATCGCTTTTTGATGTGAAAACAATCACACAACAAAATACTGAAGACGATTTAATGCGATCAAAAGAAGGAAGCAGAATGTCTATCAAGGATTCTTTTGTTGAAGCTGCAATTCGTTATTTGGACATGTATGGCGTTAGAAATAAAATTATTGGACATTTTAATGAAAGAGCAGAGGGAAATGAGAAGGAAAATTTTCCAAACGGTCTTTCTCCGAGAAGATTTTCGCTTGAGCTGGATATCATCATTCTTGCAGACATTTCCAGTACGAACACGAATTGTTTATTTATTATACACTTAAAACATAGACCCATATCATATTAAAGCACTTTTTACAGTACCCTTGGTTCAATTAATTGTGAATGATTTGGAATCAGCAAAAAAAGTTTTCTTGGAAGCCTTTGAGCGTATCATCGAAGCTATACCTGAAACGGAAACGCAGTTTTTAAACTCTTCTCCGAATATTGAGCCCGAAAAATTAGATACCTCAGGATTATTTCTCCTTTCTGTTCAACTCCAAAGAATTCCAAGGGCTTATTTCCGTAATTCTACGAATTCCTTTACATATCGAGCCACTGGTCGATTAACTTTTTTTAAGGGAATAGCGATCTCTGTTACACCATTATCGAAGCAAAAGTAAGTTGTTTTATTACTTTGATTTCATTCTAATGAATAAACAGCCACAGTCTCAATTTATATCAGAATTTAAGTAAATGATTCATCATGTAGCTCACTTCATGTTGGAGCCGATTTTCGAAATTTCTTTAATTAGTTATCGCTATATTTCATTCATAAATGTATTTACCCAGAAAGTATCCATGTCCAAAAACTTACTCTAATGAAGAAGAAGAATGGGAGAAAACTGCAGGATGGAATTGTTTGAGACCTAACTCTTCGTCATGTCCTCCAACACCAAAGGCAATATCTATTGATAAAAATATGGATGACTTAATTGAAGCTATCTTCATACCGATTCCTGCAGTTTATTATGGAAGTGAGTCGTTCCATTGCCTATATGCCATTCGCCGTGGAATATTGGTCAGATTTTATGGTGAGCAAGTATTTTTTCTTATATTAAATGAGAAGAATTTATAGTTTAAGTTAGTATTTCCAGGAAGATATATCTTCCTGGGAATACTAACTTAAACTATAAATTCTTCTCAATCTATAAATTCTAATTAGGATTTATCATCCTCAGATTTCGGATTCCACAACTGTTTTTCCCTTTATTTTTCTTAAAATGTGAAAGGTTATGAATAAAATTTTTTAGTAAACATTATTATTGCTCCAGGTTTCACATACATTATAAAATAATTGTTTTCATTTTCTGAAAGAGTTAATGATATTGATTTTATTGACATTATCAGACCTTGAATTTAAAGTTATTTGGGTCATTCCATGTCAACTCAACCGATGGAAAAACTCACCATCTCAGATTTTCACATAATTTTCCCTGTAGTTAGTTCCAATTAGTTAAGAAAAATCCAAAGTATTTTAGCACAAATGCTTCTACTTTCTAAGATATGATTTTTTCTATGCACCATGGTACAAAGTAAAAATCTGCCCATGAGTCGAAACATGCAAATCAACCATTTTTGTACCCCTATAAAAAATTTAATAAGGCAGCTAAGCTAGTAGAAATTTAAGATGTCATGAACATGTAACTCTAGTTTTCAAAATTGTTATCACAAAGATTCTCACTTGTCAACTTTTTTTTTATAAATATTTAAAAATGGCAGTTATGACATTTACACCAAAATATGATATTTTCAAAAACATGTAAAATTCACATATAACTTGTTAAAACCATTAAAATTTGTATTAACATTGTAAACATTATCAACTTTGAATTGGTATGAGGTTCAGGCTAATGTTGAACTAATTTATTGAAGAATTTACTGAAAACTACTACTCTGCTTATGTTTTTTGTTGTTAAATGCCACCTTTTCAACTTCTAATAACAAAAAATAGACACCAAGTAGGAGAATGAATTTCTTTTACTATCACACACTATCAATCCTCTTTCAGAAAATACAAACCTGGAGTTGCTCCCAGGATTGATAGTGTCTCTATAATTTATTTTAACGATGCATGTAAAACGGTAGGTCACGACACCTATATCTCGGGGCTTCCACTTCAAGGTTCTTTGGGTGTGAGTATTGAGATTCCTTTGAACACATATCATTCTTTTAACTGTCCAGCCAATTACTTTTGATATCAACCTGGGGTTCAATGTGTATAAAATGCCACTGTATTAGCAATTATATGAATTTATGATATTATTGCAAATGGGTAAAAAAATAGGAAATTTTTTGTTTAATACATACCTTTATCCACTAAGGCTGATGGTAGCCACTCCAGACCTTTTCCACTTCTTTTCATATCTCATAGAAGCATTTGGGCTAAAATACTTTGGATTTTTCTTAAATAAGGTTGGAACTAACTACAGGGAAAATTTTGTGAAAATCTGAGATGGTGAGGTTAGAAACCAGCAATTTGTGGTTGAGTTGACATGGAATGACACATTTAAGTGTTCAAAACATTTTGGATAGAAATCTATGGAATTATTATATAAAAACAGTTCTAACATCATTTTGCTGTATATGAATATTAATATTTATAATAACAATTGTTTGATGATCAACTAGAATATGTCTCTTTTTTGCTAAATATCTATTACTATTAATTATAAGTTAACAGTTATTATATATAACTCAAATAAAAAACATTTCCTGCTTGCAAGCATGCTTTCACTTACTTAGAATAAATTAAAAAATAGATGTTCATCTGAGTCTTGATTATCTCAGTCTCATATTATAAACATTTCAGATGATCTAGCTTCTGATGTAAAAGTTGGAGAGGAATATGAAATTGCTGCATTGAAGACGAAAGCAGAAATGAAGGGATATCATATCCAAAAAGTTGTGTCAGCTCTCCCATTAAACTCTTTCACTCATCTTAAAATTTGCTCAATTATGTCTTTGAAACAAACAATGATATCGTCTCCTTGGGCATTTTTCATTGCTCTTGCATCACAGATATCTTTTGGCATATATCCTGGCTCCTCTTTCTTGAATTTAAAACAAGGACTTTTACTTAGTCTTGTTTCACTAGTGAGTGTTTATTTATTTTTGTATCTTTTCGTCAATTTAGCTCTTTTTCATTGTGTGTTCATATGTATTCATTCAACTATTTATCCTGAAAAAAATTAATTTGCTTTACACCATTGAAAATTCTCTATTAATTATCCTATGAATACTTAATGACAGTTGGTCATAAGCCCTTTGTTTTCTTATTTAACTTCATTTTTATTATTAGTCCATTGATAATTATTGTGAAATGAAAGAGGAAAGATGGGAGGATGTAGGCAAATTATGTATTGGCTTAGAGGGATTAAATGTAATAATTTTGACAATAATAAGGTTGTTTGATGAAGAAGATAAATATGATATGCCTAAAATAAAGTATGGATATAAGCTAAAGAAATCCAAGATCTCTAAGACAGAGTTGGAACTGCATGAATGTGAAATAGAATAAGAATATGGATGGGTTCACTTATTATCAGCCCGATATGTTGAAAATTATTTGTAAATGGATGATATGAATTATGAGTGGCGTAAAAACAGGATTTATCTTACTGACGGGGTTGGTGAAAGGCAAATTAAAGTTCTAAACAAAGAACAAGTTATGAAATGTTCTGTCTTGAGGGTGTTTCTATATGGGTTTCTATGAATAGAAAAGATTTCTCATCAGTTCTTTCATTTCATTTAAGGGATCCTCAAGTAGTCCAATTCCAATTTTTGCTGTCGGACCAGAATTTCTTCCTGCTCATCGCTTAATGTTGCATGCATCAAAGTTAGTGTCAAGAACAGTGATACATTCCACTAATCAATTGATTACTGGAAGAGCAAGATGGCAAGAGGAACCATTTGGAAAGAATTCTATGTGGATTGATGCTGGATCTCTTATCCTAGCTCAAGGAGGGGTTTGTTATATGGGAAATTGGGCAAGGTATAAAAGTGAAGCTCAGTCAGCTATCCTCTCAGGTCCGGTTCTTATTGATACTATAACAATATTTAGCTTTTGATGTCTCACTAGTAAGATTTTATCTTGATACTTATTTCAGCCCTAGAGAAAAGAGAAATCATTGTTCCTGCTGGCAAAACTGGTTCTGTTTCTGACTTTTCATATCCGTTGAAAAGTGCTGTTTGGTTATATGGCAACGTCAAGAAAACAGATAAACTTCGTCCTCTAATAGAGTCAGTAAATTTTAATTCTATTACTGTCTAACTTTTCTATTGTGTTTAGGGTAAATTAACTTTAAAGTCGCCTTTGAATATATGGCCATATTATGTCATAGTGAAAAATTTTTCATCTAAAGATGTTAATCACAATAAATATTCCCATATTTAAAGAAACACATTTATCAACATTCAGAATCCACAATAAATGTTGTGAGAACTAGTTAATAACAGAAATATATTTGTTTAACTATATTTTATAGAATGAAACTATGTTTCAAAAAGATTGGTTTCTTGAGTAATTATCTGTATTTTCTCTTATCTATATAATTTATTATTAATACATTAATTCTTTATGTAATCTTATATGGTAAAGGTATAATAATTTGCATAAAAAAATTGTATTATAAAATAATTTTATAAAGTTATTCTACCTCTTTACCACATCTTGATGAATCGAATATGTGGCGACCGGTGCAGACAGCCTGCACCCAGCGCCATATTGTTGCGGCCGACGATGGGCATTTGTTTTTGGAGAGCTCCTTGCCCAATTGGCTTGACATGCTCTCACTCCCATCGCAGCCTCCGCCTAGCTAACATTGAAAGTCTCAGTTTTGTAACCGTTACAGCTACACGTGCCATCTTGTCTTTTTATTCATAGCCAAGTAAATAAAAGGCATATTCTTTCGGTGCAATGCAGTCCTAGTGTGTTTCTTTTAGAAAACATTTATTTACGTGCAACCCACTTCCCAAAAATATTTTTCACTTGTCTTTTGGTATAGGGTAGAGAAAATTGTATGCTTCATCTACTTTGGTCACTGTCTTGTTCGTGGCTTTGATGGCATGAAAGCTGCTGAGGTATGAGTGATGCCGAACAGGGCCTTAAACTGTAATATTTTGGGTTACAGTTTTTGTTCGTACTCACTCAAAGAACAAAATTTCAGTTTGGTTCTGGTTTCACTCCGGCAAGAATATGTGAACCGATTTAAACCTTTATTTTTCCTTCAAACCTTAAAAATAATTTAATTTTTCCTTGGGAATTTTCCTGAGTGTATGCCGTTATGTGCAAAGTTACCTCAACCCTTTCCTTGTATTAAAATTGATTTAATTTACAGCTTTTAATATGCTTTTCCATGACCCTTTCACCATGCAAAAGACACCCCCTGTGTTACTCATACTGTAAAATCATGAAAGGTTCGAAGGAAGCTATTTAGTAATAAAAGTGTGCAGTAGCGTTCTTAAAGATTCACCTGCAGGAAACCAAGTTATTTACCAAGTTACCAGATTAGATTACCAAGTTTTATTGTCAGTTTTTCCACTTCTTTCCTCTCTATCGTCTCCCAACAAGCGACCTATTGCAGGGTTGAGGACCATATGTTGATTATGATACTTATTTCATTTATACCTTGAGTACTGAGCTGAAGAAGTACATTTATATTGGTTTGTATTTTAATTTAGGGTCCACCATGTTTCATTTATTCCATTTATACCTTGAGTACTGAGCTGAAGAAGTGCATTTATATTGGTTTGTATTTTCAATTAGGGTCCACCATGTTTCATTTATTTCATTTATACCTTGAGTACTGAGCTGAAGAAGTGCATTTATATTGGTTTGTATTTTCATTTAGGGTCCACCATGTTTCATATTTTTCGGTTTGGGTTCAGCCCTGCTCCAACCAGAAATATAATTTTGTTCAGTTTGGGTTTATGATTTAGTTCCAGTTCATTGCCCTCTGCTTAATAATGGCAATGATTAAAGTATGTCATAGTGATATGCTAAGAAATGTTTCTTTACTTTAAATGTATTGCCTGTAG
Source organism: Sympetrum striolatum (assembly GCA_947579665.1). Taxonomy (NCBI): domain Eukaryota; kingdom Metazoa; phylum Arthropoda; class Insecta; order Odonata; family Libellulidae; genus Sympetrum; species Sympetrum striolatum. The sequence continues at coordinate 76,080,648 of OX388347.1, read as the reverse complement.
CATTCCGGTATTCTTAAGAAAGCAACGACAAACAACCTCACTCCTCATCTAGGGTAGCAAGCCTCAGTCCCCTCTGTTAGCTCTAGTATCTAATGTTAGAAAAGGTAACGTTTCAAGCAGTCTTCAGGCAGAATATTTAGCATACTTTATATTTTCTTATTCCTCAAAAGATTTACTGTACTTATAACTATAATATGCACTTATTTCCCATAAATTTTGCCCTGAAATTCACTCTTGCCTGTTATACATGTATATGAAATTTTTTCTTTAAACTTAATTAAATTAAAGGAATCATGTTCAATTTTTGCTCAGTCTAAAACGTCTTTTTTAGGTATTGTATGATATTACAATTTGAAAATGTCTTCTCCCCTAAAAACAACTTTTTACGATACTTTTCGAGTCAGTGGATCAACACTCAAATATGAGCTAATCATCAAATGTAAAAAATTGCGTTATCCTGATTATTTACCTGAAATAATTTTGATGATTAATTACCAAATAATTACTGTCAGTAGTGGTATCGTGAAGTATAAAGATGCAAACATCTGCCAGTTACGTATTAACACACTATCAACTGGACTTGTATGTGGGTCAAATGGCACAGATATACTACCATATGAATTCATTATTTGTTAAGAAAAGAATTTGAAAAAGAGATTTTTAATTTACTAATCACCTTTTACTTGGTAAATTGAAATGTAGACTAGTTTTTGTTGTAATTGGCAGCTGCTCTGCAGAGTTGTTGCTTCCTGTGCATTCAAAAAATTAGTCTCTTAATTAAAAATTCCAGTTTAAAATCATGGTTCATGTTATATGCTGATAAATATGGTAATACAATACAGATTGTTATTATTTTAGCATTTTTGGGATTCCATTCATTGTTAACTTAGACAGCCAAGAAGAAGATCAAGTCATTGATTTAATACTGCAGCATTCCAGTAATAATTCAACAAAACCAAACACTTTAAGAATACAGGCTGAGGAACTTATGATGGTGAGTTCTGCTTTTAACTTATCTTGTTTTCTTTGACAATTTTCAATTAAGATATAAGTAACCATCAAAAGGATTTTTCTGAGGTGGAAAAGAAGAACAATTATTTTTGCTATTCTTGTCCTCCTAAGGCTGTTAAGTCATCTTATTTGAATTATCATGACATTAAAGTTGCTCCTTGTAAACAAAGTTTAGTGTTTTTTAGTAAGTATCACAAAGAGAAGAATTGTTAGAATTGAACATTTGTGCACTATAACTAATGAATTATTCTTGGGATTTCATGCATATCTATGGTTAGTTTTGTTTCATCATCATCAGTTGATATAATGATATAACATGATATTTTTGCCATATTTAAAAGACCCAGTTTTAGATGAATGTTGCCAGTCTTATATATATATATATATCATCATCAGCCATTTACGTCGGATGTAGGCCTCCCCAAGTACTTTCCAATTTTCTCTGTCTCTTCACGTTGCCATGTTACACCTAAGTACTTGATAATGTCTCTATTCCACCTGTCTATAGGTCTTCTTCTTGGTCACTTCACATCTCTTGGTATCCAGTTGAGAACTACAGATGTCCAATGGTTGTTGTTTCTTCTCGCAACATGGCCGGCCCACCTCCATTTTAGTGATCTTACCTTATCTATGATGTCTGTAACTCCAGTCATCATTATCACCCTAGTGTTACGTTTCCTGTCTCTTCTTGTGATTCCCAGCATACAGTGCTCCATGCTCCTTTGCGTTGTCTGAAGTCTCTGGGTTATTGCAGCATTTAACACCCAAGTTTCATTACCATAGGTCAGGACAGGTAGAATGTATTGGTTGAATACTCTCCTCTTCAAAATCATTGGCATTCTTGACTTAAGAATGTGTGAGTTCCTACCAAATGCGCTCGAGCCAAGTTTCATTCTTCTGTTTACTTCATTAATCCTGTTTTTCTCTCCGGTTGTTACAAGTTGTCCCAAGTATGTGTATTCCGAGCAAACATCTAGAGGTTTTTATTGAAGTTTGACTGGTTCTTGCACTGCAAAAGAATTATACATTACCTTTGTTTTTTTACTTTCTCCATATACGAAGTATAGAGAAAGTATTGTTTTCATGAAAAAATTCGACTTCGAGATTTCAACGGAAATACACGTTTTGGGGTCCGTAGAACACGTTTTGACCATTTTTGGAATGATGTCTGTGTGTATGTGTGTGTGTGTGTGTGTGTGTGTGATAGTGGGCGCTCTAACGTGAAAACTATAAGTCGTATCAATACCAAACTTCATATATAGTACTGCGGTGTGTGCTGTCAGAGTTGATTAGTTTTTGGAGTAAATCGGTCAACCGGAAGTCGAGCTTTATTCATTAAAGCTCATTTCCGGTTTTCAAAATATCTCCATAAATATGATATATACGTGTGTTGTATTACTTATAAAAGTTTTAGATTATGTTATTTACTATGACTTTTGTATTTAACATATTTTTGTATCACCGTTTGATTAGGAGTTATTCGTGAAATACTGATAAACCGGAAGAAGATGATTATGTACTTTGTGGGCGCTCTAACATAAAAACTATTTGTCGGATCAACACCAAATTTCATATATATTACTTTTAATACAGTCGTTAGAGTTGATTAGTTTTTGGAGTAAATCGGTCAACCGGAAGTCGAGCTTCATTCTTCAAAGCTCATTTCCGGTTTTCATAATATCTCCATAAATATGATATATACGTGTATTGTATTTCTTATAAAAGTTTTAGATAATATAATTTACTATAACTTTTGGTTGAAACATATTTTTGTATCACTGATTGTGTAGGAGTTATTCATGAAATACTGATAAACCGGAAGTTGCTGATTATGTACTTTGTGGGCGCTCTGGGCTCTATGGGCGGAAGACCAATTTCATCGTTTTTCATCGATCATGTTCCGTAAAACATTATTTATAATGTTTTTGGCGTCAAAGATAATAATATATATATATTAATCACTCATTTTCCAAGTTTAGATGGAATATAGAGTTCGAAATTACTGCGGTAGATAATTATTTACATCTTATATACATGGAGAAAGTCATGTGCTGGCCACATCAGATTTTTTTAAGTTTATCCTGAGTCCTATCTTCTGTCCTGCTGTGTTTATCTCTTCAAGTCTTGAAGTTAGATCTTCTGCGTTAGCTGCAAAGAGAACTATATCATCTGCAAAACGGAGGTGACTGATGACTCCCCATTCACTCTTAAGCCCTTCTCTTCCCAATCAAAGGTTTTAAAAACTTCTTCTAAAATGGCTGTGAACAAGATGGGAGATAAACAGTCATCTTGTCGAACTCCCTTCTCAATCTTGAATTCATCGGTCTCTTCATGCAGCATTACAGAAGCTGTGGCATTTTCATATACACTGTGCAAGAGATGGATGTACTCAGAATCTATCCCTTGATTCTTCAGAGCTTTCAGAGTGGAGAAGGTACTTACTGAGTTGAAGGCCTGTTCGTAATCCACAAAACAAAGGACTAATGGCATCTCGTACTCATTCGTTCTGTTAATAATTTCCTGTAGTGTGTGGATGTGGTCCATAGTGCTGAAGCCTTTCAGGAATCCTGCTTGTTCTCTAGGCTGGGCTGAAGACAGGGTCATCTTAAGATATTCAGCTATTATCCTCATGAATGTTTTATAGACAACTGGAAGGAGGCTAATGGGGCTTCCTTTCTTGTGCAGAAGGGCAATCCTTGCGTCGTTCCATTTCTCGGGTTTCATTCCTTGTTTTAGACAATTACTGAATAATTGTGCTAAAACATTTCTGTTCCACCAGCTTTCAGATACTCCGCCAACACCCCATCTGCTCCTCCTGCTTTCCCATTCTTCATCTGCTTCATCGCCGTCATTACCTCTTCTGGGAGGATTGAGAGGAGATTTTGTGAGCTTTGGCTTTCCTCTTGGTTTTCCTCTTCGGCATTTCCCATCTTCTTGTATAGGTTGCCAAAGTATTCTGCTACAGTCCTCAATATTGCTGGTCTGTTATATGTTGTTGTGCCATCTCTTTTCTGTAAGGCTAAAATCTGTTTCTTGCCAATTGCTAGGTGTCCTCTTGCCCTCTTTATGCTCTTGTTATTTTCTACGGCCTCTTGCACAACCTTTTCCTCACATCTTCCTTGATTGCTACTCTGATAGCTTTGTTAAGCTCGGCATATTCAATGTTATCTCTTGGAGTATCTGAATTCTTCAGTTCCTTCAGTCGTTTCATCATTTGCTTGGTTCTATCTCTAAACTTCTTATCCTTAGTTTTTCTTGGCATGCTTGCTACTTCCTCTGCCTTGTTTCTTCACGACTTCCATAACTTATGTTTCTGTTTCTTCCTCCTGAAGTGCTGAGAATCTATTTCTTAGTTCCAGCTGAAACTCCTTCTTGTTATCTGATAGTTTACCGATATTTATCTCATCCTTCTTGCAGGAAACCAACTTCTTTCGTTCCATTCAGGGGTTAATATTAATTCTGCATCTAAAAATTCTGTGGTCACTTCCAGTGTTGAAGTTATTCAAAACTTCATAGTTAGTTACAGTGTAGAGTCTGTTTACCAATATGTAGTCTATTTCATTTTTTGTTCCAGTGGGTACATTGAATTTGATTCCATTGCTCCACGTCCATTTCCTTGTAGCATTTTTCTTAAAGTATGTATTTGTTATATACATATTGATGCATTCTGCAAACTCTACTAAGCAATGACCTCGCTCATTTCTCTGGCCCAGTCTGTATTGTCCTGTGACAGTGTCATCAGCTTCCCGCTGACATACACGAGCATTAAAATCTCCCATAATGCCTTTGTAGTAGTGGGCCTCCTTGTCACGTTCAGTGTCGAGAGTTTGGTAGAAGTTTTCAATTTCCTCTTTGCTGCTTGCCGCTGTTGGTGCATAGACTTGGATGACCTGTACTGAGTAACGCTCATTGATCTTTAGTATGAGTTTACAAATTCCATCTGATACACTTTCGATTTTTACCACATTATCCTTCCATCTCTTGTTGATCAAGAATCCAACGCCTCCATTTCTTCCATCCTTGGTACCTTGGAATAAATGACCTTCCTTCAGTGTAAGTAGCTCTTCTGATTATCTTCTGACTTTGCTGAGACCGATGACATCCCATTTTATCTTCTCTGCTTCATTGAGTAGTTCCAGCAATCGCTCTTCACTCTTCAATCTGCGGCATTTGTAGGTTGTGATTTGCAGGGTAGTAATTCTTTTCTTCATGATGGACCTCTTCAATGCCACCACCTCCCGGACATCCGAATGGGTGATGCTTTTACGTCCTGATAAATTTCCATTATAGAAGCTCATCATGAAAATTGTACTTGTATTTTGGGGGGTTTCGATAATAATTCACCAGGCTGTCCTACTGCCGGTTAGTGAATACCACTTTCATTATTTGGCCGGAGATATTGTTGTAGCCTTCTTAGCATGGTTGAACCTGGGCTATTCATCGCCTCCAACCTCCTTTACCACGCCTCCGCCCCGATGAGGCAATGAACTGTGGCGGTAGTGAGGAGGGGATATATATATATATACACACACACACAGTAGAAATCCGTTATAACGAGATATGACAAAATAGGAAAAGTACTCGTAAAAACGCGATACTCGTTATTGCCGATTTCTAACAATAAATCTAATTAAGTCCGTCTTCTTGAATTCAAGGGCAGCGAATGCGTCCGAATGGAACTGTAGGGTTTTTAATTCCTACGCAAATGCTTCAGAATGCGTAAAAGAGAACGTTCCCCACAAAAATATTACTTCATTGACTCATAAGCTTACTTCACAGACTTACTTTTAAATTACTTCAAAGACTCAAAGTGCGTCCTCTAACATAAAATGTGGATCATTATTGCTCAATAATCGTCGAAAGTAATAATATATTATTAGATAATCGTATTAGTTAGGATTTGGTGTTTTAGCTTAATAATTAAACATGGCTTTACAGTAGTGTAAGTAGTTACGAGAGTCATGCTCGTTAGACATGAGTTTTTCTCCTGTGCCGGCAATTCTTCAACGCAGCTGGTGAGAGCAGAATTCCTTCTCCTATATATCGTCTTCCCCCACGGCATATCTCATCTTTCCTCTCTTGTCCTCCAGGCACAAACAGAAACCTACCCGTTCAACTCTCACCCTTCGAAGTTGAACGATCGAGGGAACCAAGAAAAAATGTTTTTCTTGTAATGGTGCTAATTTTTAGGAAAAAATAATCGGATAAACTTTGTAAGAACGAAAAGGATTTTATTTGAAACATTGTAACAAAGCAATATCACAATTGATGGCCACTTGCAGGTACGTACTTGCATCCTTTAGTTTATTTTTAGTCCAAAGATATCGTCGTTCCAGTCAATTCGCATTGTTTCCCGAAATTCTGTACTTAACGATAAATTCACTTTTTCAGAAACATTGAAAGTAAGAATAAATTAACCTTAACAGAAGTTAGAAGAACTTTACAATAATTGATAAACAAATATTGGTGTAAAAACCTAATTTCTCGGTCTCACTCTACATAAAAAAGCGTTTACTTAAAAAATGAATTATTCTTGCCTGTTTAAAGTTATTAGTACAGCGTTTGGTGACGAAATTTGCTACACGCTTTAAATTCATTAAATCGTCCACTGAGGAGTTTTTAGCTAAATACGTACAAAGAATTAAGAACCCCCAATGCTTGCGAGAGGGACTAGCTATGTACTAGGGATTTTAAACGAATCTTCTTCCATACTCTCGATATCCGACGATTCGCTGCTGTCATTCTTTTGCTGCTCTACTAGTTGATCGTCGGCCAGCAAACCACAAACAGCAGTTTCCGCGTCTACCGCAACGAAATCATCAAAGGAGCAGTTTATTTCCAATATGCTGGACACAGTTCTCCAGCTTTCGGGCACTAACTCCGAATTCAGCTCAGCAGATCCATCCACAGAATAATTTTCTGTATTTTTATCAAAACCCGAATGTTTGAAACATTTATTTATACTTTCTGGTGATATTTTCCCCCAGGCCAATGCAAACCCATGGATTGCTTCCAGGACATTCCATTTGATGCGGGTTTCTTTTGACATTAACTTCCTGATTAACGTATTAACGAGGTGTGATCTAAAATGGTGCTTTGTAGCTCGAATAATGCCCTGATATAATGGCTGACACACTTGTGCAGTTAGGGGGAAGAACACAAGCTCAATGTTCGTCAATTTAATGACGGGGTGGCACGGACAGCGATCCACGAACAGCACAATTTTTCTATTTCTCCCTCCAACTGTGGCATCAATAGCCTTTAGCCATTGCGTAAAAATTTGTCCTGTCATCCATGCTTGGCGTTTGACTTGTAAGTACAGGGAATATTTCGCTGGCCACAAAAAGCTTGTGGACTCACGGATTTTTCATTAATTAATGGTTTTAGTTTATCACATCCAGTCATGTTCGTGCAGGTTAACTACATATAAGCCTCTCCTTACTCCTTTTTGTAGCGGTCGCCCTTTCCAGCCAAAGTTTTTTCCGGCAGTAAATTGTAAAAAAATGCTGTATCATCCGCATTGTATATATCCTAATTACGTGGAGATTAAAAACAGTTTGTCACACTAAATACAAGGCCTTTCTTACAATTTATTGTATTTAAACGATAATTTGCTTTTTGCATTACTTACGTTTTCTTCGTATCTTTCGAGGATCGACTTGAGAATTGGAAGCCAATCATCTACCGCTTGCTCACTTACTTCACTGGATTCACCGCTAATTACGTGGAGTGATATTCCTCTTCTTCCTTTAAATCGGTTCAGCCCGTTCAGCCAACCATCCGTGCTACGGAAATTGTCCAGTTTCACCTGAAGGGCAAGCTCTTCAGCTTTCGCTTTTATCATTGTTCCGCTGATTGGAATTCCAAGAGATCGCTGCTAGGTGAACCATTCAAATAGAATGGACTCAAACTCCGTATTATCCGCTGGTCGTAGTTTTTTGTACCCTCCTGGAGTGTTTTGCATCATGAATGCAGATTTCATTTTTTCTTTGTTCTTCAAAATCGTATATAGAGTCGACGATGACAGGCCATACCGTCTGCCGATTTCGGATTTACTCGCGGTTTCTCTTTCGCACAAATGCACAATTTAAAATTTCTTTGCTAAATCTAAAGCCTTTCTTTTACTCTACATCACAGAACTGTCACTCTAGAAACTCAGTTATTGGGAAGCTCTGAACTTACTCACGTCTAATGATCGACTGATGAAAGAGCGATGACAATCAGGTAGAAAGGCACCCCTAATTCATATAAAATTTCTTTCCCAAGATATTTTTCATTCACACGCTTCATAACTAATGACAGTGGCGCGAGGGAGAGGTTACCCTGGAAATCCGAAACAGCGCTGCTTATATCTCTTATACTCCCTCCCATTAGACAATTTGGTGCCAAGTTTCGAATGAAAACAAATCCCACAGGTGGATGCCAATAAAATGGAAACTCGATTCAAACTGCTGACTTGAGGGATCATCGCCGAAAAGAAACAAGATATAAGGGGATAAGATATAGGAGACGTGAGGGACAAAGGGGTTAATGAAACTTGTGAGAAGTCTTCGATTACGAGATATGCTACCTGGAAGGCGAATATAGAACCGTGACACTCGTTATAACGATACCTCAGATTTTGATCACTCGTTATAATGGAAGTAACTACCTATCCTTTTTGCTGTGAGACGGACAACGTCCAATGAATCACTCGCTATAACGCAACTCTCGTAATAGGTCGTACTCGTTATAACGGACTTCTATTGTGTGTGTGTGTGTGTGTGTGTGTGTGTGTGTGTATGTGTGTATACACACACACCAGATGTAAGATAGTTTAACCCTTAGTTACTCGCGTCAAAAAAAGTTACGTAAGTACTCGCGTGGGGTCTTTTAGGACCCCAGACATAGTTTTTATTTTTAACAATAAAATATCAGGTTATTTTTATTTTAATGTTAATGAAAGAGTTAATGAGATTTAATTATAACTTTAAAAAAAATTAGTTTATGGTAAATAACAAAAAACAAAGTATTTTTACAGAAAACAATTTATTTTCAACTAATCTCCTTACTTTCATCGTCACATTCGGCACATTTTATTACCGTATGCTCTTTGCACAGAAAAACATGACAATCAATACATTTATTGGTGACTTTAATGTCCTTAGTTCTTGGGCAATATTTACATCTTCCCTTCGAAGTTTCTCTTGACACAGATGTACTTGCAACTTCATGTCCATGTTCTCTACGAATGCGTTTTCGGAGATTTTTTGGAATGTACTGATTTTTCGACCTTATCATCTGGTGTTCTTTGATTAATTCTTTTGATAGTAATTTTAAAAAATTTCGCCTTGTAATTTTATTTGAAGCATTACTATTATATACTATGAATGCGTTAGTGGCAGAAACGTTCAAAAAGTGGAAGAAAACAGCTAATGGCCATCTTTTCGTTCTTCTAGCAACGCTATAATTGCTACTAAGCTGATCGCATGTGTCGACACCCCCTTTTGTTTTATTGTACCATGTTATGATTTCCGGCTTTAGAAGACTTTGGGTTGATTCGTCTATTTTAGCATCGTGATGCATTGTTGAGATAAGAATCACTGCTCTGTTTCTAACAGGAACATAGGATACCAAAGTAATATCTTTGGTGAAACCAAAAATGCTGCTCCTAACTATCCTATCTCGCTTGGGAAGAAACTCGGGTGGTATTTCTTTTTTATTTTTTCGCAGAGTGCCAACAATTGTTAATTTGTACTCTGATAAAAGAGATTCGGCAAGAGGGATGCTAGTATACCAATTATCAGTGGTAACATTCCGATTACTTCCTTTTATGGGTCTTACCAACCGTTTCACTACCTCATCCGGTTTATTTCCCATTTTGTACGGCCCTTCTGGCTGAACGCCTGCATATATTTCAAATTTTTGCAAATAAAAAGTTTGAGAATCCACCAACGCAAAAACTTTTATTCCATATCTTTTAGGTTTTTTTGGTATATACTGGCGAAAAGGGCACCTACCTCTAAACGGAATTAGCTGCTCATCAATCGTCACATACTCGTTTGGGGTATACATCTTTTCAAAGTTATCAGATAGCTTTTCAATAAATTCCCTAATCGGAGCAAGCTTATCGCCCATTCTTCGCACTTCCCGAGTTGTGATATCGTCAAATCGTAGACACCTCATCAAAAATAAAAACCTATTATAGGACATTGTCAAGGGAAATATTTCAACTCCTGTGCCATCATTTGCCCATAAATCACGAAAGTTGAGATGACCGCTCCTCAATACACCAGACATTAGTAACAACCCTAAGAAAGCACGCATTTCTTCTTTTTCCACCAATTTAGCATCACGGTCTCTCTCAAAATTTTTCTGCACCTTTTCAATATAAATATTTGTTTGAGTTACTAGAGTTTCCATTATGGGAGTATCAAAGAATAATGAAAACGTCTCTGAAGGAGTCGTAGCACTTCTTGCAAAACTCGCAACACCTGGGCGTTGAATAACTATATTCCTTCTTCTTGTTCTCACGTTTTTCGGAGGTTGTGCTATATTCCAATGAAATTTCTTGTCTCTGCTCCAAAAATATTCACTTCCCGATGCCTCCTCATCTTCACTGTCGTCATTGGAGCTCATCTCCTGCTCGGTCTCAGAGTTGTGTTCACTGTACATCTCTTCATCTTCTTCGGCTTCCTGCTCCCCACCTACTTCCTCCTCTGTTTCATAAAACAATTCCATGTAGTCCCTTTCTTGGGATTGGCTTGAATCTTCGTGAGACATTCTAAAAGAAAATAGGAGTAAAATTTAGCAAACATGAAGTACTAAATGTAGATCTAAATACATGATATGCTAAACTGATACATTTATTTAAATTCCTGCTTTTTTTTATATATATGGAAATATACATTGAACGAAGGATGCTTGTACTTACTTTTTTACGTCCTGTGTCAATGAATACTGGTGTTTCTTCTGCCTGGATGAAAAAAACTTTCCGTTAGGATTCTCGTATGCTCGAGTCTAGAAGAAACTTCTCTTTTAGATACTGCGTCCTCGGTGACTGATGAACTAATGATCTTTTTACTTGGAATGAACAAGAGACAACGAGAGGAGGAGCAGACGAAAGCACAACCTCCGCATGGTTGGGGGCGTTGGGGGTCAAGATCTACAGATGGCCCGAAAGCCATCATGTGGGGTCCCAAGGAACGGCAATCTTGGGGAGGCCTATGCATTTTCAGTCATATTCCTCGGGACAACAAATTTCTTCCTCCTTCACGTGAAAGTAAACTTTACATTTCAAGCATTGGCAAAGGAGAAGCTGCTTTTTATTACTCTTTTTGTTCTTTGAGTGCTGACATCCTGCCTCGGGTCACCAAAATTCTGGAATCCAAAAAATAAGTGCAATCCTTCCTAAAATACGCGCGTGCATTGCCCAATAAATAGAAAGGATGAATGGCAATAAAGAAAAGAGAAGTGAAAACATATTTGTGTTTAGAGTAGGAAAAAGGGCGGGGTGACGGCCGCATCGGGTACTCGAAGGGACAGTATACGCAGCTGTCAATGGTTGAGTTTATTGCTCTAACGGGAAGGTCCTAGAACCTCATGCGAAGAAAGAGAACGAGGAAAAGTAATTCCTTGAGTCATCGAATGGAAATTATTTGCCACTGTTATTCAGAATTTTTGCGCGAATGTCAGAAATTATAGTTGTAATGCGCTATGCCGGCAGCAAAACGAAATTCATGAAGGATATAACAATCTTTGAAATTGACTGATTCAAGAAAAAACAACATTCTGAGACTAAGAGAGAACTAAAAATCTGATTTCCGCACAAAAATTTTAAAAATAAAGCTTTCTGGTTTCAATTGAATTTGTTTAATTTTACTTATGCATTATGTTAATAATTCAAAATTGGCTGATCAGAATTGAACAAAAACGCAAATTTATACTGGTGACGTTAAATGATGAAGGTACACCAAATTTGAAATGAATAGGTTTCGTAGTTCTTATAATATTGGCAAAAAATAATCCTTGGGGTCTTTTAGGACCCCACGCGAGTAATTAAGGGTTAAAGAGCTTCTTAATCAAAAAAATAAACTTATCACTTAAACAATGATGATTAAAATATTCTAACATTGCAGAAATAGTTTATATAACAACATGGTGATAAATATAGCACATGCAGTAAAATATCTGTTGAACTTTGCAGTTTTTACAGATTACAAGATCATTCAAAGCATCTCTAAGCCCTGAAGCTGCACAGCTAATTCAGGATTATTTTGTAGCTAGTCGCAGATGTAGGGGAATATCTGATCGTGAAGAATGTCTACCTATCATAGCAGTTGATATAATGTAAGTCGATTATTTAGAAAATTTCCATCTGTAAATTTGGAAATCATTGTAATATTTCTGTCATGTAATAGATTTTATTAATTTTGTTGACTTCTTGAAATTATTGAGTTATATTTTCTACTTTTGGAATTTATGCTGTATACAATAAACAGATAACATGGAATCAATTAGATGTGAATTCTGCAATGAATTCATAAGATATTTTACTTCTTCTATATTCTGTTGCTGATGATATGATATTATAAAAGATATTTCTTAAAGTTGAATATAAAAAAGAATTGTTTTTGTAACATATCATGCTGTGTTAGTGACCTGAGAATGGAGTGAAGGTAGGGTTGAGAAAAGTGGAGATTGTTTCTCAGAGGAAGAACTGACTAAGTAACCCTAGTTATAATTGAGTATGTTCAACCTAATCCTAAAGGTTGCATCCCAATTTTGGAATGCACAGAAGGATGATGACTCACGCTGAATCAAAATGAGGAAACAAAACTTATGCATTGCTGAACCACTAGATGTATAATTCTTATTGCCTATTTGTTTAACTCCATTCCATGAAGTTGTCCATTCATTCCCTTTCTACCAGATCAGATATTTATGATAGATATCACATCTTGAACCCATTTTTGGTCTAAGTGGAGAAAATATGCTTAATATGGGATTGATTTTTTCAAATATTCATTAGAACCCAGATGTCTGAGGCACATGCAAGACTTCATTTACGTTCCACTGTTACATCTGAAGATGCTCTAGCTGCCATTTATGTATGTGAAGAAGCCATTTCAGCCATTTACGGGAGGACAAGCATGTCAGCACCCCCTCCTCTGAGAATAAAGGAAACATCTTGGACTAATTTTATGAGAGAGGTAGGTGGTCATATGCATGAAAAGAGAGGGAAACATTTGGCAATGAGTGAAGATAAGGGGACTTGAATATTTAGAGTTGCCTCTTGTAACAGTGATATGTACTGTAAACTTGAATCTGAGATGAGAAGACATATGATGAATGCTGAAAAATTTGTGCATTTTCTATGTATGATTAATCATTTTCCTGAGTTTTCAATCCATACTTAGACATATTCATACATATATATCAGTTGAGTAAGCAAAAAATGAGAGCCTTAGATTCATGTGATGAGTTCACAAAATCTAAATTACAGAACATAATAATTACATAGCTTAGGCATAGGCATAGCTTTCAATATTATAGTAGATTCCTAAGAATATCTTGGTTAACTCCTAAAACATTGCCAGCAATTTGCTGAGATGTAATGGATTTCATGTAATTTTATGAAAGTCATAACTGGACACTAGGGTGTCCCAAGATATAAGGGAAAATATTTTTTCTCTCAATCAAATATACATACCCTCTATTTATTTTCTATTTTGCCTTATAAACTTACCTAATAAATATTATTGCGAATAGATTATGGTAACCTGTGCTGACTCAATGCCAAATAATTTCTAGAAATGAAAATTTGTACCGACAAGGAGAACGCCAGATAAGTAGGAAATTAACGCATTCGCACAAATCTTTCAGAAATGTTGTGTTGCAATAACAAATCTTTCACTTTCTTTGCTTAAAAATAGTGGACACTTGTTCATCTGTTTAACTCAATGTCGTTTTGTTAGTACAAAATTAGCAACTGAGTATTGGAGTTAGGCAACCACCCATACACATGCATTACTATTAAGATATCGAGTTAATAGGAAATTATTTTCTTCCATTTCTTTTACTGATAACTTATATTTTTGTGATTAAATTTCATCTTCTTACCTTCCAAGCATTCTTTAATCAATACTTATATGAGCAGGCAGGTACGGATCTAGAAAAAATTTTGGGGGGGGGGTCCGATCGAAAAATTTATTTCAATATTTATTTAATAATAATAATATTTATAAAAAGATATTTCGGCTTTCACAGAACGTGACGTTAGAATTGTGTTAGACAAACTTGAATTTTTTCGCTAGTGATTGCTTATTAAATTGTGTTTTTATTTGCATTATTTGAGTTTCATTTTCGAAAAATAGGCACAAGTGATATTTCGGGGGGGGGGGGTCCGGACCCCCAGGACCACCCCCCTGGATCCGTCCCTGTGAGCAGGAATCAAAGTAATTTACTTAATAATAATAGTATCGTAATGGCTGTATACGGAATTTATTCAGCAGTAACTATGCAAATTGTCAAAGTTCTCCCAAAAAAATCCACTTTAGTGTTTTTGGCCAGCTTTTTTGATTCTAGCCCACTGTACGAAGTAATGCATATTAGAATAAATGCTAACTAAAATTAAAGAACACCCTGGGACACCCTACTGGACACACATCCCTAAGGTGTTTCTATTTTAATTTGTAAGAAAATATTTCTAATTTGATTGAGCAAATAAATACATTCTCTAAGAGATTATAATGAATTTGATAAGTAGTGTACATGTAAGTAGATGCAAATGTTCTGGAGGCAGAACTGAGTATTCGGTGAGTGAAAAGTAGCCTATTGCCTATGAGGTCTTGACGTTATAATGTGTATAGTTTAGAAGTTGTGAATGTTATGGTTTAAGAGAGTGAGCTCAGAAAACAATCATTTCACAAAAAACTAACACAGCACAAGTTCAAAATAACATTGCAATCTATCTCTAAATTTTACAGAATATAATTCTGAAGAATTTCTTTCAGTGACTGTTTACTGTAAATTTCAACTATGCATTTCAGGTTGATTACCATATGAAGCAATTTGAATTTTGGCTTAGAAGATTCATTAAAGATTTGGTAGGCACAAGTTCTAGCAACATTAAAAGGGAGGAGTAATAGCATTTTATAAAAAAAATGAGCCACTTGTTATAGTTAAAGTTGTTTATTATGTTTAAATACTGAATGTTTCTCAGTACAAATCTTTTATACACAGAAAAAGTTATACTTTTATTGTGTTTCCTTTTCCAGTACAACTGTATACTGAAAGCAAGTTGTCTTAAAAATTCAATAAATACAAAATATTTACTCACTATGTCATTAAGTAAAAATAAATCCTTGAGAAAAGGGGCATACCTACCCGTTGGCATCAGAGTAATTGTTATGGGCACCACACTGATCTGATTCAAAATGCACAAATTATATATTTTGTGCTGCAATAACAAATAAAAATAATTATAACAAATTAATCAGTATCATAATCAATTACATACTGCCAATAGTAAAATTGCTGTTGTTAAAAGGGTCAGAGACATATGCCATGGATACACAAACCTAAGTGTGCCCTTTTATATTAAAATAAATAGAGGGCTTTAAAGTATTTAAATAATCACTTCAGATTCATCATAAACCAAAACACACAGGAATTTCGTCTGTTGACCATCAATTAAATTCAAGGATGCAACTCAATGATCATAAAATCAAATCTTATGCACATTGAATAATGTTTTCAAGTGATATTCTCGAAAGCAAACACCAAGTTATAAATTTCATTATTTTCCCATTATGCTTCTTATCAAGACTCAATTTTTCCTTCTGAGACTAGATTTTCCAGGATTCAATATCATATCTATGGTAAAATTCTTTCTGGCGATGAAGATTTTTTAATGCTTTGGAGTCAAATTATTTTTCTCTGGCTCCAGAAAGTCTTTAGTCATAGATTCAACCATTTCATGTAGACTGGTTTTCAATTCACCAACATCTCTGAAAAAAAGAAGATGAAATTAAAGAATCAAAAGGAACAGAATCAATTAGTACAGAATCAAGGAAATCAATTAGTATATCTGTTTTGAGAATGGCAGTTTTTTTAAGAAGTATTTTCATTATGCAAAGATTATGTTCTTATGGCTATTTAGAAATCCAGAACAATTATTGTAATTTTTCATTTTTTTATTGGTGAATTAAAGCTAGTAGATTGCACGGAAATGGAATGGATACAGATATTAAATTCTTATGACTTCATAAACTACGAGTAGTAAACAATTACCAAAATAAATTTTTAATGCTAATTATGGTTATTTCTCTTAGAATTGAGATATTGCTTTTTGGAGGTATCATTTAATTAGAAATATCAAATCAGTTCAGATAAAAACAAATTGCTCCATTAAAATTATTCAAAGTGTAAGGTTATTTTAAAGTTACTGTACTGAGCTCCAATTAACTACTAAAAATTTAAAGAGAAAAGAATAAAAATAATGACTTTGTTTTACAATTGTCATTACAATATTTAAAAAGTATATAATCTCAGTTATACACTTAAATTTGTTTTAAATTAAATACACTTAATTTGTTAAGTAACTAACTTTTAAACTTTAACTAAATTTTTAATCTATTATTATCATATGGAAAATAATAAATAAAAGCTAAATAAATTTTAAATTCAACTTGAGCATAATGCGCACATTTAATACAATATTTATCACTACCAAATATATCATGACCATAATGACATACTCACTTTTGATCTGGTTGTGCACAAAGCTCTGTATAGTATTTTATCTTTGGTTCTGTGCCACTTGTGCGAAATGTTGCAACCAAGCCATTATCAAAAGTAAATGTGATCATTTGTGATGACTTCGATACAGGCAGTACTGCAGCATTATCAGGTTGAGAGGAATCATATCCAGTTGTCAAATCTCTCACACTGATAACATTATATTTTCCACCCAATATACTAGTGGGGTACTGTAGGGAAAAGAAATTTGAAAACATATTTTTAAAGAACACTGAATACAGACAAATCTTGACTTCTGTAGCACAAGAATTCAATTGACTGCCAAAAAAATACAGAATTATGAAAAATAATTATTCTTTCAGTAGGATGAGGCAGCCAATGAATGAAAAACGAAAAGACTCACCGTATTTTCTTTTCCAGAGTAATTTCTGAGCCTTGTGAATATTTTTTTGATCATCTCTGCATCATAGCAGAAGTAATAGGAGTTTTCACTAATGTGATATCCATACCTAAAGAGAAGGATTGTTTGTGATTAGCAATGAATATGACTAAAAAACAGTTATTTTTGTTCTTCAATCCTACTTCTCATAGATTTCTTTTAATTTATCCATAAGAGTTTTCCCTTCAGTCTCTAGGCAGGCTACAAGTTCTGCTATGTGAATGGCTGCAGAAATACCATCTTTGTCCAATACAGCTGTTCCATACATAAATCCGATTGCTTCTTCAAATGCAAAAAGAACTGTTTTACCACTTTCCATCAGACTGCAAGCTCGATTTCCCATCCATTTGAACCCAGTCAGTGTTTCCTAAATAAACAAGGAAATAAAGCAAGTTTAATTAACAACCTTAATCACGATGGAATTGCCAAAATTTTAGAGTACAAATTTACATGAAAGATTAAAGGATGTAAATAAGTAAAACAATACGATACATTCATGTTCAAGGATGATTACAACTGTTATGAAGTAGATAAAATAGAATGATTTTGGCAATCATTTACTTAAGGGAAACAGGTAGGCTGGGTAGCTCTTATTGTAAAATAAGGTTGCAATTTTTGTGAAAGATTAATAATTTAACATTATCAACTAACTTTTATATTGTTTTCACACAGTGGTTATGATGAACTAGCAAATCATAGTGTCTTAGATGAAGCAGGGACAATTATATTGTTTTAGGTGAGCTAATAAAACAAAATTTAAATTTTGGAGAACAGTTTTATCATTGAACATATCTTTCAATTAGCTTTAGTACTTTTCCATAGAGAGAAAATAAAAAAATATTAATAGCATACAAAGAATTTTATATGAATTTTTTCAGTAATATTTTGATAACGAATGCCTAGCTTATAACCTTTTGATATGAACAAGATGAGGTTTTTAAGTTAATAGCTGTGTGTAAAAGACACACTACCTTTGGATGAGCAATTACACTTGTTCAAATGTATTGTAATCAAAGAGATTATTTATTGCTCAGTCTGAGTCCAGCATCTACGGTATATATGCTGCAGGTGTTTTTTTATGATTTTCACACACATTTGATTTCAAAGAGTGTACCCAGAGATTTAAAGATTGGAATATCAAGCTTTTCTTTTCAAGTAAGGGATAAATGTATCACCTGCATATTTTCATAAGCTTCATAACTAGTATAAAATTTTAAGCTACAATAAATAAATTAGAGGTTTGAAATCTCCAATAGCTGTTTTTGTCAGAGTTCCTTTCCTCATACCCCAGTATTCTGAGAAAACAAGACGTGCTCTCAAAAAGTGTGGTGTCCTGTCTTGTTTTCTCGGAATACCAGGGAATGAGAAGAGGAATGCCAACAAAAATGGCTATTAGAGATTTTAAACCTATAATTCCTAACAGCCTTATCCCAACTTTCCTTTCTTTACAATAAATAAATAAGTCAAAATATGACGAATTACTGAATTTATGCATTCAAGAGAAAATTTCACATATTCTAATGTTGAAGTTATTGATAGTTAATTCCAAAATAATTACCAACAAATGAAATTAAAAAGAAATAAACTTTTTTGAGTTTCTATCAAATAAAACTTTTATTTTAGCATTTCATTTAAAGCACAATTTAAAGTTTGATAAAACAAACTGTTTGGATATGCTGTTTAGGTTGTTTCAAGGGGGCAGATTTCAATCTAGATATATGTTTAATTTCTACATAATAATGAATCCATCCAAAATGATTTTTCTCCTTCTTTCATACCAAGAAGATTTGTAGTTTTACAGAAAATTAAGTTAAAATTCATACTTCTCAATCCAAGATAATAAAACATTTAATATTAAAAGTAGTTAGACAGCTTAGGTCATATTGCACATGGGCACTTGGGAAACGAATCAGGGACAGCTTTCACTAAAGCCGAATGCATTGACCATTAGCAATCTAGGAGCCTACGTTCATTGTTATTCTCAGGGCAGTAAGACAGCATGGCATTAGATAAGACTTTATGTTATATCAGTAATTCTTTTGTGTTGACTTGAAAATTTCTGTAGAATGAATATTTCCAGATATCCAAAATTGGATCCAAAGAGTTAGATTTTTGCAGTTTATGTACATCCCCTTAAAACCAGCAGTTGCAAAAGTATGACTGAAACATGCCAGGAATGACAACTTTAAAATTTAAATGGTGGTAAGGGTATAAATATAATACAAAATTAAATATTCTTATTAATAATTAAAATGCAATATATGTTAATGAAAAGCAGATTAAAGTATAAACTAAACGATTTCAAATAATCTTTATCTAATAATTCAGAGGTTACAAGATCTACATTTGAAGAATGCTTACATTGCAAAATGGATACTTTTTCTAGGGCTCACAACTATATGTTTAGAGAAGGTTCATCTTCATAAACAATACTGTAAAAGCTCTACTTACTTAACCCTTTCACTACGGCGGCCATATTGGCGATTTTTACGCATTTATAATGATATAGCCCATATGTATGAGAATGAGATTTGAATTCCTTTGTGGTTAACGGCAGACTAAAGGAAAACCTGTCTGAGTATTGAAGCGTTCCCCCACTCATTTAAAATTGATGGGCATGAGCGTCCCGGCACGCTCTCCGTAAGGAACCAGAGAGCGTGCTGGCACGCTTGCCATAGCGAAAGGGTTAAGGTGAAAACCAGGTTTGTGGGGAACAAATTCGAATGAAACTTTCAGGACACATTCTTTGCTTAAAAATAGTGGACACTTTTCTGACCATTCAACTCAATGTGCATTTGTTTATGAAAAATTAGCAACAGAAAATCAGAATTTGACAACCCTGCCACACACCTGCATTACCCTATAGCTCTCTAGATTTTGACTTGGGAAATTATTTTCTTCTATTTTTTAACTGAACTTATCTTTTTGCAACTAAAGTTCATCTCCTTACTTTCCAAGCATTCATTATCCTTTAGTTGGCAATTATTCTATTACACAATGCCACACAGTGGACTAAAACCGAAAAAGAGCTGGAAAAATAGGAAAGTGGTTTTTTAGAGTGTGGACATTGAAACTTCGCATGGTGTCTGCTGAATAAATTTTGCATACAACCATGCAAGAAATTTCTTT
Source organism: Sympetrum striolatum (assembly GCA_947579665.1). Lineage (NCBI taxonomy): Eukaryota > Metazoa > Arthropoda > Insecta > Odonata > Libellulidae > Sympetrum > Sympetrum striolatum. The sequence goes on along the minus strand of OX388347.1, from coordinate 76,060,328 downwards.
TGATTCTTGGGCGTTAAAATTATACAGGAAGTCAAAGTTGACCAAAATTAACCAAAACTGTTGGTCTTACAAGAGGAGACTCACTTTTGTCCAGGGATTTTGATAAAACATTTCGTGGTGAGGCAGAAAGTGGAATAATGAAAAATTGTAACGGCATTCATGTGAATGGGCCTTAGTTTCATAGCAATATTTAATTGAAAATTGACAATTCGGACAGTATGCAACCCCGCATTACACATCCATGCTATCCCAAATCTATAGGGAATAACTCGGTTTGCTAGTTATTCTCTATTTCTATTTTCTTTTGCCATAATTTTCCTTGTTACTAATAGACTTAAAGGCAAAATTTTCCATTCTTGCACCAAATATTCAATCAAATAACCTTATTTCAAACAAATGAACTTCGATGACGGAGAGCCTCACAAAAAGTATGATGAATGATGGTTTGTAACATAGCTTTCTGCTATCCTTCCGTACTCCTTGGTAATAATTACATTAGTTGTCCTCTTAAACTTGATAGTAGTACAAAAATTAGCATTTTCCCGAATTTAAGATCAAAGTTTCAAAAAACCACTTTTCTATTTGTATCCAGCATATTCTGATTCCAGCCCACTGTGTAGTATTATGTGTATTAGAATAAATGCTAACTAAAAGGTAAAGAATGCTTTGAGGGTACGAAGATGAAATTTAATCTAAAACAATAAGTTATTAAAAAAATGGAAGAAAATAATTTTCTAATTGGAAAATCTTGAGAGTGATAGTAAAGCATGTGTATGGTGGGGTTGCCTAACTCCGATTTCCTGTTGCTAATTTTTCATAAACGAAGGCCTATAGAATTGAACGGTCTGACACATGTCTACTATTTTTAAGGAAAGAATGAGCCCTGAAATTTTCGTTTGAATCCGTTTCCCATAAACCTAGTGTTCCCCTTGTTAGATCAAGAGTTCCTAAACCATGAACTGGGAGCCAAGTTGGCTGGTGAAAGGTATCTAAGTTATCCCAAAACACAATATAGCTGCATCTGCAGAATTCCTATTTAAATACAATTTAAAAGTTATAATCCTCAAAGAAGAGTTGCATTGTTGTTATATTACTTTTTAATAACCAATTTAACATGCATAAAACTCCTTGGCTTAATCCTTACTTTATAAAAAGTAAACAAGTATCCAATTATGCAGTAATATTTACAAAGGTTTACAACACCATATATGCATTTAATGTTCACATCATTTTGAAAAGCTTGGGTACCCATAACTTTACATCTAAGTCAGGATTTGAAAATGGTTTGGAAACAGTAAAAAAATGTGGAAAGAGTATTGCTTGGGAGAAGATATTTACAATAATACTAAAAATATATCATAATAATAATTAGTATTAACTATGATAAATTTCCAAAATTTACTGATGCAATTAAAGAAGTAATATTACTAGAATACTTGAAATAAAGTCAACTTAATTCATGCATAGACTATCAATTACCTTCCTTACTTATGCAGAAAACTTTTCAGTACAAGCAAAAATTTTAAGTGTCTTTTTTCATTTGCATTTCAAGTGAAGTATTGAGGGAAGCAAAACCATAATTATCTTTTCTATTGGGAAAAAAGTAATCACCATAATGCCAGTTGTTAACAATAAAAACTTGCTACTGAGCTTTATTCATTACTTCATGGTTCAACTAATGACCAATCATTTTTTAACAGTAAAACCACTTCTTTCAGTAAAATAAAAGTTATTTCATAATATGAGATAAACATGCATTAGGAGATACAGAAAATTATTTAGATTGACCTAGGGTCAAGATGACACATCAAACAAGTGCTACAATGTATCAGCCATAAAACAGTCTGCAATTATACTAAAAGGAAGAACCCAATTTTTTTCTAGCATACGCTATATAAACATTTCATATAAATATGGATAAAAAATTTTCTATTAACAACCAAATACTAACAAAAGGAAACAAGATATTCACAATTTCATCCCTTCTCTCATGTTTTATTTTTAAATTTTATTAAAAAATATAAGCTTTGAATGCATGAACTGCAAACCTAGTCTCATAATGCATTTTTGATAGACTGTAACTGATCATAAGCATTCAAATTTTACCTACTCAACCTACCTACATTATTCAATTAATACATATACATCTGATATTATGATTGCACTGAGAATAGCAGATTAATCAGCTTCACAAGTAACTATTTCCCTGTATAAATATAAATTTCTTTCAGGCAAATTACACTATTTACAAGGGTGCCTTGAGAATATTACTGTACCACTTTCAAATTAATAAATTGATCAATCATTAGCAAAAATTATTAGGGCTTTTCTTGCACTGGAAAGAATCTAGTTACTACTACTGATGCTATGTAATAATTTTTATATAGCAAAAACAATTTAGCTATTGCTAAAAACCCGATTAGAAAATGCGTATTATTTTTTATGACCCCTTGTTTCTAAGGTTAGCAGATTTAACTACATGGAATTAGTAAATTGTACTGACTTCTAACAAATTTATTATGAATTATTTGATTTTGATTATTTGCAGTGATAATTTTAAATAAAAAACTGCAAATGAGCATAACAAAGTGAATGTAGTAAGGATCAGCAATAGATGTTAATGGTTGAGCATAATTTCACAGAAATAAGTACAAGCTATCAAGGAAAAGCAAGTTACGAGTCATCTGAATTACCATTAAAAATAAAACTCCGTTTTCTCCAACCAACAGATTCATCTGCAACAATTATCCTATAACCAATTCAAGGTGAAAATATTGCCTCAAAAATTTCAAAACAAAATATATAAAAAATAAAGTAAAATCGTTAGGTTTGGTTTACTGCAATAGTATTAACCAAACAAATAACCAAATACAAGGCAAATCCATTTTAAATATATCTTCCCATTTAAATGACAACGGAGGAGATCATAACTATCTTTTGAATAGCATGCAAGATGTGTGATGACCACATATCTGAATATGGGAGACAGCAAATGAATTTGTTTTCTGGCATTATGGCTGGTCAACTCATGAGGAAATTAAAATAGGAAACCAATACATCTGATTTAATCAGAAGCTTGAATGGAAACTAAAACTAGATCATTCTCAAAACAGTGGTTAAATTAATATACTGCTGGTTATTGGGATAACAGAATCAACTATGGTCATAGCTTTCTACAGAAAGAGGGCTACCTTTGATATGACTGGAATTTAGAGTAGCAAAATGGCTACTTTGGACTTCATTGCGACATCATTCATCTATTGGGAAAGAATAATATAAATTGTTTATATAGGCTATGAATCAAAGTTTTCCAGTCAAACAACTACAAAACTTTTTCAGTTAAAGTAACATGAAGAAGAGGTGTTTCTGAATCGACTTTGTGATTTTAATTGCATAATTATAACTTTAAAAAACATATGATTTAATCCAATTTGGCTCAACCATAATAAAAATTATTGGTTCATACTGAGCAACATAACGAGGATATTGTGAAGGAATATTTTTCCCTGCTCAAAGCAAAAATAATACTAAATAGATGATCTCATAGGGATAATGTTTACTTTAAAAATAAATGAGAACATAGAACAGAAAATACACAATTCTGAGAATAAATTTTGAAAAAATTTACTTCTACATTCTTTCATTTATCATTGACTCAATGTAATATAACTATTTTAGTAAATAAATTGGGGGTTGTAGAAATGTCAACGAAGAATTGCACCTGAAATTGTTGTCTTTCATTCAAAGATGACGTTAAATAATGTAACTTATATCAAATGCAAAATTATATGAGAATGATTTATCTTATTTCTTACAAGATATACTATACATACTTTACCTCAAAGTGAAAGCCCTCTTTTTTGCCCAAACTTCCAAGTATTTTTGATGATACAGTGCTGGCCAACATGTATAAGTCATCAAGTTTGGCACCTGGGTGTTTCTTCAGATGGCAGCGAAAGCACCACCAGCCTAATAGTGCTCCAAGTTCATTACCAGTGAAAACATGCCATTCCTTGTCACTAGAAATATTTATAATAATAAAATATAATTAATTATACATACAAATATTTTTTAAAGTAGCAACCTAGATAATTTTACACAAATGAACAATTTTCTTTGTTCCCATAAAATCATTTCTATCACTTAAGCTTGAAAACTACTATTGTACTTCTCCTTGGTTGGGTCTCATTTTGCAAAGAAAATCTTAGCCAGAGCAAAATAATTACTCTGAGTTCTTTTCAAAGGTTTTGAGTTGTAGTAATTTTTATTGAATCATAATACAAGAGGATTATGGATGTGCAGAGAACCCAATGGGAGTATTTTTTCTAGATTCTGGAATATAAATTATTGCAGAAGCTGTCTTAAAATACAATTAAGGTGGAAATTCAAGGCAGAAAGATTGTATGAGAGAGAATTCATAGCAGTTATTCTAGAGAGGTTTTTTCAGACTTTGGTATTGGTTAGAAGAAAGAGAAGTTACTAATTGTAAGTACTGGAGGGAGTAGTAGATGCAAATGGGAAATGAAAGATGGGGAGGTGGGTTTCAGAAAATCTCGAATCTGAACTAGCAGAAAAGATTTCAATGCTCATAAAAAGATGTTTTATGATAATAGAATACAAATACGGCAGGCAAATATGATATACCTTTCCTTCCTTTCTGCAACTGCAAGGCGGTCAGCATCTGGATCATTTGCTATAATAACGGAACTGTCATTCCTTTCTGCTGTCTTGAAAGACAGGTCTAGAGAACTTTTTCCTTCTTCAGGGTTTGGAAACACCACAGTAGAAAATTCAGGGTCAGGATCACATTGTTCTTCAACAACTATAAATGGCTGTTGATAAATGAAAATTATTTAGACCAATGAAAATACTTTTGTGCAATGAATAATTTATGCATTGTTTCTAGTAATTTTATCCACATATGTATAGTGAATGAACTTCATTCACAATGGTTTTAGAAGTCCTAATCATTTTAATTGGTCTACGAAGAAATAAATACAGAATTGATAAGTTGCGGTTGGTAGTTTCCAAAATTAGTGAAGAGCATGCGACTAATGTAAATTTACCAACCCTTTACTTATTTTACCAAAGTACAAATCTACATTACTCCTTATGTGCTACTCACCTCTTGACTAAATACATATTTCTAGCAGATAACATGCACTACATGCCTAAAATTTACATCCCCCATCAATTTTAAATCATGCATCAATTAAATTATAATAAAAAATACTTTGCATGCAAAAACCTGGTGCAGTGCCTTTTCTAGTAATTCTGTATCTCGACCAAAGTGACACTGCATAATTGGAGAGAACTTTCTACTCAAAATCTGTCTCTGTTGATTTATTTCGTCACAAAAGAACAACACTGACTTTAATTTTCATAAACGTGAATCACATATCAAATTCCGATAGAAACTGAAGAAGTGTCCATTTTCTCACTCTATTTTCTAAATCGATTCTAAAAGACAATCAGTGCAAAAACTACAGCTGAAATTCTATGTGCTGTTGAAAGTTCAAAAATTACGTGAATGCTCAAACTTACCTTGAACTTGGCAACTTCAAATGCTTTTACCATGTATGGGTACCCAACCCCATGCATCGCTGTATAAGTGAATTTAATGGGAGTGTTTGCATTCACATTTGGAAACAACACATCATTGCTTAGAATGTCATAATAAGTAGTCATGACATGGCTTAGTGGATCTTTCAGCAAAGAAGATTGCTCTACTATACTAGTGTCCCAAGATGTTTCCCAAGGACACAAGTTTTCGGTAATGCTTTTTTGGATACCTTTGTCATGAGGAGAAATAATCTGCAAATAGTTTACACAAAAATAAATGAGTAAACAGAAATGATAATAGCCATAATACAATTTACATTACATTAAAATAGGTCTTTGTTGTGCAAGAGTGATTAAGACCTCATCTATAATTTCATTAAATACAGTAGAAGTCCATTATAACGAGAGCTGACTAAAATTGGAAATGTACTTGTAATAAAGTATACTTGTTATAGCTGATTTCTAACACTAAGTGTCCATCCTCTTGAATCTAAGGGCAGCGAGTAGGGCAGAGAGGAACCGTAGGGTTTTTAATTCTCACACAAATGTTTTAGAATGCATAAAAAAGTACGTTTATGTCAAAAATATTATTTCAATGATTCATAAACCATAACCAAAGTGCTGCACAGACTCATGTCTAATGATCGAGTGATGAAAGAATGATGTTCATTATGTGGAAAGGTACCTCAAATTCATATCAAATTGCTTTCTTGTGGTATTTTTCATTCACAAGCATTCAATTCAACGAATGTCTTGTGAGGGAAAGGGAGAGATAACCCTGGGAATCTGAATCAGCACTGCTTTTATCTCCTATATTCCCACCGGTCCTGGATCAGATGATTTGGTGACAAGTTTCATATGATAACAGATCCCATGGGTGGATGCCAATGCGATGGAAACTCAATTAAAAATTCTTGCGCTGACTAGAGGGATTGTCACCGAAAAGAAACAAGAGATGATGTGATAAGATGTATGGAGGGACAAAGGGGAGAATAAAACTTGCGAGAAGTCTCTAATAAAAGCTCATTGAAGCATTTTTGTCAAAGAAGGGCGAGTCAAGTTGAGGGAAGAAATCCAAGTAATAGGTGAAGATAATTTTAGGATTTAATTTTTTCTGCTCTTTGAAGAGATAACATACTTCAGATTACTGTTTGCTTGTTTGACTTCGTTTCTCACATCAATCGATGATTCTGAGATATTCCTTCTACTAGACAAATATAGAAATGTGACACTCGTTCTACCGATACTTCTGAAATAACCACTCGTTATAATGGATGTAACTCTCTATACTTTTTGCTGAGAGATGGACAATGGGCAAAAAAACACTTGCTATAACTCTTGTGTACTGTACTCATTATAACGGACTTCTACTGTAATTCATTAATTGTAGTACTACAATAAAAGTCTATAATTCAATAAAGCTGGATTGATCCAGTAAATTTTGAATTGAATTTGAAATAAGTACAGTCTGTTTGAGAAATAATGGCGGATACTCTACAGCTTTCTGCAGAGGTGGGTCTAGTCCAACTCAAAAAAATACACCTCCTCTTACCGAGAGAGGAGCCATGCCCAAAGTATTACTCCGAACCAAATACTGTGCATTAGAGGCAGTTACTCAAAAGTTTTCCATCTCCTCCACTTTTCTCTCTTTCGTGACATCATCTGCCACTATTTCTCAAATTGATTGTAACATCAGTTACTAAAAACAGCCCCAAGTAATTCTGTATATATCAGTAAATTTTAAGTAAGGAAGAGGTAGTCACAAGATGAACTAGTAAGAGGAAATCTATCATAAAATTACCAGGATGCTCAGTATATACTTTTTTGATGAAAACGTTTCAACAAAACAACAAATAATTTACATTAATAGGACAAAACGTTTCTTAATGGTTAAGAAGAATGAAATAATTTATGCTATTGAAGGTAATCATATTAAGAAATAGGATACTGTAAAAGTAAGACAACTATGACGATATGAAATAACATTCTTTAAATTTGAACCACATATGGCTAACAGTAGGTAGATCAAGCAACTTGCTAGAGTGTCATGGCATTTTCTTGAGCATTTGAGGACTTAAATGTCATTTATATTCACTCACTTGTGCTCCATTACTCCAGTAAACTTTGTAACCATTATCATCCTTGGGGTTGTGAGAGGCGGTAACCATTATTCCAGCAACACATTTGAATTGTAAAACCGCAAAAGGAACAAATGGTGTAGGGCAGACTTGGGAAAATAAGTACACAGGAATTCCACGGTTCAGGAAAACGCCAGCTGATAACTCTGCAAATCTGAATTATGTTCATACATGCAGTCAACCCACATCTCTACTCCCAGAAAATGTTAATTTCATGCTTATCAAATAGAAAGAATCTGTTGCCTTAAGAATAATGAAATCCTAATGAAGAACTGATAGAATACAAAATTCCAAAACATAAGTACACAGGTACATAATGAGGGAATCGCTGGGTTGAAATTATACAAACGTTAATGAGTAAAATATACTTGGAAGTTGTCTCAATACAGTGATATGATCAAATTAATCTTATGCAAGGACACATTTTATTAATGAAATGTGGCAAGCCAGTGTTGTGTATATGCATTTTCCTCCAGGAATGTATACATTAAAAAACAGAGGATATTGATCTTGAATAGATTAGCTAGATAGGGCTAAAAGGATTAATAAAGTTATGATTGGGGAAATGAACTTGTTAGTAAATGTTGTAAACATCCACACACATTTAAATGCATAACAAGCAAACCTCGTTAATTTTGAAATGTTAGAGAATAACAATAACATTCAGAGGAATTCTGATTGAAAATAAGTAAAGCATTCACTAAAATGAAACACACATTTCTAACATTAAGATTGGAAGAAAGATGATACTTGGAAAGTTTAAATAATTGCTTGATCAAAGAAAACAAAAAATGTTGAGTAATGTGAGTTACAAACTTCTAGCAGTAGAGATAAACAATACATGTGAAACAAACATAACAAATATATGCACTAATCATTTCATGGTGGAACAACTTTTAAGATGTAAATGAAAGCCATGTAAAACAAAGGAAAAAAAAAAACATCCCTGATGAGGGCAAAATATCTATTATATATAATTCCTTCTTTGGATTCATTAATATCTATTATATATAGATAGATAGATAGATAGATAGATAGATAGGATACAAATTCACAGGCTAAACCACAATTATTGTTGACTTAAAATTTTTACAGCGTACATGCCCTAACCCCCAGTAAAAGTGAAAAATCGATAATTCTGACCCGGGGTTTGATCCCAGAAGGCCCCAAAATCCCGATTTTTCCCATTTGAATGCATTGCTTTGATTTTTGGGAATTTCTAAAAAATACTTCCCGGATGGGTAGAGAATCAAAACTCAAGAAGCCTACAGAAATGGTCATGATCTATCAAAAACATTAATGACTTTTAAAGAAAATGCCCTGGGTTTGATATTAGGATGATGCAAAAATCTCCCATTTAAAATACAAGTAGGACGTTGTCAATTGAGGCAGTTGCAGCCAATATTTCTGCTTTAATTTCCACACATAGTTAGAGATGTTGATCTTCTATTGTGCTGCATAGGAAGTATCACCAGAAAGACCTGGGATCGATGCTGGGCAGGAAATATATCTCCCATTTAAAATACATTGGGGTAGTTTTTCATTACTTTTTTTGATGCACTCATTGAAATGATAGGAAGTTCTTGCTTAGCTAGAAGATGTATATTAAGACTTGGTTTAAGAAAACAATATAGATAAGACCATGCTGTTCCTGGGTTTGATGCCAGAGCACATTAATATTTCTCACATAAAGAATATAAGGGTAAAGTAGGACGTCGTTTGAAGCAGTTGCAGCCAATATTTCTGCTTGAGTTTTCACACATAGTTAGAGATGGGGATTTTCTGTTGAGCTGCATAGTAGGTATCACCAGAAAGACATGGGTTCGATGCTGGACAATAAACCATTTGCTTGCAATATGCAAGCAGCATTTTTCTCGTATATAAATAAGAACAAAATATTGAGAAAAAAAAAATAGGCCACATGATCATTAGACTATGTAAGAAACCAAATAATTTGAAATGTTTCAGCTTAGCATAGTTTTATGGTAAGAGCAGATTCTAAGAAACTGATAAGTACAACTTTTGAATATCCTTAAATACTACAGCAAGATGAGGTTGTGGAACAACATAGAAACTGAAATGGTCGAACATATAAAAACAGGAATGACAACAAAAATAAGACAAAAGGTATATATTTTAGTAAATGGACAATGTACTCTTTTTATGATGCTACTGTGAGATCAAATAGCCTAATGTATGATAATAAAATTAAAGATGGAACATGAGATGACAAAAAGATTGCATAGCTCCATTCCATGCCTTCATACAAATAAAATCTATTAAACAAGACTTTTATCTCCTTTATGGTACATACATAATTTTAATAACTCAAATCTGAAATTGATAACCCAATTTTAGCAAAAGAATACTGAGGTATGAAATTAGTTTTTATTAAGGAGTGTCGTGATCAAATACAAAAACTTGAAATCTTGTTACAAATATTCTCATCGACATATGCTCTGAGGTAAACATTCTGCAGTCAAATATTGTAACTCCCAAATACTAAAATTGAAAAATGATTCTGAATAATTTACAGTTAATTAGCTAAGCAACACATAGTAACACTTAGATGGCAGCTAAAATTTGAAGTCTGTAAGTTTATGACACCATGTTGATGTAACCAGATGCCAAAGTATTAAAGGAAATTTCAATAGATGTCAAGGAATATGACAAAATAGCAAAAAAATAGATATTTGTTTAGAAAATTTCAAAGAGAATCTATCTGAAGAGCACTATACCTTCTGCTATTATGACGCCCATCATAACCAATCACTACACCACCTTGCTTAGCATCAAATGTACCCTGCAGTAAAAGGTAATTTGCCAAGCCTTGCGAAGTCTGAATCAATACCAAATCATTCATCTGAGAATACCCAGCTCCCATGCGACCCCGGAGACCCGCTGTTCCAAACTCAATTCTTTTGAGCAAAATTCCACGAAGCTCTTCAAGCTTGCCTTCATCAACCATGGTTTGGATTTCATTGCTGGTTTTCTCATTCTGAGAAGAAGAATTTAAAGATCAGTGTACTCAAAAGTATGTATGACTATGAAGGTAAGAGACACCTTAAAGCTCTAATTAAGTTTATTTCTATATTTGTGACAAATAAAATCTGTTGAGTGTATTTCTGGCTAGCTTACATAGCCACTCAAATCTGTTCAGGAATCATAAGTCAGCCAAATCTGATGCGAATTTAAAACAAAGACATCTGTAAGCAAAATATAAGACATTTTATCAGTAAGAAGATTTTCTTAGGGTAGATTTACATCAAGTTTTTGAGGGAGAGTGTGATACTAAAGTCATTATAAATGCATCAAATTATGGAGCTTAAATTTTAATTTTAGCATAAAAATTCCTGTTATATTTTGAATTGGTATTCAAATCAGGTTTAAGTATTAAGAATGAATATGTGAGAATAAAAAAATGGCAAAGGAGGTAAAATAATGTGAAGGAAATGTTGGAAATTTCATCACTCCATCAGACAAATTCTTTTTGGCCGCTTCGGCAAATCGAAAATACAAGAAAAGGTCACAAGTATATTTAAGAGCAAACATTATGGAATTCGATAACAAATTTACTACGAGGGTGACTATAAGTTTTCTACTAAAATATTCAATTTTAAGGTAAAGTTTTGGAAGAGGACCGTCAGGGGGAAATTCTATATCTCCCTTATAAGTTGATATTATGATAAAACATTTATAGCACATTTACCTTTAAGGTAAAGTTTTGGAAGAGGACCGTCAGGGGGAAATTCTATATCTCCCTTATAAGTTGATATTATGATAAAACATTTATAGCACATTAAAGATAAGGAATAGCGCTATAATTATATGTTTATAAACAATTCCTAGTACGTATGGTTTAGGAGATATTTACATCCAAATGTGACCGTTTTTGGTCGTTTCTCTTCGGAAACTTTACCAATTTTAAAATTAACATCTTTGGTAGAAATTCGGAAACGAAATTGTTTGCGCTAATAATGGTGATAAGCAAAATGACAGAAAGCTTTAAAATTTTAATAAACGACTTGGCGTTTTGAGTATCACATAACTGAATATAATAGTCATAATAATTCATGCTAATTTCCGCACAATTTCTGAACGACTAAAAGTAAATGTTAAAATAAATGGAGCGGTCATTCATTGCAAAATATGACAAACATAATAGTCTTGGTAAAACGAATTGTCTTATCGTACGATGTTTTCGGCATTAACTATTGATTCTCCCCAAAACAAATATTTTAGAAGTAAGCAGTGAGAGGTAGTTGGAATTTACCGCTGCCACAACAATTACATAATCATCATCTCCCAACAGTAAATATCTCTAGGAAGAATAAACATTGCTTTAGATCTTAGACGGTTTCTTCTTCCTTAACGTCAAAGTAAACTAAGAAAAGATAAGATAAAAAAACCTTACCTTATCCCATTCAAGCCATTCGAAGACCTTCTGATGCAATTCGGTGTCCTTAACCTTAAGAATATCCATGTTCAAGGAACTGTTTTCGGCTGCTAAATATAATATGATCGGAAATGCCGATGAAGTTAATCGTATGAACTCTTGCTTAATTTATCAAAGGACTTGTATGCCCTTAAAATATTTATTACAGTCCTTCCTTTAGTATAAGTATGCGCGACCCCTGTTGAAGACAATGACGAAAAACACAAACGTTTTTTATACCCTTCCTTCCATGACCCGCCGACCTCTACATCACCATGACTTCATGGTTAGATTTCCTATCGTACAAAAATTCGATGAGGTCGAACAAGCGCTCCCAGAGCTCTAGATGTACCAATCAATATTAATTGGAGCGGTCGAACTTGCTAATTGGATTGGTTCTCGTCTGACTGTTTCTTAACAAAAGTAAATGAATTCGAGCTTCAAAAATTTCCCATTCATCAAGGAAAGAGAATAAAGCACGCTGGTGAAGTGTAGTACAAAATTTGATAGAATGACTTCTTTAATCAGCGAATCGATCGTTGGATTTCGTGCAACTGCACATCATCGTTAACATTTATCTGCTAATTTAAAGTTCAGCCATCCATTGCGAAGGGTGACAGATAAGATATGTATTTATACCAGCGCATGTTGCGAAACGGAAACAAATGACGATTCATCAAGGATTGCGAGGATAGCAATGTAAGGTAGCGGAAGTCTTGTTGTGGTAATGCGTGCAATGTATTTGTAAGCGACGTATGTTTAGATTTCTTAGGCTCCCGCTCAGTCTATAAAGGAAAAGTGAACGCTATCAATTGCGTTTAAGCTTTATAACGAAAGGATCAAGTACTAGAGTGTAGTGCGTCTGAAGGTTTCCTTTAAATGTCTCTAAGACCCTCTGTAATTAAACTTTACAAAACAGTGAGTATTGATTGTTAAAAAAATGATCGTGTTCCGTCAGTTGCCAATTCGTTGACTAAATTTTGACTCTATATGAGAGATGGTTGAAAAAATCAAAGTTATGATATTACTTTAGTTATAGACCATTTTATTTTCAATCATATGATATTATTTTTAATTTATGTAAACTTTTCGTTTCGCATTTTCCACAAGACTACGTAGGTCTTATTTATTTTTTATTAGTTACTGCATCTTGGACGTGACTACCCTCAAGGCTACGATTACTTCAGAACTCGATTAAAGGCGGCTTTCATGAAGAATAAAGATGTCACTGATCCGAAAACGATTGAAATGTTAATTGCAAGAGGCGAATTTGTGGTGAAGGAAATTGAAGCTCTTTATATGCTCAAAAAATACCGGACCCTGAAAAGGAGATACTACGATAATTGATAGCCATGTGTTGTACCAAGAGTTATCTCTCACTCTTTCTTGTGTAAATATTTTCTTTCGTTTTTAGGTTAGTCTAAAAAATAAAGAGATCTAAGTAATGCTTTTGTTTATAATTTCAGGATTCAATTTTGGTCTCGGTATTAATGTCTTGAAGTTACTTATGCTTATCCACTATTTCTTATATTTCATATCCTTAACGTCATGGTAAGTTTGGTGAGGGTACCAATATTGGTGGGTCAAGTAGGTACAAAACTAATCTATCATCTCAAAAGGCTCTGTTTTATAGTTTAATAGTATTGAAATGCGCCTTGGCAAGGAGTAGTCATTTGCCTTGAATATTTGTTCCATTTTGGCGGAAATGCCTTTCCTTATTCGTAAGTCTTCAGTGAAACATTCTAACCACTCTTCTTTTGCAATATTTTTCCATAGTCAGATTAATGTTGTAACTTTTGTTACAGAAAAATACACCTGTCAAGTTTTTTATTCAAGGTTAAATGACATCATTTTTATGTATAAAATTTATTTAGCTCTGTAATCATTTTTAATATTTGGCTCCTTACAATGCTGTTACTTGGATATAAGGAATTTGAAGAATCTAGCGCATTTCAGAAATTGAGTACATCCAAAGTAGCCAAGTTTCCTATTACTTCCATAATTACTTGTTTTTAAATTTCCAGTATTTATATGTATAATGTTACCCTCCTCTCTTTAACCCATAAATGGTGAATTGACCTTATCAAGTTCAACATGGTATTGGAATACGAATTTATAAAATGAAATAATTAATTTTAGTCGGGCAAAGAACACTCTTATGAGAATAAACTTTGATTTGAAAAATTGGGTTATTAATTGGTAACTTCATTTGTGTAAATCCAGTCGGTAAACACTAACATGAAATTTGAAAATCACTTATAAACCAATCCAAAATGCTCATGCCAATAAACTAAAGGAGGTGTAGCAGAACAGTAAAAAAATATACAGAATGTCAAAAGTTTAAGAGCCATTATCACAAAAATATCAGATTTTTAGTGATGAAATCAGCTACATTATTGGTGATGTGATAATCATTCCGTTATTAAGAAAACTCATTAATGGGAATAAGTAAGAGTAGTCTTTTATTTGACTTTCTAAGGATCAACATGGAGTTGTTTTAGAGGTTTAAAATTACCAACAGCCGTTTATTGGCCTTGTTGGCAGAGTGGATAGCATTTGGCATGATAGCTGATTTGGAGTTTTCCGATCAGGGATTGGTTATGTGTGTTCGTTGTTGCTGTTGTCTCAGTGAAGCTCCCCCTGACAAGTTCATGAGAGCTTAGGCGGACTTCACCGATAAAGGGCAACAGTGGCTCATCTTGAAAAAAAATCCTCATTAGGAGATTTTATGGCATATGTATTTCACTCAGTCTAAATGAAATGTTTGGAATTTCTGGAAATATAATGTTGTTTGGCTTCATCTCCACCAGGTTAAACAAAACCAAAGTCGAAAATCTGAAATCACTTTAAGGGTCAAAATTAATTTATATGTTTAGTAATTATTCTTTAACAAGGAAGGACAAGGTGTGCTCAATATCAGCTTGTGTTTGAATCACATTTTAATTCTGCATTATTTAATATCTGCAGTAAGTGCATTATTACTGATTACTTTTATCTCCTTTTACTAAAAGATAGAGTTTTAATTTGGACTTGATAGATATCTTTCATTTTGTAATTTTCATCATTTTGATATGATATTTTCTCTTAATGTCAAAACCAGTATCTTTCCACATTGTAAATGAGATAAGCTGTTTATTTGGGTCTATTTTCTTGAAGCTGATAAAAGTAATCTGTGTGTCTTCCTAGAAGATGAGAGGTAACTTTGATTTGAAAGGAGTATGGTGTTTTATCTCATAATAAGATAAGATATCTTTCACATTTAAATTGCTTAAGTATCTTTTTCAATGTTAAAATACATTGTTCTTGAGATCTTATTCATCCCAACTTATTGTGCCCTTATGTGATTGGTTAAGAATGGCTTTTCTCAAGAACTGATTGATAAGTCTTAAATTCAAGGAATCTTATCATTGCTGCTATGAGCCACGTATTTTTTTGAGAATTTCACAGGGAAATCTGAACCCAGAAAAAATTTTGAAATTGCCATGAATTTATTCTGAAGAATTTTAGATAATCAAAACATCTTTCTCAAATGTTGTAATTGTTGGTCACTTTTTTAAAGCTGCTTGACAGATTAATTTCAAATTTATTACAAAAAAAGAAGACTTTAGATGGTACTTTTTCTGCAAAATTTATTTTTCTTAAAAATATCTGCAGAAAACATACATATCGTAGTTTCCTTTTTGTTATGGGTTACTTTAACCTTTACTGAAATGTAATGTTAAATAATGTTAATGTACTTGAGTATTTTTTGGAAGAGCATAACAGTTTATTGGCATATGGTTACTAATCAAATTTTAGTCTTCCCGATGTTTTAGGTATCTTGGAGTGAAGTCTTTTAGGAAAGGAAACACTTCTATACATTCTGTACAACTCTTTATTGGGAACTCAATCACAAACCCAGAGCCTAGGCTTAATACTGAGTACACTGCGGCAACATGTACTTTGTTGTAATATTCACCAGTGGACTAGATTACAATGAGACTAGACACCAAACTACACTCTGTCATGCACAGAATTCCATTTGCATTCACTATCCAATGCTGGAGACTGCTGATGAAGCAGTATCCTGTCAGGCTAGGCAACTGATCATCAGTTGTAGTAGTCTCTCCACCATTGTACCAGTCCACTATTTTGGCCACTTGCCATTAGCAGTTTCTACTCTTCCCCCCTCTGCCAATAGTCTTCACCATTCACATGAGGTAAGAATGAGGAAGCTGTTCCTTGATACCCTCTTTTATATATGGGAAGGGAAGCCAATTAAAAACTGGCAGGCTGCGTTGGAAAGATGAGATACAGGAGAGGGAACAAGGCCCGGACAGATTTCAGCATCCCAGGTAACACTTATCACTACACTGTCAACGGTATTTACATTCTCAAAAGACACAGCAAGAATCAGGGAATTTTAACAGTACAAGTCAATGCTTGCATGATAGGTTTTTCTTTTCTATTAGAGGAATATTATTATCATTATCACTCAACAATATGAGTTTGTTCTCGCATCATTGGTAAAAGAAACATGTTGGGGCTACTCATTAACATTGGCTTTCCAGAGAAAATATGGTAATTCTACCTATTCTATGTTTCCTATCTCTATGCCGGTGCCCTCTCAAATCACAATGGACTTCAAAATGTGATATGAAAACACTAACAAGTAGCTTATTTTACAATTTGTTCTTCTTTTTTTTGGAGATGGTAATCTCCAATGAATTTACCCAATGGAATTTTCATCGGGCTCCAAACCAAATGCTCAATAGCCACTCAATTTTTGACAAGAATTTGCAATCTGCCTTTTTCTTTCCTTTGAAACATTTACAGTATTATTTAAAGGCAAGCAGTGTAACATGATAAAATAATACGATTGATCTGTTATCCAGAATACATTTCTTCATACATTAATTACACTGTAACACCTTGGGAATATACCACATACTTAGGTTCAAACATATGAATGATGGTAATGAGTTGTACATCATTTTTTGTCACAAATGACAAAAAATGTACCTCATAAGCACAAGACAGTCACTTGAAATGATGAAAAGTAAAGTGAACTCTATTGTCATTAAGAGTTTTCACAAAAGATGTCAAAATTTATGAACTATGAATGCCTTTCCAAGTAATCTACAAGGAATGTTTGCTAAAGCCTCTTTTGAACTCATGTAACCCTGTTGAGGTCTTTAGCATTCTTCAGTAGTCAGTAACAACCATAAATATATTATTTCAATTCTTGTCATATATAATCTGACATTTAATATAATGAATTCCATCTTTTTTTGCTGAAGAACACACGCATAACAATACAGTACAAGGGTAATAAATAACAAATATATTGATATTGTATAATTTCTTTAGTTAATAACTATTGTTTTGTATCTTCAAGACCTCAGATTTGAACACAAATATCTCAAGCTTAATTTTTTCAAGGTGTTTAGGAATAACTTCATGTAATTCACACAGGCGTTCCATATATGTACTTTATTATGCGGATAGAAGAGAAATGTAACCTGGGAAATAAATGAATGAAGATTACTCTAGGTTCTTAAATGCAGGAAAGGCTAGGAAACGTCCATAGAAGTATATGCTAGTTTACATTCAAATTGAAAAGAAAAAGTACGTAAGAATTAAAATTTGCAGCATGAGATACTGGAACACTCTTTGAAAATAACTGTGAGATTGAGGAGGAAGGAATTTGAATTGAGGAGTGTTTCAGGATATTCTGATGTGAAATACAAATTCAATGTTTGGAGAATAATTTTAGTAAATTTAGGTGACTTATATAAAATGAAACCTTTCACAAGTTAAGATTAGAATTGTAAATTATTCCAATTTTGTGCATAGTATTCACTAAATCAACTTAAAATATATTAGTCAAAGTTGGTAAAAAGAGAGGCAACTATGAGCGAAATACCTGAGCTCTTGCTTGTCTTAATCGCCTAAATTTACCTTGGGTAAAAGAGGTTCAGTGCATTGCAGCTGTTATTATTTAATCCTTCTTGTCATCCTCAGGATCTTTGAGAGTGTGCCACTGAGCGATGGGTCGGCGAGGAGAGGCAAGCATGTCTGACCAATGTCTTAGCTCCGTTCCACTTGCATTGTATCCCAGAACGACTTTTCCAATGGGCTCTGAGGTCCCAATTCGATCATAATCAACTACGGTAACCACTAGCTGCACTTTCTGCAATGTTCAATAGCCAGAATTTTTTTAGGGTTGAATTACAATAATTATTCATGTAGGTTCATTTCCATCATAGTCACTGAGGAGTAATCCTTACCTGGATCTGCTCAAAGGGTACTTCAAAAGAGAATGACTCATTGTAGTAAGGATTCAGTGTGCACTTCTTGATGCTTGTCTTCTTCTTCTTCAGCCTCTTTCCATTTTGCATAAGGGCAATTTTCACATATGGATCTGTTGCAAAAAGATTTGTTAGTCACTAGTTTTATTACCATGTAATATTGGCATTACTTATATCGACCCAAGATATTATAGCAGAGATTAAATCAAAAGTAATTCTTAAAAGAAGCCTGTAATGTAAGCAGCTACTCAAAAGAATGCAGCTTGTAGATCTAATATTGAAAATTTGATTGATGATTCAATTTTAACTGAGTTCTGAAACCTTATATAATTATTTTTTAATTACTATTTAGGATTTTTCATTTTAGTTTAAGATCAATTATTAACGGTAAGCTTTAAATATCGATTTGATGTGATTAATTCCTCTTTAAGAAAAAAATCCATCCTAGAAGTAAAGGATTCAGTGTAGATTAATTTTTAGTTGAGCTTAGAACTTAGTCATTAATTAATAGAGTTTAAGGAGAAATCTTTAAAACACTCTGAATGAATAAGCACTGTTGATTTTCTATCAAACTTTTGCTTCAAGAGATTTGTTAAAGATTATTAGTAAAGTTAGAAATTCTGTTCATATCTACTGTTTAAATGTAAATATTTCATTCAGTTCAATTCAGTATTTCCTTGAGTTTTTAAGGCCATGTCAGACATGTTTGTATCAGAAAGTGTGGAAGCAAAGCAAAACGATATTATTAGAAAGTAAAGACTGTTTCTTGGTTTCTTGCAAATAGATGGATTTGTGGAAAGATAAGAGAGATGGTTGCAAGGAAAGAAAGATACCTGAAGGAGAGAGAAAGAGAAAAATAGCATGAAAGTTGCACATTCAAGAAAAGCAGGAATGAGAAAGAAGAAATCACTCAGTAACTGGTCTTAAATGCTTTCAGGTATATTGAATCTATCATTGCAGTAGCAATGCATTCAGATTGTTTCAGTGCTGTCTTTAAAGATGAAAGATTCTCACTGATTTTTCTATGAAAGACATCCACAATTTAGATCTAATATATATTGGTCAATTTATATTGATGATGTCTTTAATATGTGCTCCTTAAATCTAATTTCCCTCTATAAAAATTTAGTTACATTTGAAAGATAAGAAAATAAAGCCATAGGCATTGGTATTTCATAATTGACAAATGAGATTTTATTATTATTTTTCACTCATTGTGTTTTAATCCAGTTAATCTTCTCCATTTAAAAATATGATCTGAAGAGTCCTATTTCAAAATTATTCATTCATGATTAAACATTAATTCATTCTGGAAGTCTACCAAATATCTTATTATTTCTGCATTGATTTATGAAAGGGAGTTACTGCTTAAACATTTTTTGAACAAATAAGACCAATTACTGTATGATTTAAGAGTAAGAGTTTCAAGAAATATAAATTATACAAACATTACTTAGTCATGAATGCCATCACCAGCTGTAGAAAACACTTATAAAGCAAGGTTTAAAATTTTACATGTAATTCATCTATATTAAATCACAGGTTTTCAGTATTTATGAAAATATCAATGGTATTGTAAATGTTAGAAAAAACTGAATCCATGATAAAATAATACCTTTTCTTATAAAATTTCAGTGAGAATACAGAAATGCCAAACTTCAAACTGTCAAAACTTCCATAGGAAAACCATTTTGTTTCAAAAGATTCTTTATTAAGTTCATCATGGTGAATGCAGATTTAGCCTTTTAATTTGGTTTTGTTTAAGCAAAAAATGTTTGAAAACCAAGAACTTATTTTTCTGCTTTCCTTAAATATAAATTATGTTCAGCTTGCATTTCTTAGCATATGATTCTACATCTTTAATCAATCAAATTATTTTCCTTCGTCTCAGATGAACATAAGCTTGATTTATAAAAATTGTTCTAAACATTTTTTACAGAAGAGTAAAACCTAACAATAAGCTAAAAACTTAATATTAAGAAATTTGATTTGAGTAGAAAATAATGGTAAATCTATTCTAAATCACAACACAAAGCGTTTATTGTCGAATGAGTGTAGCTTAATTTCATTTTAAAGAATGTATAAGAAGTATCTGCTGTATTTACCTGACAAACCACCAACGTCCATCTTCTTCAAATTTTTGGCTTCCAGAATGACAACAGTCAATTTGCCAGCAGTTGGCACATAACGAAGTGAGAAACAAATGTCTCCCAACTTATTTTCCTAAAATTTCAGAATATCTTAATTAGAATGTTATCTACATCATACATGCATATATATTATACAAGTTCACATTTATTATTGATAATGTACTTTAGAGATGGAAAAATCTTTGAAAATTCTAGATGAAACTCATGTATGGAAGACGTGTTTGGAACTTTATTCATTATTCAAGGTTGAATGGTAATGAAGTTTTTCCATCCATGTGTAGTTCCTTCAAGTACAAACTCAGGACTGTATTTCTCTACAGGTATTTTTTTCTGACTAACAATATTTATTTTACAAAGTAATTCATACCAGAATATATAAGACTAAATCTAGTTGGAAATATTAAATATTTTAATGAAGGTAATAGACACATAGACAAAGTTTGGAAATTTTTATCTAGCTTACAGACGAAACAAAACAAGGCACACTTATCAGTTGTCAAATAATTTCACAGTTCAAATCTAAATTTAGCTACTTCACAACATTTATTTCAAACGGTATGGTCACTGAATTCTAAATAATCTACAAGACTGTTACTAGAACTAGTGAAGAAAGTTGATACTGCCTATTTTATTGCATATATTGTGATCTCTGTTTACAAGGCTGTATAAAATACACTGGCACAACTGCATACTGGTTTCTGCATCACTGATAATAAGTGAAAAAACACATTTATGCACACAATATATGGGACCCAGAGCCAATGTAACACAATTACTGCTATTCTACGGTCTCTCCATCCTGTCCCTTCTTTCTGCAACCCCAATTCCTTATATTTGTGATATAACTCTTCAAGGTGTTGTCAAGTCATTGTGTCATGTTTATGGTTGATCATGAAACAATTTTATGCAACTGTGTGCCATGTATGTTTACTCATACTCTCACATATATAGGCCACTCACTCACACACTCATCCAGAAATAAATATCATCATTGCAAGCTGCTCTGAACCTGGGTCCCCTAACTACAAATCTGGAGATTTAACTGCTAATTGCTCTCAGTCGTCACTACTTTTAAATTACTTCCTGAAGCTAAAGAAGGGGTGCAACAAAAGGATGCTTGCAAAAAAGCTATCATGCTACCAGCACAGCACAACTGTCTGTTTATGGCAAGCTGTATGGTATATTTAGTCATTTTTCCAGTCTTGAAACTAATTCATTTGCTAAAATTCCATTTAAGCGATCAATAAAAGATCTGGCAACTAAATATTTATTTACATTTATGGTTTATATCATGCCCATTTAAACATCACAACTATTTAGACTATCGTATCATGAGAGAGTGGATAATTATCGATGTTAATTATGCAGTTACACTTTACAACACATTTGAACAATTAATGACATCAACATGCAGAACAAGCATTTTTAATTGCTTATTACAAATTAATAGCATTGATTGGAATACTCTTGTTAGATCTGCATTTTTATAAAGCTGCATTTTATTTAAATTGAATCCTGCATTGTAAAACATAAATATCCAGTAAAATCAATACCAAGGAATTTTCAGCTTGCCAATTTTCATCATGAAATATGCGCTGATTTTTCTAGCTTGCAAAAAAATATATAATTGCTTAAACAATGCAAGCGTTAATGCACTGTTCATTTGCCAATTTCAGTAAGACTCATTTATTCATTTTATTCATTTTTTCCACTATAAATGCCTCAATTTCTGAAAGGAAACATCTTGAATATTAGAATTACATTATATTACATATTAAATGATTAAATTTAAATTATTTTCAGAAGACCTAAAACTAAACTTATGCTATTTAATATTAATGTCCCTGCATATTTAGAAAAATTCATGCATATTTACATGCATTTTCAGATATTTTAAAATAACTATCCACTCTCTACTTATGACTAATGCCCTATATAAATAAAGGTAGTGATGAGTCACATTTGGAACTTGTATAATTTTTTCAGAAAACTAAACTCTGTGTCAATAGTACTTACGTGAAGTTTTGTTTTTGAAGCGGCATGCAAATGAGTCGAAGGGCACAACCATATACACAGGCCAAAAGCAGAGCAGAGAAATATTTTCGGGGGAAAAAGAGAGAAAGATAAACATGAATAAATTCATCAAATTCACCATGAGTGTGGCTATCACAAGCTGGTCCTGGGGTACAATGGCCCTGCGAAAAGCTCGGTAGATCAAACAAATGATCACAATCCCGCATATCAAACATTAAGATAAAACTCCAAAAGTATTGATCATTCAGAGCTCCATTGGTCAGGATAGTAACACCAACCAACAATTTCATTTTTTTCATAATGATATTTATGTCCGTACAAGACATACATATTATTTTCAAGCCAATGCTTCACAACATCATCATGGTATATAAATTTTAAAGTTTACACTTCCAGTGAAATCATAAATGGCTTAAGAAACAAACTATGGGATACATTTTTGTTTCAAAAAGAACAAAAATGTAACCATCAGCAAAAGACACATGCAAAATTCAAAACTTATTATATGAAAAACCTTATTATAATGCTTATAGTAAACCACATGCATCAGTTTAAATAATATAAAACTTATCACTTTTAAAACCTACAGCATACAAAAAAATTTGCTCTTTGCAATCTGCAAGTAAACATAATCTTAGCAAATAATGAGCAAGAAGGGGAATTGGAAAAATATATATTTGTACTGCAATTCACTCGCAAAGTAGCTGGTATTTTCAACTAAATTTTGCATTTTATGATTGGCAAAAACTGTTAAAAATATACTTCTTAAAGATTCTTTACTTAGAATGTGGATGATTCTACTTAATTGAATGAGATACCTACAAAATGGAAAATACAAACCCTAATATGAAAAGTAACTTTTATCAAAATATTAGGTGCCTGCTTTCACTAATGATTTTCAACTAGAATAAAACTACAATGCTTTAAAAATACTTTCATAACTTTACCTTTCTGTCACATGTTAAAACACCCTTCGCAGCAGGAATGGAGTATCCACTCACAGACCCCCAAAAAGAAAGACGATTGGAAAAGTGTACAAATGTGTAACAAGCAATACATGCACAGCCAGTAGTACTCCCCTGATTGACTGATAAAAAAACACACTCACTCACATACACTCTTGCCCCTCACACCTCCCACAGCTTTCAAGTAGTGATGTGATTTATTTGATAGGTAACATGGAATCATTTGCAAAAAATGAGATTTTCTCATAGTTTCTCTGTAGAAAAACATTGAATGTATCCCACACATTTGAAAATGTTAATGTGTCAGGATGTGCATGTTTTAATGAGTATGCCATGAGAAGTGCACATGGTCCAACACTTATTTCTCTTTCATTCTTATCTGAGCTGTGAATTTCGTTAAGTGCAGAATTATGAGCATTTATAGACTGATAAAATTCATGTAATTATAAAATCACAAAATGGGTAGGGTGAATCGAGTTAGTTTTGCACCCCAAGTACTGTCAGGGGAGTAAGTTATAGTGAGCAGTGGTTATACTGTCTGGCAAACAGAATTTATAGAGGATTGTTAGAAAATATGAAGATAGAGAGAGAGAGAAAGAGAGAGCGCTGCAATTAATAGTAACAGTATAAATCAATTCAATGCTAAAAATAGAAATTTGGGGAACAAAACAAAAATAAATAAGAATGCCAATTATATGATAAAAAACGATAGAGATGCCTGAAGAAATAAATGCAGCTAAGTTGTGCAAAAAAAATTACCTTAATATTTTTGAGTGTAAGTTTCACTTCAGGACCCATTGTTAAAAAAAAGCTGGAAAAGGTATTTGCAAAGTTATATTTGTGCAGTTGTTCTTAGTTTTCAGGTAAGAAGTAAACCCTTATACCAGAAAAATATATCTGTGACAGGGTCTTGTCGTCCTGCAAGTTAGTCAATGGTTTTTAAGTACACATTTTATTAAGTGCACTGTATGCTCCTGGCCCCCACCCCCTTTCATACCTGACCACCTTCTCCCTCGACTCCCTGAAGTTCCCTCCACTCCTCAATTGTTTGGGCCAAATCCACCTGACACAATGGTACCTTCACCTCACCAATCTGGTCATGCTTGGAGAAGCGGTCAAAATCAAAGATAGCAAACACGAGAGTCTTGTTCATGGCATCAGCATATGGGACATTCTGAAAAGAGATGTATTTGATTATTAAAAATACTGTCTTCCCTATTGTTTTTTGCTTTTTATTGTAAAAATGATTTGTATTAGAAACTCTTTGCCACTGTATACTCAAACTGTATTATGTACTATGCTAATGTCTAAGCTTGTGGGTTCTAGTTAATATGAAGTTGAATTAAATGCATAAAAAGATATTTTCTTAAAAGAAATAGCCATATTCATTTAATATAGATGTGTAATAATCATTCGAACTAAGTTTCATGGATCATAGTTATGAAACATAGAAAGCTTTGGATACCATGCAAATTTTCCAGGAAAGGGAACAGTTTATGAGGATAAGCTGAAAGAAAGTGAGAACAGAAAAATGTTGGCTGTCGTTAAATTTGAATATGCCATACAAAGCATCACTCATAATCATCATCAAAATAATAATCATCTCATATAAAGAGACATACTGATTTGGACAAATTTGGAGTAAATAATACATTAATCTTCTCAGTAACATATCACGATTATGTATATATTATATCACCTCTTCAATGGATTTTTTATATGATATCGGCATAAACACTGGATATATTGGAATTATGATAATGGTTGGGATAATGCATTATCCTTTAACATTATATCTGTCAAGAATAATACAAATCTCCATTAGTTTTATAAAGCTATAATTATATTTTTGAAAACTATTATATTTTGTAAATTATTTATTATTACCAATGGTAGAAAATTTCATGCAGCAGTTTCATTTAACGACTTAAATGAGAAGTTCAAATGAAAGGAAATTGATTTCACTTCTGATAATTATTCAATATTATAATCTCCAAGAAATTGTAAATTTTTTTCTGCTTTTGCAAAGAAAATATTTCTTAAAAGAAGACTTTGCTGGAGAGTCTAAAAAGTAAAGTCTAGCTACAAAATCATATCTGCTATCATTTGTTTGGATTGTGCTTTGCTTCTAGTGAGCAAAATCTAAGATAAACTCTATTTTGTGATTATAGAAAATGATCAAGTTTAATTTGCTTCCTTCTTTAAGGATTTCTTCTTGTTGTAATCAATGTAGGAAATACAGGTGGATCAGGACTTATTTTCAAATATAACAAATTTTCCAAACTTTTTTGGAAGTAAAACATAAATATTGTACAAAATTCATTATTGGCGACCTATTTTAGAATTGTATAAAAAAAAAATGAAAAAAATAGAATACATCATAATTTTTTACAATGGTAGTTCTGATAAATATTTTATAAAATTTTCTGATTTAATAAGAATCATAATAAATATCACTATTTAATGTATAATTATTATTATGTGACACACTATTATCACACATCTATCAAGGGATAGTAATGTTCATTGAGTGATTCATTTAAGAGTAAAATATTTAATCCATGACTTTATTTGCATTTTATCTCTTTCATTATATACATACTCTAGAGCAAATTTCAGATCTCTGTGATCTAGAATTTTTTATTATTACAATCATTCTTGATAGAAGAAAACTTTGCAGGCTTTCCTTAATATTTATCAGGAGAACTTAAAAATAATGGAAGAATGCAATGAAAAAATATTTAACAATAATCAACTGAAAGATCATTAAAAAATCTCTTAATTCTGTGACAATGTTAATCAAAATACTACGGAATCAGTAGCTTATTAGAACCTTGGTCATAGCTGTTCAATTAATATCATATTTACTCCTAACTTAGGGATTTATGATGCTCCCGTTGATGAGTGATGCATAATAAAATTTATTCAACTTGAAAGAGGAATATACTGACTAATTCTCTGGCCATGTAACATGTCTTGAATCTAAGCTCATATTAGTTCATGAAATGGAAAGTTTTGAAATAGATTCAAGCTAAAGGATGAATAATTTAAAGTATAAATGGAAAAGTCAAGGTAGAGCATAAATTGAGATAAAATATTTCTAGATAGAGTTTATGTTGAAATTTATTGAAGAAGAATTCCTTTAAGCAACTCATCTGTCATGGAAGAGCAAAATTAAATTATCAGTATTACTTTGATATAATATATTGGCATATCTAAGTCAATTTTTATTACCTTGAAAGTAAAAGTTTCGTTAAACACAGGGCTGAGAGTTTTCCGGTGGACCTTAGTTTCAAATTTCTTTTTCTTATCTGGAAGAAGGTACACTTTAACATAAGGATCAGATGTACCACCCATATCCAATGCAGGTAAGTCCTCTGCTTGGATAACTGTTACAGCTAAGCTGTTTGAGTTAAAATCGTATTCAAGCTGAAAGTAGAAGAGAACAGTTATTGTAGTTAGCATATCATTCCTTATAGCAATACTTGTATCTACACCTATTATTTTAAAAATTAATATTTAAATATTACTTCATCATTTTAGGTATCATAGGTTGTAAAGCTAATCACTTTAACTTAGTACTTAACTAAAATTTTTATATAAGCATTTGATTAGTTTTAAACATATAAATCTCATGAAAAGATGCTGATGATAGCATCATTTAAATATTGACACTAAATAGGCTGGATTTACATTGAGGAACTTCAAAAAATATAAATTCCTTTTGTAACTTCTTCAGAGTTATACTGTTAAAGAAAATTCTACCTATTTCGATAACAAAATTGAGATTATCAAATAGGTACATCTGATAACGTTAATGATGCCATGAAGTATAATATAATTTAAAATATTTTACTACTCTTTGATATTAATAGAGGATAGCCATTTCTGAGTCTATGCTGGCATGAAACAAGGTTTGGTAAGAGTTTGCCATGTTATGGTTTGATTGTATTAAGCCATAAAAAGATGATCTGTTTGAATTAATTCACGATATAATTATATCAGCTTCATTAAAAAATTTAAGTATACTTGTCAAATTGAATAATGGAACAACTGGGAAAGGAAGATATTTGCCTATTTATTTTATGCTATTGCATTATTCATATTTGAATACACATGGATTCTTTTCTTTTAATTTACTCTGTCATTTATTTTAAGCTATATCAGTTAACAGAAACGTTTCAATTTACAACCAATGAACATGTGTAAAATTTTGTGAGCTAAGTTAATAAAATAACCTTCCAAAATATAATTAACCATTTATGAAGACTCATTCCAATTGAGAAATATGAAAGTTTCAGTTAATATTAAAATACCTATATGACTTAATTCCATTGATTATGTATCAAAATTCTGTGAATATCTATAATGTTTTTATTTCAAGAGTTTGAAATCATGGAGCTGAATGTTTTGAGGTACATTTTAATATCACAGCATCTGTTAAAGATTTATTAATAATGTTCCCTGCTTTGTCAAAGAATTTGAATTGTCTGCTGATTACATTTAGCTTATATTTTGCTGTCAGTTAGTTTGGATATTCTTAACTTAGAGGCAGTTCAAATGTTTTAATTTTAGGCCTATAAGACTATGACAGCTTTCTGACTGAAAATAGGGTGGTTATATTTAGTCCTAATGCTTATGATTTGTTCAAATTACTACAATTTGGTTTTTACTGATAGGGTTTACTTTTAGGTATTAATCTAATCTTCATTTACCTTGTATTGAAGTCTTCCAAGTTTCACTTCACTTTGCTTACTTTCAGCTTCATCAGCTTGGTCTTCCGCATTTTCTGTCAATTCTTCCATATCTGGCTGCACCTGAGGGAACCCAAGATATATATTACTATAAGGGAAACTTAAGGTTGTGGTATCATGCCCTGCAACCAGCATGCATCTAATTGTGGAGAAAGGGGTAATAATAAAATGAGAATTGTTTATCTCACCTCCCCACTACTTTATGGGCAGTCTCAAAGTAGCCGAGACATCCCTTTATGTAGTGGATAAAAAAATTAATATTAGTTTTAATATTAAAAAAGCCTAATTCATTCAAAATTTTATAGGAAACTGGTTGATAAATGCCTTATATTAATTAAGATATACTATCATTAAGCCAGAAGTAATTATCGAACTAAACTACATGCTGTCTCATGACAAAAATTGAAATAAGCGTAAGAGTGTGATAAAAGTTTCTACTTAAAGGCTTTCCTTATTCCCATGCAGACTAGCCATATTCCTCATGATTCAGGTGCAAATATTGGTCAAACATCAATTGGAAAGGCAATTCAATTCATAGTAACCGTTTTGTACTGATCATAAGGCGATCACCAGCTTTTAATTTAGCTGAAATGCTATTGCTGTGATACTTACTCAAAGGTCAACAATAGCAATTATCAGCAGATATAGTTTAGCAGATAAATAACCAAGCAATATATTAACGTCTAGTAAGCTTAATGATTTACTAAGAAAATTGAGCTAAACTTTCTCTTAAAAATCCTATTAATAACTTGTAATCCAAAATCTTCAAAGTGACGCTTATAAAAAAAGAGAGAAGGTTTGTAAAATATATTAAAAATTTAAATTATTCTCTTTCAAAGAGCTACAAAGGCATACTTTGGGCTTACAATAAATATAGTCAATCGATCTAAGTATAAAGTTATTCCAACTGCGTCATTCGGTGAATCACCAAGAACTAAAGGAATGTAGCTGTTTAACCAAAGCTTGCCTTTATTTTCAGGACAATACGGCATTAGTGCATTGCTTGATATGTTTCTCAATCATGCATCTTTACCGTAATAGCGAATCATACCATTCCCTGCAGCTAAGTCAGAGAAGGTAACCAGCTAAGGGGTATAAGCTTCAGTTTTTAAGTACTAAAAAGTATATGGATATAATTTTATTAATGTATTTTTTGGGATACCTCACATTAAGGACTTATGTAGAGTTTGGCTGAACCCGCTGAGCTCCACTCGAGCTTTTTGTGGCTGAAAGCTTAAAATTGGGGATATCAAATGGGGCACACAGGTCAAATTGTGTGCCCACAAAGATGCAAGTTTTTTTAAGTATGCAGGAAGAGCCAAATCTATTGGGAAGAGTATGCCCCCAGGAGTGTACCTTCTCCTTGTAGGCAGAACCAAGCAACTGAACTGATTTTAGGTCCACCGCTCCCTTGAGTCCTTTCTTTCCATCTTTGGTTCGTCGCTTGCGGCAACATCGGCGAATGCACCAGAATAGGATCCCCAGCACCACGATACAGACAGCTGGAAGGATCGATGAACAAGAAAAACAGAATCATAAAATGTTTCTTCTGTTAATTTAATATTGTTCTCATCTTCTATATTACCTATCCTCATCATTAAATTTAGCTCTAATTCTTTTCTTGATCATCATGCAAAAATAGTCTATTCAGGTCTTTACTAGACGAGAATGTTTATATTTTTTTACATTTCAAAATAGCATTAGCCCTTAACATATTTATGTAATAACTCTTGATTATACATGAAAATTGTTCAAAATAAACATATTCTATGATCTCTAACATAATAAAATAACTTCTGTCTTAAACTGTTAATGTTACAGAAGCATCTGAAAAAAATTATGAAATTGTTTTCTTAGGAGATAAATACTATTCATTCCCCTTTACATGTAGTTTCCAAGCTGATGTTTATTTTTCATAATCTTTGTACGGGCATTAGGTACATTTTTACTCACTGTTTACTTGATGAGTTGCAAAAAGTAGTTGCCAATATGTACATAATCTCACCAATGATGATGGCGATGAGACCCCAGGTAGGGATCCCCATTTCATGAGCCAACTTGTCCGCTATCTCCATTGCCTTCTCCCCAACCTCTTCCCCCTTTTCTTTAGTTGAGGCTGTTGACTCTGCAGTCCCTCCTTCACTGGGTGCTATGGAACCTTCCTCTTCTTCACAGAAGAATAATACACGATTACTTTTGAGGATATTTGAGTTGGTATTATGAAATTATTATGATTCAAAAACATTGCATGTGAAAAATCAAATTCACAATATCAGTTAAGGATGTAATTATTTCTGGTTATTCTGTAAAATAATGTTTGATTGCTAATTTCTTATATATAAAGAGTTACTGTTGATGAAACATAAGTGGTGCTAGTCTTATGATATTGATGGAAATATAGAGGGAAATTTGTTTTGTATTTAAAAAAGTAACGATATTCTTCAGATTAACGTCTAATGGCACCAAAATAATGTACAACTCAAGCATCAGAGTCAAATGGTTACTTCAGAAAGACACTTGGATAGAAGTTCCTATCTTGCGATACTGTATTCTTTTTAGGGTAAGTGCAGATTCTCGTATTGGAATTTTCCATCTTCTGATATATTTTAGCTACTTTTTCTGGTACAGGAAATAAGTTACTAAATAAGGTAACTATTTGTTCTATTCTCATCACTTATTAATATTTGATGATCAGTGGTGATGATGATGAATTTTGGTTTCTGGCATATATTTTTACGGTCAGATACCTTTCCAGCAGCTGATGCTTACTTAGGAAAATATGGGCTCCCTCCAGAATTGAACCCAGGACCACTTCCATCTGAGTTATAAGCACTACTTATAAGGCTAAGCAATTTAGGTAACAGATGGGGGACTGATTAACCCAATAGTAATATGCTGGGCATGACTCTAGCTTAGCACTCATCCATTTTGAGCATCAATAGAAAATTTGAAATTTGTCAAAGATTTAACTGAATGCCCAATGAATCTTAATAAGTTCTCAAGGTAAATTTTCTAAATATTTGTTATGTTTTCAAACTTTTATTAGAAGGTCTAATGACATTTTGACTATTTTCTGTACGTATTTTAGACATATATTCCTTTTGGGGTTTTTACCATTACTATGAATAAAATTACGTATTTAAAGATAATATTCAGGAAAAAGTAATTAATTTCATAACACTATTTTATTTGGTTGAGATTTAGAATGAATTGCAGGGGATGGATGGATAACTGATTTTATCCACTGTAATTTGCTCAAGATTTTAAGGAAGATATTTAAAACAGTTGCTGTAGTGAAATTAATTAGTTAGGTATTATTGTCTCATAGGTTAAGACTCTTCAGATGGAATCATATTTACATTTGATTCTAAGAGGTGCTTAATGAGTTTATACTTCCCTACCGATCCCATCGAGTATCTTCAGTTTTGGTTGATCTGGACTCCATACCTTCTATCTATTTACCAATTTCCTCACCCATTTCGGCAGAGGGTGCTGGTTCAGTTGGGTGGTGACTCGAAGCCGCCGAATGCTGGTGTTCTCTGGCGAGAGCATGGGGATGGTCCTTGAAAATATGGCGTGGGTGGCTTGTATGGTTTTCTGAACTGTGGATGATCGGTGCGACGCTCGCGCTCTCTGCAATACTTCCTCCCTCCTCCGCCCCCTCCTCCGCTTGCCTCCTCACCAGTCTGGGAGCCATGGTTCGGCTCGGCACCGAACTCCCTTCTTAATCCTTACGACTTGTGCTGCAACGACAAATAGAGAGAATAGATTGAATATTGTTCCTGCTATCATATTCTGATGAATGGGATATATTCATTTGTATTTTGGTACAGGACGAGAAAAAATGTATCTTTCATTTAATTTTGTCACAGTCTTAATCATGGCTGTGATGGTATGAAAGCTACTGAGGTATGAGAGGGTTATTGCACTGATCAATGTCTCTCTATGGACTGACTAGAAAAGTGTCACTCCTAGAGTCATTGTGCTTCACCTGCGTGGACTTGTCTGCTTATAACATTCTGGCTCCGAGAGGAAAGCAAAGGCTAACTTCCTCACTCCTAGTCCTGCCTAGTAAACCTCAATCCTCTCTACAAGCTCTTAGTAGCTTATGTCAGAGGGGTTGAGGCACCAACCAACCTTCAGGCTGAATTCTTTACAGACAGATTTAGGGTTGCCAACTGGGGCAATTTACCCTGAGACTTCGTGCGAAGTTCTGTCACTGCGGGCTCTGGGTTTCATACCAATATCTCCATGCTGGGGTGAAGCACATAAAGTTAAAGCGTATGTTATTTTTGCAGGTATTCCATTTAGAACTCATAATTCTCTCATTGAATGCTAATCTGAGTGAATACATCCAATTTTACCTTATAGAACGATAATATACAAAAGGTTCCATTTAATTTTGACTACCTTATATTTCCGCAAATACGACCTTCAGGTAAGACGAGGTAATTTTCGTCCAAGTTTAATCGTTTTTGCGTATATCTGTCCTACAGGACGACCCCTAAACTATCAAGGTCTATGCGTTTAGTTTAGATCAGCGATCATCATCTGCCTATCTCGTTCTCCGGGTTGAAGATGAAAATGTCAGGAAGTGGCTAAGGATATCATACAGCTGGTAACCCTAGTTGAATACCTGTTTCACCACCAGTAAGGTTCAGTCCAAGGTTTAAATATGATCTTAATTTCGCTTGGGGGCCTGCATTCGTGACTAGTGCGCGAGTTACGTCGATCCAAAATTGAGACATGTGCTGTAATTTTTATCTTCCTTCTTGGCTTGCGTCGTAAATTTACCTCTCGATCCCAATGAAGTGAAACGCCATATGTGTCAACTCAAGGATACTCATACTACTGAAATGATGGATTTTCAATACTTTTAAATAGTCTAGTCTGCAAATCATTCAGATCGGAGAGGAAGTCAGTCAGCGTCATCAATCAAGATGTTAATGAGCATTGGAAAAGTATCCCAACAGTGATTGTATTTACTTGCGATCGCAATGGAAACGAAATCCGTAGATATTCTAAGATATAAGACTGTCTGATTGATCTAGAATGCTTGTTAATGAAATGGTTGGCAGAATCTTTGGGATGCGAAAGCACTATCCCAAAGATCCAGTGTTTTTTGCTAAAATTATCAATTTACGTTCTATTGAATTAATTGAGATATTAGTAGGGAAATTACATGGAATTTTCTTTCAAATGTTAATCCGCTAGTAGAAACGTATAGTTTTAACCTGTTTGGTTCTCCCTGGCTTGAAATTAGATATACGTTTAAAAAACAAGTAATATAATTAATAAGCTCACTCCCTGGAATTTAGAATCGGTGGAAGACTAATCATAAATCTTTGTAAAATAGGGGAAAGATTTAAGCACCGACGAATCTTAAGAAATGAATAAAAACCATTGATTTCTGTGGAACACACAGTGTCAGAGAATGATATTTTATTCTTCTAAATTGAAAGTATCTATTTTCCACTGCATTATTTGTTTCTATGAATCGCGTACAAAGAATGAGTTTAACGTGTAATTTCCACAGATTGGCGGATCTCTCCAAAAACGAAATCATTGAGGTTCTCTTTTATTTGTGGTAAATAAAATTGATGGATTGGGCACTCTAGTTTTGCCACAAATGAAATTAAATATTCTCTTTTAATTTTTTGTATTAATTCGGATAAAATAAGTATATAATTTATATTCCTTTTTTGATGTTCAATATGAAGAGTAAATATTTTGTTGTCCTCGGATTTCATTCATACGTAGTATATCCGGGTATACAAAACCGAATTAAGCTATATAGCGTTGCACTGCGTTTTTGTCAATGTTATAATGAATGTTTTTAACTATAGGTCGATTAAATCAAAAAATGAATATAGGAAAAAATCAAGAATCAAGTGAATAGGATTTTTCATATGAAAGTACGTTATTGTGGTTTTTACATAGTGATACGACTTTCTGTTTAGAATATTTCTTGCAATTAGATTCCTCAAGGAATAATGTGAATTAAGAGGGATAAAACAATTATAGGATATATAAAACGAGAAATAAATGAATCCTTCCAATGGATTAAATATTATTAGAAACTACTAATCTTGTAATATGAATATTTTCAATTAACTAGCATATGATTTTTTCCTTTACAAATTTTAAGCTTTGCACAAATTAATCACGTAGCTTTTAATTTGTATTCGACAATTCGGGATATTTTTCGCGTTAATCTCGTGGTACTTTTAAATATATATTCTTTGTAATATAGATACAAGAGGATACGGGTAATTATTAATAAGTAAATGAAAAAACTCCATCGCCTTAATTGAAAGTATTTGTCGGATAAAAGACAGCTCGAACAAGTTTTCAGTGGAGCAAAATGATAATGCAAAATGATTGAGTGCAAAGAAATAAAAGAATGGCATATACGATTGCATTATAAAGGCATTTTTGAATTTTATTTTATGAACAGTGTGTTTGATTTCTGTTTCATTGAAAGAAGGAAATTTCTCGTTTTATGAAGAGAAGAGAAGGATATTGTCACAAATTCGAAAATTAATTATCTCTTTTTTCGAGAAAACATTTTCGACATAAAAATGTGCCATCTTTTATTTCGTTGTTGGTTGATTGTGATTTTAATCAGTTTAAATTCACCTCTGATTCGTTGCCAACAAATGCCAAGTCCCACCTCCTTTCGCTACTTTATACTTTCGGGACACAAAACTCAAGATTTTGCTTTCCAGAAAATAATTCCACGCTCTCCGAGATAGAATCAAATTGTGAAATACACCTTTCTCTCACGAAAGACGAGACCTTTTAGTTGCTTAGTTACCCGACGTTTATCTTGAATATTCACAGAGATCAAACCAGAGAAAAGAAGCCAATTTAAATTCTCTCATATATGAAACATTTCAAATGTATTTTATTTGGTTGAAATGAGAGGTATTTTTTTTGAGGCTGTGGTTAGATTGTAAAAGACCGCAACGGATTGCAATTCTTCGATACGGGATTGCAAGATGAGCAAAGAGGAGTCCTTTTTTAAACCATTAAACATGTTCTCTTGATGCGCTACGTATAATTAAATTTTAACATATTTTCTTCACTTTAATTTTAAAATGTCTTATTGTTAGTTAGATTACTTTCGCGGAGGAATGGGGAAATATATTATTTCCTTTGCATTTACTGAGCACATTGATAAAGTGGACATAAATAACAGAGGGTCATTGTTTTGCCCCACAGTTTTGTTATTAACATTTAATGTTCTTCTACTTTATACTGAATTCATAAGCCCACGGTATGGCAATTATTGTGCTATAAAATTATTACCGCACAGATATCTGATTATAAAATTTACCTGGCGTAGAAAATTTCAGAAAAGAACCATCTGTTATAATATGCATTCAAAATAGTATTAGTATTCTGGAAAAGAATTCGCTATGAGAGATCAAACTACGGTATTTTAGTTAATGTCCATTTATCCATAATTCTCATATTCGAAACGCTGAGATGGTGGATGAAAATCCTCTCAAATGATGGGAACGTGACATCGAACCCGCATTCTTTTCGTTTGATTTTTATTTTTAAATGATTGGTTACAATAAAAAAACACTAAATCGACTATGAATACGATTTTTCTTTCGGAGCAGACGTAGAATGGGAGGTGGGATTTGTCAAATTTAGGCTCCGCCGGAAAAAGGAAAATAAAGTTCGGAGGGTAAGAAGAGAGAAAGAGTAAAGAGAGCTAAAAAGGTGAAAGTTACGAGAAATGTTGTGGCGAAGAAAATGGAAACCAGATTGAAGTCGATTTTATGAAGCACTTTTCATATTTTATCATCGTCCTCCCAACCTTTTGGTACCCAGGAGGTAAAGGTTGAAGGTTACTTCAATTTATCTTAAGGAGGTTACATATCTCTCGCTGTTAGTTACGTTATATTCTCATATTTATCACAAATTTTTCCCGGCATTGTAAATGGGAAAGGAGTAAAAAATGAACGTGGAAGGAATTGCATGATTTTATAATCCCGAAGTGGATGAGAAAACGAAGATAAATATTGAAGTGTCCGGAAGAAAGGAGGGGAGACCGCTAGAGATTAACCGATGACCAACATATGGGCCACCATTTTAACTAGGGTGTGATCGGAGACAACGTTTGGGTCGAAAATTACGGTCCTTATGGGGAAAAAAGTTTTAATCCTGAAGAATGGCTTCGAGAGAGTTTGCAGAAGCCAGGTGCTGCTGCGATTGTTTCTGTGGACATTCAGACAGGAGAGAGTTTCGTCCGTTATTAAATACGATGGAGGATTTAGTTCGAAACTAATTGAAAACATTCGTTCTGCAACGTATTTTATTCGGGGTTATAACCTTTTTGTTTCCCGAAACACAGCTCCCAGCCACTTAGCACGATCATTGTTGATACCTTATTTATTTTAAGTACTCATCGAAATGCGTGTAATGTGTGCAACACAGAATGTCTTCCCATGATAATTTTGAGAAGAGAAGAAGATTCAGAAAAAAATGCAATTTTCCTGAAGGCTGTCATGAAATAATTTAATTGAAATTCTAGTATGGTATTACTGAGGGAAACGTTGCTTAGTGTCGGATAAGCACTGGTAAAAGAGGTAAAAGAGATCTTTATAACGGCAATAATGGTTTCATCGCTGAGTTTTTCAAGATTTTCGGCGGAAATGTAAATTACATCATAAATTTGAATTTTTTTATTTTTTAATGACAAAATGCTCCCGCAACGTTTCTTCGTTTTTATTCCATGTCGTTTATTGTTCCAATATGACTAATTACGAATGCAAACAATATTTTTGTCAAAGCAGCAGTTTCGGGAGTTTCATCTGGAGACAGAATAACAAAAAGAGTTTTGTAGTTGGAGAAGTGGTGGGCACGTGTCGGAAGAGAGGAGTGCGAATAGAGGAAAAGGAAGATAAAGGGAGGAAATGCTACATCGGGAGAGACAGAGGTGTGCTTAGGGTAGAGATGATGGAAGCTGTAGGCTAAGTCGGAGGGTGTTGCGAACCTTCCACTCTATCAGTCGGTGTCAAAACTTTCTCTTGCTCTACCACCCTCCGCCGCTCTTCTATCTTTTTCTTAACTTCCTCCCCCTCTTCCTACCCTTTTCCCAACTCCCTACCCTCCACCTAACGCTCTCTCCTTTCCCTCAAATACTTCCCTTTCCAAAACACCCTCCCTTTTTCCAAACTTCCTCCCCTTTTCCTCAAACTCTCCCCTTTCCCTAAAACCCTACCGTATCCCAACACCCTACCCTTTTTTTCAAACCCTCTTATTTCCCTCAACCCCCATTCCCTCAAACCCTACCCTTTCCTTCCAACCATCACCTTACCTCAACTCCTACCCTTTCCCCAACACCCATCCCTTTTCCTAACAATCTTCCTTTTCCCTCTTAGCCTATCCCTTTCTGAACACCCTCCCCTTTCCCTTACACCCATCTCTTTCCCTCAAACCCACTCTTTTCCCTCAACCCCTACCCTCACCCTCAAACCCTCCCCTTTCTCTCAACCTCTACCTTCTCTTTTACACCCTCCCTTTTCCCTCAACTACTACCTGTTCCTATACACCCTCCTCTTTCCTTCAACCCATACCCTTTCCCTCAAACCCTCTCCTTTCCCTTACACCCTCCCATTTCCCTCAACCTCTACCCTCTCTCTTACACCCTCCCATTTCCCTTACACCCTCCCCTTTCTCTCAAAGCCTCCCCTTTCCCCATCCCTCTAGTACTGGCTGCTGCCGGCTCGTGACGCAAACCCAGCCAGCGATTTCCTCTTCGAGGCCCTTCTGCCGTGTATTGATCCCGGGACGTTGTGGGAGTCGTGGCTCTCCCCCCTCTCCCTCATTCCCCCACAAACGTCCAAAGAGTGGAGGGAGGGGGAGAGGTGTGAGGGAAGAGAAAGGGAAGGTGGGGAGAAAAGACAGACAAACGACTTTCAACGAGATGGTGCAATTGAGACTTCACAGTCCCTTGTTTCTTTCACCCCTTTGAAAAAATTTGGAGGGGGGGGGGTGAGTGGAAAGTTTGCGAGTGAAAGGGATGGGTAAGGTGACGGGCAGATGCGAGTTTTATTTAAACGACAACGTACTCTTTTTTCTCTCGACCTCTGGCATGGAGAGGAAGGATTGGGTGGAAGGAAGGAAAAGGAAATGGAAAGAGAGAGGATTGTTATCGTTAGAGAAAAACTGAGACTTTGAAGTCCCTTCATTGCCGAAAGAGTGTAATATGATGCACAAAAAGCAAACAAGCCTGTTGTTTATAATACAACCGATTATGAAGCAGAGGAAAGGAAATTTGTATTTATTGTAGGATTGACATTAGAAAACAGATGAGGGCGGAGAGAAGAATTTGAAAAAAATAGAAATTAGTATTCTACGGTTGAGGAATTAAATTAAACCAATAAAATATTTAAAGTAAAAACCTATAACGTTATAAATGTCGTTAAATATATGTATGAATTTCGTTAAAATGAATGCGTAATTGTCATCCAAATCGCGTGATAAGTTGAAAAAAAATAAGCTAAGTCTAAAATTGGACCGAGTGGTAAAAGTGAGTTGCGTCGATGAAAAAACAAATACAGAAGTTCTGGATATGGTGGGGCAGAGATAGTTTTGATTGAGGTAATTAAGCAACGCCAGAGGTCATGGGTGGGTCAAATAATGAAAGGTAAGCTATTGCAGAAATAGTAATTGAAGTTGGAATGAAAGAGAAAAGATAGAGTGGAAAACAAAGGTAAAATATATAAGATAATATAAGTAGTGGGGGAAAACGAAAGAAAAGGATACTTAAGTTTATATATAAGAGTGTTGTCGTTATAGTTATGTTGACCATACAAAGATAAATATGGAGAAAGAAGGAATCATACGAAAGGACTTGAGTATAATTGGAGAAACAACGGGAAGTGTAAAAAGAATCAGTCAGATAAAGGGAAAACGTTTCGTAAACTTAGAATGAGGAAGTTGAAAATTACTGGAATATCAGAGAAGGGCATAAAATACGAGCTGAATATCTTTGATAAAAGGCATTATTATTTTCTTTCTGTATTAAAATTTATTAGTATCAAAATAAAAGATTTGTTCAGTTTGAACAAGCCGGTTTACGACAAGGGGAAAAAATAAAGACGCATTTTCCTTTCTCCTAAAAACAGAGGGAGCTTAAATTTTCTTTTGAGTTGAGGATAAAGTTACAATTAGGTAAAAAGGAGTAATTTAGGATTCCTAGAACTTATTAGTGCACTAAATTCTCTCTTATGATCAGGAAAGAAAATACAGACGTGAAATTGTGAAAGTAATTTAGAGTTGCTGTGATGAAGAAAATCAGCTTAGCAAGCAAGGACTTTATCGAAGAAAAATAAAAAAATAGTTAAATAAAGATGGAAGGGAAAAATAAAATAGTTATATGTCAGACTTAGGAAAGAGTAATTAAGAAAGAGACGAATCGGCTCAGGCATTATTTCCTCCCGTAGCTATTCTATTTTCTCTTTATTAATTTTCTGAAACTTTTACGTCACAACGCGTGTATTCTTCCTCGGGAAATTTTCAAAATATATAGAGGGGGATTTTCTCCAGAAATGAACGTTATCCGATAAGCTAGACGTATTAATGCACAACTTATAAGAGAATAATGGACTTGAAAAATGAGGATATTAAAATTATTAATATGCCCTCATTAACAAAATATGCTGTTCTAACCATGAGGTGAAGTTAAAACTTAGTTGATATACAGTTAGTTTTTTATTAACGGGGTCAAAATGGTGATAATACTTAAGTATGTTTATTTTTCTCAACTCAAGTAGGCTAGTAAAACATTGAGGTAATTTACTGCAAAAGAAAATGTTTTTTGGAGCCAATTGGCTGGAATGGGGTCGGTGAAATTCTGACGATAAAAATGGAATTCATAAAAGTATGTACGGATAAGTGCAGAGAGAAAAAGACTTGATATATAAAGAAAGGGTGGAGGAGAATTGCTTTGTGGAGACGTAATTCAGGAAGGAGTAAATGTGGGTGTCAAATGAATGTAAATCTGAAATAAAAATTACCTGATACTCCTCCAATATGTGATCTAATACCGCCAGAATTAAGTACACCATTAAGGGGAATTAATTTGCTATCATATAATGAGTTGGGTAGGGTTGGAGTGTGTAACTTACTTATTTGAATAAACAAATAAACAAAAAATAAAATATGACTAATAAATCCTTCGGTAAATCCTAAATAAAAATATTTTAATCACCGCACGGTTATGTCGCATTGCGACATCATAAGGCTCCAAATACATGGATTTTGGATAATAGAAATAGGGAATATTAATATTATTTCAAAGAAAATTATAGTTAACATCAATACAACAAACCATCTTGTTTACTTCTAGAGGGTTGCGAAGGTGGAATGACTAATTGGAATGGAAAGATTGCTGTAGATCATATAGAAAAATAACTAAGAAATGTTTGGCGTTACTTCAAAATGTATCACAGATGAGATAATTAAGAAGGTAATTATTGCTATTCTCGGATCATGGAATTGTAGTTGACGTGCTCAATTTCCGAGCAACTAAAGAACCGATTCTGGTATCCGAGCAATTGCATTAGTGAACATTCGATTCTCTTCGAGTTTAATCGAATCAGTTCAATTAGCCGGCACCTCAGGCTCTTCCTGAGAACACCGCTGAGTCACGCCCACGCTAAGAATCCAAAACCTTTATCACCCTCTCAGTAATACGGAAAATCTTGCGACGGGACAAATAAAACACGTAGACGGCATTTATGGACATAAACACCGAAAACTGCCGACAGAAATCGGAATCTGATCGATTAGGTCCATCTATCGCAAGAACGAACTCGTCTTAGAGTTAATTGGAAGATTAGGGCTGTTAGTCTCCATTACGCTCGATAAAGACGCAAGATATTTGTTTTCACTCATACTTAACGACGGGTGTTAGATAGAGTCGGTTTACCGGAATTAGGACCTGCTGTAAGTGGCCGTGTTCCATTCAGAGATGGGGTATAAGGCCTCCGTTGTTAATGAAGCATTTGTGGGAGTGATGATTAGGTCCATTTATGGCGAAAGATTGGGGTGTTTGACTTGGAAAGGGAGCCAGTGGAGATCTCCTCGGGTGGTCTCAGATTCTTGTGGGCAGAAAGTGATCGGTGTGATGTTGTTAGGAGAAGAAAACGAGGGACAAAGGGAGGGGATTATTTTGGAGAGATTTTGGTCCTATCGGATGTTTGGGAGTTTGTTCCTTATCTCTGAGATTCAAGTCGTTGGGGGTTTTGTTTATGTGAGTGTAAAGAGAATGCCGTTTCCCATTGATGCTGCGAATTTCTTATTCCTTTGCAAACTTTAGTAAGTGATGACTTTTTATTATTTTCTTGTATGGTTTTTAACAGAACGAGTTGCTGGCCGATGTATCATTAGCATAATGTTCTTCTTTAAACACTTGGATTTTTACCCCGACTTAGCGAGATATAAATAATGAAATAGACTCATGGTGATCAACTAAATCACCTTCATTTTCGTAACATTTTCAACAGAAATGTTTTTTATCTTTACAACTAAAAGTCCATTGTTAAATCTTCTCAGTTGTTTGGCTGGAATTGTTTGAAGATTTTTCGCCTAATTGAGAGGTAACTTAATGTTTCATATCTGCTCTAGTTGATGAGCTATAGTAAATTCATAATTTTCACGCGAATTTTCTAGAATATATTCTAATAGTAAATTACTATTTAGGCTTTTTTACAGCCTTATTCGAGTTTCTCCAGTGTTTTGATAACTGAGCAAAATTTAAATGGACGAGCAGTCTGAACATGTCGCAATAGAACCGTCTACTTGAACATGCGATTTAATCTTTTCATTTCTCGTAGTACAAAATCAAACTAATTAAAATCTTGGGCGAGTTAAAAATTTTATCGATTTTTAACGAACTATTCATCTCTTTACTCGAAAAGGTTTTCGATTTTGATATAGTAATTAAAATGAAAGGATTGAGGCCCTATTGATGAAAATCTGTAAAGAGAGTAATGAGACGGTAAATTATTAAATTACCATAATTACCGGAATGATTAAGGAATATAAGATTAATAAGAATTGGTGATAAAATAATGGAGTCTATTATGTTGTCATTTCTTAACCACCTTTGAACATTGCACATATTATTTAGCATAATAAAGTTCAGAAATTAATTTTAATTACTTTAAGTAGAATTTAAACCTCCTTTAAAGAAAATTTCAGCAAGCTTTTGAATTTCCTGTTTAAACTTAAATATGTGACCGACTCTTGGACGGGAAAATTTTTCTTGCGTGATATCCATCATCCTTGCAGTCTTAAAAGGTTTCCTGACCCCGGCGTGAGATATCTAACGACTTAATGCCAAAAAATACTTCAGATTTCCGCTGTTCGAAATCTCCCATTTTATTCTCTACGAATCTTCTCCGGAAACAGTAGAACTGCTCTTGATTGCCGCTCCGCCTAGAGTTCTTCAGCAGTTTTCGATGAGGGTGATTGGTCGTTCGATTTCGTGTACATGGAGTTGCGATTGCGTACCATGATGGCAAAATCACTTCTCCGATAACGTATAAGACTTGTTTCCTTATCGAGAAAACGATGCACCAGACAGACGCCTTTGTTTCGCAAAATTCTTACCTCTCGACGTCGATATCACGTGGGAGCGTCAGTAACAGATAATCCGAAGGAAGGACATGATTCTAATATTTCGGTGACTGGATCGATCCCCGAGATTTGTCTCGGAACGAGAATTATCGGAAAACTCTGCCTTAAAGGAGACTTTACATTCTTCTCGAAATAGCCTTCTCAAGGCATTAAGCCGATGGAAAATGTGGGGTCATGTTCGCAGATAGAATGGGATAGTCGAGATGCTTCGGCAACGATTCCTTTATGACTTCGTTTATAGGGGAATGCCTTAACTGGAGTCTTGAGCTTAGAACTGACAAAGTATCAACATCTTCCTTTCCGGGAACAAATGCGAAATTCGCTGATTCTCTAACAGAGTTCCTTCTAGGAAAGGATAACAAATAATGGCTCAAAAAGATCGTTAATTATTAGAATAAGTATACAACCAAAGGAGCCATTTA
The DNA here is from genome assembly GCA_947579665.1 of Sympetrum striolatum. Classification (NCBI taxonomy): domain Eukaryota; kingdom Metazoa; phylum Arthropoda; class Insecta; order Odonata; family Libellulidae; genus Sympetrum; species Sympetrum striolatum. The sequence continues at coordinate 76,016,914 of OX388347.1, read as the reverse complement.
GTCTTATTCCATATTTTATATTATCGTTATTCTTAAAAAAGAGGAAATCTAGAGGCCTTCAAAATGTGGGTGTGGCGTAGAATGGAAAATAGAAAAATAAAAACGGAGGTGCTAGAGATAGCGTGGGAAGAGGTTATGGAAGTAATAAAGGATTGAATGAGGAAATGGATGGGTCAAGTATTGAGATGAGAGTGACTGTTAAAGAAATTAACTGAGGATAGAATACAAGGGAAAATACTGAGGGAAAGACGAAGGCAAAAGATGTTAGTTGACACGAAGGGTGGAGTAGCTTACCAGAAAAGGAAATAAAAGACAGTGTATAGTAGGGTATAGCGCAGTATAATAATAATAGCAAAGCGTCTTTCATTAGGGCGAGATTAAGATTATCAAGTCTCTTCTTGCATCTAACCCTTAGAGAGGAAATAATACATATATATTGAGAATATTGAAGCAAATTAACGTATTGAATGTAGAAAACTTTAGCATGTATTCGTTCCACCAAATGAGGCAAGTAAGATTTTGTAAAGTACATAAATGTAACTAACCATCATATTTGAATCCTTCGAAATCACTAGCTGAAGTATAGTGTTTTCAGGATATAGAATGAAGTAGTTTACTTTGGGAATATTTGGTTCAGGCAGCAGGATGGCACACTCATGATTTGGGATGTTTCCAACAAACAATGAATTAAGAGTTTTAGCTAAAGTTAAATATCGGCAAATAAAATTTCCGTTTCATTTTAGCTAAATAAAATTATCCTGGGTCTATTTAAAGGACGAAAATTCAAGTAAGGATAAACTTTGATTCCTGTTTTCCCAATTAATGCTGTGTCAACAGCGGAGAGTAAATATTAGCTCAACTTCAAAATTAGTTTTGATTGCTTAGGCGATGGTATTTGAAAATTACGATATTTATTAGACTTTTTGCGCAGGTCATAAAAACAAAAAAAACAGTGCCAGCGATAGAGATATAATTAAAATCTTTGGTGAATCTCGAAATGAAAACCCGCGTTCCTTTTCTAGGTATAGATTTGAAAATATTCTGTGTACCTTTCACGTTCTGAGTCCGGAAATCATCCAGTTGAGCAATTTTGCGATGCGTGTGATGGTCGGTAACGTTTTTCGAACGGATCGGAGCAAAGTGGAATCGGTAAACGAAATCGATTGAATGTCGTCTTCATTATGGCATTCCTTCATGGCCTCCGCGACCTCTGCCGCATTTTTATCGTCGACGCATTTAGCTCGTTGGGGTCGAAGGACGCGTTATGAACGCAGCTAACGGATGCTCACGTCCAATGCGATCGCAGACGCGATGGATCCAAAACGGGACGTCTGAAAAAGGAGTTTTGCTTTGTCGAGAAAAATTTCGCTATCAAGAAATCATAAAATAGCAAAAGAGAAATGATGTTCATTTTGGGAACTGTTGGTCTGATTTTAGGAACCTTGGACCGAAGAATTTTGTATTAAAGCATTACGAAAGGAAAGGGTATTCATGACAGGGATATTCATGGTTCCCTCCTGAGGCTTTAACGTTTTTGGTGTAATATTAAAGAGGTACAATGGCAGCAACCAATAAAAAAATTCTACAAACGCAGAAAGACGACTCATATCGACTGAAACAATCTCTTTAGAAAGATTTAGAAATATTCCTTATCTCTAAACTGGAGTCTTTTAGTCATATTTGACATTAATCTTGCATTGTAGATAAGTTAAGTCTCTCTTTCAGAAATTATTACGAATAGCTCGCATGTATATGTATAGTATGGCTTAAAGCTAGGCCGAAATCAATTTTACTTTAAATGATAGAGGATATTATCAATTGTTATATTTTGTATTCTGAAAACATTAGGGGGTATCTAATATTTTTCACAGTATTGACCTCATTAAAATAGTTTTTACTTGACTTGAGAGAGTCTTCGATTTTTCTGGGTGTTCTTCTTGAACGAATTTTATGCTCCGTTGAAATTTATTTAAACAATTTTTCGCTGTCTTATTCCATATGCTACATCTTTTACGTGGAGTTATATTTTATCTCCAACAAGAGAATCTTCTAATGAGAAAAATAAACTGAGGTCTTACCTTGGGAAACACTTCATAATCTTTCATTATCTAAATAAAAATCAATTTACCCTTTGCTATGTGCATTCTCTTTGGTATAAATGTTTTCCCGAAGGCATAAGTGACCGGAGAAGATTCCCATTTCTATTCTTAAAAGAATTCTAAGAAAAAGCAACTATTTAGCGCTTTACTTCTCACTCACATTTAGATCAAGGGATTACATTTTTATGACAAATCTTTTTGGTAAAAAATATGCATCGATTTTGCCTCAAACATATATTACCTAAATATTTTTAGTAGTTTTTCTTTCTCGGAGCCTGTTAGCGCTAAACGGAAAATTTTTATTTTCTTTTCGTAATTTTTGAAACTTGTATTTTGATTTTCGTCCCTTAGACCAAAAAAGCTAGCTAATTTTTGTTTTATTTTCCTTTTACATTGTATCCCTAACTCTATTTTGTAACTGCTTCCTTTGTTTGCGAAATTTAACTCGAACCAAATAGTCTTCCGTAAATCACTTTTCTTGTGAATTTTAATAGAGCTCGAGATTTCTTAAGGGCTCTACACTACCGCTGGAAGAACCATTTTTTCATTTTCTTTATCTACAGCGTCTTTATCGAACTCTCAAGAACCTGCCATCTCGAAGGAATTTGGCAGCTGAACGATAGCTTCTGTCAGTAAATTTTGCTCGCTCTATTCTATACCATTATTTTTGGATGTTTTTATTTGTTGGTAATTATCGTGAGAGATATGACCTGTTGATTAACAATGGTATAGTTGTTTCTTGAAAGCTTATTGTTCAAAATCCATGGACTAGAAATGGAAACTGAGAAACTATGGAATATACTTTGAAGTTTCGAAATAAAACTAAGATTTTGCATTTATTTTTTCTTTATAAAAGTTAATCCTAGGTAAACGTTTTATGTGTTTCATATAATTCATGCTGAAGGAAGCAATAGTGCGCCTCTAAGTTATTTTTATATGTTTTTGTGTTCATTTTTTTATTTAGTAATCATTCGTTTTAATTCAGTAACGATTAGGTAATTAACTAAAACACAGCTTTATTTCAATGTAAATTAAATGTATGTATGCCGAAGAAATAAAATTGTGTATGAATTGCTGTAGGACGTTTTATATCTGAAATTCCCAGTCTTTTTTATTTTATTTAATGTTGTAATATGCTCTCGACGCAGGAAGAATTGCAATGAAGTGTTTTGTAGAGCTATGACCGGAAACTTATTAGAACGTTTGTAGCTGTGGTGAGAAATTGCTTTTGTGAGGTGATAGAGAAGTAACCGATGCTTGTAATGGAACATCAGATGCTGCACTACAAGCCACTGGATGTGAGAAGTATTGAACGGTCCCACTCTCAAAGAATTGGACTTCATCGATAGGTAGAAAGACGTCTTTTGTGTACAAACTCTTTTTGATAATATTTTATAACTAGTCAGTTAAGATCAAGAAATTCAGTCCTATAGGAAATAATGAAAGTACACCAAAAATGTAAGAGGACAATCATAAAAATCTAAACCTTTTTTTCATAAAATTAAGTCAGGAGACAGAGTCAGAAAACGACTCGCAAATACGGAACCTTCGGTAGTAGGAAACAGTTTTCAAGATTGCTCCGTTATCCGATTGGGATTAAATTCCGAATGTGGATGGCTAGGATAGTTTAAGGATATCGTTTAATATCTCGTCTTGCTGCGAGTTTTTGCCGTAGAATTTTCTGAATTTTTCATCGGAACGTGATCTACTACTATAGTGGGATGCTTAACCCACTCAGTCTCTCCAAGTAGATATCATTTTACTTTCTTAATCGTGTTCTTCGTTTGAACATCAATGTTTATAAATAGCCTTACTATAAGTCCCAATTTTACATGGTCAAGGTCAATCTTTTCGTTGTCCTAATTTTACAGACAAACTTGGTGAAATGACATACGGTAAAATACAGAGATTTCAATGACAGAAACCATTCCAACGAAAATTTTCATATATTAGTGACATTACACACTCTTAAGATGTTCTGGAAACACATGATATTGACGCAGACAAGCATGAGTTTTAACATAACGTCCCAGTTTTATCTTGGTTTTACCCCATTGAAACTTGATTAATCCCGATTTAATACCATTGGGATATAGTAACCTTAGTTATAAACACCATTAAAAGCTTTTTAAACTTCCGATTTTATAAAAAAGTATGACAGCCAGAAAAATATTTGTTGTTGCGTTTTTTAAGTGTTTTATAATTAAAAGAGGAAATGTGGATTCCACCCGTATTTTTAAATCAATGGAATAATGTGCTTTAGTAGGTTATTCGTATTTTATGAAGAAAATGGGAAAATATGTTTCCATATTTTTACTGTTTAAACTAAGACGTTATGGTTTTTAAAAGCGTAGCTTATTATATGTTTTAATGTATGTACCAATTATTTAATTCGTAAATATTAATGAAAGTAACTTAACGCAAAGCTCTGGAAAATTCCGGCGGATGTTTCATGATCTTCCTGTCTCAAGGGCAAACGATGGCAGCACAGTCGCGCAAACGATTTGCGTAAACAATTGGAGTTGTGTTCGTAATGGCGCATCGCTTTTCATTGTTTGATTAGCAACAGGCTCTGCCGCAGCAAACTAGGATTTGGCGAGGCCTAGCGTGGTAATACGAAAATTGCATTTGTACCCAATTGGAACTGAGCGGGATTTGCCCTGTTGATCCAGAACCGCCCTTAAATTTAGCGGTAGTGGGAGTGAGCTGTCAAATATTCCGACTTGGAGGCTAGTCATACGTTCTGACTAATTATGCTTCAAATTCGCACAATTTGGACAGGGAATTTTGCTCTTTTTACCATCTTCTCTACCTATCTGCATAGATTTATCTATCTTCCCGTTTATTTTACTCTCGATGTTCAAGAAAAACTCAGTGAATGCCAGGGAGAAAAAAGAAATGCTAGAAGCATTAAATCCTCACGAATGTTTTACTGCACCCACTCAATAAGGCTAACAAACGTATAAAATTGCGTACAGCTTAGTTTTTATTCCCGTATTACCCACTTCCCACTTAAGTATTCCACGGTTTTTGTTATCAAAGCACGGTAACAGTGTGGGCGATATTGTTCCTAATTTTCCTCATCGGAGAGATAACGCAACTGCTGGCATATGTTTGCGTCAGTGAGAAACGTGGGCGGAGTTTGGAGGAGACAGATGGCGATCGACAAACCGCCCCAAGGGATGGCAAAAAAAGGAGGAAGGGGAAGGAGTGGATGAGAACTAAGGGTTCGCGAGAAAATTTGGGGAAAGGACGAAATGATTAGGGCGAGGATCACATTAAATGCTGCGGGAGAGCTGCTCATCGTAACTGCGATGGATTGGGATTTTGGGATGCATTATTTCCGACGAGGAATGTACTTAGGGCAGAGTGCTTGAATAAATAATAACATTCCTCTGACTTGTATTAAAAATATTGGATGCGTGTTAAAATCATAACTATATGAATATAGAAAAATGAGTGTTAGAGAGTAATATTTTCTCGTAGAGGAAACGTTAAGATGATGTTATGCTCAGTCATTTGTCCATGCATTAAAATTTTCTTCCTTAAACCATTTCCTAAAATAGTCATACGATTTCAAATTGGGAAATCTTTGAAGCTTACGCATTTAGGAATACTTCCGTGAATCTATTTTAAAATAGGCGTAGTAGTTTATTTCTACGATTAATCCTTGAAACTCATTGCCGGGCAGTTTACAGGTCAGTTGTAGTACTGTTGTTGTTGCAAGTTCACAGTATATCTTAAAAGCGACATCATCATGGTAAGCGAACATCTGACGTGTGAATTTGGCTCGCGAAGCCTTCTAGGAAATGAAGGAGATTCTATTCTCTGTATTGCCAATTGTCGCAATGTTCATTCAAATTTTTCTTCTAGATACTTCAAGGAAGAAATTCTTCGACAAAGTTATTTTAATTATTTTTCCCACGATGCGAAACTTTGTTCCAAAGTAGTACTCCACCATTTTATGAATTGAGGCATGGAAATATTCTTCTGTGACCATTTCATTGATTAACTATAAAAGGTAGCGGACCAACTCAGAAGACTATGTCGTATTTTACCCGATAATTTTCCTCTCGTGAACTGGATATCGTCTTGGACTTCTATTGCGAATAAAATTGAGGACTGGCTTTTATCACAAACTTTGGTCAACATGAACGCCTCGTGTGGATCTCGGTGACGGAATGGTTAGCTTTCTAACACTGGGATTTCGGGTTCAAGTCCCGGCTAACCGAATTTTCTAGAAGTAGGGCATAAGTATTTGTGTTCGCTGTGTGCGTACGTATGAAATTAGTCAAATGGATACAATTGGGAGAACAATTTTCCGTTAAAGAAATAACAAATAGTAATAAAATAATGCATAAAGACTATTTTCAAAGCTGAGCATAAGGAGTTCGGTTGAGAATGGCTGTAAAAATTCCGGACACGAGAAATCATTTTTAAGCAGCGTTTCAGCCCACCACGCTTCTCTTCACTCCCAATAAATTTCATAAATTATGGAAGAAAAGTAGTGATTGTGCAAGGTGTCAATGCGGGAACCCTTTCCTTGCGGGAAAACTTTTTCGAAAGGCGCTTTCCCTCAGTGAACATCCAGAGTATTAGAGGTGAGATGGAGGAGTTGATCCCATTCGAGTCGCGTTACGTTAGAAGGTGTCGTTTGGAAGTTGAGAAAGATCAATCTTCTCAACTCTGTCTCCCTTAGAAGTGGCTAAAACTTGCTCGTTTTCTCCTGAGACTCGTGACGGTTTCTTTTGCCACATCGTTTCGGTTTCTCTCGGTGATAGATAATTTATTGCTTTAGAACGCGGTTTTCCTAATGGTTCCGAGGCTTAGAAGGTTTCGAAGCTTCCTCAATTTGTGCCAAACTAGATTTAGTGACGAAAATTCGCTTCTAAGAAAAAAGGGAAATATTTTAAGGCTCAAGGTTGGTTGTATGCGTTGAAAATAGAATGGAAATTTCGCTACGCGGCCTTGAAAAAAAAGCAAAATGCGATTCGTGGAATATTTTGGTAAATAAATAATAATGCCGTCTTATTTTTTGGGTGAATTTTAGCCTAGTAAGGCTATTCCTCCAATTAACCCCTTTTCTTAACTTTATTCCTTTTTTTTGCATTTCATTTTTAATAATATCACACTCATAACATACACAGACAACCATTCCCTAACTGGAAAAATCCGATTAGCCGGGATTAGAACCCGGGACCGTGAGATTGGAGCGTTAACGCGCTAGCACGTTAACCACTCCGCGCCACCACGATCGGTGAAGAGTCTGTATATTCAATAAAAGTAATTAAATAGTAATTTAAAATTACTATTTAATTGAGTTCACGTGTTACTTTTAAATCTTCTCAAATAATAATAATGATTGATATTAGTAATTTGGCAAGGAAGTTTGCAATTACCTTCGCGATCTCAAAATTCTTGGCCAATAATAACAATAGAGATATTTTAGGAATGACAATTATTTTGTCATCTTACCACTTAATATTGATGATCAATGTATATCAATCAGGATATAAGTATCGATATTTATCAGCTAGGGTTTAGAAGTTAATGTCATTTGGATATAATGTGTATGTTCCTGAATAGAAATCATTTTTTATGCATGAGCATTTATAAAGAATATAACTCATGATGCATAGGAGCTGTTTTGTAAAATTTTTATGAAAGCCTTCAAAACCTCGTTCATATTTGTAAAATTTTAATGAAACATTTGCTAAACTGAAAGTAATTCAATATATCAAAACTTACTCTTACAAGAAAAATTGTTGCATCTTTCCTTTCTTTTGATTTTTTCGCATTTCCTCCGAATTTATTCTTTTTTTGCAACTAAACAATGAAGGATAAATATAAAAAATAGGGTGACATACAATTTCGGTTTTGCTCACGCTCAACTTACTGAAGGTTTCTTATAATACAGGAAAAGATAGTAAACATTGTACTGTTAGTCCTCAATAAACTTTCCTTCACTTGGTGGGTGGTGACTCTTCCACATTTTTTTTGTTTCGATTCGACTTTTCTTACGTTTTTTACCTACAACACATCGGCAGCTTAAAGAAATAAGATTTTTTATTCGTTGCTAATTAATTTAAACAGGATTATCGATGGACTCTTTCACATTCCCTCAGAAGATATTACATGAAAAATCTGTAATATCAACAACGATTGAAAATAATTGTCTTACATTTAGAAAGTTATATCAAAGCATTTAAACAAACAGGAAGATTTGTTGTGGAAAACTCCTCGACCGAATGTTTACGGAGAACGATGCGGGAAAACGCCAACGCAAGAAAAGAGGCGAAACAAACCAAGAAAACTCGGACTTGAAATATAATTAATTTAATTTTAAAGCTCATTTTTCCATTCTACTTTCTTTATGAATAATTATATTATTTTATTGGGAATTAATTTTTATTAGGAAGTCGTTTGAGAACTTGAATCTCGATGGACGTTATTTTGTTCGATAGCTGTGAAGAATACGATATATTTCGTCGAACACGGCGGAGTTTTTGGGAATATTTTTGTAGCAAAGGGAAAACATCGGCAAATGTGATTACCCTCGGGATGATAACCTTTTCCTTAGGCAGTGGACGGAAAAGATGAAATGTCCTTTTCTCTCTCTTTCCCTCATTATTCCCTTCTCCCGTAATCTCTCAACCCTCAAATGTTGACGGCAGGAGGAGAAACCTCTCTAATGAGGTCTGGAGGGAGTGAGGAAAATGTAAGTATAACGGAAACGAGAAAGGGGCGTAGAAAAGGCGGAGGAAGAGAATGAAGGGAATAAAACCACAATGGGAGATGTTCCCACCGAGGAGATAGGGAGGCGGCCTAAAAAAATCGAGGTAAAGGCCGTTCGATGAGGTGAGGTAACGGGATATCGTATTATGTGTGATACTCTACACCAAAAAGAGGCGGCTAAAAGATATGTGGAACACTACACGCACTCTAAACATTATTCTAAAGGTGTTAAATATTCCTCCTGAAATGTATGCGCGATGGAGAAGTCGGGAGGTTACCTTAAACCAAACATTCATACAATTTAATCTTCAAGTTTCCACCTCAATACAAGAAATGACTGGAACCAGAGTTTCTAGGATAGTAACATAACTAGTTAAATTGAAATTATTTTATGAACACTCAAAGCTACAGTATTTAAAACTATGAATCTTATATATAAAAAAAATAACACTGAAAATTTTTAGTTAAATATATTATTGTACGGTATCTATCATATGTTAAATTGAATGACAATGTTACAGAGAATTCGAAAATTCTGAGCTATAGAAAATTAATTCTCCAAATGAGCTAACTTCTGATAGTAAAGTAAATATAATAAAGTATGTAATTTAATTAATTGAGGTTTGAATCCAACGTATTGATCGATTGAAGACCTTAAATATGTATTCAAGGAATTTTTTTAATATTTTAAAGTGCGGTCTTTTCATTACTTTGCTAAAAATACGGGAAAAATCTGTGGGTAAACATTTCGCTCGCCAAAGGAACCTTTCAAATATTTTGACGGTAAATCGGTTTGTGTACAAAAGATGAAAATGTTTACCTTTTAATGTTTTATAGAAAACAATCATTTGCCATCAAATCAGCGACCATTTCCTTCCTTTCAAAATTGTGGACACAGCTGCAATTAGAGCATAATTGACTGCCAATTTAGTAGTATTCACTTTGAGGGTATATTTTGCTCTTTTCACATCGGAATTATGTATCACAACATTACTATTGAAATGTATGTTGGGTGTTTCCTAGAGAGTCGGTAATACAGTCCTTCTTGTTGTTTCCGAAAACCGGTGGCAACGAGGTGCTGAGCGCCGACGAAGACGGCAATTAGAAATTTCTAACCTTGAATTCATTAACAGCTGCGTTCCAAATTTTGTTTCCCTCTCAGAGAATATTTCATACAATGTTACGGATCTTGGAGTATTCCAGATTCCGCAATTTTGGATTGGATATTCTCAGTCTTTATTACAATTAGAAGACAAAATTAGTTATATTACGATGTAATGCAACTGTAATGATATATCATCCTCATCAAATCTAAGTAATGAGTCTTACTTTCGAAATCTTGGTCGCATTGATAACTCCTTTGCAGTAAAATTTGAAATGACTATAAATTCCAGCTATTTTTCCCTTCGAAATAGAGATTTTTGATGGAAAAAACAGTCAAAAGTAAGTAGAAGTTTAGCTCTAATGGGAGAAAATATCACTCGTTTAACGTTTGCAAAAATTTGAAGGGTATAGTCTTAAATATCTTGGTGTAAGGTGCATTTATGGCGGTGATAATAGACTATGAGACATAGGTGACGGTAAATAATGACTACATCTAGGTTGAATATTATTTAATTTGACGAAAAGAGTCACTCTTAGGGTCATTGTCCTTAGGAAATTCTACGCGGTAAGCGAATTAAACAAAGCATCGAGAAGTTAGGGGGCAAGGGAAAGCTTGAGGTAAGTTAGTTTTCCTTCTCTTTTTGTACCGAAGGTTGGAAAAGGGTACACGTTCTAAGACTTTGCAGTGGGGCGCCTAACTACCTAGAGCCGACCCTGATTGTGCTGCACTTACGTAAGCTTTTCCCGCTAATGGCGTTGTGATTCAGTGAGAAAAACAGAAGAACAGAAAACCACGTTAGCCCTTATCCTGTCTAGTTGCTCTATTCCCTATTTTATTTTGTTAGCTAGAAGTGGATGGTATTAGAATCCTGTGAGACTAAGGCTGATGATTTTCCCGAGAGACAATTATTGGTGAATCTATTGAAAATAGAATTTCACCAGCATTCTTTTGCAATCCAAAGTACTAATACCTAATAGCCCACACGCCCACTCCTAGCATGGCAATTCGAAGACATAACCTCGTCGGGGGAGTTCCCTTGTTTGATGGGAAGTGTGAACTTGAGGAGTGGGGTCGGGATGACAGGAAGGAAGGGAATTTTATTTCGAAGGCGGGAAGTGGGCGGGTCTCCGAGTATTTCTGCCGGAGAACAACACAATATCAAGGACTATAGAAAAGGCGATGCTCGCAGTGGAAAGTAACGGAAAAAAATAAAAGAGGGACGAGATGATGGAGAGGAAATGTATTTTCCGCGTGGGAATGACAATTTGAGACGCCATGAAAGCAGGGGCGCTGCTGAGGTCAGAGGACTAGGCGACGACGAAATAAAATACAATCGTAAAATACATAGCAAGCTCATATATGAGCGTGATATTGGCGCGCAGAGAATAGGTGATTGTAAAATTGCGAACGAACGAAATCCCTGCCACATAACACGCAATGATATTTTGGGGTTTCATCGGTCAGAGATGAAACTTCATTTGGATCTCTTTCTCTTTAATGAAGTATAAAATATATTTAATTTAATTGAAATTTCGTTTGATTTCTAACTTTTTGTTTATTTTATAGTCTAGTTCTAGGGATTTTATTCCTTCCATCTTTTTGTGCGATTAAATTGAACATTTATAAGGGTTAGATGACTATCGAGTTTATTATCGCACTGATTGAAGTATCTGTAGGTCGGAAAAATAATTAATTTTTCAATATCAACATTAAATCTACATATGTGAATGTTGTTATGGTCTAAATAACTTGATGCACAAACTTAAACAGCCAAAAAGATATAAATCTGGTAAAATTTAACGATCGCAGAATTTATAATGTACAGTCCTGGCCAAAATTAACGCAGCACCGGCCGTAAGGATCGCTAGGGAGGTGCTGCGTTAATTTTGGCCAGGAGTGCACATTTATGCTGTGAAAAGATATAAAATCGATAAGTCCACTCTCCTGTTTCATCATAGTACAGAAATGTATGTATATCCTCTTCAACCCAGTTTTTGTCTATTGAGTCGGATGTCATAAACAAGCATAATTACCAATAATACATTAAGATATCGATTATACTACTCTGAAACCATGTTGGAATTCAGAAACACACAGCAAAATAAAGTAGGAAATTCTCAAGTTTGCTGCTTCAAAGTCACAGGTGGTTAACAACAAACAAGATGGATATATAGACGGAATGGAATATGGAGTATGGAACTTAGCACGAGGAATCATAAACCGTAGTCTAAACAAGAAGTAAATGATAGCGACTGGGATTCGAGCCCAGATCTCCACTTTCAGGGCAGGAATTCTAACCTTTGACTACCATGCCACCAGTGGTAGTGGTACCACTACCATGACCATAAAACATTATGACTGGTAAGTGGAAGTCATTGATTCGAGTCCCAGTCATGTGACTTTATTTAACTTATTGTTTTAACTTGGGTCACAGGTGGTTATTGGGAGATAGCAGCTGTAGTTACGTTTTGGAATCATAGATATTCTTCTCACGAAAAGTGATTGGATGACGAACGCATTCACACATCCTTTTCGGAAAGGCTATGCAGTCAGCTTTGGAAATAACGAAACACGTACTGTTATATAAGGAGCCTAGGAGTGCCGTGAAACGAGCGAGGATTTCCTAGATTTCCAGTTGAATGGTACGTGAGGAAAGTCCTAAAGGATGAGAAATAGGAGAATCTAGATGTGACTGAGATGAGGAAAACACTCAAACACTCGGAAGGCGAAAGAAAACACCAGGCATAAGAAAGCGTAACGACCCTATGGAAAGCCCTGTATAAATAACGCGCCGAAGAAGTAATCGCAGTGTTGATGGACCAACTTATCTCCACGAACGCCTTTAAAGAAAGAAGCGCGAGGACAAATACTTTCTCTGACGCAGAAAATCAATCAGGCTACGGAAAGAGGGGGAGGAAACGATTTTCGGAGCGAGCAAACCTAAAAAAGAACAAAATGGCAGTCGAAAAAGAGAGAGAAAGGAAACGAGGCTCAAAGGATAGTGCGTCTGCGATGGGATTAAGGGATAGAATAAAATTAGGAGTTAGGATGAGGTCGGGAAGAGTCTGTCACGCAGCGAAAGTGATGGGTGGAGAAGCGGGGGCGGGAGGCGACGGAGTATGACATATGAATAATAGAAAAGTCTTATTTTTGGGGCGAAAGGGAGAGTCAAGAGTGAGGGAAGACGTAAAGAGCGTGGAAGTAATGAAGAGATGATGAAAAAAGAAAGGAGAGGGGGGTTTTCGAGAGGAATCGAGGAGCTGTGGAAGAAAATGTGACGAGAAGATAGACTGAGATGGCGTTTCGGGAAAGGAGAGATGTCACACACACCGGCTCTCTTCACATCCACTGGAACTTGGGCTTACATCCATTCGCGCTCTAGTCGTTCGTCAATTACTCGCGACGCTATTTTCACGGCGGAAGCATCCGTTTTTTACGTCGAAGCTTTAGGGCCATTTAACAAATCGTAAAATGAGAAGCAAACGCTTTCACGTCGCGGGATTTTTTGCAAATAAAGGGATTTTCAACGTGGGGGCGAAGAATTTTATTGAGGTTGAATCTTTCTTCGGTGATTAATCTTGCGAAATTCATCCTAAAACTCATCGCACGGGCATGAAAAATGTCTGATAGGACCGGGACTTGAACCCGGACCTCTTGGTATCGTTCCTAGGTGTAGCTCTTTACTCTCAAAGTCACCTATATACCTTTTCTGAAGCTTATATGTAGTAAATGGGAGTAAGGCAGTAATCATACCAATTAATGAATTTGAATATTAAAGTTATCGTTTGACAATGTAAATATTTGTGACCTGAGTAGATTGATAATGTGCCGCTAATAAAAGTTCTGCCTAACGCAGATATTTAGTTTGGCAAATACGAAGTACTCATGTATTTTGCGAAAAGATTAACCACAAAATGACGACATTAGTCCCAAATAGGACTAAAAATTATTTTTTCTTGTTCATAAAATATGCTTGTAGCTTTTGTAGCTCAGAATACAGTTGTTCGAATGACAGTCACGTAATCGCTCGACTTAAATATTTCTTGGTAAGGTAAAACGTTCCTACTGTTATGTTTTCATTCGAGATTTAATGATTCCCTTGGGAATTATGATCTAGTAATATCTCAATACTATATAACTTTATACTATATATACTATGTATATATAACTTTTACTATACAACTTTATATTATCGTCTCGTTACGGTTACTTTTAAATGCTTCAATTTTTTGTGAGGTTTAAGTATTCTCACCTGATACTCTCATAGAGGAATTCAGTAAAATGTCTTTTTGGCTGTTGAATTTTACAATAGCCAGATTAGAGTGGTAGAATGGGTTACTTAAATGAATACAGCAATATACAATTACCGATTCTCTCATAATTTGGTGCATGAATATAACATATATTGTCAATAAACTAAAGAACAGGAGCCGTCTATATAATTTAGCATTTGAATGTAAAATAAAATTTAAATTTTGTGAAAAGCTAAGCATTGATCGTCTGATTTCATCTCTGTAACATTTGAATCTTCAGAGATCAGTGTATTATCTTGTGAAAGTTGCACTCGCAAAAACACGCAAGCAGAAAAACATTCGTAGATATGCGTTCAGTCATGCGTTTTCAGTTTACCCTGTACCTGCGTTTTGGTCCATATGGATGTGTTCTTTTTCTTGCGTATACTTTCCTCTGTGAACTATACGCTCTAGTAAGGTTAATTCCGTTTTCTTTCAACGTAGTAACGTCCGCGCGCAGTATTGCCTGCGATGAACATGTAATAATAAATTTCTTTTGAATGATACGAAAAGTTCGAACAAGTATTTCTACTAATACAAAGATAGCAATGAATGGATCGTCCCTTCTCTGTCCCCAATATTGTGAACAGGGTATTCACTCTTAATGAAAATATTTTCCAGTGGTAGGTCAGATGTAAGCTCCCAAATGCAGAGGAACATGCGCTTTCATCCTCGTGCTACTTTTTCAAACTCATGAGCCGGAAAAAGTTTATGAGAAACATCGTGAAAGGCAAATGATTCAACCATCATGTCATCTCCCCATACACAACAGTCGACGTAAGCACATAGGACGATTGCAAAAGGGAAAACGCGAGAATGCAATAATGATGAGAGAGGAGTGGGAAAAATTTAGAGGATGGAGTACTATTTTTCTTTCGTCTCTTCGTTCAGAATAGAGGAAAATATACTTTTCACTTACTTTAGTCTTAGTCTTGTTCACGTTTCTGATAATACAAAAGTTATTTTGGCCTAAGTCATGCTGTGTAAAGACATTCATCCAGATCCATCCTCTCTGAGTGCTATGAAAAGTGTTACTGTGATACAATTACGTGAACGTTTTCTATTTATTGCATTCCTACTTAGTGAGGACAATGATGTTAAACTATCCTCCGTTGCAGAATTATCTGAACTTTCTACGGCTCATATGATTTTAATTCATTTGTATTAATCTGAATTCCTAAGCTTACTAACATGTGACTGAAAGCGTCATGAAGTAGGCGTACAGTAGTAGTAGTAGTATTGCTAAAAGTGCATCGACAGCTTAGGTCATTTCGCACATTGGCACCCACCGGGATTCGAACCCGGGACCACTTTCACCAAAGGCAAACGCGCTTTCCACATGATTATCCGGGAGCCAGTAGGCGTACAGTACATCTTTACTTCAGTTAGTAAGTGCCGCAGAAGATAGAAACTTGATAAATATTATTCCAAGACCTAGTTTTCATGGCATCTGGATTTTAGTCAATAGTGCCCAAGCTACGTCCCGAGATATTTTACGCCTAAATCATTTCTGATCATTCAAAGCAGGTATCATTTTAGATAGAGATTTTATAAATCACCTATGATACTAAATACTCTTTATTAATTCAATACAATGTATCAATCCTTTGATACAGAAATTCAATGTTAAAAAGGAGGAACTCTAAAATAGTAGAATATCCTTGAAATAGAGAAACAACTGTTGTCCACTGATGCATATTGTAATGTTCCTTGTAGCCGGTCTAGTGAAAGGTCTGAGCGCCTCTGATATAGGATGTCACCTTCTTCGCTGAGCTCAAAACCTGCCTTTACTCATTCGTGACCTCTGGAAAAATTTGACGCGTAATAAATTTACAAGGTCATTTCACCGAACTGCACGTATGTTATATATCACCCATTGAGGAGAAATGTGAGAGAGGATTTGCAATGCAAGGATATGAGAAAAACTGGGTGAAATTTAGAAAAGAGAACGTAATTGAGAATACCTAGAAATGGAAAACACAGAGAGGCGTAGCAAATAATGGGGATCGAAAGAGAAAACAAGCGAGGCAAAGGAGGAACGGAAAAAGGGAAAAAGTGGGTGCTTGAAAAGAGAGAGGAGGAAGAGGAGACTGGATGAAGGGTCTGAGAGAGAGAAAGGGAAAAGCGTGGGACTGGTGCGGTATGAGAGAAAAAAATGAGAGGTTTCTGAACTCGCGTTGAATTCTGGGAGAAAATAATAGCGGCGTTATTAAAAGTTGCGCGCTGAAGAAGGGAGCAAAGCGGAAACTGAATGGAAGCGAAGTGAATGGATAGAACAACGGGAATTTGATGGCGGGGAAGAATGATTTTTGAGCGTGGATTTTAGTTTCGCCAAGGGACAAAGTGAGAGAGGGAAAATTAGCGGAGGCTGAGGTCTTTCGAAATCGGGTGAAGTGGGAAGGGTCAAGAAAATTGGGAGAGGAAGGGCAGAGATAATTGCGACGACAAGGTAATGATGAGAAGGAAGACATCGGGATTGGTTGCTGAGTGAGTGGGACGCAAATGTTTGGGTAAAGGAAAACGAGGTAAGGAGACGTATCTGCCTCTTGAGGAACTGGGGGAGGGGCGAGAAGAAGTAAAACGATGTTGAATGGTTGGGGGAAATCTGGGAGTAATGAAATTTTGAAAGGCAGGCTGAGGGAAATTAATCACCGTGACACTCTGTGTGTATCTCCCCTTCCGAGGTTGGACCCAGTTTAAGATTATCTAATGTGACACCGTAGGAGGATGGATTCACAGGTCTTTCGTAAGCTTTCAAAGACCATTAGCTGATACTTTTGACAAGATTTTATTTGAATATTTGAACAAATGTGCCATCACCTATTCTTTGGTTTGTATAAGATCAATTCATTAGCAGTTATGAATCCTAGTTTAATTTAAATCACGATGATGGTTATAATTATGTTTTTTTGCTATCGACAAAGTAGGAAATCGCTAGTCGCCTTGGTCAATTTTGTATTCATTTCCGGAAGAATTCTAAAAATTGTCGTTGTATCTTTTTGATTGGTCGGATCTGAATTTCTCACTGGTTTCTTTGAGATTTGAGTTTCTTCTACGAAATTACCATAGATGGTTTCACGGTGTTGTTTTCCTGCTTACATTCCACGATTTTTCATATATTTCCTAATAATATAAATCTAAATCGAGTGTCGTCTTAAAGCTGAACAGTTTGTTCAAACTGAAGTAACCCTTAGAAGTCCTTGCAGTTTTGATGCTTCCAAAAATAGTACACTGATGCGACAATTTAATTGCATCGAGGTTAAGCTATCAATAAGTTATATATCTTCTATATTCCTTATATAAAAATAAGCTGCATCCGACAAAATGAATGCATTCAGTTCATCTCTTATACCTTACAGTGAAAATAATGTAGGGTCAGTGAAAAATAAAGCCTTCATCCTTTTGTGTATGCACAGTGTACACAGATTTATAGATATAAATCGCGAATATTTTTATCAAACTTACTTTAAATATGTCATTACTATTCAAAAAAAGAACACTTTTAAAATTTGTCGAAACCATTTCTAAAGGAAGAAAAATAGCGTATAAACGGTACATCCTTCAACGATATTGCGAAATCTCCCCGTAAGAGATGTGCTCCCAGTCACGTATGCTGCATAGCATCTCTGATGTCTCTTTTTTATGTTGTATTCATCGCGATTCTTTGATCAATACTTTCCTTACGCAGCTCAAGCTGAACAGAAGCCATCTAGATGTAGACATTCTTACGATCTCTTATCGAGACATTCGTGAAATTTATCGCCCTTAAGTTTTTTCTCCTTTAGTGCAACGACGTTTTCTGACTTCAGCTATTCGGCTGGGTCTTGCAGACATACTCTTCATACATTTATGGTTTACATTTTTTTCGCATTTAAATGTCTGATTTTTCGTTATTTTATGCAATTCTTATATTCAGATCATGATGAAAAATTTAATATAAATTTAAATATATAAATAAAAAGCTTGAGATAGCACATCATGTATTTTTGTGTGAAGTATAAGATTTCATAGAAATATTAAGTTTAACGAAGAAATTCAATTAATATATCTATGTGAACTATTAAATAATAGACGGTGAATAAAAAATTAAATTAAACATAAAATAGTGCAAGGAAAAATGTGTTTAATCTGATGGTACTGTAACGCACACGAAAAAATAGACACCATAAACGGTTGGATTCTGACAATTTTTTAATTGAATCGTTTATATTCCCGTTACTATGATTTATGTTGCCACCAAAGTAAATGGACGCTAGAGGTCTAAAAATAATCAGTTATCGGTTCAATGGGTTTCAACTTACTTTTTGTTTACTGTGTTGTTTGAATTAACCGATACTTTCGGTTAAATTAGTCTTTCCCCTCGTTTCTTAAAATGGGAAACATCGCAGTACATTAATAATGTAATTTGCAACGAGCCTGACTTAGCTGTCGAGATGCAAAATTACCTCATCAGTAGAGTTCCCTTATAAAACTACCATTACCGCAAATGGATTGGTAGTCATATCAAGTTTTAGACCGTGGCGTAGATCACCGTGGATTATTTGATATCTTAGGAGAGGAGACGGTAGCTCCTCCTTCTGACAAATGGCGTACACTGCGAAATAAAGAGGGTTAGCTTACGTACGGGCTACGAGGCGAGAGATGAATAGCAAATGATGGGGATTAAAGCCGCAGAAGCACTGGTTTAAAGCAGTTTCAGCCGAGGTTGGCGGAGGTCTCATGGGCTTTAATGGGCGTACCTCTGCGACGACACTCGTCTATCCGTCTTCCTTTGTTATCTCCCCCGGAGTACGTGGGTGGACGTGTGTTGGTCTCGATTCTGACGCAAAAGTCCGCGGTTCAAAGTGGGGGAAATTGTGGATTTACGAGGAGGGCGGTTCTATTTATACGCCAGCGGTGGTTCAACAGACGGAGATCCGTCTCCGCCTTCTGGGAGATCTATCGAGATAGGAGAAAAGGTGCTCCCTTCTTCACGCTCTTCTTTCTTTTCCTATCTTCCGAGATTAATTAGGTTTCTCACGCATCCCGCCAGAAACCCCTCGGTGCATGATTTTTATCCGTGGGGAACCGAAGGGAAACTTTCCGAGGGGTGACGCCGTTTTTTTCCCGGCCGTCGTCCTCTTCGTCGCCCGCTTTTATTTTCCAACCCTCCTAACCCAGGTTCCCGCGTCGCGTCGGGGTTAATTGGACTCAGTCGTCTGCGGAGGAAAAATTTCCTTTTCCCTCAAAACCGGGAAATGAAGGATTGCTCTCTGAATGTCCGGGCGCTTTCAAACCCTCGACCTGCGAAATCGATACGGAGGTTGGTATCCCTTCAGCCCACGGACGACTGAAAGGATTTCATTTAACGGAGAATCAGGAGTCTCGCGTCACTTAAGACTTGCAGTGCTCGCGCGAAGGAGATGCCTCTGCATCGCTGTTCGCTAACGAGCAATGTATACCAAACGAATGCCATAATTTGGAATATGTGGTTGGAACTACTTCAGGAAATTTGCTAAGAGAGGACTGTTTTGAAGTCTAATGATTAACCTAAATGCATGAAAGATTAATAATTATTTTTAAAGACAAAAAAAACTCTATTCCACTGGCTCGCTAAAAAGTCCGAGTCCTCCAAACAAAATGTATGTGTGCTCTCTGTGACCCTTCATACGATCAATATTGACGCAGTCCTTTAAACTATTACCTTATGAAAACCGCTTGTCTCTACGAGTTATCAAAAATACCAAAAACTATTTCTCTAGTCACCATAAAGCAAACGTGTATAGTTAAGAGCATATATGTGTTAGGATAAATGTATAAATAGCCCCACGGGGTTCCTGAATATCCATGCGGGTAACATGTTCGTTTTTGTGAAAGCGGTCCCTGGTTCGATTCCCGTTGGTAGCCCATTTGCGAAAAGAATTAAGCCGTCGAAGCACTATTAACAATAATACCACTATAAATAGCCGGCTTAGCCATTTTAGTATCACGTTCGTCTTCGGTGCAATTGGCCCCGGCTTCAAATCCAAATAGGAGACCAGCAGAGTGAAAAATCACACCATACACCACGGTCTCAGAAAGTAAAGAAGACGTCGATGCGCTTACCGAGGGTCACCAACTACAGAGATCGCTTGGCTGAACCTTATCCTTACATGGATTGTAAGGGCTGAGGTTAATTATATATTTTTGAATTGAGAAAAGTCAACGATTGAAATTAATCACACTACGGGTAAACCATCTAAGCCTAAAATAATCGCTTGTGAAAATCCAAGAGAAGATTCTGAAGAGGACGATGTTATTTCACCGACGCTGTTCCATGTTGTTCGATTTTTCAAAAAATCACGAGTGTTCGTATCCTTAAAATGAATGGCATGGAATAAATGAAGCGAAACCTTGCAACTGGTAACTTACAGAAATTCTGTTTGAATATAGATCAAGTGAAACCTCTCCAAAAGGTGCTGATCCGAAACGTCATCACACTGCTTCTTCTTTGTGGTCCACTAATAGCAGTGCAAAATCTTTTAATGCACAATTTCAGAATCACAATAATTCTGAAAAGCATAAAATTAAAAAAGTATTTACTTTTTGATATCCAGTAACCATTCTCAACGTCAGACAATTGCGTTCTTTCCGAAGAAAGCAGAAGTGAAGAATCGGCAGCACTCGGTCAAAAAGATGCCTTTTGGGATTTTCGATATGGCACTTCTCACTTTCAGAATTAATATTTCACGCCATTTAATCCCTCGTTATAATTAATAGGGTCAAGCTGCGTGAAGTAGAAAATTTTCTGATTCAACTTGCTGCCGAATCAGCTTTCCAGGTTATCTGATGTTGCCTTCGAACTCGAAAAACATGAGTGGTGCCTGAAAGTCTCCTTTATGTAGAAAATTAGCCTCGTAAGAAAAAGGTTCCCTTGCCCTTACGGTTTTAAATAATAAAATATTATTTTCCCACATCAGGGTCATAAATTATCACAAGCGTGATAAACAAAAACTAACGGTTCGATATTCTTAAGTATTTTACTTATGTATAAGCATAAATATAACTTCTGACGCCGATCTAAGTGTAAGCGGATTTATTTACGAGGATGATCTTCTGATTACCTTTCCGTCTGATTCTTGTTGTCATGAAACACATTTACAACTCTCTCATTAACAATTTCAATTCGCGGAGACTGATTTTGTCGCTGTCACTTCCTTTCGCATCAGAAAGGGGCAAGCGCTCTTTCAGAGACGGGAAGCACCAGATTATGTCTAGTATCTTCGTTGAGATCTTTTTAGCCTCGCAAACATTTTAAGAGCCCCTCACGCTCTCTTAAAATCCTGAGTGTCTCACATTCGCCTTCGTGTTGATTTATCACGAATCAATCGCTATTTATGTTTTCCATTCGAATAAATGAACAAAGAACAAATTTTATGCAATTCGACTGCATCGTTATGTCATTAGTTTCTATTGAACTTTTAATTCTTATACCGGATTCAGTTTAAACTATCTTGCAGTAAGATGATCTTTCATGTCCAATAAAACGATTTTCCAACCTAATTAATGTATTATAAAATAATTGTTGGTTTAAACATTAAGAATTCAGAACTCAAAGGCGAGTCGAGGTATAATGTTTCATTTGATTTCATGTTTGTGATGTAATAGAAATATAATTTTTGCATTCGTCTTTAACAAATGTGATATATATTAACATCTTGTTAGCTATAAAAACTCTAGTATTAAACGTAAAATATTCTTCTTGGTAGTGGATACAAAATGATTCGCAGGGTCTATTACGTTAATTGCTGAGAGAGATATCCAAAGGACGTTATTGGTTGGTTCGTAACTTTGTAAAATAGCATTATTATAACTAAGTTACGCTAGTTAGTGAATTTGAAAAAATCGAGAAAATAAGCCGATAGTGCAATGCAAGAAAAGAATCTTATGTTTCCCAAAAAACGAACGGAGACAATATTGAATTTATCTCAATTTAAGCTGCAAGTGCATATATTAGCATTATGTGGTGCTACGTGAATGGGAATATGGCAATAATATATTTTAAAATGGTTTATCTTTTCAATGGGGAAGTATTAATAAAACGACTTCGGTTAAAATGTTCCAATCTTGCTATATTTCTAAATCAGGCCGTTTTAGGTATGTGCGTGACTTGATTCTCCAGGTTCTGAAGACTATATTTAATCCTAATTTACGATCCCAAATACCTTGATACTGTGTAATCGGTAGTGTTTCTCAATTAAGAAAGTTTGCGCTATAAGTTTTTCAACAAGGGCTTTGAAAAGTATTTCCAATTATTCTTGCAGTTTTGATTTAAGGCGTTAAACGAATCATGAAGAGCACAGGTTGAAATTTGAAATAAATCTTCGCTGGAAACTTTGGAAAATTCTTAAGACGCAATTTCAAGTTCGAAAGTTTTCTTCCAGTCGTAAAAACTTGGGGTTAAGGACTTTTCCAGCTTTATTTGGTATAGTTCTTTATTTCAACCCCTAGAAACTCAATTTAAAAGATTCGCTCTAAAAGTAGAAGGTAGCTTGATAATCAAATGCTTAATTCTTTCCCAAATTCTCATGCTTCTTTTATCACCTTTCGTGATATATCTCCTAGTTATCTAATTAAAACTTATAATGAGAATGCTCTTCCTTTAAGTTAAGTGATATTCCTTTGGTTGATTTATTT
Organism: Sympetrum striolatum; assembly: GCA_947579665.1. Lineage (NCBI taxonomy): Eukaryota > Metazoa > Arthropoda > Insecta > Odonata > Libellulidae > Sympetrum > Sympetrum striolatum. The sequence continues at coordinate 75,994,028 of OX388347.1, read as the reverse complement.
ATGTAGGGTATATCAATCAGTCTTTAAGGATAAAGATGCTAACCCCAGGGACTGACTATTCATCAGTTTGACCATTCTTTATCATATATTTCAAGCTTTATTTAGTAATCTCAAGAGTTTATCAAATTGTATACATTAAATTGTAGAGAAGATTCTTGATTGATTTCCCCGAAGTACTTTATATAGTATTTTATATGTATATTACTTTTCCTAGTAGGACTCAACTATTTATGCAATGACTACTATCAACAAGGATCCTGCATAGAATGCTACCGTCATTGAGATATATTATGTAGTTCAAAATAAAAATACTCCATCGATAGTTTTAATATTATTTGAAGTCAAATATTTAAAACAGATACATTTCAGTTAACAAAATAATGCTAGTGAACTATTATGAAAACGATATAGATTAATTTTTAAATTAGTTTCCTTGATTAAACCGTAATCCTTTGCTTTACGAGAGTTATAGAACAATCAAAATGTATAAACGAGGAAATTTTACGGAAAGATCATTTGTATCTCTCATTTTGGAAAGAATATGTAAAACGTGGATTTAACATATAAAATTTTATGTTTATTTGGTTAGACATCAACAGTTACATGTATCAATGCTTATAAATTGCATTATGTAAGATCAAATTTGACGAAAAGTAGATGGAGGTATCGCGAATCAATAATCCACGAAAGAAGAGATAAATTGTAGAATGAGAATTTTGATTTCCTTTTCAATTTTTTAGAACTGACATATGGTAGGCAATGTTGGAGACTAAAATGTGGGCCAAAACTCCGTAACCAGGTGTTCAGTGATAGTAGAGGTGTTAAAGACCTTTTATTTTTAAAATTCATTTTCAATTACGATGTTGAGCCACGTGATGACTCAAAGAACCATCACGTACACTTCGCGAAAAGAAATTGAAAATCTTTTTTAAAATATACCTCACCCGTTCTTTCGTCTCTACGAAGGAAAGGTGTGGAAGGAGAGAATCTTCCTTATTTCATCTCCACTGCCGAGGAAAGACTTCTTTTGGGGCTTATAAAATTACGGAGACATCATCTTAAGCCTTAGCCGCCGTCTCCAAATGGGATTTGATAATGTGTTGGGAAATGGAGAGAATTCGGTTGGCCAATTCGACAGAGAATGTTGACATTTTGCTAATGGATTGAATATTTTTTGGCTCCTGAGTGATCATATTTTGGGTCCCTTCACCCATTCAATTTTGAACCATTTTCTCAAGGTATTCTCCCTTCACGATCCTATACCAACTATAACGGAACAAATATAGCCTCTATTACCCATCATCGGAAATAAATATGTCCATCAATGAGTAGAATTGAATGTTCCGAAATTGCGTCTTTTCTTGTTGGATTGGGTTTGAAGTAATTTGCACTTCGGAAGAAAGTTTGATAATCTGGAAAAAAAATGTTTCAGGTTTTTCAGACATATTTTCTACCTGGAACTCTGAAGCAAAAGTTATTTAATATAACAGATTTGCGTGAAAAAGTCTATAAAAAAATCGGAATGTAAATAAACTATCTATCATTTTTATAATGAAGTTGCTGTCATATTGATACTAGTTCGTGATACGCGACCATGATGGATGTTTTTTTTTATATTTTCTTTGGCACAGTATCTGTATGTTTCGCATACGTTTTCTCCTAGTTTTTTCCATGGAAACTGAATCCTATCGTAGTTTTTTTTCTATGGTTCCGATAAAATGAAAGCTCTTACTTAGGTATGCGGGATTTTGATTGATGACATCCATTTTGGTCAACCTAAATGTTAACCCACGAAAAGTGTTACTCATGGGGTCGCTGTGCTGAACTCGCGTGAGCATTTCCCACTCTAAGAATTCTAAGTTAGAGTTGAAGATAAGGTAAAACTATCTCCCTCCCCATTTCGTCAAGTAATAACCCTGTCAGGTTAGTTATTTTGTATGGAGAGTTTGTGGGTCAAATAAGTCTTTTGGACTGGTGATATTGCAGACAGATCATTACAGCCTTCCTTCATTATTTTAATATTTCCTTACGATGCATGATTTTTTGTATCAATATCAATAGCTTTCCAGTTATGGTATTTATCTATATTCACTGAATATTTATTATTTTGCTTAGTCTTATTTTCAAATATTTCACAGATAGCTGATGAAAACTAGAATTAGTTTTTGCATAAAATGCTTTTGCGTATTTTCACTTATTTTTTCTGTTCCGTTGCGCTTATTACTGATCATTTATTTTTAAATTTATTACTATTATTTGAATAATATTGGCTTAGCATTTCATCCTTTTATTGGAACTGGATGTTTCCACCGAAAAGGAACTGCGAGATCGATATGCATATGTAGTTGTGTTTACATGATGAGGGAATATTTGATTCCCATTCTTTCTTGGTGCAAAGGAATTTGAAAAAGGAATATGTCTACATTTAACTCGCTCCATTTCCACATGGTCTGTTTAATCCCCTCAAAACTGCATCCGAGAGATAAGCCCTCTTTGGATAGTGCTGATGGCGCACGAGTGGCAAGTGTTTGCAGTGAGACCCTCGAAAAGCCACTTTCTTCCGCCGGGAACGTGCTGAAGAGTCGTCCATCTTTTTTGCCTCTTCTTTATCGGACGTAAAAATATCTTCGAGTGATCACGTTTACGCGTTCCCCCGAATGCATTTCTTTGATATCTGTGAGTGGAAAAGTGAAATTTTGTTCATTATTCGCAAATTTAAGATTATAAACGGTATAAATTAGTAGCATTCTTCGCCACTTTCCTAATCCGACCGTTTTATTCTCTTGTAGCGATTCAAAAACTGTTTTTTGCAACATTCCAAGTTACCAATGCTTTTTTTCCATCCCCTGATGGGTGTAAGTCCTGTCTGCGGCAGACTTTTTCTCCTTCATTTCTTCGCATTCCCTGATGGGAATACGACTCTCTATGACGTCCTCTACACCCCAATCTCCTTATCTTGTAGTCAATCTCAAGCCCCAGTAACCCCTAATTCTCATTCCCATTCCATTCTTACTCCATTCTCCTTTTTACACTCCATTCATCGTTCTATTCAAGTTATTCTCCCTCTTGTTCATTTGGGGGAAATTTATAAATACCAGTGAAATTTTTGTTCATTAAATCTCTTATTTACCATTATTTCTGCATGTCCTTGCTAGTGTAGTTGCTGCATTACTATGTTTAGTAGGGTTTAATTTGGCATCAAAATTGCTTTAATTATCGCATTCCTTATCCTAACGCTTTTAGATTTTTCTGCTGATCCTCTCCAAATTAGAAACCAATAATAGTATTAGTTTTTCACTGACCATACATCAAAACTATAAATTACTGTTATTTTCAATACAGTATTTTAAATTCCCCTTTTTATTACCTCAGATGTAGGCTATCCTGCAGTAATCAGTTCAGAAACGTCATGACTTTCGTATATTGAACTTCTTCTGTGATTCATCTGTTGATGTATCTAGTCTCCGTTACTTGCATCTCAATATATCTATTCTCTTTAAGGTGCTATTATTAATTTCTAAAGCGTCAAAGGGTTGTACGGTCAATTTATAACTCTTCTGTGGTTTTGGAGGCATAATCACCCGATAGAAAGGCTGATCGATAATATCTTTAACCCTTGCGAGTGAAGGTCAGGACCCTTTCTTCTTTTTTTGTCTCCTTTACCCTTAGGGTACGCGATTCGATGGATAAAGCATGAAGATTAATTGTCTTCGCGACACTTCTACCGTGAAGAGAGCAGCGTAACTATCCCCATCGGCTGGGAGAAAAATAAAATCGATGCTTTCGAGGAAAACTCATTCATTTACAGTCCGTGGGCGCCACACAACATCAATCTTCGGTTGAAAAGCCCAGGACTAACCTCAATCTATTCGAAGCAATACGTATCTATTTGGAATTAGGTAAAAAGATGCAATCGTGCTGCGTGTGCAGTGAGCGGTTCACTCGTTGTTAATGCTGGTATGAGACTCGATGATAACGATCAAAATAAATCTTATCGTTGAACCTTGAAATCTCAACATTAGTTATCACTTGGATCAGAGTTGGTGAAACCTTTTTTCAGACCACATGCGTCCTTTTTTGGGCATTCGATGCGGTATTTTAGTCTCTTCGTGAAACGAATTTTCATGTTTAAATGATCTCGTTCCCATATCTAGCTGATGACGCCATTAGAAATAAAATGGAAAAAAATCTTTCGGTTTACACAGCGAATAAATTCGATCTTTATGAACATTTTGATTAAAAAATGACTCTCCAACGAGTTGTTATTAGCCATTTTCGGTCTTAATTATGGAATACAGACTCAGCTAGGTAATGTTTTCTCAGATATGCATGAATGTATGTTTGCAGAAATATTTTAAAAGACCGAAGCATGTCTTGTTACGTGGAAATCGCTTTCCGTTAGTCGAAAATTTGAGTTGACGAAGTTCTTTCTCAAACTAATTTTCTTTGTTTGCCAAAACATCGCAGTAATAAGTGGCTAAATACGGGATTCATTGGATATACGTTCCTTGAGGATGTAGCCGATATTATGCGTTCTCCCTGTTATATAGGCCGTTCAGACATAGAAAGTAAGATTGGGGAAATAGATGCTAGAACAAATCGCTTCAAAAATTAATTTTTCCCGTATTTTTTTACGTGAAAGTTATTGATTATGGAAGTAGATTCATGGTGCTTTCATTCCCTACCGCACGCCGAAAGGCGGCTTGCAGGTTAAATATTCAGAGTAAGACGTAAAGACAACAAAGCTTGAGTATTTTCTTACGTAAATATATATTTAATTACTCAATTAAACCTTGGGAAGAAGGAATCAATAGAGACATTCATTTGAATTGTAAACAGTGTACCAGTATTTTGCATATTAACCACCTACTCCGATGAGTGAATATCCAATCCTGCAAGAGAACGTTCCCTTGGTTTATACCAAAGCAGGTCGGGTTAATCTTTGAAAAAGTGATGAATTTAAGCTAATCTTCCTCCGCTGCGGCCCCACTGACTGCCTAATTCGGTAATTGGCTTTGGGCTCAGAGTCAATGGAAATTCAATCGCATGGAGTGAGTCTGGAAGGGAGGGTTCATTTGACCATTCCCGTTGGCCAGTCCACCAATTCCACGATTTAATTCATTTGAGTGAAGGGTACGATCCTAACTCAAGTATGATGAAGTCAGTCCCTCACTTTCCGTTCACAAGGAAAAGAGGGGGAAGTAATTGGTCTAATTAGGAAGCTTTTAGATAGGTAATGTCTGTTTCCGCCTTTTAAGGACCCTGAAACATTTAATCATTGTTAAAATCGGGTTACGTTTTGGGCAAAGGTTTGTGAAAATACATTCTTAGACGTGGAAGTGCACAGGAAAATACCGTAATGCTGAGTTATTATTATTATTAATGCTACAGTTTGACGGAAGTCGGGTGGTAGCCACATTGTTACTGCGTTGTTAATTGACAAATCTTTCCAGACTTAAATTATTACAACTAAAATTCCTAAATAACATCATTATATTGACAAACAGGATAAGGTCACGCTGTTAACAACGAACATATTGTAAATTTAACAATGTCTTCAGCAACAAATCCAAAACCCCTTTCATACTATACATTTTTATAATAGCTCAAAGTATCTGTTTTAAATTTTTAATTGTTTTAGGTAAGGACTTGAAGGCTTTTTCAGGTAACATATTCCATTCCCTAACTTCCCTATTAAGAAATGAGTATTTAGCCGCATCCGTCCTTTGTTTTCCTAATTTTAATTTCTCATCATTATCGCCTCGCGCAAAATAATTTGGGTTTAGTAATTTTTAACTTAATTCCCTCCATGCTTGTCCAGCGTTTTTTACTAGAAAAATCCCTTTTTTTCTAAAGTTTCCCACCCAAGAATTTCCAACATTTTCCTTACAGTTTGTATTAAATATTTCGTTACGTTATATTAGTTCGTAGTCGAGGATGGATATATTTCAATGGAGTAAAAGAAAAATAGAATTTCTATTTAAGTTTCACAGAAATAAAATACACTCGACCGACTTCAGCCGAATTTATGATGGCCGAACTCTAATCTGTTGGGTTGGAGTACCGCCAGGTAGAGCCTCCTACTTTGATTCATAGTCGAGCTTTATGCTTAAAGTTAAATTTTAAATAAAACTTGGATTTTTAATTCGGAGGATAGGTCAAATACGGTATCCTTAAGTGATAATTAAACTGTTTATTAGCATGATATATCGTGACATAAATTTAATTGAATGCAAACCTTTCATCGAATGAATTTTTCTTTTTAATTGGTTAATCTTTCTGTTTAGTTTTGATTTGAATTATATTCCCCCTGCCACGCGCCACTGGCGGATTGCAGAGTTTAAATGTAAATATGTACTATTTATTTATATTCCTAAATTTACTACTTTGGAAGTTTGAAAGCCAACATGTTACACTTCAATGAACGGTTCCAATGCTCATAATCCCGGCGAGGGTTATATGTAACCAGAAATAACAACATCCTGGGAAACTGGCAACCCGCAGGACACCCACGTATTTCTCTCGCATATTCACAAGGCGGGAAAGGAATTCGAAATTCTTGTTCTAGATTTCGCATCAGCTTCGAGAGATACGAATCGCAAGAAATAATGAAATATGGGAAATTAATGTTCGCATTGGTTTGTCTATAGGGAAGTCAAACAATCCTCGATTCAGCTGTATTTCATTTCCTCTTCCAAAGCGAAGGACGTAAATCAGATATCCCTTCCGTAATTGAATTTTCCCATTGGCGTGCTAACTTAACCAGTCTCCTGGTTTTCCAAACTTTTGAAGTTTTTCGGTATTCACCCCCTTTTATCAGAGGCACTCTCTTGATGAAAGGTCAGATTCAAGGTCATCCAATACTCCTAACAGATGTACTCCTGGAAGCAGGTCAGGTTTGTCAAGAGTAAAACTCGGCTCTTCTCATTCATTTTGTCATCTTCCCTTTACTTCAAGCATGAGTCGCCTAAATATGTTCACCATTGTTTATTTATTACATCAGTTTGGTTTGCGACGCTCTGAATCACTATTGGAACAAATTCCTTGGCAGTTGTTCAAATAAAGGACAGTGTTTTGTAAAGGAAATTATCGTGTGCTTATTTAATATCAAATATCGTAGCGTAAGGGCAGCGCCAAAAATATATTTAATGCATCTCGCAACAAATTTGACTTAGCATTAAAGGATAGGAAGCATACCATTGACTTAAGACTTGTCTCTAAAGCCGAAGCACAATAACAGTTAAGAGGGAAATAGTTCCCCAGGGAAATTGGACCACCGGGCTCTTCTGTCAATTGCGCTCATATTTTAAGACGACTCTGATAAGAGCCACGGAAAATACTGTAATCTTTGTTTGAATTAAAATGAATAGTATTTCTAAAAAATAAATTGTATTTAAAGTTAAAAGAAATCATGGATGTGTAACGATGACAAACAGAATTTAGAACATTTCGTTGGATTTTTACGCGCACGTGACGTCCAAATGTAGAAATTGAAAAAATTATTATCTTTTTTATTATTATTATAATTATTATTGCAATGCTACGAATTGATTGATTTTGTTGGGAGTATGCGCATAAAGATGTATCAAATCATCTTGTCTTTCTCTTATTTTATGGCTGTTTTCATTGTTCAACTGAAGGGTATCAGACACGGCGCTAAAATGGATCATATTGCTGATAAATAAGCTTTCCACTCCGTTTGATAATTTTATTTACCAAATAGATAGTTTTATTTGGTAAATTCCGATATATTAATTATAAATAATGAGTTTATCCTTCCATTTGACATAAAAATTACCTAGAGACGCCGGGTTGTTGAATCACCTACTCAGCTAATTTCAAATAAAGTACTTTTATCTTATAAAATGAACATGATACCGAACTTCCTGTGAATTTAAGAAATTCGTAAGTTTCGATCCTGTGTTACGGCTAGATAATTTTAATTTGATAGAAATAAAATATTCGTATACAATTTAAATAATGCTGATATATTACATTTCTAGAAGCAAACACAGTAATTTTCACCTACAGTTTTGCTTAAATTCTAGTACATATTTATTACTTGAACATGTCTCCATCTACATGACAGTTAAAGTTTGAATGTACTTAGCTAGCCTCTTTTCGGCAAATAAGAGGGAGTAAGACGCAATTTCTATGCTGTTTATTGTCGCGTACCGTCCACAAAAAAAACAAAATTTAAAGCGGCTAGTTTAAGCATCAATTATCCCGATTCCTCTCGCTGCATCCGTTATGCATTGATAGCACAGAAACCTAATAAAACCTCGTGCATGTTTTCGCTCTGAAAGTTTGAACGCAGTCCATAAATAGTCCATTTAAATGGGTCGAAAGGCTTTACGATTCGTTTTACGGCGACCGAATCAAATCTCTTCTCGCTGGCAAACGGGTATTGAAACGTACGTCGGATCAATTTCGCCTACATTTTTGGTTCACGGAGAGAGGCTATATCGAATCAACGCTCGTGAGCGCATCCGAACGGGAGAAAATGGCCATCCAAAAATAGGGGAACACGGTTATGAAAGGGGGGTAAAATCGTTTGGAAATTTCTCGGGCGTAGTCCAGGAGAGAAGACGGAAGAGAGGATGGGAAGGGATGGAAGTAGGGATAGCATCGGCGCGTTACCCTGACAACAGGCTCCGTACCCGGGGATCACGGCTCTGACCAGGGGAAGTGAGGGGATGGGAAAGCAGGCTCATCGGCGAATAACTCGGAGTCCCGAAGAGAGGCTTTGGAGGCCGAATAGCTATTTAATCCTGGTGTTCCTCGACTGAAGATGAAAAGGACCTCCGTCAACGGGGAGAAGGTTCTCCGGGGTTCCGTCCTTTCATAAGCCGGCGCATCTGAGCCACTCCGTCCGACAAAGGCCTCGCATGAGCCAGCGCTTCTCTCATATTTTCGGAATATCATTCAATATCAAGCTCGTCTCCGTAAGCGGCCTAATTTTTTGTCGGTTTTGTGTCTATGTTGTCAAATGACGGCCCAAGATTTGTCTCAAGAAACGCCTGAGTTGCATTAGACGTTTCTAAGTCGAGATCATCAAGTCAGATGATGTTAATACTTGATATGATTCGAATAATCCAAAGCATAATATTTTGGGACAAGGCGCCCGGGTTATCCCAGCCTTTTCCCTGATTTTATTCTTGTCGTCCGGAGTTTTAAACGGTATTTTCAGGAGACCTAAATATTTAATTTAAAAGTTCTAAGGAAAAACTGACTTGAAAAAATTCCTTTGAATTTTTCCGGGGTGCATGCCCTTATGTGCAAATATACTCTAACCCTTTACCTTACATTTACTTTAATTATCAACTATTGAAAAATCATATTTCTGTCAGAAACTAGTATGTTGTTTTTATTGTTACACATCAATATATTTAGCACTAATCAATAGAGGCACTTTCTCGATAATGATCTGTGCTAAACGGTTCAGAATCATGTAATGCACATATTCATGACTCACTCTATTGAAAAGAAGAGGTATTTTAGCTTAAATATTATAATTTAAATATTGAACTTCATTGGAGTCATTCTATGTAAGACAGGAATGTCACGCAAGAAGTTTGTGTGATCAGGCGTAACCTTGGGGGAAGCCATTTTAGTGTAAATATGTTGACCTTCCTGGGTATGAAGATGATTGGAGCGTACATAAGTCCAGTTAATGTCACGGATATTTGTTTTCGACGATGTAAGCCTACCGATTTCCTGCATCCACACTCTATAAACATCATTTATTATGTGTATCTCATTTATTGGTGGTTATTCTATCCGTACGAGAGTAGTTTACTGTATTTTATACTCCAATAATGAATTGGCTCATAAAAGCAGCTGACACAAATAATAGAGCGAATGTATTTTGGTTTTATTTTGATGAATGTTCATCGATATTTCTGGATGTTGACGGTTTTAATATGTATTGACAATGGTAGAAAATTGAATATTGGCGCCATAGATATAACGATTTGAAATGGTTGAAAACAGGTTAGAGAATTCCACGTGGTAGTAACTATAAATCTTGAATGATACGGAGCTTGAAAAATAAATTGGGTTGTCAAAAGTTAGGAGAGAAAATTTAATTATTTTATGCTAATGGTAAGAACAGCCGCGTAATGCTTTTTAACGGACACATAAATATGAGTGCATTAAATGTAGAGCTATAGATAAACCGTATATCATCTAGTTCCAAGAGTAAATCGATGATATATTACCTCACTTCTAATCTTACCTAAGCATAGATAATACTACGGAGCAGCTCTCCTATTTCATTAAACTGATTCAATGCTCGTGTGTAATTGATTAGTCAACACGCCTTAAAAGCAAGGCTACGAATCAGCCCATTATATTTTCCGACAGAAGTTTAAAGTCACCAATTAGACCGGATTTCGATGAAATTAATAAAAACCGTCCTCTAAAGTGTTTATTGGATGTTTGATAAGTGCTGACGTGATTAGGATATCACCCTCACTCCTGATATCCTTCTGTTTATAAAAGGTCAGAGGGAAGTTTGCGAATCAATTTCTACATCGCTTCCTTTATAGATATTTCCCTCGTGCCGTGCTACAGATTTCTCTCTTTCTAGGAAGAGGTGGGTCTCTGGGAAAGCGGAATGCCCACGTTTACAGTCAGTCGCCTGTTTGGTCCCCGACCATTCGTTTCTCCGCTACTCTCTGAAAGTGGAGCCAATCCCATTCCTTTATTGCCTTTTCTCCATAGTCACTTCCCGCTGTCCTCGTTGTCCCCGTAAGCCTTTCTTCTCCTGACACTACGCCCACTCTCAGCGTCCTTTCCAGCTTTCTTTCCCGCTCTAACTTTCTTTCCTGTCCTCTCCATCCTTTTTACGGTATTTCGCATTCATTTTTTATCGGATACCTCCCTTTATTCCTTTTCGAATTTTTTCGCCGGATTTCACCTTCTTTTTTTGTCTTTTTTACGGATGGAGGATTTCCTAGAAGGCTATTTTTTCCTTTACCGCTCCGCTGAAAACGCCTTAACCCTATTGGAAAGCGGAAAGTTAGAGGTAATCGGGTAGTAATTGCTGTATTGGTTATCTCCGATGCAGACTTCAGTGAAAAACTATTTTGAGTGCCAAGGGAAACTTTGCTTATTATTTTGTTTTTTGTATGGAGTAACAGGCTTCAGCACAGAGAGTTTTTGACCCGAAACTTTTCAGTTGATACCAAATTTGTTCGTCTTCCTGTTTCATGCTGTCCAATTGTACGTAGAGAATCCTTCTACAGAGAGTTTGGTAAAAATCAGCAATTTGGTATCGCTTCGCATGTATCATTCCTCAAAAACAACATAATATTTTATACAGAAGATCTATGAAAAACCAAACATCTATATATCATAAAGTATTCTTGAAATAATTTTAGAGTTATGAACCTATTTTGAAAAATCTAAAGAGACAGGTTTACCTTAAAACCTAACGATTGACAGTTAGACAGACTGGATTTAAGTAGGATCATAAATTGAGAGCATTAGGTCTGTCTTTTCACTCTGTCATTAAAACCAATTCCACAAATTTTTCTCTTTACTTAACCTTAGAATAATTGTCAGCCTGAGTATAGAAGACATTGTCTGCTTTGATCATAATTGGTATGATGGATAAAATATAGAGGCGTAACACAAAATGTACTCTTTTAAGATTAAGTTAGAATTTCAGCGCAAATATGTTTGTCATCAAAATATACTATTACTAATTCGAAAGAAAACCCGTTTCCAAGTTCCATAACTTATACACTGACCATCATTCCTTTCACTAACAGCTTTAACCTATATGACGACCTTACAATGCAAATGGCGTTAAGTCCCCTACCTAATGTTTCATATTATATATATATTTAAGTATAAATTTCTGTCTCATCTCTCTTCTTCTTCCTCCACATCTTTCTCCGTACCTCTTAAGTTACTAGTATAAAAATCCCTCTCTATAATCCCCTCACGTTCTCTTATTCCCTGATTTATTCAGAGATCGTGCCACTCTTTTTCCACTCTGAAATTTTTCTCGGCCTCTTATCCGTATGCCAGATTGATGGATCCTTTCCTACCCTAAAAGTTCTATATTCCTAGAAAACCTTTTCCAGTCATTTACTTTTTAATCTCCGTCCGCTTTTCCTGTTTCGCGTCTTTTCAAAATTCCGACATCATTTTCTTCTATTTACAATTCACTTTAAGGAAATCATTTCATTTTATTCAATCATATTTCACACACTTTCTTTTCTCTATTATTATTTTTATATTCTTTATAGAACTGCTTGTTTACCATAACATAATCCAAGGCAAATTGGAATATACGAATTGGGTTTAGAAGAAGGAGTTTGGCAAGTAAAAAGTACTCAAATCTCAGAATCCAGGTTTGAAAGAGACGCTGCAGATTTCAATTGATCTACTTTAAAAATCACACTAACGTTCGAAAACTTGAAATCGAGATAGATTTTGCTTAATGAATAATACGAAATAGTCACAAGATGTAATTATTGAGTGCAAAGATGTAGAAAACATAATTATGCATGGCCATTCTTCACTGATATTGGAGCAACTTAAATTATCACAGGTTTTTCTTCTTTCAAACTCGAAACAAATTTGACTACTTCAATGTGTGGATTTTTCGTTTTCCAATCGATTGCAAGGATTAAAAAGCTAAAGAACAATGGAACTTTGTCACAGACCGGGTCTTGAACTCAAACCCTCTTTCAAGTATTTCGGTTTTCTGCTAAACTTCAATTATCATAAAATACAAGTTGCTAATCAAATCATCGTAAACAGGATGGTATAAAATGAGACGGAATTCCCAGTCGTTCTTCATTATTACTGGTAAACCTGACTGAAATATATAATTTCGACATCCTTCCATGGAGCCCTCTTTGCTCATATATTTGTGTTCTCAATGGAAGTACGTTTTATCATTTAAAGTCATAGAATATAGATCGGACAGTGAAAATGTCTAATTTTGAATTTGCTTCCTTAAAACTTCGACTTAAAATTTTAAACAGTACATACCTGCAGCTGACTAAAATGACCCTCGGCTAACGAATTATTCTCTGCTCGAAGTTTTTCTGCTTATGAAGATTTTTCTGTATCTAGAACTTGGCTAACACAAAGATTTAGCATACGAATTTTTGGTGATTGCTCGTGTATGATCTTGTCCATAAGTGACTAAGTAAACGGATCTGTTTCTTTTTTGTCTACTAAAAAGTGTGGTAGCTTTTTGAGTGTTTTATTTTAGAACTTAGGAATGTATAAGAAAATCAATCTCGGCTGACGAAGAAGTTTTAGAAAAAAATATCTCCATTCTTTGTACCACTGTGCATGCTCAAGAGTGCTTTTCTACTGGATGATAAGTTTAATTTCTTGCTTCAAACATTCCTTACTGTTGCTTCACTCATCCAATTTCCTTTTCTTCCGATTCTCTTTCGTTCTATTTTCACATTAATTCCATCGCAATCTTCTCTTGTGATTCTCCTCGAAAACATTTCCTCGTACCGCTTTCCTTATTTCAATCTGTTGGCTTCCTCGGCGGGTCCGCGGCGAGTGATGAGAATCGGAGGTTATTGAAAGAAAGGGGATGAGGGAGGCGATGACGTAGGAATGAATCGATCTCAGATTTCCGCGCCGCCTGGCGGCATTTTCGGACATGTGCCGCATGTTGCCAGATAAAGGAAGCGATGGGTGAATACGGAGAAAGGGAACGCTATTGTGTCTAGATAAGGGTGTTTATGCGACGAAGTTAGGAAGGGAAAGTATTCATTAAACCCGTCGAAATTTGACGCGAAGAGCAATTAGGGTAATAGAGGTGGAAAATTTTAAGGTGTAAAGTTCTGGATGGAAGTGCTCAGATTTCGAAAAGATTTAATTATCGTTGAAACAGCTCAATTTTGAAAATTATGGATAAATTGGGCTTAAAATATTTGAAGAAATGTCTACCTACTAATAAATTGGGCTTCAGAACATAAATACGAAGGGATGAAATTGATAATTTCCTAAGGAGTTTTAGTAGAATTATCAGAAGTTAACGTATTTAAAATGTTAAATTAATTTTATGATTATTAGTTAGATTATACGTTATTATTAGGTTTTTCCCACCTTTGATTTGATGAAAGTTTGCTAGGATAGTGACGTGTTCGCAATGAAAAGAGCTTCAAGAGAAATAGAGAATATTTACGATGGACAATATGTAAAATGATTCTGTAAACATGTAAATTTAAAATGCTCGGAAAATGTTTGAGTAAAGAATTTTTATGCTCTATCAGACTGCATTCCATTTACTGAAATACCAAATAATTCAGTTTACTTGTCAGCATACGTTGCATGATTCAAAAGATCAACATCAAGCGACTGGAAAAAATAATAGTTATTGTACTCATTAAAATATCTATCTAATAACTTATAAGCTAAATATTATATATAATATATAATTATTTAGCACAGATGGCTTTCAATAAAAACCCCAGGCAAAATTGTCAAAACAAAATATCTAACGAAGTTGAAATAATGCTCTTTGATGAGTCCCTTCCCCTAAATTTTTCCATGCCGTGGATCTAAAACTCTTTTATATACTCCAGAAATTCCGGAAACTCACAGAGAAGAGTGTAAGAATAAATAATTCAATTTGAAATTTCGACGGATGAGGATTTTTCATCAGCGAATTTTTTTCAATCTTCGACTGCTAGCGGGAGTCGAAATCAAGGTTACACTGCAAGAAAATTGGTTCGAATTCATTCGAAGTTCCGGAGAGCATGAAGGAAACTGCTCGTGTTGGGCCATTCATCAAATTTTAATGTTCGCTTCACTTCTGAATCTTCCCATTTATTGCGAGAGGAAAATCTCAGTGAGACCCCGTTTTTGCTAAAAACAGTCACGGATCACTGACTGAAAAACTCCCCGGCATTTTGGTCATTCTTTTACTTCATACATTTCCATATTTTTCCTTGTTTCTACAGACGGCCTTTCAGAAAGAAATCATTATATATTCCAGAGTTTAATGGAAACAGCAACTATAACTGTAACATATCTACATCAGCTTTATGATAATTATCAATACGTATCTAATGGTTATTGTTTTGACTGTATAATCAAGAAATCTATCTTCCATTTGTGAAATCGCGATTTATCCCAATTAAATGATACCCTTGATAAATAATAGGATTCTTGAAGAGAGAAAGTCAAGACAAAATGTTAAAGTCTTATTGTCCCAAGATTTCTAATTCAAGTCTCTCTATGAACAATATTTTTACTTTCTCCATATACGAAGTATATAGAAATTATTGTTTTCATGAAAAAATCGACTTCGAGATTTCAACGGAAATACACGTTTTGGGGTCCCTAGAACACGTTTTGACCATTTTCGGAATGATGTCTGTGTGTGTGTGTATGTATGTGTGTCTGTGCTTGTGGGCGCTCTAACGTAAAAACTATTAGTCGTATCAATACCAAACTTCATATATAGCACTGTGGTGTGTGCTGTCAGAGTTGATTAGTTTTTGAATAAATCGGTTAACCGGAAGTCGAGCTTCATTCTTCAAAGCTCATTTCCGGTTTTCAAAATATCTCCATAAATATGATATATAGGTGGGCGAAAGGCCAATTTCATCGTTTTTCTTTGAACATGTCCCAAAAAACATTATTTATAATGTTTGTGGCGTAAAAGATAATAATATATTAATGAATCACTCATCTTCCAAGTTTAGATGGAATATAGAGTTCGAAAATACTGTCGTAGATAAATATTTACATCTTATATATATGGAGAAAGTCATGTGCTGGCCACATCAGATTTTTCTAATAGTTATCATGGGTATATGAAATGGGTCAATAATGTATTTAAACCTCTGTCATACAAAACTCCGATACGCTTAAATATGTTCCTCATAGACATGTTATCAGGAAAATTTATCTATCCTTTGCACTCGATATTAGAAAATAGGATGTAAGAGAGGGAATCATCTAGATAAATTATTTTCTAAAATCAAAATGTGCTACACAATGTTTTTTACATGCAATTAATCGAAGTTGGCAAAAGGAATCAGCACAGATACTGATTAAAGCAGGACGGAGGGGAAGCATCTCAAAATTTTCCATTTTGTGCCACCCCTAACCCTGTTACAGGTTGTTTACCCAGCGTATTTTAAGCAGAGGTCTTTGACCTGTGTATTGCACTCACTCGCTGAAAAAAGATTGGCCCAAGACGTTGAATACATTATGAAAAGTAGTTTCTTCGGACGAGCTAATTAGACTCTCAGAAGCCGAGTTGGGTGGAATCGTTGAGGATTCGAGGTCAAGCAACTCAATGAAAGGAAGGAGACGGAAACGGACACATTTCATTAGCATGTCCCAGTAGCTTTCAATGCTGAATATCATAGTGAGTGAATACGTTTTATACAATTATACATATAGCATCATTAATGATTTAGCTGTATTGCATAGGTAAAAATAATCTATTTAGACAAAATTATGGGTGAATAATCATTACCTTCTTTTGGACAAATTAGTCGAAAATATGGCTCTTTATAGGAAGAATTGTACTTTGATTCATAGCAAAGTATTTTTTAACTGCATTGTTAATACTTTATGGCCAAAGTTATTATGAAGAATTTTCATCTATGAAATGGAAAATTTCTCGAAATCCTGTTCTTAAAACTTTTAATTGGAGAAGATATCCCAGGCCAAGAAAACATTATAATCTAGGTTGACTAAAATTTAATGGGTTGGTTGATGTGATGTAATTTTATTTTTAAATATCCAAAGGATTTAATCCCTATAAAATCGAAGTGATTGAGTCAGATGATTTTGCTTTAGGCACGAAATTGTTTTTGAACATTAATTTACATTCGAGATAAAAGAGGATTTTTAAAATTCAGTTTAAAAACTTAACAAAGAACACAGTATAAAAATTCGATGCATAGCATTGTTTCTTTCAAATTTCAGATGGTAATTTTTAAGTTTTCAAATTTATTCTACATTAGTTATTCGTAAATGGATTAAATACAAAAAATCGTACGATTAAATGTCAAAAATATTAATAAAATCAATAAAAGGTGGAGGAAAGGAAGAAATTGAGAAGTGAAAGTCACAAGAAAAATAAAAGAAGAAAAGTGTCCACGTGCCATACTCAATACCGTATTTAAGGTGCATGAAGTGTGAACAGATTGAGAAATCATTTCAGTTACACTGTCAGAGACAGTCGACAATGGACTCGATCATGAAAAATGTTCTTTCGCATAATTTAAGTCGAATTCTCGATGTCTTTGGCCAAACCAAGAGTAAACGAAGACGAAATAAAAATGGAGAATGTCGTATTTGCGTCCCTTTCACGTTCGTAGTGAATATGTTAACTTTATTATAGTTTCGTAGGTTGTTCGAGGAGAAACTGGAACATTAGCAAGGAAGACAGAGTCGTAATGATTAGTCGATGAATTAACACGGACTGAAATATCAGCTTCAAGACCGGTATGAAAGTGTAATTTTATATTGGTTTGGATATAATGAGAAGATGGATTACAGCGGGATGATTACGACGGTCCTTTCTCATATCCTTCATCTGACACGTAAAATGCTATTTTTTAGAATACGAAACATTAACGTAGAACAGGTTAGTAACTGTTGTACCTGTTTATAACATTTACCTCTTCAACCCCCAACATTGCATATACATCGCACTCATACCTCGATCGAAATTCACAACCGCGAAAACCATATTTAGCTCAAGAATTAAGATAATGTACCACTATGTCAGGAAAATCGCGAGTGAAATTTCAAGCAGTTGGCGCCGTAACCTAAATGCACGACCGAGTTTGTTTGTTTACGTCTTACGCACACGAATGAATTTCAGGTGGAGCCGGAGAGATACTCGACCATTTAAGTGGAAAACTCCGCGAAATTTCTGCCGAAACCGTTGTGCCAAGGGCGCACTAACCGGTTCAACGTAGGCCAACAGCACTCGGCATTCAAACGCCTTTCCTTTTCGACAGAAGGGAAAACGCTCCAACTTTTCCTTAACGATCCGTAAGCACTGGTGTCAAAAGGGGGAACTAAAAGGCGCACTGCCGCCCTTAATTGTTTTGCTTCTGGGATTTCCGTGAGACTGCTGAATTCTTGGGGATAATATTCGCTTTCGGAGGCTGAAAAGCGAGCGTCTGGGACTCCATGCGGGAGGAGATGCTTTCTTTTCAAAAAGTGGACGTAATGGAGAAAGGCTGTTGGTTTGACGGGGTTAAAAGGTTGTGGAATCACCTGCAGCGGTATGGAAGTCAACAATCGAATTTTCTACGAATAGTATATTCTTAAGGACTTTCTTAGGGCTGGAATATATTGATAGTGACAGACGGTCCCGTAGAGGAAGTTTCTGTTCCTAGTAAATGCCCCTTATGCAGCAGATTTATAATCCAGAAGCTGTGCTATTTCAATAGCAATGAAATCAGGAGTGGAACAGTGCCTGAGGTCTAATATGAGCAATTTCTGGGTTTTGAAATTTAGTATTCTTCTAATGTGAACTTCTTAAAATATACTTCCAGATACTCATCATATTACAATATTAACCATATTTTCTTGCTTCTGAGATGCATCCCAATTTCAGCCTCATATTTTGGAAAAAATAAAGCCCTTCAGTTATCTTTAGATTTCACTATTTGCCATAAATCTAAGAAGCAATCTCTTTTCCATTAATGTAAACAAAAATGTTGAAATGGCGTTATAAGGGACATCATCAGGAAGTATTAACTATCAATTAAATGAATTTACCTTTACTTTTTAGGCAGGTATTTCGGAAAAATATGATATTGACATAAACTATATAAGACGGTTGATTTTTGCGTATTTATCCACAAAAGTAACCGTTTATAACTGTCATATAAGCCGGAAAATAGAATTCTTAAGGTTTTCGTAACATTGGTAGACAAGTCAAAACCTGCATTACACTGAGGGAAATTTGCATTTTACCAATCTTGTTTGTGAATGATTTCAACCAAAGTGAGTAGGATTAGAACAGAATTCCCCTGCCTTTGTGTAGCACTGGCCGTCCATTGCCTAAAAATCTCTAAAATCCTGTCACCCTCCCTGCTGAGACGCATAATTCCGATAATTGAAAAAGGTAATTCCTACTCGCGTGTAGGAGGCCTAAAAAGCCATTAACTTGGTCCAAACAAGCTTCCAAAGAACATGGCATTCATGGAGGGGACGCAAGGAGAGTCGTGAGGTGCTAAAAGGTGGAAGATTGCGAGGCGTTTCTCAAATTTCCCCCAAAGAGTAAAGTGCTTACTGAGAGATTTGTCTCCACTCTGCATTAGTATTATTTCATGTGTTACAACTTGACCAGTGCCTACCTTACGATACCGTATAACTGATTATAAAATACAATCTCATAATAATATTGCATTATTATATAGCGAGTTTATTACCAATACAATAATTCAATATTTTAATCCATTGCAATTTAGATGGCTCTCAGATACACCAATATTTCATTTTAACATATATACCTTCCTTACGAGATATATATTTTCACGTAAAATATAACTTACTCCATTCAATTTTAAAACCCTAATATATTTTTCTTATTAATCTCACCTCTTATTAATAAGAAGTTTATTCGTGGTTCCTGATAGTCCTTCACGGCTACCGCAGTAGCGACCTGGGGACAAGTCCTCTCTGTATCAGGCAATACCCTACTCCAGCTGCAATTCGTCAACAGCAAGCTCACTCCTCCATTAATATTCTAAATATTCTGATAAAAACACTTTGTGAATTTTGGGAAGGAGGTCGAAGATTCGTGCGGGAAAATTATTCCATTGTATATATGCATAAAAGTTTTGTGCTGAGAAAAATAAAGACGAAAATAGAAATTTATAAGGGACGGCAGTGCTCGCGATGAAATCATCCTTTCTCGATAGCAAACCATTTCCTCGGCAAATTTAGAAACCGCGACGTTTAGTGCCGAACGGAGTAAGTGTTCGCTCTGTCAATGTTTGCCGACATTTCCCATCAGCCTCTGCGCTTTTCGACGTATTCATTAGCGGTCTTTGACAGGGCGATGGAAGTAAAAGACATTGAGGAAGCAATACAGTGGAGGAAGCCGTCTAAGAGGAGGAAGGGGAGGTCGTAAGCCTGTAACTCATCTCTCCAGGGAAAGGGAGAATATGTTTAATTGCCCTGTGAAAACGTCTCCGGATACACGAGACGGTGAAAAGGAAAGCGGGCGCATGTTTTAATCATCTCTCCAGAGTCTGAGTGAAGCATTAATTCCGGACGCGTGGGGATGATGAATCATCTCCCGGACGTTTACTTTCCCCAATGCCATTCACTTTCGCTTTTGAATGGCTTATATTGCCTCAGATGATCTAATAAATTTTTCCCCTGCGACGTTGTGTCTAATTTTGAAGGAAAAGGTGGCTTCTTAAGTACTGTGTGCATTTAAATTCGAATTACTTGGTTGTTCTCAGCAACGCTATTGCCCATCGCTAACAGATAAATGTAAATAAATATTAACCAATTCAGGCTTGATTACCATGATAAAATTCACCTCTGATGGTGGAACCTGGCTCGTGGAGTTTGCAGGAACTTAAATTGCTTACTTTTTTCTACATAGTTGAGGCTTCTCCAGTTCTGCAAGACAGCCAGATGTTCTTATGTATATGTATAAGAAGACCCGTATTGAGGTATTAATATTAAACCGTAACTCTCTGAAACTCTCATATCAATTACAGATAATTTACTTCATTTAGTTCGTGATAACTAAGAGAAAAGAGAGTTGCATTTTTAGAGCATATTTTAGCTGATTTTTTATGCATCAATATATTTTCGTTCAAGATTATTCAATAAAATTATCAGTTTTACGTGACTCTTTTACGTTGGCCACTTTTGTAAATATTTTCACTCATTTCATATTATGCTACCGAATGTGTATTTCTTTCTCTGAAGGAATTATTTGTAAAATGGCACGAACTTTTCCTACCACTCACCGACGTAATGTATCTTTTTTGCCATTAAGCCTTAATCCATCTTCTTCATTTGTCCAAAACAACGGAACACACTTTATTTCAGGCCACACTCTTCAACACCCATTCATTCATTCAGTCTTTCTCTTCTATCTTTCCAACCATGCTCCTCATGTAATCCTCTCCGCCTGAATCGATAAATCGTGATGTGAAAGCAAACATGCTCTCCCTTATGATATTCTATCTCGAGGCATAGGGAGATGCTTTCATCCAAAAAAGGCTCCTATGCAGGAATGTTGTATGGCTTATTTTTTATACTCAAAGTACGCCCTTTAGTAAACAGGTCGAATTTACTTCGTGTTATCTCCATTAAAGTGTACGCGATCTCATGCACGATGAATTTTATGGCTACGAATCCGATAATAAGTATGTTGATGTAACATAGAAACATGTGGAATTCAACGTAGGAAATGGAATGTTATTCATCCGTGAATTAATGGAATGCTCGAGTAGTTTGCATTCGAGTGATGGTTGTTTGTGACAATTTCATCTTTGCTGTTCTACGTATTCATAACAAAACGTAATTTCATGGGCGATCATGATGTTGGTTAACTCGGTCTAGTTAACCTAATGAAAGTGCTACTTCATTCATCAATAATTTTTTAATTCATTTCTAGATATTAATGAAATAGACGCTACCATTTCACATTAATATCCCAATCAATAAACAGGAACATTATTCATGATTTAGAAAAATTTATAGAATTCCAATTCGAAATTAACCAATCATCCTCTTTCATTACATTCTTCTCCTAAGAGGTATACATTTATCCCTGTATACATATAAAATTTGTATTCTTATATTTATTTCTTCCTTTTTCATTACTCATCTCCTTTATATAATTTGCTTTCAATTAATTACTCCAAGTTGTCTTTACTTTTATAATTTTCCTTCCTTCTCCTTTATTTTC
Organism: Sympetrum striolatum; assembly: GCA_947579665.1. NCBI lineage: Eukaryota > Metazoa > Arthropoda > Insecta > Odonata > Libellulidae > Sympetrum > Sympetrum striolatum. The sequence goes on along the minus strand of OX388347.1, from coordinate 75,972,118 downwards.
ATAGTCCTTTCCAATCCTTTTATTACAAATATCATTTCATATTTCATATGACTCACCTTTCCTTTTCATGACCTTTTCCCTCATTTTTCATCCGTTATTTAGTTATGACACATTTTTTTCGAAACATTTACAGGAAAAACGTGCAAACGTATCTTTCATGCCTAATGTGTGTACACGAGAATCTGGCGCAGATTTTTTTCTTTATCAAGAATAGCAAGCTCAACGACTTTCTCTCGTGTTCTTTATTCTGGTGTATTTGATTTTTTCTCAGGTAGTGAAAGTTAATGAGCTTACTCCTTGTAGAAAATAAATTTTAATATATTCAGAAATATGACATTTTAGGTAAAAGATATATGTATGCGCATTAGGTTATTATTCTTAGGTTCTTACGTATATTTTAACTTCTCCGTATAATATATTCGTTGGCTTTAGCGTACATCAATCAAGAAGCATGTTTTGTTTAGGAAAAGGATATATATTTATTTAAGTATACGTAACAAGTTGGCCTTCTGGCCATATCGCAACGTTTAAGGGGAACAAATAAAGAATGATTTCAAGCCTGGCATTCGCCCAAAGACAGGAGGGGAACCCCTCCAAAATATATTAAGTTTTAACGCGCATTATTTTATTATCCTTATGTTTTCTCATTTCTTACTCATACTGTCTTCTTAAGTCCTGAAGATATCTATTTTAGTCTTTAGCATTATGAAAATCTGAAAGATGACATTATTGAATATGTTGTGATATTATTGAATATTGTGATCAAACTGAATATGTTGCGATAGAGTTGAAAATATTCATAAGAGGAAGTCTTTCTTTCATCTCAGTACATAATTCTTTAATTTGTACGGCTAATCTTTAAAATCGGATATTATTAAGCTGAAGGATATCTAAAACTCTATAGTAAGGTCTAAAAATGTGATATATTTTAAGGACTAGCCTTTTATGTGAAAATATTTCGAGGGCCACTTGTAGCATGCCAGCGGAAGTTCATGCATGGCCTCTCCGCAGATCTCCATCAAAACGAAGCCTCTCCTATTACTTCCTATCTTTGACGTCTTCCATTACGTTCCTCCTCCATCTTTCAGTAATGGGTCCTCCTCATCGCTCTATCCCTCGAAATTCGAAACCATCTGCGGGCTCCAGATCACGTACATCTCACGCAACTCTTAAGGAAGCCTCTCCCAATAGCCTCTCCCGATGGCATGTCACAAGTTAAAGGGAACTTATGTGTTCCTTCCCAAGGCATTCGCTCCCTTTAGACCATTTTCTTGAAGGAACATTACCCGGAGGATGTGATCCGAAAGTAGGGTACAGAGGGTTGGGGAAACTGCCGGTGATTGTGGAGAAATTGTGGTACGTCCAAAGCTAAGGTCTTGTTCAGAGCCGAGTATGTTTTGAAAGGTGAAACAAATGAAGCGTATTTACTACAAAATATCGTAATTCGTGTAAATTGGAGCAAGCATTTTCCCCCTCAACCCGTAATTCGTGCATATTCATTTATTTTCCTCCGTTTTCACCTGGTAATCATACCAAATTGCAGCGTATAGATTATAAAATAAAGGAATGCTAAAATATTTTTACAATCATAGTCGCTTATTAAATGCACATTCAACCTCAGCAGGATGAAGAGATTAATATATAAAATAACACTTTAGTGCATACTATTTTTGATAGATTTGTGACATTTATTTGAGATCAAACTCCAGTTGATGACAAGGTTAAAATTACAGAACCGTACTTTAACAAAGTTACTGCCGAATATTTGAGTAGTTGGTTATTCCAAGTAGACTGTTTTCTGCAGTAAGGGGGACTTTATTTTACATAAAAACAATCTCCTTGTAATTTAGTGTTTCCCTTAGTCTCATTCATATTGGGTTAAATGGAAGAAGAGACTTTTAGTCTCAATCTCGCCCAAATAAAGACGATTTATTATTATTACTATTCATTTCCGAAGCAATATATTATTAAGTTGATTGATATAAAGTAAACAACTGATTTTGGAACATGGAGAAAATTTATAGAAATCTGTCATAACACAACATATAATTAAGAGCCAACCTATCACCTTATCAAGAAAAATTTGATAGCTTTTATATCCTCTTTTTCGTTGCGAGTAACTTCTATTTATGAAAAGATTAAAAAAAATTAAACCGTTTGTTTATGGAGCGAGTACTCACAATTTTCACCATGCCAAATCAAGCGGAGGATATCTTATGTAGAAAACACATGAAGATACTCACCTGAAAAGAGAATAGAAATTTAAGAATCAAAAGTTGATCAAATTCAAAGCTTGATTATAATATATTATAAATTCTTATTAGAATAGTTTACGCAAACAAAAGAAATGAGCAACATTTATAAACGTATCATATACATAATTGTCCCATAATTAAATGATGGCGAATATCACTCATATTGTGCCTCTCAAAATAATCGAAGAGAAAAATTCAGGTAAATATAAGAACTCTTTCAATTGTCTTATCTCAGTGCATCCGAAGTTAACACTTGAATCAGATAATTCTTACTCGTTTAACAAAGTATAAATTCTAACGGATCGCTACATAATAAAAATTCATTATCTTCATTCTTAAATTCAACAATTGATAACCTTCATTTTAGGGGTGAGTGCATGCAGAACCAATGAAATTCCAAATAAATTTTATTTTTATTTAACCATAAATATTCTGATGAAAGAGCACTTGTATAATATTTAATGTACGGATACATTTTCAAAGAATTCTAATAAACTGTTGCCAAACAAAACAAGTATTTTTTATAACAAGAGTTTGTATTTACGTAAGATTTCCTACAATGGTTTACAAATTATTTGTTAATGCAAAAAGTAAAGTATTGGCAAATAAGAAGAATAGGTTTAATATTTTGCAGGTATCTTCAAAGAAAAATATGATAGTTCTCAGAGAAAGTCGTGAATGGAGAAGTAAGATGTTAAATTGTCTTAAATTTTCAATTTTCAAAGAGAACTGCCATTTTCTAAGTTAAGCGAATTAGTATATAGGACATAATAACAGCTATGAAGACACGTGTGTAAAAAATTCGGAAGGATTTCTCAAACAAGTTTCGAGAAGGAACGAGGTCAAGAAATCGGGTTAGTTGAAACAGAAAGAGAGTAACTTTTTCCAGGAGATATATCTCATGCGGTTCAGCGTTCTCGTTCCTTCGCATCTGAGGATCCGAAGTTCAACGAAATACTCCAAAGGATAGATAAGAGGGCGAAAACTTTCATCCCAGTCTTCCATGGGGAACTTTTTGGAAAAGTTGGAAAATGAGGATGACCTTCCGATTGTCGTAAAACAAAGAAAACTTTTTCACCTCACGTATCACCTGGGCAATAATTTGGAAAAGAACTAGGAAATCTTTTCCACAGATAGTTAATGGGAGCTAAACTTCCGGTTTCATGTGCGGACTCTTTTTGAAGCCCTCTAAAAGTCTATTCAATGTTTCCGCAAGTTGAAAGTCACAGCTACCTATAAGGGTTATAGGTTCCTTGGATAAAATAGGTTCCTTGCTCTTTCGCTGTGAGTTTCATGATACGAAAAAGTAATAAACATTAATTAATTCAACACTATTATATCATTTGCTTGGAATATATAATTAAATTCTCAAACTAGGTAGAAAAACTTATTGCTATATAAATAACCCAAACGAAAACCCAAAAACTATATAAAAACACGTAAATATTGTTAGTAACGAAGCTTGGAAATGTAAAAGACGATCAATTGTAAACATAAGCTGTGGTGTATGTTAAGAAGACATTAAAAAAATTGATTTTCATTTATACTCCTTAAATTACACAAGCAACAAAATGAATCGTTCATAACTTTAAATAGTGGTAGGTAAAGAACATTTGGATGATTCTTATTCTTTTCTTTCGAAATCATTCACATTTTATCGACAAATAAACCTATGTAATAATGAAGTCTTCTCATTCTCATAATTTATGTTTTAAATCAAACCACTTCGTTCTTCACTTCGTGGAACTTCATCTTAAACACCTAAGATAAAATATATATTTATTTAGTCCATAAATTTGTGAAATAAAGTAATAGTTTATTTCAGTTTTATTTATAAAATGAAACTCCCAAGATAAATCAATTGTTTCCCTTCAAAATATCCAAATAATGAGATTTGTTTTAACGTAGAAGAAATGCGAAACTTGAAATTATATTAAACCTGCTATGAATCGGAGGAACAGGAAATTTGAAGCTCTGACCAAACTCCTCTAATTGAATTTTCGACGGAAATAAAAGTCGATTTCGAAAAACGATGATGCGGAAACGGAAGCATGACGTCTAAATGGAATGTTTGTACGTCCGCCGCTGCGTATCACTTCCTAACGCAGCGACTGCGGCAATGACTCACCGGAAGCATTTTGTATACATAAAACATGATAGAATCGGCCTGATCCGCTACCAGATTGGAGGCACTGGGGTAGCTTTTAATTCTTAAATAGGGCCTGGAGATTACGTCGTTTTTCATTCCGACTTCGTCAGCAAAGTTTACAAAATATCAACAATTTCTGAATAAGCTCTCCATTGATGGCTGTTCCAAGAGGTAAACACCTAGATAGCTTTTGATAACGTAAAGGAACTCACTAAAAATAATAATGCTGATTTAAGTCTCAGCGATGCAAAGAACAGTCTAATTAATACCACTGGATCAATTAATAATATATAATCGATTAATTTAATTGTTTTATGCTTATAAATAGGTATTGATTCAGAATGAAAAATCTTTGTGTTCTTCAATTAGGCATAAAATTTTAGCCATGATTATGAGTTTATTTATTAAGATAAAAATTAGAATTTAAAAAATCTGATAAAATTTGCGTTAATTAAAGACAAATTTCTGCATGCACTTGCTGCTATTACATATCATTATTTAAACTTTAATATTGGGAATAGAATTACAGCGATCCTACTCGCCCTGAATAAAGTCCTTTATTATTATTATTATTATATAATAGCATTTTCAGTGAACAGTCAGACTTTTAAGAGCAAAATTTCTTTTATCTACAACGGATTTCCATAAAATGTCGACCTACATGAATCGAATGATCAAAAGTTGATCGTATCATGCTTATTAACTAAAGATTCACCTCATCGATCATCCTTTTATATTCTAGCATTGGCTTTGTAAGAGATGAGATTAACTGCTTCCTCATAAGCCATTTGTTCCTCACTTTGAAACTCTATAATAGTACATGTTTTTCGGATTCAGGATGCACGACGTTAAGTATGTAGGAGCGCAGCCTATTTTGAGACCGGGATTGTAAGTAGTGGTTGACCTAATTCCTTGCGCTCCAATGATTTTATGCTCTGAGGCTTAGTACCCGATCAAATACTTCGACTAAAGAAAGACTAATTTGAAAGAAGATAGAAAATAATTCTTCTCCTAAATTTTTATTTATTGATAAGTGATTATACGCGTAATTTTAATAATGCACTTTTTGGTGATTGAATTTTTATGTAAGAACTTAGCTGCCTGTCGTCAAAAGTAAAAAGGATGTTCAATTGGGACTAATATCGAGTTACACAATCAAAGCTATTTCCAGCTGAAACCGGCTTTTCAATCTAGTACTGATTGGAGTCAATCTTCACCAACAATGAGAAGATCAAAGGAATCGAAAACAAATGCAGTCTCTCAACAAAAGGACTTGAATTCATGATTCCTCCTCTGTGCTTACAACATAAAAGCGATATCTAGGATTCTGTCCCTTTGGCTGCTGAATGTCCTCAATTGAAAAATGGAATACCTCTCTCAATGAAGACCAAAGATACCCTTTCGATTCAATTTCTAGAATTAATCATGGTAGAAAATGTACGAGGAAATGGAATAATAATCGGTGAATTGTTTATTCTTCCTTTTCAGTTTTAATGTTTATTTTCTTCGTTTTGATGAATTATCATTCCTTACCGTCTGGTATCCTCATTTTAAATGGAACGTGTTTGCATTTTTCAATAATAAAGTTTTACTTTGTGATTCAAAGAAAATATTTATCAACGTTTTTCAAAACATGCTTACTTATGGAAAAATATAAAACTGATCGGTAAATTATTTGGAACTTTGAAGGAGTCATTTAATCTAATAATTAAACAAATGATCGAGTCAGCGAACGAGCCTAAAATATAAGACAGAACATACCTACATTAAATTATCAGAAATAAGTAGTAGAATAAAGGAAAAGGATAAAAAAGCTAGATAAAACAAAAATGTCAGATGATAATAGTCATGAAAAAGCAGAGAAATACACTGTGTACATAGTTATTTAAAAATTATATCAGAATTAATGTCGATTTCTAAATAAAAAACGAATAAGATTTAATTTATTAAGCTGAAGAAATTACTCTCAATAATTAGAACAAAAATGTATGCAGGAATCTTCAAAACCTAAAATGATCGCTGAAAAACAGGCAACGTGTCCTATCAAAGATGTTTATAGATATAATTTAGGAATTTTTAGTTTATTTAATTCCCAAAGTCGAATAGTACCCTTTTTCCGTTGATTCTTCTGCCCTCTGCGGGAAGCCACGAGAGCTGAATTCGGTACATTAGCTCCGTAATTCCTCTCAGGGGAAAGATGTCCATTAAACGAAGTCAGAATTGATTAGTACCCGGACACTCGCTGCGAGACACCCTTAACAGCGCGTGCGTTGGAAGCATCAGCTGCTGACGCAAATAGAGAGCGGGAGGATAGAATTGATGCGTATTGGGCAGATTGGAGTACGTCCCTCCCGACTATCGATTGGCGTGACTGCGTGTCGGTGGCTTACGCACGTAGGCCAGGCAATCAATTTTCCACTTCGGTTCGTTTGGGAAAAAGTCGAGGATAAAAATGGAGAAAATACGATATAGTTTTCGAGTAAACAGTTGAAGTTTGGGTCTCCGAAGAGCGGAAGTATTTCCCCATAACTCTGGTATCTCTGCTAATTTTGGAAATTCTGGAAACGTATATTGGATCAGAGTTTTGGAGGAAACATTTTGTGCTTCCTTTTAGCTCGAGTATAAATAAGATGTTTGTTTTATCCCTCAGTCTTTGAGGTTGAGTTCGGCTCGGAGTTATTTCATTACTGAGAAAGAGACAAGAAGGAAGTTATTTGTAAATATCCCATCCGCTTAATTGGGTTGTATCTGATGAGTAGAACCTTTATAACTTATTTTTAGGAATATATATTCTACATGTTGAACTTATGGACACAAAAATATTCGATTGATTGAAATGTATACCTTCTTCCTAATTGCGAGGTGGCAGTTTTAGAGTTTTAATTGTGGTGAAATCGATATATAAAGAATTTTTCATACCTCAATTTTAGTATTTTAGAAATTTATGCCACTTACGTTTATAAGATAATGAATACGAGAACCTCAATGAAAAATTTCAAAGAAGGAATTATAGAGAAGCACATATCCAATCAAGTAATCAGAATATCCATCTTACAGGAAAATAACTGCAAAATTGAGGAAAAATATTTCTTTCTTTTACTTTGTAGTGAAGCAACAAATATAGCCGAGAGATTGCAAGTTATCGAAAGAAAATGTTGTGTAATAAAACAAACTTGTTGATAATGCTTGACATGATGGTGATGAACCTTAGAAAAATTTTACTATTATTTTCCTATTCTTTTTTTTAGTTAAGATTCAACGTGGAGGTTTAGAAGATGATTTTCGTCTCACTTTACTCACAAGATATCTGTCAGATGAAGTAGCTGAGGCTGACGAAATTCCTCATCTCTAAACGTGTACATCGGTATGTTTCAGGAATACAGTACAAGAGAAAGACCACCTTTCAAACATCTTATAGCGATTCCTTGAATTTGCTCTTTTACATGGTCTAATCAGGACACTCACTTCTCTCTTTTAAGTAACCTTATGTCGGCGTCGATGAGAACACTATTCACACTCGTGTGCAATTAACCTCAAAAGTCCCGGTGCTTCTGTCAACAGAAACGAAACAATTCCCGTAGTTAATTACCTCTCGGAGCAGAGGAACCCTAACCGTCGTCTATTTTGGGCGCGACCTGTTTACGATGAATGTCAGGAGAAGTCGTTGCGAAACTCCGCCCATCTTCGAGTCCACATTGTGTTTGGCGCACGTTTGTGTTCGTGAATCCGCACGAAAAGGTGTTTTTGAGTGTCGCTCCCTCCAAATTATTTTGCTTTGGCTCATCTAATTCTAGTGTGACCTTGTTCTTGTTCGGATTCCTTCGCAGGAAAAAGGGGGAGCGCTGATTGCTCATTTACTGCGCTACGCTAAATTTTTAAATGCGGCTTCGAATCGCGAAAGTAGCCGAGTGGAGGAGAATTTTCCTCATGAGGTTCACATCATACTGTAGACAATAAGTGGGATGACACAACCACGTTACTAAAGGATTATGTAACTTCCAAAGGCTTTCATTTCATCGATGTAACTATTATAAAGTTGTTTTATCTGAAATAGGTAGTAGAAATTGTATAATTCTATATAGTTTACCATAGCTATACTATTATGGTGTTTATGGTGTAAGGTTTGTATGATTATCCATATTAAAGCTTACTGACAAATTTGAATACTTTAACCTATTTTTATCTTTATCTCTTTGAATATTATTCTGGAAAATCCTCTTGTCTTCTTTTTAATTCAATCTAAGGCGATATAAAAAAAGTTCAATTATATCTTTCGTTATTACTTTCTTAAATTCGATTTATTCTTACTATATCTCTAGAAATTCGATTAAAGCCATATAATTGTTACCATTTTAACAAATACGACTCAAAAGACCCGTTAAGAGGTGTAGATGAGGCTTGCTAAATACCAAACCAAAGGCCCATACGAAAGGAAAGCTTTTTCACGTCATTCTTTTATAGTAATATATTCGTTATAAAAACGCAATCATTTCACGAATGAAACTAATCTACCTTTCCTTGAACCCCATTCGATCTGTTTTTCAAACGTTCAATAAGTAGATTACGTAATATACTTTGATCACTTTAATATGCAAAAGAAAAAAATTAGATTAATATCTCTTAGCCCTGAAAAATGTGCAAATAAAAATTTAATACAGCAATATTTAGTTCGTCACTAATTAAAATGCATCACATTGGTACCTTATGATTTCTTGATTGCTTGATCTTATTGACCAATACTTAATTTGTATCACGTGGTTCTTGAGAATTTATGCCCGTTGCATGAAAAAGTCGATATTATTATTTTAGAAGGAAGTCGCAGAATATAAGATTATATTATGAACCTCTTTATTTCGCAAATTTTTCATCACGTATTCTTAAATGGATTTCATTCGAGTCATAAACGTCATAAATCGTGACACATATTCGATCGTTCTCCTGAATGTCGTTCTTAGGCCCGTGAGATGAGTAGAATAGAGAAAGTAATTTGGAGAGATGGAAAATAAATGCACGAGATGGTGGAAGAAGAAAGGGCCTTCATCGAAGAAAGTAAGCGGAGACAGGGGAAATGGGCGTGTCAAGTATAATGGGCGCGCCTATGAATAGAAGAGGTGGCCTGAAAGCAATTGAAGGTAGGATTCAAAGAAAAGAACTGGGGAAGAGAAAGACAGCGTTCGTGATGTTATAATAGGAGAGGGGATATCCATAAACTGTAAAGGAAAAAACACAAAGTTATTAATTCCTGCGTACATTAACTTAATGATACGTAGTACCTACTTCAAAATACGCATGAACAGATCTGCGAGAAATCCAGTCAATATAATCAATCTCCTTGATTTAGATCGTGTAGATATTTCTAATTTTGAATAGAATAGCTTCAGAATGAATCAGGCCTATATATCATGCATTCATCTTCAAAATATTTGCCGCAAATCTTTCACTGAGCCACTCCCCTAATTTGACAGCAGCATCCGACGCGCCAATCTCATTCAAAAACGGGAAGCACGGGAGATCCCAGCATCTTGAATCGCGGGGAGCCACACCTATACACGATGACGTAATAAGATCCCCGTGACGTTATCGAGCGGGGCTACTAGCGTGCAAAAGGCAGCGGGGAACAAATACGTCATCAACATGATTCGGAGTAAAAGTGCCTGGAGAAATTCAGTCGACGCCCCTTAAAAGTGCAAAGGTCATGCGACCCGCAACGTACGGGAGTGCGCGTGTGGGAGCCTACTTTCAAGGATGAAAAACAGGTTGTCGTAGCTCTAGCGGTCCGTGTTTTGATTTGGGTAGTATTGTCGTGATTTCTCTATTCTTCACTTGGATTCGCATGTTTCGGTCGAATCGCTTTCGTAAAAATAGACCAAATAAAAGACAAACAAGAAGCGTGAGATCGGCAGAATCGGGTTCCCAATCTCAGATACTAAAGAAATGTTCCCGATTCCATATGTTGGGAATTTTATTTAAATGGTATATTATTTTTTTAGCTCTCCGTAATTTATAAGAGGTAAAATATTTGCCAATTTCAGTTCCATTACGACTCCAAAATGTTTAAGTTCAAATACTGATGTTCTATTGGTTACATCAAATTCATAATTTACCTTTTGAACATCAGTTATCATCGGAGAGTGAATTACTATTTTCCATTTGATCGATTTTTCACTATCGAGTAACTGAAAAAGAAACATTTATCATAACATATCGACGCAAGGTTCCAGAAATAGTGTCCAATTAAATTTTATTGGCAATACAAGGATAGTGAAACATTTATAAAAACGAAAAAATCAATTATTTGTGACGTTGCAAGTAGTCCGAATGTATAAAAATCAAACCCGTCCATTACTATCTTTATTTTCCATGTTATTTGTATTTTAACCATTTAAATTACGATATATTGATACGTTGCTAATATCAGTGAAGGAATTTCGTCATATAACAAAGATTTTCTTTCGATCATTTTCTCTAGTTGCCACAAAGTATATAAGTAGACAGCTACAGATGAACCAACTTAAGGATTCATCATGACGAGGTAAATCTGTTATCTGTGCACAGGAAAATAAAATTATCGCCTTTATTTTATTCTTCTAATCGAATTATCAATAAAATAGGAAATTTGATTCAAACCGTTAATATCAATGATGATACCAGTGTTGTTTAAAAGTAAAGTATAATTTAACGGTTTTGTAAGTAGCTAGAGACGTATGTTTAATCTCTTCGACAATCATGTGGTGAAAGTAGGAACACTAATAGTTGAGTGAGTATAATGCATCAAGGAAGCAGCTGTGAAGATCTTTAGCTTCCCAGTAACGGCTAGCTAAATGGAGCATTTTTGCGGGATGAGGGCTTAAAGTCCACTGCCCGAAACTTTTGGGCAGAGCGGAGAGTGTGAGAAGGAAGTAGAAAGGAATGGAAGAGGGAAAGTACAAACACCACAAAACCTCTCTCAGCTCTTTAATTCCGCCACAGAACTCTCAGTCGATTTTCTCTTTGCCTTTTGGTCATCGTCCTTCGTCCCATCTTCCACCCTCATTTTCTCTTTCATTTCCCTCTGAATCCAGATTTAACTTTTCTCCTGAGAATCCTTTAATCCACAGACGGCCGTCGCTCTTCCCTTTGCTTTCATTTTGCCAGCCAGTTCTTTCCACCGATCAATTCAGTCTGAAATTTTTGTATTCAACATAACATAACACATTCAAAAGTAAAATTGATTTATTAAATCGGAAATATATTTCAATATATATGCAGCCCTTTTTAAAGTGTAGCATCATTGATATTGGCTCGGTTCTTAGGGTTTAATCATTGAATGTCTTTAAATATTCCTAATACTAAAGCTATTTTGTGAAAATTTTATATTTCATTTAAAAGTAACTCAAATATTTACTATTAAAAATTCTAGTGATTAATTTCCTCCTAGCTACTTCTGCGCTATCCTCTGTTTTCATTACACTGTTGGTTCAAGTTCTTCTCTCTTCAAATTTACGGTAATATTTACATTTCGCATTACTAGTATCCTAATAGTCGGATGATATAGCAAATTATAAGTTTTAATATCGTTATATAATCGTTATATATGGATTAGAAGCTCTTGAAGATTAGAAAATTTCAAGTAAAATCTGGTTTCCATTTAAACTGTTGTCGTCCCTAACCTTGAAAAACCAGCCGTAATAACTTGGTACTTAATAAGTAACATAACTCCTCGGTTCTTCAACGTATCTTTCAGTCTCGTACCCGGAGTCCTTTATTTTTCAGGTACTCTCTTTCTGCTTGCTAATACTCGAGTATGTACCTTTGCCTGAACTAGTATTTATAACAAGAATAATTCAGAAGATCCTGAACACAGATTTTTACTGAATTTGTATCCGAGTATTCTCTCATATTAAACCATCATCAAAGCACACGATTCGAAAATTTCATCAATTCAACAAGTCAATTTTCTAGGCTCTTCTCTCTACTTTTATTCACTCCTTTTACTACACCCATGCCTCCTAACCCTCCGTCAGCCGCGCCGTACTATTCTGTACAACACAGACGGTTTTTCGGGTCCCATTTCTAACTGGGTGGTCCCTTGAGAACCTCATTCCCGGTTCTATTCTTTCATTGCACTTACCGTTAACTTGTAAAGGCATCAAAAGCTCTTTTTTAGTTTTAAAACGACTGCGAAAGCGAGTAAATCTGTGAAGTGACGACTGTTGTAACACATGCAACGCGCGACTGCATGGGCAAGTTTTTCGTTGGTGAACTCTATTTTTGCTTATTATAACGTTTACATGGAATTTTTCACTTATTTCGTCTTAAACTTTTTAAGACCCATTTCAATTTTGGAACTAATAGACATCTAGCTTTTTAGTTACTCTCTGAACGCGTGTAAATAAATAAAGGTGAATAATAAAATTTTTACTAAAAGTTGTTTACTTCTTAAATTATATTATTATCTAAAGTTTATAACTCAGAAATAATAATTACTTCGATTAATTTTACAATACGTGTTCGTGTTATGATCATAGGCGCGACTGATGAAAGATAAATATATCTAATGTTCACCATGGCTTTTACCGTGAACGGGAACGGTGTGTTAAGGTATACTATGTTTACGGTCTAATTAGCTTCTAAACTGAAGTAGCATTTAATGCAAACGGTGAATGCAAATTAATAGGAAGCATCAGCACTTTTCCTTCTGACTGCCGCAGGCTTCCCAGTAATTAAGCATCATCAACGCGGCTATCCCATGCATCCCATTAATGACAGCAGCACCAGGGATCTGTTACCCGCATCCTCCGGTTATGTGCTGCCTTGTTTGCTAACTAAGAAGGTCGTTCTTTGGTAGAAAATCGCTTCGAATAGTTGCTTCGTAATAGAGCTTGCCGTCCCTTCCCATTTCTCTGCTTCTTTTCACTCTCAGGGCCTTACCTTCCTCTTCTCGTGACGGTTTGTTGGAGATATATAACCTCTGCTCTTTTCCTCAATTTCCTAAATGTAGGAATAATTTCTTCTTTTATTCCGCACGTGCGTCCATGGCCTTTTCCTTTCTTGGAAATATTTATCTTGTATTTCTTCCCCTCTATATTTTCCCGTGGGATCCCTTCATTTAACTTCGTTTCTTTAGCCCTCCTCTTTGTCTTTGCCTTTTTATGCTTGGTGTATTCAATTTTAATTATCATTTCTAACTCCCCCTCTTGTATACCACTGCTTCAGGACTATAAAAGCTAGCATTTCTGCGACCACCCGCAACGAATTTTATGAGCACTCTCTGTATTTATTTCAAATTATAACTATAGTACGTAGATGGTTGCAAGAAGCCAACTCATCTGAATCAAGAGATATCGGCATTTGGCAACGGATTGATATTCCGTATACTCATTTTATTCCTAAATTGTCTCATTTAGAATTATTTTTTTTCAAGCAACTTAACTTTTAGACCAGGATTTGCGGCTAAGTAGAAATATTTTGCTCAGCAAATCTCACATATGACAATGCATACCGTGTCTGTGTTTCTCGTTCCTCAGCTATTTGCTGCTCATCACTAGCAAATCCCTGTGTTATTTTGAGTGTAAGTGGTCATGATAAAGCAGAGCATGTAAATATCTTATTTGTTCTTGTAAAATATGCTTTTACTTGTAAATTAGCCTATCGCATCTGTCTTTGTGATTGCCCGCGACGGCCTGGTTTTGCATTACTTTTTCTAATCGAGGCTACTGTATTTTTCTAGCATAAGAAGTTTCACCTAATTTGTTTACAATTTCTGAATAAAATTTGAATCTCGTAGCTCTAGTAGGAACTTTCTCCATCTTCCTACTTTTCCGTTACCAACTACCTGGATCTTCATCTACATCTACATTAATAACCTATTAGCCGCCTCTTGGGGTATGAAAGGGGGTGTAAATTCGTTCATCTTCTTTCGTTTGTTATTATTGCATATTGTTTGCGGAAAGAATGAATTTTGAAAACGACTTGTACTAGCATTAATTTGTTTGAATCCACACTCAGTATCGGTCTTATATCAGGGTTACGTTCATTTGCGGGTTACCAGTTAATAATACCGGTTTTGTCTTCCGCAAAGACCTTATTTTTGTGCTTTCAGCATGCGCCATACCAGTTTGTATCTCACCCATACGTGACACTTGTTTGCTGCCTGTGTTGTTACTTATTGTTCCGATACTTGTTTCTAAGGAGTGAAACCATTCTAATCGTCTCTACTTGCCCTAATCTAATTTTAACGTGACGTCCCTGTAGCTTCAGTTTATTTCCCTCCCTTCTTCGACCTTAGTCTAGAATGTCGTCTTTTGGATCGTTGCCAGTAAAAAGCCTTTCCGGCTCGAATATCCCATTCTCCACATCTTTCCCTTCTTGTCAACTGGGGCGCAAAGCTTGCTAAGTGCTTTCCGACACCTTTTTGATCCTATAAAGCTAATTAGACGTAAAATGTGAATGGCTCAAGTCGATTCTAATTAGATGAAAAGCGCTTTGAGAGAAAAGTTTTATTTGCTGAACTAAACACAAATTCGCGAATAATGAAAACTCCTTTATTGAATCCTATACTGCCTTTTGCATTTTTATAGGAAGGCTCATTATAATTTCGATTGCTACCTCCTCGTGCGTTTAAATGAAAGAGGCAACCGAGATCATTTATATTTTAATGAAAATTTACTCACGAACTTCTTGCTGAGACCCCTAATCGTCATCTAATGTTATGCAGCTTGGCACTGTTGAAAGCTCAGTATTTGAAATTACATTTTACGGTTTAATCTGCAGGATTTTTTCCAGATAGCTTTCGTCATTCATCACGTTGTTTCAGTCCCGCTAGAGCTGAATGCTATTAAGTAAATTAAGTATGGATGCATGGCAATCCTCAGGGTATATCATATTGTATTGCTTAAAGTTCCTTTGCTGGCCGCACGATCTGTACGCCCTCCGGCAGAAGCATCACTTCTCACGTTCGCGTGTGCTCTAGACGGCCTTTGAGCTTCTGTAGATGCATATAGTAATCTTTTGTTTATTGTGCAGATTACCAATAAATAGTGTTCTTAAGATCTTCTGTGTGTTTATTTACAATCGCATTCTAAAAAATGCAGGTTGAAAAGTTTGGATTTTATCTTACCAAAAATCTTTGGGCACTGTGAATTTAACGAGATCGCGGATTTAGTCTCAGGTTATTAAACTTGGAAATGAAGACAATAGCACTTATTGTGATTTAATGGCAGCTGGGGTCAGTGTATATCTTTCATTTGATTACTATTGAGTTTCTATGAATGCGATTAAAGGAAATGTTCTTTTTCATAATGAAATATTGCAAGTAAAGTGAAGAAGTGACAGGTATTGAAAATAAATTTTCCAGTGACTAAACTCAATTTGACTCAAATAGTTTGATACATCTATGAAAAGATTGTTCAAGTAGCTTTTATAGATGCCTCTGGGAACAAAACTTATTATTTTTCATTTATAACGATTAGATCGAGAACTTTTAGTCCCCATTTACAATTATTATAGTAATTTTGTCTTTATTTATTTTATATTTATATTACTGGTATGATACTCATTAGTATAATTTGCATTCTTTAGTGTCCTTAACTTCGGTAATTCACTGTTAGAGACGTAAAAGTACTCGATGAAATACATCTATAAGGTCGATAAGGTCTTTATTAAGTCGAGATTAAGACTGAAAAGTCTCTTCTTCCATCTAACCTTTCGTCAATGATAATATGTACAAAAAAGTTTTGAGTAGGAGAATAGAAATGGAGAGCAAAACTTTAGAAGGAGTGGAAGTAAAAAAAAACCTAAGATGACATCTTAGGAAAAAAGATCCACTGCTGGAAATAAACCGCAAAAAAGGGGAGTGTGAAAAACATGCGCAAACCTACTGTTAGTACAAGCTAAAAGACATCGAATGCATCAACATACACAAATTTCTGTGGTCACTGTAGTCAATGTTTTGCTAATCTTTTGGGAAAATTGTGAAGTTTATTTGAAGATTATGCCTGCCGCATTTTAACGCATGAGACGCAATTTAAACCTCTCCGATGCAGATTTTAAATTTTTCGTTAGGAAAGAAACTGTATAAAGTTGTAAGGAAAGGCTTCTTTTATCCGAGGCCCCCGATTAACATCGGGCATGAAATTCTAAAACACACACACTTTATGAATAATTTTATTATTCGCAAACAAAATTTCCGTCCATTCAGAAAACTCGAAGGCCGTATTAT
Organism: Sympetrum striolatum; assembly: GCA_947579665.1. Classification (NCBI taxonomy): domain Eukaryota; kingdom Metazoa; phylum Arthropoda; class Insecta; order Odonata; family Libellulidae; genus Sympetrum; species Sympetrum striolatum. The sequence goes on along the minus strand of OX388347.1, from coordinate 75,955,515 downwards.
ATACACGGCAGCGGAACGTTGAAAGCTCCGCAGTTCTCCTAAATCCATTCAACGGGATTAGTCTGAACCGTGAAAGAGCTCCCCTCCGTCACATCTCGAAATTCATCTCACCACGCGCCGTAAAAATGAAACAATCCACTCGAAAAAGAGAGGAAATGTTCGCGAAAAAACACGCACGCTCGGGGACTCTCTTCGAATCCCCTCTCGTTTTAAAGAGGATCGACTCCGAGGGGAACGCTGTGCGTTCTCGACTTAGGATCACAACCCTAGAAAATAATCATAATAATAATAATAGTAATAATAATAAATCGTCTTTATTTGGGCGAGATTGGGAAAATAATGGTATAGGGTGTGTCATTTAAAAGTTTTTTTTCCAGTATTTTTATTTATTATCTTTAATAATAATTTAAACATTTATAAATAAATTTATGATACGGATAATAAAATACAATGTCTATGTCTGTGTAAGAACCCTGCAAGGCGCATTTCGGCGTGTGGCTGGTGGTGCAAGCACCTTGACTCTATTTTCCTAACCGATTGCTTTCGCGTATCGCTCGCGGAAAAAATGAATTCTTGAAGCGATTCGTTCTTCCATCCCTGATCTTCATAGCAGTATCTAACCGACCTATATAACAGGGAGTTCGCATTATATCGATTACATCTTCTGACAACGTAATTTCTTTGAACTTATTTAGTAAGTTTATCCTTTGAATTAATCTTCTATCTGCTAATGATTCCCATCCCGCGTCCTGTATCATATGAGTAACACTCACTGTTTTATCGTAGCAATTCTTCACAGTAAAATATTATGGAAATATTGTAAATAAATTATAAACAATATTAAAGTTAATGATGATTCAATAATTTTTCTATAGCAAGGTAATTAAAATGAAACCGGCAAATGGCCCACCCTAAAAGTTTGTGCGCATTGGTATGACCGTTGCATTCACCTTTCTTCAGCAGGGGCCTTCAACGCTCCCCTCAGAGTCCCGCAACACGCGGCTGCGAGAGGCCTTTCTAGTTTTGAAGCCTTTACTCTGAAGGGCCTCCCCTCTGGACTGTAGAAAGCCCTTTTCCCCTCCCTCTTCACCTTTCTCTCGAGGACCGGATTTGTTCGGAGGGCGCGTTATGAGACGCGAAGGTTACTGTGGGGATGCAAAGATGGGGTTGGGGAGTGCATGCAAAGAGCGGATATGTATCGAAATGGAAGGAGTCCCCTGAAAGGAATGAAAGGGAGAGTTAAGGGTCGGAAGTGGTCGGAGGCAGACGTTCTTTAAAGGGTAAAAATAGTATGACAATGATGGAGACGTTAGATAAATGTTCTTGAGATCTTGTACTTGATTTTAGAGTCTTATAGTCTATGTATCATCATGCTGAGAAAAAGTAATGAGAAAAATGAAGTCCTTTTTGACACGGGGAGGGAGATCTATCAAGTAGATTAAAATTACATAACTTTAAAGTCGGATATCCCCATTATCTCCATAGAATTTTACAAGAAATCAGTCTATTTTGAATCTATTTTGCAACGCGTAATATCCAGCTTTTACTTTTGCTTAAATACTGTATGGGTGAATTTTTATTTAAAACTGTCCAATTGACTCTTAAATGAAACAAACCCAACCCCTTATATTGGCATTTGGTCCGTTGGAGACGAAATCGATAAATTAAGGAAAGTAGTTCATTAAAAGTGGCAACGCAGATTTTAGAGAGAGTGATTTCCCTCGGAATTCTAGGGAAATAATTAACGTCTCAGAATTATGAAATAAGTCGTTTGAATCCATCTATGTTTGACTGGTATCCCCCCCTCTCCCCTAAGATATTACAGTTTTCTTACTCCATCCTTTCTGCCGTGAAGATTACTTTATAGACTATAGTCGTGATTCCTATGATATAATAGTCAAATAATGATATGCAGATTTTTCGTGCACAAATCTCACTTAGAAGAACCCTCTTACTATGGGACCGATAAAAGTGAAGCTAACTCTAAGTCGTTTGCTTTCAAGTTAGTATCTGTATCTAGAAGCCATATAAAAATCACCGAGAAAGAAAAGACAAATAATCATGTCTAAATTTACTGTATATTTATAAAAAATAAAAAAGAAAAGGAGAATATTTGTGTGTAAATTTACTCTCTATGGATAACCTTTATTATCCCTCGTGTAGTAACATGCTCAATGTTTTAAAGATATATTTTTCCGCATTTAATGCGACGATTATTTCACATATAACATTCGAGTTAAGAGGAATGAAAACTTCCTGAGTTTACATAATATAATAATAAAACCAATATATTTTCGCTTGAAAACATTTTCCTTTCGTTCAATATTCAGTCGTGAAAATGGAAAACTAAATAAGCCCTGTGATTTTTATGTTTTGTGGCAGATGTGTATTATGTGCTTCGTTTCACATTGCCCAAATATTTTTCGTAAGATAAATCCAAACTTTTCAACCAACATTCAGCTCTAGCGGGACTGAAACAACGTGATGAATGACAAAAGCCATTTCTGTAGCTAGTTCTGCTTCATCCTCAACCATGCACGATTCCACTCAAGAAAGGTGGCTTTCATGCACTTCGCTATAAGCCTGCGTAAGCTAATTCATAACGCATTTACTAAGTGCAAGCAAAATTAGGGATCCAATGCTATATTTTCCTCGCTTAGGAATTTGAAATGGTTAAGGAAATAAATCTCGGCGATCAATATGGCACTGGGGTCGAGGCCTACCGCTAAGATGTTGAATAGAATTGGAGTGGTACAGAGAGCGAGCATAAAGGGTGAGAAAACCTGAAATAAATATGCTATATGGGGTGGAAAGATGCCGCAGTTGGTTATTGGGTGGCAAAGGAAGAAGGGTTTCTGGTGAAAAGACGGTCGGGTAAGAGGCTCATTTTGGCGTCTTGCCAGGGTTCCCGAGCAAAACTATCGACGAGGTGGATGCGGAGCTCTCTGGCGGTGATCATCGCAGTTACTGGATGATGCGTCCCCTTCATGATCGAAAGTGACAGTGACGCTTCACGAACACCTTTCATATTGACGTAAAAAAGGAAAGTTGATGCGGTGGGAAATCTGAGGGGTAGATACGGCTCGTCAAAATTTAATCTTGGCAGAGATGGAGCCTAATATTGGCCTTTCCATCACTCTTCGGATATATCGTTTCGGAAGGGATATATCTCGGGCTGTTTGGCCGTTTAAGACCATATAATCATGTTGGCAAAAACTTCATGGTTGAATATGTACGACTTATGACTCGGGGTCTAAAAAGGCAGATTTATTTTTTGGGATGAAACCTCATCATAACTTATTTATTGTTAGTAATTAATTTCAGATCTAAATTAACTACGTTTCCAATTATTTTGATCTCTGGCGGTCTCTATTATCTCCCTGGAAAGGAAGTTATTGTTTTTAATAATTTCATCTGTAAATTATATTAAAAACAAAAGATATCTTCTTCTTTCCAAGTGAGAATAGAGATACATGAAACTCGGTTCACACAAAAGGTTCTTTTAAACAACAACCTGTTTCTACAGGCAAACTTTATTTATCTCAATTTTTTAATCGTGGGGCCTATTCAGATTTTTGTGAAGGATCGATAGATTTCCCCAGAGGTAAAACACGAAACATATACTAAACTTATTAATTATTCAAGTGTTTTGTTTCTAGTATATTATATTAGGCCAATTGTTTTCTTTATAACGTGAATGATCTATTTTATCGATATTAATAAAGAATCTTCACGTTGTATTTTCAGAAGAACTTGAGTTACTAATTGGAAGCTCAAATTTTAATACCAAGACTGAAAATGATTATCAATAGTCGACTAAAGTTTCCCTCCTTTTCACAGCCATTTGAAATTTTCACTAAGTCCCCGGCCTCGTTCTTGATGGTGAATTAGCTCTAAGTTGACGAGTAGGACCTACGGTGAGTGTTTAATGAGGCGGAGAAAGGATACGGCGTCGGACCCCTTCTCAGGAAAGATAAGACGTGACAGAAATTTCAGAAATGATCGTAGAAACGTTATGGAGACGACATGGATGCATGAGAAGAGAATTTAAGCACTATTTATCTTCTAAATTCAGTATAGGACTACTATTTCATTGAACTATCCTGTTTTATCTGAGTAATATTGTTTTGGCATTTATGACATTTTGGGATATTAGAGCCGTATCCTACCATTTTTGTTCTATTCCTTATTCCTAGGTATCCTTTTTTATATTCTTCTTTTTACGTTCGACATAGTATATTTCTCTATTACATCAACATTATCAGCCTCTTCTTTATCTTCCTCATTCCACTTTTGCTTCCAAGACTTTTATTTGGCGTTCGCTCATTACTCATTCTTAATATATATTTACCTTACTACCATACCATTTCAACCGCATCCCTTCTAGTAATTGTGCCTTCAGTTATTAGCTGATAAGGATGTTTCTGATTCTTAACTATCTAGGTTTTGTAACTTTCTTTCCGAGCTGTTTCCTTTCAGCAGCTTTTATTTAGCAGTTTTTTCCAAATTTTATTACTCAGCTAACATTGGTGTGTGCATCACCTAAAATTATAAATCCTCTTCTTGATTCCCATCCCGATCGAAATTCTCCCAATAATCGATAGGTTTATCCGATAATATCCATCAGCTGTTATTGATTCTGATTTATTTTTGATCACTTTCCTTTCACAGCAAACAATTTGAGTAGATAACGAGGCTTAAAATAAGGATTCAGAGTAATAAAACAGGAAAAGAAAATCAAGGTGACTAAAACCCAAACCAATCATCTTCTGCCGTATTTTCCTGTTTACATCAATGGGTTTTATTTTTTCTTATACCGTTTCCCAGCTTTCCTCACGTAGTGGAAAATAGTCCACTCCATTTAAACCGAGTCGAAAATGTTTATCGTTCCAGAAACGATTCTTCCAGGAAGGTTCTGCTCGTAAAAATAACGCGCCGTGCTAAAAATAGGGTCGAGACGATGTTCTTTTATTTTTTATTCCCGCAAAAATTTCCGAGAAATCGGGTTTCGAACATTTTCCTGAAGGATTCCCTGCCTCATCCTTCACTTGGGCGACGTGGCATCGCGTGAATTTTAACCACTTGGACCGTTTCGAGTTTACGAGACGGTCAATTATAGCATCGACAAGGCACTTGTAAGGGGCTTATCCACTTGACGGGTGAAAGGAAGATTTTTACGTCATCTTTCTTACGATCCACCTCCGATCCGAAGAAAGGAAAATCACAGCATACGCTACGAATGATCTGCCGTAGGTTAACTCACAGCCGTTTGGGGCTTTACCGCCTCCCTAAGATGCGCTACGGGGTGCTCTGAAATATGATCCAATGCTTCCGCCTCCAGACCGTTTAGATTCAAATGGTGAGATTTGTCTCCTTTCTTCTGTACCTTTGCTCCATGCATATGGTCAGAAAGAAGGTAATTGCCTCCGTAAGTCTCTGTAAGATCGTTTCCAATGGTAGAGTCACGCAACAGTAGTTGTTTATGGTTGAAATTCGAATAGAAAGTCATTAACTCAGAAGTAATTTTTTTAAAGGGCTTCGACAGCGTAGGTCATTTGAGCCCATGAATAAATAATAGTATTTAATTTTTTATCTTATTTTGATCAACATGTGATTTAATTGTAATCGCAATAAGTTTTTTAATGATAAACTGATCTTAATTGGGCTACATGAAAAAAAGTTATCTTTTCCATTTAGTCCATAAGCTAAAGTAATTAAAGTGGAAACGTAGCAAATAATAATTTCAAACATATTAACAGGTTATAAAATGCAAATTTCATATTTTTTATGCAAAACATACGGAATATAGTAATTGAGATGTATATTCTTTGTTTTTCGAAATACCGAAAAACGTGGATATTTCATTAAATCGAAACTTGACATATTCGCATGAATTCAAGCTTCTGATAGACTTGAAAAGTAGAAAGAAATATACTATTGCTTTCTCAATATTTAGTTTCGAAATCATATTTCTCAATTATTTTCGTTGAAATTGAGGTTATTTTTTGACGCTAGCCAGCAAGCAAAGGCTGTCGTATTAAAATGTTTGTGGCAGCGCATATAATATGTTCATTTATGTTACTGAAATGGCCTCCTACGAAGTAACGTCTTCCCAGATTGAATAACAAAAATGGGAATATTAATATTTACATCTTAAGTTGTAAACTACTAGTGATTATTAAATATATATCATTTCATTGAGAGATAAGGTGTGTTTTTAAGCTGCGTTTGTTTTTGTGCTGTGCCACAAGAAATGTTTTGCCCATGAAGACATGCTAATATAATAAACGGTTGTTTTATAATATCATTTCGTATTTTATAGGTTTTGCAACTATGCAAATTTTCTTCTTATGGCTGTGGCGAATTTGATGACAGGACGCGTAATGAAGTGGTCCGGAAAGGGATGAGGGATTTCAACTCATGGCAAGTTTCCAAGTGATGGATCCTCATATATCACACCACATAGACGGATGTTTGGTTCTCAGCCGGTTACGTGGACTCAGAAATTAAGTATTGATTATTTGACCTTTCGATGGATACTATTTTTATCCCAAACTTTTATCGGACATATTTTTGGAATGCCCAATCATATTTTTCTTTCCAATTAATGGAATTTAAAGCGTAGAGAGTTTTACTCTCTCTCTCTGCCTCGTCCCCTTTGTTTTCAGTGGTTGAATACAAAATCATATACCGTCATATATCGAAAAAGAAAATGAGATTCCGTCGTTAATATTGAGCGAGTTTCAACGAGAAAAGTTTCTGTGGCGCTTGGTCATGAAATATATATATATAGTTATGAATGGAAAATATGAACTGAATTTCATTTGAGAAAAATTCTCTCGCTCCCTGCGTTGAATCCGCTCTCATCGGAAATTCTCCGTTATTAAGTCCCGGCGGAGCGCGACCTTGCATGTGGAATGGGGACTCCATTATTAAAATCACGCCGTTAATTCTGCTGTTTACTTTTTCCCCGCGACTCGCACTTCGCATTTCCTCTAAGAAGCAGTTTAAGGTCACGCAGCTCCTCCGCAACTAAAACGACTGCGTTAGAAGAAATGCCCGAACAAAATCACGCGTGTTAGAAATTGTGGACGTTACAAGGCTTATCAGGGGACACTTTCTGACTAATTTTATTTCTGAATTAAGCTGATATAAGCTGTTTGTTCATAATTTACCATATAGGCCTCTTGGAACTTCAGACTCTTACTCATTACCGTAAACCGGGGGTGTCAAAGTCATTACTGATGCGGGCCTTTTATTACCAAGTTAAATTCCTTCGGGCATAACTGTATATAGTTATGTATGTGGTCAATTCACCCATTCTGTACATAAATTTTCACTGTTTTTATAATAATTAAAATATTTATTCATAGATAATTTATACACGAAATCAATTGTTTTTCCCCTATTGAGAAACTAATGATAATAAAGTGAAATATATAACTAATATATAATCGAAAGGTGTTAATACAGATATAATAATGACCATTAATAATTATCATTGCTATATTTTGTTGATTTATTTAAACAATAATATAGATTTTGTAATTTTTGGAACTTAATTCAAATATTACTGGATTTTTAATCATTCTCTTCGGTAACTTGCCATCGTTTGCCTCCTGTTACCCCTTCAAGATTCAGGGATAATGGCTGCGAACATAAGTTTTGGATGGAAGTATTTTCGTCGTATAGTCTTGATCTATTAGCTTCTTCAAGTTTCACGCACAACAATAACTGTTTACTTAGTAATGTACTTTCAAAATAGTGTAGTAATTGCACGGAATACTCTTTAATCTCGGGTTATTTTTTCGTGGATATCAATAAATGAGAAAAGAGGTTTCAAGCTGTAAATTCGAATCTTATTTGCGTCATATCTCCTCTGTATATATCTTAATAGCGTTACTCTATTACGACGACTATTCACTTTGACATCGTTGACCGCACGAGAGTAGTGAAAGTTCCGCAACTAGCCCGCGGGCAGACTGTCCTTCTGACCCTTGTCATAAACTATCAATGGAATGTAATCAATCTGAGTTAAACCGACTCCGTGGAACGCCATGCATCAAACGAAAAAAGGAGTTCGTACCGCATCATTTTTTAATCAACGACCGTTTTCGGCCTTGCAGCAATCAGCAGGTGAAGCAGAAGGAATACTGACAAAATTCGTACCCTTTTACATATTTTGGAGATTAAGTTTAGGGGGGCTGAGAGGTTTGTGAAGGTGATGTTAATGGACAGTTCAGATGTTAAAGCCACAGTTTCCATAATCCCGTTGCTTTATAGATAGAATGAGATTTACTAAGCAAAATAAAAAGGGAGGCTGTCCTCTCTACTCTTCTCACTACTCCAGAATGTTAGAAGGAGAAAAAGTCCACGTAAGAATACTTGAGAATTTATGGAAGGTGATAGCTATGTAGTTTAAAGCTTTTCAATATTGATAATATGAATTCTTTATTATTTAATAGTAATACCGCGTCAACAGATATATTTAACTCGTTAAATTACTCTCCCATCAAATTATAAATCATTCATAAAGTTAAAGCAACGTCTTTTCAATTCAACCATTTCCTTTCATTGATTATCATCGATATTTCTGGTAATTATAATAAATATCCAACGATAAGATAACCGTGAAATCCGAAAACAACCTGTGGACCGAATATAAAATGAACATCCGATTAACCAACTAATTTAACGTTTAACCCTTTGGTATGGTCATGTCCAGTTTATTAAAATTCCAATCTTCGACTTCTTTTTCATTTCTGGTCAGTCGATAAAGCATTTACGGATTCAGAGAAGAGAGATTCGATTAGCAATACGCGAGGGGATGGCACAAAAACGCCACTCGCATAGCGATGAGGAGGCATCGAAAACACGAAATAGTGAGTGCACAAAAACGAAGAGAAATATGGAGACGGAGATTGGAAGCGAGGGCGTGATCTCTCTCTTTTTTATCACGAGTGGTTGCGTAACATGTTCCAAATTTCCCTGGAAGCCGCAATGCAGAGATTTGAGCGGAAAGGATGTCACTCGATAAAGACAGTTCGTCCCATTCTCCCTCATCTCTCTTAAAATTTCCCTAACTCCATCCCCACGACTCGATTAACACGCCATCCTTGGTTTTAATTACGGAATTCCCGACGAAATGCCGACGCGGACGCCGGATCCCGCGATGGGACCGGCAGAAATGAGCGAGAATTTTTCCATATGCGAAGTTTTTTAATGACTATCCCATTTCTCCTAATACCGATTCCACGAATCTGCTTTGGAATTCATCGTCGAATACTAATGTTGCACAAGCGCTTATCTTCGTTATTCGGTTTGTATCTAAGGAGATGGATTATCAATTCTTCCACTCCTCAAAACTTCGTTTCTAATAGAGGAAGGTCAAGAGAAAAGTGCGACTAGAGGAAAGTCCTTGCAAAATTCAAGGAAAATCTTTCCTAGTGTGAAGCAATCGGATATATCTTGGGCATTACGTAGCGCGTGACTATATGTACATCGTGTCATTCACCACATTATCCTCAGCTAAGTACTTTGATTCTAATGACTTGAATGTAACTGGCGTGGATATACAACATAAACTGGAATTTACCAATGTAGATGCGATATTTTTCGGCACTAGAGTTTAATGGAGTAATGCTAATCGTGCATAAGGGCGATCAATTGACCGTCCGTGATCGACCTGTTGGTTTAGAGTAGAGGAAGAAATGGTTGATTTACTGACTCGTTCAAGCACATTGCTGTGTACATAAGCATATGGAAATTTGTATGGGTATCACTTATCGTTATACCACGCGCGGTATTAACGCATTCAGTGATAGAAACCGAATTTTACTCTATTGTCACCCGCGTAATTGAATAAACTTATATTTGATGGCGAACTTTTGCATTATAAGAAGGAATTTCCCTATCGAAACATTTCTTATCTTTCCATTTTATCGTATTTTTAAGACTCCTCCCACCTAATTCGTGGAATTCAAAGAGAATAATTTGGTAAGGTTTCTTCTGTGCTCTCTAAGGAAGCTTCCAGTTCAATCGTTTTTTTCTGTCAATTTAATGGTAATGACCTCCACTAACAGAATTATTCCGTAGAGGAAGTTCCCATTAAAAATTAGGCATGTTTAAAATTTAAAAAACCGTAATAACTTGTCGTTGTAGAGGTGATGATGGGAATAACTTTCTGAGGAAATTTTAAATAGGGAAATCTCAGATCATTTTTGGAGGCCGCAGTTTAAGTAACCACATTAGCAACAAGTTAGGGACTTAATCTCATACTTCCCGAAACGTGACGTTATTTGGCGTGAAAATTCCTCACGACCCGAGAAGCATCAACTTTGGAGCATCAGGAGTGGAAATTTCCAACTTCGAGGCCCAATCCTTCTCCGTTCATTATAATTCACATTCGGGTCTCGCGGAGGCTTTTTGGACCATCGGTGAGGGAACCCTTCAAAATAAAAGTGGAGGATATTTCGGAGAGGGTAACTTTCTTCATTATCAGACATGGTAAGGTCTTTTCCTTTTTCATCGACGGTCTTGACCTGAATGTTTATCTCACATAAAACTTGAGTAATAATAGAAGTATTCTTGTCTACAGCGGTCTCCCTTTTAAAAAAGTAGGTACATCACGCATGTTAATGAACGTGATAGATTTACCCTTTAATTTGGATTTCCGAAGTTTATGAGGAATGTAAACCCTCCTTAATTATATACTCTGACCTACTTGTGTAATGCTAAAGATAATTCATTCGGTAGTAAAGGTTGAAATGATCCTTCACGAATATATAGGAATACATCAAAATTTTATGTCCTATTTCTCCTGAATATAGATTAATCTTAAATTTGATTCTACCGTAAAGTTATGAAAAGTAATACTAAACCCAATCAATCGTTCACAGACGGTGCCTTAATTAATCAAACATCAAAAATCGAAAACGTTATTCTAATAAGAACTATTTGTTACATAAAAAAGAAATTTAATGACTACTTCTAATAAATTTATTAATCTAAAATAAGCCAAACGTCCAGATTGAACAATAACATTTTTGAAATAGTATCTTATATTCGAAGCCCCTTAGAAACTAAGGAAACAAATACATGAATATTTAATCAGCTGAGAAAATAAATTTCGATTATATGATACCATCAAAAGAAACATTTTTATAGCTTTGGGAACTTGTAGGTCAGAAGTTGAGGCCTTAGATCTATGCGTAGATTCTACGCCACTGTCATTAGAAGTAAATATGCAAGCATGTTTTTTAATTTTATCCCATGAACTAAAATATTCTAATTTTATCTGTCATGTGTTTTTAAACAGTTAACGAATTTCTCGAATCGATTTGTACTAGGAACCCATCACAAAACTGAAATTATGATATCTCGCTAGTGATTTCAACATTTTAATTGTTCCGAGAAATACTTACTATAGAATAGGGAATACTATTACATCAAATATTGTAAAATTCTATTTATACGCTTCACAGAAATAACATTAAGGAATAAAGTAAACCCTACCGAATCTTCTTTCCATTCAGATGATCATGAAAATAATAAGTCGCGGAAGCAACATCCCAAATCGCTTTCCTCGCTATTTGAGAACCTCTCGTTCTTTATCGAGGGAAGAATGGAGAGATGAAATCACCGAAAATTCGGCAAACGCGTGCGAGAGGAAAAGAATTTCCCGTTCGCAGCACTTCACGCGAGAACCTTGTTACGAAACGCTTCAGAGAAGCCAATGTAACGGTTTTGGGAAACCATACAAGATATAAAGATTATGAGCTCACCTACTGGCACGATTGATGGGAATAACGATTGAGCGTTGAAAAAAAGATGATATCATGTTCCATATCCAGAGGCACGCAAACGATGAAAGCTTTGTTGTTACTTTTACGATTTTCGTATGAACGCCACTCTATGTGAAATTTGAGGTTCTTTGAGTGTAATCTCTCACCCCATTTAGCAGCTGTAATCAACGACCGTGGCAGTAGTAGAGGGTTGAATAACGCTGAACCACTTGCGCAGTTTATTCAAACACAAATGTAATCTCTACGCTACCATTTCATTGATTAGTAATGAACATATGTAAAGAGTTTATTCTCCTTAACCCTCACATCGTTTATACGCCCTCTTTTTAAACTTATACAACAAACGCTTAACGTTTAACGAACTGAATATTATGTAAATTTCTAACTGGACTCAGTCGCTTGTATTCCAAACAGATAGTAACCTTCTATGAAACTATTTTCTTTCTATAAGATATATTTTATTAATCCTTCTTTTGAATCAACTTAAATTCCTTGGCACTCTTTTCAAAGAGTTTCAGGAAATATTTAAATAGTGTTTTATAGTTATCCCTTTCAATAATATCGGGTTTGGGCATTTGCGTCCATAGGAAATCTGCGTCCTTCGACTACGACAATCGCGTCTCACGAACAGTTGCGTTTTTGCAACATTAGCGTGCCAGAACTATTGTAAGTATTTAATGATAAGCTAACTTGTACATTTAATGTTTATAATAATCTTTAATGTTTCTAACATTTACACATTTGTTTTAACATTTTATTTATAAAATACCATCAGATATTTGATTGTAAAATTATAAACGTTCAAACATTCTCGTGTATTGTTGTCAATGATCAAAGACTATTGATCTTGAAATCTTCTACTATTTGTTAAGATCGCAATTATCCGTGAGACGCAAATATGCTATGGACGCAATTGTCCGGGACGCAAAATTCCGTGTGTCGCAAATGTCCGTCAAATATATTTCGGTCTTCTTCATCCCATTATTTACGAGCACGATATAAATGGAAAGCAATTCAACAAAAGGAAAGAACATCAAGAAAATATTGTACACTATGAATAAATTCGAATTGCTAGCTTCTCTATCTTCTCCTATTTGGAAAGATTCATAACAGCTTCCAGACTTCTAGAATCTGGATGATAGCAATCCCTTTGCACGCCTCTATAGCCGCAGACTTCATCATGCGAATTTTAAGAAGTGAAAGACTTCTAGATGCCTGAATCTGCCTGCTATTCGGTAGCCTCATATGAGATTACTATGGGCTTATTTCAGAAGATATGAAAGAAGCCTCCCTTAGGGTGGTGGTGGGCATATGTCAAAGGAGACTTTATTTGAAAGGCTCCAGTGACCTTGTTGAATGGCCCGGAGGCACTTTTCGTCAAATTCCAGATGACCTTTTCTCATCTCTGCCACCAATTCCGCGCTTTATGTTCTGTTTCTGTGACTACGGCTCTCATTCCAGTTGTACCGATTTTCAAGCACCTCCGAATGTGCGTTGGGAGAAATTTGTTTTAAATTTTATGCGTATGAATATTCACAAGTAATATATTGTGAGTATTTGATGATAATGATAAAACAGCGAATTGACAATATAATGAGGCTCAAAATAATGAAAATAAAATTTTAATGTTTAGCAACATGTGTTTCAGGAAGGCAGATGGAACAGTTTTTTTAATACATTTTGAATGAAGATTAAGGGTACAGCGAATTTTTCCTGAAATTGTGACAGGAGATTGATGTTATTTTAAATATAGAACTGAAAGAAGATTTAATCAATCATTCTTTTAGGCAAAAATAACGAAGACCGGATTTTGGCATATATTGTATCGTTATTTCATTAAATTACAAATATATAATCTACAGATTATGTATTTTAACATCAATAAATATTTATATGGAAAGTTCAAAAGGTCTGGAATAAATTCTTAACCATAGTCGTAGAAACCAGTTAACATTAAAATTATGTATTTAAATTATAAAATAATCATAGTTTTATATAATTCGCTTCATAGGTATAGGAAGTATTGCCAAATCACATTGATTACCGATGTGTGAGTCTAAATGAGATAGTTAATTTATATGATGGAGAGAGCTAATGGGAAATAAGGGCATAAAATGTATTAAGAGAATGAAAATGGAATCGGTGTGATTGAACAACTTTACAGTTATAATTGAAAAATAAATCGCTTGTTGCTCCCACAGAAAGTACTTGATGCATGTAATTAACATGATAGATTTTGGGGCAACATTCCTCAAACCCTTTATTCGAAAAAAACCTGAGAGGATGATTGGATTAGAATCTTCTTAGAAAAGAAGACTCTCAAAAATTCTAGAAAGTCGTGATTACCTCGTGAGAGACAAAAGCTAAAGGCCAAAGGAAAAAGAGAGCACACTAATAAAGAAACCGCGTGGGCGATGCAAGCGTTGGGAAAAGAGTCAACCTTGTTTTCGTCCGCCATTTACTTCTGGGAAGCGATCCGGCGATAAATTGCCTCCCACGGCTCGAGCACGCGTTCGAATTTCTAACCTTTCATTTGGCCTCCCACGCCGCCACGCCTTAATCGGCCCCTCCCCCCTGGATGGATATACGCCTCATCCCGAGATATAATGAAAATTGTTTCCCAGATATGACAGCGGCGTGGCTAGCGGATTATGGGGTCAAATTTCTCAGAAAATATATCATTAACTTCATTCTCCCTAATTACTGTTGTGAAAGGACACCTGATCCAAGCTGTAATTAAGCCTATTCGATTTTGAACGAGAAAGAGACTATTCCTTCATATTTTCGTGGTGAACGAAAAATGTCGAGGACGGCGCTTTCTTTTTCCGATCTCCTTCTGGTGCAATTTTATTGAATATTGAATGTAATCCAAATAATATTTTACCGGAATCAATTATTAAATTAATGAATTTTAAGCTCTTTCGCTCGAACACTTTTGGCGTTCCTAATCTCCTGCAAAATTTTAACGACAGATTTGAAAGGAAAGCGAAGTCATTAATTCAATGTAAGCAATCACATTTTCCTTTTAAGAATAATATTTGCTGATTTCTTCTTAATTATTAGCAACGGTCAAGAAAAACATTTAATTTTTACGTAATGAAATTCCATTTATCGTTTTTAAATATATTTTTGCGTCTCTGTTAGTATTATTTTGATGGTTATATAGTCATTCTGAACGAAATTAAAATAATTATTTATACCAATAAATGGAAATTAGAAAGAAATTAATTACATTGACCGATTGACCGACGCACAAACCACGCCAATTATAATATTATTATCTATTACTCAAGGCGGTAATTTAGTAATCAGAGGCTCATTGAGTGTTAATTCAATATTCAGTTTCCCTAATTCGGAAATTAAAATGGTGATAATTAATGTTGCATTATCACGAATATCGACGGCTATCATAAGCTATTCGAGGGAATTAAAAGTTGTTAATGTCGTAATTGAATCAATCATGGGAAATAATTAATCGCAACGTTGTTCCATTGGGAATCAAGTCTGCCGCGAATTTAAATCTGTAGTTCTGAATGTGTTGTGGAGTTGTTGCTTTCAAATTTTCAAAATAAATGTAGATAATTCTGAAAATAATAAATTGGCATTCACTGGTAACCTTGCATGTTTTTCACAATTTTTGTAACTTAAATTTTTCCACTACCATCGAATGTCTCATTGATATTTACCCTCCCAAGCATAACATTTGAGCTCGTTTGTTCCGAGGATTGATTTTTAATTCAAGAGATTTTTACTGAAGGGATATTACCCAAAGTGTGTTATCCAAATGGCAATGTAAAAATAGGTTCGTAGCAAGCCTTTAAAAATGTTATTTGAATTTTATTCAATTTTCCGAATATTCATTTTTAAAGTTAAAACCTACTACTCGTATCAACAGGAATGTTCCAGGTTCAATGCTAGATAATTAAGGTAGCCTCCTATAAGAAATGCATGTAATTTTCTTTTAATAGCCCTCAGATAACATTTCTTTTGCTGAAATGAATCGTAAACAATTGCCGACCAACTCAATTAAATCCGAACGCCCTTTTGCAAGCTGCTTTAGAAAAACATCCTTTCTACTCTTAAAAAAAAAACAGAATACTGAGTGAAAAATCATATCTTGGGTAAAACATCTGGACTTCTTAAAAAGATACTTTGCTCTGTTAAAAGAATAAAGGAGATGAAAAAGGGGTGAATTTAAAAGGAAGTAGAATGCGAGGTGAGCTCAGGAGCGTAGGAATTTGTCGTGTGTGATGTACGACGAGGAATTGTTAGAGATTGCGGAAATGGGAGTCGATTCTTTAGGGGTGTAAGAGACGGACAGCATTCAGGTCGTTGAGATAGAGAACAAATGTAAGGAATGATATGTAGATTGAGATGAAAGAGCAATGATAAGTGGCACTCACGCAATATTTTTCTAAACTACACAGGAAGTGCTTTACTGTTTGCGAACTCACAGTTATAAATCGGGCGTGATATGACTAAGATTAGGCACCGGAAGAAAACGGAACTAAACGTTTTACTCCCTCAGTTCTTAGTTCAACATTAGTTATAAAGGAAAAGATCAACTATATGATAATAATATATGATAATCATGATGAGGACCTCTGGTGGTGGTCGGTGCAACTGTGAGGAGCGCCATTACTGTATTACGCTATAACTCATAAAAGCATCTAGTTACAGAAGTGAGAAGGACGTGGCTCGGTAGTTCAGTGATCGGAATACCTACCCGGAAAGTGGAAGACCTGGGTTTGAGTCTCTGTCAAGTCACTATGTTTTACTTCTGTATTAAGTTAAATGACTAATATTATACATTCGTCTTAATTTTTATGAAAACAATATTTTATTTCCATCAATAATGATAATATGGTTTATTTATACTATATTATATTTGTTAATTTCCTTATCCATCCAATCTATAGTCAACGAAATTCCTATGAAACTATGAACCTTTAATGTTTTTATTGAGGTGATATTTAGACTGAAAAGTCTCTTCTTCTTTCTGACCTAAATTGCTAGTCTTGGTATCTGAATATAAGGATAAATTCAAATTTAATATATAAACAGAAGGATTTCCACGCTTCCTCCTTTAAAATATTCAATCATCGAATCCATTAGTACTTGAAAACATTAAAAAATGGTAACTATTTTTAAGTAAAGGATTCCTTGATTTAAATGAGAAAGAGATGACATTGGACCAATGGGAATATCATAATACCTCAGGCTAGATTATAAAGAGCAAAGAGAATTTGATACAGAAAATGGGACCAATTTTGCTGAATAAAGCGTTTCTGGTTGTATGAATATATTTTTAATGATAGAGGAAGTTGAATAGAGAGAATCAATTGTGAAAATGGGGTAAAGAGAAAAGAATGCAAAATCCATTTAGTCTATATGTTAAAAAGCTGCATTTATCACTATCGTGTTTGGCTTTAACTTTTAGCACCTTATTGAACTGCCGTAAAAATGCTCATTTAGTTTTAATGGATATGCGTAATAAAGCAAGTTCTGATAAATTATGTCAAAACGCAATTTCGTGGAGAAACCAGGGCATATTTCAAAAACATATATTCAGGGGGTGACTTGGACTGGAGCACAGTGCCCTTGGACTCCTGGCACAGCTAATATCCCCCTCACGTCCACGGAGAAAACGTGCTGAAAAATGCCGGCCAAATTAAGTTCTTTCGCGAACGCCTGAAAAACGCGCTAAGAGAGCCGTGTCTTCGCCGGAAACCAACGCCATTATTCGCTGAATGAGGAAATCAACCTCGAGGACTCGCCCTTCATTTAAGAACGCCTTCCGAACCTCTTCATAATTTTCCGTCCCAACTTTTCGAACCGTGGGTCCTCGCGTAGACCCATTATAGGGCAGCGCGATTAAGTCGAGAAATAAGTGTGATGAATTGCGAACGGTTAAGGCGTCCTGCGAGGGAATGCAACGGAGTGTGTTAATTTCCGGAATACCGGAGGGAAAAGCGGCGGCGTTGCCGGTTTTTCCGCGCCCCCCCGCCACGTTCCCCCGGCCTCGCGTAATGGAATCGACCGTAGGACCGCGCGCGACGTTGCCGTCTCTGCCCCCGTGCAACGCCCCCTTAAAACGCGGGAAGTGGGATAGCAGAGAGATACCGCGTCGTGCATTCAGATGCGATTGCACAAAGGAGCATTGTCTCAGTTTTTTTCGGAATTGCGAGCAAATTAAGTGGCTCTCGCCTCCCGAAAAAAGATATTTGCCACGGACGAAAAATCTGTCACAAGGACGATGTTTTTTCTGGTGTGAAGCTTTTGATAAATATCTCTTCCGGAAAATTCAGTGCCTCTGATTTGTATAAATATTCTTGATAACTAAAAGGAATCTAGACTAAACTAGTCACGAGATTTAATTTTTAATTGAGGATCTAGTGAATGGATTTTAGAATACATGCAACCGAATCAAAATAATGGCTTTGAAAGAATAAACGATGTTATTGGTTGTAAAGTGCTCGATGAGGAGGATTATTTTGAAAATTCTTATGATAATTACTCATCTTGGTTAGAATGATTACAAAGACTAGTGTACTCTTGGAATACGTCTAAATTGAGGGCGACATTAGGTCTGTGATAATCTCTTCTTACGTCTAACTTTTTGTCATTTTAGTTTAAAAGAGTTTGGCTAGAAGTAAATAATGCAATTAGAAAAAGGAGAAAGAATGGAGAAACTACTGTGTTGATTGTAAAATGGTAAATTAAATGCTCATTTACATCGGAGGAAGCTCTTACAAGGAGGGTAGTTTATAGAAAACCCTACGAAATCTGTGCACAATAACATATAATTTTAAATTTAAAGGAAAATTCTCTCCGCGGTCTGTAAAAATATAGTTGTAGAAAGAGGAATAAGGAATTGAGGCAATGTATGAAGTTGGAGGAAAAAACGTGGTTTATGCTAAAATGAGAGGAGTTGTCAAAAAAGGAAACAATATTTGCATAATAGCTAGGTTTGGTTAAACCAGATGAAAAACATTACTATACTGAATGCAATGGGAATCTATCTAATGAGGAATATGTGTGACATAAAAAGGAGAGACAGTGGTTGTAATTGTTTGGTAATGTAGAAATGAGGAAAGGCTTGTACTTTTTCCACAGGTTTATTTTAAAAAAACACGACCAGGTTTCCTCATTTCTACGAGATGGATTTCCACAAAACGACGCCTGAGACTGTGAATTTTGTTTGGTAATGAATAAATATGGGAAGGAAGGTTAATTAACTAGTATCTATTAAAGCTTTTTTTATTTGATAGAAAAGATAGTTGTAAGCAGGATTATTGAGACATATGTTAGAAGCATTTGATTTTTTTTAAGGGAAGATAGAAAGAACGAGAAAAATCAGGTGGAATATGGCGAATGTGAAGCTGGTAATTGGCGAACGAAACTTAAAAAAACGAAAGAGGAAAAGATTTGATGATATCTGAATGCGCATAAATTAAAAGCATATACAAGGTTTGAAAAGGATGGAATATTATGAATAAACGAAGTCAATGATGAGAATTCTCTGAAAGGAAAGAGGGTGACCGACAAGCATGAATGAATGTACAATTGCTTATGTTTCGAACGATAAACATGTTGATCAATCTACTGAATCGAAAGTGAAGTCAAATGAAGTGGATCAGTGTGATTAAAATGTTTCTTCTCCTAATGACTGATTAGGGGATGACTGATCTGAGGTTAAATTCTCGCACAATTTAGTTGGCGAGCTGAACGATAGGAAAACGCCACAATCGTCGCTCATCCTAATTAATTTGATTCGCTAATGAGCGATTGAACGATTAGCGAACAATGCGGTGAAAGAGATGCTGATTCCCTCATTAAACTGTGAGGTCCCACGGTCATCCAGCTAAACATGAAAATTTACAAGCTCGAGTGCCAATTTTCTAAGGCAATTTTAAAGTTAATAGCATTTTAATTCAATTGAGATAGATTCAATTATCCACCGCTCAAAATGAGCGGAAATTGAACTTAAATAATCGTTGAACTAGCTTACCGACTTGTTTTATAGCAGTCATATCCTTCGATGATTACGTCATTAATTCAGTTTACATGTAGTTTGGTTCTGTTTATGTTTCTGTTGGAGACGTCAACATAGTAATAATAGTAATTTGAAAATTTATTTTATTTCTTATGAAATAAAAATTCCAAATAGGATGCGCAAAGGTGTACATAATTTACCCTAATATAGGGCATTTACTTGGTTAAAATATAAAATTGTTGAATTTTCTGACATTTATATGTATGTATGGCAAATGAAAATCTCTTCTTAACTCCTCTAAAAAACATTGAATCTATTATTGTCAAATCTTCTTTTAAACAATTAAAGTCAATTGAAATTCAATTTGATTAATTCCATAAACTCTTGATTTTGGCCGAATTTAGGAACAAGCTTCTCCGATCCTCATAGCTTGTTTCTGACCTACATCTATGAAGTGAGCCATTACCTCAACTATACGATATCACGAGGTTCAATTTTTCCATTAATAGATAACATCCATAAGGTTAATACTACCAGGAATACTCTTTCTTCTTCGTATTATTTTTGATTAAACCACATATATTTTTATGGCTTATTTTAAATGAAGAGGAAGACCAAAGTTACTCAATGTGTATAATATGCGTGTGTGCTTCATATTCATCCGACACTTTTAAGCACATTATGAAATGGAGGTGGCTGCTAAGAACGGCATCCTATTCTCGCTAATTAATTCGATTTCTTCCAACTGATGCAGTTATCAAATTTTATTTAGAATAAATGTTTTCTCTAATTAAGCTGGTGGCTGGTGGTGGTGGAGGACCACTTTTTTTTAAAACAATCCAATCAATTTATCTGACTCTCAATAGTTATTGAGAAAAATCCTTCATCTTCACGCATTCAATTTTGATACTCCTCATTGTGAATGATTTAATGGGATTAACACACAACCATTCCCTAGCCAGAAAAATCCGACTAGTCGGGATTCGAACCCGCGACTATGGAGTTGCAGCGATAATGTGCGAGCACGCTAACTACTCGGCCACCACGGCCGGATTAACACTCAACTCAACGGATTTCACTCAACAAATATGAGTTATTAAGTTAGGATATTTATACTTAGCGGTCACGGTGCATCTACCGAAGTTAGCCGCTCATGGGAATTTTATTTCCACCCATAGTTGAGAAAAATTATAGGTCACTTTGCTCGGAAATGCTAAATCTATCAACTTAACCATAAAATATATAGCTGTAACTTTAATGCATGTATGTACCTTATATACTCAGGATATATTAGGACTTATAGGATCAAGACTAACCTATCTGGAGTTGAGATGTCATACACTCAAAGGAATTCATCTTATATTACATTATGTTCACGTTGTACGCATTTGTCAATTTTTGGTATTTTTCTTTTTCCTTTCCTCAGACTGTAAACTACTTGTAGGAAAGGCCAGTCGATGTCATTTTAATTCCTTTAGATCGCCGAGTCAAATAGCACGAGCTTATTTTTTTGCGTGGAAAAATGTGAAATTACCCAGGAGGCTTGCGGTAATCACCTTTTTTGAAGTACGAAACAGCAGAAGGCTTTGAGTTTCGGAGCAATTAAAATTTCCGTAACGAGCGTCCTTGAACTTCTAGTTTAGGGAAATATGGAATTAGCGGGCGTCGGCGAAAAATGTGATTGAAGTGAGAGATTGAATGTGGAGTGAAATTAGTGCCGAGGAACCCTCGAGACCGCGGGATATTTACCATTCGGGGCAGGAATGGAATTTGAGTGAAGAATGCCTCAGTTTCTTCGTAAAACATTAATATTTTTGGGTAAAAAAGCCAATAAAATGTGTATAACACGTACCTACTAATAAATAGCTGATTTATTCGGGAGTAGAATGTGTCCTGAGTTTTTTACTAAATTAATCTACTTTTTCCGAGAAATTTCAACTATTTCCTCTATTGTGAAGCTCTAATTTTTGCTAATATTTCGTCAATTACTCTCAATAGTTATCGGTCAAATTCGTTACATATAAAATCTGAAATTCCAAAGCGCATAAAACAATACGTTTTCTTAAGGATTAAACTAAAATGAGAAAGACATTTTTGACTGGGTAAACAAGGAAAATAGGTAACGGTTATTTTGTATGAGATGGCGTGCAACCAGGAAAAATCCCAAGGAATAATAGACTTGAAAAAGTCCGATGGGACCGGGAATTGAACCCAGACATTCCGTTTCCTGAGTGGATACTCTACATTAATTACACTATCACTCAGAGAAATCTTCGCTCGTTAGAAACTTAGCTGGTAAAGCGACTAGTGGCTATTTCTAGCGCCCGCCACTGTAATGAATTGAAATGAATTTTCATGCATTTAAGATATTGGTTTCTATTCAAATTCAAAGAGGAACGCCAGCAATTGAATTCGATATTTTATTTTTGTCTCAACAAATTTCTTTAATTAAAAAAATATACCTCCATTTTATAACCCATAACTACTGCGGAATTTGTAAAATAAAGTTTTGCTCGAACATTTTCCTCATCTCAAAATAAAATGCAATTAATGACTAAATTTTCAAGTATTCATCTAACGGAATTTAATTATACAATACTCTACTAAACATCTAACACCTTCGCTTATCTTTGATAATAAGCGAGTGTTCGAGAGAAATCTTCCTATGGATTTGTATTGGACCTCCATCGAGTCATTTTGCACGTTTAATCGAAAGAAAAAATGGAAGGCAAGCGTACATTCAATATGAGCTTTGATAAGGTAAGAAACAAGCTTTCCCTTCGATTGTATTTGTTCAGATAGTGATAAAAAGTAATAGAATAATATCAGAATTCATTTCCGTCCCTCTTCCTTTATAGCTCATTCCCAATGTTGAGGCAACACTCTCCCCACGGGATAATCGAATCGGGGAAAATTTCGATTTCGAATTGAAACGGTCGCCAAGTTTTTGCTGACGAAACCCAACGGCAATAAACAACTCGGGATATTAATATAAATTGGCCGTTTCGGAGGAAAACCCCGTTTATTGCTAAATCGCGCCTCCGGAATTATTTGACCGCTTAATGGACGCGTCGCTCGCGGCTTAATGAGTCAACAGCTTCCCAATTACAAATCACTCGGAGTCTCCTATCTGCTGACCTTCAAGCGCTTCATAAAAGTAGAAATAATTCCGGCGAATGAAAGCGGAGATAAATAAGTAAGAGCGACCTTGGAGGGGCCGACAAAAATATCTCCCGGCTCGTTCCTGACTTAATTATCAGTTTGTGGGGCGAAAAATCGCGACGGCTTCCTGTCGACGCTTTGACATGTGGCAGACTTTGCTGTTGCATATTTAAATGGTCCCATGCCGTTGCATCTGGAGATTGCTTTTTCAAATCCTCAAAGAGGGAATTTCCCAAATTTAATTCCGATGGTACACATCGCTGATATATTTAACCTACGTAAAGGTTATTTTGTAAATACACGCAATTAATTTGATTAATTTACCGCGATTTTAACGCATTGAGAATCTCAAAATTGGTGCACTATATATAGATGATAACGGTTTCTTCAATCAACTAAAATTATAAACGTAAAACGGTGTTGTTACTACGTCTAAGAAAAAGAATATCGAGTGAGTAAACGGAAGATCTGCTGCTTCTGAGGAAACTTACTCTAAAATAAACAGAAACGAGGAACTGGGGCTTATTTGCTTTTTTGTTCGAGACCTTCACTCCTATCCTCTATTCAAATTATTCATGAACTTTTAACTCGATTTTCAAGCTGAAGCGACTGAAAAATAAGTTTTCCGAAGTTAAAAGAGTTAAGTGGCAACTTGTGGATGCCTGCGAACCTTATTGAAATTGCTCTTGAATACTACTGGAGTCCTCAGATAAATTATTTCACTACTGGATGTGTTCATTGGATTTCCCAATTACTTTAATTACTTTCCAATTTTCCTTATTGATATTTCAGTTCAAGTAATGTATTATTAGATATTAGAGATCATATTCCCTGATAATGCGCTGTAGGCTCAAAAAATTTGTATTATTGATGAGGAATCATGTAAGAAAAAATAACTAAAAGATAACTTTTCATGCAGCTAGAATTTATGAGGTTTCATTGAGTACAACTTCGAAAAGCCCTACTTATATAAAGCTATATTTCAAGTTTAACAAAAAATTCTAACGTCGTTTAAAGTAAGCTCCTAGAGGTATCTATACCCTATTTCCAACAGTATTTTAAATCGCAACCTCTCTTTTGACAGTAGTTAGTGATTAACTCTCTAACTTAAAATGCCTAACCCTAACTTATTCTACACGATGAACTAAATGTCCGACTGATACGTTCTTCGTTACAACTATGCATAATAACATTACTTTCTCGCTTTAACAATGTTATCAGTGTTTGATGCCTGGAAAAATCGCTACTAATATTTTTACTCCGTTTTACACGATATATTTTCATGCATTATCTTTTGGGTCTGGTGGTTCTAAGGAATTCCTTTCCTCTGAAATTAAAATTAATATGGTAATACATTTCGCTGATTTATCTTGCATCTCTTTTCGATGAAATTTTCTTGGTGCGAAGTTTATCTTCCAAGCATTTGAATCTGGTTTTTAATCCCAGTCAATCCCTGTGTACTCTCTTTCTTCCTCTCTCTCTTTCATTCCTTAGTCCGCCTAAATTCCTTCAACATCCTCTATTTAAGAATATCCTCCATTTAAGAATATCCTCTATTTAATAATATAAACCTCTATGAGGGTTATATTCTTTTATGGTACAAAAAGACAGCAATACCCACGAATCGATTCACTTTATATACAGCTTGATTTGGCACGGGTTATAGCCAAGTCATAATGCTGGCTAAAATTCAGCGACCACTCATAACTCATTTCTGTTGGACATGTATGGCACAGTACTATTGGCGACGAGGAGATAGCGGCGGAGATATCTCCTTTCTCCTGGAAAAATTCCAGAAAAGGAAGCGTCAAATGGCGTAAATATCTGTTACCTGTCCGGAATTATCGAGCGGAAGTGAGGTGGTGAGAGGAATTTGAAATGTGCGAGCGCTATCTCTAAAGTCCCTTCAAAGCGTGCTTACCGCTCCTCCGGATGTGTTTGACTATTTTTTATCGATAAAAAAGCTAGATCCTTGAATGCTTTCCACTACGATCTAGTAATGGAGTAATCTGGTTGGAAGGAATGGTAATTTGTAGATCTGTTCCAATCAAACCCCACCATTTCCATGGAAATACCCAGAAGTAAATGTAGGTTATGGTAGCGTTTAGTGTTAGGTTGGAAGTAGGTTAGTAAATAATGTTAGGTTAACTAAGCAATACCCAGGCCTCGGTTTATTTAGGTTTATAATATTGGAGGATTTAAAGCATAAAATTCGACAAATAAAATTATTATCATTATTATAAGATTATCATAGGTTTGTGGCTCGATTGTGGGCCATATTATTGCATTTGTAAAATATTTCCATTGTGGCATAAAATTGATGTACAGTATCGTAACATGATGAGATGGACAGGAAAACATATTTTAAGATTAATTTTCCTGAGGGTTGAAAACATTTATCAGCATTAATAATCATTTATGGGTACTTTATAAATAAGTAAATTGATCGAACATGATTGCGGGTGATTATCTGAATAATAACTTAAGTAAGCTAACATTACCTTCATAATGAACTTCATACGTCACTCTAAAGTTGGTTTTGAAAGAGGGCATATGCTCCTTTGCTCCCTAATCCGAAATAGCTGCTGGAAAGACGCAACACAGAAAAAAATAATTGCTTGAGTGTAACAAGAAAATGTATGGAGTGGTAAGAAGGAATCCTATAAATTGCAACTAATAATGAACACATTTTTATACAGACATCTGAGCTAAGGTAAATTTGATATAATATTCACGCACAGTGCTCATTGAAAACTCTTTAGGAGAGACACTCAGTTCTCCAAATTACTCACCTACCTCGTGGTCCTATCTCTACGTGATTTATCATTCATGGATGTTACTCAGGGTAAAACTCACGAGCGCGATAAATTTTTCCGTCAATCGGAAATGTTTCCTTGAACTTAAAACGCACGTATAAATCTTAGCTCTTGGTCAAGGCCTGAGATTTCACACAGCGGGTGAATTATCGGCATCAAAACTTCAACGAAAATTCTCCTTAAGATATATGTGGCCTTCGACTAATTTTGGAATTTTATCAATGAGATGGTGAGCTCTAACTTGCATTGGCGCACCATGTCATAACCAGATCTGGAATAAAAGGTTTTGCAGAAATTTCTCTGAGGAGAAAACACATGAGGGAATAAATAGTATTTTATAAAAATTCCCTGTTAAAATAAAGATAAGATTTTATTAGAAAGTGTTAAGTTAATTAAAAAGTTTTTATACTACTAGTAACCTTAGTACAGTATTAGCCTATCGTTCAATGATAGCAGTTATCCATCACTTTTCTCTCTTCTCTAAGAATTTTTCATCCCTTTAGACATCACTATTTATTATAATACGATAACATTTGTCGCTTTTACTAGTTGGCTCGGGTACTTTTCTCTTTAACAAACCTATTTCGAATTCTAAAGAAGGATATGATTTATTTTTGTGTAAACTAGAAATTAAAATGACTCTAAATAGATTTTTCCATTTCTTAACTATTACGATTATTATAAGACCCATGAGTTGAGCCTTTTACGAATAATCTTACTTCCCACAAGCATCTGTAGAAAGATTCTATTAACCTTTCCAGAGGATGATATTATTTTAAATTGCAGCAAATCAGGCCAACTGTAAAAGCGAACTTACATATTTCTTCATACTAGTAATTATAAAATCATGCATTGAAGAAGGAAGCTCAACGTAATATTTAATTTTTTTAAATAACGGAGATAACGAGATTCTCTATGGTCTCGTGAGAATCTTACGCATAGGAAAATAAGAATTCGTCTCTGGAATCAAATGTCTCTATAAATGTATACTTTACAGCCTATTTACCAAGATATGGACTCAATGCGTACTTATGGGATGGTTTATTTCCATAAGGATTCAAGTATAGAAAAAATGAAATACTCGTAATAATTGAAACATCAGGATCAATACACACTCAAGATAGTTTAAAGAAAGATTTCCAAAATGAAGGTCGGCGGCCGGGTTATTTACACGATAAAATTATCCACCTCTGTTCTCGACCTCCACAACGGAAAGTTACACACGGCGGTTATTTTCGCCCGTTTTAGGTGTAATTTATTTCCTGCCCTAATTCGATGAAGTTCCTGTATCACTCGAGATCGGTGGGCGGGAAGCCGGAAACAAAGAAACGCAATGGGTGTGTTTTCATTTCTCGGCTCCTCTGAGTATATTTCCCAAGGTTCCCGTTCTGTTTATCTTCTTCGGTGGGCTATTTATCTTTCTCAGCGTAGAGCTACTTCCAAGAAAAAAACATTGACTCGAGGAAAAGCTTTAAAGGTACTCTCGAGATCACGAAATGTTAAATTCCGCGAAGATTTTGCCATATAGAAATAACAAATACGGTTATTATCTTCGTTTATTTCTGGCGACCGGTATGAATACTTACAAATAAAAATATTGCTAAATATGTGGTATAGAAATAGGATGAAATTTATCTTAAAGAAATTCCTATATTTAAAGCGGCGATCTTCAGCTATTTGATCAATTATTTCATCTAGTTATAACTCTGAAACGTACTGACAATTCAATTCAATTTACATTGTCTCCCCTCATTAATTGCTTTCCACTGAATAGGGAATACTTACATGTTTATTGCTTATGTATTATAGATGTTGGTGGTGTTTTAAAGATAAAATCGATCCTAGGTTTGTATATCTATCTGCTTCATCCAATCCTTAAGGTATAGAGGATATATGGAAGTAATAATAGGCATTCTTTCTTTATACTACTGCTCTGAAATTTTTAGCACATTCAATAATAAGCTGACATTTTCAACTACCCATTCTGCTTTATCCTAAAACTATTACTGAAGTGGATGATTTACCAAAACGTCCTACACTTTATGCAAAACCTTGTATATGAAGAGATAATGTACGATGTAGTTTTATTAGATATTTTCTCGCAATTTTATAACTGCAGTTGGACAAAAAGTTAATTTAAAAAAGGTCTCAATGGAGAATACTTCATACTGTAATCAAAGAAAGAAAAAGAAACATATCTTCAAGATTTGAATGATGAGGTAATTTGCCACGTGAAATAACTCCTAATTCTGTTAGGCTAGCAACAAAGTCTAAGTCTCTCAAGTTGTTTATGCCCCATGAAAGGTTTACGACACTTGCGGAATGATGACTGAGGAAACTTTTGAAGAAAGTTCCCGGTTGTCGGTTTTAGTTTCTGTCACTCGGCATACAAGTCCAAACTCTGAGTTGACCTGAGGCTCAATAACTTCTCCACCTGCCCCTTCTAAAACAGAGCATAAAATCGGAGGCGATCCGCAAAATGGAAAACTATAATTTTAGCCGGGATGATATATCGATCTAAAAACGAAAATGTATCATTCTTAAGCCTGAATCAAAATGAAAAATTATTATTCATTCCGGTCCTAATTTTTAATTTAGATAGATCTTGATGTCTCTCATTGCTGAGGTAATCAAATTCTGAAAGAGAAATAAATCTCACATCTGCGAAAACCTTTTAAAAAGCTTCTCCTCAGAATTATAGATGATATTTATTGCATAAGTGGAGTATCTTATCACCCAAATGGAAATAAAAAACATTGATTTTAAGTACCATTTACATGATGTAGACCTCATATAATAATCTCTATAATTTAATAATATTTTCTCTAAAAATCACTTTTATAAAAGACAATCAAAGCTGCCGGAAATCTCGTAAAACTTTTCAAATCGCTCAAACACTCATCAAAGGGTCGTAAGAATAAGTGAGAACCGTAGAAGTATTTTTGTATTTTAATTTTCTTCCTCCAAAATGCTTGCGTATGGAAAGATTCGAATCGCCTAAAGGAAAAGTCGATTAAAATAACTGAGTTTCAGAAGATCCTCAACAATTTTTCCCCATTCCATTTTCCGCTAATGGTTTCAAACTCCAACAGCGAAAGGCATTTTGGTTATACCCAAGATATTTATCGATTGACCCTCCGAAAATCCACCTAACCTTGTTTCGAATAAATGTTTTCCCTTGGAAACTTAAGTCCATCCTTCACATCTACAAATCCAGTTTCCTTTTGTTTCTTGCATTCTTGGCGTCCATCAAAAGTCAGGCAGCAAAATCAATCCGGCAACGGCGCCTCGGGGAACCTTTTCCTCCTTCTTCAATCCGCAGCCCCCGAAAGCCCCTCTCGCTCCATTTTCCAATCTGCCCCCACCCACGCACACCCCCCGCGAGTTCTCCTGACATCCGGCAGATAGCGCTTCCTGCGGCTGCAAGGTCGAGACCTCAACAAAAGAAGTCCGCGCTCCTATCTCGCTCCTTTTCATACCCTCTACCTCATCCCCTCTCCCTTTCCGGCAGCCTTTCCTAGAAGGAAATTATCTGAAATGTCATCGAACTCGCTTAATTCCGAGAGGTCTAATTCTGTCTCCGTTTTGTTTCGTCGCTTTCTTTTGAGGTGACGCTGAAAATCCACTGGCGCCTCCTTTAAGATGTTTCTTTTCCTTATCGCCCGTAAGTCCCGTCGCGGAGTTTTTCTCCCGGTTTATTTCAAGATGGGAATTAATTTTCACTGCGGGGAATGAAACTCTTTCGTGTTCGAAAAAGACCTCACATTAAGTTGGCTCCTTTTTGGTTCTGTTAAGCGATAAATTCCTCATTTATTTCGTTTCATCCCTCGAGTCTTTCTCTGGTCGAATTTATATTTGAAGCGATTGTTAATAAATAATTACAATTATAATTAATTGCAAGAGGAAACGATAGAAATCAGTAAACTCAGGAAATGAGGAATTAACGCGTCATCGATTTAAATTCAGTTTATGATTCATTTTGTTAGTAGAATCCAATAGCTTGGCCTCGACTTCGTGGTAGCTTTTCTTTTTATAGTCTAATAGGAAAACAATTGTTTCAACCCCTTGGGTCATCATTAGGTGTTAAAACCGTGGTCGTTCAAAAACTTCTAAGGTTAAGGTAGAATCGTTTGTCTATTAGTCTTCCTTTTAAATCTTCATTACTATTGTTTCTGCTATTGTATGCATATCTCCGAATCACACTATAGCATTAATCAGATCAGTTAATTCATTTTGAATTCTTTCAAAGTCAACTTTCCTCACCATTCGTACAGAAGATATTCTTTCTTTACCAATACATACACACACGCATAAAAATATTCTATACATCAAGTTAACCCAATGAACTTCAGTCATAAACGGATTCAGAAGCACAAAATGTCCATTTAATGTATCTTAAATGTCGCTAAAAATTAGTTTGTACTGAGGCATTTAAAATTATTAACTAATGTTACGGGTATAACAATTAAAGCTAATAATACCCTAAAGTTTTGACTTAATTCTAATCTACCTCAAAAACTGTCAATTACCTTTTGATTGCGTTTTAAAAAACTCTTACTCGTTATTCATTTCAGTGGGATATTTTTTTCAATCGCCGTCGTTCCCTTTGGTATTTAGAACTTGCTTGCATTTGTAGCTCAGAATATTTGGCATATTGCCGGTCATGTATCACATTTATATTTCCTTTCACAATACTTCAGTATTTTCTTTCATCGACTGTTTTCTGTGATAGACTCTCGAAAATTTTCCATTAAATCCCGCCCTTCTTGTTATATCACATTCATTTCAACAGATCTTTTCTGGAAGGACGCTTCCTTAGATGGGAGAATATTTTTATCGCGCTATTTCGCTAGCAGTCAAAAGTCGGAGCAATTGAAAAGGCTCTGCCTCTAGCAATGGCATTTCATGAAATATCCGTCGCTGCGTTCAGTCTATAATAAGAGCGGCTCGTACTTTTCAAATCCAGGATCAGAGATGGAATTCCTCTCGTCGGCTCCACTTAATATCTCTCCGTTGAGACCAAAGGCCCGTGGAAAAATAAAGGTCATGTCTGCATTGTTGAGGTTAAGAGATGATGAATTTTTCCTCGCCGTTCTTAGAGGCGAAATCTTTTTCCAATCAAAGGAATACGCCGTCTAAAAATGCTGCTGTAAATGAAAGGTTATTGCGATTTCTCCTTCCGATTAAACATATGTAAGATTAGTGTTCCCATAAAAGAATTTATTCCTTTTTAATTTTTAAGACTTGAAATAACCAAGCTTCTTTTCATTAAAAATTTTGATTGGTTGTGTATCCTCATTGCAAAGCGGTGGAGGAATAAATTACCGAGACTTCATCTCTTAAAAAACAGGAATTACTTGGAAGGAGCGCGCATAACTATCATACATATAAACGAAATAAATGCAGTCTGTACAATTTCTGAACATACATACATTTTTCTACCTTCACCAGCTTCCGTTATGATCCGGCATAGAAAACTATCAGTAAATATTTGTCGGCTATTGATTGATTATCACATTTTTTAATTCACTATTATAAGCAGTGTTTATTTTTACCGTCATAGTCCAATGTTTTCTCGTCTACCAATGGATCTCAAACTTTTATCTCCCCTTTACTTTTGGATAATCGCGGCTTATACATTTTCCGTGATATAGATAAATACGAAACGGAAATAAAATGTTGTATTAGTAACAGGAGATGACGTAGCATGAGCAAAGAAATCTTGATCGCTACGACATTTTGAGTAACTTATCAACTATTTTTAAATTAAAGTGAAACAAGTAAATTCAAAGTTGCAATCACAACATGCAAATTGGATGGTCAAAATTTCTTTGAATAGTCTCTCACCGTGACAGCAAGCAAGGAGGGTAAATATTGCTTCCACCTACCTGAAATAGAAAATAAAAGTATTTTAATACAAAGCCATAAATACAATTTCCAAACACATAGTATTTCGAGTTTCAGTTATCAGCTATATAAGTTTTTGTTTTCAAATTGTTTACCAGAATCAACGTAAATATTTCACCCGAAAAACATCATTAATTATTTCTCTAATGCCGCTATTTTTATAACCTCTTGCTAGTGGTTACTAATTTTATTTTTATAGTATTCAGATCAGGTTTAACTCTACGTTTAAACTCATTACCACTCTCCAACCACAGTGTAGCTGTGATTTAGATCTGAATCGTCCTCCTTGACCAATCCTACTCCGTCAACTCCCTTCTCCCTTTTGCATTATTCACTCTCGTTTCCAATCTGTTCATTGGGCGATCTCACGATCTCTTTTCTTCCTTTCCTTCTCTTTTGTAATGTCACCTTAGTTTGTCTCTCTCCCTCCATCCTTTTTCTTTCCCTTTACGGAGAGCTAGATCTTCTTCAAGAAAGCGGAAATATATGCTTTCAGTAGCGATATGAAGATGAGTAGTATAAAAGAAACTTGGTAAGCTAGGGTTTAATGGTTTAAATATTCTTAGAGTATGTGTCATTCATTTCGACGAGGAAAACATTTACTATAACTTGTTAACATAATAATCTTAAAGGTAATAACGGAAGTATTACTTTAGTATCGGAAATATTTTTATTAATCAGAACATTGAAGGAGCAAATTATTCTCTCTCGATAAAATTCACTGAATATTTATAACATGGATATTATAAAACTGATTTATCTTTTCAAATATTCCTCTTCTTATTTCCACCAGGGAAAATAATGCTCATGTGACAAAATCCACTTCCTGATAAAATGAGGAAAATAACAAGTACGGGTCAACTATGACAGGATACTTTTGCGTCTCAATTTCATTCGAAATGAAGTCGTGTGTATGCAAGTATGGAGATTCCGAGAGTTCTCCATTATGATCCGTCCTACAGTCCCTATCGAATCAGTACCACCGCGCGTCATTCACCCAATCTAGGCATAACTTCTCCATGGAGTGCAATCATCTGCCGGATTCAAGTGTTCCGCGGGCAAATGCGCATTCGGCGTCAGGAGAGATACGTGTTGACTCGCCTACCGTACTAATTTAATCCGAGCGAAGGTACTCGACTAATATTTACATAACGTATACCAGGAGTCCACTAGCTCATCGATATACGGTGGTACCCCTGCTAACGAATCCCCATACTAACGAAGATATTGTTAGTGTTCTACGGCCTAGCGTGGAATAAATCAGCTGAGATGTGCTTATAAATATTCTTACGCATACAAGCGGAACAAAAATTAAGAAATGAGCAGAGAAAATTCTCTATTCTTACTTTTCAATGAAGGGATGTTTTTCTTTTGATGAGAGTATGTATTGTAGTTGTAAGTTCCGGGAGCTACCAGGTCATTTAGCAGCTTATGAAAAATGGTTTTCCGTCGAAATTATATTACTACAATAATCCTAAGGAAGAACGGTGATATAGAAAGTCTAGTAGGACCGAAACTCGAACCCGGACCTTTCAATTGCCGGTCGGTGGCTCCATCCAATTAATTTATCCAGCCAGAATGCAAATATGAGTTCAAATTTGCCGTTGGGAAGACTTTGTAAGTAAGATCCTTTCATTAGGTGCAAGTATTAACATTCAAAATAACCTTTCACCCTTTATCTTATGCTATTGGAATAGTTTCATGAGCCAAGGTATCACGGTGAACTTATTTCACATCTTCCTCTCCACTCGGAAAAGAACTCGTTATTAAAATCTGGAAATTAAACTTCGGGAGTGCTAAGAATTTGACTTCTAAGAATTTCCATGGGAGGCATTGCCCCCTCACATAGGAAAATATCCTTTTACGGAAGTTATACAAGCCAGACAAGGTAGATGAGAAGCACTCCAATCTTAAGAAGCACAGATGTAGTGTAATAATCGTTCCAGGTGCTTAAAATCTTCCATAACGTGACGCGTTAAAGCTTCTGACGCAGTTCACTGCGTTCCTGTGTGAGTGTGATTAGCTCCAATTACCTTCTGGAGTAAAAGGGAGTGTCTTCACCTTAGACAGGGGGAGAGCGCCTTTCTCATCAGACTTCAAAAGGAAACTCATATCGCTTGATGATATGACTGAAAGAGGAGCCAAATATCTCAGACAGTCTGCATCGATAATCCCTAGTGGGAACTTTTTTTTTGGCAAGTACACTGCATTATTTCTATCCAAGAATTTTCCTTGGCCAATCTCGGGTAGGATGCCGTTATGGATAAAATGGAAGGGGGGCAATGAGAAATTTTCCGATTAATGAAAGCCAAAAAGCGAGGAGCAATCCCTTTTGTTGAGGATATCAAAAACGGGGAAGAATTTTCATGGTTGCCAATTATTCGAAGACAGAAAAATTTGAGTAATATATCGGCGCGTAAGTAACCATGCTAACGAATTATTTGGCGAAAGAATTCTTCTGATAAAGAAAATTTTATCGCCGTCGGAATTGACTTACAAATGCAGATTCCTCCAATCAATACTTTGTTAATAAACGTCAATGCAACTTTACGCGAAATAATCAAACATCAATAAACTCATCAATAAATTTCATCTCATTTACTCCTACGAGTAAAAGTGTTTAATAATTATTTGATCATAATCGTATATTAATAACAAGGTGTACATTAATCTAAGAAATTCTCTATTTTCCCAAATCTTTTGTCTTACCTAGTACCTTAATAACTGTGTGACCAAGTAATAATGAATCAAGTAATACGCGAGTCGTTATTCTAAATATACTCTAGTTACAGTCATTACAAAGGAAATTGAGGAATCAGATATTAATTTTATTAATTTTTAAGTATAACATCCTGAGAAATTAAAATATCTTTCGAAGGAATAAAAGTTTCAACTACAGTCGCTCATGAGTTTCTTGCCTAACAAAATGGAGTGGATAGGCAAAGGGTGATTTTAAAAATATTCAATTTCCAATCGAAAATGTTACGTGACTTTATTTATCCATGAGTTAAGCAATTCTCTGCAATTATTTTCCAGAATTAAACTAGGTTCCATTCGTCCAGTTAACTTAAATATGGGATTATTAATTTGATACTTAATTAGTATCATAGAGAGCGAAATGTTTCCAGATTATTCGAAAGAAGTGGAAGTAGAGCGGATTATCTTACATTGTAATTATAATCTTCAAGGCTTAGCATTAAGATAAGCAGGGCCTTTAATGCGAATTATCACAGCTGAACCCCAACGAAGAGATTTTTCCACTTCCATTTCACCCTTAAATTTTGCAATTTTTTAGGGTATTTTTCAGAGTCGGAGTTTTAAATCCAGATTAATGGAATTTCTGGAATTAAATTATCAGAATATCGCAACTTGAAGCCCTTAAGCATGATCCACGTAATTTTTTCCGCATGATGATCCTTGGATTTTGAGTGAATTTGCAATTAATGATCATATGATACCACAGAAAGAGCTACAGTAAAATTAGATGCGCAAATGGGTTTCTTAAATAAACCATCCACCATCAGCTACCAAGTGCTCCGAAGAGGAAATGAGGCTTACTGGGCGAGATGGGGGTTGAAGTAGTTTGCCTTTACTATCCTCAGCAAGTCAGACTGCTGTGAACGGAAAAACTCTATGTAAGAGCGAATTATGTGGTAGTATTTTATTACGAGTACAGATCTATGTAATGACCTTTATGAAAACAAATGTCGTTGCATTCGTTATTGAGTGACCAAAAATGTCATATTCAGAATCACTCATATTTCAGTATCTTTCATACTATCACAACCATGAGCGTGTCTAGGACGAATGTAAATTAAAGATAAATTTTCCTCTACCCTGCATTAAAAGAAAAAATTCTCCAGTTCTGACAAAACTTGCGCTTCAGAAAGCGGTAATATTCCATGCAAAACTTAAATCTTGGAGACCAGTTTCCTATGGAAATTGATTGAGTGGTATAGGTTTCTTGCGAGGGCAAGGCTCTCGTAATAAGTACCAAAAATGGCACACGACCCCTATTTTGGAAACCGATATTAGATTCATCCAGGCAAGATTCGCTTCCTTGTTGAATTATTATGAAATTGTTTGTGACTGTATAGCGATAACGTACTTTCCATTTTCATAGATATGTGTGCCATTTGGACCAAATTTTTATAAGAGAGATTGAGATCAATCGATGTGCTAGGGATGAGATAGTTAAACTGCCGTCCATTGAGATACTACGTACGAAATGAAAGATATTGAAGGAGAGAAACCCCAAGCATTCGTAGAAGAGGTGTAGCAAAATTAAAACAGTGGTGTGTGGAAAAGAGGCAACTCTTCTAAAAGGGGAGGTAACCTCT
Organism: Sympetrum striolatum; assembly: GCA_947579665.1. Classification (NCBI taxonomy): domain Eukaryota; kingdom Metazoa; phylum Arthropoda; class Insecta; order Odonata; family Libellulidae; genus Sympetrum; species Sympetrum striolatum. The sequence goes on along the minus strand of OX388347.1, from coordinate 75,919,490 downwards.
CTCAGAGTTGATGAAAGTGGGCGAACTGTTTATTCAACCTGGGAATATCCCTCTCACCTCATCTCCTCTCTCAACATTTAGGGAAAGAGAGGTTGCTATATATAGATCCGGATTTAGACGAAGGAAAACAACGGAGGATATGAGCAGCCGGTTTACCATTGTATCTATGTGGTTGTCTCAGTAAAATCAATGGAGATAGAAATAAATTCCCTATTTTCCATTGAAGAAACTAATTTTCATGATATTGCTATTTTATTCAGTAAAACTAGAGATTTTCACTAATTAACACCCTCCTTCCCGCCTTTAAAAAATCTTCGTGATATCTCGTGGTCCAATCTCTATATTATTTGCCAATTTCAAATTGCGGCTCGAAATTTTTTATACAGAAAAAAGCAGACGTGACGACAAAAGAAATCGGTCCGGGTAAAATCATTCATCGGCCCCTACGAATAGCGAGAGTGTTACGCTTGGTCCTCCATTTCTCCGATAGCCATCTTACCTAATCCCGAACCTAACCTATCATCGAAATTATGATACTGATCGACACAATTGTATTTAATATATACTTCTAATTTTTTTGCAAAAATGTAAAATTGCAAGTTTCTTTTTTGGCCTGTGGGTGTGAGTAGGAAATGTTTTACGTTTAACAGTTGCTATGTATTCAGCTTTATCAACTTTGTTGAGTTGATCAACTCAATCAAATGTTAGTCACAGACTCTACAATGCATTTCAAACAATATAGCACGGAATGAACAATATTTATTAATGACTGATTACAAAGTATTTGAAATTTATTTACTAATTTGCGGATCGGGAGGAAGCTTTATGGTAGCTAAGGGAAAAACAAATCAAAATATACCGTACTATTTTGTACTCTAATCCAGCGTTTGGCAGATACAGTGTGAATAAGTTGACGAAATTTCAGAATACTAAATTAAGACACTCTTATAAAATATTTTTACTTAATCAATACGCAATGGTTTGATACGCAAGGTTAATGGCGATATATCGGAGCTTCTGTTTAAAGTATCCTAACTATATCCATCTTAATCAGGGTGTCAGCGATCATAAAGATAAAGTTGGTAGTTAAATTGGGAAGAAATTTTTCGTTGAGTAAAAAGTGAGCTTATTTTAAAAAATTCCAGAAATAAAAAATAACTTTTTCGGTAACTATGAAGATGATTGAGAGTTAGAGTGCACGCGCGTTCGCTTCTGCGTATCCCGCAGTTCGCCGATACCTTTGATGATATCACCCTGATGCGGCATCGCAGGTCGCTCTCGTTGCTTATTTTCCGAGTGCAACCTTTCCTATCTGCGTCCATTATCTTCCTCTGACCTCTGCTAACTCGTTTTTTGCGACTCCAGCCATCCGAAGAACTAGATGAATATTTAACCTCGCCTATGACACCGCTGAAATATAAAGCGAGTGCCTACCTACGCCGTACGGAGGGCTATCGGATGAAATTGCGTTGCAAATAGAGGCTGACCTTTGACCTCTCGGCGAAGCACAAAGGCCGCTCCTCGGAGCATTCCTCTCCCAGCCTTTCCCATCCGCCGCCATTTACACCGCCATAAGAAGCCGGTGTTTCCACCGCAACGGAAGCATTAATACTCGAGAACACCTCGGCGCGCAGCACGTTAGTCGAGATAATCCAGTTATTGCTAGATTTTAGGAAAGGGAAAGGGCGGTCGAGTGTATCGTGCTCGTTCACGAGACCTCGGTCCCTATTATTTCGGGTGAGACGGAGAATTAATGCTCTTCGAATGGATGCTAACTTGATACGCGTGAAGCGCACATGCATTAATCTGATATTAATGCTTCGTTAAGCTTCCCCAGCTACATTTGTTCCCGCTAAAGTGTCTCGAATCGAATATTTTCCATTTGCGTTTGTTAACATTAATTAAACTAAGCTTCAGTCAGTCTGTGATGATTTGAAGTCTACTGAGTTATAAATGACGCTTTATAATAGCTGTCATCCTCATAACTATTTATCGAACGATATGGAAACTATTAAATATAAGTAATGTAATTCTGGAGTTGGAGCGCGTCTTACAGGTTTTCCACTCTCCTGACAATTTTACAGTCATCAGCGTATGAAATCACAGACGAAGATATTGTATTTGGTAGGTCATTAATATAAGCATTAAAAAGCGTGGACCCTAAGAAGGAACCTTGAGAGACACCCGAGGAAATATTTTTTTAATCTACGCTTGAGCACAATACAAAAGTATAAACGACCGGTTTCAAATAATAGCATTGTCATCAGTCCTGATATTATACATTTAAAGTAGACCTGAGATTTATAGAGTATACATTATTATTGGTTCACTTATCTTTAGTAAGCCTACAACCATGTGAAGACAGAAACTATTGCCGTCATTATAACAAATATAGCACATTGGATTTTGGTGCGAAACTTGCTTGAATATATTCTATGACAAAACTCTTGCTCAGTAAGGAAGGTAAGGGTAAACTACGTCACTCAGTATCTCGCATGGTAAGCCTTTTTCCCTCTCTAGAGCTTTAGGTAACCACACGTTATAGAGGGGTTTGAGGTACAAACTAGACTGAATACTTTATTACTTTCTCCCTATACGTAGTATAGAGAAAGTATTGTATTTGCAAAAAAATTCGACCTCCAGATTTCAACGGAAATAGATGTTTTGGGGCCCATAGAGTTCGTTTTCGCTATTTTCCCGAACATGTCTGTCTGTGTGTGTGTGTGTTTGTCTGTGGTAAAAAAAGTTTGTGGGCGCTCGATCTTAAAAAGTAATCATCCGATCATTTCCAAAATTCATATTCAGTATTTTCCTAACAATGCCAAGAGTTGATTAGTTTTTATGAATATCGCTTAACCGGAAGGTACGGTTTATCCTGAACAAAATTTTGTTTCTTAAATATCTCTGTCAGAATGCAATTTTGGTATATACAATTACATACAAAAGTTGTAGATAATGTAGTTTACTACACCTTTTGTTTGAAACATTTTTTCGTGGAACTGATTGTTTAGGAGTAATTCCTGAATAATGGTTAACCGGAAGTTGTTTATCCAGAAATGGATGTTTTTCATACATATCTCTGTCAGAATGCAATATATGTATATACAATTACATACAAAAGTTATAGATAATGTATTTTACTACAACTTTTGTTTGAAACGTTTTTTCGTAACATAGATTTTATAGGAGTTATTCTTGAATAATGGTTAACCGGAAGTTGTTATTATCCAGAAATGGAAGGTTTTCATACATATCTCTGTCAGAATGCAATGTAGGTGTATACAATTACATACAAAAGTTATAGATAATGCATTTTACTACATTTTTTGTACGAAACATTTTTTTGTAACACACATTGTTTTGGAGTTTATATATTACCGGCATAGGCTTCCGTTTTCAATAAATATGGAGTCATGAGTTGGCCACATCAGATTTCTTTTTTTCTATGGCGCGACATCCCATTGAGGGTGTTTGCACAAAGGAAAATATTCCAGATGCCTTGTTAGGCCATTCCAAGACAAAACGTTATGAATCATGCTTCGTGAAATATCTCTCGTGATAATATATTTATTTATTCTAAACGCTTCAAGTTGGTATGATTACCAGATGACAACGGTTGAGGAGGATATAAAAATACAATCTATTCGGCATTCACCCGAGGACTGGAGGGAAACCCCTCCAAAAACCTCCCGAAAATTGTACGACGTTTGGGAAATATCAAGCTAGATTTTGCGCGTAAAAAATTCATAACATCCAATTAAAGTAGCGAATACATCTTACTGCCTTTAACCATTTCGTGATTTTCTCATTCAAACATTGGAAGCTTGTCGCAGGAAAAAAACTTGAGAGTAGTCGGTACATGCTTACCCCAGATAGAGAATTGCGTGCTTGAAATAAATGTAAGTGTATCTCATTATCCTGATAAGTTTGTTCAGATGTCTAATTCATGCAAGCAAGTCAAAAAATACTTATTATAGCATGTTTATTTTATGCATTGAAACAATATTTATGTGACGCAAAATAGCCTAATTGTCTTGAAAGGAAAATGTGGAATTTGTTTCGCCCCTATCAGCTTTTCTATTCATTTTTTCTTTTCATATAAGAAATTATATAAAATTTGAAACGTAAGATTACATTTGTTGTAATCAAGGAACGAAGATAGAGTTTCACATAGTAACAGAAAGTCACGGCATGATATTCTCCATGCTCAGCACTTTCCAGTGCAGAAGTTTGCCCTTTGTCACGGCGTTTTCAGCAAAAAATTCGCTCCCTATTATGAAGCACTTCTTTCGAGATTCTTTCTTAAAAGATACTAAAAGAATGAGCAAGGCAATGGAAGGCGTAACACAATATAATGCAGTTTTATTCTGCGACGTAATAAAGTCCAACTAGATAAAAGGGATATTTCTTTCCCCAGCAGTCAATGGTTTTGCATTAAGAATGCATTTGTCGAGGAAAACCGGCTGAGTATGACAATGTTTATCCTTGAACCTGAGGATAGTATTCAAATAAATTTCTGGAAAGGAAATGAGCTCTTTCGGAATATAAATGCAAAGATCCTGCTCGTGTTACTCTGAGTTTTGTTTCTAGCGGAAAAGATGCCGGACGAATGGTATTCAAATGAGAAAAACTTGCATCTTTAAAATTCGCAAGTTGAGATTTTTTACCGATTTGCGAGCCGGCACGGAATGCATTAATTCTGCTCTGTTGTTCTTTTTTAATAAAATGCTTTCTTAATGGTTAGTGTAAACATGTGCTTTATTTCAGAAAAATGACGAAAATATTTTCCAGATGAGCATCGATCTGAAAAAAAGAACTGATTCTTGAGCAAGTGCTTTTCTCTTTATTTTTAAAATTGAGAGTAGCTTTCTTAGGAATTGTATTTATTTAATATTCATCATGGGATTTCAGATATTCATTTAAGTTGGTTTTGTTTGTTGTTGGGGGTATAAAAAGGAGTATTTATCAATAACTATTTCTTGAAAATCCCACGCTCCATGGTAATTACGATTTTAAATAATTTTCTTACATCCATAGAAGAAATAACCCATTGCTATTAATTAGGTAGAAATCAGATATATTTGATCAACGGTAATAATCTCTAAGAAAAGGGTTATGCTATAGGAAGAAAAAAAAATGGGAGAATTTTACCAATCGCGATACTTTTTAGAAATCAGATGCACGAATACTTTATTGCTATTATTAAATCAATCCTAAAGACATTTTATTTAATAAAATAAAGGCAGGAATAATAGTATTCATTTTTAGAAATAATAAAAACATTATATTAAAGACACATTAACGAGAAGCTGTTCACCCATTCGATAGAAATAATAATCTATGGAAAAAGAATAATCTGTTTTGATGTGACCTTAATAAATGTAGTGTCAGATATTTAATCCATGGAAAATTATTCACTTGATTACCAAGATTTCAATCGGATAAGATCGAGGCTCAAAAGACTACTGACATTTAATCGAAATGCGTAGCTAGAGCAAAACTTCCTGGGGTAATATAATTGGCGTAGTGTTGTTAACAAAGAGAATAATCAGAATCAGTGGAATATGATTGGTGATGGAAGTAGATCAACTCCTCAGCGTGGATTAATTAGCTGTGGGATCACACTCGTTAGCCAAGCCGTAGTTCTTCTGCGTTTTCAATTCAAAACATTTTCATTTTGAAAACATTCACGATAACAGCCATTAAAACCACCTTGTTTTATTACCGGGAAGTAAAAAATAGGCATTTAGTTTTTCGTTCTGCCGTGAATTTTCCTGTTCTCGTACATGTATGGAAGCATATCCGAATTAGTTATATCCTTTTCCCGAAATATTCTTTTGTTTAAAAACAGCGAAAAATATTCGATAAAGAAAAAAATTATAACTATGGTCACTAGTTGGGCGAATAAATTATTCTATATGTCCTCCAATCGCAATATGATATAAAGCCATGGAAAAATAAGTATTCATAAGACTTAGAAAAACAAGGAGGGTTTATTCATAAGCACCAATCGCTGTCTATTTCCCGTCTAGGAAATTGATTGGAAATTGCAAAGGGGGGCAAGCGTGCGGAACCCTTCATTTGTGTTTGACGCACTCAATTCTTCGTTAATTAGAGAGTCGCGCGTGTCTGCTGTTGAGCGCGTGATGGCGATCCATGCCTCTCTTCACAACATCACTCAAAGGAAATAAATGGAAAGGATATGCATGCGATTCCATGGAGTGCATGTATGATGTCAAGCAAAGATGTGTATATGTAAACATGACATGGGTTCAGTGCTTTACCCAGCGAAACGGATTGAATTTTATTTTATTTATATAATGTATTAACCTTTAGGTACCTCGCTAAATAACCTTGGTTTGCCGTTGAAATTTCAGCATTTGGCTACTTTTCTATGGAAGGAAGAGCTTGGAATTAGACTGTCCTGAATAAATCTGTTTCAGTGTAGAAATTTTGTAATCCCATCACATGGTTTTCTCAGAGGGGCCGTTAAAACTATGGAGTAACTCCTTAGAGGAATCTTGTGAAAGTAGCCTACCTCTTTCATGCTAATTGTTAGAAATGCAGATGTAGCTGTAGATGAACTGAGGTTAGCTCGTTCTGATTTACGGGAGTAGTTCCGAGTACATTTTGAATTAGTTTGGGAACTCGGGAAGTTAACCTGGGAATAGCATTAGAGTACAAAAGCGACCCAAAGTACTTTCGATTCAGGGAAATATATAGGATTACGTTTCGAGATTACCATGCCGCATGGATTCATCCTCTATGTAGTGATAATCCGTGTTGCACATCGCAAAAGTACAATCTTATTTATAAGAAATTAGGGCGCTTGGGTAGCTGCTCAATGTTTCTTTGTGGAATCGAGAAGAATTTTTCGAACTTCCTGTCCATCTAAAATTAATTGACTGTACCTAAAATGAATTCGTGGCAAATATTTAATCGACCGAGCTTAAACTTTGATTTCTCTCTTAGGCGAGGAATGGGCGAGAATAAGTTAAAAATTCCAAATTTAGACGTTTATTACAATAATAGCTTATTTGGGCCGCAGTAATTCGTACCCCACCAAGAATTTAAAATACAAACTGAATAGACAAGTACGCAGATCTCTCTTGAGTTTATTTCCCGTGATAGAACGTTATAATTTTGTTTAATGAGTTGAAATCTCAATAAAAATGTCCCTCAGGTATTCTAAATAAAAATTTTTACTTTTAATTTTTATAGTTCTTATAGAGAATAGTGCGTTAGTCAGATCATGGTTATCTAAAATATGGCACGCTACCCGCAATACAGTCCCCTGAAGATTTTAAACAAGTCCGCCTACTTCCAAGAGCTATCGTCATAAATTCAGTCTCATAAATTTATATCCTTTGATAAAATCGGTGTAGAATATCTAATACTGCATATCACCCATCGAAATAAAACTTTTTCCAAGGAAATTTTATTACGTAATACATTGCCTGTCATCTCTTTGCATGCTTTATGCTCACGATGATTTTTTATTCGTTTATATGTATGCAATAGTCGGTGTATGATAACCCAGTAAATTCAGTTATGTAGGTATTGAATCTTACGAAATAAGGATCAATTTAGGAGAATTAAAGTTTTTGGTAAGAGATTTTAAACCTCTAATTCCTTAACAGCCATGTCCCAACTTTCCTTTCTTCACATAATTTAAGTTTCCTTTCTGTTCTAACCGTTCGACGATATTCCAAATGTTGTGCCATAAAGATCAGAAAACCCTGCGCATCCCGTTGGTTTTGAATTATAATTCATGTAAGAAAAACATTTCGTTGTTTTCAGTTAATGTCTAACCCCCTTGAAAACTATTTCAAAGAGTTAACCAAGACGTCGTAATGGGCAGAGTAGACTGGGACTACATTACGAAGAGTAATGTAGTCCCAGTCTACTCTGCCCATTACGACTTCGAAGGTTCGAGAGATTTCAGTGAGTCGCCGTTGCAAAGTTATTTACTAAGAAAAGGCTCTGGGTTAAATGTGCCAGCACACCGCATACTATCATGCAGAATCTCCGGAAATTTAATCCGTGAGAGTGCGTTTCGATTTAGTTGGATGCGCGTAGCACAGTGGTCGTAAAATCGCTAAGAGAGCTCTCGATGCGGATATGAGCGAGGGATTCCGCCCACGACCACCGATGGCATCTCAAGGCATCCATCGCGAGTTCATCGCCCGAATAGAATGCTTTATTGGCCGAAATCCCTAAACGCTGATCATGGCATAGCAATTCCCATAAAGGAGATAAAAGGATATTATTTTATTATTGGAGATCCGCGTACGTCTGCCTAACCCCAGGAAGGTTTTTATATTTCTTGAAAACGTTCCTCTCGATTGAACCGGTGGTGAGCAGACAGAACGATTTCTGGCTTTAAAGAGGATCAGTGAAAATTGGATCTGAGTAATTCTAGCTTCCCGCGATTACCCCGCTGATGTTCAAATTTTATTTCACTCGCTAGAGTACTCTCTTTTCGGTATGATTACATCCCAAACCGAGTTCTCCAGCGTTTTTTCTATTCGGCTACTCCATGGAGAACTTGATAACTTCCTGGATTCTTCATCCTTGCCCTTGCTGTATTTTTCCTACCCTGGATCTTCCTCGAAATTTTCCTCGATCGTCAATTTGACCATTTACTCTCCATAGATAGTGCCTTAAACCTCGTTAGATGGTTGCCTTTTTTTCTTATTATCTTTCCTTCATCCTTGTTCTATTTTTTTCTTCATTTATTATAATCTGTCCGTGTCTTGTGCCTTAGGATATTGCAGAGAAATCAGCCTTTAGGTTGAAAGATTTGCAAGGAATTCATTGCTTTCATAATTTTAATTAATTACATCTCTGCCAAAGAGATCTGGATTCTGCCTGTGATTTTCGAATTGGAAGCCAAATTTATCGATTTGAGATCTCCACTAAATCGTAAGAAAACAATTACGGTCTCAAGCCCAATTTTTCAAAATATCGTCTGCGACATCACGCTATTTTCAATGTTTAGCTTTCGTGTATCAGGCATATCAAGCTGAATAACCTAACTTTCAATCAATTTTGGCAAAAAAACTTCCTTTAATCTTCTTTGGAAACGTGCATGAAATATTTGTCTATTCGCTGAGATTCTTGGGTTACATTCCGATATCTATCGATTTTATTGTTTAAAATCCTCCACGAACTCAGTAAAACAACCGACATAACGATATTTTTGACGCATATTCGGTGGTTTCTTTTGGTAATATGTATGCATAAATATATCTTGTGAATATATTTAATTTTGACTTCTCAGTTTTTTACTTTTCTATAATCTTTCTTTATTTCATTTTGAAATTCTTTTTAACATCTTTTACTAATTCGCCTTATTGGGGAAATTCCTTATTCTTCAATCATAGTAATTTTAAAAATGAATAATCTATTTGAAAATAGATCACATTTAAGGGGATAAATGAGGGTGAAAGTTCCAAGTCTGAATTTCACCCAACAGAACCGTTGTGTATGAATAAAGAAATAAGTTGCCACATTTCGGAAATCGCTTTGAAGTCTTTTTTTTTTCACTTCGGCAAGACTTGAGCTAACCCTCCAATGAGTCTTAATTTGCAATTTTTCCATCCCTTATTATTCTAATGGAATGGAAGGAAAATTATCTCGGTTGGTTGAGCAACCAATTGCACAGCTCATACATAATAATTCTGAGCCAAATAAGCTCTTTTGATAAGCACTAGCCCTTCTAAAACCCTCGCCAAGGGATAGAAATATACCTCTAGAATAATAGAACGCGGGACTGGAAACTTTATTTCCAGGCGAAGGATTTTTTCGGTCCTAAGTAATGGAAAAACTTGAAACGACGGCCAAACTTTATCGATTCATTAGAGTTGCCGTGGCAACTGTGACATCCGTCATCGTTCGCACCTGCGATACAAAAGCCTCGGAAGCAATCGAAACCTGACTGCGCATTTATCGTTGGAAATCAGTTGCATTAAACGAATTTTTGTCTTTATGAATTCTTTAGGTCCTTCCTATTTATTCATTTTCGCCATTTACAAAAGGACTCAGATAGTCAGCCATTTAAATCATTTCTAATTGGTTACTATTTTGATTAAGTATCGTGCATAAGCCGAATTTTCAGCACATTTTTTTGTCCTGAAAAACCCCCCTCGGCTTACACTCGAGTGAGGGTCCCACTTGCAAGTTCTCCGTTGGAAAAAGTCTGCCGTAGCCGGAAATCGGCTCGTAAATTCCTCACTAGCTCAATTAACAATTCTTTGTTAATTATTTACTGTTTTTTCTTTGAAATAAATATTCAAAACATTTAACTTATTGATGTCTCAATTACTGTAACGTTATTGGTATCCATCTTAACCTTGAAGTTTACCAGTAGATGCTGCATTTCCCACCCTAGGCTTAAACTCGAGTCATTTAGTTTTCTCAGTTTTTTTGTGATGAAATTACGTGTCTCGGCTTATACATTGTATGTATGTATGTATGTACGGTATTAGTAACTACTTCTTTTACAGTAGTCATATGGTTTTGGATTGTATACATTAACGCGCTAAAGTGAGTTTAACAGTGTGGACTTTAAGACGGCGTAGATAGCGTAGTAGATTATGAATATCTCGATTAAACTTTAAGTTCAATCCTCCCCTGCATACAAACCAAAGCATACCTTACATTATTCTTGGTTATCTTCTATATTATTTATTTAGATCATTGGTAGTCAACGTGATTTTAGTTTCTAATTATTCATTTAAAGTTATCTATTGATTTAAGGCTAGTAAGATGAGACGAAATTTTGCTTAATAACATTTAAATATACTTATAAAATTATTTACGTATCTTTTAAAAAAGTCACCCACTAGTGTGGTAATCTTTGTCTCAGCAAATAAAAACCGGTGGACTAATAGATTTTTGCTTCGTAGTAGTTACATATTATAATTCTATACATTCACACCCTATCGCGATAATATTAGAAGATCTGAGCAGATGAGGAAACGGTGGAATTGCTATGAAATAATTTTAAGGAAAATTCATAAGCCTCTCATCACATCGTTTTGCTGAAAATCCACGTTTGCTATAACCGCAGTAAAACTGACATCTCAGGTGCTCGCTGGTACTGTAAGAAATACCGTTCCGAATATATCTCATCCGATTTCGTAAAAGAAAGGACATCTAAAACGAGTCTACAATAAAAAGGAATAGACCAGATGACGTTTTTCCCCCTTTCCTCGTTATAGATGAAAACCTCGTTCGTTTCTTGTAAATTCCTTCCTTCCGACTCGATGGACCTTTTGAAAGGGCAGAGCTATCAATCGTCATAGAAACTTGATACATTCGGTAGTGAGGTAAACTAATCAAAACGAAGGCGGATGCTGATGACGTAGAGGTCGCTACGTGCGTAAACCGATTTGAGGGAATTGTAGGTCGATAGCAGTATTCCCCATTCTTTTGTCGAAGTAAACTGAGATTGGTACTTCTTCAAACATGGAGATTTATTTTATCTAGCTAAGTTCGTTGTACCGTAGTCATTAAAATTAATAAGTGATATTTCCTCGCGTTTGATGCAGACTTACATATTTTATTGTTGAAATGCGAACTACTAAATATTTTTCCAGTGTTTTAACAAAAGAAACTGCAGCTTTGTATCACAATTACTATTTTTTCTAGATACTTTGATACATTACTCTGTATTCCGAAAGAGTAGATTTTCTCTATGTTGTGAGTTATCTGTTTATTGTTTTGAACTCTACGCAAATTTAAACTTAAAATAATATTTGGGTTTAAATATACCAACGAACACTGGCAACACTTTGATTGATATCCTAGGACTACATTGTAATGAGCACGTACTCATTTTTTTCCATCGTAAAAATTCTAAATAATTACCATATAGTATATTAATAGTAATATCCGATCCCAGTTCCCAGTCGACCCTCTATTTTTTATCCAGAAAATCTGGAATTTTTCATGTATTTTTCTTTGATTTTTGTTCTGTGACTGCTCAATGAATGTATGAACAGTGTTTGTATACAAATTAAGCTTTCGCTAATTAAAATTTCGACCTAGGTTAGAAAAAAATGGTCACCGAAAAACTGGTATCCACACCAAAATCGACCTCGTAAAATTCTTCCTGGAAATTTCCTTTCTTCCTGAACTAATATTTCAGTATAAACAGTAATGATATACGTTATTAAAGAGTAAAATTAGTGTGATAAACTATGTTCCATCCCTTGCCTTTTTTGAATCACGGTATAATACTCATGAAAGGAAGGAAGAATCAAGGGAGGAATTTGATACTTTTTGCCCCGTTCGGAATTATTATATTTTATTGGCAGTAAGGTAAATTTGAATCGAAATGAAGACAGCACTCTTTATTATAACAATCTGTGAATTACATTTCTGAAAAGAAGCTTAAGTTTTGCATGTAAAAAGTGGAAAGGAATATTGATAGCAGAGGGAACGAGGGAATATTAAGTGGGGTAAGTCTTTGGGACGCAATCGATCATGTGCCTAATTCTATGAAGTACGTCGGAAAAAACTGAAAGATGGAAGCTGAGTTTGGAGGCCGACGGTGAAATTAAACAGACGTTTATCGCGGAATTAGATTGGTAATTTAATCCAGACCTACCACAAAGTAGGCCGGTTATTTTCATTGGGTAAACCGTTCCGTGGGTATTAAGGTCGCGGGAAACTAAAAATAGGGGACGGGAGATGATGCATAAGAGAAGTACTGAGTAATTTGTATTGGGGCGACGGGAGTACTCCCTGGTGGACGGAACACGAATGAGATCCCTTTTATCGACGAGGGGCCTTCGTGCGGTGAGGGGAAGAAAGGGTTCGGAAGCGATAGGGGAAAAAGAGGGGAAGATAAGGAAATCTTTGATAAGGGCCGAGCTTATAAGGGGAAGAAAGGAAATTCCCATAATTCTGTGGGAAAAAGGGGAGAAAGATAAAAATGGACACTACAGTGGTTGGCTAAACCACAACTGACTTGGGCTCGACATAGTTCTTACGAATTTGGAGTAAAGCAGTGGAACTTAGAGCGGTAGATTATTATATGATTAGGGTGTGATAACGAGGTTCCTTTCTAGCATAGCGCTACAAAAGATATGCGATACCACTTATAAATCAGGCTATTAACCCATGACAATTAGAACGTATAGCCGACGTATTTAGAAGAGAAATGATGATAGTAACCGTTATTATTTGCTACACCATGATGCAATTACAAAAAATTAACTGAAAAGAACTCCTTAAGTTTTGTGTATTTCTCAGTTTAGTTGTTTGCCGCGAGAAACTATATTTTCTTCAATTTCTTTTTGGTTTTGTCTGACAATATATTTGTTTTAGCATGGCTACTAAATGTCAAAAAATTCCCTTTTAAATATCATTTAATTTTAAATAAACACGACAGAAAATACATAATTTTCGATGGGGTTTTGTCCTCGAGACCGTTACGATAGCCATAAAGGCCTACAAGAATACCTAAAATAAATGAGATATATAGATTTAGAGGACAAGTAAGAGATAGAGATTCATTTTTGTGCACATAAGTTTATGTTTAAATCCGTCCACTTAAACATTTGTGTGTACATTGCGCAGTAGTACGTAATTTTTAACTAGTATATCAAATATATGGAAGGATGGTGTGTTGATTGTAGTAGAGTGTAATGTTTGTATTAGAGTAATGTAATTTAGATCTTTGACGGTATCACTAGACAATTCCTCCACATGTTATATAATTCGCAATAATATATTACAATATTAATTATAATATTAATAATATACAAGCATCGTACGTTAGATGCTATTCTAGTGACAGAATCGCCAAGGCTATGATTTTTTTTAATTTGCGATGACTTTCGTACTTCTTAGGATAATTAGAATTCCTTATAAATCGACATTCACATTCATTGAATACACATCGAACTAACATATATGTTTTGCTATTAAAACAAGGCACTGGTCTTATCTTTCGTGTTAACGACGCCAAGAATGTAGAGGAAAAGTACAACAAATGAAGACTGCAGCAAAAGACAAAGAGTAAAGTAGGTGAAATAGGAACTGAAATGCAAAGGAAGCGTAGAGATACGTTCGCTAGAAGGTAAGCACGTTTCCCGCTAGTCCTTCGCATCTGCGAAAACTTAACACTTGTCGGCTCATTGCGCTAGGCTTCAGTATCTTGCAAGGACAACGAAATCACATTTCTGAAGATAACCAACGGGTAGAGGAGATGTCACTGCGTGTGACTCCTTGTTTGTACGCGAACATCTCGATGAGGAGTATCGCGTGTTTATTATAACAATGATAATAAGAAAATTATATCGGAATATTCTTGAGCGTAGTGTTGGAATCTACTACGAATGGGTGGTGTTTTCCATTCAAGGGTTTCATCGAATCAAATAATAATATAGTGATCACTTTTTTACGTCCGAAACGCAGAAAGTTTTAAATTTTAAATAATTTGTTCCGTTAATATACCAAACTAACCTGTGTAACGCACGGAACTGAGAGGGTGTAGCTGGTACGACATAGAGAAAAATGTGTTTTTAATTTGTTTTTTTTTTCGTTCTTTTTTATGATGGTAGTTATTATATGAAAGGCACTAAGGTTAGAAAAAGATCGTTTGATTATAGCATTTATTTTAGTGCATCCATATTGAGTACTGTGAAAATGTTATTACTAGTGTCAATAAGCTGCATTTTCTTAACTTGTAGGTGGTATTCTCGTTCAATAAGAAATTCAAAGGCATATTGCCACATTCTACATCTTGCCAAGGAACCCTCTCTAAAGAGATTGATGGAGGGAATTAGTTTCAAACTAGTTTTTATGTTAAATACATAACAGAGAGATATATATCATCTATCATAACTTCAGACTGGACTTCTAAGGAGACGCTAGAAACTAAACTCAGATGGCTGTCGGCCGAGGACTGTCTGTAATTCAAAACTAGGATTACGTGGATGAATAACGAGCTATTATATCGTTTGAAATTCCCGAAAATCCAATTTTATCTTTCATCGTTCCCCTTCAGCCCAAATGCACCTGTCATGCGCGTCATTGTTCCATTTTCTGCTCAAGGAAACCGATCGTCTGTGCCAATCAATTGTCACGCGAGCCATAAAGATTTTTCTGTTAGCGCCCCAAAGCAACGTAGGTGAGCGTATAGACAAGTCAGGAAGATACGTGTTTCTAGTGATGAGGCAAGCACGAGCACAACAAGATAAGTAAGACAGGAAGGAGATGATATGGATAACGATTTAAAATTTATTGATCTTCCATAAAGTTGCCTATCGTTTATTTTTATGAAGCCTGAACGCAAAATTGGCTAAAGGAGGAAAGTTACCAAAATCGATATTCTGGATTAGAAGCATTCTCGTCTTAAGAAAGCAGAACGCCAAAGGAACGCGTTATCAGTCTTTCAATTAAAAACAAACAGAAAATGAGAAGATATATCATTAATATTTTATGCGTAATATCCCATACATAATCGCACATACTCTTATCCTATTTTTAGTTCCCTCTTAATTAGACTGCAAGGATGATTAACGAGAACTTTTTACGGCTCCAATATGAGGAAAGAGGCAAACAGCGCTGCTTTCCAGAAATACACCATGAATTATGGTGATTATGAAAATTTGACGTAAAATATTCCAAGCTATGAAAACTGATTCAACATGAATTTCATAAACTCACATTTTTTACCAGCAAAAATGTATATAAAAATATAATTACTCATTCAGACTTAAATAGTAAGGCCTTCGGGAAATATAAATTGTATTTAACAGCAAATTTTGATAAAATTTCACACACTTCCTACGTTTGGTATATTAATGATTTTTCTATAGTAAATAGTAATGATTAGAAATTACTATTTAACTTCTAAATTTTGTTGTTAATTTAAGTCCTACGATGCTCTTCACGAAAATGGAATTGAGGATAGAATTTAATGTTATAATTGTAGCTTAACTAATGTCAATACGCAATCAATGGATTATAAGAATAATGAAAACGGCAAAGTAAAAGTAATGCAAATAAAATCCACGGAGGAAGGCATCGTATTTCCTTTAATTGTAAAAGTAATGCAGTTTAGGTTTAATAGATGAATTACGCAACGGTACAAACAAAATATGACCCTTATCCACCTGCGCACTGTAGCACAAATCTATAAAATCGTAGTTACTTAAAGTGTAGGAGAATGAAATATGGTTGCTATAATTGAAATCTTTACTTTAATAGACTAAGTAAGTAAGAATTTGCGTTTACTACTGTTCTACTGTTTCGGTAAGAATTTGAATCAGATCTCGATAGGCATAAATTGCGCATACATTATACACTTCACATTGAAACGAGTTGAATCCACCCTCACCAGAAAATAAACTGGAAGCTTCTACTCCTTTACATAAAAGTCCGATTATTCATTTCCGTCCATATGGCATCGGCCGGAAAAAGTACAGAACCCCTCCATTATCGGGATTCCTAGCAATAGATTCGTAGAAGGCGATGAAAGAAATATTGATGACAAAGGGAGCGTTAACAGAGAAAGGAGAGGTACAATAAATGGGGTAATTTAAAAATGAATCGCCTCCTGAGGAAGCCCTTCGCACCACGCCCCCTTCTTGCGCCTTCCTCCAACCCTTCCTCTCCCTTCCTCAATAAAAGGGTGGAATGTTTTAAAGTAAAAAGGAGAGACGAAGAGGTTCCATTCAGGATTCAGACTCCCACCATTATAACGCTAATGCAAGAAGTTTGTTATCGAATATCTTCGACGGAATTTCATTTTTCATCCCTTGGAGCCCATTTTCTCTCGTCTTTCCTTCTTAAATGGATCGATAGGTCGCTTTCCCGCGGATGAACCAAGGCGCGATGCACGCCGTCGGATGGCGTCTCCCGTTTAGCGGAACTACCGGATGTGAGCGGTTTGCGTGGATTCTCTCTCGTTTGATATGAAAGTTTCCATTTCCGTGGATTTATAATAGGGCCCAACTGAAAATTTCACTTTCCGCTTCTGCAATTTCCTTCCTTGAAAAGAGGTTCAAATTAAATACTTTCCTGTCCAAGTCTGTCTACTGATGAACAAATTAGCGTAATGGTAGACAAATTCTTATAAGGAAATGTCTAAATACGGCTAATGATTGGATGAATTTATGAAGGAAGTTTAAGGCAGTGAGCGAATGAAGCAATTGCACCAGGACGTTCTAATCCGCCAATAATTGAATTTGAAATTACCCAAACTGAAGTTATTGTAAATGTAGACATTTTACTGAGTGCTACAATGGCAAGATGCGAGGTAAAGTTGTATGATGAGAAGTGTTTCAGGTATTAGTTAACAATGCACCACTTAAACTTGATAAAACCAGATAAATTGCAAGTGATTGTTTCAACAAATTAAGTAGTATTCAACAATAATCGATACCGTGTCCATTAATAATGCACCACTTAAAATTAATGTACTAACGTATTTAGCAAGTGATTGCTACAATTAATTTTATCGGTAAAGAAAAATAAAATATGTCGATATTGATTATGTGTTTTCACTAACAACGATGAGTAACCTATAGAGATATTATTGCGTCGAGGCGGCTACGTGTGGAAGCCAACATTAAATTCAATAAATAGATGAATAAATGGTATCCGCTTTGCTATCTCGTGACTCTCCTAATTCCTGCATCGGTTGCGGTTACTTATAGGCTTCGTCAATTTTAAAAGGGTTGAACATAGTGAGAACATGTTTATGAGATAAGCGGAACCGGTCGACGTCAATGACGTTATCCTTTTCTGTCTTCGCTTTTGTTATCTGCGGCTTCGTCACCAGCGGTTTTAGCTAAAAATGTGTGGTTTAAATGCTCTCAGACAATGGTTAGCCTGCGGATAAAGGCGGATATGAGTATAATTTTTACGGCTAAATTTATATCTCTATATGACAGGCAATATGCACACGTCTCACCAAATGTCTGTAGCAAAGTCGTATAAAAACTCATACGTAATTGTCCCCTTAACGACTTAAAGGAATAACGAAGCTCTCGTTTCTTTACATAGCGAAAATATACCGCATATTTGGTTTAATACGTGAATATGTGAGGCAAAGGAGTTCCTTTGAAATCAAAGAATAATTATATCAAGAAATCATAATCAATGGTACATATTTATTTGATCATACCAGTTAAGTTAGTCTGTTTATATCAACTAGTTTATGTTTGGAAAATATATAAGTTGTCTTGTTTTGTTAAGTAGCTGTAACTAAAGGACAAATTTACTCATTTTTTATCGAAAGTTATTCTTAAAACCGAGCTATTAGTATTATAATGCTCACTTAAATGGCACGATAAATATTGCATAACAATCTTACTCAAGAGCTGTTTATACAGCTATCATAAAAATAAAAAGAGGGCGTATTATTAGTCGTAATGGAAATTTTCATGATCACTTCTTTTTCAAATTGCCCTTTTTTCAATAACTTCAGCTAACTTTAGTTCGCTCTGGTGCTGGTGCACGTCGCCTATAAGCTCTCCAGCTCTTGATGGACTTAATTAATGTTTATTTTAGTACCTCCTTCGTTGACTCTCGCTTTATAGTGGTATAAAAGATAGTGGATAGTGCGAAATAGCAAGTAGTTTGAAAGTTAGTGAATTGACTATCTGTCTGAAAGATCGGAGATATGTTTTTTCCTCGCGAAGAAAAAACATCATGGGAAACGTGGATTAGGTAAAGAATCGAGCTTTAAATGACAGCCCACGGAATTTTCCTCATCTTCAGACTGAGATAGCAAATATTCATATTGGATTTATTTCTGAATTTTCTGTTTTATTGGTAGTTTACGTATTAAGCGGTAACGTCATAAATGGATTGGATAAATAAACACGTTCAATATTGTCTGTGAGAGTTGATGCTAAACGGTTCTGTCTGCTCGATTATTTCCAAGCAATCGCAAAAATGTGGAATTCGCAAGCTCTTCAGAACGAAACAAAACGCTTCGTCGAACAAATATACGGAAAAATGATGATGAATGACCGGCATCTGCTTGTCAATTTTAGCAGAAAAATGTATACATAATAAATATGAATATTAAATATATTGCAAACGGATTTCAAACTGCAAATTATAGAAAAAGTAGCTATTTGGTAATCTTGGATAATATAAATTGGAAATCAAGGTATTTATACTCTTCTTATATGATTTCGTCAATTCTACCATCGATCAAAAGATGTAATATCTACTATTCTATAATTTTTACCTGCTACCATGTAAGAGGTAACTACAAGATATAAACGCCTACTCAATTATCTGGGATTCCTTCACCTCATCGGCTAAACCACATATGTTAGTCATGGTCAGGAGGAATATGACGTCACCCTCACAAATATCTTTATACGAACGATGGAGAGGTATCGCGGTGGTCCTTTCCGTATGGAAATGAGATGTAATGAAATGAGATGTGTTGAAGCTGTTAGATACATTCTCATCACCATCCAGCCCACCTGCAACAGGCACAAGAATTTTGATTCTCACTCAATAGAGACTTGGGCACGACCTTTCCAAACCGATCGAATTTCCGGATTTTTCCGCGATTAGCACTCCGCCTTATCCGTTCTTCGCGTGGGTGACGCGGACGATTCGCGCGTAGATATCTCGCACGTATACCGTAGGAATACTTCGACGTCCGCGTCACCTGGTGACCGACCGGCGTGGGAGGAACCCGCGATTCCATCACTCGCGGATTCTCCGCCTTCCCAAGGCTGGACTATTCAGGTGCGGGAAATCCCACATCCCAACTATACCGCCGACACTGTGTATTCGATATAATGAGGCTGCCGAGGCCACTCGGACAGAAATTGCCCATACTCCACCCGCACACACAAGTAGAGGAAACCCCCTATGACGCCAAAGCGGGCGACGGCGACACCCACACGTGTCTGATGGAAAATTCCGGCGAAACCACACGCTAAGACACTACATCCAGTACAAAGACTCACCGAAAAGTAGAGATCAACGTTCCTGGCAGGTCAAAAAAGTTCCCCCTGGTAATATCCTCTGTCTCCAACGAACTCGATGACTCCTCGCACCAAAGGTATAAGTCAAACTTGCGCACCACAGTTATTTTAGCAAACGTTCATCTATGGTTAAAACGGAAAGAGAGAGAGGGGAAATGGTGAAGAAAAGGAAGGGTGAAGGTAGTCCCTCTTGGTGAATCTACCTGGTTTTAATGTCTAAGCCGAGGGTAGAACATCCTCCAGTGTTCAGAAAAGAATTGAAGGTGGAATTTGTGCGAATTCTTATGGAAAACTGTGCAGATATTTTTGTGGCAACAAAATTTAGATCTTAACCGTTGAGGATGTAGTGTTGAAGGGTGTATAAAATTTTTCTGTACGCGTGTTTTATCTCCTGGAGGGTGTGAGGTACCAGTGATTGTGCAGGATGGCGCTAAAGTTGGGGGCCGAGATTTTTTCGGGGTCTGCAAAGGGACGGGTGGAACAAGGGGGCGGTGAGGAAGACGTCGCTAAGGGAGGCCGAGATGGTGGGGTTTCACGCACACTTCCACACCAACGCCACTCCCACTCCCATAATTCACTCCCCTGGAATCGAATATCCTTCCCTCGCTCCCTCCTTTCCCTCCCTCTTCACTCCGCTCTCTTTCCAGCTTTTATAACTCTCTCTCCGAAACAGCACCGCGTTTCCTACCGCGAGCTCTCTGTCCAAGTAACTAAACTATTTCCCTGCCACACTCGGAATGCCGCTGCGAGAGGCAAGATGGCCGTCGCGCGCGCCGGAGGGGGAGGGATCGATAGGGGAGAAGGACGGAGGGGAAGGAGGATGAGAGAGGGAAGATCTCGGTGTTATCGACGAGGAAGAGTGGAGAGTGAATGGCAGAAGAGAAAGAATGGATGAGGAACAAAGAAAGAATTACTACGGAGGGGGAATCGATCGGTGGGGAAGATAAAGCTGCGGGTGAAGAGGAAAGTCAAATAGCTGAGGGATATATTGTTCTGAGGAAATATTCGAGTTTTACATTTATATTCCCTCCCTCTTGGTGGAGTACTACTATAAAGTCGAGAGTCGAAGGGTAAATACCAGAAACTGGGCTAGTTAGGCATTTTTTGTACATCAACGTGTAAGGTAATGTAATAAGCTATAAGTAATATTTTTATACCATCGGTCATCAAACTAAGGTCTACTTAGGTGGAAGACAGTAGTTCTGCATAGTAGTGGATAGTAGTACTCTGGTAGCTTCTTGAGATATTAAAATGAGCGATCTGCAATAAACCTGAGTAATTTATCAAAGTTTTGCCTTTTACCTATTATGGAAATCCACCAAGTCACGCCTTCTCGTATTGATTTTACCATAATGAATGAGATTAAGTTTATATTGGAGACAAATTTGGAGGAAAACTAACAGAACGAACCATACAAAAGAAGAAGGGAAAATTCCTTGAGAGAACAATAAGTGGTAAAAACGAAAGAGACGAGAATGTGTAGCAGTTGTGTTGCTGAGGGAAACAAAAGATCCAGTACAAAGAATGAGAAAGGAAGAATTCATTGCTGATGGGACAAAAGATACAGTAGAACAGGGTGAAATAAGTACAGAAAAACTAGTGCAGTTGTTAGTGAAAACAAGGGTGGGCGATGAACAGATATCGAAAGAAAAAGAAGGAATGGAATGAGAAGGGAGCGAAGGAAAAAGAACGAAATCGATGTTGAGAAAAATAAAGTACAAGTTGGTGAGAGGAGACAAGGAATGCTTACAAAGCTGAAAATGAATAACTGGTATCGTGGATGAAGTGAATGATCGGAGGAGGGGAATGAATCGAGTGATATAGAAAGAAAAATCGATCGCGAGAAGAGAAAAATGGAGTCCATAAGTGATAAAATACGAGGTTATGGATTAGAGACGAGCACCGAAATTTCGGAAGGGCCATTTTCAGGGGAAAATAGGACGGAAACTAGAGGAAAGGTTAAATACGCAATTCAAAGAGAAGTGAAAATGGCAAAAACATGTTATTAAGAGAATCCAATAGAACCTAGGTTGATATAAATACGGTTAACTCTAGATTACTTGAGTACCGATTTACCAAGTTTCCGTTTACGAAGTAAAGAATCTCATTTTGTGGCGGTATCATGGAGGTAATCGCGTAGAATGAGCATCGGAATCTGCTAATGGAATCGGTGTTTAGATACACAGATTTTCCATCAATTTACACAGCTGTTTTATCTATATTTTAATGCTCTTAAAAATATCCAATCGTTGGACAAATCGTGGGCTACCTACCAATGAACCGAAATGTTTTGAGTGGAAGTGTCTACATAATGCGACACAATGACCACATTAATCAAACTTTTCATTGACATCGATAAAAAATTAACAGGATGAATGCCTCAATTAAGAATTGCTACCTCTTTGACTTAAGTTTAATCACAGCCATGAAATAGAATGAGACAAAATGAAATAAAAAAGATATTTAATCTACGGTGAGTGACGAGTTTAAGTGACGATTGAAAATTATTTTACAAACCAAAAAAATTAATCTACAGCTGCCTAAAATTCTTTGAGCCGTCAGGTTATGGCATGGAATGCACCTGTTCTCAATTCTGAGTTCAATCCCGTTTACTGAAGAATATCGCTGTATTTGTTTAAATATGAATAGTTTTAATACTTCATTAATTCGAAATAAATGTTTTGTATGTATAAATCAAGTTCTCACATAGACAGAATACATATATGAATAAGTGTGCTATCAAAAATGAAAGGATTAGGGTAACTTTAATGCACTGGATCTTCTTCTATCCGAGAGGCTGATTTAACCAATTAAGCTATCCGTCCAGGAAAGTAAGTTCATATCCTTCATCATTCCCTATTAAATTAGTGACTCATATTCTTTCGAGCAAATATTCTTCCGAGTGTATATACCCCGAGTATATACGAAGTATTTTACCATCCAATGTGGCCTCAGTCCGTATTGCCTCGTATAGCCAAGACTGCTTGAGCAAAGAAGGAGAAAATTCAATACGAAAGAGAAAAGGAGAATGGTGTGGAAGAGTTAGGAGCGAGTGTGGATGACAGAGGGACGAAGAACAACACGGGAGGACATAGAGAAGAGTAGAAACAGCGAAATGTGGCCATTTAGGAAAAGGGACTCGTGCGGTGGATTTGACGGGTTTTATCTCATGGAAAAGCGTCGACCCCAGCTGCAAAGGTCGTGATCCCCTGCACGCTTTCCCTCGGCGCCCTCTTATAATCCAGAGTAATTTCGTGACGGAGATTAATGGAAATGCGCTGATGGATCGTTTTTTGATTCGGCTCCAACGAATTCTCGCGATGCGGTAGTCAGTGATTGACCGTCGAATTTGAAAATATTTACGAGAGAACCATGCTTTCATCTGTTCTTTCGGTAGTCTTTGTCTTCAATTTTAGTTTAGAAGTGTTCTGAGATACCGCGTTTTTATGTGCGTGATCTCAAGCGAGATTTTTTGTGGACGTACTACATACTTTGGTGACTACTCCTGAATAAACTAAATAAAAGATCGTTCGAACACTTTCGTTGTTGAGGTGGAATTTTGGTGTTAGTATAATTTTCTCTAGAGGGTTTTACCGACACCAGTTGGTATATTAACATTGATAGTCAATTAATACTTGATAAAAATTTCACTTGAATGGTGATCTTAATCGTGATTGGGATCTAATTTAAGTATATGAGATATATCATTACGTATATTTCCTAAAATTACATCCTGTCTGTAAAGTGTTGAGTTTGAAGGACGGTTGGAACCTTCCACTAGCATTAGCTAGCAAGAGCTAGTAGAAGGTAATGAGACTTACTAGGCTTAACACACTGATTGCGAGCCAAAATCCTACAATCGAAACAAGTAAGTGCGTTAAGTAATCAAATGAACTTCGAGTAGGTGAAGCATAATGACAAGTAACACTTTCTTGAATTTCATAAGGAAAGACCTTAATTAGTGTCGTAATCATACCTCAGTAGCTGTTCTGTCATCACAGCCTTGAACAAGACAGTAATTAAATAGATAAAGCACAAAAATGTTCCTTTACTCTATTCCGAAAGACAAATATTCCATGTTGGCGTCATTTAATTAATATTTGAAGGCCCATATATGCTAACATTTCTTTCGAAAGAGAGACCCATAGCTCCCACGCGTTTTTACCCTCTTATCTATAGATCTTTATCATCGTGCGTCACTACACCATAGAGTCAGTTAATCAAAGCCATATCCTGTGTAACATTAGTTAGAAAATATTGCCCTTTAACAGATGCTTGCTTTATAGATTTCTGTATGGATTAGGAGCATAATTTAGTTCAAATTTACTGCTACTGAAAAGTGAGCTACTCACATTACTAGAGTGTTAACATGTGCATCATTATTAATTAAGCTGGCATGAATTGAGGTATGAATGCTGACGATTGCAATCGATGGCGATTTAATCATCCAAATGGAATTGCACATCGAAATTCCATAAAAAAAATTGGAGTAAATGTTCAAACCAATCTACTTTTACCAATCTATGTTCTCATGATAATAAAATTCCACAAATTTACTATCACTATTTCGATTAACAGATTTCTAATGATATAAATGACAAAAATTTGCGGATTCAAAGTTTACGAGTGCTGATATAGATGGCGTAGTGGGAAGAATTTTATATCATCCAGATGGCGAAATATTCTTTTTCCGTGTGCAGAATTCCGTCCTATTAAAAACGGCCTCCAATTAAAGCGATAAGATTTAACGAATCCAAATGCCATCGTTCTCTGAGCCGCTCCTCAGATTTGAAATATCAGTTTCTCTCTCTCAAAACTCGCCTTTCACTTATTTGATCCCTGAGGAATAGCCCCCGACATTTTCCATATCAAATCCGGATATCCTATTATAATATTATGCCATCTACTTCTGAGCTATTTCTTCGGAAACTTTTGTAGTGGATCCAATTACTTTTTGAACGAGCTAGGTATATAAGTCGCTACAGGAGAATGAAATGTATCGTAAACATCATTGTGTTTGTATGGTCTCATTTTCATGACAGTTGGTTCGTATTTTCACGAATCTTGGTCGGCATTTTCTTCTTTTCCAGATTTTCGAAGAAACGCTGATCCGTCTCATTATATTGCTCAGAACCCTCCTTTAATTGGAAAGTATAATCTAGGTATTTCTGCTCAACCGAGCGTAATATTTATTTATGAAATTATTTCAGTTTGTAAATTATGCCATCCAGAAAATAATTTTGATTAATTTACCATGCCGATCTTTCTAGAGTTACCCATCTGCTTAATCATCAATCACGTTTTTTAATTTTAAATCATTTTCTTATATATTCTTATAATCCGTTCCTCATAACTTTATCTAATTGATATTTTTCATTTAATTTTCTATTTCTTTTCTCTTCAAAACGTTAAGTAACTGATTTCTATTCAGCATATGACAGCTACAGCACCATATTTAGTTAGCGATGAATATGCATGCTTGAATTTCTCAAAATTCAAGCATGAGTATCATGTGAAAAATATTGTGCTATATACTATGCTACACACTCTTGTGCTGTCGCGGTAGCTTAATTGATTAAAGCATCCGCCCGGCAAGTGGAAGATCCGGGTTCGAGTCTTGGCTGCGGCAGACTTTTTCTCCTTTATTTCTTCTCACCATATTTAGGTTTACAAAAATTTAATTCGGCAAGTGGAAACATATCAAGGCAAAAAGTTGCATAAACGATGAAAATAATAAAAGAAATATAATATCGTGGTCAATTCTATGTGTGTATAGACCAAATTAATAGTATCCGCTAATTTCACACGTACATAATGCGGATTCATGAACTCAGCGCTATGTATTCAGTTCTGCTGAAGAATTCTTTTTCATGGAATTAAACTATTAGTTCCTCTCAATTTCCTTTTCAACGCGGTTTACAGCTAAACTGTTTAGTGCTTTTTTATCAACTCCAGGTTTCTTAACTCCCGCCTCTGATTATTCCACCGTTCTAGCGACCTTGTCTTTGCATTGCGCAAAGCGAAATTTCTTTCGTGGAAATCTCATGAAATGTTTGGGACTTTCAGATTAATTTATGTCATTATTCTCAGTGCATTAAATCGCGCACATTCTGTCTTAACTTCAAATGTCTTTCGTAAGGTTTGTGATTGCAGGAAAATTCTCGACATTGAGTAAACGCTCATAATGTTACTAGAAGCAAAAATGAGCGTTTTAAGAAATTCTTTCGATAAAAAGACCGCAAAAGAATGAAATGAAATTAGAATCCACTGCTTGAGCCGTAACTTCGTGGAAATTCTCCATCAGGAACAAATGAAATGATTAACTTTTACTAACCACAGGAAAATGTATTTCCTGCGGTTGATAAAAGTTTATCTCTTCATTTCTTCCCAAAATGAAATTAATACAACGTTGAGCTTTTCGCCAGACTGTTGGCCCACTCGTAAAGAATTTCATAATAAATGAATAAAGTATAGGTTGGATATATTTAAAATCACACCTCACACTCCCTGAAAGGCATTAATATTTATGTTTTACTAGGAGACATTATTCAGCAACAAGCTAAACTATACTAACCTCCAATCTACTAAACTTCACCTAACAACTTCAATTGAGGTTAAAGCGTTTAAAACAGGAGATATCACTGTTAATTAAGCAGAAATAAACAAAAGCATTTTATGCCAGCTAAAATTCATCGTAGTAGTTATATTATTTCGCTATTTCCGAGCATGGGAACAAATTTTATATCTCTTTTGCACGCAGAGAATAGTTAGCGATGAAAACTTCCTTTCAAAACTCTTCCATTCCCCAAGTTTATATTCCCACTCTTTAAAGTTATAGGTTTAGCCATGCCTCATATCTCAAAGAGTTGACGTAGTATAAACTCCACGTGCTGCTCCATATTCCTACCCGTAAAAGCTGCATATCCACGGCTCTATTCCGATTACTAGAATTCAATCCCGCGTTTAGACTTCTCCCAACATGTCATAAATTCCTTTCGATGAAGAGGTCACGAAATTGGGTCGAATTTAAACTTCTCTCCTCAATATCACGGCATCTTCGAAGAAACATGACCTATTCACGAAAGGGACACGGTGATGGCTCGAGATGAAAAACGAGATGAACTCGTCAGTAGCTTGCAATTAGTTTTTCCTCCCCGAATAAATTTTCAATTGATAAATTAATATTTTCTGGAGCAGGGATACCTAATATATACTCAAATTGGATCTAAAAGATTAATATATTTTTATACATTTGACGAAAATAATTTTCAGTTCGTGAGCACGTATAGGTTTCTTCTGCCATATCTTGAATAATGGAATATTTTCAATTTATTTCAAGGTAAATATATCTGTCATTAACTTTTATCTCAGTCTTGGGTATCATGATGACTTGATAGTTACCGAAGTATGGGTAATACTGAATAATGGCATTGATTAAGACCCCTTCTTATGCAATGCCAGGAAAAGTGTTACTCGTAGAGTCATTGTGCTTCCTTTACATGGACATATTCCGCTCATAGCAGTTTAGCTAGGTGAGGAAAGCCAGGAAAACTACCTCACTCCTCATCTTCCTCAGTAAGCCTCATTTCCCTAGACTAGCTAATATTAGAGGGGATGAGGCTCCAGCCAACCTTTGGGCTGAATATTTCATAGATAAAGAACAGCATTTTTTACAATCTCGTTAATCTCCAAGTCCTATCTACTTTTTTGTCTTGGATGTTTATCTGATACCAAATACATGTATTTTTAGCAATTTATATTCCGATTCATTCAAGGTCATTCAGCTTTTTAGCTTCGATAGGACTTTATCACGGAGACGATGAGACGCTGCAACCGCTGTCACTACATCCGCAGCTCGGTAAACTTTGGAGAGAAAGAACGGAAATGCGGTGGGTTCGGATATCTTTGCTCTCGGCAACAAAACTTCACACCTCGACCCAGATTTTCGCTCCTCGGAATCCATTTCGGATGGAATTGTGATTTTATCAAGCGAAAACTGTTTTCGGAGGACGTTGAGAAACTGCTTCGGCGACGTGAGAACTTCGTCGTCTTCTTTTATCCGTTATGGAAAAACTTATGCGATCCTTAGGTGGAAAATTACACCATCTTGGTGACCGTCTTACTTATAATTATACATGTTTGTATGTCAGGTAATCAGCTTAGCTAGACCCCCAATCCCTCCTACTGGGATTTTTTGAGGAGGGAATGAGTCAAGATTAGGTATAAGGTGCAAACCCTTGTTCTAACTAAGAAAGTTGAGGATTGAGGTATTTTGCCCTTACAGTGAAAAACATTCGAGTAGGTACAGGATAATAAATATGTGCTTACTCAATGACCCTTTTCATGTCATTAGAAAAGGAAAGACCAAAATAATACTATTACTTAGTGTCGTTCATACCTCATTAACTCTAATATGATCACAATCATGAACAAAAGTAAATTAAAAATAGATTTTTCCTCATTTCCTTGTCCTGAGTTTACAATCGAAAAGAAAATATTTAATCCATAGACGGAACCTTACATATGTACCACACACATGCTCAACTCCAATATAAATCCAGTTAGTTGAAAAGCTTTACCAGATGCTGTCGCCTATGTGTAAAGAAACTTTTATACAAAAGTGCCTGTATATGTTTGGGAATGTAAATAAACCGCAGACTTTGTAGGAAAATACAAAGTCTGCGGTTTATTTTCATAAATGGCGTTCCACCAAGTAAAGACAGTTCATATCGATTTTTGTTTGGGAATGTGATTAGATCTTTGGTTCTTTAGACTTAGGTATCGATTCGGTAATAGATCCACAAGAAATCAATACCTGTACAAGAAGATATATTATCCTCTTTATTGAAGGTTAATAATAATTTGCTTAGATAAAAGATTAGTTTTTAATCAAATATTTTTAGATAAATAAGAAAAGATTCCTGTTTCCTTAAATTCTTCCGTCTTTTATAAGCTGATAAAATTGCTTTCTGGTCTACAATAAGCTACCTCGAGACCAGCAGGAGAAAGGGACTGTATTTGAAGTGCTGTGATCGTATTAGTCAGTTTACGACAGTTGAATTTTTTTGAGAACGAAAAAGGCGAAAATAGTTAATGCCAAGAAAGGATTTTAATGCGCAGAATGTGAAGGTATCCCTCCGTTGAAAAATGAAGGACATCGACGAAGCTTCCGAGGTCACTCCTCGCATTCAAATCGTGCTCTGGGAATCCCAATTAAAGGAGCCAATGACCCGGAAGAAAGATGAGAATTATTAAGAACTTCCCCAGGCGCATAATTCAAATCCTTGCGATATTTTAGGATCTACATTTGTATGCCAAGAGGTCAACATTCGAATCTGGGTTAATATTACCCTGGATCACAAGGAGTTGGCCATTCATTACCGCTTATCACGCCAAGAAAACCAGGTTATAAATAAGTAACGGAATGCAAGGAATCCGAGAGGGAATAAACAATGGAACGCGAGGTTTACAAACTTCGCAAAGCGGTGAAAAATTCGTGGAAAACGCATTATTCTCAGCTAAATGGATGATTTACTGTTCGATCGATACCAAATCTGCAGTACTATAAAGGACCTGGTTTCGTTCAAAGAAATTCTCGCTTTGATGCATGTTCCCCAGACCTCATTCCTTTGAAGGGGCAACTGTTGTAAGATGATATATCTTTAGTAAGTACCTCCAATTTATTTTATTAATGTGAGCTTATTGTAATCTTTCTACAGTTATTTCTAAATTATTATTACCATGTTTGATTGCAACTTATCTAATATATTCATTATCAAAAATTCCGTTGAAACTGTTTATATATTAAAACAATACTCATTTAGAAACTCAGGGGCTTATATTATCTCTAAAGTTAAACGGTCAAAGGCGAGGACCATTTATAATGATGGGCTTCATGAAAATAATTATATTCCATTAAATCAACATATCCTCTTAGTTTCTGTTTATCCACTCAACCCAGTGCTAATTATCTAACATTTTTATTCAAATATAAACAATTTGACAGTTAATTGGAAATAATAACCCGTATGGGGTATTTAAAAAAATAATATCGGTGATGATGGAAATATAAATGAATATTTGTATCAAAAAGTGGGTTTGATAAATTGACTTGGATTCGGTAAAATGAAAATAGATTACTCTCACGTCAAATTCTGCATCTAAAAAATAATACAGTGGCATTTAGATTTGAATACCTCCTCAGGCAAGTAAATTAATAAATTTCGTCCTACACGCAAATTTGTTTCGCTAGCGTGCTTCTTGCCGTCAAAGAAATATTCGCAATGTTTGCAAAATTTGGAAAACAAAGTTTATCAATTAACTCCATCGTTGCTTTCCATTAAGTCACGCCTGATCATACCGATTTCATCCTCATTATGAAATGTTCCGAAGGTAAATGGAGTGAAAGTAACTCGAAGTAAAGATTAGGAAATTTTCGGAAGTGGCGAGCGTTTCAAGTTGCCTCTCGACTCTCTTAAAACTTAGCGTTGATGAGTTTCCCGAAAGTAGAGTTCGCGTGCACTTATCTCGGATCGCCCGACGATGGTAAACTGGGAATTTGCACGGGCGGCGATTGCGGAGACGCCTGCGAAAGCCTTTCATGTAAAACACGCGTGGGAGTGTCCCTCCGCAGGGCCAATTACTGCGGAGGCGTTACGTAATATTGGATGCGGCGCATGGACATTCTATCGACGAGTCATTTTAGAAGTCTGTGCCTTATCTACTCGAGGTTCCGTGGGTTTTACAAGTGTGTTTTGCTGGAAAGGTTTCTTGGAAAAATCCTCGTTGCGGATGGCTTTAGTAATTACGTTCTTCAGCCATGCCTATGATCAGTTTGATAGCTAATTTATATTCGACCTTCCCGGAAGAGCATTATTTCTAATAGAAAATGCATTCGCCGAACTCCATACTCAAGCTTTTCGCAGAATCGAAAGAAAATTCGCTTTAGAAAAATTCCCATCAGCGCCTAGCGTCATCGTATGATAACGTGAAGCTTTACGTATAAATCGACACATAAGATTAGATTTCTTTCAATTGATCACCGGAAATGTCCGAAAAGTCTTTAAAATTATAATTAATAATGGATTATTATGAATATTAATTATTCCCTGACGAGAAAACTTAGCGACTGATTTATTGTTGATTTTGGTTTATTATTTTTTATAAAATTTTACTTTTATTATACCTTCACGTCGACAGGAAAAAAATAAGGCGTTAACGGGTAAGTCAAGAATAATACACAAGATTAAAAAACCTGAATCCTAACGCGTGGGTATTGAAGCGCCAGCCTATTCATATCTTTTAACCCAAAATTGTTTCATGATTTCCTCTCGAGGAGAATAATTAGAGTACCATATGCAAATATCTATAATGTGTCTACGGACTGGGGCCCCCAAGTCCCCAAATATTGTACAGAATAAGGTTTTCCAACCTCATTAGCAACGGAAATCATTAATTTAACCAACCAACTGGATCGGCAAAAATCCCCTAGAATCTATTATTGCAAAATCACTCTAGGTGAAAAGTATTTTTTCATATTTCAAAAAAATTGTATTAATGGAGATATCAACGCCAGCAATGAATCGTTAAAATTATACTTGTAAACACTAGTAAGCAGTTCACAGCGGGAGCAATCTAAGTTTCAACCAATCAACAAACGGAACATCAACAATTTTATTGGGAGACTGAATAAAATTTTCTAGAAGCTGAATCTATTTTATCACGTATACAACCTTCGGATGTCTTTGGGACCAGGAAAAAGAAGAATGTATTCAGTATTTGTTTTCGCCTCAAAATCAGTTTATCTCATATGAGAGATAATGATCATAATCAAAAAGCTATTGATGTATGAATGATGCAGTATAATGACATATATCCTAGCTAATACTTCTGTAATACTTTGAACGGTGTTAATTAAAGGATTCTTGAAGTACGCTTACGCAGACTTTCCTCGTACGGTATTCTGACTCAATGAGGTAAACAAGCCTGTGAAAAACAACTCCCTCACTCCCCATCTTCAATGAAGTCCTTTGTCCATCGCATCTAGCTTAGGATAGATCCTCTCCAAATCTTCCTGTAGCTAATTGTTAAAGGGTATAGGGTCCGAACAAGAAGTATACGACTAAAAACTGTACCGAGTGACCGAGTACATGCAGACATCCCAGTTAAGAAAGTATTCACCAAACGCTGTAAAATCCGCAGTCCAGTTGTTTCTGCCACAGAGCATCAATAAAAGCATTTTTGATGCACTAAGTATCATATGTTAAATACAACATTATCCTACGCAAATCAATAAAGTATAGAATACACCAACTCCTCCTTCTGCGACTCTTCATTCCATGACCAATAACTGAATGCGCATTCTATTTCTGGAAGCACAAGGTGAATCCGAGAACATCCGTTACTGCAGAAGTAACGCAACTCTCCCATTGTGTGGGTGTTGCGTGAGTTTGACCTTGGTTTCTAAACCAATTAAGCGTCTCTCTTTAAAGCACGCTGATGAAGGTGCGGGCGAGCGAACGGCGCCAACCAAATCCACGGAGGATTGAGCCCAGACAAACCGCGTCGGAATAACTCAAAAAAATTTCAAAACCCGTATCGGGTCAAGTTACGCAAACGAATGCGGCGTTTGCCTTCGACCTTGCCCCAGTGGGGAACGTAAATGGACCACCTGTCCATGTGTATACTCCATTTTCGCCTTTTATTATCTCGAGGTTGAGAGGGTGGGAGATAAGAGAGGAGGAATTAGCGAGGATGGATATGCGTGTTTACTTTCGTCGTCGCCCCACACGAGAGAGAAACGACACTTTTCAAACAAAGAATGAGCACGTTTCGGCGATGAAGACACAGAATTGTACCAGCTTTAAGTTGAGGATTCACTGATGCCCAAATCCTCGTATTCTTCCAGCGGATTGGATAGAAAATAACTTACGCATTGAATTAGTGGAATCTAAATCTTTGACTAACGTACAATGACTAACGTACAATGACTAACGTGGATCTTGACCTACGAAAGTTTCGGCTAGAGTAGACTTTTTTTATTTATTCGGCCCAGATTAATAAATTTGGATTTGGCCAAGGAACATTTGAGTGAATGCTCGCTCCCAACCAAAAGCTATTAGACGATGCCAATTCTTACCTACTAATGAAATGGTCTGATATTTTAGGCAGTATTTATGCGTGTTTTATTAACCTTTGATAAAAAGCGTTGCTCCGGAATGAATGGTCTTCTTCGGCCAAATTACTGCTGTTGCTCGGTCTCGACTTTGTCTCCAACACTAGGAGTCAACAAATCATTGCTTTACCATAATTATGAATCTTTACTCTTTCCCTAATATTCTACTGAAGATAACTTGCTAACTCCTCACATTATACCTAAAGTTGATGTACGAGTTATAAAGTAAAGTAAATGTGTAAAATTCATTAATGTAAGTAATTAATCGTGTGTGATAAATAAAATCAAATAATATTAAAGTCTCAAAATACGATACATTCCGTAGTTATATTCCGAAAATGATGATTTCCTACCTAAGATAATTTAAAAATGAATTTTAAAACTGGAAAATGGAAATGTTAATTGTATTAATTATATGAGGTATTCCAAGGAATATTATTTGTCTCCGTGTATTGTGTTATTGGCATTTAAGGATTAATATTTTGATTTCTGTAGAAGAAGAGAAGATTATGCAATATAGGAGTTAAAGCAATAGAGCAATTAATATCACTTTTAAAATTATCTTTTAATTCCAACATCTGCTAATAAGTTGATTTTTCATAAGAGGCAATTCAGCAGGGCGGATTAAGCACAGATTTTCCTCGTGATACTGACATAGAAATGTTATAAATTCCAAAGTTGCGAGGATCAATACTCTAAGCTACAAGCTAAGAAAGAATCCATGTCCAATATACGAGCTGAGATACCCAATTAACACCTTGAGCTAAATAACACTTTAATATTACGTATTGAATAGTAATGCATATAGACAGAACTCAGGCGGCATGTGAGGCAACCGCTGGGCACAGCAATCGATGCAGCTTCGATATTTTAGAATCGGAATGTTTTCTGGACAACTTTAACTAAAAAGTGGAAGATGCAATACTTCTCCTACGTTGAGGATATGATAAATTAAGTTTCAATCAGCCAATAATTTGATGCTCAATATTGATAATGTTACACTTGAGATGAGTAACGAAGAGCAAATGATTTTTACAACTTACAGAGCCACGCAACATTGAACAACTATGGTTGAAAATCGAATAGAAAGAGCCAACAATTAAGTGGTGGTAGTAAAAATTTCTTCGAAAGTTAAGTTAATTTGGCACATGGTATGCCACCAAAAATCGAACCCGGGACTACTTTGACCAACGCAGAATGCCCTGTTTACTTGGTTATCCGGGAGCCCCGCCAACAATGAAGGCAATTGCAATTGTTACCTCCGTCTGCCTTTTATCTGATGGCGAACGTGCATGCAGACTCTTTCTACTTGTGGTTTTTCTGAAACCTCCTGAGGCCACCTCCTTATCTTTCGAAAGACGCCGCGCTAAAACTTCTTTATTTTCCTCGAGAAATTGTACGCAGAACACCTGAGGCGCGCGGCTGAGTTTTGCACGCAGAAAGACGGAGAAGCGAGTGGAAATGAGTCAGCCTCAAATAAAGAATGCCTTCCGCATCACGTTTGTGCGCGTGCCCGCCAAAACGTTCCGCCTCTTCTCCATCACGTATAATAGCGCTCTTTACTTCGTCACGTATCCTCTCGACGCTTTCCTGTCTTTGAAGTCACTCTAAGAAATGCGTAGACTATATGGTCACGGAGGCATATTTCCTCTCTTCATTTTGAAAGAACTAGTTAGTATGGGAAGAATCTTTGTCAGAGAAATCACGGAGCGGTTTAATATAGAAATGCAATAGATGAATAATTTAGTGTGTGATTTTATTCTCTTTCTCCTCTTCACGCACATTCTAACTGTACATCTAACCGAGCACTTTCTGAATTCACTCTTTGCTCGAAGAAAGATTAACTTGGACCTCAAGTATTATTTGCTAAATATTCAAAGTATTATATTTATCCTACACTCATTGTACCAAATTAAAACAGAAAAACTTGGGACAACAAAATCCATTGTTTCAGCCTCTACTTTTTACTCTTCATTAAATCCCGTGGTAATGTGTAAGTTGTTGAAGTTATGAAAATATAAGTTATGACAATAATATTTATTCCTCTTAGAACAAGTTTCGTTGAATCATCGAAATTTTCAAACAGAATAAAATGCATTGCGACAGACATGCAGTTGAAATTTCAATGATGCCTTCAACAATAGTGTACATACATTATTGAAGAATTATTACTGCAAAAAACCTAGAAGCAATAAAATTTTGATCAATGACAGACGGATATTGAATGATATTGTATGGAACTCTCCAAAGTTATGTGGCACTGTAAGAGCTCACCAATTTGGAAGCTCTCTCAGGATGACTTAAAAGGAAAGGTCATTTCCATTTTGATTTATTGGCGGTGTAATGGTAGTTTTGCATGTAACTGGAATCAATAGGTTGAAGATAGAATAGGAAGGAATTTGAGCAAACTCAAATGCTGCATCGTAATGAGCTTCATTCTACACAAAATATAAATATATAGAGCAATACATTTTATTTTGTGGTGTTTTAAAGCTGTAGATAATAGATTCGCAATTTTAAAGAATAGATTATAAGTTAACTCATCCTTTGAAAACTGAAATGTTTTCTTGATTTTCTAGATTTTTATTTCCGCGCTAATGTCCTAAAATCACAAAAACATTCATGAAAAGCACTTATCTTTCAGTGGTATTACATATTAGTAATTTTTCTGAAATAAAATATATATAAATGGAGGAGATAAAAAACATATAAATGTAGGAGATAAGTTTATTCTACAGAAGAAATGATTGACGATAATTGAAGTAAAAATAAATGGGGAAGTTACATAATGTACGGCTTACGTATCTTCCTCGTATAAAATATTTGAAAATAAGCAAATCCTTTAAAGTTAGATTTCAATTCTTTCCGAATCAGTCACCTGCTCCAGAGTTATCAGCAACATTTCATGCGGATTGTGAGTTATAAATAATGGTTCTACATCAATCACTTTACGATTAAGAGGGCATTATAGTTTCCCTGTCAAGCAAAATAAGTAAAAGCTCGCTTTAACTTCTTCCGAATTGAAATTTCAATGGCATTGGAATCTCGATGGCAGATCATTTCGTGATTATGAAACCTTTTCCGAGAAAAGAAAATATTTCCCAATCAAGATAAGGCGTATTCCAGGAAAATTTTCAATATTATCTCAATCAAGGATTAGCAGTTTCTCGCGTCTATACATATTTTAGAACCGATATTTTGTTTAATTTTAGATTTAGAGGGATAGTTTATTACTTTTATCTTAAACATCTGAATTTAAATATATGTTTATTTTTGTTTTCACGTTAAGATTGGAGAAATTTTATCTGTCAAATGGGGCCTTTTCTCCCGGGCAAGTGAAAGGTTACAACCAACAGGAAGTGAGCTATCCGGAATAAATTTCCGATGTTTGCTAGGAAGTGAGCTATCCGAAATAAATATCTAATCGTTCAAAATACATTTGAGGAAACTAAAATGAAGCAGCTCAATAAAACTTTTGCAGCCTAAATATTTCAAATAGGGGTCGATAGTAAAAATGAATGCATATGGAACAGTTTTCAATTTAGTTAGTTTAGTATTTCAAGAGTTACTCCATTATTTACAAATTATTTAAACTTTAACTATTATTTAAATATAAATTTCTATATTCAATTAAGTTGCTCGATGAATTAGATTGAAAGAAAACCGAAGTAATTGCAAGAAGAATATATCGCCGATTTCAATGTAAGCTCTTTATCACATTAAATTTATAAATCACTTAAATATAAACTTGAGTAAATATTGAGCGGGAAGTAGTCATATCATGTATAGTATTATCTGATTCTAATCGGAACACTTCATTGTACAAGTAGAACTAAGAGATATTGTGATAATGTATGAAATTAAAACAATAAAATTAACTGTGTAGATATAGATGAATTTTTAAAATATCGTACACATTAATTAACGTAAATATCTCGGCCAAATACGTTGCTCTCAGCACTATGGGGTGAGTAAGAATCGGAAACCAAGACAATACTAAGATCATTAATATGTCAGCAGTTTTCTATAATAGTTCTTAATAATTTTATAATCGTCAATAATTCGTCGATAATAGTGGACGATTCTTTTATTTTTAATTTTACTACCATTTTTATAGACATTCCAACTTATGCAAGACAATTTACCTTTCAGAGATTTTTAAGTATCATCAGAGATCTGTATCTATTAAAAGCTACCTTATGTCGCGAAAAAATTAATTTCTTTAACAAGTTTATTAGCGCTCATAGATAAAGAGAAATAAAGTACAACTTTACTCGTCACTTCAAATTTTAATCACACACGGCCTTGCTTTCAACACTTGGCGTCATTTTAGATGGTCGTGTGCGATTAAAATTTGTGTAAACGGATAAAAGTAGTGCTTTTAATTTTTATGGAAAGCTTACCACCAAGTCAAGCCCAAAAAAGTGGACCTTATTCATTAGCGTTAGTGTAGTGAGCTCTTTTAATCCGAACCAGATTTAGGCTCACATTGCGGACAAGAATCTCGGCTTCCCTATTTATGGAGCGATCTATACGTGCACTTTGTTCACCTTCGACGTGATCTGCTTATTGATAGCACTCAACCTGCGTTAACCCGCACGTCTCCCGTCGCGTATGCAGGTTCACGGGATCGATATGTTTCCCCCTAATCTCTTTCGACTACGAAACGACGGCCTTCTAACGTTAATCGCCTACCATGAAAGTAATTCATTCCTTGTTCATACAATCTCGGTTCTACTGTCGCCTAGGATTTTCGGTGTCATACAGCGTGACTTGGATGAAGGTTTAACTGAGATCGAATGTGTTAATGATTATTATGAGTGGGAGGTTTTAGGAGGGGTTTTCCTCCCGTCTTCGGGCGAATGCAATCATTTGTAATATGGTATGTCACCCTCTAACGTTGCCACCCGGCCACATTGCAGTGAAAATGAAATTAAATAAATAAATAAAAACTTAATGAAATTAAGCCAGAATGTAGCAAAAAATGTTAGATCTGGCAAGGGACGTCCAGTCGTTATTTCATATTTCGAGCATGATCATCATTCCAGCAACTCTCGTCATGGATAAAATACCATGGATGATAAATATGCCATTAAGATATTTTTACATACCAAAGTTAGCCAATGCTAAAAGGAATACATTTGGTATTATTTAAATACGTTTTCTTTTGTTGGTGGAAATGCTGTATAAAGCAAACAATCATAATCACATTTGTGATTAGCATATCATAACAATAAGCAGTACTATTTTTTTCTTTTATTTGACTTTGAGTATCCATAGAGCTTTTCAAAATAAGAAATACTTATTTCGGGACCTGATATATGACATTTTAGCGTTTACTGTAGATTAAGCAGATTTTTAATGCTAAAAGCAATCGATTAGATGTCTATATTCACTAAAAATCAATTAAGTTAATCAGAGGCCGCTTCAATATTGATTTTTTCGAAAACTGTGTTTGCAGATTTGTCCGTCAGTCAAGGGAATAGTGACTCATGTCGTCCCGAAGTTGTTTTCGGTGGATGTTCGGAGGTGTTAAAGTGTTCGAGGAATTTTTTGCCGTCTACCATTTCTTATCACAATTACGACAATTTATCCCTACCGTAGGAGAGTTTTTAGAGGTTTAAAATTGCATAGCATCGAGTTTCAGGCAAACACGTAGGGAAACGGCAAGGCTGTGAAAAATCAGTGCTTGGAATTGAGTTGCGTGGGTCTTTCGTAATGGCAGTTTTGTGACCCAAGGTGAGAAATGCCACCTTTTACTTCCTTATTGTCTGGTAATGAGAAAGATTTAAAGGGATCACGTCGTTTGAATAAATTTGTCCAAACGACTGCCATTTTCAGGTCAAAGGCTCAGTCGTTTGGGCTTTTTCAGTGGAAATAGTGCGTCATTGAAAAGAAGGGAAGTATTACATGCACGGAAATATCCCATTGCGATTATATTTGTTCGCCCGACATTATTTGTGTCATTTAATTACCTAGCTGAGCTAATCGTGATCTAGTTTAATTACTATCGTAATAAGTGTAATTTTAGCTTAGAGTTTTAATTGATCACATATTTGTTTATTTGTGTTTAACGGCCAATACGTGTTTATAAAATTATTTTATAGTGAGTTTAGCATTAATTTACTTCAGATGAAAGAAATGTTTAACTTTGTGTTTATTCGCCCAGTAACATTACATGTTGATCGCAATATCTTAATTACATCAAATAATATTGGTGATCAACCTCGTGAAATATCTTCTGATCGAAATTTTGAACATATTCATCCATTTGATGTTTTCTAATCGCCATATTTATGAAATTGGTAGAAATCCAGCGGCACAATTTTGAATTTTGAGTCTGCATCTGATTTGCGAAACATATTCTCAAAAAACTTCATTTACGAAAATAGTCTCTCATGATTAATATCGAAAATAATATACATATTTGTTTATAAGATTCATTAATTTCTATGCCTAATTTTTATTTTTGTGAGATTTTTAACTAAGAATTAAATTTATCTGATTATAAATTATGTAAATTCTGAAAATGGAAAAATATTGTCAAAATTTTCCGTCAATTTGGTTCAAAATTTAATTCTGGGAAATCACCTGAATCCCGGGATTAGCAATTTTTCTTTCCGGAATCCCAGGATAGTTAAAAATCCGTGCGATGACAAGTTATCTGTCTTCACAATAATTAACCAAATTCAATCAAATTAACTCTATTCGGAAGATGTTTTGTTTGAGGTGAAAGAATTACGGATCACGAAACCAAAATGCAGATGGAAGTGATAAATTTCAAAAACGTCGAACTAACCAGCGCTGAATCTAAAAGGAAAGCTACAAATCATAAAAACTTTCCTACCACATCTATTTTCAAGATACCTTTGCTATTTTATTTTGCAGTAAGGAAACCACGATCATCAATTCCGAAGCGCATTCTTCAAAGCTCTCGATATGAGAAACAGTTTCCCACCGGTAATGTAAAGTCGGGAAAAAATGAAAGGGAATTTTAAAACTCGCATTTCCAGGAGAATTTTCCACGTTTTCCTCTGCCTCCCTCCAACCCTTTCAAACTCTTCGGGGAAAAGTAACTTTCATTCCTCGCGATGGAGTTCCTCGATGGCTATCACTAGTTTTCCAATACACAAGGAAGTTTATCACCCACGGACTTGGAAATCCATTTCGCGGTTTCCCCGTTAAGTACTCCCTTTATGCGAGAAATCAATCGATTCTTCCACTTCGACTTCGTTCTTCAAACGAGTATTGGACGCGGGAAAAATCGAAGGAGAGATAAATCGTCCTTTGAGCCGGGCTCTCACGGGGTCGAGTGCACGATTGACAAGTACGCTTTAGTCGTGCACGACTCACATCCTTCACACGTCTCAACTGCATTTTCACTCGTGTAAAGATTTTGTCGGAGTTACGTGGGGAATCTCTATCATATTTTTTTAAATTTTTTGTCGTTTATTTGTATTTCATAGACGCTCTTTTTCGCGATCAATTTCAACAAGCTTCATAATTTAAAGTTAATTCAGTCTATAAATTGTCATTTCGCCCTTGCATTTGCTTTGCTATGCGGAAAATAATCGGCTGATTCGGTCATGCAAACTCCGTCCTGACAGTGAGTTTACGATTTTCTCCGGTAGGAGTCGTGCACGACTATTAGTTGCTCTATAGCCGAATCTCACTCGGTCGAGTACACGACTGAAGTGGTCGTTGGTCGTGCACTCGACCCCGAGAGAGACCGGCTGTCAAAAGCTTTCATTAATAAGGAACAACTCCATTCGTTTATGATTTTCTGAGGGTTATTTTATGGAATAACAGTAAATATCAGTTGGAAGGTTACCAGGAAACAAATTCAACCAAATACTGGGAAGAAAACTG
The DNA here is from genome assembly GCA_947579665.1 of Sympetrum striolatum. Classification (NCBI taxonomy): domain Eukaryota; kingdom Metazoa; phylum Arthropoda; class Insecta; order Odonata; family Libellulidae; genus Sympetrum; species Sympetrum striolatum. The sequence continues at coordinate 75,878,468 of OX388347.1, read as the reverse complement.
AAACATTTCATATTTTACAATATGAAATGTTATTGTGAAATAGGGTTACTATTTGCTACCGTAAAAGTACCATTCAAACCGCTGAAACGCTGAATATTCTGTCTCAAAACGATTTTACAAATAACTTTGTGGGCAAATTTGTATGATTTTAATACTATACAAGTTTCTTGATAACTTCTTTCATCTTCCTTAGATAACATTTGGAAATACTGATCTGGAGTAACTGTAATCATCTCTATAATCCATACTATTACATTCTAGGCGCCAGAGAAATAAAACGCACTTTGTAACTCCCATATATATTATATTTTTAAAAACAACGACCCAGGTTTCGTTGCGATGCAACATCGCCATAAAAATAATACAAATGTGGAAGTTACAATGTGTGTTTTATTTTTCTGATACCATGAAGAACATTCACCAAATAATGCCGGAAACTGTTACTTTTATTACACTTTATTTCTCTCATACACGTGATACACATTTCTTATGCATATATATTGATAGATTTGAGCTTGTCTTCCATCACCTGCTTCGACATCGGAATGACTTCTTTTACCACTGACGCTTTTCAGTGTCTGATCCAGGATCATTAAGAATATCGATCGCTTTCCATCACCACGAACTAACCCGTCTCACCGGAAAAAATCCCCGCCTTCTAAAAACGCGCACAACCATTCCATCCCTATAATTTTCACTCTGAAATAAATCCGCCTCAAAAACGTAGCTGCTTAAGTCACGGAAGTTAGTCGAGAGTTTGGTTCGTGTCGATTCCCTCGGAAGTGCGGGAAAAGTATGCGTGAGACGGAAGCGTGGATTGCGGTCGGTTGGACGCGGTCGGATGACCTTTCCTGGAAATGTTGATGGGGTTTCACGGAACGGTATGGTGACCGATCGCTAAATCTATAAAGATATTCATCTGCATGCGCCGCGGTCGTTCGGAGTCGAGCACACTTCTTGGGAAAAGTGTCCGTCACGGATTATCCTCCTTCCTTTTTGGCCATTTTGTGTCGTAAGCTCTCATGAGAAGGAGTTTCCTCGAAAAGATATTCTTTGGCAGATTTTTCGTGATTCGTTAGGAAGATGGCCTTCTCCAATTCATGATGAAATTCAAAAAGTATTGTAAACGTTCTTATATCGATTCGAGTACAATTTTGATCATTCCTTCGCAACCTTTTCATACTTCAGTTCAGTTCATTTCTCTGATTAAAACCTAACCAGTAAACTGACAATTGTATCAAAATGTTGCTCCAAATACTTAATAATGGAGAGGAATCGTTCATCGATTTCTCGCTAACGTGATGTAATTAAATAGAGCGAACATTTTTCGGAGTACAGTTTAGGAATTTTAAAGATTTTGGCAATGAAGAAACACCGTATTTCGACGTAGTTGGTAGTTCACGACTTAAATGTTCGTTAGTCGTGCACTCGATTCCGTGAGAGAACTGCTTCCCCGAGAGAATTTGAACTACAACTTTTATAGTCTGTTATTATAGCGTATCTTTCGCAGAAAGAATGGATTTTTAAAATTGTGCTATCACCTATTTCTCTCTATTTACTCCCATAATCGGATCGGCCTAAGTAGCAGGGGGTTCGCATGATGTCTTCCGCAAATTTATTATCCTAAATTTATCAAGTCATCGCAGCTTATCTTTTAATCTCCTTTCTTACAAACATTCCCAATCTGCGTGATATGATTTCGTTTGGTCAATAATCATTTATGGTTCAAAATACCAGAATTAACGGAGACATTAATATATCGATAAATCATAAAAATAATCTGGCAGATCTGGGAGGAAATTTATTATTCAACATATAATTTTCCGTTTTTCTAAATTTAACGGCTACGTATTTATATTTCCAGTAGCTTAGATTTATTGATCGATTGCATGATACCAAAAGGATACCGGAAATTAAGGAATTGATTAGGGCATAAATTCGTAATATATCTCAAGATCGAAGATATGAAAGATAAATCCGCATTTATAAGTGGCCAGTTTTTCCATGCCTCTCGGTATATTTTATCTCATGCACTTGAACGTTTCCAAACGCTAGCTGAAGAAATAAAGAATCGTCCTTTACGTCGCGAAATGTTTATTTTTCGATATTACTCAAATTTCTCTCGGTAAATCGTAAAATTACCGTGGATTGTGGATTACCACAAGATGAAAACGAGCCAAGAAATTTGGAAGAATAACAGATAGGAGCAATGTCAGGGATAACAATTTCTCAAAAGATTTGAACCCATTTCACTGCAAGGTTGCACGCATGTAAATTACTTGAAATGATGGGATTATACTTAGTATATAAGGAATTTTAATGTTATGTTTTCTCCCTTCTCTTTCTCTCCTCTAATTTTACCATCTAAATATTTTTCAGCACTCTCGTTTATTGTGAAAGGTGTTTTAAATCTTGCAGTAAAAAGAATAATTTATCGTCACTCCAATGTAAATGACGCGTGCTCACGTGGGAAAGGAAAGCCAAGAGAAAACAGCGCCGAATTTTTAGACGCGCGCTTGAAGATTACGACGCAAAATTTTCCCTCCTTGAGATTCGGGATGGAAAAGTGACGTTTTTGTGGGTGTGAACTGTTGGGAGACAATGAGAGAGAGAAAGTGCCTTGGGAAAGGAGACGGATTCAGAGAGAAATCATCCTCTTTGATCTCTCAAAATTTCCCTGCTTAAAGAATGAGAGATGTCTCAGAAGTAATGGCAATTGGATCTTAGCGAAAAAGAGCGAGAATTCTGGACAGTGCGGATTCTAATCTTAAAGTAATTGAGCTTTTTGAATGTGCAGCCTTCATCCGAAAGGAAAAGTTTAATGTTCCTTAATTCCAGAGAAATCTATGAATGAAAAGTTAGGTGATTATTTGATTAAATTTTTTTAAATAATAAATCGTTTCCGCCATGAGATGATTTTTGTAGATGAATGATCAAATTCGGTTCTAGCCTGGAAAAGGATTATCCATCCCCTTATATTGCAGATTCTCACCTGTTTGCTTGAAAATTTTGGTGGAAAGGAAATGGACATTGATACAGCAGTATGCTAAAAATATAATTACAAAGAAATATAGAGATAATTCGAGAGAATGGCAAAGGAAAAATATCACCTGAGAAGGTCAAGGTTAAACAATTATGATAGAAATGATCCGTGCTTTGGTCAGGGACAGTGAAAAAACTAAGCAATTGGCTAAAAACAGGATAGCTTGAAGATCAGCAACAAAGCAATTTCCATATTATCAACTCTAGCTGAGTATTGCATTGTACCAAACTAATCTTCACCAATATTTATAATAATTAATACAACCGGTAGCCTCAGCCGTCATGTGGCACTAGCTTGCCACACAGAGAGCCCTGGTTCTATTCCCGACCGCGGCAGTCCATCTACCGATTTCTCATGTAGATATTAGTTTGAATGCCGATTCAGCTTTTTAGGATGAGAACCAGGGTTTGGAGTTGGGTTGGAGTAGGGTTGAGTAGTAATAACCGAAGTATAATATTCGTAGTTGTGGCAACGTTACATTCAATCACATCCTTTGACTAATTATTAACAGCCTTAACCTGCTAATCTTCTAAGAATGGACGCTAGGCCTTATTAATTTTATTATTTTACCCCTTAAATATCTAAAAAAACTTAAAATATCTAACACACGCTCAAAGATAGTTCAACTTCTTGTGTAAAAGTAGAGAAGTTTAATTCCTTTGAAATATTCTCTCAGTTGAGGACTTTGCCCCTAATGAAGGATACATCGGAGCGAGAAATATCCCAGACTCGAGTGGCAATTCGAAGCTGCGAGCGAAGGGTTGTTAAAATCCATTTTTATCGTCGCTTTTGGTAAGGGTTCGATGCCCATCGAAACCACATGGACCTACCACAACTTCTGAAACCATTCCAAATTAGAAATCGGAGCTTAAGCGAGTATATTACGACCAGAGAAAATTATTTCACAAACACAAATTGGAAGCTCTCCAGCTGAGTTTTCTGAGAGAATTCTGGAGAAGAGTTTGTCGTTTTGTGAAATATATATTTTTTGGATTTTCATGACTTTAGCGTCCTCATCAAGCGACCCTTTCCATAACCATAATCACTCTTTCTTTTAATCATCTCTGAAATATATTTCCCTTTTCCCACGGCTCCGCTCAGACGCCAGAGCGAATGGACCGAGGTTAGTAATTGCAAGGATGGGAAGCAGTCGGAGGGAATAGAACACGGAGCCAATTGGAGATGGTATCGTCCATCGTGGTGTTGAGTACCCAATGGGACTCATTCCGAATTAGAATGCAATCGATCCCTTGGAATATTGGAGCACAGATGCCAGATAATATGCCGTTTCACTTAAATTTTAGAGTTAATTTCCGGGTGTTATTTTGACGATTCCGTCGAATATTGTTTGAATAAGAGCAACCTTAATTCAGTGAATCAATTTTCAACCAAATAGCCGAGAAATATGGGCAACAGAAGCACCTAATATCCGTTCAATTGATGATTGTGAGCCTCACGAGTGTGCAATTAAACTTTGATCTGTAGTGAAGCGAAATTAGATCGCTCGAAGTTTTTTTTAATAAAACGTGTACTTTTTCTTTGAAAAATTACCAGTATCTTAATGAAGTACTGCGTTTATGAGAGAGTAAATCTAAAAATGATATGATTTTTATCCTTGGTTGTTGACCGTCACTTTCTTTGATAATTCTTATCACTTATGAATATTCAATTTCCTCAGAATTTTTATTGCTACAACTCTACTTCTTTATTTGTTATAAAAACAATTACTGTAATAGATCTGAGAAATCTCTTTTATACAGGCCACGAAAATAACTTTCATTTGATGGATACGCGTGATATTAACAAATTTGTGTTCTCTCTATACAATTAAGTAAAAGGATTCAATATAAGAAAGCAATTTCATAAATAGCCTAAATTTACATTAACTGTTTTAACTGTTTTTGTTCAAACTGGAGTAAATAAGGAAAGGAAACCGTAAATATTTCCTTCTCTTTTAGCAGAAACAATCCAAAGGTTATAGCAATGGATGAAATAGTCGGTATTTTATTTTAAAGAGCCTTTTGTGATTTACATTTTTAGTATTATTGTAGCAGTTGCCTTGAACTTTTAACACATGATGCAAAACCTTTTATTCCATCTCCATTGATTTTCCTGGAAAAATAGCGGATTTAGATTTAAATCAATCGTTTTCCAGTTTGTAGTCGAAAACAATAGGTAGGTATTATTTAAACCTTTCCTGAGGCAAACAACACCATTTAGGATTGCCGATGCGTCGGACCAGGTCAGGCAATTTAAAAACATAATTATCCTCGAACTAGGGTTCAGCGATTTAACTGGTACAGAAATTCCATTAGCATTTAAAGTATAATTGAAAGATCTTTCTTGTACTAAATTTGTAAGCATCAATCAACTGAAGTTCCGTGCGATAGCTGCAAATAGACGACTAAGAATTTAGGGTAACCAGTTTTAATCAGTGTTTTAAAAATCCTGCTTAGTATCCAATTACAGCTGTTCAATTTCCCATGTTTAAAATCTTTCATTGCTGTGACTGTTGGGGGCTTTAAATAGCTTATTCTGGATTCTTTTGTTGTGAAACTTGGAAGCTTCGGAGAGCAAGCATTCGAGGCTTTTTAGTTGATTAGTTTAGTTGATTTTTAGCCTTGAGCTCGAAGTTTGAGTTAGGTAAATATAAAAACATATGTTGGATCGTTGTGGATGATAGTTAAAAAGGATTTTAGCCGGAAATTAATTGAAAAGTTATGTTGCGGAGATGGTCTAATTAGAAAACCAATTTAATGCGGAACGCAAAAGAAAAGATTGAGAAGAGAAGATTAAAAAGGTGATGAATGATATAAAGCAACCAAGGGTTAAGACTATTGAGAAATTAAGTGCGTTAAGTAGAGAATTTCCTATACGTATCTATAAGTAAGCCTGTAAAGTATTTAGCCCGAAGGCAACCTCACACCCGCTAACATTAGCTACCGAGAGCTAGCCTCTCTGGAAATTACGTTTTCTAGGCATGATAAGGAGTGAGGTAATTTACTCTTGCTCTCCCACTTCTCTCTCTTGCCAAGCAGAAGCTGCTGTAAGCGGAACATGTTAGTGAAGCACAAAGACTTTATGAGTAACACCTTTCTTAGCATTCCATAAGGAGAGGCCTTAGTTAGTGCATTCATTCCAAACCACTCTTATCTCAGAAGCTTTCATGTCATGACAGCCACAAGAAAGACTGACAAAGGCAAATAAAAGATGCATTTTTCTTTAGTATGAATCGAAATACATGGCATGAACCTATCAGAAGGTAAAAGACTCATGCATGTATGTGATGTGAGCCACACGTGGCTGGGGAGCCACAGGCTATCGACCCTCTACATCAGCCCTTTCCTACACATGCAGCTTGGCAACTGCAAGTGGTACCTTCAAATGAATGGAGGGTGCATTCACCCCGAATGGGGGAGGAACCGCCGAAAGAAATGTGACGTGAGCCTTTCCGGCTCAAAAATGTCGGTGTGACCTATGACAACGTAGGTCACGGACGCCTCGTGTCTCTCACGAAGCGTGCACGAGCGCAAAATGTTTTAACCTACTTTCGGGGATTGATCGAGGCTCCGAGGGAATGAACAATGCATCGGCCGCTTCTTAGCATAGCTTCGGATTTATCTTTCGATTCGAACGGCATCCGTCGCTTACCTCAGTCGTATTCCGACGGTTGTGAGACAACGAATCGACACAAGTGGATTGCTTCAGCCCAAGCGATAACATTTCGTTCACCATGCGAGAAACAGAGTCCGCCATGAAAAGGCCCAGAATTTTGTCAAATTGATTTTTATTCCATACTGAAAGTATGGAGCAAGATTTTGTTCATCCTGATCGAAGAATTTTCTTGCAAAACATTATTTAAATATCTATCATTGCAATAAGAGCATTAAGGCATTTGAGCTATCAGCTGTAATCCGACCTGAAAGAAAATGTAAATTGACTGAAGTCACTCAAATGAAAGTAATGGTTGATTTTATGTGAGAATATAGTACGTAACAGTGCCCTAGTTAATTAATTAAAGTTAATTCACGGTTTTGGAAGTGATTACGTTTCATTCAACCATATAATTATCGGTGTTAGGATTAAATTAAATTTTGGCTAATAAATACGTAAAATAGGTAAATTTGGTAAATGAATTTGTTAGCCTAATATTTTTTGCCAAATATCTTCAGAAAACGCCAATATATAGAACTTCTTTGCGACGAAATTTTAAAATCTCTATTCAAAGAATGGGAGACATGTATAGAAGCAAAATAGATAAGGCAGTGCATTAATAGTGTTAGTTTTCTAAAAATGATAGGAAGACCAAGTAAATGTATGATGAATATTAAAAGATGTGCTAAAGAGTCACATATAGCTTAGCTAAGAATAAAGGGGTGTCTGGGTAAATATATTTGAGTTGGTCAAAAGCGAAAGATGTGTGTAAGGATAGAAAAGTGTGGAGGATGCTTGTGAATAAACGAGGAAACTAAAGTGCATTTCCAATAAGGGTAACATGAGCGATTTATAACTAATTATATCTGTTTATTTTTATATGGCTCTTTCGGCATCAATTTTGATCGAAGAATTCGATCTCAACTTTGAATTCTCGATTGGAATATAATTAATGTGATTGTGACATTCGGAAACATAAATGGTAAAGAAAGCGATACGTATCTTCTTGGAATTCCTCGTGCTAAACCCTCTCTAATCTACAGCGACTCCGTTAGTGCAGACGTAGTTTCCGGAGATATTCTCCGTCAAAAGTGGTCTCGTGGAGATGAAACGTTTGATTCACTTAGACTTTCCCTTTGATTGCACTTCCTCTCGGAATAAAGTTCGTGGAGGAATTGCCCCACTTCCAACGTTTCAGTATTTACCGACCTCCTCGCAACTTGGGCCGCCTTATTTTGATAGCTTTGACGACGACTTCTCCGTAACTAGGGCCTCACAGAGAACAGTTTTTGGGGTAGACCTTTCTCCTCTTCGACCCAAGGATACGACATTTCCAGGAAAACACAAGAGGTGCGTACATGTCGTTACCGTCTACTGGAAGTTTTTTGATATTTCTTACGTTTCCTCTGCTGCTTTCTTCCTTCTGATATCTTTCTTAAGATACTGAATATCTTGAAAAGATTTTTGATGCTTATTCTACTTTTTCGCAAAGAATTTGGATTAAATATAAAACATAAATGTTATTATAAAAGAATATATACCATCTCATATATATCTGATTATTATTGGAAATAATTAACTTGCCACTCCGCTAAGTCGAAATGTATACATAATGTTAGAGTACATGCTATGGAGATACATACTAATTTTGTTACTGTCTACCGGCTTTATGATCTGCTTTAGCTTATTAGAGCATACTTCAGAAACGAGGAAACTAAAGTGAATTTCCAAAAAAAGGTAGCGTGAGCGATTCGCAACTACGTATTTTTTATATGGCTCTTTCGGCGTTTCTTTGATTTTATTTTGATAACTGTTTACCGGCTTTATGATTTGCTGTAGCTTATTAGAGCATACTTCAGAGAAAAACTGACTTCTTGTCATAGAAATATACATTGTGAGTCAATGGCGATTAGAGATTTCCCATGTAATCGACATATTACAAATTAAGTTTGATATTCTATATTACGCATTATTACGCATAATAGGTATCCTGGAAGGGAGACCGTTACAAAATTCCCAAGAGGCCATCCTCCAGAATCCCATAATAATAATACACCGCATAAATAATACAGGCGACAATTCTTTCCGAAGATATGACAATTCGAATGACCTTCAACCCGACATCCATCGCAGAAGAGCAGAGAAATCTGGAATTTTATACGATGACGTGTCATATATTTATTTATTGGCGCAAATCTCACGGTCCGCATAAGAATTTACGGCCGATAAAAGATAATGAATACTTCCGCGGGATTATAAATGTGTTTCATGGATCGACAATCAAAAGAATTGAAGAGGCAGTGTTTGCTCTCTGTCTATATCCACCTGAGGCATTATTATGTTTACGGGAAAGAACTCCGCCCACTCCCGCCGACAATGGTTCAACGGATGACAAATGACAAACACTCTCCTTCTGCAAAGCATATGGCGGAAGTGTGAACATAACCTCCTGTTTCCCTCAAAACGCAGCAGAAGTATGTCTTGTGCGGGAGAAGCCGAAGGCGTATTCAGAAGTCGTCTTAAGTGGGGACTGAGACTTAGTTTTGAATGATAAATATCCTGGATATAGGCTAAGGAAGGCTGGCAAGTACATATGAAATGTTTGATCAATTTTCCTTCATGCGAAGTTCATGGAATCTTCTGCAGTAGAATTATTACGTATTTATCAGAACATGCCAGATTGAATAACAGCCCGAAAATTTTATCCCTTATATAAGTTAATGATGTCTACAATTAGCTCGTGATTTTATTTGTATGGCATCTAGTATGAATATGCTTTTTAGTGTTTTGATTTTGTGGTTGTTGAATAGTGAAAACCGTAGCCATCTTCAATATACCTCTTGATTGTGAACTATAGATCTATACTCATTTCATAACAGAAATTTGTATGGCTCTAAAAATGGAATAACTGTTTTATCCCTAAGTTCTCTCAAAGAACAAGCTATTATCCGAAAATAAAATTATTGTCCCAGTCATTAGGTTCTTCGCAGCGTATAAGATACGCGCTCTTCTTGAGTAACTTATAAACCACTTTTTCTCAACCAACCTTAGATCTAATCCTTTAGACCATTTCTTGTGACGTACTCTAATGGTGCTGAAAATAATCGAATACCAAAATATTGAAATAACATACTTCTTGGTCTTTTACTTCTATTTCTAATTTTATCAACCTACTTCTCAAGCTTTGATTTAAGGGAAGAATTGGTGCAAAAGAGAGGAGGAAGTTATAGCTAAGTAAGACCCCGTGCCAGGCCAGGATATGTGATATGCTTAATGTAAATAGACTAGGGATAAGAAATGCAGTCTTAAAGCGATCTGCTTTGTAAGATGTATACTCTTTTGCTGCATATTTAAAAGATTTGCATTCCTTAATATGAATATGAGCATTTCGTTTCCGAAGATAGCGAGAAGTAGTAAGTTTCTACGAGACCCTCAAAGTTCTTGTTCTCCTTTAATGGCGTAATTTAAATAACGGTGACTTTATTAGCTCCCAAATACATTTATTCTTTTTATCATTCAGTTAGTGCTATTGGAATCTTATAAACCCGATCACCTGAAATGGTATAATTTTTCCACCGAATTTCACAGGGTTGTTACACTAGATTATAAAAAACATAAGGAGATAGGAACTTTTTCAGAGTATGTAGTGATTGTCGGACGAAAATGTTTGAGAGAAAGTTTAAGTCAAACGGAGTTCAGCGTAGTGAAAGCTCCCCCAACGTGTCCCATTCGACAAATCTATGAAAAGCAGGTGGCGTTAATGCGGGGAATGCCGTTCCTGCAAAGAAAGCGAAGTAAATATCTACGTCAGACGGAAAATGAGCTTTCAAGCGTTGGTTAAAGATTATCTTCCAAATAAACCGGAGGGCATGAAAGGGAGACTCGGAAAATCAATACATGAATCGTCGCGTTGCGGGTTTTTTTGAATTTTTCATCCATAAAATCTTTCGCATCTAAAACAAAAGGATTTTATTCCCTTGTTTACGACGCACTGGGAATCTCATCTTGTGAACCACTTTCATGAACCATTACTCGTTAAAGTCTTCCACGCTCAATCCTCATTCATGGGCCATAGCTATTCTCCGCCTCCTGACCTTTTTTAAGTTTTTTCGTTCGGTTGGAGATAGGTATTCGAATTCCATACCCGTTCAAACATTGACCAGGAAAACATATCATTAGAGAACGAATAGAAAGAGATTTTTGAAAGCGTGTGAAGTGTAGCACTATACGGATGCGAGGCCAACCGCAGAATAAAATACTACGAATAACGGTTCTTTTGATGAATTTTAAAGGTGAGGTGGAATGATAAAATGGAGCAAGAGAAGAGGTGTTCAGAAGAGTAGGAGAATAGTGTGACTGTTTGCTAAAATAAATAACACGGGTATTAACTGAGACTTATTGGTATATTACATACTACAATAATAGAAGGTGCAGTGGACTAAAAAAAGTAAAATAGGGATTCCACGGTTGAAAAAAGAGTTGCTGTAGTACTTTAAAGAGTTAAAAGAAAGGGTTAGAAACAGGGAAAGAAAAAATATCATGGGCGACAATACTGTAACATCAGCAATAATATTTGGTATTTTCCTCAAAATTTCAGAATACTTTTATAATTTAAACCAAATTTAGCGCTGAATACCTTAGAGGGAGGGAGATATGTTATGGATGAAGGTAAAAAATATTAAAGGATATAACAAAGATTCGAGATGTGGGTGTGGCGTAGAATGGAAAAAGTTAGTTGGGTTGATAGGAAAACAAACACGGAGGTGTTAGCGATGGTTGGGGAGGAGAGGGCTTTAATTGACGAGATCAAGCATAGTCAGAAGAAATGGGTGGGCCAAATATTGAGGGGAGAGGGATTGGTAAAGGTTGTAATGGAGGGTAGGATTCAGGGGAAAAGGCAGAGGGGAAGACAGAAGATGTTGGATGAAATAAGGGGTGGGGTTAAATATAAGGATATGAAGGAGATGGCTATTAATAGGGATTTTTGATTGTGCCGAACCTACCGAAAGGTAGAACACTTATGAATGAATAATAAAAGATTGGAAAATATCATATTAGACTATACGGCGTTTTAGAGGGTTTGCTGATTAGACTAAATAGTTAAATAAAACTATATCAATATTTATATTCAAGTTTAAATCCTAGCCCTTCTTTTTTTTAACAAAAAACTCAACACTTGAGTTTGAACAGGTTTTACCCCACTGTCATGATTATTTGCAGAATTATCTCATTTCTGATGAACTCCAGGTTTATAACACTTAGAAAAGAGTTAAAAATATGAGGCATAAATTGATAAACAGGCTTAGCTTGAATTCTTAGTATATTTTAGACTGATTTGAACTAGCACAAATATTTAATTTGTTAAGTGAATGAATCTAAAATCTCATATAATTAATTACTACCATCAAAAAAAGCAAACTATGTAAGTAAAACGTCGTCGCCTTTTATTTTAATTTAGAACTTTTTGGTAGACTTGGGATTTATATTGTCATTTTTCCCCGACTAAAAGTGCCGCTAATCCTTTCTCTAATCTGGTCAGTATTGAATGTGCATTAAAAAATGAACGGCAATTAATCAAGTTCGCATAAAAGAGGCGTTGATTTGAAAACATCATGTTCTCTTCCAGGAGAGGGAAAATGTAACTTTTGTATGAATGAGAGCTGAGGAATATTTTTGCATGCTCTCACCAGATTTAGGTAAGGATGCATTAGCGGCTGTATATATGCGCATCATGATTATCCGTTTAAATTTAGGCTGACTTGAAAAATTCCTCCGTGTAATCGTTACGCTGATGATATCTGAGCTAAAATGGGGAAAAATAAATATGAGCCAGAGGATGAGAGGAATATACGATGAGGTCAGGGAAATTCAGTCCATTGCGCCTCCACGAATGCAATGCACGTTCTGAATACATTTGATACGTCTTAAGCATTCGAAATACTTAAACTTCTTACTCGGACTATCGCTTCACAATCAGGCTTTCTTCTTCAAGCATAAAGTGATACTTTTACTCCGATTCCAGAGAATTAAATCAAAATGTAAAACTGTACAGTTCTGTAGATAGTTGGTATCATTTAGGAATACACTACATTGCAGACCGACGAACTAAAGAAAGGGACAGTATTTCGACCTAACCATGGTGTATTTATACGTTTATACTCCATCTGAAAATGACTAGACCATAGTCGAAACCGGTCGTTTATAAAAAAATTTCAGTGGAACTGAGACCAAGCTATTTCTTCTCCTTCCTTTATGAAGTTCGACAAAGTTACAGCTAACTCTATTGATTATATTAATAAGTACAAAGTTTAATCATGAAGGGATAATCTCCTACTTATCTAAGTTCCATCATACTTCTTCCCCGCCATATACTTAGTGTCACAAGTACGAGTAAAACTGTTCTTATTTTAATTAACTTATTTATTTTCTCCATTTTATTTTTACTAACATGTGTTTACAGATTTGAAACGTCTAAATTTTTTCATCTCCTTATTTTCGCGTTTTATTTTACCTCTCTATTCCTTTAGCTGTTTCCCGCAACGTGGGTATTGTTTCCCTTGAACTTCAGGTCTAGATATACTTTCCCAAAAAAAAATATCTTTTCTTTATCTTTTCTATCCTCGTATACAACCTTTTTGTGCTTTCTTTTTCCTTTCCTGTCCTGTTTCTATTGACTCAGTTCTTGTTCATTTTCCTTATTTCCTCATTTATGTTTAACACTGAGCGCTGGTTAGGTAGAAAAGGAAATATGAAATAATAATATATCTACGTCTCAATCTCGTCCAAATGAAAACATTACTCTCGTATATGTATCAGAATAGACAAATTCGATTGACTGAGCTGTTTTTCATGACCTCACCGATAATGAGTCGAGTAATTGCATTAATAAGGCGTACGGATATCAAACTGGACGGCTTGACTTAGGTGAAAACGGTCCCTGGTTCGACTCCCGATACGAGCACATATTAAACAAGCACACACACATACACACATACACAGACATCATTCCGAATATGGTCAAAACATGTTCTAGGGACCCCAAAACATGTATTTCCGTTGAAATCTCGAAGTCGATTTTTTCAGGAAAACGATACTTTCTCTATACTACGTATATGGAGAAAGTAAAAATTGCTCAAGCTGTCTCAGCACTTTTTTAAAAAAGACAACAATTACAGTTACAATAGTACGATTACTCCTGATTCTATTATTAGATTTTAGCAGAGAGTAGCAGATATTCATTGCGATTCTAATATCCATTTGGTAGATGTACTTTTCGAAAACCAGAAATATAACCTAATTCAACGCCGTAGGTGAAAGATACGTACCGAAATAGAATTTTGCAAGCCAGCGGTCCCGTCAGAGAATGATTTCGAGGAAAATGTCGCAAAAATTACATTCTTTTGTGATGTGCGGGACAACAACATACGCGGACTGACTTCTACCTGAGGAAATAAAAGCGACGAAAACATTTATCGACTGCCTATCTCTCTAGGGAATCCGAGGGTGCTGGGAATAAAAGTTGAGACAGGGAATATGAAAATAAAAACTCAGAAATGCCTAGCGTGCTTGGGATTCCAAAGCCACCATCATTGAGTACAGTATAAAAACACAAAAGAAACGGGGGTATGTAATTAAATTTTTGCTTCTGCTAAGGTATGCCTTCATAATTAACGTGAGCTTTCAGTAGCCGCTTAAAAATGTTGTTTTAGAATGAAAATGTCCAGGACAACCATTGTTGTTATATGATACATATCACTCTGTAATCATCAGTGCTAATAAACCACTTATTTAAGATGGTATGGTTGCTAATTAAAACTATGTGTAGCATCTTCCAAACCAAATTAAAACTATGTTCAGTAAAAGTGATCATGATGGAGCTATGTTTTTTGGTAAACGCTATTTTTGCTCGCATAACCCCTTTAATCAGTTCCTTCAGATGAAAACAGAATAAAGATGATTTCTCGTGAGAAAAACCTACAAGAAAATATGTGGCATGATGACAATAATAATATCTATTCGGAGCATATTTTAATTTTATACTGACATTCATGCCATAGCTAGGATTCCAACCCTAAAACTTCCTGTGGAAATGGAGAATAAATGGAAAGAAAACTTTTTAAATAAATAAGATAAATAGAATTGAACTAAATACCTGGAACAGCGACAAAATGTAGTGTTTACTAAAGAATTTGATCTGAGGAAGTTCGAAAAAAATAGTGACATTATAGAAAATTCAGTAGATTAGCGTGTATTCAATTGCGATACTTTGTTTTTCATTGGTGAATATTGGTAACTAATTCAAAATTTTGTCATAAATAGAAAATCTACGAGCTGTGCATAGGATATATAATTTCAACGACCGGTTTCCAAGGATTGGTGCTTATTTATTCTTAAATAAATGCAATGTAATGTAATATATACTCATCAAATATTCTTGTTTCATATTATTACGATATTGCAATCTCTCACGAAAGTCCGGTGAGGCGTTTTTCCAATATTCGCTTCTTCCTTAGAAGGAAGAATGCTTCAAATATTGATTCCGCGTGGGCCCATCTTCCTCGATGGCGAAAAATAAGGAATAATCAATTTTTGCTTTGTCCAAAGAAATTCCAATTTTACTTCACCATTTTATTAAATTCCAATTTTCTTCAATTTTTCCTCACGCTTCTTCTGAATTCCTATGTTTGCTTAAAAAGGTTCAACATCTATTACCTTAGACTCTTTCCCTTTAGATACCCTTTTCGTGAATTTCCATATGATTAATCATTGTAGGATGTCTTATCAGACCAATCCTTGAATTGTTTTCGGTGAATGACACGTTACCGTATTTTCGCCTTGAGGTTTCGAGAAAGCAATTTCAGTAGAGCATAAAATTGCTTAGTAAATTTATAGAGCGTTAATTCGATAGAAAATACATTAGCATAGTAAATTTATTCTGGAAGACAATGACTTATATATTTTAATTTAAGTTTATATAAAACTGTATCAGAAGATGTAAAATGAAGATACATCATTACTTACGGTTTTTTCACATATACGTATATTGTACACGCTTTGATAAAATTTAAACGTTCGCACGTATTTAGTATAACTCAAGTAAAGAAAGAAAATTTGGCTGTTAATGAATCAGAGGTTTATGATCTCCAATATTCGACAAAGACTATATCAAAATCCATATTGAGAAAACTTTTACTAGACCACAGAGAAGGTACAGAAGAGACCATGGTTTTGCAGCATGGCTGCATCATCAGGTAAAAGGATAGAAAATTGTGTATATATTCTGTGTTGTTTCCTATCCTTTTACCTGATGATACAGCCATGCTGCGAAACCATGGTCTGTACCTTCTCTGTGGTCTAGTAAAAGTTTTCTCAATATGGATTTTGATATAATTAATAACTACCACAAATGCCTGATTCCGTGTCGTTTATTCAACAAAGACTTTTGTTCGTGTTTTCCCCAGCCTATTAGAGAGGCTATTAGAGTAGATTAAGTAATGATGGTGTTATTACAGCCCCTGCCATTCGCCTCTGGCGGCTCGCGGGGTTTATATCCAAATCTAAAAAAGTCTAAATCTTAATAAGTATAACTCATGATATTACATAAATACATTGGAATCTATGAAACGATCTTAGAGCCCCCCAACGGCACTTTCAGAAACATCAGCCTAAGATGTGAACTACCATTCATATCCATTCCATTATGAGTTGCAGTCACCTAATCCAACTGACGTAATTTTTTTCGACTTTCCTTTGGTCCACCTCACCCGAAACCCTCACTTCTCAACGAATTCCTCAGCCATGACCACCCACCGAAAAAATTCCACTGCCTTCTTTCTCCACAGGGAACCCCAGGGAGAGGTCCGAATATTCCCAGAAAAGGGTGCGACTTTGCCTCCCCAAGCAATTGCCGACTACTCCTTTATTTCAAAGAGAGGGGAAGACATAACCTACGACACCAGGATCACTTATTCTCCACCACACCCCAGGAAACATGAGAGCCGTAATGGAATTTTCGAGGTACGGAGGCAAATTTCTTAATTCTCTCGTGATTCGCTCCTTAGCGAGCAATCTGCGACTGGTGTTGTCATTGCAGTACACTACATTAGTTTCCTCGTCACAGCTTTATATGTCCTGCATGCATGCGTTTAATTTGTGAGTTAAGAAACGGTGTAGCAGAAGCCGGGATTGTTCCGAGTCGCTACGACTAATCGGTAGGTGTTCCCAAGTTGCTTCGTGATGTAGCGTGGGTATCTTTGGATGAAAGAAGAGCAAAAATTTGTTTAAATATGTGCTATAAATTCAGAAAAAATGCCATCTCAGAATGTGTGGAAGAAATTTCATGATCTTGCTAAGTATGCATATAAGATACTTCGAATAAAACTTAGGAAATAGATTTTAGTATTAGTCGCTTCAGAATGCATTTTTTGGCGAACGGTCTGTATAAAATTCACAGACAGAAAGGCGGATAACATAAAATGTACGTTGTAGTTGCATTAAGGTGCGTACATAACACCTATAAATGCTATCCGCACGTCAAAAATAAATTTTTCTTCCAGCGTTTCTCAGAAATTGGTCCAAGAATTTTCAATTACTCTTGGTTTTATGTGCCCTTGGATTATAAATATACCGTGGCATGATATATCCTGGAAATGCTATGGTATGTTCTTAAACAAAGATATTAACAATCAAAGGAAATTCATTTGAAATAACTCCATTAATCCCATATTTCAATGATAGTCAAACAACAGTTTTACTGGGTTGCATATTTGGTCTTATTCTCAGAATTAGCTGTATTTGAAGAAAAGTATATATCCAGTGAGACAAAGAGATGATATATCTAATAAAAGTACTTCGTGAAATGAGAATAGGTAAATTGTACATGGTTACACACCGATATTCTAGCAAGAAATCATTACATAAAGTGCTTCTGCTCTTGAATTGCTCAGCCTCGTATTGTTTGTAGTGGTATTTGATGTGAGAATGGATTTTTTGTTCTACTCCATCTTCGCTTCATCAAAATTAAATTACGGTCACACTGGAAAGGCAAGGGAAATATGTGAGAATAACTTACTTTTTTAGCTAACTTTGACTTTAAAATAAATCAATCCATATATCATCTGAATTCTTCGTGATTAATATCAACTATATCCTTATTTTTAAATCATGAGGAGATTAATCAATGTAGTAGGATCCGCGTTCATCTTTCTGCTGATTGATTGAGTTCATCAATCCGTTTTATGTACTTTAGGACGTAAAAACACACATGAACGTTGAGACGGGGAGTTTGAGTCATCCCCATCGTTTTAAATATACTATCATAAAATGGATAGAAATTTTATTACTAGTTAAGGTAAACGAATGTTTTGTTTTACTCCATACTAGCTTATGTGTGTCAGTAGCGTATTTGATCATCGATTATATTACCACGGACTATCACGTTTTTTTACATATCTCATAAGCACTTGTTATCAGTCATTTTTGATTACCAGTGCTATAGAGAAATCCTGAATTATTCTTTAATAAATGAAGCAAGCATTGGGCTCTCTCTAGCAGAAAATTATCGATGTGAATATTCAGTCATCGTCGAACGATAATTCGCTAACGTCAACCACAACAACTACTAACCTCTACTCAAATACAATCGCTCATCTGCAACTTAATAGTACACCTTTCTATCTTAACAACCCGCGCTTCTAGTCCATAGCCTGATTTAATGAACAGGGAACAGAGTAATGTGGAAGCCGTCTTACTCCCGAGGATTTTGCATATGTCTATGTAAGAACCCTACAAGCCGCCTTTCGGAGTGTGGCACGGGGTGCAAGCACTCTATTTTCCTAAACGGTTGCTTTCGCGTATACTTCGCGGAAAAAATGAATTTTTGAAGCGATTCGTTCTAGCATCTATTTCCCTAATCTTTCTGGCAGTATCAATACGGCCCATATAACAGGGGGGTCGCATTATATCGGTTACATCATCTGAGAACGTAATTTCTTTGAACTTATTTAATAAATTTATCCTTTGAATTTTTCTTCTATCTTCTAATGATTCCCATCCCGCGTCCTGTAACATCTGAGTAACACTCGCTGTTTTATCGTAGCGATTCTTTACAAAGTGTACCGCCTTTCGTTGTACTTTTTCTAAATCCCGAATTCGACATTTCTCGGCGGGGTCCCATACACTACATGCATACTCAAGGTGAGGCCTAGCTAACGCTAAGTAACATCGCTCGCGGACTTTTTCTTCGCTCCTACCGACTATTCTTTAGCCGAGTTTCTTAAACGGGGAATGCGATCGGCATCATTTTCACGCGCTTCCGCTAATGGCTTTCACATCTGAAGAAATCCTCACTTCATTTCCTCCATGGAGCGTACAAACCCATCGGCAGTCGGAGCGTGTGTTTGATAACCGAGCGTCGATTTGAAACATAAGCTCGACAACGAACTCTCAATCCCGCGGACTCGTGACGGCCTCTCGCGATTTTTTCTCAAACTAAAACTAAGCCATCCGCATTCTTTGTTCCCATTGTTCTCGGGAACCGGGGGATGACGCCCCCCGCAAAGATATTCCATTCATCGCTCTTCCCCTACTACACCTTCGATCGTCATAACCTTAAAAAATGACAGCCCCCCTTTCCGAAGAAATTCCCCCCTTTGGAACAACTCCTCCCCTACCACGGCACACCATTCCTCTCGTGCCTTTAGTACTCCCTCTTCGATCTGCACCCTCCTCACCCTACCAACCGTTACACTTTCGGATCGATTTCCACGCCAGGACACGTACTGATTGTAGGTCACTGGCAGAGAAGGCGAGGGAATGGTTTTTGGGAGCTGATATCGAGAGATAACGGTTGGGTTATATTTGCCTCCGTTTCGGGTTTTACTTCCCCGGTCGGATAGCAGAGTTGCTGGGGGTCATGAGGGTGCAAACCTAGCTGCGGTACTCCCTGTGGACTTGGAGGAAGCCTCAAAGACCATTCCCCTGCTGGGGAGTCGACGTTGTTTCGCTTTCTACCAACGCCTTCCTATCTTTTGGATCTCTGTCCATTCCACAAGGAACTTTTCGCCTCATTTCTTATAATTACCACTTCTGGTAGCTCAGCTAGCCAATGTTCATTGAATCCTTCATTTTTTCGTGACCATTAGAATAGATAGAAAAGCGTACAGAAGACTAACGAAGATATTAAACTGCTCAGTTAATAGAGGATTTTACGAATTGAAAGAGCTGATCTACGTAATATTTTGTTTTGATTTTCTCGTGTATTTTTATGGAAGCGAGTTACATATAGCGATTTCTTTTATATTCGACGGATAGCTCGCTATTCAACAGCTTTGATTTAAATTTGATAGACTTGTGACATAAAATCCACTTCTTTGACATCAATTTTAAGGGTGAGTTCATCAAAATCACCATTAATTTTATTCGAAGACTACATAACAAAATACCTGTAATTGGATAGTTATTTAAATTATTGAAACAAATGTAATGACCACTAGAAATAAAGGTAGCAAATAGGATGTTTACAAGTACATTCGTGACAAATATTCACGCATTTAGTAACCGCTTGGGCATTTTAAGCGGTTTAACGAATATTTCGCCGACTCAGTTCCATTCTAAATTTTCCCCATTTTCAGCGGATAACACTTGAGCCACCGTTGATTGCATGCAATCCCCAGAAACACTCGCACGGGCTTTCCACAAATTAAACATGTTTCGTCGATAAAGCGAGCATTTTTTCGTGCGCCAAGGTCTCTGTGTCATGGCGAATATTCCCGTGGAAGATGGGGCAAAGAGGGGGGCATAAGAGCCCTCCGATACCAAGTCACGTCATTTCACGTAAGGAAACTCGGATCGCGGTTACGATGGGGAAAGAGAGATGGCGCAGGATTCGCGTGCATACGTGATGGTGTTAGAAACTAGAGAAAATAACGTGGAAAGAGACGGTTGATATCCCGGAGAGGAGAGGGGATAAAAAATCATTCGGAAGAGGAGGACGTCTTGGGCGACTAGAATTTCGGTTTCGTGCCGACAGAGGAGCTGCAAGACGGAGAGGCATAAGAGGTCGGTCCCAGCAACAATGCAGACGAACAGTCTCGCGTCGATAACGCCAAATTCGAGAAATCCCATCGGGGTTGGTAGGGAGAAAAACGAGGATTGATCTCGTAGCACTCGATGTGGTGTCCATTTTCAACAAAATTAGGCAAAAGAAAGTCTCAATCCTCTTCAGAGAACAAAATAAGGATTGGAAAGAAACATTATTACTTCTTCTCGCAGGGATAATGTAAAAATAATGGTTCTCATATATTTATAACCATGAAAAGTGTCATTTAAGATATAAATAGATTATATTTGTCTATGATACCGTAAGATCTATTCGCTCTCTCATTTTTAACTCAAAGAATGAAGGTCTCACTGGCTAAATCAGTACCATCTCACATCCTAGGATTCTATTACATCAAAAGAGCAATACGAGCTTATAAATTATATCCAGGTCCGTAGAACGTGTCCCACGTAACAAATATTGATGTTTTGGGAATTGGTGTCAAGGGAAATCCGAGGGGAGAAAAAATTAAAATGGAAACCAGCGAGCCTTAACTTTCGCTCGATAGATCGCCGCAATAAAATGATAGAGACACGTACGTAATTGCGGCGAATTACATAATTCGCTCGGCCGTGTCGCTATGGATTCGTGCTCCAGACCCTCCACACTCATTTCTCTGTTTATCCAACCCTCCATGGGGGAAATTCGAAGCAAATCGCAGCGGATTGGGCGAAAAAGGGCAGCGCTTTCGTAGCGGTGGTACCCAAAATTGACCTTCGGGCCCATATGACGCTCGTGGTATCGTGTGGGAATGCGTGCGGGATACGAAGCATCTTTCACCTTCGCATACCCTCCTTGAAGACTCTTTCGGGAGCCACGGAGGACAGGGGAAACCTTCCGGATCCCGGAGGAGCACCTTCGGGGTCTTTTGGCGATGCAGGGGGCGGAGCGATATGCCCACGATAAAACCGTAAAAATAGCCTCGGAATAAGAACGGGCGCACTTCACTCACCTCTGCAAAAAAATTCTCCCTTGCGGCTCACATCAACAGGGTATGTCGACCACGGGCCTGGTTCTCTTCGCCTCTTGCTAAACAACAATCCTCAACCGCCCAATTTGTGTGCATATGTCTGCCTTTAGATGTGGGAAACGGGTATCGGAGCACGGCAACGTTCGCTGAGTTTGTCCTGTTTTCTTGGACAGCTCCTGCTGCCAGCGGAACGAGCCCCAACTACGAAGAGGGCGAAATTAATCAATATATATTAGCGTGACTTTCGTTCGCCGAGCTTTCGTCTGTTTCCTGCGGGATTTGAAAACGCTCGTAAACTTTTTCGGACGCTAACGTTTAACTCGTCTCTTTCTACGAGTGTGCGGCCTAATTAAGGGAGGTTTTAGAGAGATTGATTAAGGGGGCGCACGTTCCCTAGCGCGGGGCTGTAGGGATGCGTCTCGAGGGCTAAAATGTGGAGAAATATCACCGTGTGTTTTCTCTCGATTTCAAAAGCGAAGTAACTAATATCCTATCTCATAGGATACCTTTTCTGTTCTAAGATGAAATTTTTTATTTTAATCTTTCAAAGTATAGAGTTGAATTACATCATTACCAATTTGATTTAGTTTTTTCTTGTTACTTATCAACATTTGCTTAACACTAATATAGTTACATTTTTCTTAAAGATGACTTTACATTTATATCTTCCGTGGCTCCAATATTATTGACATTTTAAAGCAAAAATTTCTTGGAATTAGTATTCTCCTCGTTATGGATGACAAATAATAATGGTTGATATTTGAAAGTTACTTGCTCAAATCATTATGTTTATTTAGAGCCTTCATCTTCCATTTGATTTAACTTAAGCGGAGTTAGAGATCTGTTGCCATTTTTATTCTCAATAAACGTTTTTACCCAATGTAATTCAGTATCCTTTATCTTAGACAACCAGCGGTACATTGTATCTCCCTTTGCTTTCTCGGATACTGATTTGATCGGATGAAGAAAATTATACTTCTAAAGCTTGTAAAATAAATAGTATAATTTTAATGTATCACCAAATAATTTTGTTAGTAAATAAATCGAAAAAATATCGAAGTTCTCCTTATAAATTTCTTGTGTGATGTCATAATATGGTATTTTTAATATTGTATTAATATTTTAAGGAAAACACTGTTATTGCGATGCTTCTGCTGTCTAAGGAGATGTAATAAAATCAGACTGCTCATGAAATACGGGCGCGCGTAACTTCCTTTAATTGTCCCCGCTTTTATCCTAAATGATTTTGGAGTAGAAAAATGGAATTTGTATGATTACAGTCCGCCATTTGCCATTTGAAAGAAAATTATTATAATTACATTAAATGGTTCATATCGTGGAAAAACTATGGAGAACGAAACCTTGAAAAAAATGAAAAATAGTGTACTCCCTCACCTCCATTTGCACTGTTTGCTTATGAGATCTATTCAATATCTCGATTTATACTTAAAAATGAGTTACAGGGTATCACAATCCTTAATTTTCGTAAATATTACGTTTAGTTACTGCTCTATGCTTTGAAACCTTTCAATTATTTAATTATGCATTTCTTAAATCGGACTTCAGGGAAAATAATATGAATACCGCATTCAAGAAAGATAAATGTTTCCTATCTACTTGGTAACATTCAAATAAAACGTAAATATCCGGAGAAAAACTGAATTTTTTTCATTATCATATAACTTCTTGCTTTGATAGTGAAAATCTCTGTTTGCATCACTATTTGCTTTGCAGACAACTTTACAACTCACTAACTTTGAAATATTCCTAAAAATTCTACAAAACAGTGTTTATTAATTTTACCTGCTAGAAGTATCTTGACTTATCATAATCTCTGTTAATGTATGAAATGGAGTCTTTAAACAGAGCATGAGATAAAACATTTTCCATTGGCCATTAATGTTGCAACTTTATATCACCAGACCCCTGCTGCTTTTAATCAATATTCTTGGTTATAAGATTCTTTTAGCTTTGATTCTAAGTGAAATTTATTATAAAACAGGATTATATTAAACTAAGAAATAATAAAAAATCTTATGCATGAATGGGACTCATGATTTATTTAAGAAATATGAAGTTGTCCCAGAGCACTTATGGATAACATACAGTACAGTAAATTATGTGTATGATTCGATTTTTAATGGGCATTCCTTCTTGCTGTTGATAGAATATTCTTTTTCTAAATTTATTTTTTTGAATGTTCTCCAAATATTTTCATCTTTAAATATTTTTTATTTTCTTCATTTCAAATACTCCCTCAAAAATCCATTTGCTGGGCCATTCCAGTACTGGGCTTCAAACAATAACAATGGACAAACAGACACAGCCAATTCCCTAACCGGAAAAATCCAATTAGCTGGGATTCGAATCCGAGACCCTGGGGTTGAAGTGCTAGCTCACTATCTCGATAACCACTCCACCACCACGGCCTTTATCTTTTTCAAATATCAACCCTTCAAGTATCATCTTATTCTTCAGAAGTAATTCTTCCAAAATTTTGCAAAGTATATTCTAAAAAAGTGTCCCATAAATTAAAGCTTTCCATTTTTGCTCTTTTCCAATCATTCTTCCAAATCTCAATGGCTTTCCCTTAAAACTTTTAACTCTCCAAATTCTTCATTCTTATGCTTCTATCATTACTTTATTAAAAGATTTTGGATTTGTAAATATAGTTGGAGTATTATTATAAGTTCTTTAATGGCTGAAGTAATTTTGCATGTAAATGCTTCAACCAGAACTCAATTGTTAACACCTAAAGCAAAAATGATGACTACTTAGTAATCCAGGAGCTATTTGTGAATGTATTTCTTGTCTATATTTTTTTATTAAAGATGTAAAATGCTTTAGAGAGATTACTATCAATTAGAATATTGTATTTAGCTGCTGGTATTCCTAATTAAACAACTGGATAGCAATATCTAGTCGTATTCCATACACAAATATAAATTTAATGACAAAATGTAATTGAATTCTTTTTGTGGTTACTGTAAAAACTTAATCATTAAATTGATATTTGCTGGAATTCTTCTTTTTTCAATTCTGTCAATATATTATGGTAATGCAAGAAAATATGAAGTATGTTTACCTGTCAATATTTCATCTTTATTGACTAGATGTTATTACTTAACTATTTCATTTATAGTAAAATGGTTTGATTACTCAAATCTTAATCTACACTTTTTTGAGGTCTCAGATAAAATTTTAGTTCCATTTTTTGATTTAGTTACTGCGACAATTTATTAAATAAATATAATTTATTAATATATTAATGCTAATAATGCTGATCCAATTAATTTGAAACATCTGTGTTAAATAATCATCATACTTTCTCCAGAAAAAATTGAATATGCCTATTGAGAAGGGTAGACAAGGAGTCCACTTCCATTTGTGTAATAGGTAATATGATGTCTTTTGTCTTCTGCAATTCTTTCTGCTGAAGTTTTCTTTGTATATAC
Source organism: Sympetrum striolatum (assembly GCA_947579665.1). Taxonomy (NCBI): domain Eukaryota; kingdom Metazoa; phylum Arthropoda; class Insecta; order Odonata; family Libellulidae; genus Sympetrum; species Sympetrum striolatum. The sequence goes on along the minus strand of OX388347.1, from coordinate 75,853,248 downwards.
TAAGTATATAGTAAGGCACGAATTTAATTTAAGTGGTTGATCTTAAATCTGTAGCATACTTCTGATTTCCTCTATAGTTAAAACTTTTCAATTACTCAAAGTTCAAGACAAGGTATTAAACCAAAGCATCAAATCAAATTTTATGCTCTGATTTAATAAAAATGCAAAGTTTTTCTTCAAATATGGTTTTGCTTACCCAGGCACTGTAAAACTGGTGTTTTTACTCATTGCTTTAAATGTTATAATATTTCTGTTTTTTATTATGTATACCTTTTTGAAATAGATTAAATTAAATTGGATGTTATAAAAAAGTTGTGATATCAAAGAGGGAGCAGAATAAGACTGCTATGCATATGTTGTGATGTTTGGATACTGAATAATATGTAGTGAAAGTTGTTAGAAAGGGGTTGATTACTTACCATATACTCTTAAATGAAGGAGATGTGGAATTAGTTTTCATCTTATGTCTTTACATAACATGTAAAACTACTTCTCCAACTATTATGTTTCTCCAATATGTGTGTGAACCAATAAATTAAATAGAATGGAATAAATAACAATTTTTGGTTTTGCTTGAGGCTTGAGAGTAAAAATTTTTTAAATAAAGTTTGGTTTTTACTCCAGCGGAAATCATATTTTTTAGCTTTGGTTTTTGGTTAAGTTTCAATTCAATGCCTCATACTGAACAAGAAATCTGCTTTCTTGCAATAATACTATTCAAAAAGTCTTAAATTAAAAGGTTTTAATTATTGGATATTTCGATTTTATTTGTTTATGATTTTGGCATTCCTTAAAATAAATTCTCATCTGAAACTTTCCTTTTTCTGTCATTTTGAGTATTCATTTACGACTCTTTTCTGAATCAAGATTGAAATTAAAATTTCAAGATTGGACAATGATTACTAATGCATTATTTTTATCTTGTTTTAAAATTAATATAATATAAACTGCAGTCTATTGAGTTTTCAGATAATACAAAGTCTATCCTTGAGGCTAAACTCCCTAAGATGGTTAAACTTTTAGCTTGTGAATTGAATGATTGATATTGGGGGAATTGTGATATGATTAGTTTTGGATTGTACAAGAAGAGAAAAATAGTGACTTGGCTGGGACTCGAACCCAGGTCTCCCACTTTCCAGGCAGGTGTTCTTACCAACTAAACTACCGAGCTGGGTTCGACCTGGATTCGAGTCCCAGCCAAGTCACTATTTTTCTCTTCTTGTACAACCTTGGGTTAAGTTGCACGCTTTCCAGTGCTATGTTAAAACTTCATTCCATCATTTGTTAGTTTTGGATTCTCAATTTCTCCCTTCTATTATATGTGTTATATAAATGCCAGATGTTACTTTTCACTTGTTAGATCCCATTGTTATTATTTATGCAGCATATGGGACCCACCTGATTTAATCCAAAGAAAGGACAGACATAAAAAAGTTTGAAAGTTCCCAATTGCCAGTCAGTTACTCTAAAATTGGACAAAATCAGAACGCCCTTGCCTACGAAGTCTCTCAAATGGCATGTTAGAAGGTTCTTGCTTGATAGTCTGATTAGTAAAGCATTTGATCAGCAATCAGGAGGTTTGGGTTTGAGTCCTGAACATTTTTCATGTCTGTTCTTCCTCGAGAATCTTCCTAGGTGCACGACGTTATCATGCAAAGTCACCTTTTACCTTTTCCAGGTGATTTATATTTCATTCTAGTATTTAAAAGGTACTGTAAAATGTTATTCTTTTGGCAAGGGTCAAGAAAGGTCAAGAAAGCTACCGACCATTAAGTTTAAGTCTTTCCCTCATAAAAATGCAAACAGTGGATACCCAAAATCATTTTATTAACTTATTACTCCTTAAACCTAATAGTTCATTAATGCTCTAATTAGACCTTAAAGTTCAACACAGGTATTGTGCCTAAATCTGCATCTATTATTTCTCCTTCACAATACTAATACCGTATTAAAGGACTTATGCCTCGGTTTATCTTTCACTATTGCACAAATACTTAGACACTTATCCATTCCAGCCTTTTAAAGGATAGGGAACAAAGAGACTGCATACTACTGTCAAAAGCAAAAATATTTACAGTTTCAATACCTAAGGACTGTTGTCATATTTAACACAAAATGTAGCCATCACAGCAGGGAATGAGACTAAATACCTAACAAAAGTTATTTATTTCAGCAGGAGCTATGAAAAAGCTCTTTTCTTTCTAAAGCCAAGCCAGCTAAATTCACCTGCTGAGGTGAATCCTTCATCCGTTAAGGTGACTCTCATTATACGCATGACACAGTCCTTTGCAGAACTCCATCCATGAGGGATAATTCTTAAACCTGTCAAATATAGAAATCAGTTACTATTCTTAATTGGCTGTTGGATGAAGCTTCTAACGTAACTAAAGAAATAGAAATATGAATTATATAATTGCAGTTGATGATTATTTCAACTTAAAGAGGTCCATTTTTTCCCTTGACAGGCTGTTTTGAGTAATTGTTGGAATGAATACATGACTCATTACTTCAAATAATGATGAATATATAGCATTACTACAATTCTATAGTAGCTCACCAGTTCTTTTTTTGGATCATTAAGAGCAACCTCCATTGCTTCCACATCCTCACAGACCTTAAAGGACCCTTACTAAACAGCACTTTGATGTTGTCTCAACATTGGGCCAATTGGCTATGTGTCTGCCTGATATCGGTTACCGATGTTGACCCAGTATTGGAATGATAACATTGGCCAGTAGTAAAACAGCTTCTTACATTGGCCCAATATCAGACTGATATCTGCTAAAGTTGGTTTGGTGTTGGTCTGATGTTAGTTTGGTGCTGGCCTTATGTCTGAATGATGTTGATTCGGCATTGGCTAGGTGTCGGTTTGTTACAAATGCTTGTTATTATAAATTGGTATTATAAGCATAAGCAAATATCAACTATGTAAATTTGATAAATACACATTTATCATCTATGAGGTAGGATTATCTTTTCTCCTGGTGACCAGAACATACTTATTTTATTTCTTTATTTAGAGACAGCAGGACCCAATCATATCCATTTTTAATAATTTATGAATAAAAACTAGTAATAGATTAAACAACCATTCCCTACCTGAAAAAATCTAATCTGCCAGGAACCAAACACAGGACCATGTATGAAGTATTATTACACTAATGGCTCATCTACCATCACAAAAGGCTTAATTTAAAAGAAAGCAAATAGTTCCCTGGGTCAAGTTCATTTGATTTCCATAGCATAACAATCAATGTATGTACCAGAAACATCTAATTAAAATCATAAATTTTCTAGTGAAAGTGATAATTTAAACTCAAACCTTTTCTTATGATGAAGCAGATTACTATGATTAAAATTGAATGATGATTGTGATAAAATTTTATTTAAGGCTGTAATTACACACATACACACACATATATATATATATATATATATCCCCTCCTCATCACCGCCACAGTTCATTGCCTCATCGGGGCGGAGGGGTGTTAACGGAGGTTGGAGGCGATGCATAGCCCAGGTTCAACCATGCTAAGAAGGCTTCAACAATATCTCCGGCCAAATAATGAAAGTGGCATTCACCAACCGGCAGTAGGACAGCCTGGTGAATTACTGTCCTAACCCCCCCAATACAAGTACAATTTTCATGATGAGCTTCTTTAATGGAAATTTATCCGGACGTAAAAGCACCACCCATTCGGATGTCCGGGAGGTGGTGGCATTGAAGAGGTCCATCATGAAGAAAAGAATTACTACCCTGCAATTCACAACCTACAAATGCCACAGCTTGAAGAGTGAAGAACGACTGCTGGAACTACTCAATGAAGCAGAGAAGATAAAATGGGATATCATCGGTCTCAGCGAAGTCAGAAGAAAATCAGAGGAGCTACTTACACTGAAAGAAGGACACTTATTCTTTTACAGGGGTACCAAGGATGGAAGAAATGGAGGCCTTGGATTTTTGATCAACAAGAGATGGAAGGATAATGTGGTGAAAATCGGAGGTGTATCAGATAGAATTTGTAAACTCATACTAAAGATCAATGAGCGTTACTCAGTACAGGTCATCCAAGTCTACGCACCAACAGCGGCAAGCAGCGAAGAGGAAATTGAAAACTTCTACCAAACTCTCGGCACTGAACATGACAAGGAGGCCCACTACTATAAGGTCATTATGGGAGATTTTAATGCTCGTGTAGGGAAGCGGGAAACTGATGACACTGTCGCAGGACAATATGGACTGGGCCAGAGAAATGAGCGAGGTCACCGCTTAGTAGAGTTTGCAGAATGCACCAATATGTATATAACAAATACATACTTTAAGAAAAATCCTACAAGGAAATGGACGTGGAGAGGTCCCAATGGAACAAAAAATGAAATAGACTACATATTGGTAAACAGACTCTACACTGTAACTAACTGTGAAATTTTGAATAATTTCAACACTGGAAGTGACCACAGAATTGTTAGATGCGGAATCAATATTAACCCCCGAAGTGAACGAAAGAAGTTGGTTTCCTGCAAGAAGGAGGAGATAAATATTGGTAAACTATCAGATAACGAGAAACAGTTTCAGCTGGAACTTAGAAATAGATTCTCAGCACTTCAGGAGGAAGAACTCGAAACCAAAGTTATGGAAGTTGTAGAGAAAGCGGCAGAGGAAGTAGCAAGCATGCCAAGAAAACCTAAGGATAAAAAATTTAGTGATAGAACCCGGAAAATGATGAAACGACGGAAGGAACTGAAGAATTTAAACACTCCAAGAGATAATATCGAATATGCCGAGCTTTGCAAAGCCATCAGAGTAGCAATCAAGGAAGACGTGAGGAATTTTAATGAAAAGATTGTGCAAGAGGCCATAGAAAATAACAAGAGCATAAAGAGGGCTAGAAGACGCCTAGCAATTGGTAAGAAACAGATTTTAGCCTTACAGAAAGGAGATGGCACCACAACATATAACAGACCAGCAATATTGAGGATTGTAGCAGAATACTTTGGCAACCTATACAAGAAGATAGGAAACGCCGAAGAGGAGAACCAAGAGGAAAGCCAAAGCTCACAAAATCTCCTCTCAATCCTCCCAGAGGAAGTAATGGCGGCGATTAAGCAGATGAAGAATGGGAAAGCAGGAGGAGCAGATGGGGTGTTGGCGGAATATCTGAAAGCTGGTGGAACAGAGATTGCTAATGTTTTAGCACAATTATTCAGTAATTGTCTAAAACAAGGAATGATTCCCAAGGAATGGAACCACGCAAGGATTGCCCTTCTGCACAAGAAAGGAAGAAAAGAAGATTTGAAGAACTATCGCCCCATTAGCCTCCTTCCAGTTGTCTACAAAACATTCATGAGGATAATAGCGGAACGTCTTAAGATGACCCTGTCTTCAGCCCAGCCAAGAGAACAAGCGGGATTCCGGAAAGGCTTCAGCACTATGGACCACATCCACACATTACAGGAAATTATAAACAGAACGAATGAATACGAGATGCCACTCGTCCTTTGCTTCGTAGATTATGAACAGGCCTTCGACTCGGTAAGTACCTCCTCCACTCTGAAAGCTCTGAAGAATCAAGGGATAGATTCTGAGTACATCCGCCTCTTGCGCAGTGTCTACGAGAATGCTACAGCTTCTGTAATGCTTCAGGAAGAGACCAATGAATTCAAGATTGAGAAGGGAGTTCGACAAGGTGACGGTCTATCTCCCATCTTATTCACAGCCATTTTAGAAGAAGTTTTTAAAACCCTTGATTGGGAAGAGAAGGGGTTAAGAGTAAATGGGGAGTACATCAGTCACCTCCGTTTTGCAGATGATATAGTTCTCTTTGCAGCTAACGCAGAAGATCTAACTTCAAGACTTGAAGTGCTAAACACAGCAGGACAGAAGATAGGACTCAGGATAAACCTAAAAAAACAAAGGTAATGTACAATTCTTTTACAGTGCAAGAGCCAGTCAAACTTCAAGAAAAACCTCTGGATGTTTGCTTGGAATACACATACCTGGGACAACTTGTAACAGCAGGAGAGAAAAACAGGATTAATGAAGTAAACTGAAGAATGAAACTTGGCTGGAGCGCATTTGGAAGGAACTCACACATTCTGAAGTCAAGAATGCCAATGGTTTTGAAGAGGAAGGTCTTCAACCAATGCATTTTACCTGTCTTGACCTATGGAAGTGAAACTTGGGTGTTAAATGCTGCAATAACCCAGAGACTTCAGACAATGCAAAGGAGCATGGAGCGCTGCATGCTGGGAATCACAAGAAGAGACAGGAAACAAAACACTTGGGTGAGAATGATGACTGGAGTTACAGACATAATAGATAAGGTAAGATCACTAAAATGGAGGTGGGCCGGCCATATTGCGAGAAGAAACGACAACCGTTGGACATCTGCCGTTCTCAACTGGATACCAAGAGATGTGAAGAGACCAAGAAGACGACCTATGGACAGGTGGAACAGAGACATCATCAAGTACTTAGGTGTAACGTGGCAACGAGAAGCTCAGGACAGAGAAAATTGGAAAGTACTTGGGGAGGCCTACATCCGACGTCGGATTGAAAATGGCTGATGATGATGATGATATATATATATATATATATATATATATATATATATATATACAAGGGCGTCGCCAGGGGGGGCAGCTGCCCCCCCCCTGGAGACCCATTCGTATTTTGGTTCGGGATGTGTTGTAGAAACAATTTTTAGGCACGAGCGTACTTGAAAAGAATTTAGACCCAAAACAAAGTCAAGTGTTGGCACGTGTAATCACCAGTGATGGGAAAAGTACTTCCTCGTAGGAAATTCATTTATACCTCCAGCGCAGCAAAAATATTTCAACAATACTTTGTTGTATAGTCCTTCGCCCCTTCCCTCTCAAGAGAAGAAAAGTTCGGTTTCAGAGTCAACAATGTATTTAGAACTGCCTCTCGATGCGATCAGAGCGCGAGGTTATGCGATTATGTCCTCTCTCTCAAACTACCTTTAGTATCGTCCGATAATCGCCGGCAGAAGACAAATGATTCAGTTTTTTTTCGTTTTCCCTTCAAAATGTACATAAGAAAGTTTTGCGGTGAGTATTTTGCAAATAGGCCCAAGCAGTGGCGCAGCGAGGGGGGCACAGGGGGAGTATATCGTAAGCAGAGTGAAGCCAAAAATAACGCAACCCGCAGAGCACTGGGTTGAACTTTTCACCGGCTCCCCTTTAACTACATGTATTTTTGGGGTTTTATTTTACTCTCATACGGAACTCAAGAGCTTGTCTATCCTATGGCATGGACTCAGATAGTTTAAATGAACCTTTTACTTAACGATCATGTTCGATTTTTTTTCTCTAAGTCCTCTTGATTCCTTTTATTATGGAAAATAAAACATGCCTGCAATGTAAACTTCTCGGATGCCGGTGTCGTCTGCTAGAGCGATATAGAAAACTAATCATCTGCCAACCTCCCGCAAACTCTATTAAAACCTCGTTGATTATTATATGGTAATTTTATATATATTATAATGCATTAATTCGTCTTAGTTTTTAATTGATCATTACCAAGTACAGCATAAAATTCCTTAATAGTCGTTTACCGCAATATGATAAAGCTACTCTATAATACATTATTATAGCTAATCAGGGTAATTAGAGATTTTTTGCTTGTGCAAATGTTTGTTCTTATTCATAATTGGGGCTCAATGCAGTAAAAGTTGTCAAAATAACGAATACGAGAACTTGTATACCATGCAAGACCTGCAGGTGCAGCCGAGAGCACAATGAAATGTTCATTAAAACGCCGCGGATTAATAGTGACGTTCGTTCTGCTTCATTGAGTTCAGATAATGAATGAAATAATAAAATTAAGGAATATGCATAGATTTTAGTTCAGAACATTTAGTGGGGGCAGCTGTTCTGATGCACAGCAATTGACCATGCTGCAGGCAGAAACAAGCCCCTGCTTATTTACCTATAAAACCTTTAGAAACGCGAAAATAACAAAATTGCTTCGTGTTACGCATTGCTCAAACTACATTTTGCGTTCCAAAACGTTCGACTCACTCGATCAAACCTTAATAACTCTGTATCAAAGCCGCAAAATCACGAAAAAACAATGTATTGGTATAGGGAGTTACGAAAAGTGCTACCCAGCATGGCTAAATGCGCAATCTGCCCCTTTACCCCTTGCTTCACTTTTGGGCGCTAGAGGGAGATAGCAATACTACCCCTGTGGAGGGGGGGAAGTTTAGGGGTTAACCCCCCCCCCCAAAAAGTCCTATGACTAGCTTTGCATGCCTGTAAATATGGCTCCGATTACAGCTAAGTTGATGTTTTCGGTAGCAGAGCAGGCCTAGAGCCAACATCGATATCAAAGGGACGCTAGGAGTGTTTCGCACACAATGTTCAATGCATGCTCTTCTTAACCATATCCTTTTATTCGATGACTCACACCATAAGATAAGATTCCCATTAGAAGAATTCGAAAGTGCTGGTTCGATTACTACTCGCAAAAACACAAGGGAACGTTCGAGAAGTAATTCGAAACTTACACCCTGAAAACAGAGATTAAGATTAAGTTTATGAGACAAACAGATTGATAAAACGCTCAGTTAGATCTTCTGCATGTGACTGTTTTCAGGGTGTGAATGCAAAGCTAGGCTCTTGAATAGTGCTTTTGAGAAATTCACAGGGAACAGTTCGAAGGAGAGTTTAGTTTGGATTTCATAAGGTACAGATGGACATTCGAAATTTTTTTTTTACAGTCCGCTAATACCTCGAGGCCTCTATCGGGAAAACGCAAGTTAATGTCTATGTAGTTTTTTGTAATATTACCATTATTAGTTGCATAAATTAGGATTGTATTATATTAGGGCTGTTATCGGAGGGCGCATCTCAAGATGAGTTAGCGACAATTGCAAAGTTACTTGTTCCTTTATTAAGCATTCTGGACGATTAAAAGTCTGTACAGTAGGCTCTTCATTACTCGGGATGATATAAAATATACCGATCTATATTTTATAATTACCCGTAAATTTGCTGTATAGTTACGAAAATAATTCAATAACCGGGTTTCCGTAGAAATTTGTAAAAGTATTGGAGCAATACAAGATATCAAAAATTAATTTTCGATGATATTATTAATAATATACCATTTTGGAAGCAAATCAGTCAGCTGAAAGATATTGTGCGCGTAAGTTACGCACATATTATATTATCGTAACTGTGACTTGATGACTTGAAATAAATTTGAGAAACTTTTAAAACTGTGACTTAAATTCTTCAGCTTCCTTTTCGATGAAGCCAATTTTTTCTCTTGTGATAGAATCCCACGAATCTCATATCTGGTTATGCAATGCTCATTCAAAATTTCAATTCGCGGAAAATTTTTGTTTCCTTTGAACACTCAGTGCGTAAGACTTGGTTTTGTATCATCTCTCTGCTGGTTAAACCACCTATCACTTAGTCTAAATAATTGTAAGTTGACATCTTCATTTTTTCCACCTTGGTATATAACTTTATTTCTGCAAATTCAATTATAATATCAACTATAGTCAAGAGTCTACAGATTATTTTAATGCAGCCGAATTTGTTCCCTCCGCTATGTGACGCATTCAATTGAATACTTGGCTAATGCATAAATAACGAAATCAGGCTTAAATGTAAGCCTACCAGAAAATTTCATCTGATATAAATGATTTTTTGTTTCTTAGAAGAGGAGGTAATTTTAAAAGCAACGGATGGAGTCATTCCTAAGAAAGCTGTTGATGATATGGTCTAATAAAGAAAGATGTTCAAATAAGGATGGGTGCACCAATGTGGTGATTTATTCAAAAATAAAAGTTCCAATTTTCCTCAAGAGATGGCATCAGTGTCGAATTTTATAAGCAAAAGTTCCAATTTTCCTCAAGAGATGGCATTAGTGTCGAAGCTTGGAAACAAAAGTTCAAATTTCCCTCAAGTGATAGCATTAGTGTCGAAGTTTACAAACAAAAGTTCCAATTTTCCTCAAGAGATGGCATAAGAGGCGAATTTTATATACCAAAGTTCCAATTTTCCTCAAGAGATGGCATTAATATCGAATTTAATAAGCAAAAGTTCCAATTTCCCTCAAGAGATGGCATTAGTGTCGAAGTTTGTAAACAAAAGTTCAAATTTCCCTCAAGTGATAGCATTAGTGGCGAAGTTTATAAACCAAAGTTCCAATTTTCCTCAAGAGATGGCATTAGTGTTGAGGTTTACAAACAAAAGTTCCAATTTTCTTCAAGACATAGCATAAGAGGCGAAGTTTATAAACAAAAGTTCCAATTTTCCTCAAGAGATGGCATTAGTGGCGAAGTTTATAAACCAAAGTTCCAATTTTCCTCAAGAGATGGCATTAATGTCGAATTTTATAAGCAAAAGTTCCAATTTTCCTCAAGAGATGGCATTAGTGGGGAAGTTTATAAACAAAAGTTCCAATTTTCCTCAAGAGATGGCATCAGTGTCGAATTTTATATACCAAAGTTCCAATTTTCCTCAAGAGATGGCATTAGTGTCGAAGTTTGGAAACAAAAGTTCAAATTTCCCTCAAGTGATAGCATTAGTGTCGAAGTTTACAAACAAAAGTTCCAATTTTCCTCAAGAGATGGCATAAGAGGCGAATTTTATATACCAAAGTTCCAATTTTCCTCAAGAGATGGCATTAATATCGAATTTTATAAGCAAAAGTTCCAATTTCCCTCAAGAGATGGCATTAGTGTCGAAGTTTGTAAACAAAAGTTCAAATTTCCCTCAAGTGATAGCATTAGTGGCGAAGTTTATAAACCAAAGTTACAATTTTCCTCAAGAGATGGCATTAGTGTTGAGGTTTACAAACAAAAGTTCCAATTTTCTTCAAGAGATAGCATAAGAGGCGAAGTTTATAAACAAAAGTTCCAATTTTCCTCAAGAGATGGCATTAGTGGCGAAGTTTATAAACCAAAGTTCCAATTTTCCTCAAGAGATGGCATTAATGTCGAATTTTATAAGCAAAAGTTCCAATTTCCCTAAAGAGATGGCATTAGTGTCGAAATTTGTAAACAAAAGTTTTAATTTCCCTCAAGTGAAAGCATTAGTGTCGAAGTTTACAAACAAAAATTCCAATTTCCTCAAGAGATGGCATTAGTGGGGAAGTTTATAAACAAAAGTACCAATTTTCCTCAAGAGATGGCATCAGTGTCGAATTTTATAAGCAAAAGTTCCAATTTTCCTCCAGAGATGGCATTAGTGGCGAAGTTTATAAACCAAAGTTCCAATTTTCCTCAAGAGATTGCATTAATGTCGAATTTTATAAGCAAAAGTTCTAATTTCCCTCAAGAGATGGCATTAGTGTCGAAATTTGTAAACAAAAGTTTTAATTTCCCTCAAGTGAAAGCAATAGTGTCGAAGTTTACAAACAAAAATTCCAATTTTCCTCAAGAGATGGCATTAGTGGGGAAGTTTATAAACAAAAGTACCAATTTTCCTCAAGAGATGGCATCAGTGTCGAATTTTATAAGCAAAAGTTCCAATTTCCCTCAAGAGATGGCATTAGTGTCGAAGTTTGTAAACAAAAGTTCAAAATTCCCTCAAGTGATAGCATTAGTGTCGAAGTTTACAAACAAAAGTTCCAATTTTCCTCAAGAGATGGCATTAGTGGCGAAGTTTATAAACAAATGTTCCAATTTCCCTCAAGAGATGTACTATCGGCGCCAAAAGAAACGGGACAGCAAAACGTGAGTCGCCAGCGTGTCAGGTTGGCAGCAGTGCAAGCGAGGAAGAGATAAGCGGTCGGCGGGGATTTTGGGTATGGCGTATCGGAAACATTCGGCTGTCGTCGGAGAGGTGAGGAAAATGGGCTGGAGACAGGCAGGACGGGGGAAGGCGGAGTGGACTCTGCTGGTAAAGCGCCGAGAACCAGCTGATTTTAGTCAAGAAGCGCTGTTGCGGTCTTTCTTCTGATTTTAAAATTAGTGGTCGGAACAATTCCGAACGCTACCATTAATTAAAGAGTTTCACTCAATTTTAATAGACAGTGTCATTTTATTATACCGGTATTAGGGGTCGTCCATAAATAAAACAAAATGACAAAAATCTCAGCCTAGGATCTAATTTTACGATAAACCACGCTAATTAAAACTAATTGCCAGATCTTAAACTAACGTAAATGAAAAGTTGAATGAATTTGATCAAAGTTTTTCCTTTATTTATTTATTTTCCGGCGCTTTCAACAGCAATCTGCTTCAAGCGATGGGTCAATGCGTTTAACGTCTTCCAAAATTTAAGGTAAAATATATATTTACAAGCTTATTGTGGGGATTCTTTTGTGGTGTTTAAAGTTTTGACAGGATGTAAAAATATAAAATAAACTTGTAATATTGGTATTTAAAAAATATACTTTAGGATTTATTCCGAGTTTTATTTTCTTTCTCTGAGTATATTGTGGGAGCCAATTCATAGATAACACCGTTATTCAAAGAGATAAAATAATAAATTCATTTGAGTAATAAAAACTTATATATTGTAAACATTTGTTGGTTTCCATTATTTTCCTTATTAAAGGACTGTAGTCAATCGGAGACTAACAATAAGTAAAGGAAAGAAAGCTATTAAACTAGGTCAAAAAAGATAAATTTCAAATTTTAGCGACCAGACCGTTTGACAGTACTTTATCTGTTTCTAACAAATACCAGTTTTTACGAAAAAAATTAACATGTTAAGTTTACATCACATATATTTTATGAAATATAAATATTACCTGATATCATTTTGCCAAAAAAATGAAGTAACAAAAATTATAATTTTCAAAATAATACTGATTTTTAAAATAAACTTCTTTAAAGAACCTTTTTCCTTGATCTTTCAACAACGGGTTTATTGTGATGACAAATTCCTGCCCTAACAAAACATTTATAAATATCTTTCCATAAAGATAAAACATAAAATAAATATCAATAAACCTAAAGAAACTAATTTTCAATCACAATTGAACGCCTTTTTTTAGATTAATATTTAATTACGTCGCCTCCACTTATAATGAGCTCTTCAAGGCGATTAGGCAATGAATTACAAAGAGCACTGCAAAACTGCGGCGTTATGGCTCTCCAAACCTCCTCGGCGTGTTCTTGAAGCTCTTGTTGGTTTCGGTTGTTGCGATTTTCCCAATCGTTTACGATAAATCCCCAAATGTTTTCTATGGGGTCCACCTCAGGGGCTCTTGCTGGCATGGGCATCAGAATAATGCGGGGATGTTCATCAAACCAATTTTTCACTACTGCTGCAGTATGGATCGGAGCATTGTCGTGTAAAAAAATGACGGCTTCTCCTGGTGGCACAACTTGATCCACATAGGGAAGCAGGTGATTTACAAGAATTTGCACGTAGTCCAATGCTGTCATTCGTGCGGGCGCACGGACGGTGGGCCCTACTCCTGCTGCTGACATGCAGCCCCACATATTTACCGTCACATGGCCTGACGATTTATTTCGGACGACGTGCTGAGGGTCATACCTAAATTTTAAAAAAATGTATGAACCTAAACATTATTTTCGTATTGTCTCAAAATTGTTCAGAAGTCACGTAACGCAATTACTTTATTACAATGCAAATATTCATACCTTGTATTGGGAGGTCTCCATAACGTTAGGCGTCCTTCCTGGTCGCTCCTGAACGTTTTCTCGTCGGCATAAATGGCCAGCATCCAGAAGTCGAGTGGCAAATGTCGATTAATAATTGCATAGTGCAACCTAACACCCTTGTGCTCATCGGTGAGCTCAAGCTTGTGAGCAGGGGCACGATGCTTAAAGCCTTCTTCTTTAAGCCTCCTCCTAACGGTATTGGGAGAACAATCCAAATTCATCTAGAAAAAAACAGCTCATTTAGCAAACTTAAATGCTTGACATCAACTACTTTAGAAAATCAGTAGTATTAAGCTGTTTTAATACGGGTAGCTTAAGCAGAAAAAATCTAACAAAAAAAGAAAGGTGCGAGTATAGTTGTTAACTAGAGTATCACACGAAAGTCAAAAAGATCAGAGATATAAATCGTCCAAATTAAAAAAAAAGTTGTGGGTGTTTTCCCGAATCCCAGCGGCAACGATCGAACCCAGATCGCCCGCTTACCAGTATACTGCACAAGCATGAGCGCCAAACGGGGATTCAACATCAGCCATGAGGGCTGAGCTTATTACGAGCGCGCAACCCACGTGTCGCGCAATATAAACATATAGAAATATATATAAATATTAACAAAAGAGAAAATTTTTGCCAACCTTGCTCGTGTCAAAATAATTTGAATGAATTTGACCAAAGAAGAGCTCATTATAAGTGGAGGCGACGTCATTAAATATCAATCTAATAAAAGGCGATCAATTGTGATTAAAAATTAGTTTCTTTAGGTTTATTGATATATATTTTATGGAAAGATATTTATAATTGTTTTGTTGGGGCAGGAATTTGTCATCACAATAAACCCGTTGTTGAAAGAACAAGGAAAAAGGTTCTTTAAAGAAGTTTATGTTAAAAATCTGAATTATTTTGCAAATTATAATTTTTGTGACTTCATTTTTTTGGCAAAATGATATCAGGAAATATATATATTTCATAAAATATATGTGATGTAAACTTAACATGCTAATTTTTTTTCGTAAAAACTGGTATTTGTTAGAAACAGATTAAATACTGTCAAACGGTCTGGTCGTTAAAATTTGAAATTTATCTTTTTTGACCTAGTTTAATAGCTTTCTTTCCTTTACTTATTGTTAGTCTTCGATTGACTACAGTCCTTTAATAAGGAAAATAATGGAAACCAACAAATGTTTACAATATATAAGTTTTTATTACTCAAATGAATTTATTATTTTATCTCTTTGAATAACGGTGTTATCTATGAATTGGCTCCCACAATATACTCAGAGAAAGAAAATAAAACTCGGAATAAATCCTAAAGTATATTTTTTAAATACCAATATTACAAGTTTATTTTATATTTTTACATCCTGTCAAAACTTTAAACACCACAAAAGAATCCCCACAATAAGCTTGTAAATATATATTTTACCTTAAATTTTGGAAGACGTTAAACGCATTGACCCATCGCTTGAAGCAGATTGCTGTTGAAAGCGCCGGAAAATAAATAAATAAAGGAAAAACTTTGATCAAATTCATTCAACTTTTCATTTACGTTAGTTTAAGATCTGGCAATTAGTTTTAATTAGCGTGGTTTATCGTAAAATTAGATCCTAGGCTGAGATTTTTGTCATTTTGTTTTATTTATGGACGACCCCTAATACCGGTATAATAAAATGACACTGTCTATTAAAATTGAGTGAAACTCTTTAATTAATGGTAGCGTTCGGAATTGTTCCGACCACTAATTTTAAAATCAGAAGAAAGACCGCAACAGCGCTTCTTGACTAAAATCAGCTGGTTCTCGGCGCTTTACCAGCAGAGTCCACTCCGCCTTCCCCCGTCCTGCCTGTCTCCAGCCCATTTTCCTCACCTCTCCGACGACAGCCGAATGTTTCCGATACGCCATACCCAAAATCCCCGCCGACCGCTTATCTCTTCCTCGCTTGCACTGCTGCCAACCTGACACGCTGGCGACTCACGTTTAGCTGTCCCGTTTCTTTTGGCGCCGATAGTACGATAACTCACAAGTGAGTTATCGTACATAAAAATAAGGGATAAGTATACCATTACCCCATAAGTAGAGAACGTAATTAGTGAATAAGTGGCCGCTACGAATATACCTTTGTACGGTAATGGTTCGATATCGAGGAACGTTTGATGTTGAAATGCGCATTTTTACTTTAAATCACAGAACAACAATCTTCAAATAGCCCTCTCGCAGCCAGCGCAGGTGTGAATAATGATGCTCAATTATTAAGGAAGTGAAGCGCACTGTATCAACGTTTTCAATCTTTTCATGGATTTAAGTCAGGTACTTTAATTTTATATTTATTTAAATTTCTATGCATATTTATGTTTTATATTGGTAAAATTTGCGTTTGGCACCGTCAGTGAGAAATTTTATATCTCGACAATCGCTGATTATATAGCAGTCATTCGCTTGCTAAAGCAATCTGAGCGGCAATATTATACGTACCAAATCTCATCGGAACGTAATTAAGATTTTTTAATACGCGGTCTTTCCACCTCATCTGAACTAGATATAAATCCTCACTGGTAAAATTATCGATGAAGACTGTTTGGAAATAATTCAATATCTCCCTTGATACTGAATGTATTTCAACAAAACCTACGCCATAATGTAGATAAAGGATAGCGGCATATATATATAGTATTACAACGATCATAGTACCTTACATTTTTAATATATTTCGTTTGAAAAAGGACCATTTTTCGACTGATTTTCCGCCATTTTTGATGTTTCCTCGCTTCCCCGGTAGGGCGATTTAGACTAATTTCAACTCTAACAGACACCCATTTCCTATTTCTGTCAAAAGACCTTGGAAGCCAATTTAGCTCGCAAACCAACTATAGCTTGTGATCCGAACGTGAGGGTGACTGATTTTCCGCCATTTTTGATGTTTCCTCGCTTCCCCGGTAGGGCGATTTAGACTAATTTCAACTCTAACAGATACCCATTTCCTATTTCTGTCAAAAGACCTTGGAAGCCAATTTAGCTCGCAAACCAACTATAGCTTGTGATCCGAACGTGAGGGTGACTATCTTTTTCTTAACACAAAGCAACATTTGCGACGAAAACACTGCTTATTTTAGTGAATATTATGCTTATTCCGAGATGTGAAACTCGTCGATCGCCGCTACATCTGGCGTCCAAATGCCTGAACTATCACAAAAAACATGGTCTCCGGAGGCCATTTCTGTACCTGGTTCACTATAATTGAAATATCTCAGTAACTACAAGAGGTACTTCCTTCCTTTAAATTGCTAAATAAGCCGCAATATTTCAAGTGTCTTCCCAGAAAATCTCATCGAAATAGGGCAATTGTTTATCTCCTCACTATCCGAACTCAACTTTTCAATCATTTCCGTCGCTTAATTATTCACAACTCGCCCAACCTCCAAACGAAAATTTTACCTTTATTTTTTTATGGAAATGCTAGAGAAACAAGCAATTCAACTCTGAAAACGTTAACTCCGGAAGTTATCCAAAGCGTGAGTAACATTTTGCATGAAAATAATCTTTCAGAAATGGCTTTCGGTTTCGGTAGCATACCATGCCATAAAATACATTTCACGGTTAATATAATACTGTTACCTTTAGTTTTAATAATGGCAATAACTTTTGTCATAGTCTATAATTAGTTAGGGTTCTTCTTGGAGTTTGTTCAGTATATTTGTTTTAATCGAAGTACTTCTACAACGTTACTATTGAAAATTGTTCATCTTGAAATCGATGTAATTCTCATATCGTTTGGTCTTCTCCCATATATATTGTTACCTTTTTTGATAGAATTTACGACGTTATATGTGCGAAAGTGATTTAATCATGTTTTTTACAATCCATCTTACAGTGAACCATTCGCTGAACTTCGTTGATCCAGGTACGGGCGCTCACACGCAGACTATTGAAAGGCAATGGAATTAAGTTCTCCATTCCTAGATTTGGAAGGTCGGAGGCGCATCTGGATGGACACCTTGCGTCGTTTCTTTGGAAGCGAATTCATCTGGAGCGGGCACATCACCTCCATCACTTCTTTATGGCTGTATCCAAGGTCTACCCACCGAAAACCCCATCCCTCAATTTACCTTAAACCTGTGTTCCCCTTCCATCAACCATTACCCTTTTCCTCTCCTCCTGCCCTTATTCCACTAACTCCTGCAATAAGGCTCTTTTCAGAGCTAACAAATATATCAAAAGGAAACTTTTTGCAAATCTTATAATCTTATTGATCTATGTTTATTCTTATTTTGTCTTAACATACCTCCTACTTTTTTTAATACTTCAACGTACTTATCTCGGTAAATATAGTACCTACACATTACTTAAATGTATGTAAATAATGCGCAATGTTCAACAATTGTTCCATAAAAATTTCATCGAAAAAGAGGAAAAAAGAAAAAGAACTTCCTGTGCTCTTCGGAAGTTTTACCAATGCCTCTCCTTATCAAATGTTAAGGAAAGAGTCACTGTGTTGAACCCTTTTTAAGTTCATGGTTAAACCACACTTGGGCTAGTGCTGTATGGCATGTCTGGGCAAACATTAGACCTGTCCATTGTTTGATATTATAGTACCAAGACATTTTTCTTCTTCCCTCTCTTGCCTTTGATTTTCCTCATTATTATTTGAAAAATAAAATATTTTCTCTACAAATTGCATGACCGATATATGCTAGCTTCCTTCTCTTTCCTGTATTAGCTGATGGTCCATTTTAATGGGTGAATTACTTTCTGTTTAATTGTTTAGCCAGTCCAGGAGATGCATAGTATTCTTCAAAAGAGCTACATCTCAAAAGCTTCATGTATATTCATAGTGGTAGCCTTATTCATCTTTCACTCTTAACACGCAAAATCAGTTTGAACTTCATGAAGGCTGTTCTAGAGATTCCAATTCTGGATCTCACTTCTCCATCTGGATCTGCTTAATTATTAATAGAGATTCAAAAATTGTATTCAAAATGGTTGACTCTTTGAATGTTCTGTTCTTTCAGGAATAGGGTTGCATCTCTGTGCTCTGCTCTGCTGACTATCATAAATTCTGTTTTTTTTTAACATTTGCAGTTTAGCCAAATTTTGTGCAGGGGTCATGAACGTGGTTTACATTAAGTTCTTGTTGGTCTTCGAGCAATTAGAGCCATGTCATCTCTACATCTTATATTAATTATAGTCCAATCATTTTACTTTATGCCTTTATCTCATCAGTGTATGGCTTCTCTAAAGATATACTCTGAATATGTATTAAAGAGAGTAGAGGAAAGTATTTAACCCTGAAGTACACCTTTCTTTAAGGGTATGCATTTAGTTTCCTCATTGTCAAATTTCAAAATTGCTTGTTGTTTCCAATTACAGTTTTGGATCAGGAAAATTTTTTCTTTGTCATCAAGTCAATGTTTTAACTTATTCATAAGTAGATCATGTCTCACGCAGCCAAAGACTTGTTGGAAATCTATAAAATATATGAATACATCTTGTTTTAGGTCTTACAAGCATCTTACAAACATTGATAGCATCTCTGTAATAACATTTGTATTGCAAACAGTGCATCTCTGGTAACCAGTCCATTTCTAAAAATAAAATTGTTTATTGTCAAGAATGGCTACACTGTATATTCTATTCTGAATTATTATTTAAGTTAAGATTTTTGTGTATGGCACATAATACAAGTAAGCTGATGAGTGCTCCCGTTACTTAGAAATCCATTTTTTTTGTATCTGTATAATCTCAGAATTGAGCCATTCTTGGGGGATGTATCTCCCTTCGTAGATCTTGTTGAACAGGGTTGTTATCCTCAAGTTTTCGTAGTTGATAAGTTTTTAAAATTATGATATTACCTCATCAGGACCAGGGGTGTGTCTGTTTTTCGCTTGGTGGAGATCTTGTTTCACTTTAGATAGTAGGATTTCTGGGTCTGTTGTAGCTAGATTCTCAAATTTAGTTCAAAGTTGATTTACATCGTTTGAATTGTTCTGTTATAAAATTTTCCCAAATTTCTAATTTATTTGTTTGATGTAAAATAGAGTTTTCTTAATCATCTCCCTTCAGAAATAGACTGTGAACAGTCTATCTCTGTTTTTGTAGATACCAGCAATTTGTTTTAGTTTTTGTGCTTATGAAAGCCATTGTTCTCCTATTGTAATTCTTCAATTTCTTTACATTGTATTTTTGGATTTGACCATCAATGAAAGACCGGCATTTTCATTCACCCAATAGTGCAAGAGTTGCCTTGCGATGGTGGTAAGAGTGGAGGAGGAACATTGGGCAGTAGCGGCTGCAAGGAAGACCGAAGAAGACGAAGCCTGGTCTGAGAAGATGCGGCAGGATCTACAAGATACGTTCCGCTTCCTGGAGAAACACGTCTTTTGGAGTGAAGGTAAGCTATATATTTTCTGAATCCGATATCTAATATCGCGATACTCAACACGAGTACACATCAAAGTGATAAGATTTATTTTATATTTCAAATATATACCTTGTAGATATATTACATAATCCTACCGACTTTGTGGTTATATTGATACGTGTATTTAAAAGCAAAAGTTATTATTATTACTAAATCATTATTATTATATTCCAATTAGATGATGAACAACCGCAATAGGAAAAGAAACCACTGTTTGCCGACGACGAAGACGGTTCCGGGTCCAAGGTAAAAAGATCGTCATATTTGTTATTCATTTTAGAACTTTTCAAAATATCGATTTTAAATGTGAAATTTATTGATTTAATTTAGAGCACCCACTATTTTCATCAATGCAGTATACACGGTAATTTATTTTTTTTGGCAATTACAGATGTACCTTTAATTGAGATATCTGATGATAATGATGATGATGGAAAAAGAAATGCTACAAATGAAGGTGAGTTAATTAACTTCATTATCATTATTCCTGAATTTTTCTGGTTCTACAGTCAACCTAAAAGTCTATAAATCAATATTTACAGGAAAAGAGGATTTTGTAGCTATATTGTTATTATATGTGTATGTAAAAACAAAAATTATCATTATTATTACTAAATCTTTATTATTATTATATTGCAATTAGATGATGAACAGCCGCCAGGGGAAGTGTGCCCAATACCAAAGTATTCCGGCAAGGAAAACGGTATATTTTTCTGCAATTACAGATGTGTGTAGTACCTTTAACCCTTAGTTACTCGTGGCAAAAAAAGTTACATAAGTACTCACGTGGGGTCTTTTAGGACCCCAGACTTAGTTTTTACTTTAACAATAAAATATCAGGTTATTTTTATTTTACTGTTAATGAAAGAGTTAATGAGTTTTAATTATAACTTTTTAAAAGAATTTGTTTATGGTAAATAACAAAAAACAAAGTATTTTTACAGTAAACAATTTATTTTCAACTAATCTCCTTACTTTCATCCTCACATTCGGCACATTTTATTATCGTATGCTCTTTGCACAGAAAAACATGACAATCAATACATTTATTGGTGGCTTTAATGTCCTTAGTTCTTGGGCAATATTTACATCTTTGAAGTTCCTCTTATTATATAAGAGATTATAAAAGGAGGGCCACTGACGATTGGCTCACTCAACCTGAAGAAGCCAACCATAGAGTCGGCGAAAGGTAGCATTGTTTTTAACAAGTGACTCAACGCTGTTGTATCCAGAAAGAGTTTTACTCATAATGGAATCCACTCACAGCGAAAGCTTTCGCATTAGATTTAGAGCAAAGCATGTTTACGTATAGTAAGATAGACTTTAGACAAAATTTTATCAGTGGTTCCACTCATTTATTTCTGTCTGTTTTCACAGACAACATCCTTGAATCTGCCTTTCCTACTTTCGCATTGAAATCTCCGAATGCCAAATTAGTTTACTCAATTTATCATAGGATTTATCTATTTACGTTTGACTCAGTTGTTGGTGTGTATGCTTGGATGATGTTAAAATGGATTGGCGTACCCTGTAAACAAATCATCATCATCTCTCTCATAGTAATTTGTAATTTGCTTCTTTCTTGAGTCTAGTAATTTCAAGTAGTAGTTCAAGTACTTAGTGATTATCCCTTATTTTTCTAATTACCCTTAAATTACTCTTAAACCTTGAAAATTAGCTAAATAACCTTTCAGAAAGGTTTGATTATGCAACTCTTTCAGTAATGGTATTTGATGATATCTTTCGACAAAAATTAAACAAGAATTTTCTATTATGTCAGTCATGACTTCGTACCACTAAGTCTTGCCAGAATAAATTGCTTGTGTGATATATTTTTCCTTATTCTACTTATCTGCATCTTCCTGTAGACTCAAATGTTGGATAGCGATTGGTTAGTGTATAAGGAGTTAATTTTAAGATTGGTCTCGTTGTCAAGAATTTGCCAATTATAAATAATTACGATGAAATTACTGTAAATTGTCTTTAAATTAGTCTTAATATTCGATTGACATCCAATTTACAGAGTGTGCTTGTGTGATATTAAAAACATATCTCCCAGAGTCACAAATCTTATTCAGCTCTCCATATTTTTATCATTATTTTGCTTTTTTCATTCACTTCTCAAATAACTTCTTGTTTGTGTGAATGTCACCTTGGATCAGGGAAATAAGACAGATATTCACATCCTCTCTATACTTCATCACTCACAAAAGGGGGTTTGGATTAATATTGTCACTTGGGATCTGAAAGAAAGAATTATCTTCTTATCCCAGATAGAGAGTTACTTGGCTAAACATCCAATCAACTATCTTCTAAGAAATTGATTTAAGAAATTTACTGTGAGTTCACAAAATTCATTGAAAAATGTTTATTTATACTCTCAAATTAATCAGGCTTACGAATAAGTATATTTATTAAAATGATAGGCTCAGAGATTATACCATCATTGGAATTGTACAGCAATGGTCTTTCATTCTCTTTGGTTGAGTTACAGGCGATCATTTGTAAGCTATTTTGTGAGAAAATTCAAAACTTGCAAGTTAAGGATCAACCTCAGTCCAGAACGTAGATTAAGTACTGTTTGGGGTTTCTCACATAAACAGAATAGTAATAATGGTATTTATTTTAAATTGCAAAACATTTTTATCATATGCTATCTTCTTGTAAGTATAGATGGTGTTTCAGATGACATTTTTTTCTTCTTCAAACTTTCTGTAATTCATTGTCAATTTTCCCTTTTCTAATCTCACCAATGTATCTGAGGTCTGGTAACACTTCCATTCAGGGGCTTATACGTCTTCTCCTTGTGTCCTGGGGAAATACTAACGTCTTGTACCCTCCATTTTACTTTATAATGCATGGAAAGGATTTTGTTATATTGAAACTAGTAGCACAAAGTATATTTTCGTAGAATTTAAGAAATAAACTCAATACATAAGCTTAAAATATTCTCAAAGCTTGATCTCTCATTTCATCCTGTCCTATATATTACATTTCTGAAGAAAAATCTGAAAATCTACTGGAAGTAATAGTCACTTGTATCTTTGTATATTATTAAAATTCTGTGATGTTTAATTCCTAGTAGAGATATGTTAAAATTTCTATAGAGTAAATGTCCTCCAACCCAGATTTAGCATGAAGTGCTTAGATTGTTGATGAATATTTTCCTTTTTCTAATTTGAGATTGAACAAGTGCTAGTAGTGGCCCCTTTTTCCAAAATTAACTTATTATTGCCCTTTAGCTTTTCTAAAGGATGTGCACTTAAAAGTTAATCTTGTAAAAGTCGATCTCTTTATATCACTATAATTAATTCTTTATTTCTATTTCCGAGAAAGTATGTTAAAGACATTTCTCCTATCTTCATCCATACCAACCAATCTACGAATTAAGCAAGTGTAATGTTACTGCAGACATGCCCCTTCCTCTACTGATATGCTAAATGAAAATTATGTGATTTGCAATACTCACTATCCAATATAAGGTTCTAAAGTCATCAGCTTCTTTAGTTACTTCTAATATTCTATTTTGGGAAAAGAATAGTATTGCATGCGACTACCTCTCTCATCATATCTTAGTTGTAATTTAAAATTTAGCCTTTGACTAGTTATAAAACAGACTTTTTGGGTTATTGAGAATAATTGTCTTATATTGAAGGGGTCTAATATATAAGTCGCATATATTGTAACAGTTATTTCAGAAAATCAAAAGGTGGCATTCAAATTAATGCAACTGAGGTATTTAAGTCAGATGAAAATAACTATTAGGATAAAGGGTGGTAAAAGAACTCTAACCATTCGTAATTCAATTGAATGTTGAATAAATGTCTCATCTAGCCTTCTGCTCTTTTAATTTAACCTGTGTTTAATAATGAATGACTTTCCCTATCCAATAGATGGTAGGAAAAGGCTTACCATCATTTTGTTATTTTTCATATTTTTATAGTAGATACAGAGGAGTACATTCTGATGTGAACTCACTGAATATTGTACTTTGCAGCTTTTGTAAGAGGCGGAGTGATTAGCAGGCTCACAGCATCTTTGGGTTGAGTTCGTAGCTGTGGAAATTAACACGTTTGCCTGTTAAGTGGCAAATGCAGGTGTTTCAATCTACGCTGTGTGCAAGGGATGAATCAGACTGCGCTAGGTAAGTTTAAGTGCATAATTAGTTGATCATGACCAGATTTTTGGAGCTCCATTTGAAGTTGAATTTAAGGTAGTAGTTTTGTAGTAGTAGTATTGTAGAAGCAGTTTAGTGTTAAATAAAACTGATCTGTTTAAATGATAAGATCATGATAACTCATGGAACGAAATGTGATTGTTAGTATCTTGGTTCGTTGCATCTGCAGCGGTTTCAGAGTTTTAAAAGCGTTAAATGTTATAGCTGTAAGAGGCATCTGTTACGTGATACGCTAACGATAATGTAAAATAATAAATATTTTCATAGGGCTCAGGAAAGTCTAAATATCATACTTTTTATCGGTAAGAAATTATTCTTTTTCTTTTTCAATGGAAAATGTTCCTTCTAGTTATAATCGAAGGTAAATTGACGGAAAATTAAGATAACTCTATCTTGACAAAAACTTTCTAAAATTACTTTAAATTAAATACTTGCGGTTATAAGGTGATGAAAATACACCGAACGCTAGTCATTTTAATGGCAGCAGTAGGAGTTCAATTGGAGTATCAATAAACTAGTTTTGAAAATAAAATTTTAAAATAATTTTTTCAATTTTGAATGGCCGCATTGGCATCACGAGATGCATGCTGGGTATAAAAAATACGATAGTCATTTCTATGGGGGGAAATGGCGTTTGGGGATGGCGAAATTAAATAAAAATGGCTAAATTTTGGAAGCTAGAGGTAGAAAATAAAATATAAAAACATGAAGAATTCGAACTGGCGCTCGACCCCTGCGTCATGCTACGTCACGATGACGTCGAGGGCTTTCGATTCTTGGCCTTGGGGCTGGGACCAAAGGGTTAAGGTGGAAGTTTTTCGATGCTAAATCGCGAATTTTGGAAAAAAGGGTTAAAATTGGCGATTTTGGCTTTGAACGACCTCTAAATCCTGGATTCGGCCTTCAAAAAATGCAGGGGAATCCCGCAAGGTTATGGTGGCGCTGCATGTACCAGAAGGATAGTAAAACTAGAACATATTAAAAGACCTCATCATTACGGAATCGTGTTAGCTATGTTGATATAGTGGCTGTTTCACACGGAAACAGATCAGGTTCCATCCCGTTAATATCCTATTTTTTTTCCTTTTACTACAATTCTTTCGCTATATTTTTTACGATTTTATTCGCTATATCTTAAATTTACATGCTTAATATTTACAGTATTAATATATTTTAAACGTTAATAGGATGTGTTAATTAAAATAAACATCCGAAATTTTTAAATTTTAATGAAAAATGCGTATTAAAACTTACCGCAAAAAAGAAATAAACGATGTACTTATTTCTATAAACCCCCTAAAACTTGAACATGGATGAGAGAATTTATTATAATAAACACAATATCAACTCATTAGTATTTAAAAATAAAAATTTCGTTTACCTGTGAACAAAGAAACGGAGTCCCATATTTAAAAAAATACTTTTCAGATAAATATCCTCGCGCTACATTTGTCATTATGTATAACGGGGCTAATTATTTAAACCAGCAAATGGTGCTAAGATGTCGACGCACCGCAAATAAAATACACACACACACACATCAATTACTTCTCATTACCTTAAAAATTTAATTTTTATGACTTTTAAAGCTTAGACGTAAGAAGAGACTTCCTAGTCTCAATCTCCCCCTATTAAAGTCCTTTTATTATTCTTATTGATGCAACGCGGATATTTACAAGGCGATGTGGAGATTTGTCACCAAACTGACGGAGTTGAATATGCATCGCAGGGGAGGGGAGTGTTTTCAGTATTCAAATGTCAACAGAGGAAATGGATGGGTCAAATATTGAGAGTAGAGGAACTCGTAAAGGACGTAATAATGGATAGAATGAAAGGGAAAAGGCCGGCTAAAGATGTTAGAGGACATAAAGGAATTGCTAAGTTACCAAAAAATGAAGGATATGGCATTGAATCTACATCTACATTAATACCCTACAAGCCGCCTTTCGGCGTGTGGCAGGGGGTGTAAACACCAGTTGAATCTAAATTACTTCCTTATTCGGTTATTGTCACGTATTGTTCGCGGAAAGAATGAATCTCTAAAACGATTCGTCCTAGCATCTATTTCTCTTAACTTACGGTCATTATCGGATCGACCGACGTAGCAGGGGGGTTGCATGATACCGATTGTATCTTTGGAAAATGTAGTTTCCCTGAATTTATTAAGCAATCGCAGCCTAGCTTCCAATCTCATTTCTTTCAAGGATTCCCAACCTACGTCTGAGAGCATTTTTGTAACGCTTGCTTTTTTATCGTAGCATTTCTTAACAAAACGAACCGCTTTACGCTGCACTTTCTCGAGTTCGCGAGTACACGTTTCATCCGCCGGATCCCATATACTTGCCGCATATTCCAGAAGGGGTCTGACCAAGGTAAAATAATATATAGGATATAGAATAGGAATTATTCAGGCATGCGAACCTAGCAAATCGATAGAACACTTATCTATGTATGTTACTTAAAATGGCATCAATTATTTTGTTATATGTCGTAACTTCAGAGTAAAATATTAAAAAATAAATTCGTATAACTAAAGTAACCTTTTATTTTACAACACTACTACAAAAGAGCTTTCTTAAACACTGGAACAGCACAAAGACCCCTCTGTCCTTTTCCATTGTCAGGGCCTGGAGACACAAACAAAGAGACTTACCCTGCTACACCAATGAGTATCTTCAAGGAGTTTCAAACTTCATATTAATAAAATATATGGATTATACTGAGAATGAGTTAAATTTGGTTTGTATTCCTCAAAACATACTGATTCATCAGCGCAAAGTATTTGATTTCTACTGGCCGTCGCCTTAACAATCTCAATGGAAAACTTTCATTATCTAAGTAGTTAATAATGATAGCTGCGTAAACAAGAGTTGCTCCTGCATGTTCAAAAAAATGTATGCAGAGAACATGCTAGAAATAGATAGGTAAATACAACAAACAAAAATAGACAGCCACTTACCCTAAGTTTAAAAGAGATTATCTGCAGCTTGACAAAACAATGTGGAGCATACTAGACAATTAAAATTGATTAATGGTTTAGAAAGTTATCAGTACTAAATGACAAAAAAACACATAATTTGAAGCTGAACATGAGGCAAAAAGAATTTCTATGTCGAATGTTCAAATAGTGCTCTGCTCCCTTTTAAATGCATTGTGTAACATAACCATAATGACTACCACAAGATCCTTTCATAATCTCACTACTTTTTAAAAGATTATTACATCATCATTTTCATGAGTAAATATTATGTTTATTACTATTTTCCTCGGTAAAGTTATCGATGAAGACTGTTCGGAAATAATTTTTGTTTTTATATTAAAAATTGCCCTATTTCAAAGAAATTTTCTGGGAAGACATTTGGCATATTTAAAGCCAGACCATAATATTTTCCACATCATACGAATGAATTAAACACCAAACTTCAACAACTTCATGATGTTCTACGGACGAAAGAATACAATCCGTAAAATTTTAAAGTAAAAGAAATATGGCCATGTTTTGGAAGTATCACAAATTTTTAATTTTGATAATAAAATTGAATTTCCAATTGCACCGATGGGCGTAAACGAGTCGAATTCGCTTATATTTGAAAACAAAAGAAAATATGTAGGAAAGGAAGAGAACACTTTGTCTTAGTTCCACAGTAAAAGTGTTCTCTTCCTTTCCTACGTTATGGAGTTCCACAAAGTGACAGCTTCGTCAATTGATTTTATAAAAAAATTATATTGTATATTCTTGTTACCTTATACCACCATCGAAGAATGGGAATCGAAATAGCTACCGAAGGTGGATATTTTAAGTGCTAGTAATTTTTATCAATCACTTTTATCAGTAATGAAAATTTATGAATATAATTATTTCAGGAATAACTCCTCATAATGATTCTTTCGTGTCGCTTTCGCAGGCTGCGCTCCAGAGTTGGCATCGTCGCCAGGATTCGAGTTGATTGAAGAGTGCCAAAGCGCATTTGGAGAACGCACAACGCCCGCGCGGATGGAAATGGACCGAGCGGTGCATTTTTCAGATGGCTGTGCACCACTTTTCTTGTCGTTGTGGCCAGAACACTCTCAAATTTCCCAAATAAAATCTACCCTATTTCAAGAGTGAAGGTGACGTGATGAATAAAATCCGCGGCTTTAAACCATTCGTTTTTATTAGAAAATAATGTCTATTACATAGACTTTTTATACTGGTTTCAAACGATGTCATTACTTTACATGAACGTTAATGTAAATGAAAACGTCTATATAGACATCAAAATTTACGCTCAGCCTATTTACGTAACCATTATTTTTTATGCGAGTTTTAATACACGCATTTCAAGAGAAACGGACCAGATTTTCTGGAGGAGGAGGGCACACTATAATCGAAACGGAGGGAGAGATAGAATTTATGCCAAAACCAAAATTTCCAACAAATCTTAAACGATGCGGGTCTACCCGGGTGAAACGAAGAGAGTTTCTCATAGAAGTGAATAATCAAATTAAATATTTCGAGATTAGGGTTAAGACTGCTGGAATGAGAATCTAATAGAGGAGAAAGAAGTATCCGAACGTGAAAGTTAACCATGAAATAAAAGGTTACGATAATATCAACAGATTGAATACTGAATCTAAATTAATCAGACACGAAAGAATAAATTGAAGCGTAGCAAAACTTCTATAACGTGACAATAGGATATATCGTCCAATTCAAAGTCACGAGTAGTTCCCGGAAATTACATTACGATTTTATACGTCAGATTATTCGGGACATGCATTTAGTGAAATTAAAGACATAATCTGGTCTGGTGTCCCGCATATGTACGATATAAATCTCAGATTTTACGATGTATTTACGAGGCAAATCTCCAAGTCCAAGAGTTTCTGTTTTCCGTTCCTGGTTGCCATGCAGACAATTTTTCAACAAAAACTGTCCTCACGTTGTCTCACATGCCGATTTATTTCGTGCATTATCTAGAATGCTCTGCTGTGTAGTACTTACGACTTCCGAGAGTTTACCTCGCAATATGACGTAAATAGCAAACTAACTAACGGTTTACTGACATCATGAACATTTAACAGAATTGGATTTACTGTCGAAAGATACAATGTGGAAGAATGTATCTTAACAAGGAAATCCGTTCGCTAAGAAAGATCAATTCGCGGGAGTTGGAAGCTCTGCAATTTAATGACACCCTAAGTTCGATATCAAGGAGATGAGAATTGGCCCTGTTTATCAACCGTTCGACTTTTGACCTCAAATTATCGCGTAGTATTTTCTATGGCTGACTCACTTCCTCTCGTGATGAACTTTTTCCTGCCTCCACCATTGAGGACTACGAGATAGTGACTTCCTATCGGTTACATCATAGGAGGAATAACATTTTTCTTTTTCGATTTTTCTTTCACTGAAGTTCCTTTCTTTCCTACGCCGCCTTCAGAGTTGATGATTTGCCTTACCTGCATTAGAAAGAACCGACTTTTCAACGGAAATGGAACTTGTAATAAAGTAATTTCTAGTAACCTAACCTTCAATTGAAAAAATAACAAATAATTCTAAAGATAAGCGTGCATTTTTCTGCTCACCCTCATCATTTTTGCGCTTTCTTTCGTTCTATCTCTAAAATATATTTCTTGAAATATTTAATAATAATAATAAATCGTCTTTATTTGGGCGAGATTTAATGAATATAGATAGCTTTGAGGTGAGACTTGTCTCAATCTCGCCCTAAAATAAAGGCGTTATAATTTATGCTGTCCTATTCATACTGATTTTATCTTGAAAACAGAACTCGTAATTTCCGTTAACACTGACTCGATATTCAGAAGTCATGTCTCGGTCATGGCGGATAAAAATTATATTACATTAACAGCTCAAACTTTAACCCTAAAAAGATAAGTAGCATTCCGTTTAAGCTTTAGATCCCTCCAGAGAATTTCGAATTGAAGTTTAAGATACAAAAAGTAAACATCCTTTACTAGAATCAAAAAGAAGTGTAACGAAAAACGAGATCAACTTGTGGGAGAGATGTTGATTTGATTTCTAATGAAATTCAATGTCATGGTAGTCTCAAGGAGATGACGCACAGAATATCATTTTCCTTGGGAGGAGTAAATATTTCTTTCTCTACTCAGACATGGTATTTTTATAAGCAATAGGACGGAGATTAGGGTGAGCAGAAGAGCGTCTGATTCCTCTTCAGATGGTGGAATGGGCGTTCATAGATAATTTTAAGGTAAGATCATTTCGCCGAAAGCGTTTCTAAAAATTACTTTGCTTTCCTGATTATATTTTCTCACTTTTCGTAAATATTTTTAATACCAACATGGTTTTTATGAAAATTATTCATTCATCATAAGACAAAGAAGCCAATAATATTTGGTAAATATTATTCCCTGTTCTCGGCTCTAATAAGAGAAATAGATATAAATTCTTCGCTCAGTTGATGATCGGCATAGCCAGTTAATTAAAATTTAAATGATTCTTACCGAAAGGATGTCTTTTTAGAAAGCAAGCTAATATGGCTGACTTTATCATACCCGATTTTTAGTCTTTGAAGACAACTGTTACTATTTGTTTATATTCGAACACAAGCATTCGAACCAAAACCTGAGGCCTCTTAGCTGTTACGCTACCCACACGATACCAAATATTTCACTATGACATTAATGATATTATTTGAAATAAATTTAATTAAAGTAGCATCCATATCCTGAATGCACTGAGAGAAATCTAACGACTTAGTAATGACCGCAGCGCTTCATCTTAGAAGAATCTTATATAAGAAAATTATATAAAGTTATGTCATCATTCGATATCCCGCTCTATATTGATAAAGCGATCTTCGACTGCTTTTATATATTCTCTTACCACTGCTAAAGATACTTAACTCCCTACTTGTCACCAGTTAATCATAAAAAATAAGCGCTACGTTACTAACCTTCAATTATTGTGGCTTTATTCCGAATTGCATGGTCATAATAAGGGACGAAGATATTTTAAGCTTTATTCATCCAAAATATGAAATGGAAGGTGGCTACATCAATAAAATTTCTTCCATTTATCATTTCTCATCATAATTTGTTTTCCCTAAATTAAACGAAAAATTTGTAGAAAATGAAATTGTGAGTAAAATTGTTATCGAATAAGTTTTCAAATATATATTTGCATGAATATTTTCAATATTACTATAAGAAAAATACATACAAAAATTACCAGAAAGAAAGAGCAGCTTCTTATTTTCTTATCAGATAATTACTCTGAGGGACAAAGGTTTGGTTCAGGTCAATCGCTAGATCTTCAAAACTGTTCCAAATGGCAACCTCAGGGAAGATTCTGCCATTCTTCAATCGGGAATTTTTAAATAATAAATCAAAATAAGGAAAGTTTCGAAATGATTTTGGCTTGCTGTCAACATAGCTATAAACAACTGCTCTACATTTCCTTCTTTTTGATCCCTATTTGACATGGAAACCCAGCATGCAAGCTGGAAATTATATAACTTAATCACTTGTGTAGTCCACATCGATGAAAATTAAAAGTAACAATTTTTAAGGAAATGATCCAGAAATAATTATTTTACGGGGAAATCCACTGCTCCCTTGTTCTGTTCTTCATTTGATAAGGGAATGACAAATAGAGTTCAACAAAACAAAAGATTACTTCAAAACAAAAGGTTACTTCTACGGATTCAGAAACCAGAATTAGGCACCAAAAAGGAAATGTTCGATCAAGAATATGGCATTATCGACGAAAGATGTCATAAAAAACTTAAACGAAATGGAATCAGACCTTGAGCTGCAATGGAAATTCCCGTGCAAGTCAGTGAACATACTATGACGCTCTTTTTTCCATTCAAGGTCTTTCGCGCTCGATATCCTGAAAATGTTGACAACGACATACAATGCAATTAAGACGATAATCCGTCCAACTATAGTCTGCAGAGGCAGCGCCAAAGCGTCATCTCTATTTCGAAATGAATATTTCAAATTCAACTAAATATTTGACAAAATAGTAGACAAAAATATTTTTTTTAAATAAAGGCAACAATTATAAGTAAAGAAATTATAAATTTAGAGGGATTTAGTTCAAATTCTTCACCTCTGTTTTCATTGATCACGTTTTCACTTGCATGCTTCTTCTCCCTTGAAGAAATTAAATTATCCATAAGCAAATATTTATGAAATTAGAACCTCAATTAGTGATACAATTCCAAAAATAACAATTTTCTAAGCAAAGAGTTTGTATTAGACGAAAGGTTTCACATAATGCCGTCAGGGCTCTGTAATCAGTTCAACATATGGTAGAGTTTCCACTCTTCCGGGAAAGAGAAGGAGAGCTTCCCCAGTCAAGCATGTCTCACCTTGGTTTGTTCTCTCTACGAACGTTGAAGGCCAATCCCGCTGTCGTACTATTTAGATCAATACATTCCTCGTACGCCAGCAGTATGCCGATCAAGGTATATTTCAGAATATTATACATTTTAGCTATGTTAAGGCTCATTTTGTCGCGTTAATCCTAAGATGCATTTTGGTTTCGTATCGCATTTTATTTCGTATTGGTTGCATACCGGCATATCTCGATTAGGTAACAATTTCGTTAAAGAACTATTTACAATGTTTGTCTTTAGGTTGGAGACAAGGTTCCAAGTGTCGACCTTTATGAGTCCACTCCTGCCACTAAGGTTAATATTGCCGATCTTAGTGCTAAAGGAAAAGTAGTACTGTTTGCAGTACCTGGCGCATTCACACCAGGATGCTCAAAAGTAAGTTTTTATCAGTGCAAAATATTATTTCCCGAATATTTTATTTCATAGCTGTTAAACAAACTATTCCATTTCAGACCCATCTTCCTGGCTACGTCGAGAAAGCCGACCAAATCAAAAGTAAGGGAGTGAAAGAAATTGTTTGTGTGTCAGTGAATGATCCATTTGTGATGGACGCTTGGGGCAAAGCTCATAATGCCTCTGGGAAGGTAAGTTATATTGACATTTCTTAAATTTACTAGTAATACTTAACTTGAGTAAGGTCGCATCATGAAATGGCTTGTCAGTGTTTTAAAACGTGAGTTGAATTCTTCCAATATTTTTTAAATTTATTCATTATCAGTTGAGGATGCTTGCTGATCCTAGTGCGGCTTTCACTAAGGCTCTGGATTTGGGAACTGACCTTCCTCCTCTTGGAGGATTGAGGTCCAAGCGGTATTCCATGCTCATCGAAGATGGAGTGGTCAAGTCTCTTGATGTTGAGCCCGACGGCACTGGGCTAAGTTGCTCTCTCGCCCAGCATCTTGTCCAGCATTTGTAAACTCATCAGTGAATCTCCTAGAAATTTATCTCTAATTTTTTATAACTAAGATGTAAATGTTTCAAAATGTAATGTCAATTCAAATAAATGCAGTATAAGAAGTTATACCCCAGTAACGTTTTCCTCTTTTCTTTGTCATTTTCTTTTCCAACCTATGTGATTCATTTGAGTGGGAAATGTGGAGGTAAGTGGAACGTTGATTAGAAACCAGAGATATTAGAAGAGAAACTTGACTAACGATCTTTCACCAATTTCTTCGTGACCATGGTTAACTGGGTGAAAAATGTTTGTAAAAACGTAATACACAAATGGTTCCGAGGAAAATTTTGTGATTGACTTGAAAGAAAAAATGACAAACGTGTGGAATGACGCATGTGTTTTCACAATCGTTTTACAGAAGATCCTTAACGGAAATTTTTTATCGAGTAATGTCAATATCAATTTACTTCAAAATATCATCACAATGTAATTAATTAGTTTACTTTTTGTGATAAAAAGAATTTTGGTAGAATGTTTAGTGATAAGATGGAAGTTAAGAACCCAAATGTGAAATACTTGACGAATTACTATTCATTCATCTTTCACCAAAAGTTTTCAAGTTAATATTGTCGGTTATATGATTGAGAATATGCCAATGTAATCTGTAAGTAAGAAAGCAGTAAAAGCTTTATTAAGTCACTTAATGGTGTCATAACACAAATGGGTAACAGTCACTAATGCTTTAGTATTCTGGAACAATGAGGTATATCATAGGAAGAGGATCAACAGAGGTTTTGGTAACCAGAACAAATGTTTATGTGAGAAATAAAAACAAAGATGACGGTTCATATGGTTTATTATGATGCTGATGTCATTACAAGCAACAAAAGAACTAAAAAGCCACAGAATAATGCAAAAATGTTAACTCAATAATGAATGAACACCTTCTTGATTTGTACTGCAGAGACAAAAACCACTTTAGTTTAGAATTTTCAACCCAAACGCAGTTGAACTAGCAAGGTTTCAAATATTTGCCATATGACATCAGAATGCCTGAATGCAAAGAAATGATTATGATGAGAGTCCAGTGTAATGTCTTTGGTTTCCCTACTCCTGAAGTTGCACAATCTTGTGAAAGAGGAAACAAAAGCAGTCACATTTATAAATGAAAGGATGTGCCATCACCCTCAAATGTTTCAAGACTAACTTGTGCACACAATACAAAATATTAGGTTCAAAAATATAAATCAAGATGAAAACTATACATAGAATAAAGAATGCATGACCTGCAGAATTAGGGTTCTCCCGGCAATTACAAATATTTCTAGAAGACTACTCAGTTCTACACCTTGGTATCTTTTATTCTTGTGAAATTGCTTCGAGAATGTTTACATTAACAATCACCGACAAATGCTCCGTAAGATCAGGGTTTAATTGCTTTCTGTAAAATAACCCCTCTGTTTCCTCACCTTCACCCATCCCAAGCAGCTATTAACAGAAGCTAGGCAACAATACTCCAAAATATAACTGAATTAAAACTTCCATCTCATCGTAATACATAGCTAACTTCAGCCAAAATGTTTTGACCTCCATCAGATCATATAGTTATTCTCCTTTCGGGGGAAAGTGAGCAAATGTAAAATTTGCACTTCCAAACATTAACAGCAATGTGCACACGTGAAGCGTGGCAGAAATTAAAACGAGGAAAAAAGGCAGACATACCATGACCTTCGGTATGCAATTTGCAGGTAACATCATGTTTGTTAAGTTCAATGAACAAGAAACAATTGTGAGGAGGCTTTTATTTTGTTGAGAGACTAAGATACATACCTAAAACTTTTTTTTCAATCTTCCCTTTTTCTGGTCTAAAACCGATACTTCTATTTAAGAGGATAGTTGGGCACCTTGAGCAACGGACCATTCCAATACATCACAGCAATTAACTTGAGAGGGGTCTTGAAAAATCTGCTTAGGGAGTTTTCAAATATATATAAAACAAATGTACACAACATGTAGCAGGTTTGGATAATCTGCCTTATGACAAGTTGAATAATATCAATGCTGACTTACAAACAGACAATTTTCAACACCAAGAAAAATGCACCAAGGAAAATATGCCAATTGAAATTCATTCCAACTATCGCGTTATTTTAATCATTCTCTTCTTCCCCCAAAAGGGAACAATTCAATTTATTTCGCCGTTTATCACAAATCTATTTTAAAATTTACGTAAGCCTTTATAAATGCCAACTCTATACCAAGAAGTTTTTAAAATCACTTAGAAAAATCGGTCATTCTAACATTTCCCCATATTTCCTTTTTATCAACTATAAGAATCGTTCTTTTGTAACCCTTCATGGTAACAGTTGTAACAAATACTGACTCAAGAAGCTGTAAATATGAACAACACTTAAAACAAACGAAAATGTAGGAACATGCCTTTGATACTGGCAAACCGTCTTATCAAACAACTTACTGCATGCAATCAAAAATTATTTCATATTCGCTCAAAGATAAGGTGCAACATTTCCATCAAAACTCATCAAACATTTGGATCGTTGAATCAAAAGTAACCATCAAGAACAACAATGCTCTGTTTTGAATTCTACCATGCATACAGCAAAGAGGTAAGCCCAACTGGTTAGAAGAAGAATGTATGCAAAATTGGTACTTATGGGGTAATATGTTGTTCAATTTGTGGAAGATGTCAAACCTCACTACGTTTTTGTTTATCTATACTATCTGGCACACATTATACAATTTTTTAATAATAAAAGTATTTTTTTAATCCATGACTGCTCAAAATGCCAGCATCCACAGGCAGGCATACTTTTTTTTGCCCTACCACAATACATTAACATTTCAATGCTCGCCCTCAAAAACCCTTCAAGGGATGGACTGAGGCAAAGGAGGTATACTTGAAAAACTGACATCAATGCCACTCTAAAGACTTGTAGAATAATATCACAGGAAATTTTGAGAAAAAGTTTCAAAATGCGAGTTTCTCCATGAAGATACCTTCATGCTGCTTCCTGTACATATTTTCCAATATAGCAGAACAACCCAACTCCTTTCTCACACATCCGATCCTCAACTTGCCTAGCATCAACACAACAAACCGTGTTGCAAGTGGTACGACTCATTTTAAAAACCTCTGATAATACTACAAGTTCCAATTAGATTATCTAAGCTTCTGTATATCTTTTTTCCCTAAATGTTGGAGAAGGACGATTAAAAAAGAAATTGGAATGGCAAAAATATCTCCATCCAGTGAGAGAATAAAAAACTGTCCTCTTAAAAAAAAGCCACACGCATACGCAACGGACAGCCTCACATTCGAAGACACTCTGAAAAGAGAGTGATCTCACGTAACCTATCTTGTACAACTTGCAAAGAAATGAATTCAGGTCCCTATCTTGGAGGGACGTGATTGAAATTACAAAAACAATACATCTGATGCGGGTGAACATAGGGCAAAGGACATGACCAGTCATTCACATTCCTGACAAAGCACAGTAAAGGAACCCATTTTACACATCACAAGCACACTCTTCCGAGTCACTCTCTCTCTACCAAGCGAGACAATGTGAAAATAAATCAAACCATTTTTATCCTTACGGTCCAACTATAAAGTAATTGCAATGAAGAGAACAAAAAAACAGCAAAATATGAACACTCGTGAATCCCTTTCAGCGATCAAAGTTTTTAACATGTTTATGGCGTGCGAAAAAACAACTTGCAGAGTCAAAAGAATGCTTCCCAACCTCATCTGTGGAAAGGACACAGTTTCGCTTAAAAAAAGTTCTCAGTCATGCTTCAGAATTTACAATCCATCACATTCAAAGTACATACACACGCTATTTCATAATTATGATAAAAAAATGAAGGAAAGCATAGACTGTATCTCTCGGCACTGGGCTTCAAATGCCCTGAGAAAAGCAGGGCAAGTGACAAGAGATTACCATCTATCAGCCATCAAAAATTTGCTGCCCAAGTAGACCATGCCTCAATGGCAACATAATACAGCTACTTTCACACAAATATATACAGTGAAATACAGAAAAACTTCCTCTTAGAATATGATTCTCTTCTTCCCTAATCACCAGCAAACAACTAAGACATTCTTCCATCTCTAGGAAACCTCATTTTCCCCTTGATTGTCCACACTTTGCTCCATCCACTGAAAGTCTTCCATGAAAGGAGAACACCTCTTCGACATATACATTTCCCTCGAAGACAGAAAAACAAAACGAATAAGAATCGTTCCTTCGAGTCTTTGGAGCAAACTGAGCAACAACAATGGAGAAAATGAGAGGTGGTGGAGAGAACAGACTCCTTTCATTCTCCCGATTTCCTTGGCTTCCTTACGAAAGTCACATGAACATCAGGACCCCACACTCTTTCTGTAAACTTTCTCACAGTCCGAAACAGACAATGGATGAGTCACCATTGCATGCTCTTGGGAAGAGCGAGCACCCGCACCACTTGCTGTGCACCATTCCTTGCATCCTGCGCAAGGAGATGCAGGAATCACTGTTCCTCCCTCATTTGTACCCTCGTCATTTGCAGAGCATGCCACGTTTGCTCACGTGTGCTTAACCACTATGACCCCAGGGCGCTGCTGCTGCTGTTGGGCGTGGGATGGGAGCGGATGGCGCCTGTGGAGGGGGCCCATGGGGTGCAGCTCAAAGTGGTGCTGCAGGTGTGGTGGAGACGGGGAGGAGCGTGAACTGGTGGGAGGCGCCAGGGCCAAAACAGAAGTGGCACCAGAGGGGGGCCTATAGCACCCAAGGTCCACAGCCACTTCCTCTTCCTCCCTTGGGGGAGGATGTGGTGTGAGCGTGGACAGGTGGTGAGGAGCATGTAGGTGTGGGGAATAGTCTGGACCAAGGTGCTCCTCAACCGGAAGAGCCCCTGGAGAAGGAGGGCCCATTACCTGAGTGGTTAGGGCCAGAGGAACATCCTGTGGTGATTCGGGTCTTATTTGGACCTCCTGGAAGAAACAAGATGGAGTTTTACTTAGCGACATTCATCAACAAGTAACTACAACAATTTGAACTCTTATTTTCAGATTGTAAGAGCGAAATAGATTTCTAAAGCTGAAATTATTTTCCTGTTAGGTCCAATTGACTTTCCAAAAATTGCACACAGTTTAAGGTTGGAGTAAGGAATTAGTGGTCATTAATGCTGTTGGAAGAGGCTGAAGCATATAGAGCTCTTGCTTTTTACCTTCAAGAGTAACATTTCTCTCTATTATGAAAAAATAAAGCCTATGCAGTTTCAATTTTACAAAATCTATTTATTTATAATTAGAAGAAGCATTTCTAGTACTTTCTTTTTTTACTTTTGTGAATAACCAAAGATAGAAATGAAATTTAAGTTATGATTGGGGATTTAAACCAGTTCCTCAAGGCAGATGCTTCTATGGTACACTCTGTATAACTGTTTCATCTGTTTACTTTTATAGATGCATTCTTTCCATGCGACTTTTACTTTTCTTATTTAAATGAAAGCTTCACTAGAAAAACTATTTTAAAGCAAAATATTCAGAATAAGAAATGTTCAACAAAATGAAATCATTCCAGTGAAGATTAAAATTCAGCCAAAATTTCTTTGCCTTTCTGTTGCTAAATATATAGATTACACTGATAAGAATGAACGTACCTGAAGATGGTGATGGTGGTGTAAATGATGAAGGTGGTGATGATGGTGAGGAGGATCATCTCCAAACAGATGGTCTCCCTCCAAATGACGAATCGCTTCAACTATTGTCTCCAAGTTTTGGCGAGATGTAGTTCCAAGGTACAGCCTGAAATACAAATGAGAACCAAATTATATAAACAGAACCAATTAGAGGTGTTTCATAATCAATCTGGTTTCCTGACATAGAACATTAACATGAAGATGAATCCATGGAAAACATTAACCAAACTTGAAACACTCGATTTTTATGACATTAAAAGAATTACTTCATTCTAAGTCAATAAAGAGGAGATTATAACTGGTGAATTAAGCTGAGTCCATCGGGAAATTTATAAAGGAAATAAATTACTTTGTAGAAATAGTCTCCAACTACACTTCTATCCGGTAATATCAATGATTGCGTATTGTTATTAACCCTTTCGTTACGGCGAGCGTGCCGGCACGCTCTCTGGTTCCTTACCGAGGTACGGAGAGCGTGCCGGGACGCTCATACCCATCAGTTTTAAATGAGTAGGGTAATGCTTCAGAAACTCGGAAAGGTTTTCCTTTAGTCTGCCGTTAACCACGAAGGAATACAATCTCATTCTCACGCATATGGGCTATATCATTATGAATGTGCAAAAATCGCCAATATGGCCGCCGTAGTGAAAGGGTTAACTTGGTTTCACGATGAGAAAATTTTCTCTAACTACTGTTTCACTACAAAAAATGACATGATGGATAACTATCAACAATTTTATCTCAACATCCAGACGCTATTTTAGGAAAGGTGATAGAAGAGGAGAACTTTCAGAAAGCATTCCCGTAACAAGATAATTACTTTGACATCAGTTACAATAAAGGGAATTAGGGGGTAAATCTTCCACCAAAATTTATATACATCAAAATGAAATAATATTAGAGTTTTGGAAAGGAATACAATTGCAGAGATGAACGTTACCTTGTCTGAGGGGTAAGTCCAGCCTCGTCCCTCTCCTCATGGACATCGGCAGTATGCATTGCTGGCGATGGAATCCTCGGTGCCAACTCCACCTCCACCTTAGGTTCCGCCTTGATGGCCGACTCTAGCGCCGAGGGGAGGCCAGGCGCCTCAGGAGGGGGAGGAGTAGGGGAACCGCGCTCTCTAGAGTCCGCTGAAGTCAGTCGGAGGGGGTCCTCCACCATGTCCTCCACGGGCTCCTCCTCTTTGGGAGTACGCGGCGAGAGGGGAGGGGAGGAGTGCAGCAGCTGGATGGTTGGGGGTTGGGGTGGGATGGGGGAGGGGGGAGGCAACAGGAGGCTGCTGGGGGGAGGGGAACTCCTCATTGGGGACGCCTCCCCCTTCACGCATAGGCTCTCCTGGTGGGCGTCCAATGGAGCCTGAAATTAACAACGTCAACATTCATTTCCAACATCCATTAGCATTTATAATAAACTCATCCTCAATCATAGTATTATATTCAACAGTTCATATGCTGATGTGCAAGACTGGACTTAACCTCACGCCAAAAGAGCGCATTTGACCTAAATGCCCACATCACAAAACTGCTTATTGATAAAACCCCACAAGCATTAATGGCCACGTGTTCAAATGCTCACATAACGAAATATGCACATGTCCAATTTTAAATATAAAATTGAAAATTAGGAAGTAAAATTGTATTATAGTAGAACCCCGGTAATCCGGACACTCGCTAATCCGGAACCCTCGGTAATCCAGACGGTCCATTGGGAGTTATGCAAACCCGCAACTTCTTCTTGTGAACATATAAACACGCATATTAGTAACAAGAAACGAGAGGTGGACATACTATTTGAAAAATGTCTACATTGGCTGCAATGATGTTATGGAGAGCGAAGTAATGTGACGAAATTATCAGAACAGTAACGGCAGAAGATGATGATGATGATGAAGAAAACGACGACCACTCTGTGGACTCCGTCAAAATTTCTCATTCCGTGGCTTTGGCGGCACTCAATACATCATTAAAGTGGGCCGTGGAGCTAAATTTTGAAGCGCATTAAATTATGCTCTTTAGACATTTTAGAGACACGTGCACTTGATTTAAAAATAAGAACGTTCACGCAAAAGAAAAAACTGACTTTTTTGCTCGCTGATAATATTCATTCACTTTATATGCTGTAATACCTTCTGTAATATATACATGCATTATCTACACAATATAATTGTTGAGAAAAAATGTTTATGTTATTTTTTGAAAACCTCACTAATCCGGAAACCCTGCTAATCCGGATGCCTATGTGCCTGAATTCGTCCGGATTACCGGGGTTCTACTGTATTGCTAAATTAAGTACTATCAATTTTATTGCGTACATATCATATAAAGCTATGGAATGTATGCAATCATATTCAATTACTGTTTATCATTAGCATTTTTGTCCAGTGGGTTTTTATCACCATGGGGTTTTGTCATATGGGCACATATGTCTCTGGGGTTCTGTCATGTGTGGTTTTGTTGGTGCCAGTTTGTCATATGGAATTATGTCATGAAACTGCTTTGATAAACACCATGTGTTTATTAAATTTGGGTTTCCAAATTGAGAGGAAAATTATTCAAGCAAGGCCTGACGTAAAGGATCTGGGGAATGGATTGCTATTTAGACTCAGCATTTTGTTTAGTCTCACTCAAAAACATTTCCATACTCATCTGAAATCATAATCTCAGATGATAGCAAGTTCAGGGATAGAAAGTTATATTACAGTTACAGAGAGATATAATTTTACATAAACGGTTACTCAAACATTGTTATTTTTAGAAACAATGATCAATAGTAGCAAAATAAGAACCACCAGACAAATGTCTAACTGTGACACAAATTCTAATAAATAGGTAATACATTTCATAATGGCTGGGAAAACTATATCGAATTTAAGTTCCAAGAGGTTTCATTTGAATCATAAAAAACCCAAGAATTAAGTCTTCTAAGATCAAATTTTCTTGAATGAAAAATACTTAAAACAAAATTGAGAGAAAGATAATTTCAAGGGCTAAGTAAATGTAGAATATGTTTAATTGTCAATATTATACTTAAATTAACTAATATTATGTTAACTTGGTGGTGAGAAAGGGTTAGATTGTAGCAAAGCAGTATATTTATTGGGAGAGCATATCAACTTGCAATCTCATTACTTTTACAAAGCAGCATTGAATCTGTCACTAATTCAGATGGTTCATGATTTTTTTACTAATGATCTGTACACCACCCACAAATAAAAGCAATTACCTCTTTCACTGGATTAAAACAACAAGCAATCCAAAGATTTTCAACAGTTTCTAAAATAGAAATGAAAATTTGGAGAGGTTTTACAGAATTAAGACTTACATCGCCTGGACCAGGACGCTGATACTGCATCTGCACTTGCTGTGTGATCTCTCGGATGCGTCCGGGGTACAGTTGGGCCTCCAGAGATCGCACCTGATCCTCCAGGTGCATCCTCCGCCTTCTCTCCCTGTCCAACTGCATCCTCAGGTCAATCATCTCCCTGCGCAGCATCTCTGGACCATTGGTGGCAGCATCCTCGGGGGGCTCGGGAGACATGCTCCCAATGCCTTCATCTGCAGAAGACGATTCACTAGCACATAAAGCTGCACCTGTTTTGAAGAAACAGGAACAATCCCATCAATGCATTTCCAATTTACGAAACACTTTGCATGAGCACTGCTTTTATCTTACCACAAAGTTAAAGAGGAAACGGAAATTTAAATGCCAGCAGCATTAAATGGTAAGATTGATGATCATACTTTTATCTTTTTTCACTATTTGAGTTTCTCTTCCATAAAAAAACATACATATATATATAGTAAATTGGAAAAATTTAACTTTGAAATGTATTAAAATCATAAAAATGCGCTTTTCTTTCACATTTATCCATCATGAAATCATTTTCCAAAGTTGGAAAAAATCAACTCATATTAGAGTACTTGCTGAAGCTTATAAAAAATGCATGAATGTCAAATAATATTGCTTCTTCACAAAATGGTACATACCAGGTTCTAACTTCCTTTTCTTAGCAGATGAAGCTTCCCCCTCATGTTGGTTAACCAGCCTCTTCAGCTGCGAGTTCTGTGACAGAAGTCGAGTCTTCTCCTGCTCCAGTTGGTAGATGTACTCCGCCGTTTGCTGAAGGATGGCAGCCTAAGAAAAACAGGTACTTTCATTAGAACATGTATCAAACAAGAATGAAAAAATTCTTTTTTAAAATAAATTATTTTTTCTAACTACATCCAGTTCTACAAGTCTGGATTCTTCCTAAATTAATTTTAAACAACAGACAAGATAACTCAAACCACGCAAGACAACATCTCAGTGAGATGAACACGAGTGATTCTTAAGAAGGTGGAATAATTTAAGCTATTAAAATAAAGGATAAGTAACTAATGAACAAAATTACTCAGAGAGATGAATTATTCTCTCAGAAGTTAAAATAGTGAGGAATTTTTAAGTAATCGATTCTTCAGAGCTAAGCCATATAAAGTTAACTAGATGAAATTCTGAATTTCAAATAACATTAATGTAAATGCTCTTCACCAACTGGGTGGAATTCTATAACAGCATATTATATAGGGAGAAAACTGTATATTTTCTTGTAAAATTTTTAATTACCGTTATTCTACAGCAATTCTTTCTCTTGGTAAATACACCTCCATTATTTTCCGAAACTTCTATCGTAACTTTATTCCGAAAAAGTGCAGAAACTCAAGAGCATTCACTAGAAGAATCAGTAGCATATTACATCATGATGCTTACATTTTAATTACGAAATATTATCATTCCCTCAACTTCCAGTGGGGAGAATTGAATTACGTCAATCAATTACCAATTCAAATTAGTTTTTAGAGACGGATCCCAATTCCACACCGCTTTCACAACAAATTTATGCTGCGCGTATCTTTGAAAAAAATACGAAAATTTTAGATCGATGTTTAAACAAGCCTCCACCGCAGCTATGAAAATAAAAACGAAATTGCGCCTCTTTTACG
This sequence comes from Sympetrum striolatum, assembly GCA_947579665.1. NCBI lineage: Eukaryota > Metazoa > Arthropoda > Insecta > Odonata > Libellulidae > Sympetrum > Sympetrum striolatum. The sequence continues at coordinate 75,809,093 of OX388347.1, read as the reverse complement.
GCAAGTCTTCCGGTAAAAAAGTAGTTCCCGGGTCCGCTCATGTTACTCAAGGGAGCGGTGGGTAAGCCACACGCTCTTATATTGGGTTTCTGCAAGGGGTGGAGAGGATTTCCACGGCTTCTTTCCACCAAATATCCGTTGCAACTCCCCGCGCTCACTTCGCGGTAGGATTCATTCATCTCGCCCATTGTATTCGTAATTAGTTCCGAGAATGAAAAACGCGCGTCCGAAAGGTGTCAACCAAAATGCGCCTTGGTAATTAATCATTGGGGCACGCGTGGAAAAAAGCGGTTTCTTTCGGCATTGGATTGATGAACTTGGATATCATTAACCTCGCCATCGACGCGCTGGGATCCTGCCCACGACATTTGTAGAGGAACCTATCTTTAATCCTTTGGCCTTATCTTTATTTAATCCTGGGGATTACGCAACCGTTAAATGACCAAGGGTTTACGTCACATTTGGGTAAAGATCGAGGAAATATCACCGCGACTATTTTCGGAAAATTAAAATTTTGGGATATTAAATTTCAATCCGCGAATCGGCTTCCGCAGATTTTCCTCTCATGTACAGCTATTTTTTCGGCGAAACTCATTACAGATTATGACTACTGCGATTTTCTACGGAAATATTTCTGAGCCTTACACTTAATAAAATTTCTTTCCACAAATGTTTACAGGATTTTCAACATATATGTCCGGCATTACGATAGCTGACGTCATTCTGGCAATGCACATATACATTTAAACTTCGAAGGGAATCTAAAATACAAACAGCGTTCCAGTGACACATGTTTATCAGTAGGCTTTCTGTATTCAAGAATTATACACAAGAACTTTTGACTTCAAATGATACAGATCAGGGGTCAAATATTGTACGAATAAATCCGTACATAACAAAAATATTACTTGAAAATCTAACAAGAATTTATCCAGACAATATCTATACAATGTCGAGGGGTTTGTAATATCTTCGGCAATGGATAGTTTAATTCTGATCTCAAAACTATTTCACCTCATCAATCACTAATATTTAAATATACGAAATGGCCATAGAATGCATATGAAACCACCATTACATGCATAAATTCTACATTAAAATAATATTAGTACTTCCGCCGATACAAGAAAGGGTGATTTAATCGAGTGCAACATATGTTAACGCTCATTTTTCAACGCAAGACCGGCTAACACCGCTTCAAGCACCTCTAATTTGACCGTCTTTGTATCGATTTCTTCGGTTTAAAGCTCAACCCGAGTAAAATTAAAAAAATATTGTCCAACGCATCAGTCGGCAATCAAATAGCAACTCCTCCGAAAAAAAGCCGAAACAAGCGCCAAAATGCATCAGCTGTCCGACAATGCAACGCATTAATGAAAACGCCCGAGCGCCTTATCCACTACGCACTCGTTCTTTTCGCCTCTCGTGACTCGAATTCGAGATTTCGCTGGATTAAAAAGCGCGCGCCTAAATGGGTAGTAGCCATAATGGAGGTATTGAGGCGTAGTACGACGCCGGGGCTATTTTTACACCAGACGGCCGATCGCGAAAGCGTCTCGCTAAGTTTTTCCTCAAGCGGGGGGTTGCGTATTCTTCCCTCCTTCGGCAGGTTCCGTAACTGCCGCAGAAGCGCTTCAAGGAACAATGCCGCGTAACCCCCCACCCCTCCCCCTTTCATTGTTGCGGTGTTCTGTTGGGAGGGTGCCACACAGCTGAGCTCACGGCGCCGCGCCGAGCCCCCGAGCACAAATGGAATATTCCACGTGGAAAGCGGTCAAAATTCGCTCCGTAAAATTTAATCAAAAGAGCGAGCCTTGATAGACGTACGGGGCCCCCGAACAAAGAGAAAAATGCCGCATTCTCAAATATGCGAGGAAGCTCGCAGGCTTGAAACGCTTCGGGTTGTGAACAGGTGGAGACGATAATACGAATTTTAGATGAAAACACGCAACGGGATTAGAATATTAACCTCGAATCAAGGGAAAACGCAATCAAACTTAATAAAGACAAAAGGACAGCTCAAGACATATACTTGGTCTGGTGCAGGGGCAGATCCAGAAACTTACCAGGGCTATGAGACTATTCCCTAATGAACTAAATAACCTCCAATTAACTTAGAAAAGGCTATTTAATCGTGTAGATAAATAGTGGCAAAGAATTTACAATCGGATTTTAATTCAAACTTCTCGTCACATCCTAAGGATATGGTGGTAATACAGTTATCGAGGGGGAGGAGCGCCCCTACTACCCCCTTGATACACAAAGTAGTACAATAGACTGTTGAAATAGTTAAAAAGTATAACAAGGAGATAGATATAGTCAAGTGATTCAAAAATACCAAAGAATTAAATCCTTCTAAGTATCCTAAATACTTCAAGGAAAAATATCTTGCAACTTTAAAGAGTACTTTTAAATATAGCAACATCGTCATAGGTCACGTCAGCGAGACGTCAAAAGCGAAAGTGGGTTAGCTACTCCGGAAAGTGAAGCTATCTCAATTTCCGTCTGCAAATTTTGAGCATCCTTCACCGTCGAGGAAACACATCGTAAAAACTTTTATTCGTGGAGGGCAAGGTCTCGGCACGGCCAACTTGAAAGAGCCACCCTCATCGGGCAAGATGATAGTTGCCACCGCCCCCGCAAGAGGGGACCAGCGAAGCCAACTCGATCCCAACATCCTGCCTCACCTTCCACCCCCCTTCGACCTTCCCAGGCGCCTTCCTGTCAATCCTGCTTATAGTAGTACGCTACCGCCATATTGCCAAGTGCTCTTCATAGACCGGCGGGACCGGCGTTACGACGCGCGCATTCGTGGCGGCGATGTAAGACATCCCCTGATTGGCTACTTACGGAGACCACTCTGCGCCAATGCGCTCGTCTGGCGCGATGACGCGGCCTATTTCGGTGTTACGTAGAATGGAAGGGGCGGAAGGAAGGGGACTGGGAGAGAATGCGTAAGAAGGGTCCGGGAGGTATCGCCGGCTGGCGGCCGCTCTGCCTAACTAACTCTCTCGGATCCATTCTTGTGTGGGAGAGGGATGGTCGCCGTGGTACGTTATAGAGGGGGAGGGGTGGAGCGCGGCAAAACCGGCGTAGGAGCGCATCGGAGCAGGCGTCAATACCCTGCAGCGGCGGCGGTGTTTGGGCTGAAGGGGAAAAAAATTGCGCGTAAAATTTTGTCGCATGAAGTCGAGCTGCATGGCATAACCCCGTTTACTGACGGAGGATCGGTGCCAACGGAAGTACCAATACAAGTTGTATCCGGCATCTTGGGGAGCATACGAATCACATATTTTAAGGCGCGTTAATACTTGAAATTAACTAATAAGATGCCAATCAAAACTGGGCTTAAAATTCAGAGGAGCTTTATCTGATAAGAAGAGAAAAAAATTAAACGAAGAACCTACATTCACTGCTACAAGATATCACTGAGGCTTGTCTTTTCAGTTTGATTTATGGTTTAGGATGAACTAGGAGGGTAGCGACCTACATAAGTATCGGCTATGTTGCAGGAAACAAGTAGCTTGTCGTCGCATGACAGAAAGGAAATAAAATACTTTCTAGGACGCATATTAAAACTTCCAACTTCTTAAAATAAGTCCACATAGAAAAGTTATAATTTATAACATACTAAACCCAAATGAATATTAATCAGTAAAACGGGAGACTATCTAACCAACAGTAACTAAAAAAATAGTTCATAAAATCCCCGCAACAATGGTAAACGGCGTTTTAAGAAGATAAGAAATAGAGTGGTCTTAAGTAATTCACTAAGTTCGTCAGATAAGCATGACAGCCACATAATTCGTAGCATAGAAAACCCGTCTCATGTTTGGCCACGGACAAAGCCAGACATCCTTGACCTAGGACCAAAGTTTCGACTCCAAACACAATCAGCGCTCTGTTCGCTCTATGATTACATCAAAATTCGCTTCGTCGAAATAAATCCGGGCGCTCGAATGCAATAGCGCCAACGGGCGACCGCAGAAGGAAAGAGCGACAACTGCATAAAACGGCGACGGAGTTGCATAACACCGGCTCGACAGAGGGCGCGAAGTACAAGAGTTTTATAAGGAAGAAACCCGGATTGAGAAGATATATCAGCAGCGAAAACAGTTTACGAGATGTAAGCCACTCATGGCTAGAGATAGAGACTAAAGGGCATCCTTATGCGGATACTTTGATACGAGACAAGCAGATTTGTTTACAGGTTAATGCGATTACTAGAGTAGGTTATTTTGCTGAATAGTAAAGTACGTTGAGTTCAAAGGCATGCCATTGATGTAGCTTTATCAAGATGCAGAAGATAATTTGATACAAATAAAAATAAATACGTGGGCAAAGGCGGACTGCCAAAGAATTCTTCATAATTTACAAGTCACTTATAGAAATTAAAGCATTTCCAACAGAATTGGTTTCTTACGATGATCACTTAACTTCGCCGATAGAACATGCTTTCTTCAATATTAGAATGAAATGCCTATAAGTAACAAAATAATGCAATACCTCCATAAGAGGAATGCGACCGATGCCGAGTGCAAGCACGGATAAAGCGAAAATTACCGAACTACTAAACTAAATTTTTCCAGAAGCTTAAAAATAATCCACAGACAAAAATTGTATTGCAAACAAGGTTCAGCCCTTGAAAACTTTACTTAATCAAATATCAGATGAAAAATCTCGATAAAACTACCTCCTTTAAAGCGATAAAAACGCACGGGGCAAAGAGCAGAAACAAAAAGAAGACCAGCTACCAAGGACGCAACGTCTCGTTCGACTGCGACAAACAATTTTGCAAATCTGGTGCGAAATCCCCGCCGCCGACAACGGCGTCCTCTCCTCCCCACCAGCAGTCGGAGGAGCATAAAAGCAGAGAGTTGCTTGATTTACGAGGGAAGCTTTCCCTAGCCGCCAAATAGGGAATTCATACCGAATAAAAGGTGGAATCGGGCGTTGAGAGATATAAAAATCGGCGAAAAGAGCAATCGTTCCCAGAATCCCACTCTTCTTTTATTAACGACCCGAGGGCTATAACAATAAAAGAGTTCGAAACAACAATGGATGGGAAATAAACGGTGGCCATTGTTCAGGATCAGCTTTGAGCTTACGTTTAAGATAGAACATTCTCGGAAGGGAATACTTCCTTTAATCCTTCCGAAAATGGATGAGGAGTCATCGGCCAGAAGGCTGGTTGGATCCTCAACCCCTGCCCATAAGAAACCGAAAGCTCTGGTGAGGGAATGAAGCACAGTGGGTAGGATGAGGAGTAAGGTAATTTGCCCTTTTTTCTCTCCTAACGTTCACATAGAAAATAAAATGGCTGCAAGAATACATTTTCCAAAGCATTTCATAGGAGTGGTAAAATAAAAGCCATTCTTTAGCATCGCTCATACCTCAGTAGCTGTGTTATTAATCTAGCCACGAAGAAGACCTATAGAAAGGTACAAAGAATTTTTTTTTATTATTACATTATATATTTTTCTTGGTTCAATTTAGTATTTTGTATAATATAAATAATAATATAATTCCATCAAGCAATATAATTCCATTGGATCTGTTTAATTTAGTAAGAAAGATGCCCTTTCATTTCCTTAACTGGATAACACAGCAATCATTACGGTTGATAGATGAATAAACTTTTGTCTGGACTCATTTTCTTCATCAGTGTTCGAGAGATTACAGCAATTAAAGAACAGCACCTATTCGAATAACGATTTCATCTCGTACACCTAATCAAATGCGAAATAACCGCCGCCAGTACTTTTAAACGTCGAGGAAAGATGCGATTACACAGTAGAAATAGCTGCAGCCTCGACCCTTTGTCAAGGTAAAGGTGACGGCGAAGAATTTCCAGCGAATGACTAAGACATTCTCTTGAAATTATTCGAAAACTAGTTTCTTGCGGTAAGAATAGGCCGTTCGTTTTTACTGAGGGATGATTGCGGCAATACTAGGAATGCGGCGCCTCGGGGAAGGATATTCTACAGAAATAGAGAGAACTCAGAAACGCAAGAATATGAGCTGAGTAAGAATACGAGAAGGTAAGTCACAACCTCGCCATGAATAAATGTCTACTCTATTCTATAAGCAATTAGTTACGGGACTGGTAAATTTAAGACGGCAAAGGGTCGGGTTTTCATTAAATATTAAAATAATTAGTGACCTGTTTAAAAAAATACATTTATTGATCAGTATCCTTAAAAACCGAAAGGAATTGCAAAATACTCACAGCACCCTTAAAGGTTTAGATATTTAATTACAAATGTTTTGAGTTTCCACCACCAGCCATACGGACGCACGCTGATGTTTCGTAAGTATATCATTTCAAATACGATCATTCTTTTTTAAACACCGTATATAAGAAGGAATATCGCCTAGTTTTTATATTTAAACGGTATTTAATCAAAGAAACGATTCGAAAGTCACAAGTACTAACCGTCCAACAAAGTAATACCTAGTTCTAACCATAACCATCTCGAGATGGTTGAAGGTTTAATATGGGAATTTCTCCGAGTAAAAAATAAATAAAATAAAATTCCTAAATATATGTGTGAAATACTGGAAAATCATAAATAACTTTTTGGCACTTAAATAACTGTATGTTATACAGTTATTTAAATGCAAATAAATCCATCCATTTATTTGCATTTAAACCGAAACCTATCCGAAACAAAGTACTCAAAGGCGCCGCGAAACCGAGAATGCAGCCACCAATTCCCGACAGCAAATTCCAAAATAGCATCCATTTAAGAAGACAGACCGCATCTCGTTTCATCCGACTAAACCGCAATCCTAGAGACTCTCCCACTTCGATCAAATTGCAATCTCCCGAGAAACGCTTACCTGCGAACATAAAAAAGCCCGTTTCCCAACCATCTAATCAACCAAACAGCGTTGGCAGACACTTCCATCGGAAAAAAGTTGCACCGCGTTTGGCGCATGCGCTTTGCCGTGGCGCCAAAAGGACTCTCCGTTGCGTAACCCAAGGGTTATACACATCCATCCCACTGACCTTGGGACCTTGACTCGGACCAGAGGATGCATACGCCATTTTGTGCAATCCACGCGTGACCGGCACAACACGGCGGGATTTACCTGCCACCATTCCCAAACGCTCAGCTGGTACCCAAATCATGTGATGGGCTATCCAATCCATTTAACATCTCTTCAACGTTGATTTTCTGTCGTTGTTTACCTCGTACGCTGTCGCAGGGTAATTAATTCCGAGGAATTATATTACCAAACCAAAAGTGCAGCTACAATGTCTTTGATTGCTTCTTGTATTTGTTTTTGGCTATTTTCTCCTCAAATTTTACAGGAATTAGTAAATTTCCCAGGATGTTGTGGATGTTTTCTAGTGGTGATGCATTATCTAAAGTGCAAATTCAAGTATGCAAAAAAGTTTGTTTTCTTCTTTGCCCTTTATCTCAAACGAGTATTTCTTTCTTTTTAAAATCTTCGAACACGATATTTCGGATGTAAGAAGATACTTAATTAGCTTTTTTATATTAATTATTGCAGCTGCACAACTAAGGTGAATTATTAATTGTCGAGGATAGTAAATTAAAGCAATTAAAGTTATGTATCATACCATTCCATTAACATATCAAAATATTCTATTATCTTCAGTGTTAACTAAGCTTAATGGCCATCGATATTTTTAAAATCAGACATCAACACTATTTCATCCCATACTAAAAATATCCTATTTATGATTACGGAGATGAAAAATTTTCCCTTAAATTCCCTATTAAATTACATAATCGAAGACTTTATAAACAACAATCTTAGACGCTCGTAATAAAAATAATACGAAATTATGCAATAATAAATATCTGTATCGTAATGCTACTCTAATATTAAAATCATTCGCAATTCGGAACAAAAAGAAAAAGTTTCCCTTAGCTCAATCATCAACTACTCCCAAAGTTAATAGCACAAAAAGTTTACCCTTAGTCGAAATAAATTGAATTGAATTTGAAATAAAATAGATGAGCTTTGAGCTGTCTGAAGAGAGTCGGGAAACATCCTCTCTAACAGTAAACAAATACGGTTATTTTTCTCCACTACAAATTGCCATCTCCACACTCTTCGAGGTCAGTATAAAAATATTTTTCTTGGGAAATGTACTGTAAAAATATTATTTATCTCTTTTACATTTATAGTGGGGCGTTATTGTAAAATAGGTTATCACAAGGATCGTAAATGTTTGTTTACTGTTTAAGTGACTTGGAACTCGCGCATCGAATAAATCACCATCGAGTATTTTTAAACACTGTTCAAGCATGAGAGTGCACTTCGTTAAATCTCGGAGAAAAGTTGTTTCTGACGCATTTATCTTCCGACTGAATAAACTCAAAAAGCATGCATATTTTGGTACAGCAATTCCCAGTAGTTTCAACAGCTTATAATGTTACACTGTAAAAATGATATAAATTTCGGTATATTTCACTGTTGATTGGTGTCCGAAATGGAGAAATACAATTAAAATTTGTTTCAGTATTCCACTATACCTTACTCCTTTACCACAAGATTTTTTTCATATGCATATAATTAAATTATAGCTTCTGACACCTATCCAGAATATTTAAGAAGATAGGAAAGTACTACTATATCAATCCATGATTTAGTCTGAGATGAATTTTAGTAATTAAATTATAATATAAAAATTTCAAAAAGTAATACTTGGATTATCGCATATCGGGGCATGGAGCCATCAAGGTTCACGGATAAATATTCTAGATGTCAATGGCAAGTACGAGTTCTACAAAATTAAATATTAGCCAGTAGATTAATCTCGATTCAATTCGTGCAGTTAGTTCTTATTTCCAAATAGATCTTTCTAGAGTCATTCCAGCACAATATAGCGAACATATTAATTAATACTTCTAAAATTCAAATTAAAAAGGCCCACTTTCTCCTAACAAGAAAAATGAAACACTAAAATAGCTTGTATCGACATCTGCAAATGTTTTTCCTTAGAACTTCATCACTGGAATACTTCACCCAGTCCTAAACCAGAAACGTGGAAGTGTCGCATAAACATTTTCACACTTCGACGCACGAGGACGCTGATTCTTCCTCGAGAGCCTCTCAGCCACACGACCATTACGTTCGAGAAAGTGCAGCCTTTTCTCTCAATACGAGCCAATATGCGCCAATGGGTCACAGCTAATTAGGCGGGATTGACGGAAAAACAAGGGGAAAAGTGCACATTTTTATTTGTGGAGCTGCATCATCACACGTTCGCTCATTTCTCACACCTCTGGAGAAGAGGCCCTCACCATCAACGCCCGGGGCGCGAAGAACAATGGGGAAGAGGAAAATAATAAAAAGCAACGTGAGGGGGGTGGGTGGGGGTGGACGTCAATTGAGTTAAGCAGCAGCACATGCTTCCCAGGAAATCGTTCCACCGCCCGCAGCAATTTCATCTGCTGCACGAGGGTGCTAAAGGGTTCACCCTTATGATGAAAAAACGCTTTTAACCTATGCTAGCACAGCTTAGAAGTGGGAAATTTTAGCTATGCATACACAGGATGTCATACGTCTCGAGCAAACGATATTGCTGTTAGTTATGAAGAAGACAAATAGGTCAACGTGTACAACGTCTACCTCCAATATCCAAAGGTTTTCCCTCAAGAGAATAAAATCTCAATTCATAACAGGAATTACATTATAAATCATCAATTTCTCACACTAAATTAACCCTTACCTATCGATAGAGCAAAAGCAGAACATTTAAAGTAACAAGAACGAGCAATAAGCGACTTGGCCGCGAAAAAAAATATTTCCAATTACCTTTATTGATTAGGGTGCAAAAAAACAAGGATTTTAGAATTCCATCCCTCCATACAACGGCAGATAACAAATTATATAAGCGAGACGTCCCTAATACTTGAATTCTAGATTGGTAAAAATACGAGAAACACAACAAAGAAAAATTCGTACCTAGTGAATAAGCTATTCTTTAGATAAATATATAATGAACAGACCGTTATAATGATATGATAGAGCGCCGAAACTGATTAACCGTTAAGTAAAATTAGTAGTTTTGATTTCTAGTAAAACTTTCGTTAAAATCCTATACTAAATATATACAGATCACCGACATACATGTGACAACGAAACGAGGTATATCTCGAAACGATTTACACGCATCTAACATTGGCATTCTGCTCACAACATAACGATCCGATGGCGAGTAAACATGACTCCTCCAAAATTAGCTAACAAGAAAGCTAAAGGCGAATTTCACGCGCGGCTGGAACCACTGACGTGTCCCTCGGAAGGAAGGACCTTGGCCACGACTCGTGACGAAAGGTGACCGGCCGATTTGGGATACTCTGCACTGTGGTGCCATCTACGATACCAGTGACCTTCTGGGGAAATTCGCATACGTAGAAACGGAAGCAAATCCGAGCAGAAAACCAGGAGGAAAGGAAATGCCTTAGGTAAAAATTTCAGTTTAGACCCGGAAGCTTAGAGTGAGAAGCCCTAAAGTTTGCACAGCATCTACACCAAAGACCACATGAATTCAGTTTAGGGAATTGATATCCGCGAGTAGCGGAATGTTATTAATACTTAGAATAGGTACGCGAATAACATAACATAAATAAGTGTCTATTAAGGGCGGGATTGAGATATAATAATTTCTTCTTGAATGTAAGCCTATTAACAAATAGCGCTACAGTAAAAATAATCTTCAGAACCGCCGAAGCTCGTAAATACATTTAAATATCTCATTAACGTCATAAAATAAAATATCAATAATAAGCAATAACTTATGAATTTCTCCGTTAATTACGTTTATTGTGGTTGAATGAATCTTGGATACTTGAATCTCTTAAACGAATAACTCGAGTGAGGAGGAAAAATAAGCTAAGGTGCAAGTGCATTGCGTTATTGAAGGGATTTATCCCAAAATTCGTAAGCGAATTTAAAGAAATAATTAAATTTCGATGACGATTAATAACACGTTAGTTAATTAAACTTAAATGAATATTTACATTGCGGAAGAAGTGTAAACATTTCAAATTATTTACATATTGAATATTCGCCACAGAGAAAAAGTTTGGCGGAGGCGTTGAAAAACAATTTCACATTAATATAAAATGAATCAATTAATAATGTCAATAATATAAAATTCTCGACATCTTTGAATAAATAGATACTCAATTGTAAACAGATTTTTTCATATTTTCGCAAGGTGTTATTATAACCAATTTTAAAACATACATGCAGTAACTTAAATACTGGAGCTAGATCGTACTCTACATAATACTTATATCGCTAATAGTAATTGCACCTGATATAGATAAGTTAATTAAGAGACAAGAGAGCATATATTCGTGGAACATATCCGTTGGCAACAAAGAGATTGAGGTCTGCATACGCCAAAACCGGAGAAGGCAAATCCGAAGTGATTGCGATTCATGACAGCGAAATAGGGGTGTATTATCGAGAGCGGTATCATTGCGTGCGTACAGCCGATATTTCCTCCAGTTAACCACAGTGCAAATAAATAAACGAGGAGGTGAATGGGGTGGGTGAGCAGAGGGGTGACCGCAAAGCGGGGGTGCAGACATCCCAAGCAGGGGATGACCCCCGTGGAACCCAAACAAACTGACGCCGAAGAAGGCTTGAATGCATCGCTCCATCTCTGTCAACTGTCATGCAGTTGAATGCACTCCAAAGCTCGCCAAAAAAAAAAAACTCGCGCAATGCGCTGCAATCCAAATAAGTTTCAAAAGAGCCTCAGCCAAGGATGACTTCAGCGATACAGAATTACTGCGAAATCAATGTTGGATCAACTTAATTTACGTATTTCAGTCTTAAAGTACACATGAGTGCTCTACGAATTCTTGAGAATTAGAAGTACTAAGATTTAGAAAATTTGTGCTAAGTTAAATGGTTAAGATCGTCGGATAATAGGGTATACATTAAATTGTCCCGGGTTCGATACAAAGTCACTTCGAAGTTCCTAAATTAGAAATAAACGATATTTGCTTCTTTCGCAAAGTTAGAAAAACAATAGAAAATCAATTCTAGCGATATCAGAAATAAATTCCATTGAATGTAAATGTCATTAATATGGAAATATGTAAGAAAACTGAGTGGGCATAAATAGAAATATACAGCCAAAGATCCTTCAAATTACAAAACTAAAGACATCATAAAAGTGCTATTCTACTGCCAAAACCAAGAGCTAGTTTTCACATAAATCTAATACAAAACAATTTAATAGGATCTGAAAAACGCTTCAATAATTCCTGCATATTCTACAAATAAGTACATTAACATAAAAGGATCCCACTTTGACTATTTTTAACGAGGAAACAATAGACTTTGATGAAACGAATAACAAGCCATTGCATATCGGCAACAAAAAGCACCCTTAACCTTTATAGTTCTTCAGCCAAGGTCGACTCTATAGATGGCCATCGAGAAAACTTTCATAGCGTATCTCGGGAAATACTATCGTTTGAATTACTTTCCTATGATTGAACCATTCCGATTCCCTCGAAAGATTTTCAGTTAACTCCTTCTATTGCAGACAAAGTAATCTAAGTGAGTCTACTGCGAAGAAAATTGTATCACATGGATAGTTAAAAGATGATTATAATTTGAATTGAATCATCCCAAAAAGTGTTAAGATATGGAAAAACCTGCATTATATTTCAAATCAGTTCCTCCGATACTTGGAAACAGGGCAGATAAGGCTCGAAGAAAGACCGACTAGGGACAAGTGCACTTTGACTTGAAAAACGCCCACTAAAAAAAGTTGGCAGTAGCGAGATTGACGTCATAATCCGTTAATCAAAACATGCGAAGTATACACTGAAAAAGGAATTCTAAGAACGTGGGCCGTTAGGGAGGGATTTGGCAGGCACGCCGTCGCCTTTAGGGAAGTTGGCAAGCGACGAACAAAAGGTTTGCAGAAACGGGGAAGTACGCTTTAAAGCGGATCCAACCACACAGGACTTTCACTCAACAGTTATTCACGACAGAATTTGAAACATTATAACCTCTCGCAAAAGCGTTTAAATCGTGGCTGCAATTTAAAATAGTTGAACAGATCATCTGAACATTGATAAGTAGTAGCAGATAAACTTCTTTCAAGGTTTTTGGGTTACTGATGTATGCTAATAACTCCTAATGCATTTACACAATCCTATTCTACTACGTGCTCTTTCTAATTCATTTACTAGACACAAAGTTGTTTAGATTTTAATTTATATGCTTTGTTTACACATACATATGCTTATTTTGTAACATTTTATCACATTTTCATTTAGACAATTCATCAAATAAGACTACTAACGTTTGGTTCAAAACTGTTACAATTTTTATCAGACAATCAAATAAATTATTCCCTATCTAAAGATTAACTTTAAAATACATCATACATATTCTATTCTATACTCAATTTCTTTGTGAACACAGTTGCCTATAACGAGAGAAGAATTAAAAGCTATTGATTTTCATGGCAACTTACAAACATATAAGCAATGGCAAATGTCACCACCTAGAGATGATTCATTTATAATATTTACTTTAAATATGTACTGGTGAAGATTACATGATATTTTAAATCATGAAGCAATGTCCCTCCAGTCTTTTATGAGTACATCCCGAAAAAACCACGTGACATAACAAATTCGCTTCCCTCCCATCTTTTGAAGTGACATCGACTGACAAGGACAACATGGTAAAAAAACCATCACCCTGACACCTCTGCCAAAACACACGGATGGAAAAAAGTAAAGCAAATAGGGCCCCGTGAAAGAGAATCCGTCCGCCACGTGACTCCCAATGATTCAGCACTCTCCATCTTCGGGGGAGTAAGATCCATTTACAGCGCCATTTTCGGCGTGTACGAAGATAAAAGCTGACCCCTCACTTTCTGCACCATTTGACGTCTGGAGCGACACACGGATCTGTCACATAAAATCGGCCCGATGGGGGACAATGATGAAGCCATTGCGACTTCCCCCCCACACCTGCGGCCTCCCCACAAAGAGCGAGATGGACACGGAGGCCGCACCAGGGGGTGGTGGCATCACGCCCCCGAAAGGCACGAATCGCCAGCTTTTAACGAGGCACGCATCCGTCGACGGTGCGTGATTGGAGAGTGACGCGTGACCTATTGGGTCGTTTGGATATAACGAACGTCGCCCATTAGACGCTTTGGGGTGCATTTGACCCCTCCATTTTGAACCAAATGTTATCCGTCTTTGATACGCTTCTGGTGACTGAACTATCAAAAGTGGAGGAGATTTCTGTGAAAATCGGCGAATAAAAACGTGCGTTCAGTTGGATGACAGATTCGATTCGCTCGTATAATCTTGCAGGGTCAGTGAGCAAGAAAGATGACCTTTCAGGGAGCAGAAATGATAAGCGTATCAATACTATTACTTGTATTTTACGCGAATTATATTATACATCAATTACTAATGTAATAACTGGTAGATTAATTAAAAAATGTGATATACATCATGAATATCGCTCAATAATTTAAATTATCGGCAGAAAAAGATTGTTGCAAATAAGAAATAATTGACAACGAGATTGGTGAGATGTAAGATGTAAAAGTAAACAATTATTAAAACGAGTTATTGTAGCTTCATGTTGCCCCTACAATTAAGGCGGTTCTGGCTAATTAATGTGTGATAAAATGAACATATTGCTGCGGACTACGAATGAATCAAAAATGTTCAAAGCCAAGCATTGAGTTCACACCCAAAGCATGTAATTATTAACTGGACATATTGCACAAATAAATTATTTTAATATAAAGTTATTCTGACAGTTATCGAAATACGTTTCGGATACTTGCCTCAGTAAAACTTGGATAAAATTGAGAACAAATCCAAAGAGAAGAAGATACCGAATCAACAAATACGCCTTTCCCGTCAAAATTCCATTTCTCCATTATTAGGAAACAAACAACTACTCCTATTCCAAATCTTTAGGTCCAAACCGTCACTTCCGAAAAGTCTTCCACTTTTTCACCTCAATTTTCGCGCCGAACAGATGGGAATCGTGTTAATGAGCAACCCACGCGTTCTGCTACTTCCGTTTCGGCGCAGAAATCTCAATTAACGGGAGAGATCGTTTAAAAACGAGAAAACCCTTGCAAACGGGATCGGCGCAGATTCAAGCTGACGCCGCAGATCTCACTCCACAGCATCCAGACAGAGAATTATGACAGGTTGAAGGGGGCGCGCTGCATATGCATACGACAAGATTGCGGGAGGCACTCGAATTTTTATAATGCGAGAAGACGGCAGTTGGCGGCGGGTTTAAGTGATTCGCAGAGAGGGCATTTATACCAAATGCATAAATGGATAATTGGAACACTGAGAGAGGGTGGCGAATAATGACGGGGATTTTAAGTGCGCGAAATGAAAAGAAAGGGTAATGAGGGTGCGTGCGAATTGCAGGGAATCGCGGGTTAAAGATACCAAAACAACTCGTGCTTCCAAGACAAACAAACGATAACACCCTCCATTATGCACTTTCCGCCCCACTGATGCTCTGTACAGAACTTGGGGAAGTAAATAGACGAGTGTCGCACGATATACACGAAGCATGCATCACTTCCATCAACGTATATTCTGTTGAGTAAAATGCGCGTTAGCAATTGAATGATAGAAGAATCACAAAAAATAATTCGCGATAAATACAATAGAACTCCAATTATACGAACTCCGACTATCCGAATCGCTGAATATCCGAATCGCTTTAGGACACCATCTCATATAGCAGTTCTAAATTCGCTGACGTGGTAAGCATAACGGTAGAAACCGAATAGACCTACACGAAAAATGTTTAATAATGTAAATACTACATTAGTTTGATTTAATTAAAGCATTTTCATTATTATTTAGAAGTGCTATACGCTTAACATGCCAAAGTGTTACCATTTTTTTAAATTAATTAACACATAGCTCTGTTTCTTTACTATATATGTAGTTTTTTCTCCCTCTTTCAATGTAAATACCGAATTTAATTAATTATCCGAATTTTCGATCATCCGAATTTTTGATTATCCGGTCCTAATTGATTCGGATAATTGGAGTTCTACTGCAACTGAAATAGGATGGAAAATAATGAGTGAATGAACCATTGAATGGAAAGAGCAACTTATACGGTACAGCACTCAAGCGGAATTTAAAAAGCAAAGCAAAATATCTCAACCCTCATCTTCCCTAGAAAACATCACTCCATCCAGAGCTTGGAGTACGTAATGGTGAAGGTTTGAGACTCAAACTTGCCTTTGGGCTAAATACTTCACAGACAGAAAGGGTGGGTGATGCTATAAAAGTAAGGGCATCAATACATATAACTCGACAGAAAAATAGGATATACTTGACATGAAAGAGTCAAGTAAAATACGAAAGCAATATTTGATCACTGACCTTCCGAATTGAAAATTACATTGAAAAATAATTTACGAGCCTAAATATGGGGTTAGATAATCCATACTTATAACGTTCAATAAATACACATCTTACAGCGGTCAACACATGTTCCTGTCAATGCATTTCGTCAACTATTTAACGATGAAATAACACACTGAATCCTCCTTCGCGACAGATTACCACGAATTACGACCAATTTCGATTGAATGAAGTTTTTCGAGCTGATACTTTCGACCATCACTTCACACCCTCCCAATACAGCTGCTGTCAACTGCGATGATTCATTGTTCGTAGAGAGGCCCTCGCCTATTGAAGGCTGACTATCTGATCCAAACCATGAGGGCCCCTAGAAAGGTCGGGAACCCTAAAACTCCATTACGGCCACTCTAACTTATTCCGTCCGCTGAATTGGTCCCAAAAACGCACTGGACCCTTGCTAATAATTCAGGAGATCAGCGGTTGACCACGAAGAGCATGCAGTTGGGAATACATGAAGTCTCAAAAGAAACGAGCTACTCCAAGAGTTACTGAAATATTGCAACTTGAGAATAAGAATTACTTATTTACCCTCAAATTTATTATATGAATTCCAAGTACCTCCAAAAATTATAGAACAGAAGACCATTTTCCTCCAAACACAAAAAAGTTTAAAATTTCTAGATATAGGAACCTATTTTCAACTTTTACATACCATTCTCCTCCCCTGTAACACTCTATTTTAACTTTCCTTACACTTATTATCAAGTTATTCGAAGAAAAATGTTTCTAGATTCAAACAAGTACCTGTCTGAATCTGTATTATAGCGGTTTTAAAAGGATTGAAGACATGATAATTATCTGCATGACATCGTAATTATTATGCGTTCTAACAGAATTCACTCAGTTGTCCCGATCTTATAATTTTTTATCTTACTCATACTTCGTTATTAAACGACGTGCATTATATAATATGCGGTGTAAATGATAAAAAATAGAAGGATTGACATTCAACAGAAGTTACAAATACACGTATTTTGCGCATTATAAGAACAGACTTTATACTTAATAGTGCCTTAGTCAGAAATGAACAGAAACAGAAATACAATTTCAAAAACTCTCCATATTTATTTACGAAAAGAAAATTACATATTTTGATCGATAATAAACCTAAATCTTTAAAGCCGCAGATAAAGCACAAAAGAATACAGCTGAATAAATTAAAAAGACTCCAAGGCGAGAAAATTCATTTTCCTGAAGCATAAAGACATAAATAAGTGTCCCATAATAAGTTTCCGCCAGTATATTCACAATTACCCAGAGATTTCCGCCCTTGAAAGTTAAACTTTCGCTAAAAACCTATTCAATAAACTCCGAGCGAGAACATTTCTCGACGCATCAAAAGCCGGAAATTTCCGAAGCTAAAATCGGACCGGTAGCAAAAAATCCTTCGTGTGCCATTCAGACGGTATCCGCAACTTCTCTCCCCTCCATTTAAAACTTCCTTCTCGACAAAGAAATATTGCCGGTGCTACTTTTCAAAGTCCTCCCGGAAAAGGCCTGGGGTTTTATCGCGCCCGTTAATCGGGCAGCAACGGCGTGCGAAGAAAAGACCATGTGAGGCCAAATGGGGAGCCGGCGGCAGTTGCAAATTCGCAAATCCGCAGCCGCGCACCATCTGTCGCCCCAGACATTTCTGCAAAAGCCACATCCCCTCCCACAACACAACAATGCACACACGCACACAATGATATTCTGCCCCAATGGTGGCCAAAAACGCGCGCACCTGAATTACGTACATAAACAATAGTTGCACGCACGATACCCGTGAAACGAGGGTATTTTATTTAGATTTATATCTTTGTCGCCGTTTCCCCATTTTGTCCACGAAAGATGCGCCCATAATCCCATCTGTGCAAAACCTAAATATTTATTTCACTGTTTACTTCTTCCCAGCAGCCATCTTTTCGAAATTAATCTTTTCGTACAGGATAGAGAGAATCTATTTTCCTTTTGCATGTCTCAATCCTTTGTCAATATATTCAATCTACTGAAGCATCAGTGATGCTGCACTACGACATATAATTGTATATCTCCATATTGAATGCTATGAAAAGTGTTATGCAGTGCAGCACTATACTCCACTAGCACCAACCCCATTCACACCATACTGGCTGGTAGGGAAAACAAGATCACTCACTCCTCATCTGCATCTGATCTAGCAAGTCTCATTCCCTCTCTGCAGCATTTCGTAGCTAATGATGGCGGGGATAAGGTTCACACCGGCCTACGAACTAAATAGTCAACGTTCAGAGCTGATTTCCTCAAAAGACAAAATGCTTCCACCACCATGCAAATAGCACTATCCATGACCAGTATAAATAATGATCAGAAACCATTTTAGTAATCAATTCTTAATTTTATGAGCACGCTAGCGTGCAAAAATATCCTACTGAACATTCAATAGTTCGCGAAACAGTGGCAAAATGACCACAAGGCGAAGAATAGTCGAGCCGTTGCCACAACAATAAACAGCAACAGAGCCCCGAAAAACGAGGACGGAAGAGGGCGTGGTGTAGTTTGGGTGCGGATGAAACAAAGCGGAAAACAAAAAAAGGGGAGCAAGCGGAGCGAAGGAATCCTTTTTTTTGCGGAGAACAAAGCGTCGGGACCATAGAGTAAGGATGGGGTAGAGCGCGTGTTGCGTTCTGCGCATGTTACAGGATTGAACGTAGGAGACCACGTGACTTTGGTCCGCTTTCGGAAATCTCGCCGGTAAGTTAAGTGAGAAATTCGTGTACTCAAGTTGGTTTTTTGAGTATTTATGTCCTTTACGGACAGCTGGTGCTCTGAATTCGAGTTTATTTAGATGCTGTATAGTCTGGCTAATGTAACTCAATATTTATTTTCGGTATCTGGATGAAAATTAACCGTAAAAGATTAAAGGACTTGGGAATCATGGTTTTGAAATGCTGCGCATGGAACTGCAAGGAAAAGTACGTTAAAGAAATCACTTTTAACTCGTAAGTTTTGTGTTTATGGTGATTTTAATACTTATTTAGAATTGTTTTCTTATCATTTAACTTTCATTTGCCATTTACAGATTATGTAATAAGGTAATGAAGTAGCTTGCAAATAGGCGATTACGGCTATTACTACAGAGTATTCCATGTGACAAAAATGGAATATAGCAGTTTTTACGGTTTATTCTTGTTTGTCGATGATTATAACAAGATAAACTTTGTTTTTCCGTTTAGGAATATTATTCCCTTCGGTGCATATTCAATATTATTGCTTGAATCGAGTTCATTGGAGCGCTCGAGTATATTAAAGTGTCGCAAGCTTTTCTCGTTATTTATAATTATTAATATTGACTTTATAGCTTCCCAGTAGATCATGAAAGGAGAAAACTATGGATTCTCAGCTTGAGGAGAAAGGATTTTGTGCCCTCTAAACACTCTAAAATCTGGAAAACTTTCCTGGAACCCTACATAACGTTATTTTGCATATAATTATTTTAATTTACATAAATAACTTGCCAAAAATTCTTATATTAAAACATCCCTTTATTTGCTGCTCATTGTAATATTTGTCAAGCAATTACGAAAACCGTAGAAACCTTGGAGATTACACCGCATTAACCTTACAAGTTAACCTTACAAAATTGCACGTATGGCTTCTTAAAAGTAAATTACAATGCAATGCTAGGAAATATAAACTAATGAACTTCAACTGAAATAAATTTAAATTCAATTACAACATGTAGTAATGTGAAGTATCACGTAGCAGAGAAATGGACTCCTTTACATGTCTTGTTTTAGAAGCATCTGTGAAAAAGATCTCGGATGGAGAGATGGCCTGTTGCGTAAAATTAAACTTTCTGAATCTTTGTCTTACACTTACCTTCTGTAAACATAGCTGTATTGTTTTAAAAATATGTAGTACTAAGAAATGAAACCTGAGGGTGGCGTTAGCCGAAACCGGTCGTTTTTAAATAAATAACACAGTGTGGAAATTACGAAGTGCCTTATTTATTTCTTATTATGGCTTTCCACGAAGTCCGGCCTAATACCATAGAATTTAATATGTATTAATTTATAATTTATATCTAAATAATGATACTTAAATATGAATGAATTCTAAATGTGAGAAGTTGTCAGTGATGCGGCAGGAGGATGTTTCCTAAAACTTTGTTAAAGAAGTGATTATTAAATATTATCAGAAAAATCCCACTGTAATTTCATTCCATTCTAAATCATTTCCTTTATTTGGAGCTATACCTATACCAGTAGTTGATTCAACCGGAGGCATATCAAGGTACAGTTTCCAATTTATTCAATTTACAAATATTCGCAAAAATCGACGAACCTGACTCGTTTTGAAGACTCGTAACTTTTGAATGGAGGAAGTTAAGTATCTTGTTCTTTCATTCGTTGAAATAAATTGAGTGCGTTTCTATTAAATTATTCATGAAAGTTCCACATTGTTTAAATATGAAAGAAAATGTTAACTGTGATATTCGACCACTTAAACCCAAGTTTGCCTTAGTTTTAAACGTCACTCTAGCTATATGTGTAATTTAAACTTAACAACACTTAAACGTCATTTTTTCCAGAAATGTTCGAAAAAATCAACGAAAACTGGGAATTTTTCGAAACTTTCAGTTTTTTTGCCCTCTTCCTTTTCTTGCTTGATCTTGCTTTTCATCCGAGTAAACCTAGTCGAAATGATTCTCTTTTTTAATAACTCGACGAGAAGTATCTTAATATTCCACTTAAACGTGATTTTCTCCGGATATGTTCGAAAAACTCAACGATAACTGATAATTTATTTGAAATTTTGTTATTTTATATTTATCTTGCTTGTTACTCGAGTAAACCTTGATGAGTTGATACTCGTTCCGAAGAACTCGACGAGAGGTATCTAAATATTCTTAAACGATGATAAATATATACCCGACGTTGATTATTATAATAAGAAAACTTTAAGTGGAAACTCTACTATCTATTAAAATAATATAAGCATTAACTACGTAGTTCATAGTTACTTAAAAACTCGATTTTTCAAGATGAAACTCCACAGCGTATTTGAATTGCCGCTAGAAAACGGAAAAGTCACGTGGTTTAATGCTGTAACATCGGCTCGGCTACTGCGCAGCCTGTCCAGCACTCTACCCCATCCTTACTCTATGGTCGGGACGCGTGCGATAAACAAATGCTATCGCGCGATCATTCAGCCGTACATGAGGTGAGCTAAACGTCTGAGGGCTAATCCTCTCTTTTCAATTTTCCTCCCTAAAGCATTTGTTCCCTCTCCGAGAGAAACAGAAACCGTCTTTATTCGAAACATTTCATTCGGAATACGGGCTTACCTAATGTCACAAGAAATTCGTCCATGTATATCAAGTTTAGTTAAGACGTTACCAAGAGTCTATAGCATCTGCTGAACTCTCAATTACGAATAGCCTAGTTTTCATTTAAATCCTTATATATTTACGTTTGTGAACCTCGTGTTTGGAAGGCGTTTTCCCTTATCATGGTTTTCGCAACGCAAATCTTCGACTGAGGAGTTACTTCTATATCAAAACCCTTTGTATTTGCGGGTGTTTTCATACAATTATACTTTGTTTACTGTAACAGCACATTCAAAAGGGAGAAACTTAAGATTACTAAAATTAGAACTGGCAAAAGACAATCACTAGTACTAGATACTTGAAAAACTAGTTCTAAAAATAAATTAGTAAATAAAACAACGCCCAAATGACAACCCTTCCGAAAATACGAGCAAACTGAAATAATATCAAAGAAACAAACGATCTTTGTCTACCTTACTCAGGAGATTTGATCAACGTCATTAAACCGAAAAACGACAAATTAGAACGTCTTAATTTCGCGGAGAAGAAGAAAGAGTTACATCTCCTTGAGACGCCTTCGCGACCATAAATACCTTCGAAGCAATCACTCACGTTTTTATTACCGAGAAATAAAAAGCTCCAGCCGGAGAGAAGGCGAGTTTTATTACAGCGATTTCGCAATCGGAATTTCTCGGAGATGACGTCTCAGCTCACGATTGCCGCCACAAATAAATATACCGCATCGAGATAAAGACTGAAATTTGCGACGGCTTTGTCTCTTGATACTCCGATGACCCGCGACCAGAGTTAATTAATAGCGTCTATGTGTCGAGGAATGCTTCGAGGCATTACTTGGGGCCCTCGGAGAGCCCCCTTGGAATGAGGCCAAGATCGAACGAAGAAGAAGTTGGAACAAATCACGATCGACGAAGGGGTGTCTGCTAAACGACCTGTCGACGCCTTCTTGAACTATGTGGACGTCGGTAATTAACCACATCAACCTGAGATAGGGACTCTCGCAAATACCACATAACTCGCAGTGTTTCATCACCTCAACTTCACATCGTAATTATATCCACTGTCAACGGTGCAATACTCAAGGGAGGTTACAACTTCGCATCTAATGAAACGATTCATCCAAAACCATCTTGTAAGTATGGAAATCAAACACGGATAAAATTAAAATTTATGAATGGATATGGACTGACTTCTTAAAATTACGCACCCTCGTTTCCCATGAAGATCTCTGAAATAATAGAGAAAGTCGTAAATAATCGGAAACCCATAACGGAAGAAAAATGAAGAAGAGCTGCACCACGCCAAGAAGCTCTACCGCTTCCAACGAATTCATATTCTTCTTCACGTAAAACAGAACAAATGAAAAATAGATATGTGAAAACATTAATTAGAGGGAACCAACTCCATTTTAAATATTTCTGTCTCCCCTAAACTTAATCGATTAAAAAACTAAATTTTGTCAAATCAAATTCTTTCAATAAGAATGTTTAAAGAGGAATTTCTTTCTTCATGAATTTGTAAAATTTACATCTTAAAATTACTATCATATTCAAGTTTTAGTTATTGTTTTTCTTCCTGCTGTTACCTCGACTTGATTGAAATGATCACGAAATAATATTCCTCCCAATCATAGTACTTTTCCAACTATTGACGATCTTCTTCCACAAATATTATCAGCAGCTCAAAATAGGAAAAATGCTTAATAAACAATGGAAAGAATAAAGACTTTTAATTTTAATCTCAACGAAATAAGATTATGACAGCTTGACTGATATAACTTGACGGAATGCAGTTTAAACTTGTTGAAGACTCCCCACATCTTGCAACACATAACCACCACTCATCACTCAAGAAAAGAAACATACATTACATTACCGCATCGTAGTCGGAAATCATGGGGCTTATTCCCATAGGTTAGGAAATAAACCAAATCGAAATTTCCCGCTAACTACATCTTTTGACATCTCGCATGCGTTCCGCACCCCGATCCTTTCACAAAACCTAGAATCGTATCTAATAAACCTTGAACAGCTCTTTCCTGAGATGTCAACATCCCCGACCGATAGCCCTGCACGGGTAACAAAGACGCCGTTGCACAATCTTCGACCCTTGGCCAACCCCCTAGGACTTCCTAATACCACACTCATCCCTCTGCACCTCCTAAGGAACCCACACCACTCTTGCACAACTCTGGAAGGTCCCTTTCCGCCCCTTACTTGCGACAGCTTCGTCTTGACGCGTAGATAAAAAAGCCAGGTGGTGAGGCTCCAGGTGGTGAGGCAAGGGATGGGGCAGGGTGGGATTTTTAAAGAACCGAGGGGATACCCTTGGGGGACTCACCGAAGTAAAAATCGCCGCGGAAAAACATCTGCAACCTGCCTCAGCTGAGATACTTTTAAGCCGCGTCGGAACGACTCCGGTGCTCCATCCAAAGGCCCATATCGACCTGTGGAGAAATTCGATTGCGGAGTGGAAGTTCAGAGGGCTTCTCCCTGGGAGTAAAAACTACGCATCATGGCATTCCGATTCTTAATGCTCAAAGAAAGGTAACTGTGAACGGAGATTGTGATAAATTTTAATAAAAAGTCCTGAAAACTGGCAGAAATGCATTATTTACGTCGATTTACCGGTATGAATGTTTATACATATCAGTTAAAGATCATTCGATGTCACTTCGTGACAATGTGAGATAGACACTTCTTTAGAATATCAAATTAAGCACTGTTAATTTTCTTGGCAAGTACGAAAATGTAGGAATTCAGATCATTATTTACATACTTCCTTAAGTTACATGAAAGATTGGACATTACTTTCATTCTTAACAGTTAATCACGACAGAATGCGTATTCCATAAATTATTTAATACATCCCTGATATCCCGAAGAAGAAGAATGAATGAACTATATGCTACATGCTGAACCATATTCTTCTTTACTGACAGCCGATCGTTAATTACTGCCGCTTAACCGCTGAATCTAATGTCAGATTGAAAAATACACGATTTATGGACAAGAGAAGATAACTACAATTGGAGATTCCAACGACCGACGCTTCAGAAAAATTATTCAAAATTCCTGACATAATTTTTTGCTTTGTTTCATCATTTCGTTCTGTTCCACTATTTTCAAATGCCATAACATACCATTTACCATAGACTCTATAGAAAATATAATCAACATAATTTACTTAATTTTCTCTTCTATCTCATACGTTTTACATCATGCGAGACAAACACTTCTCCTATAAAAATTTGATTGCAAGATGGGCAACGGGGAAGAGATGCGAAATGACTGCCTCCACACCCAGACAAAAAACATTCAAAACAAAAAAACCAACAAATAGTGAGCGTGTCAAACTCATTTCCATCGGTCAATGAAACATCGATACTTTCACCCCTAGCACAGACATGGATATCCACGGATGACTTCATCCCAGAATAAACGAAACAGAGCATCCGGCCACCGAAGTCGCGAAAATAAACAAATCCGCCGTCTTAATTTAGACTTCGGGCCTAACTCAATCCCGCGTTCCCAAAATCCGACCACAAATCATTTCGCGTCGGGTCCTATTTCTTCCTCCCACTCCTTCCTAACCACACCCCCGACACAAAAAACAACAAGTCGCTATAAACAGATCAACGGCCCATCGGCATGCTTTTGGGTGGCCTCGGAATGAGATGGAAACACTGTTGTTGACAGCCGACGCATAGGTCTTCCGCGGAGGAAAATATCTCGTAATTACATACATTTGGGAAGGAAAATTACGAAAGGAAATCAACATACGCGTGAAACTCATTCCAGTTTTTTAAGGCCAAATTCGGGAAAAACGAGATGAAAAAGAAAATCGATCAAAATGAGATGGTTTCACGCATTATCGCCCCCAGCTACGGGCGATCTGGGCAGTCTCCCACGGCGATGGATCAAGGGGAGCTTCGATCTGTGATTGCAACATTCACGATAATGCCCATGAATTTCAAGTATCCGAATTGGATTTAATCTATGGTAACAGTGAAGAGCGAAATAAATCTCTTCTATAAAAAGGATTTATTTCTAGTTAAAGTACTGAAAACGGATAGTATATAAATAAAAGTGGATGTTTTTATTCGTAAGAGAAGCGGCGATATAAAAACTAAAATATAGAGGATTGATAAAACAAACAAAATTGTTAGAATGAGGATTCCGTCGATTACCATCACATCTGGGTCGTACATGAATTAACAAGATGGCTATCATTCCTCATCAATTTGCTAATACAGAGAGATACTGATCTAATGCTCTCGTTTCTAACGTTTTCACGGATCTTAGATTGAAGTTTTGGGGTCCCAACTACAGTAACTCCAGCCTTTGTTTATCGCATCTTACGTATTTCTGCATCTAGAGTCGACTTCGTCTGGTATGGTAAAAAAAACGTTAGATCGAGATTTCACTGGACTTGGAAATGAGTAATTTTTCCCCCGTTACATTTTATTTACATTCATTTAGTTTTATATTACAGATATTCATTAACCACTGAGTATTTATGTATGATCCTCATCTTTCGGTAAAGCGCGTAGATAATTTCGCCAAGGTCCCCTAAATGTCTACTTCCGACCCTAGCATCATGCAGCTAAAATTAACAGAAAGAGACGAGCATGATGATTAATAAAACCTAGCATTCTATTTCAGACGAATCAGATACACGAACGACACATGTTTATAGGGAGGCTCTCGCAGAATCTCCAATGACGAGATGTCAAACAGCGGCAGTGATCAGTCCCATCCATCAAACGACGCAACGAAGGGGATCGCAGCGAGTTATTAATTAACTTTTATCTGTCGAACGCGATAGACAAAACAATCGCAGCCGTACATCAAACGCGCGGAATGAATAATTGGCGACCGGCGATGCTATTTCCGAGGAACAAACTGAATGCGGAGGGGACGCGATAATTACATCGCTAATTGATAACGGGATTGATTACGAGCGAAGAGCAAAGTTTATCCAATCAAATATTGTTACATTCCGAGTAAAATTGTACACGAGTGGACACATGGTAAGAGCGGTTCTTTCCCGTATTTAAAAATACCCGACTTAGTAAACAGAAATAAATGCGGCTTTAGGTTCATGAGCTAAAGGCATAACGTAGTGACAAAGAGATAAAATTTAAAAAATGAGGCTGAAAATTAAATCACTAATAAATTAAATCAGTCTGTCGACATGGCCAACACTCAACTTCAACATTTTATCTTTGATTTAAAGGAGAATTTATGCTTGCCAGTCTACGAAACAGTAACATTCATAACAGAACGTAACCGATCTACAGGCGTACGACCATTTAAAGTTCTTGTGTCAACTATTTAAGCCTAGAAATGAGCGATACGAATTAACAGTAATAAATTAATTCTCTAGAAATCAGCGGAAGGTTTGTGTATTTGATCGGGTGCAGTTGCAAACATTATGAAATAAACCAATTTTTACTCTTCCCTGGATTGAATCCACCAACAGCTGTGCATCATAGGTGGGCCACCCTAGACAATAAACCCTATAAGGGCAAACAAAATTGAGGTAACAGTTTGATCGAAGCTAAAACTTCGAGATGCAGTTGTGGTTCCGTATGCTGATATGCGTCTCCCACCGAAACACAATAATTCAAACACGAAAGTATACGCAGGAAAAAACAAGTTCGGTTCCCCAGCGTCCCTCATAAACCTCCCCTAGTTAGCAACCCTCGCACAAGATGGCACCTCCCTACGCTCCCCAAGCGGACAAATTTCGAAAATAGCGACCCCTTTCTATGTGGTGTGGGAGGGACGCTTGAACCACTTCCTTCAACAACGAAATCTCCTCCGAGTCCCCCCTTCCTCCGGCGGCTGCACAAACCATCCCTGTGGAGGCCACCTGCCATCACCCCTCCCACTGCATCCAACCCCCTCCGGGGCAACTTCCTCCCAAGACGGACGAGCTCAAGAAGAAAAAAACACACGACGGAAGCCCAAACGTTTGACGGGAGGAACTGCGAATGTTTGGGACGCCGTGGATACACGTGGGCTGGAAGATGTCCACGCCGAACCCGTGATTAGGAGGACTGAGACTAATGCACCATATACATCACGGGTGTCCAAAATTTACACAGCGTATTAAATCCTATAAATACTTCGCGGACAGGTGATGATTCCAAGCTGAATATCAATCGAAAATCCTTGATTTGGTTCATCATAATGATATTTAAGTTCACGGTTCAAAATTTGCTTTTCCACAAGATTCAGAGAGAAATATAAGGGACTTACACCTTTGTTTTGATAAATATTACTAACAGTTTAGCATCGGTAAAGTAAAAATTAGGGTTTAAGTTGTTTTTGTGTTGCTTTCCGAAACGAAGTCCGTTGCAATTTAGCAACCAATACTTCTATGGACTAAACGCCACCGGCCCAAGGACGCTTCCTTGAAGTACACCAAAAACAACGATTATCTCTTAAACGTTTGCACATTAATAAGAAACCTAACCTGATATTATTTTCCTCTTCTTCGCACCTGGTTATTGGAGACGGGCGAGTAATTACACGGTTTCATTAATATCTACGACTTTCCAGGTGACTAAGAGGCACTCTCAGGGTAAACCGAGCGTAAAGATAAAAAGAGAACCTTTCCCACCGACTATCGAAGAGACAACTTTTCTTTTTGACCAATAAGAAAAGTAAATGTCGAAGTCCTTTCGATACATATGGTATATTGGGACAGTCATAATAATATTTTATTTTAACCAAATTTATCTAAAGCAATAGAAATAGAGATGAGCCTCAAATAAACGACGCCTTAGTTACGGCAAGGAAACAAATCGCGACTGTTGAAACATCACCGGCAAAATCGGAGTTAAATACCCTTAAGTTAAATAACTTTGGCTAGTTTCGTCTACTTATTAGGATTAAGGATCCTTCTGAACCACGAACGAGCTAACACGTCGAAGAAGGACATGACCGAAAATAGCTAATTTCGGCCAATAAGCATTCAAACGAAACCTGGTCTCTGTTGGTTACCAAACGTAAACAAAGCTCTACCGTCAACGACCGAATACAACAAGCCGCCGCGCTTTCGTAATCCAATTCCGATCATTCGCGTAACCTGTGGATATAAATAACGACCCGATTACGAGCGCACGAAACTGACTGGGGCCTCGAAAAAGGACGAGACAGCTGTATTTCCGGCCTATCGCATCCGGATCGAAAAGAGAACGAAAAAAACGGATGCCTTTTTTTTTATATACATTCGGAGCATCAACGTCGGAGCGCAATCAAGCCCGCAACCTGCCAGCACACGTGACCGGCCGATACGAATCCATCAAAAAATACACACACATATATATAGCGCCTTAAATTCGGGGGCAGATTGAAACAATGGGGACGGGATGATTTTCGTGGAATGGGGGGACGCTCAGGAAGGGAAAATTTAGGCTAGAGCACCTGCTCCGATGAAGCGCGTCCAGCCACAAAAAAATGGAAGAGCAAAAAGAAAAAAAAGGGACCAAGCGTCCTCCAGCTGGCGCTTTCCTTCCTTCGTAGTACTACTCGCACGTTTAAGACAAAAAAATGGCGTCTTATGGAGTCAAAAGGGGCAAAAGGCGGGAAAGATGGCGCTGGGGTAGGAAGACGCTTTCCCGCGCTCACCTGCTGTGCTCTAGTCCGCTTGGTCACCACATGGCCCAACGAACACCTTCGCCGCCGACTTCCACTCCCACGCGAACGGCCGTACAAAAGGCGCGCAGATGCGTACCAAAATAAATAAATGGAAGATGCGCTGCCGGTGGCCCCTTTCGCGAACGCCGCGACATCTGCATATTCGGGCCATCTTGCGTTTACGGGCCATCTAATCCAGCTAATCGGTCACCATTATCGCGTTTCTTTCGGGGAAATGGCCCAAATGGGCTCGGACCCCCGTTTATCTCTCTAATTTGACCATCGAGGTCTTGACAGCGTCTTCAGAGAAAATGGGCTGACCTTTTTAATGAAGTCTGCCAAACGTTAGATAGCTTATCGTAAACGCCTTTAGTTCAGTGTCTGCGCCCACTTACCATAAATAGATGACAAATAATGCCCAATTACAGTACCTAAAAACCTGTACTGCAAATTGAGGCAAGGGAGTGGAAGAATTCAGTGCGAGAACTACCATCAAATTTCTAACGATAAGATTGAGGCTATTATTATCATTGAAATCCTCCATTGAATAACCATGTTGGTGCTACGATCGTCTTAAACAGGTGTTAATGAAAATTATGAGTCTTTAAATATGATCAGTCAAAACACGAATTACCTCCGCCTTGGGAAATGTACATCATTTTTTAAATTATACTTAAAATTATCTATGTTGATGATACGATGATTAAACCTTATTTACATTTATCATTACCGTCATACCAAAATAAATTAAGATAGTATTAAGTACTGAAACCCAAGAAAGTGAGAAATTATTGAGTTAGCTAGATGTAGGTAACATTGCACGGTTAAAGCATTCATCTCAACATTTTATCATAAAGAACATGCGCTGTAACACAAAATATACTCCCAAAAATAAGAAATATATACAAAATATGTTTATGATAAATTATCACCAAGTATTGCTAGAGAAGATGCTCGAGTAATCAGCTTATTTGGATAATCCGAAAATCATAATCATAAATCACCGAGGTACACACTACGAGATATATCTTGTCTCTTTAATTAGATCCAAGGTGCTGGGATGCCAGGAGTCATATCCAAACGGTACTTTAATTAACGCCTAGCTTTACCAGCTCATGAAGATAACATCTAGAGAATCATTTGAAATCACACTTGGAAGAGGAACCAGTTAATTTCAATCAGGAGACAGATGACTAGGACATGGGCAGTCACGTTTCGTGAACGTGCCAGCTGAGGCAAACGTTACGTCAAATAGAAAGTGGAATCAAATCAGTAGCTCTTAATCTATTCTGTAATGGTACTAAGTATAAAAAATCTGTTCTCTCGTCTCTGAAAAAGTATTAATAATATCGTCATCAAAGAGTTAAATGAAGCGAGATTTTCTATCTTATGTAAAGGTATAAAAACGGAATAGAAATACAAATCAAAAATAACATTTTTAATCAAACCCAGATTAACATCACGAAAACATTTCTACTGTACTTTTAACAACAAGTTCATAATTTTCTTTAATCAGAATAACATATCTGAATTCAGACTTGAAATTTATTGATATCACGAAACTACGAATATATATACATCAAAAACTCGTTTATTTCTAAGATTATTATAGTAATTATTATATAAAGTAATAGGTGGAGTACATTTCAACCAAAAGGTTGGAGGAAGCCTTGGTGTGGCAGTCCTTGGATAATACCCGACGGCTTAAATGGTCAGGAATACAATTTTCTTTCCCTCATTAAAATCCGGTTTTACAACACAAACAGTCAGCAGGGGCAGAGGCATTTAAAATTTCGAAATGTTTAATGAAGCCCGATTCTGTCTGCATAATCTACGACAGTACGGCTGGGTTAGGAAACGCCCGTGAGATATAGCTCGTGCCGAAATAAACGGACCAGACGCTCGTTTCCGCCATTAGATATTCGCATTGGAAACAACGGCCACAGATTGCAGAGATAAGAGTATTAAAGCTCCATTTGGGGCCGAATTTAGGACTGCGGATTAAGCGATCAATTATAAACGTCTGCCTGCGTGCAGTGCAAGAAGCGCGGGACCTTTCGGAGGTAATTAAATACCACTAATTAAAATCGCTAGTTATGGCGTACGAATGATTAAAATAATGAATTTAACATGCGCTGAAAGTGATCGTTTTTGGGCGCAGGTGGAAGATAACGGAGACAATAAGTTTCGCGACACACTTTTAAGGAGGAGAAGAACGCGTCAGGAATTCGCACCATCTAAGAGCAATTACGCTCGGTGCATAAAAGCAGGGAGTGCTGCACCGAGTGATGAAATTTCGAGGTGCGAGCCAGCGCTCCTCGGATTACGAAGAGAGCGGCGAACCGGCGCTAATTAATATGGAATCTACGTGCATTACGTTTTCTAAAGCTATTACGCAGTAATATGGAAATAAACCGAAACTCGGGGGCTAAAGCCGCCATGCATATATTTCTGAACATAGAATTAACATCACTGCAGCATATATTTTTTATTAGAGCAAGGGTGCACATACGATGTAGCTTATACTCAATATTGTGCGAGGATACTTATCTCGTAAATCATAGGTAAGAAAGTAAATTTATTAATGCGATATTGAATAACTAATAAAAAGTATTCAAATCGACATAAAACATATATATTGCAGGGAAGGAAGGTAAACCTGTTCTGGAGTCACCATCAACTCAAATCGATTACGAGGCGGGTAACAGGTGCAGTTACAATATCAACTAAGAATAAAAAATGATCGTGGTTTTAAATTAAATTGATCATTAATAGAATGTGTAGCAGAGAAGACATTACAAGTAAGATTCCACAATAAAATTTGCAGAATAAAAAGTACAATTTCAATAACTAGGTAAGTTCTACATTTTTGCTCTATCTAATGGTCCTTAAAGAGACTTTTCTTGGTTAGAATTTAGTAGTTTAAATTAAAGCAATATTTCATATATAAAAAGGTATAATGAATTCATACCTGAAAGAACTTACGAAACATATTGTTCTTGTAACACATACGAAACTACAACTCGTCGACCCTAAATTGACATGCTATCTGGACCTTCAAGTAAAAAGTTAACGACAAAACAGATATAAACTAAGCAAAAGTAGAGTATCTCACGAAGATATGTTTAAATACAAACAAAGACGCGTCTGCAAGTAGACAAAAAAGCGACAATGTTATACGAGCAAACATATACAATGAAAATCGAAATGGCTTTGATAGCATTCACTCCCTAAGAACAGGCAATTTTTCAAAATTCGCGTGACAAGCAGAAAACACTGGCAAATACTCTTTCGTCATGGTTCTTAAGAGTCTCAGCACTTGGGAGAACATTTTCGCCCGCAAACAAAAACCACCTGAATCCACCGCCATCACGGAAAAAGAAAACTTGGAGGTCCTAAAATACGACCAATGAAAACGATCAGCCGAAGGGGGTAGAGGTCGCGAAATACAAACACCCTCAGACGAAAAGCGCCAACAGAGCGGGAAAATGTTCGCCTCTTTTATCAGTCAAACACCATGGGCGAGAGCGAAACGAGACAAAAATCGAGCAAAAATAATGCAAACAGAGGGCGCCTTCAGGAGGCAAAGGATTAAACCAACAATCGGATGACCAAAGTCGACATCAAATGTGTGGCCGCCCTCAGGCACCATCTCCCCTAATTGAAGACCTTCCACTCTTATTTCAACATTTTCGATAACCTTTGTCACAAACTCGGATTCTTTACCGTTGACTATTTTTTTAACTGACGTCAACATAGAACCTCTTTATCTATTACAATCAGGAAACACTACATTAAATGCAATTTCCTCTAGAATACAATAGAATAAACTATTGAAACCATGACTAGTTCTGATAAAAATTAAAATATTATGTTTTTCGTTAAGGACGATGGGAAGATGATTAACTTTACACAAGGAGGACATACGTTTTGGATTCTTTGGATTTAAGTTAACGTTAATTAAACGGCCACAACAAAAAATATATATATATATAAATATAACAGAATTTACGAAATAAACACCATGTGTGTATACTCATGTACTTGTTCGTTTTAGAATTTATAATCCGTAGCAATTAATTTCTGGTACTTTTCAGATTACAATTGTTTTTAACTTCATAAAAATTCAAAGTAAAATTAATTGATTATGATCGGTCATACATATCGGGATGTAACAAGGATTCTATATTAATGGATTTATCCTGGTTTAAGTAAAAATTAAGCATAATAAATTACTACCCTAGCACCATATGTTTTGACAGTTCATTCAGTGCTGTGTTTACCAATCGGTTGGATGGAGCTTTTAAACTGCATGTAGAAGAACCAATATTTTAGGCTTCTATTGTTAACTGTTTAAATATTGCGAAATGTATCGTCACGATAACTCAAAATACTTTCAGTCATTCCTCACGTACATTTTCCAGAACTGGCAGTTGCAATTATACAAGTCCAATTGTTTTGGCTGCAGACAACTCCGTCGTTTAATCGTCCACGACCCTCATCCTCGGGAGTTGCCTCACAGTGCTTGCGGCCTGATCCTCTGCCATAAACTATTCACGAAGATCGAAAGAGGGGTGTTGCGAAGTGGGTGATCGGACATCGAATAAAAAATGTCATGAGGGGGGGAAGGCCCCTGACAGGTGTTAGGATCCGGTCCATTCCTCCTATGACACTATCTCTCTCATTATCGACGGATTTATTATTCAAGGGCGAGAGAAAAGACCTTTGTGAGTCAGAGCGAGGGGTCAGCACACCACTTCCATTTGAATCAATTTGAAAGGCGATAAGGAGCACAGCTTCCAAATCCTATATTTTTTTCCCTCCGGATAACTGTCCATTAGCATATCCCGGGGCCAGTCCTTAACCACGAGAAGGAGAGGGGACAAAAAAGTAACAAGACGATGTGTTGTGGCGCGAGTTTCTCGGAAGGTGCGATACGAATTGAGGGGGTTCTCATCCCACAATTGTCACATCGCGACAGTTGTGTCCCGAGGATGACGATAGTGCGCGTTGACAGCTGAACAAGAAAGATACTGCAACACACCGTGTAAGCCAAAGATAAGGACTTGACTGGGTGTTGGGATGCCAAAGGGGGAATTTCTGCGTGATGATGACTAGTAATAGCAGAAACAGGGCGATTTGCAGGTGTACTATAGGTTAGCAGCTGAAGTCGCTCTCCAAACTTCTAAACAAATACAAACTTCATTTTTTTTCTCCAAGGAAATCCCACGCTAATAAATTATTAATTCATAAAACTAAAAGAAACAATAGTAATAATTAAACTAAACGTATTTTTTTATCGTGAAAACAGCTGAAATTAGCTAGAAAATGTATCTATGCGGCAATGAAAATAATTACATATTAAATGATATGTAATTATTTTATATATAATAATATGTAATTATGACGCCAGAGACTGTGAATTTTATATTAAATAAAATTAAAAACCACAAATCAAGCTATATCACCATACATTTTCATCAATCCGAGAATAATACTCCTTTGAATAATAACAAAAAATGATTGTTAGGGACTCAATTAAACAACGAACAATAATATAAAAATTTTCAAAATATCCACTAAATTGAAGAAGAAATAGCGAGGTTACGGTTTAAATTATTAGTGTCGCCCGAAGAAGATCGATTTACTCATATTATTACCTTTAATAACTCAGGTATCTCCATCGGTAACGATTTATAACTTCCTAAATTAAGCGAAAAAAATCCTCGCGTACTCCACACTAGGAAGGAAGGACAATAAACTCCCAAAGAAACTGCTTCGAAAACTACGTGATACTTGGCATTAATGTACAGCTTCCCTCCATTATAGTACCTTTTGCAGTCTTAACGAGCCAAATTTGACAAAAAGAACAGCGATGAATCGCCTAATTGCTTAACAACGAATTAAATGTTGCTCGTCGAAGGAGAAGAAAAGTCTCCAAATGATATCATTAGTATTCAGCCTCGTAGCCGAGAAGAAAGAGTTCCCGATGAAGGAGTTTCCTTAAAAGAACGAATTAAACGGACCCCTTGTTTCCATTTAAAAGGCCGTTTTGGGCGGTGCGAAAAGGCCAGACACAACACCTTTTTGTTTCTTCTTTTTAAAAGTCTAGGATGGAGCCCTTTAAAGCCCTCCCCTGTCGACGGCGAGAGAAACTAAATTGCGCGGACACGGAGCGGCCTCTTCAAAGCCAACGCCTTCCTCTGTAATACTGAAAAAGATCACAAATCCTACTGGAGGAGCCATCGCTCGCTTGGCTTTGCGGGGTCTTAAGAAGAGATTATATGGGTGGAGAAAAGAACTGTACATCCATTATGATCGATCTTGTTAGGCCATTCCTTTCGAATTCTTCAAAACAAAAACTGAAAAAAAAATGTTCGTTGCTACAAATTTTTACCACCAGTTTTGATTTCTATTCTTAAAATTCGATAGAAGGAACCAAGTTTTAGTCTAAAAAATCTACTATGTTCAAGCTCAACTATATGGAATGGTGTCATACTCAATAAATAAAATAACATAGTGATTCCTGTATATAATAAAGACTTCCAGTAGAAATTACAGAGTTGTTTTATATCTTAAAAAGGAAATACCTTATTTGCCATTCAAATGAAAACGAGGTTTATTATTTTTTTTAATCGTCAAGAGATTAAAACTAAGGAAAGATTGAAGGAATAAATATATTCTGGATATGTGGAAAATCCAAATAATCATCCACTTAACCTTTACTGTTTCAGAGAGCAATTTTCAGAGATATACATTGTATAAGTGATTATCTCCTACACTGTGTATATCACGTTAAAATTTTGGATTTGGAACTACGATTGCTATCTATAACAATAAGGTAATTAATTACGATAAAGAAATAGAAGAAAATCCCTAAAAATGTATATTCTGAAATATTTTAGACATCATAGGGAGACGGAGATTATAAAGACAAAACGAACGAACAAATA
The DNA here is from genome assembly GCA_947579665.1 of Sympetrum striolatum. NCBI lineage: Eukaryota > Metazoa > Arthropoda > Insecta > Odonata > Libellulidae > Sympetrum > Sympetrum striolatum. The sequence continues at coordinate 75,772,720 of OX388347.1, read as the reverse complement.
AGAGAATGAGCGTAATAAATTTCCATCCGAACCATTAGATCGTTACAAGAAAACACAAGCATTATTAGGCTTCTAAACCAGTAACAATGGAACACTCGACTTCTTTCTCCAACCGACTATGAAAAAAGCGACCTGAAGCCGAACTTAAATGAAGTTAAACAGCTTCCTGGGGGCATTATGAAGACAAACAGGCATTTATCACAACACTCTTTCCTCTATTAAAAGAAACATCGATCATCGTAACGCAATTAGGCCCTTGTTTACAATAGTGCTCGGAAAAAGCGAGCCGCCCTCGCTTTGCAACCACTTTAATGGAACAAGGGGCCAGATGCCCAATTTATATGCGCTGATATGATCTGGATGAGGGTCTTCCATCCATCTCTCTTACCGAAGAGGAAACCCGAGATCTTCAGAATCAGTGGTACAGCGGCGACGAAAAAACCTAACCTCCACAGCCTCATCCCGTACATTCAAGCTGCTGTATACTTAGTTTGACCTAAAGCCATATCTATTATAGATAAATGGAGAAAATTTGTTGGAAAAATAAACAAATATAATTCTTTTCTATTTCTTGTCTTCGAAGCGGTCCTCAGTGATTGCCGACACTGAAAACTGATCCTAAATCATCGACTGTCGCACTGTGGGTTTGACACGGAGAAACTTCGGAATTCGAAGATAAAACATGTTATCTCACATTCGAAGAAAAAAAAGACAACCTGATAAAGTGCGGCATTTTCAGCAGGAAGTTCCTAAAAAAACGTCGAGCTTTTCAAACTTTGGTAAAAAGCAAATACGCAGTTGAAGGAGAAAAAACGCATTCTGGAAGGCATCAATAGACATAGCAACTGATAAGAATCCTCGCTGGATCCCCACCTGAGAAATTTTACGGACAGTTCCAGAGGTATCGATTTTATAATATCCAGAGTAAGAACACCTGAAATACTACTGATATTTGTAATGCGAAATATAATAGTAACCTGGTAATAATGCCAACAAAATGTAACTAAAATACTTAATACAAAGATAGTGACATTTGACGTAAATATTTTATAGAGCCTTTTCAAATAAACAACCAACTGCCTGCAATAATTATTAACGCACTATCATCTTTATTGATTGCGTAATTCATTAGATACATTTTCAGCAAGCCAAGTCTTCGACTAGGATGAAAAATCAAGAAAGTAAATACATAAATAAAACAATGTTCCACCTTCAACCATATTTAAGCATCAAGTCATAACAAACTCAAAGCTAATCGCTACTGGAACTAGTAGGTTAGTACTACCTACCTACTACTTATAGTGCGACTCCAACAGGTCACAGCAATTCATTGAATCCTTACTTACGACAGACAAATTCTCGTTTTCAAGAGAAATAGTTCTGTTGGATTGCACGATAGACGTTCAAACGCCAAGTCAAGAAAATTACCTCTAACTTACTAAAGCATCCTACGTATTTCCATCTATATGTATCTCTAACTAACTAACTTCAAAAACAAACTTATTAAAACTGCATAACTACTCCAAGACAACCGTTAAGATAAAGTTTCAAGTCTTTCCAGAAGAGCGTCGGAAACATCAACAAATCAGCCCACCCTCCAATTCAAGTTCTTCGCAAGTCCACCGGAAACCCCTCGAAACCCATTCACCAATCCCCTGGAAGAGCCTGCAACCCTTCCAACACTCACACTCTGGATAAATAATGCAATTCCCCGAACCATCCAACTGATGGAATTTAAAACAACTTTTCGCAGACGCCGTCCCCCTTTTTCCACATCCGACCGAAGCACACGGGGGCCTATAAATGTTTTTTTTTTTATCCGTTCCTCGGAGGAAGGGAGGTCGTTTAAAATGATGACTGGTCCAATCCCTCGAACATCGATGTCGCTCCAACCGACGACGAATGATTTCGAAAGGATGAAGAAAGCCGTGCGAAGGCATAAAGGGATCTCGGAAGCTTATGGAAGACTCGCTGAAGGCAAATTCGAGTCGGGAAGAGTCCATTTGCCCAAACACTCTGTCCACGGGGATGAAGATAAACCTGGTGTCTCTTTGATGTTGGTTATCACTTGATAGCTTGTGGATGTCTTTTTGGAAGCCTCCTAAAGGATTATTACCATTGTATTCATAATAATCCAATTATACTAGGTGATATTTGAGTTGCTTTGTCAACTTGAGGGATACTAAATAACTACGTACGAAATGTGTGGAATGACATGTATATTTTAATGATTTAAATCAAACTGATAAAAACAAAAATATTGAGTTCACAAGTTATTTCTATCATCCGTCGTTACATATCTACGTATGTAATGAATGGAGTGATATTTCTTATGGGAACTTTAAACGGTCCAAAAAGAACGAATAAAATCACGAAATTAGAGTTATTTACACAAATTATTAATAATATATCCATAAATATTAATAAAAATACCAGGTAATTTAGGTTTCCACTCTTTTTTATTTACTAAAAGATAACCAGTTCCGACGCAAGAACGTCATTATCAAGTCTTCACAATTTACTGACAGAAAATTTAACCAGGATGACCATGGTTTGAATTTACACCGTCATCCGGGGAGGAAACATGGTATCCATAGCTTAATTTGAGATAAAAACCATAAATTTGCGTTCATTAGGAGAATGACATTAATGAGAATTCGCACTTTACTTTAATTTCAAGTTCATAGGGATGAATGACCAGACATTCGCTGTAAAACGAAATACCTTTTCCAGCATCAATTCACATCCCGCTTTCATGGCCGACTGTATGACTTCTCTAAATTCCCCAAAACCTTCCGATCGACAAATAATCGGGAGACTTTCTGTGCAAACGGAGCGAGATGCCGTAAATTAAGAAAGCGACGGAGAGCGCCGATAAGTGACAACTGAACCTCGATAACCTTTGGAGATTGCGGTTCGTTTTGGAAGGGAGAGCGACAAGCATAGGCATTCATTCCATTTTTACTCCTTATCGAACTTCACCCGTTTCTTGGAAGAACTCTGATAAATTCGTTATTTACTGATATCCCTCGAAACGGAACCTTCCGATTTCTGACGATTGACATGTGAACCTAACGACCTACTCCTTAAAGTAAGAAAGCGATCAACAGAAAATATACATACAGGAATGCGAAATACTTTGAAATGAATCCAATAGTTATACTTGCTATTATAGCTATAGAATTGTTTAACTAATATAATATTCATGTGAAATGTCAAATAATTAGACATATAGATACCAAAATACAATTCACAACATAAAGAAATAGCTATATACATAAAAACCTACATAAAAATCACGCCATTCTCTATAAAGGTAAGCAACTTCACCGATAAGTATAAAAGGTAATCAAGGTAAAAAGTAAAATGAAAGCATTTATCATCGCTATTCCTGTCTCCTTATCTCTCAGAGTTCCCAATTAATCGAAAACACTATGCTTCGACCAACAGATATTTCCTCTAATTTTAAACTATGCTCTATTCTCGCTATGTAGTAAAGTTATTCTTTCTCAAGGGAAACAGACCAACTAGGAAGGAAAACTACCGAAACGATAAACTTCACCGTTTACAAATGGCGTGGGAATGAACGATAAGATACCCGCTGCCTTTCCTGAAATAACGAAAATACCCTGCATACTCTAGTAAAAGCTAGGCCTTGGCGGAAGAACGATGCGGGTTGCGAGATAAGAGGCCCCGAGGAACGCGGGTGGGAAGAACACGAAAAAACAGTGATTAGTTTTTTGGTGGACAGAGGGCGTGAGCAGGTATGTTAGGAGAGCGCCTTCCAAGATTCGACTCTCTTGTCCACGAGGAAAGGAACTCAAAAATACGTATTTTCAACCGTTCCGCAGGTATTTTCGAGATCTGCATTAGCTGTACACTAGATCAGATCATCTCAATCGATGTACAATAAACCAGCTTCTTATGAGCCGCAATTTCAGAATACAAAGGAGACATTGCATAAAACAGCGGTTCTATTTGCGAATTTTCCATCGTTTGGATGGACTTTGACATAGGAGAGCTCAAAATAATCGTAAGCTCTCTTTACAAGAACATTGCAAAATCTAACATGGACTAATAAACAAGATATTAATATTCCGAGAAGTTCAAAATGATGCAGAGAATCTACGGCCTCTAACAGTGTTCACGCGACCTTCACTCATTAAACTTAGAGACTCTAATAAGAGGAAATAGAATGGTAAGTATTCTCCTTATCTATACCTAGCAATTCTCACGTTTTCCAACCAACAACCTCTGAAATATACGCAACACTCACTCTAGAGCGGCCTAGCGGCTTCACGCGCGGCCTACTGCTGAATTATCGTCCCCAAACCATGGATTAGCCCATAAACGCGCCATAAAAGAAGAAAATAAACATTACATGGAATATTAAGTATGTATATACATATACTGCCAAAAGCAGCACTTCTGCAAATATTTCGCGATAAAAAATACGTCTTAAAATTGCCGAAAGACAAATTGTTGCGTCATTTACTACTAGTGGCATTTTAAAACGAGGAGTGCGTACGTCTAGCACTTCTAGCCCATCAGCAAGCCTTCTAGAAGGCTGGAGGATATTGTTGGCCCGCCACGCCAAAACACGACCTTGAGGAGAGCGGGGGAGGGTGGCCTTCGAAGGCGAAAGCGAGAACATATTTTCCGCGTGCAAAAAAATTGCCCTCGAGGAGAGAGGAGTTGATTCATCCTCCATTTTAGACGTAATAACTCCGAGATAGCGACGCCGAGAATGGATTTTAAACGGAATCCGTGACTTAACAGACAACAGAGATACGACGGCCTTTTAACACTTCACGTGCTCAGGCATCGGATTCTATTTACAGACCGAGAAATGCCTTAGATTTGCGGACAGCTAAACGAAAATCAGCATCATCAGTGTAATTAATGGCTAATACTTACAATTGATTGATAAGAGACATGAAATTCGTGAGGTAAAGAGTCTTACAATACCGACGCGTTATGCTGAATGTTGGTTAAACCTTTTTCTCGGAATATACATCGAGATATACTCAAGGGGTGAGTGCGAAAGGAGCAAAACAGTCGCCTTTTTCAATAGATAAACACGCGATAGCTAAAATCTTTCGCAAACAGCCACCCATCCTTGAAAGAGTTCAAAAGAAACGGCCGTGGAGGATATTTCTGGAGAAAACTAGCGAATGACGCTTATCACGCCTTGGTTCGCCTTTGGAGACCCAGAATTGCCTTGAGTAAATCGTTCACAAACATAAGATATATCTTTTCCGTACAAATAGAACATACAATTACAGATACAGACTTTGTATTGAATCTATTCCGACACGTATGATAGGCAATTAGTAGCAGTAAGACTGAAGCACTCACTCGCCCATAAGACAAAGACAAACGTTATTTATAAATCAATACCAAGGATCCTCATTTTCTATGAGTATCAAAGGATAAAGGATCATTTAAACTATTTGATTTTAAGAGAAAATACAACAGGTCAACTTCTGTCATAGAAAATTAAGAACGTTTACGGTAGGTAAGAATCACGGCTAGGATACGTAATGGTTTAATAAGTTATTTGATACGTTCATCAAAAACATTTGAGGTGAAAAAATAAAGGATGACTGATGATAGATCTAGGTAATGCATCGTTATCAAGCCAATCATCAGAGAAAGACAAACTGTTTGAAAGAGATGGAGACAACGAATTTAGCAACAATTTTAGCGAAACACAACAGTAAACGATACCGGAAATGTTAAAATAAGAGTAGGTCGACAACTGCAACAACTGTGATTATCGCTTCAGGGTGGTCACGGACAGGAATTAAGCATTTCCGATCAGTCACAAAAGATAAAAAAAAACATCTCTAACTCTGAATATCAACTCCAGCAGCCTGGCATTTCCACGAGAGAAAGGAATCGTATGCAGTGCCACAAGGCTGATATTTCGGCCCTTCTGTCTATTCACATTAATCCTCAAAATAAAAACATGGAGCCGACAAAATAATCCTTCGCAGACGGTCCGACGCCACAGCCGGAATGCCAGACCTGAAACGATCAATCACCATCCGCATAAATAAAATGGACGAAAAACAAGGCGAAAAATAACAGGACTACGAGGCGGGAGGACAAATTCGCTTCCGAACCATCCATCAAAAGCTAGAGGGCAGAAAAAAGCAGCGCTTTCAGTGGGAATACGGGTCTCACCTTAGAACAGAACGAGCTGCATGTTCAATGGAGAGAAAGACAATTGCGCGAAACCCTTGGGGAGGACGTTGACAACGCCACCCGATGGATGAATAACCAACTAGAGGAAAGTTCCCCGACTGAAGGAAAACGGGAAAGGAAGAAAAATAAACAGGGTTCTGCAGGGAGCGCGAAGACGAGGAAAGTATATCGTATATTTTTTCCGAGAGGAAACGTCTTTCATCGAATTCTAAAATTCATGGAAACGAAATCTGAAATTGAAATTGACCAATTGCGAAAGGAAAAAAATATTCAGAAAGGTGATCATCTTGAAATCTAGAAATTTTAAGGTACAAACAAATAAACTACTGGATACTGATAGAATGGCTCATATCAAGTGAAATAAAGCAAAATTTTTTTCATGACAGGGGAAGAAAGTTGATGCTAAGCTAATTTCTTCAATTTGTACTTTATTTCTTATTCTTTAACACGTGAACTAGAAATTTTAACTAACCTAATGATATGGATAATTTGTTAAACCGGTCAAGCTAAGAATAATAACAGGAAAACGTACGCTTTTGTGAGTTCCTTTCTCGGAAATATACAAATAATTTAATTGTAAAATCTCCAGTCTACCAACTTCATCATTCCTTGAGAAAACAATACATTCCAATATTTATCTCACAGAGGTTATAATTTAAAGGTTTGAAATGAGAAATGGTCAATTAATCCCATACAATAATTATCGATTGAGTTAGAAGCTCCGTTTGTATGAATTGGCAAGCTTCTCTCGCGAATGAAACTTTTTCGGTACGATATTACTTTTAATTTGCATATTGAAAAGGTTCTAGTGCAATTATTCCAAAAGCTGATAAAACTTACGCCCCAATTCTATATTACGAATACCACAAAAACTAGATATGGCATCCCTAACTCCGATTTTTAAACCAGTAATCCTAATCTAGGGGTAAAAAACACCAAAATAAAACGGAAGGTGTCACAGCCTCGAACTTCTCTCCACTAAGATCATGAACATTCACACGACTCGGAAACTGTACCCAGACTGGAAAATCCGATTACATTGAAGCTTGCAAAAGCGATGAATACCGAAAAATCCGTCGCGCTGAAACGCCTTGAGGTGAAAAGGTGAACTAAAGAAAACTCCGCAGACGGACTTCCTTCATTCGCGAGCATCTTTTGTGTTTGCGAAAATAAACAGACGGCGTCGGGATTTAAAGAGACAAAAAAGAGAGACGGCGGCAAAACGTCCTTCTAGGCGATACGTCGTCCCACTGCGCATGCGCGAAAAATTCGCACCTGGACGCCGACGGAGTTTTCGGTACGGTACGAGCCACTCCAGAATACGGCGTATCTCTTTGTTCCTTTTTCCGAGAGGCTAAAAGGGAAAGTACAAAGGGATTTGGGTCTCCCTTCCTTCCAAACTTCGGCGTCGAAGAAAAGCGACGCAAAAGTTTTCCGGGAATCTCCATGACAATGAGTCCGACCCCGGGATCCCCATTTCCGCTCCTATTGTCGCCTTTCGCACACTCGATCCGATTTCGCACGCACAGAATATTGGCCTTCTTGGAAAGAGACCGAAGCGCGAACCCTCCGAGAAAACTTTTCCGACCGTTCTTCAACTGTCTTCGGAGGGATAATATATGTGAACACGCCTGTCTTGGCGTCTGCGAAATATATCTCCCCGAACGAAAGAAAGTAGTGCAGAATGACAGTTGACTTACGACTATGCACTCCCTAAAGATAAGTGACTTTCAAGAAGTAAAAATCGTAAGCGTCGACTTTTTCTTTTCCCCTAAAATTTCAACCAAAGATAATTGTTAGGACTTTGCTTCTTGGGAGAGAATGGGAAACAAGCTTTAACAAATTTCTTCACACTTAATAGTACAAAAATTATGACCGTTTCCGTAGCATAGGGTGAAAAGATCAGGTGATGATAATTTGCAGCAAAAGTAGTTGTGATTTGAATAATACTGTATTTTGCTAACGGCGAATATTGTTCCGTAAGGTTACAACTGTGGAAATTTACCTTGTTAAATTGTTCATTCCCCTCCACTTGTAAAAGTATTCTCGATATCAATTTCTATACTTAATCGCTACACTAGTTCAAGGAATCGTTCCTCCTCTAATTTGCTAGTCTAAATTGAAACATCTTTGGTAGACATCCCGACCACTTCACTAATTACAACTTTATCTATATTATGTATAGTTAACATACAAATGATAAATCGAAACTTGCAATATTATTAGTTATAGGCGTTCATGCCAATTTTTAAGTTTCTAGTGCTGATATCAATAACATAGTTTACGTATGATATACTAATCGTAATATAGTCTATTTAATAGATGCACCATCGCAATTGCTTCATAAATATATATTTTTTAAAAGTATATGTAATTGTATATTTATATGCTTATAAATATAAAATTTCATATATAATATATTGCAATTACAACAATAAAACAGCCCTTTACGTTTCCATGGGAACCTTCGTTTCTCAAAAGTAGACAGCTTGGCAGCCTTCATAGCATATAAAAAACGTCGAAAATGATTCTCATCCAATTGGTTCTTCATCCATAAAATATCAAACGAGAACCGGCGATATACTCATTCGCTCCGAAAGAACGAAAATCAAAAATCCGATTGTTCGGGGGTGCGTCTCCCCTTCGGATGAATCCTTTGTCCTCGTCCACCGAATCTCTCGACATCGAGTTAATGAACGAATTCCGAACCTGAAACGCCGCCGCATTCGGAGGAAACTGGTGTGATTAATGCAATTGCGCGTGTTTCTCGAGATGCGGCGTGGCTTCGATAAATGCCGAATTCGGCTCATTAAATCGGATCTCATTCGTGAATTGAGGGAATGAAAGGGGCCGGTATTCCTCAGATATCCCATTTACTTTCATCCGAAAGCGCCTCAGTTACTCCCGAATAATCCGTATTGTCTCCTTTCCAACCAAACGGCTACCTTGGAAGATCAAGCACTAAACCCAAGGAAGAGGGAATTGTTGCATGTACCGGATTACCCGCTTTGAGACTCAACCGCGATCCACATGAGCCTCAGAAGAAGACCACTGAAGTGCAATTTATTGTTCTTGCTACAGAGATGCTGCAGACAGAAGATAAACAATACAAAAAACGCAGTCCTTCCGTAAAACATGCTAAAATACGTAACTTACCAAATGTATGGAATCAAATACATTATTCCCTTACGATTGCAGTTTGTAACATCCAAAATGCGGTAGTGACTCACCTGGAAAGAAAATAAAACAATTTTAATTGAGAAAATTTTATTTTATTGAAACAAATTTAAAGAATCTAAGATTAAAACGATACAGGGGAAAATACAGAGCGAGAACCTCAATAAAACAAAACATTTGGACAACGTGGAATCCTTGATAACAGCAAACAGAACCTCAAGCTTAAATAGCGACAGGGACACTAAGTGAATCAGTTGTTACTTCTTAATACAAACAAAATAAAATAAGCGAAATATATCTGATCTCAAAGTTACTCAACATTTTTTCCTGATTTTCTTGTCTCTACATGTTTCTTGAGAATCAAAATTTTAACTATTTAATTTTTTTATGCTCGAATTAAAAAATTGTTTCCTAGTTAATTTAAGTAACGAGTTTTTACAATTAGGTAATTTTACTAAAATTCTGACGAATCTACAAATAAGCACAATGAATTATAATTGTCAACGGCCTGCTTAACTTAAAGATTGTGGCTAGTAATACGATGAAACTGTTGAAATATCAGTTGAAAGTTAACTGAATAACTTCACAAAAAATAACAACAGTAATAAGATTTTTTTAGTTTTCATAAATTCGTTTATAAAACCTTCACTTCACCTTATAAAGATTTCACGTACTTGTTCAAAGTACTTGTAGGATATAAGGGCGTTTAAATCCCTTCTACAACATCCAAGCATTATCTCAACCCTAGTAATTGGAGTATATCAATGTTGAAACGTTGAAGGAAGTGTCCACCAGCCGCTATTCCCTTTCCCGTTACTCCTGGTCCTTCCACCCAACAGCAACAGGTTCTACTCCCGTAGGGAATTCAAAGCGCACATCTCATCTTGCTTACGAAAAAATCTCAAGTCTTAATCTCAGTAATCCTGCCATTTTACTATCAAGTCATTATAAATTTTAATTTTCTTTTTAAATACGAGGAATATTAGTATTTTAATTAATTAAATAAATATAAATATTGCCAACAACAATCTCCATAGTATTCTAAAAGACTATCGAAGTAAAACCTTATTCTCTTCAGATAAAGTGAGGAGCAAGGATATTATGGAAAAAGAGGCAACTCTACGTGATAAGATTTCATTTAAAAACATTTCTCTTCGAAAATTAGCAAACAAAGTCATTACTATTTAAATCGTAATCTCAACTCGCTAAATTAAATTTAAGAGAGCCATACTTTAATTACACATCTCAAGGGCAAAACCAGCCGGCGAAGATGTTTCTGGCCTAAATCATTACTAATCATAAAAAGTCGAGCTTGTATAAATTACACATGACTTTTAACTAGCGTTACCATATTTATAAACGAAGTATTAAGCCTTAAATATATTATAGGTATTGAAGTAGAAAAACACTTATAGTAAAATTAAAATAATAGTAGTAAAATAGTAAAAAGTAATGGTTTAAATATACACAATTTGGGCTGCGGACCCCACATCTGGCCCATCGACTTAAGTTCCATAAGAGCACTATTGTTTCCTGTCGCCCACCAAAATACTCCCGAAAATCCCTCAAGAGAATCAATTTCGCCCTCCTCCGCACTGGAGCAAATGACATCTCCATATCCGAAATACGGCAATAATTCCTCATCCGAATCACGTCTAGAGCACGCGCGATGCATATGAACCCCGGAGTCGAATGGGGCACGTCTCGATCCGCTCGTGCGCTGCTCCACGCAAATGACGGGGGAGGAATGAGAAAAAGGGGGAGTGAAGCAGAATTTAGTTATGTCGGCACTTTCCGCGTTCCTTACGTCGATGTCGTCAACACGTCTGCGAGGGAAATACACGCCCACAATCTTCCGCAATTGCCTCCCCCACATTCCCTCTGATTCTGGGGATACGTCCCTATTTTCGAAAATATTTTTTGATCCACCCTCATCCGGCTTGCTTATAGGTGAAGCATAAGACAGCGATATAATGTTAAAATTGTATCAAGGTTCTCAAGGAGTATAATTATCTGATTACTTATAGTTTTTGTTTAGACTTTAATCCAATGGAACAAGTATTATACTGACATTTAGGTCAATATACGAGAAAGATTTTGCCAGCGATCTATTGGCCCACACGTAAAGTGTATAAGAATCCTTAAACAAAGAAAGAGAGAAAAACGTGTCATTGTGATTTTGTTTAGTATAATAACTATCATCATAAAATTATTTTCCGAATAAATCCGTCACTCATGCTTCCCCAGGATTATTAGTTCTTGTAGATCATCAATTACGATGATAATGATTACATTTTTATCTTTGGCTAACTTTGAGAAACACAAGTAATTCACCTTCAAAATAAAATTGGGACCCGATTCAGAAGATTGAAAATTACTAGACAGCTGAACAAACGCGACAAAATAAGACTATTTAGAACAAAACAAAGAATAACGATCCAATATTTGGATCGACACTAAATTTCTTCACAAAATGGCGGTTATTTTTATAGTTATATGCTGTTGATTTATTTTTAGGGATAATTTAGTATTGAAATCCGTTTCTATATTGAGTAGACTGGCTAATTCACTCTACGTGAAAATTTAATTGAACCAATAAAAATAATTAATTTTTTCTACAAATTAACATTTGCTAAATAATTACATACATCAATAATCGATTTTGAATCATCCTACATCCCCATGTGCATGAAACTAAAAGTATCAAGTACCTTTACACGAAATGCGTGTTCCGTTTCATTCACTCAAGTATATCTGTCCGTTTACGGCCTATGCACGTGTCTGACGTAAGACAGGCTTGTAAAGTCTCAATCTCGACGTCCATCCCTCCTCTTTCGCACTTTTCTTCCGCTTATTTTCCCAACCATTATCCCAGCCCCTCATCCCTTCCACCCCACTTCCCCCTCTTCCATTCAAAGGACTCCCAAGACGAATTATAATTCTGCAAAATGGTAAATGGCGCCCGAGGAGAAAATGAAAAAGCCGATAAAGTAATTTTTCGAGGGTAAAATGGGATTATTGAAGGGAGAAGTGATTGAAGGGAGATATGAATTAAGTCGAGGAGAAAAAGATTACCCTAAGTCGATTCGTCGTCCCCTGAGGAATTTTCCAGCCGCCTTCGGATATAATCTCTCTTTATGTTCGCTTATGCTTATAGATAATTTCTCCATTGGAATTAGAAGGGGAATTTGCCGGCAGATTGCTTCAGCAGCCTCAGAGGGTAGAATAATAGGGTCGGGGAATAGGAAAATCGGGAGAGGTGGGTGGAGAAGAATTTTTTTTTAAAGCGAGAGAATATTGCTATGCTTCCAAAATAAGCCATTACTTCCCAACCTCTAATATCCCAAGCATAATTAATAATAACTTAAAAATGGACCATTAATCTTGCGGGTGACTGATTTCAAATTGAAAATGAGCTCCACGATTATTATTATTATTATATATAACTAGTAATTTTCATTTTTAATATTTATTAAAGGTTATTAGATTTATATTTTAAAGATTTAATTTCTGTTGTTTACTACAATTTATTATTTTAAAGGATTATGGAAATATTGTAAAAGTAAAAACACCATTTTATTGAAAATTTCAATATATGTACCAAGAAAATATTTTTGAACCTGCAATACATATTCTTAACAAAAGACAAAATGCCTCTCCGGAACATACACAAGATTATGTAAGCTTCTGATATTACGCGGCACACCACTTTGCGGGTCACCGTTTTGGAAGCACTGTAAAACATACAATTCTAAGATTACACTATCCTATCGTATACTTGTAAATATCAAAATATGACTCCTAAGAAAGATGTAACATTAAAAACAAGCTGACGAGTAACGTTGATGTAATTTTATACCCTGCAAGATAGCAAGTTAGCAGAAACTGCGATGTGCGAATTCTGAAAATGCCAACGTGATGTTTCAAGAAAGAAATCTTAAGCAAAACATAACACTATGCTGTGGTAGCAAGTTGTATACCATACAAATGTTAGCATAAATATGATTGTTAATGATAAAAATTAGATTACTAAAAATCAGATGATAGCCTCACGAGAAAGAGTATTAGATCTCGTCAGCACCAAGAGCTCTGATAGAAATCTAATAATTACATCCATTTACCATAAGAAAACTGAAACATAGATGTATTTCTTAAAATTAAAAAAACAAGATAGGAAATAAAAAACTTTTCGAATTCTCCAATGAATAGTGATCATACAGAACCTCAAGTATTATCTTCATTTTGAATTACTATTTTCGATCAGATTTCATTCGTAAATAAACTATTACGGTAAAAATACGTTGTTTCTGATAGACCTTATGAAAAAGTCACACGGATAACGCTAAAATAACGCTAATAACACGATAACGCTCTAAAAGATCTCGGAATCCCCTTAACTGTAGAAGCAATAGGGATTTAAAGTAGTAGCTCCCTATTTTGGTCACATTTATAGTCGTATACAACAGAATAAGGAGCCTAAATTACAGTTTAGGCCGAGCAATTCTTACTTTATCAGCAGAAGCAGAAAGGGAAACCCTCCGACCCGCAATTTCATCCACGTGGACATTTTCCGAACGGAACACCCATCCCCGCAGATAAAGTAATTTTCCAAGCGGATACGTCCCCTTTCTCTCCCCAAATAATCCCCAACACGTAGAGATAACGACACACTCCAATAATATAAAAACCGATGATAACCACCATCCGAAAAAATAACACCCATAAAAAATCTTTTCAGCAAGACGCCAGACAATGGGAGGGATAACAGTCCCATAAACACGCACGCAGAATTACAGGACCACGCTCCTGCAACGATATCGCACGCAGGGCGTGAAATAGTTATCGCCGACCTTTTTTCACGCGGAAAAAAGTCGACAATGACTATGGAGTGGTCCTGACGAGGCCCGACACCTACCAGACACACAGACCCAAATATACGGCGCTGAAGAGAGGCATCACGTACTTGGCCCCATTACATCCCCCATCAAAAACCTCCCTTACATAAAAGGGGGGTTAGGCCGCGTTAGGATTTTTACGAGCTCGTAAAAGTCTCCGGAGTTTGTGCGGGGGGCGATGTTTAGTACCTTGACGAAGCATTAGTCGCGTGGCCGAATAATGGAAGGGTCCTACGATCGGGTGGGGCCCTTGGATGGAAAGGTCATGGGGTCGGATGCAGCCACCTGACGGAGTAACGCAGACTGCGTTCCCGTGGATGGCGCGTCGGAACGCCGTTTGTCCACTGTCATCTTTTTGTCTCTCGCTTCCTCAGTGAAATATGGACACGATTTCGATGAATCAGAGTGTGCGAGGCGATGAGCAACTTATTACGCCTCTCCGAGATTATTTCGTACGACGATCACGTTTTCGACGAATTGGTATGCATTATTGCGTGGCATCTTGAACACGTTAGGTATGCGAGAATAGTTTTGGAATCTTCGGATGATTAGGAATTCGTGGCTTCCCCACGGCCTTGTCTCTTCCCTTTAGGTGCATCATTGCTCCCTATGGTAGAACTGATAAGTACGGGCCACGACTTATAGCGATATCTCGCATATTTTGGATGTCATCTACCGCCTCTCATGAAAATTTTTCACGCACAATGATTGTGATATGATGATTAAGTTCCAAATAAATCTGCTCTGTTAAAGAATATTGCCAAAAATGTACAATGTATAATATAATGTATAAATCTATTATATTGTGACAATGTAATATAAATGAAATGCATTACTGCAGAGGAGCTTATCAAGTATAATTAAGTATTAATAAAAAATTTACTTCTACGTCAATGAAGTTATGTGATACAGCGGAGAAAGAATAACCGAATATCATATTTCAGATCTGTTTATCGATAACAACAGGCAGGAGAAAACCACGCCTCTTCATATGAGACTATAAGCGATTAGGCTATAAACCTCTGCCATTAACAGGGAATAACGACTAACTCACTCAATATAAAGTCACCATTCATGGATTCATTACACTGGTATCTTTTTATCTTCCTTCAATATTAACCGAGATAAATCATTCTCAACTAATCTAGATCTCACCAACCGATACCAAAATAATATCATCAACGTCTGTAAGACCGAAAGCAGTTCCGTAAATTTATGGAGCGTTTCCAACAAGTTCATAGCTCATTACTGTTCATAGAACGCTATTCTTACGCATTTATGTCGTAGGCGTGGATTAATCAAGACTTTTCATTATTACTCGTAACATTATTGGTTTACTATAATTTGAAATTAACACAGACTAGATAAAGCTTGACCCTGTAAATAATGCAAGCCCCTTGTGTATATGGATTTTAGTGGAGAGTAAACGCTGGCAATAATACCATAATTTCAAGAGTTAGCAGCCTTGACCTGCTAACTTCCAAGGTTGAATCGCTAAGAAAGGGAAACTACTATTATTAGCAGTCAATTAAATGTGATGAGAGAGTAATTCGGTTTGATGCGCAATGCCGCCGCATTCACAGCCAACTTTTCCTAAAGAAAAAGCATGTCAAGCCTTAATCCCAGATAAAGAAGAAGCTGTCGATCGGCAAATTCAAAATTAAAGCCTCGCGAATCATCGCGCAAATCCATCCAAGCCGATACAGCTCCTCAGCCTCAATTTTCGCGATTCATCAGCTGCTGAGACAAAAAAAAATGCTCGCCAACCTTGCACGCAGAAAAGCAGGTGCTAAGGTCGCGAAAGCCTCGGTCGGGTGGGTCGATGATACGGCCGATTCGCGGGGCCATTTTCGGTCTCGTCCTTGGGGCCCGGCGTGGGACAAAATACGCGACTGTCCATAAAGGGGGGCGAAGACGTCATCCGTGGGAAGTTTACAAAGAAGAGTGGGCGTCCTTTTAAAAATCGGATTAAATCTCCGAAACTAAGGCTGCGGAGAGGCGGCAAACTCGGCCCCGTCGACGATCTTCCATTATTCTGCTAACGAGGACGAAAGGGGGGGAGGGGCGCTCATATTCTAGCTTGATTGATGTCATTGCCACCACCGTCGCGATACGATATATCGATCGGCCTCGAATCGATAAGTCTCGCATGCCGGAGCGACGAACTTTTTAAAGCTTTTAAAGGGACGCCCTCGAGACGCGACTTCGTTTTCGTTTGCGTAAAATCTCCCGCGTTCAGAAGAGACACTTCTTGAGGTATCTCTTGAGATCGGAGGTACTCAACATTACCATAAGCGACTCCCATTCCAGCGCAGTACTTCCCTGCAAGCTTATACACCAGGGTAAGGGAGTTACGATTTAACAGTCTAGGATGATATAATTATCGCTCTTAATTAAAGTTATTATTTACCGAATTTCCATTTTTGCAAGATAATTCCTTTGCTGATTAGCACAGTCCGCTATCATTTATCAAGGAATACAAAAATGCACGATTCATCAACCAAAGCAAAATTCTCGAATTCAAGAGAAAATCGCAAACTAAGCCATTTGGAGGATTATTTTGAGAATTGTCGCAACTACACTACGATTTAAAGCAAATAACCGGGAACTACTATTTTAGATTAATAGATAAAAATGAAGGGTTAAAAAATATTTTTCATGGGATGTAGACGGTAATATACGTCGTAAATTGAAATTAGATAACGCGAAAGTTGCAACCACATCGTTAAAATTTCTCGTTGATAGTTAATTTTCTTCTGTTGCAAAAATTAAGAATTCAAAATGTATAAATGAAGCTTTTTGTACATTTTTTATTATATTTTTTTATGGTTTCAAAGTTGAGATCCCATAATACGATGAAAAATCGGAGTTATTCATACATTCATCTGTTATTTTATTAGATGGTATACATCCATTTTCATTGTGCATAATATTTAGGAATTATCTTATTTTATAATGGGATTACGTTAGGAAAAGATTAACATTTTCCGTTACACAAGTAAAGTTCTACAATACAAATAAGGATATGATCAAGAACTTATGGCAAGGATTTCCAGCATAGAAGCGTAACCTTTTTTTTATGGATTATTTTAAGTACAATTTATTGACCGGAAGAAAATATTCAGAGAATCTCAGACTCAAATCACAACAAAATGCCGCCTCGGCCCACGTGAGTCCCTCATTTATGGTGTACGGGAACTCGCCATAGCAGAGAGAAACGTGCGCACAAAACAAGCGACCGCTAAATTTAACACCTTCCAACAACCCTCAAATTACGACGAGAACGTAAGTGGGGAAGACGACGTTAAAGGAATCCGTGGACGGAAATCGAATAAGAAAAATTGGAGCGAAAAACGGAATAAAAGATGAACGGAGGCGAAAAAGAGCGCAATTTTCGTTCCGAGAGCGGCGGGAAATGAAGGCGACGCGGAAAGAAAAACGAAGACGGGGAAGGAGGAGAGAGGGGGGACAAAGAGGGGGGAGAGATAAAATTCGCGGACGCGGCATCTCTCCCAAGGTCACGGTCGCGGCATCCGATGTTGCCAACTCCTCCTCCGTACGCGGAGATATGTCTGACACGTCACTAAATGCTAATAATCACCATGGAAACCATAAACACCCAGCGTCTCTGGACCAAAGGAGTCACATTCAAAAGGAAAAGTTATAAAATTCGAGAAATAAGAGCCCATGAGGCGCAAAATAACTGGTGAGGATCATATTAATGGGATATTAAACATTGATCAACTCTTTCTGCGGTCTAAACTGGGAACATGGGGAAGAAATTGAAAAAAAAAGAAAACCGCATTATATAATTACTTAAAATTAAACCAGTTGTGCAAGCTGTATCTAAGTATCTAACATTCAGTACCTTAGGCTGGATATATACTTTCTAATGATATATAATACAATTTATAATGATATGTAACAACTATAGATTATAAAATCTAGACATCAATTCCATCGTGATTTAATCCATAGAGTTGTATAGCATCTCAGTTAGATTTAAAACTTATTTTTGCTATTAAATATGGAGATATGAGCATTCAGACGGGCTCAGTGACAGTGGTAAGTAACTCAGTAACAGTGATATCGGTGATCTCAACGATATATCCTCTTGGACCAAAGGTATAAAGAAGCAAGGAGCATATTTACCAAACTTAAAAGAAAAAATTATTGAAAAATATACACGAAACAATATCTTTATGTAGAAGAATATATCTCGTCAAAGCCTGGATTAGTGCGATCAACTTTTGTCACTAATGAAAAAATACTTACATTCAAATGTAAAATTCTGTTTCTACTAAGACATTTCAAGGGCAAAAACACGTTTATAAACAATTCTTCCTTTCTCATCAAACTTATTAATGATCATAATATTACGGCATGTTTTGAAGTATAACTCTAATATTTCCCTAAATACCCCGTGTGCTACGAACATGGCTGAATTATTATCAACCTAAAAAAGTGTTCGATAAAGATAAACACGCACCTACTCCGGAGAGGAAGGCAAAATTGCATAACGAAAGCGGCGGAAAAATAGCGTTTGGAAAAAAGGCTGGAGAGCGAAGAAAAAGAAGACGGGATGTTGTGCAACTCGCGACGTTGCATTCCTGAGGAAATGGCGGGAAAGTGCATGAGGAAAAAGTGCACGGACGAGAGGTGAGGCTCTGAGGAGATGGGGCGTGCATTTCTCACTAGCAAGGCAATACGCATATGAAACAATCACCTATACAACAATAACTGCCAATAAAAACAAGAGGTAAGTGTAGTCGCAATACGTATAGAATTGTATATTATTGTATATAATATTATTGAAAATTCAGAACGATTCACTTTACATAATCTAAAGATATGTCTTGATATTCAGTGTTCGATTTCCTAATAATACTTTTATGTGACAAGAAATTTTGTCGCTTGGAAAATAAACATGGGCTAAGAAGGCGGTTACATTAAAATAAAAAAGTATATATTGCTAATATTCGTTGAAATATTTAAGATACATATTGCTATGAATGAAATATGAAGAACGAATTTTTAGAAATTGATTTAAAGCATTAAGTAACATTGCACTTTAGAATATCAATAATCGTAAAGCAATGGCTGTCTAAGTTAATACTATTAAACGTATTAACTATAACCAAAAGGCTTTTAATTGTTTCTTCCATTTATGCACGACAAATATATCAACAAACTCTGTAGATTGTTGATGCAATGGGTTATATTAATTGAAACAACTATTGGTTTCACCATTCTCAATATTGTTAAAAATCAACGAAAATAATGGCAAATGTTAATTAATAAAATCACTGAATATTACAGGTACATTGATACTGCAATGAATTAACTCCGGATAGACCTTCGTCCCCTAGTCTGCTCTCAATGCCAAAGACGCGGAGAAGACGCACTAAGAATACATATCCAAGGAGACCGTTCGTCTTGTGATGCACCGCCACTATGATATAAGGGCGCGAACAATATCGCGGCATTTCACGGTCGGATGGAGGCCGCGGCGGCTGGTGGCGCCACCAGACGATAGACTTCGGAAACGTGAGTGACGCTGCATTCCGATGTGGAAAAAAAGATAGCGCAGAAGTATGCGATCGGTACGCCTGGGATTCGAACGGAGGCCCGGAGAAACATTTTATACGTGTCTGGAGAGAGAGCGCCACGGTTTTATTCGTGGCTGGAATGCGACGAGGAAAACCGACTCGAAACCAAAATAAAAACGGGCACGAGATGGCATGTCTTCCTGGTTGTAAACAATCGAGTGACACCGCAATGCCACGACTCAATCCGGAAAAGTAAAAATGCGCGTTTGGCAATGAAATATTAGGACTGAATATGGGCGCACGTATGATAAGAATTTATAAAAAAATACGGGAGTGCATGATTGATTCTGAGGATAACAGGGAAAGGGAAGAAAGGAGTCTATGGTGAATGAAAGGAGTGCAAGCTTCAGACGGATAGTTACGTGAATAACAAAAGTTCAAGTTTGAAAAAATTATACAGACACTGTTTCTGAGTGAACAAGTTCAAATTCGAACGAGTTAAAAGATAATTACCACTTTCAGAAAAGCAACAATGAGTTCTGATATTTCTATATTATATATTTAATTACTATCGAAAGATTACAACTTGAAAATAGTTTCAGGAGCAAATAGCAGTACACGAGCTAAAAAGAATAATATACTGCACGAAAAGATATGCGAATATCCATTCACTTTAAATTGATGAGCAAATACGAGCAAAATATAAAAATATGCCAGTACCAAAGTATTTTTGCAATTATAAAACGGCAAGAAGGTTGCATATACTGAGAACCTCTAACATAGAAATGTTAATCAACCTTCACTCACAAAAAGCGCCAATTTTGCAAACGATACCAACGAGCAAAACCAGAGGTTGAACCTTACACAGAAAACCCACGGATTATGATACATCCAGAGAAGAAAATCGTCCAAATCTTTAAATTTAAACATTCTCATTTCACAGGTAAGGAATAAACTTTACAAGATCAGCTTATCTAAATGGAAAACAGAACAAGGGAAGGAAACAAAGCTAAGACGGTGACGAAAGCAAAGTAGAGACGCGAAAGACTTTTCCCGCCAAGTGGCGTCATCACCTGAGAGAAGTTGAAAAGAGGAGAAAAAAGTCCACTCGAAGGAGAGACGAAAAAAGGGAAAGAGGAATGCAGCGCTAAAAAAGAGCGATGCCCGTTGGAGAGGCGGTGAAAGGGGATGAACAACTAGAGACGGCTAGGAGTGAGCAACGGCTGCATTGACGCTTTGAAAATATCCACGTGGAAATTCGTCCCTTGGGAATTTTCCCTTCTAGAAGAAACTGGGGAACACAATAGGAGTCTGCCATATAAAACCGTCTGCGCTTCGTGTAACAACACCCTTAGCATAGGGGAAGAACTAATGATCACTCTCATAAAGAATTCAGTATTACAAAATATAAATATAATATCGAAACGAATGCAGTTGTAAAGTTTGCTCTTCCTATATTTCCCTCATATAAAATTGAACATTTGAAGATGCAACATCTATTTATATACTCGCGGATTCTTAATTTATTTTACATCACTTAATTTACTTAGTAATTTAAGAAAAGACTGATTGAATATACACTAGATCATGAATAAAGTAAAGTTCAAATCGAAAAGATTTCAATAAATATTAATAATAACCGACTGCACTGAAATATATACGCCATTCCCAGGGTGTTTGTTGCAAACGATCAAGGTATTGAAGTTGGCTAATCAAATCCTCAATCATATTATCATGCTAGTTTTCAGTACATAAACAGGGGACAGAATATATTTTTATATTATTTAATCACGTTAAGTACAGAATTTGATCAAATTTCACTTGATATGATGAAATTAGATAATCATTTCATTCATCGTCTAGTTAAAATCGACAACTAAACTCTTTCTTTAATTAATTTATTACATTTAGTACAGAATTTGATCAAATCTTACTTTATATGACTAAATTTTATAATTCTCATTCATCGTCTAACTAGAAATCCATAAACAAAGGCACAAAATACGCTAATAACGACTAAAGGCAACAAAACAACACACAAAACACATGAAAGACCTTTTCATCAATCGAGAGCCCTTTTTGAATGGCTGAATTACACCAGACGAAACACACGGCGTAAGAAATTCTTTCAACGAAAAAACCCTCGGGGGAAAAACGCTCCTTTGGAGAAGATCTTAAATACGTCTTGAAGACCCTCTACACAACTTGCAAAATAAATCGCCGTCAGTGGCTCCTCAGACATCAGAGGGAAGAACACAAAGGCATCAAAACGATAACCCGAGAACGTCCCACCTCGACGTGCTAAAAAACGAGCATCGTTTGAAGGCGGCAGTGAAAGAGGAAGAAAAGTTGCGAAAAAATATTTCGGTTGGTGTGATGGCTTTGAAGGAAGCCGGCAACGCTGCACTCTCTCTCCAACGGACAAGGTGAAGGAGAAATGCACTGACATAATACTATCGGCGGAGGATTATTCTTGCTTCGGGATGTTCTTGAGCTGATTCCAATAGCGCGGAATATACATTTGCATCGGCGAATAGAAGCGGAGTCTATTAACAACTACCTCTCTATGTATCTCCAGTTCATTAGAATCTTTTTCAGCAGTAAAAACGACCAAAACCATCTGATCTAAGGACCATTTCTTCTCGATATAAACTAAATGTTGAAGGCTATGATAAAGAGAATGAAAGGAACTATGTACGCTTCTAGAGAATGATATTTAATAAGATATTAAAGTTCACTAAAAAGATATTTCAAATTGTTCTATAGTAGTATAAGAAATGTTATTTTTTTTTCTTTTTCGATATTTTTCCAAGTTCACGCTCGTTGTTAAATGGAATCATAATATCATATATTTCGTCAATAAAATCTGTATAGCTCAATTTAAAAAAAATCTCCAATCTTAAATCTGATGTTCCTAAACTCTGGCAATCGCTTCAACGGATGGACATAATCATAATTATCATATCATAATTATTATGCAACCCTCCACCAGCGATTCGATAACTCTAGTGCAGGTTCATTTATACTCATGTATTATGGTTTGATGGAAAAAATATCTTGCCTAACCTTGCTGATAGGGACTCCCACAGAGTCAGAGTTTTGTATCAATAAATCAAGTGAAGACCCCTTAAATCAGACAACCCGCCTATCTTCTAAGTATTGCGTTTTTAGGCAATGCTAATTTTACGGATACTTCTCACATCTGATAATTTGCAATTTAGATGTGATAGCGATACTCGCAATTCGATGTTCGGTGAATTACACCTATTTCATCAACATAATTTCTTCGAAACCTTTGGCAACACTATACGTCAATTTTTACGATGGTTACTTTCATAATGAAATGCTTTAACAAAAAAAATAGGATTTACAATTAAATATATAATTAAAGCTACGAATGCAAGAAGATTTTAGGTCCATACTATGAAGTCTTAACAGCCTATATTCTACTAGTCCACAAAACTAAGTTTAAGTCGAAACGGGTAACGTTAACGGGAAATAGTATAAGGAAGACAATTAATTATACTAATTAAACATACGAATACTTTCTTCTGAAATTTAAACTGAGTTATAAAATCATGCTTTCTAGTGTGTTAATTCAGCGGCACTGTATCCTGGGAGCTAACATGGTGATACATCTTGGAAGAAAAATCTGTCGAGTTGAGTTCAAAGTTTTTGCAATGTACGTGAAATTAACGCCATTCCGTGTAAATCCACACCACAAAAACAATCCTAACGCAGTGCATTACCCAGTTTGGGAATATTGGCAAGCTTCAAAATAATGTCTACAACAGATTGATCATCACGCCAACCCAGAAAGACGACAAAACTTGCAAAAGGCCGCAAATTTCAAACTTGGTTTTACCGCCACGCAGCTAAATAAACACGCGGGAAAGGTACGCGACGGGGGAGAGACGTGGCGGCACGAAGGTATGCGCGCATAGGTGAAGGAACCAACGTCCTTCATTGGACGTCCTCCCTTGCCTCAGGGTGAACGAGTGTGAGACACTGTCCCACACTTAGCTCGCACGCCTACAGCGTCTACCCCACCACCCTCTTCCGCTCGCTGCAAAAACGAACACTGGAAAAAAGCGTCTCTGCTAAACGGAGCTCATCTGCATGCCTTCCACTTAATTGCAACTTCTAACCCTGTGTGGTGTACCAACGCTCGTCGGACGATTAGATACCCTTACTAACTTGCTTCATTTGTAGACCTCTGTCTCGACTTATAAATATCTATTATGCATTAATTTGGCTTACTGTCGATCTGATTAAACTTACAAAAATTAAAAATCTATTAAAATGCTTCATTGACAACTAGTGTACCTTCTGTACCAACTCGCAATAATCTACCATATTATTTATTTGCGAATTTGTTAATTTTGGTTCAACTTAGAAAATTGAGTTACTTATTAATTTGCTAAATTGTTGACTTGTATGAAGTTTAAAACATTTTCAAAAGTTTTGTTTGCTTGTATAATAAATTACTGAAGGTTTACACATATATTCCATCATCATTATTCATTATCAGTACATAAAATATAATTCAATTGAAATTCTCTTCCTATCATTATTCCCCTTTCCAGTACACTGTTTTCTACTCATAAGCATGCCTAATACACTATTTAAACATTCCTCTGCTTTAAAATGAAGTTAACAAATAGAAACAAATCGCCACTGCAGTATGTTTTCGGAAAGTAGTTAAATTCAAGAATGGTTTTTATTTGAAAGGAAATCTTCTTCCCACGACTTACCCGTCTTATAAAAGTCTCAGCCTGTAAGTGTGAAACTAAAGATTAAATTCTATTTTAATGCGAGACCAAAAACATTAAGAAGGACGCGAAAATTACTATATAGTCTTGCCTTTCCTAACTTCCTAGGATGGCTCCAAGGGATGGAAAAGTTAATTGTACTGTTTACTTACTCAATATTCGCATCATCGACATATTTTCCTAACAATCGATATTCAAGGGTCCAGTAAGTGGTGGAATGGGCTTACCTGAAAGTAAAAGAGAAACAACTTTAAGTAACTCATTAAAAAAATCAAAAAGAAAAAATCGATATATAAGACGGACATATTTATAAAATTTTCCCTAAGGTTTTAGATGGCTTATTTTACTTAAAAGACGTCAGAAATACAAAATGGAACGGACTGAAAAAGTTAAGCAAAAAGTTAATCAACCCAACTCTTCCAATCGCGTTGGTAACAAAATAAAGGGATACCAATATGAATTCTGAGCGAGAATGCTGAACACGATACTATGTCACAACCAGATTGCGCTCGTGATGAAACTCCTATAAGGAGATATAAATAGAAATGTGTACAATGTTGCGAGATTATGATTATGGCCTCACATTCAATCTCAGAGTCTCGCATTTCAGATAACAACTGTGGATACTTGAAAAGATAGAAGCAATTAGCAACCAATCAGGAAGAACATGATAACATGGCACATTCATTGTATCGTAAATCCCCATGCACACAGCGAGCCTTACTTCCTCTTAATTCAAATTAGTATAATCCCTTATTAAAACACAAACAGAATATTTGTCACCGGAAAAATGTTTCAATTATAATTAGTCATTTAAGAAATACCCCCTCATGAAATAAAGGATATGATCAATGATATATATCAATAATTCCAAAGAAATACATGTATAAGCTAGGACATAAATGGTGGTATTATAGGAGCATACATCCCCTTATCCTCCTCAGTCCCAACAATTGATTGAACAATTTTATTTATTTTTTTTCGATTATTGAGTAGTTATTGGTTTAAATTATGCAAAATATTGCAAATAAAAATTACGAATAAGCCCATTTATATTTTACAGCATGTAGCATATATGCTACATCAGGACTCAAGCAGGACATTTATTTGCGTATGTACGATCTTAGGTCAATAATAGGTAGGTTTTTTAAAAGGAAAATAACAAAGAGGTACAAAATACTATGAACACATGAAACATTTATTAAACCTTTTCTATAATATAAAGAATTTTTCTTAAGTTATAACGCCTTTTTCGTAGTTATTTTTTGTGAAATGTTTCTTTTTCCGTGAAACATAGGAAAACTTTTTCACGCCAGATAATCCAGGTGCAGAAGATGAAGCTTGTCCAAAACTGACATTAGGTTGGAAACTAGAAATTAGAGAGATACTATTCAATATTTTTAATCTTATCTAACGTATTCCATAATAACTCTCTCAGACAACAGTAGCAACTAACTCGTTTTTATGTCTCCAAACCATTTTCCTCCGCTGAATCTCAGCAAGAGGGATGGAATCGTCTTCAGATTCTGAAGAACTTTCGTCGAACACTGGAGTTATTGGGCGAACTGTAAGGTCCTCTTCATCATCTTCCCCAACATCTATCTCGAGATCGGATAAATTAGGGTCGATAGTGTCGATCATTTCAACAATATCTGTTTCCGTCAAAACTGAAATATTTTATACATAAAATTTAACCTAATTTAAATTTTACTAAATAATTAATACGTAAATAAATATAGTAATCGAAATACAAAATAATATAAGGAATATTGATGTTAAACTTCATTATCAAGAGTAAAAACAGCATTAAAAATTACAAATTCAGTCAATAAAATATCTAATAATATGAAATATGTTATGAAAATATCATGACTTAAATGTAGAAAAGTATAGGTGGTTGCCTAATGTAGAGTATATGCTACCTCATTAACAACATGATATTGTACTAATTAGTTATTGATTTGAACATTTAATTGAGATACACATCGTTCATTAATGTTTTATAAGCAATTATATATACATTACAATTAATAAAACAAGATAATCACAATAATTAAAATCCATTCTTCTTGCCATGGCGAGATGTAAAAACACGTGTCTCTTATAATTAGTGCTGACACCTGTCAATTGCAGCGTGGAAGAAAAATGAAGCAAAATCACGAAACGCGCACTGTAGAACAGATAATACCCGGCCACCTCGCGCTACAAACGATAATAGCTCCAGAAATAAATAAAGACCGCATGTAGCATATATGCTACATCAGGACTGAGGAGGTTAAAAATCGACAGATATGACTTTGCGTCTATTTAAGCGATAAGTTAAGAGCTCTCGATTTTAAGCTCGGTTCTCATTAGAAAGTGAAAATACTTGTTCAGGCAATTTCACCGAATTGAGGTACAGAATACTTGATAAAACATTTTTTTGTTCGGTAGAAAATCTTCTTCGGTCCAAACCTAGGAAATGTATCCTCAAGGAATTGACGATCCCTAACTTTTACCCTAAAAACTAAATATAAGTATCTCGTTGCACTAAAAAGAATACGCCACATAATAGAATACTTCCAACCCCAAGAAAAACCCAAATAAAAAATTTCGCTTCAAAACACATCTTATTTAACCTAGATAGATTCTCGGCTAACAACTCCAGTTCCCTTTCCAATCTACTTTTCCACGAAGTTTCGAGAAAATAAAAGCAGCATCGCGTGCATTGAAGCCCATTTTCGAGGCTCTTCTTTTCATGAATGGCGGAAAATAACAATCCTTTCTTCGGCACATACGAAGGTAAAGAAAAGACTAGAATGGTCTGGAGAAAAGGGAAACGCGCTTTGATTTGATAACCTTTCGATAGCCGCCACCCAAACACACGCGCCCGCAACCCAAACACGCACACAACGCGAGTCAATCTTTCCCACATCCAGACTTCCTCGCACAGAGGAGGAAAAACAAAGGCCTTCTCGATTACGTCTCCCTTTTTTAATATCTCGAGCCGAGATCGGCTTCCGTTAGCCAGAGAAAGCGGTGGAAAGGGAGAGAGATAGTACTCCTGCATCCGTCTATTAATATCATTCTTCCCCATCTCTCTCTTGGAACAATGTGCGCGCTCTACCGTGTCAACTCTTCGTTTCTGGCCGAGGCAAATTGCCCTCTCGGATATAAGAACCAAAATATGAGGTTTTATTCGAGAACAGTCGAGATGCTACATAGGGCACGGATGTGTTGGCATATACTATAGATTAAATTCATGAAAATATAAAAGTATATGATATCTGAGAGATGCATGCATTAACTATAAAAACTGTAAAACATATTTCAGTAACTTATAAAGTCTATGGGCACAGTTCTACACCCATTTACACTTTGTAAATCTCCAGATATGCAATTGAAAAATTTTATTCATAAAGATTTCTGCTCGAAGTCTAATTCAAACTTCGTCTCCTCCGCCATTAATACTTATGGGTTTAGAAAGGGATTAAGGCTTACTACGGAAAATGAGGAGTGCTTGAATTTGCTTAGAATTTCTCAGAGCCTAAATACTTCAAATGAGAAATAGTTCGCGTAAGATCACCGAGATGTTCCTGTGCATGACAATTTTCATAAGATAGAGTAAAGAGTTATCTAAATGAATTGCCTATCCATTATTTACCAACACAGATACTCTGCAAAGCCTCCCACTGACGTGTTGTATAAGCCTTGTTTGCTTTAATTCTAACGCAATTAAGAAAACGAATGATACAAAATAAGTAAGTAAAGTAAAATAAGCATAAGTAAAATAGCGCCTACGATTCCTCCATTTTGTATCTAAAGACAAATAAAAAGCATTATATTTCACACGACATAGGAGCAGGCAGAAAAAGGAATTCATATTCCATAAAATATAAAGGCACTGTACTATATCGAATAATTACAGCAAAATGTCAACAAAAATTCAGGGATTATATTTTCCTGATATTTCCATTCGCTGCCATAGTAACTTAAAAAGTCGGGACAAACAACAGAAGCGACGCGAAGCTGATGACTAGGAGTCCGTGACGAGGGGAGAGATTAAGGATTAGAAAGATAGGAACGTGAAATAAGAAGTATTGAGTGACAGAGAAAGGGACTCTGATCTACGGCGTCCATCTCCAATGGGAAAGACGCAATTACGAGCCCTAATTTTCCACCGGAATACGAGGATAATGACCGCGAATCACTTCCTCAACGTCCCCCGTAATAGATTTATCAGTTATTACATCTACAAAAATATTCATCAAAACTTTAACGAAAATAAAGCCGAATACTACGGAAAAAAATGGGCGAGTGGCTTTATCTGGACGCTTTTAATCGACGCTTAATTTAACTACCTCTTCCCACGAAGCGGTTTGCATGGAAATAGAGCATTATTTGAGTCGCTATCCAGGAATGCTTAAAATGTACGAGAATAAGAATGTACATACATAAATGAAAGAATTATAATTTCACAACTTTAATTTTAACTACTATCACAGTACTATCGGAAGCAATGACATTAACAACGTCTAATGAAAGCACATAAAAGATATTTTAATAAAAGAATAAAAGAAAACTTGTATTTTCTTCTGCTAAGATAAAAATCCTCCATGAAGAACTTCCCCCAGAGTTCCTTCAGCAGATTGGCCGGGGGTGAGAGACCGGTGTTCCGTTACATTGCAATTTATTCGAAGCAGGTGCTTCGATCATGTACGGTGCTTCCATCAATCTCGAATCTCATGTATTTATGCAAATGATTTAGGGAATTAGATGTAGAGTATTTATCCGATAGCACCTGACCGATAGAGTCTATCCAGATAGGTTTTGGCAGGTGCTAAGCGCAGTCATTTCAGATTTCGCTCGCATCTTCCTTTCCGGTACCTTAAGTTTCGAAACATAAAAAAACGTATGGCTGTTTCTTCTCTGCTCGTTCCTCTATATTTGATTAATTAATGAAATCATGGTGTATAATATAATTCAATAATGAAAATTCTTGGATCCTCGACATTAAATTTACTTTATTACAAATTCTATTACCTCATGATATTACCATGTCCATTGCAACAGGATATATGTCTACACAATATGTGCAACGCATTGAACTTACACAAAAATACTTATTATCTTTGGATACATAATTTAATAAAAAACATATTTATAGCGTAAAATAGAGGATTATGGATCTGTGGCTTCCTTGCATAAAATCACGAAACACAATTAAAAATCATTGACACTGATGTGGAGAACGAAAAGTAAAACAAAATCTTCGACAATTTACCCATTAGCTAAGACAAGGGAAGTATGAAAACATTACTTAAGAAATGCCAACCATTATCGTTAAATATTGCCATCCAAATTCCGCCTGCAACGATCACGATACTACCGTTCTTATTCGAACGATGCGAGGTCTTCCCCCAAGCCGAAAAAATTCCTCTCAACTTTCAGTTTGCGCCTGTTTTGTATTATCAATTGTTTCGAGCGATACGCTCTGATGCTTGAAAAAATTCAGGATTCCAAAAATTTACAGATGCAAATGAGTTTAAAGGAATAAAACGGGGAAAATTTACCATAAGAATTTCAGCATTTATGGAAATTTCAACCCTAAAATAATAAAAAGTATTCAGCTGGAACATTTTCAAAAACTTCCTTTAATTAGTATTAAAGACATTATTGCAAAAAATAAACCACTGAATTTAACGCTATTTTCTGGGGGTAATGTCTTACTGAACTCAGTTATAATTACAGATCTAAAGGAAAGATATTTCGAGTAACGCTTATTACTCTCGTTTGGCAGGTAATTTC
This sequence comes from Sympetrum striolatum, assembly GCA_947579665.1. Lineage (NCBI taxonomy): Eukaryota > Metazoa > Arthropoda > Insecta > Odonata > Libellulidae > Sympetrum > Sympetrum striolatum. The sequence goes on along the minus strand of OX388347.1, from coordinate 75,742,330 downwards.
AAGGATTATTCACATCTATTTTGAGTCATATACCCGAAAAGAACTCTACACAAGCCATTAGCAAGACAGAAATATTCAACATTCTAGATGGCAATGGATTGAAATAAGAAAGATCTCTTAAACCCTTGCCTAAATAATTCTAAAAATAAAATCATAATCTCCGAATACTAATATAACTTAATTATGTCTGAGAGATACGTCTATTTTAGAAAGTTTAAAGAACCCGTACGTCTGAATGTAGTTGTTCCCCATTAAGTTTCCTCGTGAGGTAATTATTGCCTGGCGATAAAACCTGCATATAACTACATCTTCACCCCGATTAATACTGTCTGCTGCAATTACCTTCTCACATAAACAAAGAATCCGGCTTGCAGGCTCTTTTTAGAACGATCCGTCTCCCAAGAGAATTCTGCAGATAACAGTTAAGAGCGCTGCACTTTCGCACATAAAAGATGCACACTGCAATAATGTGGCCTTTCTGTGCGTATAGATTTCATCAGATAAGGCCGTTTAACGATCCCAAGCACGGAAATCTCTCGCAATTAACGCATACATCACGGAAATTTAAGATTATTCCAAGGATCGCATGTCACCCTTAATTCAACGAGCACTCTCAATTGCAGCGGATGTCCGTATCTCGAATCGCGAAGAGAATCACTCATTAGGTAATTGGAGAATCTCGGAAGTAATTGCTCAAATTACCTTTTCGATAGTTGGAAGGCGAACCGAGGTATGGCAGCGTGACTTTTTTCGCAGATTTTTGAGACTTTTTATGTAGCGTCGAAGGTGCCTCCTTGATTGTTAATTAGATCGCAATTTTTCGTGACTTACGTCAAAGGGAAAAAGTCGTTTGAAAAGCCTGTCTATTAAATTATGCTGTAAGATTTTCCAAGTTATCAAATTAAAAGACACGTGTGCGACTTCTATGGTATAAATTACATTATCTACTTTACGTGATTTGATACTGATATTAAGGTGTTACTCTAAAGCACGTTAAAGGCTGCCATGCAGTCCCGTAGCCTAATTGAATAGTACGTACAAAACACCAACAAATTCAAAATCATACTGCAAAAACGATACACAACAATGTCTGCAGCATATATCCAAAATACGTGTACATTTTTAAGAATTGCTATAAGAGTCTTCGAAACCGGTTACTTTTGTTACAAAAACTGTGGTATAAGTACCATTTAAATTCCTGTTTTTCACCAAGAAATTCGTTAATTTTAACTGTAATGGCGATTCAAATTTAACGGCTTATATAATGGATTGACAAATAGCAATTCTTCCAATATTTACACATTATCAATATTTTTCTCCATCTCCATTTTACTTATTATGCATTCTTAATTAGAGGAAATTACCTTATGGGAGATAGCTAAGTTTATTCTTCCGTTCATTAGTCTCCGTTTGATTAAAATCGACGATCGACGCATACGGCGAAACCAAAACTCATTCGATCGTGAGAAAGTTTTCGCGAATCGACCGAAGAACCCTTTCAGCGGAGGCAAGATGAGGAGAGGTCATTAGTAATGCGTTAGTATTGCGCCATTCTCACACTTCCACCCTTCTTTTCCACTGGTGGCCAAACTGTTTAGTAGACCATAGTTTCGTATCCCCGCAATGCTTGAGAGCTTATGCGTCTTGAGTGTGTTATATGATTAGAAGCGGCGAAATGAATCCCACAGAATATTTTTTTCGAGTGCAAGGAGATAAATCATATCCTGGATTGGTATATCTAAGATATTTTGATTAAATCACGAACATAACAAAATTTATCGAAAGCAGAGCACTTTTGAAATTTAAATTTATCGCGTCTTTATATGAAACCCTTCTATTTGAAATTGCTTATATCATACATTACCATACGTGTATTAAATCATTATATTAACGAAAAGTTAAATTTATCCAAAACACCATATATTAATAGGTGAAAAACAGGGTTGTAAAAAGCATCTCAGGGGCTCTCATGTTATCTCAGATGAACAGGGAGAGGTTGGTCATCGCTGTGCTAGCATCTTCAAAGGTGCGTTTTTATGCTGAAGACACGCAATAGTAGCAATATTAAGAACTTGTCTTATGTTAGATGCACTTCCATGCAGCTCTGAGGGTACATGCCTAGATGCAATGAATCCGATCTCCAAAACCGTCTTTTTCTCGACAAAGGCGCGACCGCGACGAGGGGAAAGAGCCGCGTGCGACCCCTGCGAGCCCTCACCCGCAGAGCGAGAAACAAAAACAGAGGGCCCGCGGGGGTCGCAACGCACGCCATCATTAAAAATCTCGCGGCTTCTCCGTTTGAAAAAGAGGCCTCCGGGAGGAAAGCTAAAATAAATGCGAAACGGCGTCCGCATCGCCCTGGGATATCCTTCCGCGACCTCGCCCTTTTCTATTTTCTGCGCGAATTCCCGATGACCCCGAAATACTCCGAGAAGTGCCATTATCGAGACGTGGCGCGTGAGAAATCGTCATTCGATAGACAGAGTCTGCACCACTGATATGCGCTGCTTTTCGAAGTCCGTCGCGGAAAGTGAAATAACAACAATCATACTGAAATACGTGCTTAGACGTTTTTGCTATATCCCTCCGAATATATCGCTGCTTATTGCTTTGAAATAATACACTTCAAAATCGTAATTAAAAATTACGTATTTACATTATTTAACTGTTTAGATTCTGCTCCATCGCTAAGTTTTATCCTTCTCCATGATTTACTAAAATATATAGCGTATAGATAAAAAAGCTAAGTTCTGCTATTCGTAATTTGAATTTTGCATGGTTTTGTTATTTCTAAATGATTTTTAACTAAAAAAATAATAAAGGAAATGTTCTGTTGTTATTTATACGTACCAATTTACTCATAGTAAATAGTTTTAGATGCTGATGCACAGAAAATAACGAAATCGAGTTACCAATACATCAACGCGAAATTCAGTCACATTTTAAGTTTACCATTTTAACCCTCGACATTAATAAAAGATGCCAGTGCAACAAAATCGTCTAACTTGGAGTCAAATTCTAAAATATATCTTTGCCTGGACTATTTCAAATATCACACCAATGACTCCGGATGAATGAAGAAAGTGGCATGATGAAAGCTCAATGCTACACAACAGAAATGTTCGCATTACATTACATTTACAATAAAAAACAGTTTTCATCCTAAACCTCTAAGTACAATTTCGAATTCTTTCCAGTCATCGCACACGGACTACCACTGAAAATATATTACATTTCTCGCATCGGGCCTTTCTTCGGAGCCGAAGCACGTTAAGGAGGCCATCATCAGCCGCATAATCTGCGAGTGATTTCGCAATCTGAACAACGATTGCCCAAATGCCATTCTCGGAGCGAAGAGCAAAAAATGAAAGGATTGTAAAAGGGCGCCCTTATAATTAATTGCCGTTATTTGGATGTAAAGAGGTTACGTGCTAATCAAACATCTCCTTATGCAAAACCACGGGATGGCGGCAGAGGGGATGTGCGAATTTTTTTGCGAGCCAGGTGGCGCCGGAGAGCACGCAACGGAGGAGAGAATAACTAAACACGACCTTCGGCATCGGCAGAAGACGCCGACGAAAACGCCAAATATATTTTTTGCGAAAGAAAAGGGAGACTGAGCTAACTTGGAGTTCCATTGAAGTCAAGAAGGAAGTAGGAACTCCCGCAAATTCGCGAGTGATATTAATTCCAATCACGTGAGTGGCCAATAAAGACGATATATTTTGCATGCTAAGTTCCAAAAACTGAAACATAGAGAAATGATGTAAGAATAAAATCCGCGAAGAAGGGCGTCGTTTTGCGGGATTCCATCACAACAAACAAAAAGAAGATGGAATACCACTTTTTCTTCAATATTTAGTTCGTAATTCGTGGAAAAAGTACTCTTTTTTCTCCTTTTCTTTAGTGGTAACAAATAGCACGACATAACGATAATTTTTCCAAATAACATTCAAAATTCATGCGAAGATGGTAATTTATTAAATGTTAAGTCTCGGGGGAAGGAAAGGGATTTTTTAAAGTTTTAAGCCTTCAAACAATAAATAAACAATACTATAGGAGGACCATAGAGAGCAGATTATAAGACAATAAAATGCACAACCAACAAAGTAAAGGTTTCACAATAGAATGCACAGACTTTGGCATCGAATTAATAATTGCTGCTAAGTCTATAAGAAACTTTCAGTGTAGGAACAAACATGGAAGATATTGAGAAAGGAGAGCCTGTTGTGATTGGTCTGAACTTTTTCGGCCCCACAAAGGACTCAAGAGATTAAGCTCAGCGATAAAGGAAATTTATGACATCCACTCCCCAACCTACTCCAACATGGAAGAGAACGATAACATCACGAGAATGAACCGGACCTAAATTGAAAATGACCTCTGACAAAGGGATTCTTCAGCAGGAGTACATGGTATAATACCAGCATTTAATAAGCATATTACGAAAGAAATCAACACTTTCACTCCAACTTCGACGTTCTTTACAACGTTTGCTAGTAAAAAATACGTTGTACTCATATAAGGAGATACTTGTGGTAATTTAACCTTGCAGTTATAAAATTTAATCCTCATAAAATCTTGAATCTGCAGATAGAATATATCTCGTACAAGGTTTACGATAGCACTTAAAAATAAGTTTAGGTCTAAAGTACAGGGTGCAATCTCTTAGAGCGTTAGAATATATTACTGTTTTCCTTTACGTACATCAGCCAGGAGACAAAATAATCCACATAGACAGAGCAATGCAGATATAATAAATAAATAAAAACTAATAAGAAAGAATTGTTTGAATCCAAGGACCCTAACTGCTCTAGGATGTCTGTATGATTTTTCATGTGAGCTATGCCAATACGATTGTATAACCCTATAAAAGACAGCAACATGCAGTATATTAATATAACACAAAACCCAAATAACCGAGAAAAATAAATACTGTGAAAGAATGATCAGCTGAAGGAGAAAATACCATACGGCATAGGAGAAAATCCTGAAGAAGATTTAATAGATTTGAGGGGGAAAATACTACTGGAAAACTAGAGGATCAACACCAGCTTTTTACTCAGGCGTACCTCTACAATACAAGCTATAAAAGACCACACAAAACAGTAGCCAAGGGGACGAATAAACAGTGCAAAAAGGAGCGCAAGAGAGGAAGGAACGTCTGGCCTCCCTTATCACAGGCAGACGGCGGAAGAGATTGGGCCTCTCCTGAAACAACCCAAAAGAGGTGCCCCAACCGCTACTCGGGCCAAAGGGGAGTTGGAGGAGAACTCCTTCCACACGGAGTCCCAATACGTGGCTCATTTACTGACGCCGCTCAAAAAATGCACTGCATTCCAGCCCAGAAAGTATTCACTCGTCGAACCGAAGTAATTAGTACCTTCGAAATGCCTTCACATGATAAAAATAATCGTAATTTATAAAAATAGAATTTGGAATATTATACATAGTCGTTAAGTTTCGCCATATCCTGTAAAATCGCACTCAGTAAAACTCCATAAAATGAATCGTATTTTGAAAATCTCGCCGAGATTATTCCTTGCTCCTGCAACAGTTACCTAATATATATAATTATTTTCAATTGTTTTTCGGTACAGGATTTTAATGCATTTTTCGTTTCATTCTGATTCAGTCGGCTGGGGAGATATAAATACCACGAGGAAAGAAAGAAGAATTCAACAATTTAGAATTTTGAATCAACCATCTAGATTATATATAAATAAACTACATCTGACAAATGCATCAGTTCGCAAAAACTTGTTGCCCTGAGTATGTACAAATAATTACTGCAGAATCGTGCACAAATATCTTCAATAATCAGCCCATTACAAAAACAATATCCTACAACTGCGGAAGGATATGGAACCTTTTTAGTTTCAATATCGCTCTAATAAGACTGCGTTAAATTATCTAATTTTAAAGTATCATAAACAGTTAACACGTACAGACGTATGCCTTAAATACAAGGATAAACCAAACCGTACATCAGAGCATTTATAGAGCAAGGAGTACGAAGACCACGGTTCAAGTCCCTGTCTGGTCGATATTTACACCTCTGCTAGTGCTTGGGAGTTATTCAAATTTTCGCGATTCAACACAAATGAATCTTAGGTGGCACTGCTCTCCATATTACGTCTTCCTCATTATGACGTGAGGGAGATGGGTTTCGCTATTAGCAGAAAGGAGAATCCCGAGACAGAAAGGGCAAATGAATAGTTAGACGAGTGAAAGGAGAAAGAGGTTCCCGGAAGACGCGGTGAGGTGAGCTATTGGATTTCAGCGCACGCACGTACGCTTGCAAACACGCTATCGGAACCCCAGACCGGAAACTCGCATACACGCGCGCCCTACGATACGGTCTCATAGAATGGAGAGCGACGTAAAAAATACGCTTATGAATGAGAAGCGTCTCTGTTCAAATCCTGTTGTAGCACGCAAAACCAATGTAAGTAATACCTCGCATTGCACTGCTTCCAGAGGGGCGGGTTTAATTGTAAAGCGGCGACACCAGGTAGGAAAATGTGAAAATAAGATGAACATCAAACTAAAATCAGAGAGAATACGTAATGATATACCTAAAGAGATGCATCTAAACCTTATGACCGAATGGCAACTTACGTCGTCACTTCGTCAAACTAAAATAGGAGAGAAAGTAAATTTACGTATCTAAAGCAGTAACTTAAGGAACGCAACTTGTTGGCGCTCTAAGAAATTGCCCTTACAGAGATTAATAAAAAAAAGATTCTACGTATGAAAACAGTGATATATGCTTGCCACTGGATTCAATAAAAGAAAATACATTAGGTAAATTAAACAGTAGACATATCACATCATCTAAAGCGTTATGTATTCTTGGTATAGTATAACTATAAATTTATAATGCCAAACCAGGATAACGGTGGTGGTAACGGTTGAGACACTCTGTAACACACTATAATACCATAGGTATAAATGAATACTGTAATTAATACTCTAACAAGTAAAGACTAATTATATACCAGAATGTAGAAATTAACCAAACGCGAAATTTTGAGAAAGATAAAAAAATTCACAGGATAGAATGATACGTAAGGTGTATTTAAATGCCCTCAAACGGGCAATTTAGACGACTCTGAGCTAATACGTTTTCTTTATATCATTATAATAACTAGCAACCTTGTGAATAGCTGATTCGAATTTTGAAGTATACTCATGAGACACTTTCATATTTCATACCCGTAATGCAACCCACTAAATACTCTAAGGAGCGACCTAATCTAATATTAGAGACATGGGTATACGTTTTAATTCAGCGATATAGATGACCACTCATTTTCCGAATGCGAATAAGAACGGGCGTAATTAACATTCTCAGAATGGACTTACTCGAGCGACTAACACTTTTCGCGCATGAGCAAAATTTTAGGTCAAGGAATTAAATCATTAACGCCTACAGAATCAGTGGAGCCTATACAGCAAATGTCGCGCAAGATAGAATCACCGAGGAAAGCTCAAGTCATGCTGATTTCGAACTGTTAACTAATGCGTATGGACATGCACGTTAAGATTATGACGAAAATCAGGACAAAGAGTAAACAGTTTCCATTCAAAATAAAGCTTTAATAATTTCATGATTCCAGATATTATTCTTCATTATGAGAGCAACGATATTAACTGTGTACGTATAGAGAATTCATAATTACATATCCAAGCTTCCTATATAGACTAATTTTAATTTTAAGAGGGTCTCACTAAAAAAATCGAAGATGTCTGAATACGCAAAAATGATGCGGAAATTCCAAGATGCATGATGTCTCTCCCCTTATCTAATACATTTGGATTAAAAATTCGATTCCCATAATATTTTCCACAAACGCTGTTTAACGAGAAAAATGATGTAATATTTTTCGTTGCTTCAAATCGTAATTCCGTTTTCTTTAACATTGAAACTGTAAATAAATAATAATTTATAGAGAATAAACAGTTTTCATGTATACCCAGTAATTTTTATTATTGTAAACTGTATTGGAATATTTTAGATAAGTATCAGTTCTGTAGTAAATATGCATTGTTTTAGCTTGGAGATAGTTCTAATAATTATAGCTGTCGGATATAATTGTATTTAATGGGAAATAAAGTTAAATTATTGCTATTAGTATCAGGTGTAGTGTGGAAATAGTGTACTTTAAACTTGTGTTGTAAAAATGTTGACACCAGACTGTTAGTCCATTTGCAACAAATGAATCGATAATAATAAAAATATTTGGTTGGTAAAATTTTCAAAACTTATGTTAGTAAGATAATAAAAATTTTTAATTTCCTAAATTTATTTCCTAAATGCATCACATGCGGTCCGAATCAGGCCATTGGTTCACACAACATTTCCCATTTTTCCGCTTTAAACTTTCATATCGTCCCTAAAATGTTCCTGTGACGCGTAAAAATCACATATTTTCGGTTGAGTGAAAGAAGGTCGGATCGATCGAATGGGACCGAAACGTCGGCCCACCGAAAACCCCTTCCATTTGCCCCATTTCTCCCGCCTTATCGGCGTAATTCGGCCCAATAAACGCTCCCCGATTTATTATTTCTCGCCGCTTATCTCATTCTCCGCCATTTTCGGTGGTTTCCGCCGCGCCTCCTTTTTCCAACTCGATTTTTAGATCCATTTTTTTTCGCTCCACGTCTAGCGGGATTTCGAAAGTGGGTTGGACGAGGGGCCCAGAGGATTATCTCTCCACAGTTGATCTATTTCGGGGCCGGATGGCGAATTTTGTGCGCAGCGATTCCATCACAATCATATTTATTTATTCTCCTAGCCCCGTTAGAATGCCATCAATCAGAAATGATCATTAATTCCTATTTATTCTAACGCTGGTAAAACAAAATAATAGATTTTAGATGAAATGTAGTGATTTTGGACATTATTTAGAATGTAATAAAAATAATAATGTTTATTACGGGTTTTACCCCATTTACAGTTTAGGAATCATAAAAAAATGACATAAATATAAAAATTGCAACATTAAAATTACAATAAATGCAGCACATAATATCAATTAATAGAGATGTAATTGATACATACAAGAAAATTCCAATAAACTATGTATGTAAACATTGAAAACAAGAAGCAAAAAACAGATAAATACAAAGAAGTAACATTAGTTGTAAAATATGTAATTTTACAAATGATAATATAAAATACTAAAAAAATATATATTGAAACATATCTAATTTAATAGATAATAAGCATAAGTGAACATATGAAACTAGGAAAATAATATAAATACTAAAAAATGTATACAATTAGTAAAGAAACATCTCAATATTATGGTTAATGTATAGATAAAAATATGACAAAATAAAGAAAGTCTGATAAAACTTCAAACTTTACTTTGATTATTGGTTATTATTTTAGACGACATGTAATAACTAATATAATGATAAAGAGTTATGTATGGAGTTGTACTGATGTCGATACTGGACCATTGTCCAATTGTAACGTATCCATATTATTATATCTATCATTTTAGGTTAAAAATATATTTTCCCATACGATTGAATAATTCAAGTAGTTAAAACGAATTATTTAGATACTCGCTTGTTATTTGCACTTGTCGCAGCAAAATGGTATCCTTAAATATTTTTTGAAATACGAAATCCTTACAAGAGAACGAGGTTGCCTAATTACAAGGGGCCCTTACATTCAGAGAAATTCTTACGACGACACTCCGACCAGTGAGATTACGTTCACCATTATTTCTTATCTACGAAGTATGATTTCAAGATCAACCTAGGAGACAAATCAATCATCCATTTGCTGTCGATACGTCTTCAAACCAGTCCAAAGTTGGCCGCCCTGTTCGCGAATTTCGAAGCTATTTCGCAGAGAACTCCGCAGTACCCTGCGACTAGACTCTCCGTTGGAGAACGTTGGTGACGAGCGAGAGAAAAACGAGATTGAATTGGAGCGTCACGCGACGTATGCGAGTCGATGCTATCGCTTCAAAACTCTTGACCCGTAATGCGGAAGACAACAAACTCCGCCTTGTTTATTTTAGCTTGTACCGCCGCACCTCCTTCCGAGCGCTGCTCCTTGATGCGGCTTCGGACGGTCATCACTTGCGGTTCGCCGTCATCCGACGCAAATCACCCTAACATCGCATACGACGGCATTATCAGCAGATCCTCGACGGAGACCTCAGTGAACTGTTAAAATGTGACACAATATATAGCGGATAGTTTCATGTAAATTGAGTATATTTAGATCGTTTTTATTTTTTTATAGGTGGAAATTTAAGTAATTTGATTTCAACTATTCTAAAACATCACGCTTACGCAAGATTTCTTGGTATGGATTTTACTGTTCTTCATAAGAAACTTGTTGGAACAACAGTAATATCTTAGCAAAAGGTATGGTATTATCACTTTATTCCGAGCTGTAACTTTTTTCGTTGGTTTTGGCAAATAGTATCTAGGGAAGCGTAGAAGTTTCCACTACTGAGTTTTTCCTCAGCAAATGCCTTTCTCTATAGCTTCAATGAAGTTTTCATGCCCGCAAAATTCTCGATTTGATGGAGCAATTGCCTGGCAAGCGGGAGATCAGAATTCGAGTCGTGACGACGTCAAACTTCTTGTCTTTCATTTCTCCATCTAAAAATCACACTTAAACGAAAAATTCTATTTTCTTACTCCATCTATAATTGGACTATATTTTTCTTTGGAACACTAATACGGACGATAGCTTAAATGCAAGTTTTAAGCCCATACAAACAAAACATTTAAACAACGCAAAAATTATAAATTCTAATTCTTATAATTTTAGCTCCCCTTCTGGTAGCCCCTGCCCTCATAAGATGAAAGCATATATCTTCTTTTATGGGATAGTGTCTGATAGAGGATAATCTATCAGCTGGTACGACACTTCGGGAGCAGAGAATCTGGAAGCGGCAACTGCGCACTAATACGAAAGGGAAACGAAATCGAAACGCCGTTGCTATTACTACGTAGTTAAGAGCAGCCGAGTAAAATAAGTGAAGGAGGGGAGAAGGCGGTTTCTCCAACCTATTATATATAGCGCATCCGTACTGTGAAAATATACTATGGAAAAAGAATTTGATTTTGCAGAAAAGCCTATAGAATTAATTATATGATAATACTGTACTATGAGTAACTCAATGTTTAAACAAATAGCTTAAAAGAAAAACTTAAAATGCACGAGCAGTCGCAAATCTTTTTACATAGCTTCAAAATACAGGGAAATCAATATCGATAAATTAAGATACACCCACAAAATTTGTGGAAACGAAATATTCTGGCCAATCCTGTTAACGATTAGCAATAAAGCTGGTTTCCACGAATTGAAGACTTACTTAGTTGATTATAATTTAAATCTGCTGATGGTTGCATAAAGCAATTTTTCAAATCCAAAAATACATAGAATGCTTTAAGGCGCCATTAGCCTTTCTGAAGAGAGAGCATTTAATTCACGTAAGAGAAAATTCTTTCCTAAACGCGGCTAACTTTAAGCCCTTTAAAGTCAGCTGGTCCACTCGACTCGGAGCCTCCACGAAAACGTAGCCACCCGATCGCAGAATAAGATAAACCACACAATTGGAACTTTGCGGCGGACAAAGGGATGGAAATGAAAATAAAGGGTTGGGGGAAAGAAGCGAAATATCAGGAAGAGTTCAAGGGATGTCAAGGAAATGGGGGGAGGACGAGGGGGAGAGTGATGACGTCATCCTCTTCCGCTCAGCTGCGCCGTAGTCTGCACTGGCGGGGGAGGAAGGTGTCCACGTGACGCACAAGAAAAGGATTGGCTTATAGGAAAAGCACGGCCGAAGGTGGTGTCGTATGTGGAACATTCCGGTACGTTGCATCAGCCCACACCAAACGATCCCCACTATTGCGTCATACTTCCCGAAAGAAAAAAAAGGCTTTTTTTCCCATCGCGGACGAATATTGCTCGCCCCATTTCCTTCCGGAGTGGATATTGAGGATCCGATCGGAAGGTCAATTCTATCATTACGCCTAGATCACGTCGGGGGCGAAATGCGCCATATTTAAATCGGATTTTGAGTGACAAGTCGCGGTTCCGCCCACCCATTCTCTGGCGGCGATACGTTTACATTAGGGCGGCGATGGGGTGTGGGTGGGGGGAGGGGAGGAAGGGGGGGGGAGAACGGAACCTCCTGGTCCTCTAAATACTACGTCGTACTTTCTGCGCTTGTAAAGACCCGAAGACTAGGTCAAATCGATGGCGAAGAACGGGACCGAAATGTACTGCGTAGAAACGGAGTAAAATGTTACTTTCCTTCCGATATTTATGCCACCAAAGTAGTCTCCGGAAATAATGAAAAGAGTAAACTACTCAGAACTGAACCAACAGGAGAAGAGGAAAGCGGTTATAGAGAAAGGAGTTCCAACAATCGTAAACATAATTCGAACGCAAAAAATTAACGAATTCGAAAATTTTCTTTTTTCGATCTAATTTAAAGTTGACCTTCAATAAGGAAGAAAATCAATAAAGATCAATAACATATATCGACCACTATCTGATTCTGCAGCAATAGGGTACATATTATCTTTCAACCAAGGTAATTTTAGGTGTATAAAAATGTGTAAAAAATCCAATTCAAACATCGTAGTTCCTCCTCAAAGTTAAGATGCCGTAACTGAAGATCAGTTCTTAGAAAAATAAACAGGTATCATATCCTAGAAGCCAATTCCCGGTGAATGCTAAATTTCCATGGTTGTAACAGCTAAATTATTTCTTCTTCTAAATGATCATTTGAATACCCCCAATACCTTGTGCTTTCGTAATCATACTCAAATCATACAAACTAAATAATAAAACGATAAATTAGCAACGCAAAAACAATATCTGATATCAGCAATTAGAAACACTAGCGTATTAAGTGGAATGTCAATCGTTCAAGAGGATAAAATTTATAAGTATAAATGTTTTGCTAGGTAAAGATAAATAATACTGCATAAAATGAAACAAAAATCACTAAAATAATTTCTAACAGAAAGAATCATGTATCAAAAGGTCACATTAGGTGATTCCATTAGGAATCGCCCATCTTTCCTAGTTGGTCCATTTACAGACTCCCTGGGAACTCCCTCCACCCTCAACACACTTGGCGCTGATCTGGTTGCTGTGTCATACGGCGCTCCCCCAACGAGGCGACCTTGCTTTAAGCAGATGCAGATTATTCTCCAAAGAATGCTCCTCAAAGCGAATTACCATACATTTAAAAACAGGTAAAAGAACAATAATGATATCTTTGATACTCGGAAGCAGCCAAAATTAGTTCGAGCCCCCATTTCAACATTACAATTATAACGTTAAAATTATTCAACATCCATCTTAGACGTATTTAAGACAAACAAATACGTGAGATATTTGTTAGATCTCGTTACTTCTATTTGGCTCCGTTCCCAAAATCAAACCAGTAAGATGCGTCAGCACTGGGAAATTCTTTGAATTCCATCTTTGCCAAAACAACATCAACACCTACTGAAATTCCGCATCCATAAATATTTGAAAATTTCTGTTTTGACTGTGCGGTTTCCTCATGCAACCAAATGAGGACCAATGCAAGCAGAATCGAGATAGGGAAACGGTTCCAAAAATAAAAAATCTGATGTTGCCAGCACATGACTTTCTCCATATATATAAGATGTGAATATTTATCTACCGCAGTAATTTCGAACTCTATATTCCATCTAAACTTGGAATATGAGTGATTAATATTATATATTATCTTTGACGCCAAAAACATGATAAATAATGTTTTACGGGACATGATCGATGAAAAACGATGAAATTGTTCTTTCGCCCATAGAGCCCAGAGCGCCCACAAAGTTCATAATGAGCAACTTCCGGTTTATCAGTATTTCATGAATAACTCCTACACAATAAGTGATACAAAAATATGTTTCAACCAAAAGTTATAGTAAATTACATTTTCTAAAACGTTAACAAATAATAGTATATACCTTAATATCATATTTATGGAGATATTTTGAAAACCGGAAATGAGCTTTGAAGAATGAAGCTCAACTTCCGGTTAGTCGATTCACTCCAAAAACTAATCAACTCTAACGACTATAATAAAAATACTATATATTAAATTTGGTGTTGATATAATGAATAGTTTTTAAGTTAGAGCGCCCACAAAGTACATAACAGCTACTTCCGGTTTATCAGTATTTCACGAATTTCTCCTAATCGACCGGTGATATAAAAATATGTTAAATACAAAAGTTATAGTAAATTTTATTATCTAAAACTTTTATAGGTAATACAATGCACGTATATATCATATTTATGGAGATATTTTGAAAACCGGAAATGAGCTTTTATGAATGAAGCTCGACTTCCGGTCTACCGATTTACTGCAAAAACTAATCAACTCTGACAGCACACACCACAGTACTATATACGAAGTTTGGTATTGATACGACCAATAGTTTTCACGTTAGAGCGCCCACAAACACACACACACATACAGACACACACACACACACACACTCACACTCACACACACACACACACACATACACACAGACATCATTCCGAAAATAGTCAAAACGTGTTCTAGGGACCCCAAAACATGTATTTCCGTTGAAATCTCGAAGTCGAATTTTTTCATGAAAACAATACTTTCTCTATACTTCGTATATGGAGAAAGTAAAAATAGAGCTAACAAAGTATGAAGTTGACATTACAGTGGTAATAAATGACAGTAAAAATACATATTTACTCTGAAGATTTATTTAATAAAAGATTTAAATATTCGAAAAGCAAAAGTAAAAAAGAAGACTATATTTCATATTTATAAATTGATCCCTCACACTAATCTACCGCAATATAAATGCTTAAAGCATAGTGAGAAGGAGTTCAGACTCAAAAAATCGAAGTACACAGAGATTTAAATTATTAGTTTATGGAATAAACAAGAGATCTAAGTTCTGAGTTTTTGAAGAGTTAAACGTAGGAAAGTTACACAAACTCTATCTTGTAACCTTTCGATTCATAGAAAAGAAGATATGATGAAATTTTCACAAAATTCAACTTATAATTAAAGTTACACGAATGATTTGCATATCCATTCACGAAAACTGCTACTTTATAGATCGAGAAGTTGTCCATTACAAATTTGTGCAGAGAGGAAACCTTGAAACTTAAAATCATCATAAGCCATTTTTAATCCTAAGTCGGATATAATCCAAAGCGTTTCCCAAACACGAAAAACCGATATTAAACAAATTAAAAATAAATAAATATTTCTTCATTTATGTAATATCAGAAATTTCCCATCAAATGGCCCAGCAACGAGACACGATCGGCTCCCCTCCTGGCAACACGGCATTCACAACCCCAACGCCACACCTACCAAAAAAACTGGCGGGTGAGACGATCACTTATTTATTTAACCGAGGAGAAAAAAAGTTGGGAATTTCCACTACAATGGCACAAAAAGAGCCATTAAGATATTCCCCAGATAAAAGTACAATGAGGGCCCTCCTCGGCCCAACCCCGGGGGATATATGATACCATTAGGATCAAAGAATCAGAAAAAAAGGAATATCAACCTCTTCAGACGCCCATTCAGAGATGAAAAGAAAAGAGGGGATCTCGATTATCGTGAAATGATTCGCGCAAGCTGAAGGGCTCGCGAGATTAAAAAGAAGGGGTTCCTCGGACCACGCAATATCAGGCCTTATCTCACGCCCACGCGGCGGTAACTATAGCGATATCCTCCTGCCAAAGGTTAAACTTTGAGTTAACCCCCACGCAAAAACGAAGGGAACCTCAAACAGATAAATACAACAAAAACCGCTTGCCTCGAGCAAACAAGAGACGGTGGAAAATATACGAGAGAATTCCTCTTTGGGGGGAAAACATAAAAACGAATTGGTGGAATGGCATCTGACGTTTTAAACCGACATAAGTAAACAATTCGTAAGGGTATGTTGGTACTGTCGGTACGTGAGCTACTAATACCGATTTTTTTAATGGATTAAACTACATTTTAGCAAGTCCGCATGCTGATTCTATCAACATTTTAAAATAATTACTTAATTTAACTGAAAACACAAATTTATTTCATCTCGATAACGAAGCCAACATTCGGTACTTTGCGAATGAATGAATGAAATTGGTAGAATTAAACGAGAAAAATTAAACGCCAAGTTGGGTTTGAGGAGGAGTTATATGACTGATATTTCTACACATGTATTTTTTTACTTTAACTTTTAGATACAATCTGATACCTGAGCTCATCACCTCATTATAAACACTAAAATTTGTACAGCTTTCTTTTAATCAAATTGCATGTACCCCAGAGACCATTTGTGTGATATTTACCACGGATAATCTAGTATTACTTATTTTTAAACTGTTCTAGTTGGTACACTATCGGGCTCATGATACCCACAAAACAAAGAATGGAAACATTCCTTTTCACCCTAAAATACTAATAATATACCACGATTAATCACACACGCCTACAAAATACAGTCCGCGAAGCGTTAAGAAACAAACATATTTGAACATTTAATTTAAATCCAAGCTAGTCTTATCGGAAGATAGAACAAAACGATTTACACACGCACACAACAATCCTCCTCAAGATTTGAACCAAAGACCGTTAGCATAGAGAGCTAGACACGATATCTAAAACAGACTAAACAATCAAGCCTTTCTAAGATAGTATCAACAAAAACGTGTATGACACGCGCAAACCACGTTCAGTAACGAGAAAACCGGATCGCTTTAACGGACGCAACGGCATTTATTCAAAAATATCAAACGTTCGGAAAATGAGGGAGAGCTTTATTTTTAGCCGCTCCAGACACGGCAGCAAAATTACGGTCTGATTTCCCCGCAAAAAAACAAAACGACGAATTCTCGGAAAAAAGAGGAGGATCGGGGCCATTGGGTCGCACGCACTCAAATGTTTCCGACGGATCGCCTTATTGCATTTAATTTCGGCATAGTCGGCAACAAAAACATCCGCTGCGGCAGCGCCGTTCGGCGGCGGGTGGAATAACTAAAAAAATATCCGCGGTTTTCCGCAGGAAAAAAATAAAAGGCAAGGAAGAAGAGGGTACCGAAGCGGAAGTATTAGAGAAAAAAATGCCACTCGAAAACAAAGGGAAGGAATTGCGAGGAAGGGATATTGTGCGTGGGAAAAGAGCGGAAAAATGAGAGATAAGCAAGAGGGGATTTTTTTAGAGGGAAGACAAAAGGAGGGAAAGAAAAGGAAATCGAGAGAATGAAAGAAAAAGTGGCGTCGGGGGAGAAGAAGAGGGAAAAGAGAAAATGGACCAAAAGGAGGATGAGCATCTCCAGATGATGAGTCGCTCGAGATACGCTCAACGATACTCAACGAGCCGAATAATCGATTGTAATTGAATTTGATGATGCAATGGAACTACATAAAAGATTCGAATAGTTTAAGAGACCATATTCGTATAATATGAATGAATATACTGGAATCGAAAAACAAAAATGATGTTGATGTTTTTATATAGGTCGCAGTAAAAGATTGTACACGAAAAACATTTCCCATAAAACGTAATCGGAATTTAAATTTAGAACGAGAATATCACCAAGCTCGATTTTTATGATCTTTGAGGATCGACGATTGCGGTGCATTTATTTTTCTCTTCAGTATTTATTTTTTAAACTTGGACCACCAAAACGAAGAGCTCTAGCAGTTTTTCCGAAAAAAGATAAATCAGGAAACAATATTCAAAGAGCGTATATTATTCACACAATAACAGGATAAAGGGCATCTTTAAAATATGAGCGATTAAAACAGCAAGCAGCAGAAGAATACAATTTAAAATCAATTCTAAATTAAATTAGACATTTCTACTGTTTTCTATACAAAAAAATTGCAGAATATACGGGAAAATTAAGTTTAAATGATTAGAGAGATCCTATTGCAAAATGGTCAAGGAAAATGTTAATATGTAATACCACGAAACAACCCTTTAGTTTTAGAACTATTAAGTTACACTTTCACTTAATGTGAGCATTATATCTACGTCGAAGGAATAAAAGGAAAGGAAGAATGTTACGTAAAACTCAAATTCAATCAAGAAAATGTAGGTAATTAATAGGTAATGTAGGTAATTAGCCTCTGAAGTCAAGCATAATAAAGATAAGGGCGATTCTGTAAGTTATTAGAGAACTAAGCAAAATTAATTTATACCGATATGCCTTGAGAAGGGGCTCGGTTTTCCAGAAACGTAATCAAGGCTTATATATAAAGATATTTAAGAAAATTATTTTATTCTTGAAACTGATCCTAATTAAAAGTTTAACACCTCCAACCGTTACCGATTAGCCTAGAAGAAAACAGGCGAAGGCTGTAGGACAATACGTAACAAGATTATCCGAGTGTAAAACAATGCCCCATTAAGAAATGCAGCACTAGCCGCTTGGATGAAAGAGCACAGCATAGAGAAGAATAGGGAAAGCGTGATTTAGCGACTTATGGTTAGTGAAGCCGATCCGTGATCTATGAGCGAAGAATGGCTCAGACAAACGCTCAGCGGCGGAAGAGCGACTATGCACTTGGAGAAGAAAGAAATCGTGAGAGAGAAGAAAAAACCGTAGCGTTCCTTTGACCGGTCGGGGAAAAAAATCTGCCGCCATAACTTCTCCGGTAGACTTCCGCGGGGAAGAAGGGTCGTTTCCGCGTGCGGAGATTTTTTTCTTTCCATTGAGACACGCGGAGGAACTCCAGGGGAGGGAAATGTTAGCCGATTCAAATACAGAGCAGATATGATTGAAATTTCGAGAGGAAGAGCAGGTGAATGCTACGTCGATTCCAGCACGCATGTAAACATGAAATCCTTTTTTTCCATTGATGACGAAAATAAAAGTTGGCTGCATTCACGCAAGCATCGAGCGAACCGCCGTTCGACATGTTGCAGGAAGTGCACCATAATAGCTCTCTTATCTGATACTGTCGCGTATCGTTTCCGGAAAAATTATTTCTAGAAGCAGCTAGTTGTAGCATCTATATACACGATCTAATTTTCACGTTTCCTCAGCTCTTGTTTTGAAATTTAGTGGTCCTAACTTCAGCAACTACACCCTTTGTTTTTCTGCAACTTACGTTTTTCCGCATCTACAGTCGACTTTCTTTGGTAAAGTACAATACGCTAGAGCGGGATTTCACTGTATATAATTTCTCTCGCATTTTCGAAAGACAAATGAATCAGGGTGAATGAGTAAAATCAACTCCCTCTTAGGAAAAGTTTTCATTTCTGAATTTGTTCAGCAAATTTAACCTCCTTTATTCTAACTATACCAATCCTACGTCACGGTGTGTCTTGATGATGTTTACAGCCTTATCTTCGTAATTCTGAACAAAACTCGTGGGTATGGACTATAGTTATTCTAATAAACAAATGGAACCGTAGTCTGCAGGCCTCCACTTCATGTCTGCACAACCACTGCAGACAGGGGCTTCGGAGCGCAAACTAGACTTTTTTTTATAACTTCAACCGACTATTTTCCTGCAAAAGCCAACTTTTTTTCCCAAAAGCACTTCAAATGCTTGCATCTTCAAACAGCAGCGGTAACTTTAAAACCTGATGCACATCTTGAAAGAATTCTATTAAATCTTACGGGATTCCCGAAGTCATGCAGATCAATGCAAACCAGAGAAATTCTGTCAGGCCATTAAAACAACAAGCCATGCGTGCAAAGGCGTCTGAATTTGGTGCGAACGCAGTCGCTGGTCTAAAATGCGCCCACAGATCCTATCGAACGGCAAACAATCTTATCTCCAGCTATCTCGCCTAAAAAAGGTTTTGCGTATGATGTATACATCGAAAAAACACCGAAATAATCTGAGACGGGCATCGAAATGGGAACCGCTGGTGATGGGAAAACAAATCCAACCTACGGCAAGGAAATCCTCGTTGAAATCTGCCAACCCGGAAATAAAGACAAAAAACCTCACCGCACCAAAATGAAGGTAAACTGAATAACCTAGTCCAGAATATGGAAATGTGTATGATATGGAAAATGTTGCTGAGGAGGAGAGTAATGACGCCGTGTTTTTCAGTATAATCTCGGGAATTCTGTTTCTCATTCAGCATGAATAATAGCGTTTGTCTAGTTATTGCAGACATAAATAAGTACCATTAGGATGAAGGCACTTAATCTGAGGCAAGGGGATGGTATAGTACTTCAAAGAGAAACTGGAACGTAGCATAAACACCATTTTGTGTATCATTTAGTGCCATTCCATGGCAGGACTCTTAACGTTGCCCTGCTAACGACCGAAATTTTGACCAGTGCCTGCCAAAGAGGGTTTCGAAGTAGTTGAGGCCTTCCTCACTTGGCACTATTCGAGATTGCAAATCGTAAAAAAGGCACTCTATGAAATGGACCACAGCATCGAAAAAGTCATCACGGCCCTCCAGAGAAAATAACGTTGGGTAGTCTAAACAGACGATAATACTAAAAACGCTAAAAGGTTCAAGTGTCTTAAAAGGAGTCATCCTGGTCTGTTTGGATTCGTTAATGAAACCCAACCATTCCACCAAGAATGATTTTTACGAGACATGCGTATTTCCGCAACCCAAATAAACCGGTAAACTGCATTTAGCTTTCAGTGAGAGGGAGTGGACAAAATAATGCTGCTTTGGCATGTTATCTGTTTATCATAGCATCTTGGCTTTCCGAAAGTTACGCAAGAGTTTTCTGCGTAGCACTGAGATGCTGACCAATATGTCCAAAAATAATTGGCAGGGATACCACAATCAGTAGGAAAGATACTTCCAAAGACCATGGTATTACTGGGCTGGTGACTTACAAGCAGCTTCTCTACGACAAGCAACACCAAAACCATTTCTGCAAATGTCTGCATAGTCATCAGCTGATTTAGGTCCGTTTACTACTTTCTACAGTTTAACTCTAGAGATCAGCATCATTTAACTTTTCAAAACATGTAGCAGATAAATGCCATTAGCATATGGACCTAGAATAAGTAACGACTGCTGTGGAATAAGATATTTGTAACAGATACGATCAACGGATACGACACATTATTGAATGCAATTAAAAGACAACATAGAGCTAATACATATTACCTCGGACTTCAAATTGACTAAATTACGACTAATGCTAATTTACTTCATAATGCGCATCACCTTTACTCTTCCCTATTGGGGTCACAACGCCCGATATACCTACACAATCAATGCGATGTATGAGTTAGTAATCATCCTAAAGGTAATTCATAAATTTGAACGAAGTATAATAGAAACAACATTCAATCTAATTCCATACGGTACCCAAGTAAACCTAACAGTTTGCGAACGAGAGCTACGTTCAAGCGAGTAACGGGATCTGGACATCAATACATGGATATGGATCCCTGAATCGAATTAAACACGACTATGGATGCTGAAAACCCCACCGACGTACACAAGATCGAGGCATCCGGAAAGAAAGGGCAGACAGCCCTGCATTCCTCACCGATGTAAACATCAACAAAGCGAGCGAAAGTGACACACTACGTCACGCACATCAAAAAGCAAATTCGGAAGAAATGAATAGACATTTTAATAAGGAAAGGGAACGGAGAGGGAAAGGCGGCGTTACGAGAGAGCGCTGGAGTTCGATTTTTCGTGAGGGTCACAATACTACGCCTCGGTGCATTCTAAGTGCACGTGTACTCGGGATACAAGGGCGCCTCGCTTCGGGGGCGGAGGGGGACGCGATAAAGGGGTGGAGGGAGGCGAGCGGGGGTGGAACAAGAGCTGCGAGATCGATACGAGCCGGGCGACGACCGTACAGTGGCGCCGCGGGCGGGCGGAGAGGGAACCGCGGAGGAAAAGTGAAGATCGTGGGCAGACTCCCGCCTTATCTCACAGCCATCGTCGAGATGCATCCAAAGGAGTGAGTGGTCTCGTCGAAATCTGAAAAAATACGCGCGGATTTTCCTCGGGGAGGATTCTTTTCGTGACACTGCGAGTCACCGTTTACTTTTTCCGTTATCGCGAGCATTATGCACGTCCCGTACGCTGGTGCATGCGTACCGGATCACGTGGAGCTTATGAAAAAAGACCGCTACGGCGGCTTTGTTATCTTTTTTAATTTCGCGGGCTGCATTCATCGGGAGCGAGCGCCATCGCCGGGGCTTTTTGCATCCAAGATTCTTTGTTGGTCGGGGAATACATTTTTGAGGATACAAGAGGGCTTACTATAATGCTCCTTGCGGAATAGGAAAGTAACGCGTACTTCAACCAAATAGTGTGGAACGAAAAACTTGCTCGAAACTTAAATGGACTGGCTGAATCTGCGATTCCACTCCTAAACTTCTAATATATCTTATCTTTTAATTCAACAACTATTTGATGGTTGATGTGTCGACTATGGTATTACTTATTTAATAGGGCAGTTACGTATCCATGAAGCAAATAGTGGAGAATGGATAGAAATAATTAAATGAACTGTTATTCTGTTATTCCATCCTTAAAAGTCTTATATTTAAACAATTGTCCAGTGATTTTTATCAGATTTACATGGATATTTAATGCTATAATAAAATCTACTGATACATCCAATAAATAGTATAACGTCTTTAATTTGAATAGCATTTTACTTAAACTCTGGATCGTTTATGACTTCTTTTTGAGGATATTTATTCTCATAAAATAAGAAAGCAAGCATCAAAAATTTTATAACAATCATTCTGACATTCTATACGCCAAAAATTATGCTAAGTAATATCTTTTCCATAATATTTTTAAACGCTCTTTCTAAGTTTTATTCAATTGTGATCAATACATGTATCAACTATAATTTTACAAAAGTTGAGGAAATACAAAGTTTGCGACTCTATCCTGAATAGTTGACGCAAAATATAATTTCTCATTAGTCGTATCTCAATATTATTCAATCAGAGATAACTAAAAACACGTTAATAACGAAGTAAGATTGCACGAAATCCTGATATTTGAGAAATACACACCTTTTATGCTATCAAATGAAACCATAGGATCAGAATCCAAATTTTACTCCCTGAATTTCCAGGAATAGAACGCCATGTCCCGCCGAACTTCGCCCAAATTTCTTGGAAATACTACGTGAATTATAGAGAACATCGAATCCACACCAGACTAAATGCTAGTGATTCCGTTGTCATTCACCGTTAGTTGGAATCGGCGATTGCATTTTCCCGCGTCCCCACACTCATGAATATGCGCCGGAAAGAGCTTAACTTCCACACCAGACCACCCCGTATGCACTAAAGTCACAAATTGCCATCGGCCAGCCTTAATTCGTCGCACCATCGCCGCATGCAGAAAACATAATGCCGCTCGCTTACAATCCACTTTAATTCCCACGGAAAGTACGAAAGGAAATACACCTACACCCTTCAAACGAATGTGAGCAGTTGGAATTCCAAGTGCTGCTCACACAAATAAAAAAGTTCTTAAAGAAGTTCCCTAAAAGATAAACAACAGTTTATAAAGAAAGTTATCCTTAAGAATCAGGGGCCAGAGACCCTTTCCAAGGGGCCATTTAAAGAAATGGGTACACATCACCGTAAATAGTAGCGTAAGGAGAGGGGGACCTCTTTAGTAGGAGGGAACTCAATGGGGATTAATAACACCTGCAATCTTACAATCTCAAAAAAACTTGACGGCATAAAAATGAATACTTTATTATTTGAAGTTCTTCTCCAAAACTTGAATACTTATGGAAGAAATTTCAACATTCTACGAAATGCAACAACACGTTTTAGAATTCAGGATGGTGTCAGTTTTAAATCCTTACTAATAAAAGGAAAGCCTGCTCAGAAAAATAATCTTAAAATATAGGAATAACTATATCGCACCGTGAAGAAATTGAAAGATACGTATTTCTAATATAACATTTTATATTCATAAGTAAACAGGTTCTACAATATATAACCACAATTTTACTATAGGTATTTGAGAAAATAGCTCTCCACTGTTTCAAGAATAGGCAGCAGAATTTTTTTAAGAATCAATCAACATTAAAAATATCTCCAATCACCACGTAGCCAGCGACTCATTTACGCTAATCCATTCCACTTCCCAAACCGGGACAATAACACCCGAAAAATATTCCCCACCGCTCGAGGCGTAACGGGGAATTTCCATGAAAAAAACAGACTCTAAAAGGACCCCGAATTTCTGACCCCACCGGAACGAATGGAACATAAAAAAGCCCCGAAACGCGTCCGACGGACCGAAAACCCAGGATGGAAATAACTCGCGAATGCCGTTCTACGATGCGAAAAAAGAGGCCCGAACGAGGAGGAAAAGGGCCCGTAAAGGGAAGACGCAAAAATAGCAACCACTACAGAAACCCTAGCTTTTAATTCCCTTCCAAAGATCCTTCGGGGATAAGAAAAAGATCTCTTTAGCGTCCAGACAATGGAATCTTCGATGGCATCGCGGCAGCACAAAAAACGGGTCCATCCCCCATTTGCTCCCCGGATTCTTTCGCACGGAGTACCCCGCTGACTCAACGTGTATCCCAGCCTCCGAAGGGATTCTGCTCACGATTACCTATAACGGGAGAGAGGGGAAGGCCTCTTTCCTTACAACCCCTACAGCGATCTTGTGCGACGACTATTAGCGATAGGTAGGGTAGTGGAGGGTAGCACTGCGATTGATATGTATCTCTCTAAGCTTCTTAGGCCGTAAAAGGGACTGGAAGGCCATCTGCCGGGAGAAATTAGAATATGGGTGGGGGGGGAAAGGTGGAAATGTATCAATCATCCTTAACATCGCGGATTTTCCAACTTAGGCTGTGATATATTCGCGGCTTTAAATTTATGCGAGGAATTTATCTTGGGTGGGGTAGACATGGGTGGTCTGCATTACCAACTTGTGTGTTAATGGTTAGAAGCAGGCGAAAATCATAGAATTAGTCTACATACTAAAGCATTCCGTACTTCAACTCAAGTTTTCCTCTTGATCAATTGACCTATACAATATTAATATTTTCCTTAATATCATTGATGAGGGGTTCGAATAAAGGAGAACAGGCATTCCGTTCTCAATTTTGCCTCAAAGACCAAAGCGAACTTAATAACTCTATAATAAGTGTATTTATTCTCTCTGAACTTAATTCTACTCACAGGCTAAGGACAAAGGAATTGAAATTATTTACAGTATATTAATTGATATTTTAGATAAGGATTATTGGCATGGATATCAAAGTATTACATTTACATATATTCTACCTTTTCACTGTAGTAAATTGTACAGTATATTCTTTGCTATCCAAATTTTAAAAAAAGCAATTTCAAGACAATTTAATTAGGCTTCGAACAAGAAAATTTAGGACCGGGTAACAGCTTCGAAAACCCTGCCTTTTACAGAACTAAATACATCCTTTAATGTGGTACGTTTAATTAAACTCAAAAATTACTAGGAGAAAAGGTTTGAATTAATAAATTTAGCATGTCCTTTCTTACATGTCATGCAATACCGACGGACGAACATGTATGAGTCCTCAACTCAACATTGAAGAAAGAATACTGTCAGAAAATATCATACACACAACAAAGATAAATATTAACTCCGTCATACGAGGAAAACCTCTACGAGAGGAAATTCCCTTCATCAAATTAAAACTCGCTGGCCCGAATTTTGATAATTCAACAAAGGGGAAATTGTCTTCGGCCAATCAGGAGAGAGCCCAGAACAGGAAAATCCAACCGAATAACCTCAATGTGAGGAAACATGAGGAAATCAGCCGGACAAGGACATATCGGGCGAAACTGTCAACTCGACCGCATAACTATTACCGGATTCAGTGGGGTGAAAGGTAACTTAGCGTTTCTTGTGCCGGGCATACTGAACGACATTCTTCTGAATATTTTCTTTACAGAGAAGAAGTTTTGAGAGGTTGATTAACCCAAAACCTCCTGATGAAAGGGTCACACTAGCATGATACAGTTTTCTACAGACAGATCGTCTCCTACAGTTTGCGAAGCGTTTTATCGCAAATGACAATGGAAGCATCTTTTCAAAAGTAATTCCTGATCCTATCAAAACAATGTCGTGCGGTATGCCGTGGATTTCAGAAATTTCTAAATTTACATCGTGTTACAGTACGAGGATATCTTACCGAAGAAAGATTACAGAGATAATGAACATTTCAATTACTCCTAAAACTTCCAAAAAATATTTCTTATTTACATTGCAAGCGCGTAAAAACGTAGGATAATTTCATCCTGCATACATGAATTTCCTGGCAAATTCGGATTCAAGTAATAAGCTTCGGTACGTAGCTATACATTTTTTAATTAAATAAAAATCTGTAAGAAGTAAGCCGTAGCAGGCAAATATTGTGAATCACTTCACACAATTCTTTCAATTATCGTTTTTCACTTCTTGTGCAACTTTCTTTCAATTAGTTCTCCGGATTCGTACATTCCTGTTAGAACTGGGTGTTCTATACGAGCTACAGATAATCTACAGAGATTATTGATATTATTAGCCATAAAATAATACGCAACCAAAAATTCTCACGAGGAAACAGTAAGTACAGAAGTACTAGTCGGGAGCATGGCTGTCATATGAGCAGCCACGACACCCAAATTGGGTCGGACACCTGCGATATGGCATACATTCCTTCCGAGAACCGAACGCAAACAACGATATCTCCTTCCGACTAAAACCAATCATTCGACTGGGTAAAATTCCACCGTCGAGCCCTCCACGAAACTTTCACCGCGCACCTAAGAAAACACCTCACGCCCAGGCATTCCTCTACAACGCACGACTTGGAGGAAACCTCGGATCGAAGTATCCTCGCCGGATTCGCTGAAGATGGTGACCGCAGGGCGCGGCCAGAGGGGCCAATGGCGGTGGGCCGCGTTGTACCAAAGGGTGGGGCCATTGCATCACTGATACTGGCATACGGCGATAACGCGTAAGGTCCACATACGTGTACAAACATGAACACCTGGTATTACTGCGGACTGTGACTCACCGCCCGGCATTCCGATAAAATATAACTATTAGCGACCACATCGGCAACGATGACTTACATTTTCTACGGTGATCTGCTATAGTATAGTTATATTTATCACACTTAATAATAATTATAAAACATACAGCCCCAACGACATTCACTGATATGTACAGAGAGAATAAACGAAAATAGTCTTGGGATATATAATGCAAGTTCATACTCATAACATAAGCGGAAACATCTTAGAGAAATAATTCCGAATAGTTACTTAAATAGTTATATGCAGATAGATATATAAAAACCCAATCCTCATTATACATCATAGATAGATTCCTCTGAACTGCAGAATGTTTTAGGTAACAGATGATTTTCAAAATGTTTACCAAATCGTACATTATAATTAAGATTTAAATGGCCAGGTAATCCGTTATATCATTACCTTAAAAAATCAGCATAAGAGTAAAAACCCAAGGTGTTCTTTATTTTATTTTCAGTAAAATATATGTGGTACAGCTAGATATACCTCTAGTTGAATATTATCGTTGATACTTTTCCTTAAGTACTTTTATTTCAGTTTTAATGGACACAGACCATAAAAACCTATCAGCTGAAGGCATGACTAAAACTCTCAATTTACAAAACAAAGAGGTTTGTGTAATCATAACATATTTGGATGCAAAGTGAGGAGTGATCTGTATTACTTCGTTCTTCAAATGGATTTTTTTAAGGTTAGAAATGTGAAAATTAGAGTCAATGCTTAAGAAAGTCCTACTACTGCTACTACACAAGATCACTCGGAACGTTTGCATAACCGGAGGCTTGAAAATTTCCTCAATTATGAACACCGCCTTAATCTACGTGTGATTCGATTAAGGGCACTGCGATAACTTTTCTGCGCAATGTGTCCGCGAAGTGATATAATTCTTTGCGGTAACATACGCTAGTCTAACGAAGGAAATGAACCGCTGCTTTTCTACGCTATGTACGGCAGCTCACGATTAGCAGGACGGATGGCAAATGTTTGACTAAAAATAGCCATTAATATCTAAATGCTAGCGAGTGAAAAGGCATGCAGTGGATTATGACACCCGAGGATTATGTAACGCGGATCTAGCGAAAGTATATTCTCACGAAATCTGAAAACGGAAACGATTAATTGCTAAACTGGTTCACGTCTGATTCCACTCCTGAATATAGATTAGGGGGAAAAGTATGGAACGATGAAATAGAGGACAAAAAACTGGTCAGAAATGATGCTACTTAAAATTCGTGTTCAGTTCAGGGCGTTTAACTTCGTAAATAGAAATTCTCTTTCACGCAATAAAAAACCCGCAATTCCCGCTACATTGCAAAAGGAAGCGAAGAATTTGAGATCAATTATGAAAGAAGGAATTCGATAGAGAATCTAAGGAAAACACGAATATATATTTTTGTGCTGTCTAGAGCTCTTAGTTATTTCTACAGCTTTTCATTTCATACTCATTGAATCTTATATGCCAGAGATGGCCAACCTATATTCCATTACACGATTATTAAATCGGTAATGAATTCAGCGAAATATTGAAAATGAATTTCAAGCGAAATAAAATTAATATACACAAAAACAAACACACACAACATCAGCTAGTGATGAAATCTAGAAGACGCACTTAATATAGTTTATGGTTTATAATTCTAGTTTATGTTACCTATATCTGAGGTAAAAATTAAAATGTTGACGCTTCAATTCAATGGCCATCCAGTAATATTCAACCAACATCAGTACTAATTTTCCGTACTCAATTCCAACTTTACAAATTTACTACGTGTATCTTAGAGAGTAAGGGATGATTATCATCGTACGAGAGGATTCTTAGCATAGCGCTGACTTCATCCTCGTGTATCGCCTTCACGTGCAACGAACACACGTCATGGTGCATTCCAAAGATTTTAGAGAGAGGATGCGATATTTAAGCACAGCGGTCGTCGGAGGAATGGGAAATGCACCGTAAATAGGAAGAACACACACGAATTAATGGAATAACTAGCATCTCTCTCCCTCGTAAGCCATCTCTTTCGGATGAAAAAGGAAGATAATAAAAAGGTCCTTTACCTGCCGAGGATTGATTACATAATTGCGGCCAGACGTCTCCTAGGGCGACTACAGCATCCAGCCAAAACAAACTGGATCTGCTATTATTCAGTGACACCGAACGGCGTATCTGTCTCTAATTACGAAGCCATTTCGGAAAAAACGGAAGGAACTTGAGCAATTGAACGCGTCGCATTTTAAGAAAGCCCGTCACGAGGAAACTGATTGGCAACGCACAAAAAATCATATTTAATGTGTTCATCTCAGTAGTACACTGAATGGAGGCTACTTCGATACATTTGTTTAGCGATAGTGTTCCAGGAATATCTTCGGCCTCACACTCGCTTACCCAAATACTGAACGGTTGATTTATCAGCTGTGACGCTAAACGGTTGCGCTGTGTTGTGTGGAAAATTACTATTGAAAGTTCCTTGATCTTATTACTTATCATTCAGAGAAAGAAATACTTATCGGTGAACAAACAATCATAAAATTGCACAAAACTCTTTTTTCGACATATGCGCAAATTTAAGCGTTTGCTAATTATTTCTAATACATACGCATCAGGAGATATTGTAAAATTTATCGATATGATATAAGATGTCGATATACAGTAATAAAAATAATAACAATACGGCTTTTTCTAATGGCGAGACCAATAATTATTATATACACCCATTTATATATAACTGTGGATGTATTGGAAGACATAAAGATCGAAAATTCACTTCCTTCACCAAATCCGTGCATGGGAAAGATCAGATAAGTACAGCCATCCAATCACTAAAGCAAATAACAAAGGATTTGTAGAAAAATCAAAGATTAACAAAAAGCCTAACGGGATACAAATAAATTGACAACATATGACCGCCACCGAACAATAATTAAAGTAAAAAGGCCAATTTTAGCATTCATGCTGATCGTTGGTTTGTAGCTTCTTCCTTAAGGAAACCAATTAGAGGATGTGTGGAAAAGTAGGTCTACGCAGTAGAAGATCAACATCAGCCATAAACTCTTCTAAGGTGCCAACGATGCTACGATGAACTACCTGAGCGTGATGCGTGCTGCCACCTACGCGAAAAGACTGCTTCTTCGAGATAAGAGGAGACACGTTTACACGGCGAGCTTTTTCACATTTCTTGGCGGCTAAGATATTGCTAGCAAATATAACTGAGGCTGCAAAGTAAACAACTTGGAGGATATTTGATTAATCAACGCGATAGCCTCAAAACAGTTCTTCCTTAAATCTACTTGAGAATACCACAGCACGCCTCCCTAACAGGGTCGGTTCTCTTCGATCAAAGAAAAAACAAGAAACCGCTAAAAATGAGGAAAAAATTCGGGTAGAGATCTAATCACGCTTTTATAGGGTAGATTTTTACCTAATGAGGACCCTATTACCATTAACCCTCACCCCTAATGAGGACCTTATTATTATTTGACCATTTACCTTACCATTATTTGACCATGTGTATAACGTTTATTGTTTTTTTGTTGTTTATTTTAACCACTTGCACTAGGCCCTGCACCTACTTGCAGTGATATTTATGTAATATTAAAAAACCAAGAGAAAACGTACACGAAACCATTCCCAAACATGGATTTGAATATACCCTATAGTTGCAATGCTGCCGCAACAACCGCACTCTTGATGCCGACAAAGAATACAGAGATTAAAGTTCTTACGAAGAGTAAATTTGGTGTGATTAGGAAAGAATATCTATAGAATACAGTCATAAGAATGCTTCGTTGAAATCAAAAACACAAGTGAATTCTGTATCACTCGGATTGATAACGCACCAAGACGAATCTTTCAATTACAATCATCGCATCAAACGTCGAGAAGATCGCTAGACAGCTGATAAGGTTATCAACGTGTTTGATATCATTACGCAATTAAGTGCCATCAACATTACGCAACGACATTCACCTTACTTTGAAATGAAACTGAATCCCACGGTATAACTCAAAATTTTTGAAAACTCAAACAAAGCCTCACTGATCGGAAAACATTTACCGATACTTCAAATCTTGGAGCAATGAGAACACCCTAAGCAGCATCACATGAAAGCCACCAAAAACATCTGGAAGAGAGGCCTCGTGGTAACAAGGTTCAATCCAATGAGGCGGTCCATTCACGGATACTGCACTCACACATATTTGCGCATGGGTGTGTACAACTTTACCGGGAATAAACAAAGGGAACAAACAAGAAACGAAAACTCGGATGCCCATCAGATTCACTCCTCGCCTAGGAAAGAGGATGCTCTGGACCATGAGGACTCGTCGTCCAAACAATCTCGAGGAGGGATAAAGGAGAGGAGGGTCAGTCTGGCAGACGGGAGATGCTTTCTTTTGGAGGGACATTGGGAGAGGTAAATGAAACGGAGGAACGCGGCGGAGTAGAAAGACCGGCGGAGGAAAGAATCTTGCCGAGTTCGAATCGACGGACGAGAGCGGAAAACCGTGAGAAAATCGATGCGGTCGATATTTTTCGATCGATTTACAGAAACGAGAAGTTCGAGCTGTCGAAGTTTCGAATCTTAGATGGTAAAATATCGACCAGAGAGGGGGCGGATTTAACATCATGCAAACGAATATTGAAAACCAGGAGATGAAATGCATTTCCTAATTGACGTTTCAACACGGAATAAACTAAAATCGGAAGACGATAAGTTTATATAGAGCTCCCTGGGATATGAAAGTTAAAGGATTACAGAAAATGGGACGAAGAAATTCCTTCATTCCTAAAGCAGCTTTCACTTGAAGCTGAGAACTAAAACACTAGTCTAGAGCTTTGACTGAATAACCGTTTCATTCATTAGAATCATTTCTGATAAAATCATCGTATTTGATATAAATAATGATTCTCATTTCTGTCAACTGACTTTATTGATATCATATGGTGGTGCCATATGATAAACAAAATTATGTCTGTGCTGTACTAAATGGAATGGTAATTTTCTTTCTCTAAACCTGGCATATCAACCGCATTAGCGAAATCTAAAGGCTCCTACGTCGTCATATTCCAACATCCAGTTTATCATGTATCCAAGAATGGGTTTTACTCCACGAGTTCAATAATAAGAGAACTGATATTACTTTCTCGTTAGTTTTTTTCGCAAGAAAAGTTTAAAACTTGTGAGGATAGAATCATATTATAAATATATATCTTCGCAAAATTACATCCGCTTTACTCTATTTTTACAATCATATCAATTTATTTATTCATCAATTCTTCGGAAAGCGTCTAATTTTACATGACAGCTACTATTAACAATCATTACTAACAATTTCTTGTGATCCTATTTATACAAAATACCAATAGTCACAGCTACGAAGAAGGTGAGTTGACATCTTGCTAGTTCCAATTCATCCGGAGTGAAGGAACGAGAGACGCATTCCCTCTCCCCCGAGGGCAACCACCGGCTCAGACCACCAAACAGAGGGAGGAGAGAAAAATTCCTCCGCTTGTACTCTTTTACCTCTCTCGGAAGACCTTGGCCTCTCCATTCATCTCTCTCGGGAACATCCCACTCCTTCCCACTGATATTCCCACAGCGATAAAAGGAAGCCCCCATTTAATGTGATTCCCGAATCAGCTGTCCGATCTGTCAAGGTTATTCCGTCTCATTCGCAGAAGCCGGACAAGTACACTTGTTACCGAGGCTTCCGATGAATGAATGGGCGTCAATTACGAAACTAAATATAATTATCGACAAGCCAGAGCTTTCTACTCGCATGTGGAAAGGAAATTGTACGGGAAAACAAAAACAAGAGAGCATCCAAAGCGCGATATAAACAAACAGTTTCAATAGCGAAGGCGCGTGTTTCAAAGGGCTATTTAAGGTGATTTCTCGATTAATCTGCTCATAGACCTCCTATAGAAGCAAAAGAAATACGAAGGAAAAGGCGTGATTTTGAACATAATTACTGGCTAACCATAGTGAATCACAGTAAAATACATTTAGAAATCATCAAAGCTTTCTACTAACAATATACTATTAATAATCTATTAAATAGGACTTATTTTCGCGTATAAGAGCTATATTTACGTAGTGAGACAACTTAAGAGTTTTCAATTAGTTGAACGTTCAGGCGACCGTCATATTTTTCAATACCATCGAATTATTTATTGGAACACCCAGTAATTACTGATTATTTATTAGAATTAAATATTTTGACCCATCATCATGTATAAACTATCGTAGACTGAACACAGTTCAGCTCACTAGCTCATATACCGATCAGTGCAACATTCTATTTATAGCGATCACTGTCTAACATCCTTATTTAATCACCCAAATACGAACAATTAATTATAATAAAACGACAAAGAATTGTGATAAAAAAACCTTATTCAAGCCTGAAACCAATCATAACTGTCTTTAAATTAAAAGCCGAAATGAATCCTACAGGAGATTCGGACGATTAAATCTCTCACACTGACCTCTCCTCACCGACAACAACCACTCCTCGGGGTTCCTCGAAATGCGTCGATAGCGATCGAAATAGAAGCCTTCATCCCATTCATAAAAACGAGCCCAAAATGATCTAGATGTTAAAAACGTGTATTCGAGGATGAGCCGTTCTTGGAATAGTGGCTATCCTTGGATCCGCACCGAATGAAAACTCCCTTTCACTTCCACGATGAAGACGCTTCCCCTCGTTCACGGAAGGACTCCTCTCCTACCTTAATCACTGCTTATCGGAATTTGAAAGATCTCTCGTGTGAAATATCGCTTCAATCCAGGATTCCTTCCGTAACGACTAAAGCCTAAATAACCAAGTAACTCACGAGGCTGAAACTTTTAAGCGGTAGTCTATAATTTTTTTGGAACGATTTAATCGCCACATAAATGGCCCCTTGTTGAATATCAACTATATTTAGTCACGATAAAACATACCAAATCTTACGGAAATCTCATCAACTGAGAAGCCGGAGCTTCCTATTAATGCTAAATGATGGTCCTCTAAATAAACTATTACGAACCCTGCTTCCCACTTCAGCTGTTGCGTCAGCTTCATAAATATCAACAGAGGAAATCATTTTAACCCTATACTAGTCCCTTCCACATAAAAAAACAAAATGTAAATTAGAATTCAAAAATCCAAACATAAATAGATTTAAATATTTTTGGTTCGACACAACAACTCAGCCATCGTTTAAATTAGTACGATGATCCCACAAAGTTGCCCATTTGGATACGAAGAGAATCAAAGTCGGCCAAATTATAAATTAATTAATTATTTTTCAATATAACTGAATTTTACCCGAAATTGATAAAATCAATGAAAAATAAACCTATAAAAACAATGTGTGAAAGAAGAAACTTTGCGAGGGTCGTTGGAAAGAGGAAAGCGAACTGTATAGGACTGTGAGGATAATTCTCTACAGAAATGCATATTGAACGATAAATCGTAGGAAAAAAGAAGAGATTAGCTGTCGTCAAATATAAATATGGAAAAAAATTATGAAGGGGCACTGAAATATCAGGGGACCGGACTGTAAGGAGGATCATTTCCTAGATGCAACTTCTCCGGGGACGGATTCAAGCGGATCCGCAAAAATATAATATTTAAAATAAAAATCTACGGGTAATACTTAAAAAAATCACAGCCAAACATTTAAACCTTCGAAGCACCACAATATACACAATACAAAGGGATAATTGTAGCATCCACCGTAATGACCGACAACGTAGAGCGTCATCCCCATGTAGTCCGAGGAAAAACCCGCTTCGTTACGCAACGCGGTGACGCATAGCGGCGCCATGAGCTCAACCATCATAACTCTCACCTCACGGCAACACTGCAGAAAAAGGACTCCCTCTACGTGACCCCGTACAACGATTACCTCATCCGAATTCCTTTCCTTTTTTATCTGGGTGTCGCCCTACAAGGAGAACGAACTATCCATCTTCCCGTTTTTATCTTCGAGACTAAAAACAAAAGCACTCTCCACAAGGGGAGTTTATAAACGACGGCGGCAGGAAGCTACGGGACGCATCCATCACCCGACTTTTTTAAACGCATCTAAATTCTTTCCTGCTTAGGAATGCATTTGAAGCTCTCGCTGGCTGCCCTCGAAATCTATCGGGAGATCAATTATTCTTCGTATTCTATAATTTAATGGGCTCCGCCGCCAGACAATGGAGGCTAAAATAACTTTTCTGTTCACGACTTCCGAGAATAACGCGCCATCATTTATAACTGGCGAGGAAAGCGATGACGAAACAACGGTGAGACTCAGCGCCGTGATTCACCGCGACGACGATTCTCGACAACCATTGCATTTATGAAAGTAAACACCTTACGAAGGCAGAATAAAAATAAATATGGGAGAATCAAACTTGGTCGAGTCGGGCGTTCTCCTATAGCTGATTGAAAATTTAATTCAAAACATGAGAAAGGTATCTGTTTTTTTGTTACTCGTGCATCATGAGATATTTATACTCAAAACTGTTAGTTTATCAGCAATGCTAAAAACTTTTAGGATAACTTTTCGCATAAGAATAGCTTTGGAGAACATTACGCAGAACTATTCCGACCTTAAATATAATTAAAATCCTGGGAAACCTTGTGAATTAATGAATGTAAAAAATTAAAAATTTCAATTTATATACCCATAGGAAATTCAGGGGTAGGAAGATTTTTCCAATGCACGGTTAGGCATTTTAGTACATCAATGAAGAATGCACACAGCACATTTACTCTTTCCCTTCTTGATAATAATATATGAAGAGTAGACGATGATATAAGGAAAATATTCGATGAATCATTTTTTTATTTAACATAGGCATCGGCCAATTAAGATGACAGCAATAACCAAACTAGCACAGATATCCATGTTAGGACAGGGATTCGAACCCTAGACTATGTTCTTGATAAACAATTCTGATTTCCCTGAAAATACCTTGATACCTTCACATAAATACATTAACTTCTAAACGTACGTAATTAAACCCATTTACATATAAAAAATACCTGCGTAATGAGTAATGAAAAATTATAAGGCACACTACTTGAGAAGATCAACGATTGACGGAACAAAGCAGGACTTTATCTCCGAGATACCCCGATAATTACCATTACTGGATTGGAGATAGGCAAATCGCTCTAAACTAAACAGAGACTATAACTTTAAGATTAAAACCTAGCAGCAAGATCAGTACGGGTCGTAAACTTCTGCTGTCTAAGGGACATTCATTGGACAACAAGAGGCCTTAGTTTTTAAGGCATAGATAACGAGTATGACGTCACAGGGCGTGCTGAACGGATTCTGAAAAACAGCTGACGACGCGGAGAAATGTACGCAATCGTCCAGATTAGGTGAGACAAAGGCAGGGGAAGTTCAAGGTCGAAGGGAGAAAGTAAGATCAACAAACACTTCCCCTTCGTCTTTTTGGCGCGCAGTTCTCATTTTTCTGAGGCGCAAAAGTGATCTCGGCGCTGCATGAGACGCGGAATACTATTTGGGAGACACCGTGGACCATTTACACATTCGACGTGCAACAACTGTGTAATTTGGTACGATCAAGGATTGAGAAACTTAGCAGAAAAAAAAACACTCATAACAATGTTGACTTCAGATGCGCATAAAGAAAAATTAATTGCTATCGTAATTGCAGAGCATTATAACTGATGATTTAACAATCCAGACGTCGGCTGCTATTACATATCACGAAGTTATTTCTTGTCACAATGGTCTTACTCACGATTTCATAATAATTCTGCCCGCTTTCATTGCTACGCTGTTTTGTTTATTTATTAGCAACTGAATCCATAATAATATGGCTTATACAATGGATTAAAGAACGTGTTTCATTAACAATTCTTGAAACGAAGAATTAAGTCAACAAACTAAAGATATTAAAAATATATAATAGGAAGAAATTAATAGAATATTTTGCAATAATAGATTAGTTGGAACAATCGCATTCTATACGTAATTATATTTTTCAATCAAGTATATAACCTTTTGCGATATTTTAAACATTGTTTTTATTATGTTTAATAATACATCATAAACAATTTAATGCAGTATAGTGTTATTAATGTTAATTATATTAGCAATGAACTAAAAATGTTTTCAATATTTCCAGTTAGACAGAAATCGCTTTTCGATGCTGATTCCTTTACGCCCCCTTTGCTTTCCGTCCGGAGCCGGCCCTGACAATAACATTACCGTATCACGTGATTTCCCGCCCTAAAAACCATTCGGTGATTTCGTTTGTTTACTTTTCTCCGCTTCCTACAACGCTAACGTAATTTGATGAGTGTGCATGTTTTCAGGTGATTTGAGGGTAAGTTCCCACATTATCATGCCCAAATGTACGCGTGAAGTGAAAAATAAGATGTAAATGAGAGAGAATTAATTGTGATTAGAATTCTAAAAGTAAACACGCCGAAGTATAAAAAAATCGGTGATTTATACGTATGAAACCTTTTACGAAAACTATCTCCAGGGGTATAGAAAATTTAATACAGTTGGAACTTAATAACTAACCGAAGTCTTTAACTCGAGTTGTCGTTAGATAATAATTTGCAGATGAAATCACGCAACAACAGTAGATTTCATTACATTACTAATCAACACGAGCGATGAGATTCAATCCGCTCATTTCAAAGAATACGAATCAGCTGATGGCCGTTGTTTACAATTCACTCCCTCTTAATGCGTAATTTTCACAGAGCTCTCGACTAATTGGAAGTTGTTAACTACGAAGTTAATCGGTTACGTCATCAGTTACATAAGAATGAGTACATTCGTAATTGCCTTAGCGTTGATACGCGAAAATGGGTAGTTGTCTAACTATCAAAGTGGTTAAGAAAATTAGCGACTCGAGAATGGATTCTGGTCCCATACCTTGATGGATAAAATACGAGTGTGTTTCAATTGGCTTCTGGTAAGGGACCAGGTAAAATAATTTCTATTTTCCTTGTTTTTGAAATCCGTATAGGGATGTGAAAATAAGAAACCTAACTAATATTCAAGGCTGTCATTCGTTGCATCACCGAGCTTCATTAGCACTTTTTCCGCTTACAGCATTCTTGCTCACAGTGGAAAGCAAGGAAAATATACTTCATTCCTCATCTAGGCTAGCGAACCTCATCCCCTCACTAGGGCAACTTAAACCAAATGATCAAGTGTTTACTTAAGGAGAGGACTTTAAAAGAGGGATACTTTACAGAAAGTATCAACATAGCGATTGAAATAACGATTAAAATATACGCGGAATCAAATTGAAATGAACTATTCAGTAAATAATTTTTTTATAATTATTATAATTTTATACATTCAAATAAGATCCGCGCAATCGTAGACTGAAGTGAAAGCGTTGTAAGTGCCACTCAAAGCAATTTTCCACTCAACTTGAGATTGCTCAAATATCATAGTACTGCATCGGAGACTTGGAAACCTGATTCCGCATGAAATATACATACACTTAAACGTTGGCGAGAAAAAGAAAAACAAAGACGAGGAGGTGCTGGAAAGCAAATGAAGAGAACAAAGCAGAAACGCCGCTGAAAACCCCGTGACCTTGGGATTTACATCCAGCTCTGCGGAGGATGAAAACAAAGCGATGACCTAGGGAAATAAATGCACGTTGGATTCCGCATGACCATCCGAACGGAACCGATTCCCGAAGACAAACGCGGAGAAGAAAAAAGAAAATATGATCGTGAGCTGAAAGAGTGAGGCCACTCTGCAGTTTGATCACGACCACCGACAAAACGGTTCTTGAAAAACACGGGTGCCCTTTACCATTCCATGCGAATGCACGACTTGGGAGTCTGGTTGAGTGATTCGCAAGAGATGATTTATTAGCAATCTTATCCAGAAAACTGATAGGAGGCCAGAAGAATTTCTCGACCAATAAAAGATTATCTTCTACCCTTTCCTAGATACAGTTTAGGAAACTATGCTAGATAATAAAATATAATTGATAAATCACGGACCATAACATCCACGATTATACTATTATCTTTCTCACACAACGACTTTCTTGAGCAATTAAAAAAAATGACGATTTAATTGCTCTTGTGGTATTAATTTTAAACAGTAATTTTTAATGAAATTGAAATTCTTTCACGTGACGCTTTGGTAACGCAACAATTAAAGAAATCTATTAGAAATGTTTTAGAAGATATCAAGAAAAAATATATTAGGATACATTACAAACGTTTGAAGAGGATTTCACTAACTAACATTTGACTAATCACGAATTATGTGATGGATTTTAAAGGTAATTTTTCAGAAATCGAGAACCTTTTACGAAACTAGGAAAGGAAATGTTTTCTCCAAAAATATATAATAGTTGAACGTAATTTATTTATTCGACCCTTTATTGGCGAGGTTAGGCCCAAGTGGGCCTCTCTTCCACCTAACCTCAAATGTCGTCAGAATATGAATAATTATAAATTAAATTAAAACAAAACGATAAAGTGTAGGGAAAAATCTTTGCAACTGAAGGTTGCCAAAGAAAAAACCCACGTTGCGGGAAAACACCAACAGAGAAAGGGGATGAAAAAAATCCGGGAAACCACAGTAAAAATAACAATGAAGTATAGAAAATAATAAAATTACATACAGCATATACATAAATCAATAAATTTACAGAAAAATAAAAATATTATTAATTATACGAGAAAAATATAAAATTTACTAAAGTGAGAAGGAAAATGAGAAAAAAATATCACAGATAAAATGAAATGTCCTACTAATTAATATTCGTCTAAGAAAAACAATAATAAATAAATAAAGGTCAGCCAGCGGCGTCCGTCAACTTTTTCAAATTTATCTCAGCAGAAAGAGGGAGATGATGATGAAAATGAAGCATCAGTTGATTCACTATATTACTAAAACCACTACCTTTAAAGCTATTTTGAACGTAACCTGTCATTTACCCATGAAACCAAAACAAATCCGCGATCTTTCTCGACTCTTTGATCTCTACCGAACGACTAAAAACTTCGTGATACTATTCAAGACGCCGTAAAAACGCCAACCCGAATGACTCATCCTCGGCAAAGAATCGCGGAGTCATAAATATCACCCACACTCGAATCCTTAAGAAATCTCGAGAGAGAAGGACGGCGAAAAATCGAGAGGAAACAGAAAAAGAGTGACGAAAGTGGAGATATTTTTCCACTGCGCAATAGCCTCTATGAATAGTATCGTGAGAAAGGGAGAATGTGCCAATAGGTGGGGGAAGGACGTTGTGTAGATTCCTGTGGAGGTCGCAGCCAATTACTCTCCCGCCATCACGCGACTTTGAATCACCGGTTTGTTGTTGCGCAGGGTGGAAAAACGAGGGAGTGGAAGACGCATCGGATGGAGAAGATGGAAAGAAATTGCACGAGCTATTACGGGATGCATCGTCTAGAAATCGCATCTCGGGTAAAATTTTATTTATTTATTTAAAGTTGATTCATTAACAGCCATTTAGACCAATTACAATGAATCGTACAACATGTTGAGAAATAGTATAAATAGAAATAAACATAAACATATGAATAAATATCAACAAAGGAGCATTGAAATGCAGCCAAACGTTTGTATAAAATGAAAAAATGTGAATAGAGTTAAATTAAATGCGAAAAAATAAAATAAAATAGTAAAAAATAGTGATAATAAGTTAAAATTGGAGATGTAAGGAAAAAACAATAATGATGGGGGAAAATATAATAAAAATAACATACGAGGGAGAAAGATGAAAAGGAAGAAACTCGAGACAACGAAGTAAGCAATAGAGCAGAAATTAATGAATGGACGAAAGGAGTGAATTAATGGGGGAAAACAGTTCAAGGGAATGGTTAAAAGAGAATTGAAAAGTGTTGGGATTTGATAGAAAATTGATCTTTGAGAGATTGAAAGCCGGAAACTAGATGTGTGAAGGAGGTTAGAATTGCGGGAAGGGACGCGAAGGGAGAAGCAAGAGAGGATGTCAGTAGATCTGCAAACGGCCGTAAATCTGAGCATCCTTGCAATACACTCTTAAAAAAAACCCACATACTGAACAAGTAGGGAAAATCGGTACATTCCCAAGAATATTACGATCAGAACAAGTTCGTGTTTACTCTGAATTTGATCGAAGTGGAATGACGCGCTGCAGGAGACAACGCGAAGCTTTGACTTCGGATTAGGTTTCCAAGGGAGACCAGTTTTCAAGTTCAATTTCGAATCAGCTGATCTTGTTTACATTACAGTCGGTCGAAACGTGTACGTTTGTGATTCTGCCCGAAAGAGCTCTTCCCAACTACGAAGTTGCCAACTACGATCCTTATCCTCTGGATTACCGGTGACGTAAGAATAATATTTACATCCGTGCTCGCACAGATGTAAGAGCAAAAATTCGAAGTTGTCTTGAGGTTCGGTTAGAAGAAAAATTATAAATTCGCAGACTGAATTGATATTTCCTAATTTTAGGTTTATACATTGTGGACTACAACCTTTCTAAAAAATACAGATGAAAAACATAAAGGGAAGTAAAAACGAACGCAATTTCACTATGATAGCTATGTTTAGAATGCTACATTTCCCTTCTTTATAGCTTTTTTCCAGCTCTTTT
Source organism: Sympetrum striolatum (assembly GCA_947579665.1). Classification (NCBI taxonomy): domain Eukaryota; kingdom Metazoa; phylum Arthropoda; class Insecta; order Odonata; family Libellulidae; genus Sympetrum; species Sympetrum striolatum. The sequence goes on along the minus strand of OX388347.1, from coordinate 75,700,692 downwards.
GTTAAAAAAAGTTTTAGTTATTTAGTTTTTTTTTCAGGTCCTTAAATATTCTTTCCCAATGATTCATAACAATGAAATGCCATTGCCGATAGCTTAGTTAGAAGAAAATAATGTATCAATCGAGCATAAACGTAGCCGTCTCTTATAATTAAAACATCATACTAATTGCTATAGCATCGTCATGAAATTTGAAATAATCGAAAAAAAATGCTGAGGAAAACTTAATACTTCACATGGGAGATTTTTGAAAATGATAAAAAATATCAGATATCATCATTTTATGCAACCGCAAATAGTCGTTTAAAATGAAAAAAATAAAAAACGTGTGAATTTCACCGCGTATCCTATATCGCGAATAAATAAATATTGATTATATAACTATACTAATATTTACCATTCAATTGCGCGATTAAATAATATGAAATGGATGTCGTTTGCTTAATAAAGCCGCATAAAATAAACAGATATTTACACAGTTTTCCTCTCGATAAATAAAAAAGGGAAAATCGACGACAGCGATTCGTTAAATTACCAATATGACAAAATTATTTAATTAATACAAAAGGAATTACATATAAAGTGATATTAAAAATAACTGGAAGCCAACCAAAAAACTCTACATAAAGAAGTACTGATAGCATATTATTAGAATTATGCTCTCCGAATTTTATCTCAAGCCCATGGCGTATTAGAGAAGTAATGTGCAAGTCTAAAAGTTAAGTTCACTTAATAAAGATGAGTTTATTATATTTACATCTATATCTCAACCTCATATGAGGTGCGAGAGAATTCATTGTTAAATCCCCCTCAACCGTTGCCACCTGGTAATCATACCAACTTGCGGCGTATATATCAATAAATAAATAAATAATTATCTTTGGTTGCCATTTTTATAATAAAAAATCTTTTTAAAAGACTTACTTACTAGCAGCGGTACCTAGCGAAGTATCTAAACGCTACATCAGTGACAGTTGAAATACAACATTCATGAAATCCGAAGAAAGATAATTGGAGCAGTTCATACCGATAAATTATTCAGCAGAAGCACTCATAAAAACCAGTTAAAACGAGCTCTAAGCGGATCCGTAAGAAAATCCAAGAATATGTGAGAGTTGAAGGTAACAAAGAGCATTACTCAGCAACAATGCAACGATATGTCATTTTAAACAATTCCCCATTAGTGGATAATTTACAATCCAGAGTAATTTGCGAAAACAATGTAAAAAACAGCATTAATAATAAACAATATATATTACCCGCTTGACAAAGCCTCATTCCGTGCCAGTCGATTTATTTCGCAAGAGAATCAATTAAATTAACCATAGGCGCGAGTTAATAACAATGTCCGACACGCCTGAATGCAAACATCCGCGTATGCTCATTCGTTTTTTTATTAACAATCTCACCGCTTCACATAAAGGGCAGTGCGGTAATGAAGGGAAAAAAGTGAAGGGTAAGTGGCGACCTTGCCGATTACTAACTCAAACCAAGAATGAGTATCTTTTATAACTAGTCACAACTTGGCAGGAGCCGCGACGGGGGGCGGGATTGCACGCAAGGACTATTCCATTAAAACAATACGGACTTACTTTCCGTAACGATATGTGCAGAGGATAGACATTAGAGCCAATCTACGAGGAATTGCGAGTCGCGGACTTTCACGAATCTGCAATTTTCTGCGAAAGAAAAATGCAAATAGATCGCAAGGTTGCGGATTCGATTTACCGCCGTGGAACTTCACTTACGGCGTCAGATTTGCAAACAATTGAACGGTTAGTAATGATACAATATGTGAAACATTCAATCTTATAGCTGATTTGAACCTCATCCACTGCCTGAAGTACTGCAAAGGGAATGAGTCTTACTACGACGAGGAGTAAGAAGTACTCTGAGAGAAATTAAAAGTAACAAGGTTCATGGATAATAGAAATCGCGGATTTAATAACAAGATAAGTATGAAAAAACATTCGACCCAAGGGTTGGCTTTAATCTTTGATCCATCAACCTTCTGTGAAAATGATCCCTCGAATGAGGTATACCAAGATGAGGAGTGAGGTGTTTTATGACAAATCTTAAACTGAATAACACCTAACGAGAGGCTATGTAAAACCGAATGTCTAAGAAGTTGACGCTGTAGTTATGAAACGGAGTGAATGAGGAAGTGCATCACAGGATGACATAAGCGGAGATCAAATTCCGCGAATGACTGTCCCTATTCAGTAACCCGGATGAACTTTCTAAATATAACTTCCTCGTTTGAGCTCTCCATTTCTTTATTAAGGAACTTTCTATTAATAAAGGGAATGTATGAACAGCTGTGTGGAAATGACAGAAGCCAAAAGTATGTGCGAGGGTAGGAAAAAACAATCTCCAAGCAAATAACTTTCTTAACCAGATAAGTTTTAGCGTAATCTATATGCAAACATGTGCTTCCATATTGATATGACTGCGCTCAGTAACTTCAGTGGCTACAGAGAAAGTGAAATGTACACGTATAAAAATTAAAATAAATCTACGCGAAAATTCCAAATTCATTCTACATTTATCTTGAAGGAAATTCTACATTATCTTGAAATAAAGGAACAAAGCTATAAAAAATAAGCGAAAACATATTTTTTCTCAAGAAATTGTTCGAAAGTAAAAAAAAAATAAGTATTAATTGATAAAATATCGTCCTAAGATGAAATCTGGAGAAAATTTAAGTTTCAAGTAAACGTTTACTTAAATTACCAAAGTTTACAAAGTTGTTCTCTTCATACCCAGGAATCGAACCCAGACCTTCTTCCTTTTACATCAGGCAAATCACCAACTTTGTGAAATTGTCTGCACTAACTGATGACATTTTATAAAATAAACACACAGTTGAAAGTAAGAACTATGTCATTAACATTTTCGATTGAATTGAATACATATTTGAAAAAAAATCCAGCGCGTTCTCTGATGTTAGAAATTGTAAAATAACTTATTCATTAAACCTATCGTTTCAAAATAATTCATCCAGTGTATTAAATATAAATAAAACAGTGGAAATAGTTAAAAAATGAACGCTTTTATCTACACTAATATCTCGATATTGGAAATCCGGGAATTATAATAGATTTGATACAGAAATCTGACCAAAAAGCTCCTTAAGATATATTCCTGGGGGAATATCGGAAATAAATCAATTTTCCCGCAAAAAAAATAAAAGTGTGTGAACCCATGGGCTATTGATGCTTCTATCCACATCGGGTTTGTCGGTGAGCTGTGTAGGTGGCAGCATGTTTGATTCGGGGGCATAAAAGCGTGGGTGTCTGAGTAATACGAGTCCCTGTGGGGTGGGTTAGTGTGACGTGTCGAGGGGAATCAGCTGGGATTCCCTCCTTTTGGATGCCCACTTCCATTCAACATCTTGAGCGTATTAACCTTTGGTGGTAAGATCGACTCTGGAGATGATGGACCGAGACGAGATGCTTTCACAGGAGCATTGGCTTCCTGACGAGGATTCCACGAGAGGTGGAATCGGCTTTTTGATATTAGTAGCCGAGATCCGCTTCGAGGAATGAGGAAATTGGGATGAAAGGGAAATGAACTGCTTGCAAAAGACGACATTTTACACTTTGATCATGAACGGAATTTAAAAATAAAGATCAAACACTAAAGCATAATATTACGCAGATGGTTCAACTTGGAGGTGTTCCCTTAGTAAACCAGAGGCCAGAAGTTTATTTATTTAACCGATATAACCACAAAAAATAATACTAACTCGATGTCTACCTTTACCAATAATAAAAAAGCATAACTAAAAAGAGGGAGTTTATATGCGGAATAGATTGAAAAATATAACTCGAAAACACTCTCCTGAGTGATACAAAGAGATACAAAAAAAGCTTAAGTTATTCATTTGCTTATTCAGAAAGTCATTCCAATAAATACAACCTGGCAGGATATATTATAAGAGTAAAACTAAAGTTATTAATCCATTATTTTTCGCAGTCTACCGAATCATTTTTAACTCTATATATTTCTATATCTGGAAAGGAATTCCGAATCAAGGGAAAATTAATCATTAACCTCTAGCTGGATTCTCCTGTCACCTTTTCTCCCCGATTCTTCCTTGTTATCAACAAAGGCTCTTCTGTCCTCGATGACAGCTCACAGTATCTGACAGCATTTTCGGCAAACGTCAAGCCACAGAAGGGCAAAAATGCAGCGCGGAATGGAGCTGTTCAACACCAACCCAAAAATGGAACCCTCAACACGAGAATCGCTACGTAGGGGGTGTATTTACCCTTCATAACCCTCTTCTTATGAAAACGCCCCACAAAAGAGCACCCTTAGACGCCGTAGGCATATGGCCCCCGAAAACCCAATTATAATTTTAAACAATCATCTTTGATCTCTCAGGTAGAATGATTTTCCTAAAGACAGGACTCGTCCCGGGCATAATGATATACTTCCTGACTCAGCTTGTTTCTGACGTCAGAGACCCCTCAGCACGAGATGTAAACATTAGTGAGAAAATAGAGTAATGGCCCAGCTGCTAAAGAATTGGGGGTATTTTGGACTTTATCATAGCGATTTAGCGAAAGATCTAACACACCATTTGTCTTGACTGTGTATCAAGACAAATGGTTACAAACTACTTAGTTTTCTCCCGAAATTAAAAACGTAGATGGGGAATAATTGCAGTTTCCAAGCAGAGGATTTAGAACGCACCGACATCTAGTTTACGGAAAAATAATAATGACCAAGTGCAAGAATAACAATCACGTATTATCTAAGAAGAGTGGCTAATAATATGGGATATAACAATAATGAAGTGGGTTCAAATATGTTTGAACCATCACGACCTTGCACATAAACAATTCATCAACACTTAGACCTATTCTAAAATTTCGCAAAATATCTGGGGCTAGTTGCACCAACTTTCTACAACTAACTATTGATATATTCTAACGTCTTCATGATGGTAGGCCTAGTTTTTCGTACTAGGATCATGTCACCGGGATTTAAATTTTGGCATGTACATACACGCTTGAAATTACGAAGAGTAAATTGATGAGAGTGGCTAAGCCCCTGATTAGCCCTTCCTTAAGAGATAATTAATAATTTAAGAAAGAAACATTGTAGACTGAATGTCGAATTTTAAAGACTTCAAAATATTCGCCAACCATATAAGCATCAGGATAGAGCCGAAAAGAAGGAACTGCACAAGAAAAAAAACACGAAAAGCCTTTCGTAGTTTCACGCAGGATCCATCCTTCTGTCGCATGGCGACTTTTTGACTTTCGCGTTCAGTGCACAGCTGCGTGCGGCCTAAGGATTTCTTGGAATTGGATAGGAGGTGAGAGCAGTGGTGTCACAAAAGATGCAGCGGACAGTGGCCAGCTCTGTACCATTGCGTCCACCTGGCGCAACAAAGGGTATGACGCGAAAGGGTGCGTCGCATACCATTGCTCTCGCCCACCCCTATTCAGGTGCAGAATTCCTTCTGGAACCTTCGGTAATAGAAGAACATAGAAATCCTTAGGCTGCAAGCAGTATATAAGGCCCTCGTTTTTGGGAAACGAGAGAGTCTTCTCTCATCCGCCGTCCAGGTTGGAGCATACCTAGCGTGTCTTTCGAGACTTGGGGTGCTCCTACCTACCGCGGATCCTGAACATACTCAGCGCGTCTTTCGAGACTTGAGGTGTTCCGAATTTCGCAGTCCTCCGTGTCATAGGCCAGCCGAGGCTTGCAGTCCGCCCCATCCACGGCGCAGTACGGATCGAGTACCGCAAGCACGATAATTAAAGATCGAGTCACTCTTACCCGTATCGTTATTATTTCCCTATAGTCGTACCATGTCACTACGACAATTGGTGTCAGGTGTTTTTATGCGGTTCGAACGCCGTTCCTTTTCAATCAGATTTACCTTAATTTAGCTAAAATGTTTTTATGCGGTTCGAACGCCGTTCCTTTTCAATCAGATTTACTTTAATTTAGCTAAAATGTTTTTATGCGGTCCGGACTCCCTCCCAGTTCGACATTAATTGTGTTTTGCGACTTCATGCGGTGCTACCTCAATTCAATTATTTTTCCTCAACTGTGTCTCGTGTGATCCGAACGCCAAGGCAACGTCTTTTGCTTAAGGTTGAATCGTGCTCTCGAACTTTGCTTTCTTTTGTCGTTTCAAGTTATATTAATTTATTTAAATTCCACTTGAATTCCCTGATTATTTTGCTGGAAAGATGACTTATTTTATTTTTTTCACATATTTAAATTTTACTTTCGGAAAATTAAACAGATCGGCCAATTTCATTGTCTCTAAATAGTAATTTATTTTCTTGGGATTCTCACGATTTTCGCATTTTTTTTTGTATGTCTTGGCATGTTTCGTATTTGTTCGTGTGTTTCTTTGGTTGTTCTCGTGCCGATATCTTTGTCAGCGCGTATGCCAGTGCTTATTCTTGGTTATTCTTAAAAGATTTTTCCTAGCATGTGCCATTATTTAAAGGAAAATATATCCGCAAGCACTGCCATTGTTTAACGTAAACTGCCATTTTTAACGTTAATTTCTTTTATTACGAAGTTCGAATTCTAACCATATTTATTTTCAAATTTGCCCGTGGATATTTTGACTCTCAATTCTGTATATTTTGTTTTTTTGCATTTCTTTGGGTGATTTATTCGTTACGTTTTCTCGTAACATTTTTTTTCTCCCGAGTGTGTGTTCCTCAGTAGTGTCATTTCAGTGATAATTGTGTCAGTGCCCGACTCATTATTTACGTATTTGTGATCGTTCTGTGATTCGTTGAGGATTATTTTTTGTTGTACCTGGGTTTTGTCAAGTACCATTTATTTGTACTCTGTAAACCATATATTGCTGAGGTACTAGGAGGAATTTCCACCCCTGGGGGCTTAATTGCCAACGGGGTGATGTCGGAAGGACAGAAGGCAATCAACTCACCCTCCTGTTTGGTGGTGCCCTCTGTACCTTCCGAAAGAGATATAAGGAAGGCACAACTGAGGATCGGGGCCTTCTGCCCACCGTCGCCTTTGTGACAAGACGTGCCTCAGCTACCGACCGATCCTCAATCGGTCGGCCATGATGGTCTTCCTCGTTCCTATTAGTTACTCTAAGTAAATAAACCGCTCTGCTAACCCGATTCTAGTGTTTCTTTCAATTGTGTGTTGTTTTTCCCTCTCGTGACGATGGCCTATTATTCTCACACAAATCCTTTCCACAGCCAGTGTTATCTCATGGATCCCTATTCTCAGCGTTCCTTAATTGAATTTGATCCTTGCATAAATATTTTAGGTGATTCGGCACCCCCACCGAGTGACGTTAATCAGGCAACTGTCCTCTCTAACCCCCCCATTAGTCCGCTAGGTAATCAGGTTTACTTTGTACCAACGTTTAGTGGTGAAGATGACACATCGGTAGAGCAATTTTTAGAGAAATTAAAATTAACTAGTCATCTCAGTGGGTGGACAGAAAATCAAACTCTTTGTGTCGCTCGATTGCGCCTTATAGCTACCGCAGCCGATTACGTGTCCGAAAACCCGCATATGTTAGATAGTTATGACAATTTCTCCAATTATTTGAGGCGGCGATTCGCATCCAAACCCTCCTCCCTTTCATTGGAAAAACTCTTCTCGTCATGTGTGCAAAAACCTCTCGAGAGTGTTTCAGAGTTCGCTACGCGACTCAGGAAAATCACACGGCAGTTACGCGCTACTTATCCGAACTCTTCTTCTGAAGCCACGCAAAATATCATGAACTCGAGGTTGCTGGCGCAATTCCTATTGGGCCTACGTGAGGAAATAGGGAGATTTGTGACAGTGAGGAACCCGCAAAATATTCTTGAGGCGGAAGAATTCGCATTATCGGAAGAGGGCAATGCGCGAAATTACGCAACGAAATCGGCAGAACTTATGGCGCAGTCCGCCTTCATCTCCCAACACCCTCACGTGAATCACATAGCCGCAGCACCCTTCGCCAACCCTTTTATGGCGTGGACTGCAGAAACAAATCCACGAAATCACGCAACGCCAGCAGAGAAGTTCACGGAGCCTCCCGCTTTCGTCGCTCGTCATCAGGTGAACCACGTTGCATCGGAGCCCGCTAACCGTCCCGTATCGCAACCCTTTCGGCGGAGTGATAGAACCCCCCTGGAGCACCCACCGACGCCGCGACAACCAATCCACAGAGGAGTCAACTCCAACGCCCCAGAGCGGAGGTGCTTCCATTGCGGCCAAACCGGACATATTTCCCGCTTCTGCAGATTGAGACCGCGAAATTGTTATCTCTGTGGTGACGCAAGCCATGCACAAAAGGATTGCCCTCTGCTTCTCTGCGGTACGTGTAAGAGACAAGGACATCGCCCAATCGAGTGCCCGCTGAGAATTTCGCCGCCGGTGACGGGAAACGCAGCATCCCCGATCTCGCGATCGGGGAGGAATTAATTCTGGCGATCACGCCGAAGTCAGGGATGATGGTATCGTGCAGCATCCTTGGAAAAAATTACAAATTTTTAGTAGACACAGGGGCCGCAATCACCATCATTAGCCGAAAGGAGTTTCCATTTGGGAAACTTCATCTCTCTCCCTACGATGGCCCGGTGAGGAGCGCTTCCGGCCATCCCTTGAGAGTGATTGGGCAGTGCAGCATTCCTCTGGAAATCGACGGTATCGCTTACCCGCACGACGCGCTATTGATTGACCTGGGAAACACCTTTTATGATGGCATCCTCGGATTGGATTTTCTCAAAAAATACGACTGCATTTTGTCTTTCGACCATGGAACAATGGAGATGCAAAATTCCCACTTCATCCGACTGAAATCGAGTGGAAAGGACGACGATGTTGTGAATTCAATATCTCCCCAAGGATTCGAAACCAAATCAGGAGTATTTATATTAACATCTAACCCGTTCTACGAGGAATGCCTCGCCGAGGAATTGCCAAGGAAATGCATTCCCCCCGCAGAGAAGAAAGCATATGAAACTTCGTCGGAAAATTACGCCAAAGAAACAGGAATGGAGAAAACCGTAAATATAATGGACCCCGCTCTTCTCATCCCACCCCCAGAGGAATTAAGAAGCGAAAGAGATGCGATAAAAGATGCAGAGATTAGGAGCATTAATGTCATGCCGACAACCCGGAGGCATAGAGGAAACTCAGGCATTCCCCCTATCTCGAGGATTGATTCGTCATCTCAGGTCGCAGAGGTGAAAGGGTTGGCCGCCGAGGTATCGCAGCCGAGAGGCACAGGAGTAAAGGGAAAAATAGTCGAACTCCTGCGAAAAGTAACGGTCCCACCCCTTTCAATCCTGTTTGCTGAAGTAAAAAGTGAAATCCTCAAAGGAAAGGACGTGTTGTTTGAGGAAGCGGACAGTGAAGTAACAGTATTACCTGTAATTGCCAAGTTTTCAAACGAGGGCATCGCCCAGATATTATTGGCGAATTTTGAAAAGGACTGTAAAACTGTGAAAAAGGGAACAGAAATAAACGCCCAATGTGTCGACGAGGAAGACATTGCCCCATCACTAAACGTTATTGAGGGAAAAGAACCAGAAATGTGGCCCGAACCGATGGACAAAAAGGATCTCCTCTCGCGCTATAATTTTGCTAATGTTCCAGATGAAGCGAAGGAACCGTTCAGGGCGATGCTAACCGAATCCGCCAACATCTTCGCACATCCCTCTGCTCCTCTAGGCCACACGAATTGGGAAAAACACGAAATCGACGTAGGAGGAGCGGAACCTATTACAAAACGGCCATATCGCGTTCCGCACTCGTTACGTCCGATATTAGACGAAGCTATTGCCGATATGTTAAATCAAGGAGTGATCTCACCGTCTACCAGCCCCTGGTCCGCGCCAATTATTTTAGTAAAAAAGAAGACGCAAAAAGGAGAGACTCCGAGCTACAGACCCTGCATCGACTACCGCGCCTTAAATCAGGTCACTAAGAAGGAAGTGTACCCCATCCCCAATATGGACGAGACCTTCGACCAGTTGGGAGGAGCGCGTTATTTCTCATCCCTTGACCTTTGCAGTGGCTATTGGCAAGTGGAAATGGGTGAGCGGAGTAAAGAATATACTGCCTTCAGCACTCCGACAGGCCACTATGAGTGCAATCGCATGAGCTTCGGCTTGGTAAATGCTCCATCAACGTTTATGAGGCTCATGAACAAAGTGCTAGACGGATTGATAAACAATGGTTGTGTCTGCTATCTGGATGACATCCTAATATATAGCAAATCGTGGGAACAGCATATCTCAACCCTACGTGAGGTTTTTCAGAGGCTAAGAGCAGCAAACCTCAAGTTAAAACCGCAAAAATGCCATTTTTTTCGACAAAGGGTGACATTCCTGGGACACCAGATTTCTGCGGATGGCATCCAACCGGACGAGGAGAAAATCGAGGCCATTAAGAACTTTCCCATCTCAAAGCATGTTAAGGGAATTCAGTCGTTCTTAGGGTTGGTCGGATACTACAGGAAGTTCATCCAGAATTTCAGTGGTATCTCGGCCCCACTGACAAAATTAACTAGTAAAAAAGTGGAGTTTCTATGGACGACTGAGGCACAGGAAGCTTTCGACACACTGCGGCAGTGCCTCATCTCTCAACCTGTTCTAAAATTTCCGGATTTCTCGAGGTCTTTCATTCTCACGACGGATGCATCATCAAGCGCGCTAGGAGGAATTCTATCTCAGGAGCTAGAAGATGGAGAGCACCCGATCGCTTTTGCCAGCCGTCAGTTACAATCACCGGAAAAATCTTATTCGGCGACGGAACTGGAATGCTTGGCGGTGATAGCAATGGTGAAGAAATTCCGAATCTATCTCTTAGGAAACCACTTCATCATGAACACAGACCACAAGCCTCTTCGATGGTTACTTACGCTGAAGGAGCCCAAACCGAGACTTGCCCGTTGGATTATGGAATTAACCGAGTATTCATTTGATATTAAGTATCGCCCGGGTAAGACTATCCCGCACTCAGACGCCCTCTCTAGAGCCCCACAAGTGATAAACGTAATAGAGGATAAGGGTGAGGCCGATGTCGTTCAGTACGAACCGTGTTGGGATGAAGTGCGTATAGTCCAGGAACAAACAAGCTGCCCCGACATCATACCACTACGTGAACTAGCGAGGAAGAATGACCTTGCCTACTTCTATGATGAGAGAGGAATTTTATTTGACATCCAATACCGACCGGGCAAGGACATTAAACATTCTGATAGCCTTTCTAGAATACCTAAGGAGGTAAATGTAGTCGATACGGGCAACGCAGCGTACGAGCCTGTTTGGGATAAGGCCCGGATAGCAGCCGAGCAGCACCGGTGTGCCGAATTATCCGATTTCCACCTTTTCGCGGCACAGAACGACCCCCTCTACTTTTATGATGAGTCAGGCGTCCTCTACCGAGTCCAGGTTACGGAAAGTGGCCCTAAACCAACCATATGCGCGCCTAGATCTCTAAGAACTCACATATTGGAGCGTTGTCACGATTCTCCTCTCGGCGGGCATCTAGGCTTCGAAAAGACATTAGATATCGTCCGAAGGCATTTCAACTGGGATGGGTGTTACACTGACACCCGAGAATACGTACAGAACTGTTTAGAATGTAAGAAACGGAAGGCCACAACATCGTCCATTCCAATGCAGCCGGTTGTCGAAAGCACCTATCCCTTTGAGAAATTAGCCATCGATATCGTTGGGCCACTACCAGTGTCCACTAGGGGGAATAAGTATATCCTCACTTGCCAGGATCATTTTACGAGGTATCCAGAGGCGATTGCGATCCCTAATCAGACGGCAGATACAGTTGCACGTGCCCTGGTAGAACATGTCATATGTCGACATGGTGTCCCTCGCTATCTGTTGAGTGATCGTGGAGCTAACTTCACTTCCAATTTGATGAAGGAGGTATGCAAAATCCTAAAGATTCAGGCCATTTTTACCTCCCCGTACAATCCGGCAGCCAATGGAAGGTTGGAGCGAGCTCATCAATCTTTTTCGAATTATCTGTCCCACTACACCTCTCAGGATCACTCCGATTGGGACGAGCATCTTCCTTTTGCCCTTTTTGTATACCGGAATAGTCGACATCGAATCACAGGATTCAGCCCCGCATATCTCGTGCACGGGAGAGAATTGGCTATGCCTTGGGACACTGTGCTGTCACCGACCACATTTTCGTATGATGAGAACCCTTCATATGATAAGGAACTGCTAACTCGCTTGCGGACAGCGCATGCACAAGCAGAAGTTCATAACAAACTTAAACTGGAAAAGGAACGTGAGCGGCGCAACGAAGGAATCCATCTACCTTCGATCGAAGAGGGCCAGCTGGTGTTACTGCGGAATGTGAAGCTTGCCCGGGGACAGTCCAGAAAGCTAGTATCGCGGTGGATCGGTCCATATAAGGTAGTTAAAGTTCGGAGTGCGGTCACGTTCGACATCGAAAATGTCCTGAATGGCCGTAGAGCAACAGCCCACATCCGCAACCTCTTACCCTTGCCACCCGATCCAGAACCCCTGTCCTTCCCTCAGTTAGTCTCCGAGGGTAAATCAAGAGCTTCGGATCACCATCCGGATAAATTGTTAGCAGAATCAGTTACCACGACGCCCATTCCCATTCCGCCGTCCTCTTTTTGTAACCCCGAAATTTCATCACGAACAGGCATTTCCACTCCGGCGGAAGCAGCAAAGGTGGCACTGGAGGACGCCCTAGTACCCCCAGTAAAACTCCCTCAAGCATCAGATCGGTATAACTTGCGGCCACTGCCCGGACGGAGTTGCAGAGGCGATTGAAGATGTCCCCAAGGTTCGGTCGCCGAACTGACAGTTGCGCCATGGGTGACAGAAGAAGGTTAGAAAAAAAGTTAATTACTATCTTTGGAAGCCCATTGCGCGACGTAGAAGGGGATTACGACGTAGACGCTGTTTTGAAGGACCTACGTATCGTAGATCAGGGACCGTCTGGGGAAACCCCTAAGCCGCACGATTCCCCCCAGCCTACAGTTCCTCCCTCCACAGTGACCGCTCTCCAGAGCATTCAGTCACCTCCATTTCTTCAAAACAGGATTGGAGAAGCCATAGAATGCGACGTACAACTGCCACAGATTGTCTCGACGGTAACTCTCCTCCCCAAGCGCCCTTCCCCGCCACGGAGCCCCCCTGCGAACTCGTCTCCCGAGCTCAGGATCACCCTCGAAGGCGCCAAAGAAACCACGGACCCGAGCCCTATAGCGCAAGCTAAGAAACACCTGAGCCCATCAAGAAGGAGACACAACCAAACTCGCCGGAGAATCAATGCACTAAAGAAAATGGCCGCTATGTGGGACCATTGAAACCATAGGTGCCGAGTTCCGGAAATATCATCAAATTCCCTTCCTTCCATTGCAGTTACAATGGCTCGCCTAACCGCACTGCGTCTCCTCCCACTGATCTTGTGCCTGTTCCAGAGTCACACCCATGGGCTCATATTCCAGCCCCAGGGTAGACTCCTTGTGGTATCCGGAGAGTGGATGGTGACCCTGGAGATGCGTGCCGAACGCCATTCTATCGCCCTTGAAGAGGTACGAGCCCAATGCAAGGACTTCCAGGAATTAGGGTCTGGGATATTCCGCGGCTGGACGGGAAGCACAAGTCACCTAGTTCCCGTGCAGCAATTAGCCCACACATTTAGCCAGAACCTCAAGCATCGGCTGGAGAGTGTGTCCCGGGACTTTGAATCTCTTTTTAACCCCTCTCTGCAGAAAAGAGCTACCAGAGGGCTATTTGATGCCATAGGTAATGGGTTGCATTATCTTACTGGAGTCGCAACGGACAAGCAGCTGTCAGACCTTCGCCATGAAGTAGAGAAGTATGCCCAGGGGACTGAGGAAGTGGGTCGGGTGGGAGTTACAATCCTCAACCACACCGCTGAAGCTCTGCACCGACATGATGAGATGCTGTCTAAGACTGCCAAAGCCTTGGAGGACCTGCACGATCTCATCCGTGATGCTAGGAGTTCGTTGGACAAAAGAGTCACGGAGACCAGACAAGCCTTAGACTTCTCTAATCAGATACAATCCAGCTTTTTGAGCATCACCCATCACATTGACGAGTTGCAGGATGGCATCCGAAAGCTTCGCCTTGCCACTACCGTTGCCAGATTGGGAAAACTAACCCCCGACCTTCTCTCACCGGCACAGCTCACCCATATCATTTCCGAGGCTCGCTCACGGCTTCACCAGGATGTTGACTTCGTGGGACTGGGGGACGCCGGTCCAACCGGAATCTACAACACCGCAGAGGCCCACCTCCTGACGCAGGCGGGGGAAATCACGGTGGTCATCCTACTTCCGCTGGTTCAAAAGAGCGGAGGATTCAATATTTTTAAAGCCATCTCGTTACCGTCTTTAGTCCATGGTTGTGTACACGCGGTCCTGATTAGATCTGAATCCCCCTATCTAGCAGTAACCGATGACAGAAGTAGCTTCGCTCATCTCCCTGGTGATTTTCGAACGGACTGCGTAAATCACAACCCCTCCGTTTGCAACCCTACCTTTCCAATCATCAGAGACGCCTCCAGCTCATGCAGCTTGGCCGTCTTTCTTAACGACAGCAAGTTAATTAGGAGCAACTGCGAACTTCACCTCGCCCAATCCCCGTACCGTGTGTACATCAAAGGTGATAGGCCGGGACAGTGGGTGTATAGTGTTAGCAACACCACTAGGTTGAACCTGACGTGTCCGGGGAATGTATCTCACACCAACATCCATGGGCAAGGGCGAATATACCTCCCCGCAGGGTGCTCCGCAAGTGATGGTTCAACGTACTTGCCGGGAGCACCGAACTTCTATGCGACAACCATTCAACAAAACTCTAAAGTCGTTTTAGACCCCCTTCCCCACATCAACATCAATGCATCCGACCCAGCTTACGCCGACCACATCCTGGACTCGAGCAACCTTACGGAACTGTTGGCCTCTATCGAGCATTTGAATACCCACCACGTTCCAGTCGTGTCTCTGGCAGAGGTTGCCCGACACACCAAGCTCCTCGCGCCATTCGATTCCCGATTGGAGGAGGTAAAATACGTGGGAATGCCAACCCTTGTCGTCATTGGATTGCTGTCCGTCATCGCGATTCTGCTGGCGTCCAGAAGGAAGCCAATCTCCATGCCTGCAGGAAATGGAGTAGCGGCAACAGTACCAGCGGTCAACATGTTTAGTGTCATGCAGCCAGGTAATGTGACAACGAACATTGTCATACCCAAAGACAGACCATTGTTCCCAGTGCTGGACTAGACCCACTGAAATGTGTTTTGTTATGTTTAGGCTTATATCAGTGAACAGTGACGCTCTTTTTAAGGTGATGGTTAATTCTGAATGTATGTGTCAGACTCCCAGTGAAATAGTTAGGGTAGTTATGGGTGGAAAATGACACTCGTGTGATAGGCTAGCCAATGTAGGTATTAAGTAGAAGTGCATTGAAGTGTGCTCCAGATACTATTTTTTCCTTTGTTTTGTTGTTGCTTTTGCATAGGTTAGTCTAGTTATCAGTGAAAAGTGACACTCCAGTGGTAGGTTAGTTGTTAGGTGTATTAAGTAGATCTCCCGTGGAAAATAACATGTGTGTTCCTACGAACTATATCTATATGTTTTAGCTTATTTTTTTTTTCTCTTTTTTTTCTTTTTTTTCTTCCTATTGCTTCTTTTCTTTTGTGTTGTACTATCTGATGTTAATGTAACCATGTACCAAAAGCTCGATCCGTCCGACCCGGGGTTTTGACTGCTGGTGGGGTGATGTCGCATGGCGACTTTTTGACTTTCGCGTTCAGTGCACAGCTGCGTGCGGCCTAAGGATTTCTTGGAATTGGATAGGAGGTGAGAGCAGTGGTGTCACAAAAGATGCAGCGGACAGTGGCCAGCTCTGTACCATTGCGTCCACCTGGCGCAACAAAGGGTATGACGCGAAAGGGTGCGTCGCATACCATTGCTCTCGCCCACCCCTATTCAGGTGCAGAATTCCTTCTGGAACCTTCGGTAATAGAAGAACATAGAAATCCTTAGGCTGCAAGCAGTATATAAGGCCCTCGTTTTTGGGAAACGAGAGAGTCTTCTCTCATCCGCCGTCCAGGTTGGAGCATACCTAGCGTGTCTTTCGAGACTTGGGGTGCTCCTACCTACCGCGGATCCTGAACATACTCAGCGCGTCTTTCGAGACTTGAGGTGTTCCGAATTTCGCAGTCCTCCGTGTCATAGGCCAGCCGAGGCTTGCAGTCCGCCCCATCCACGGCGCAGTACGGATCGAGTACCGCAAGCACGATAATTAAAGATCGAGTCACTCTTACCCGTATCGTTATTATTTCCCTATAGTCGTACCATGTCACTACGACACTTCCATAGCACGGGACATATCGACCTACACTAGCGAATCGGCCCAACTATACAGCGATCCTCATAACGAAATAATAGAACACGATACCCCGCCGCAACCCTCTTTCTATGGGGGGCCCCTAGAGAAAAAAATATAACTTAATCCCCGACCCCACCCGGCCAGATGTGAGCCGATTTTTTTCGATCCGGGAAATATGTAGCGGAAAAAACAGGCGGAAGAAGAGAAAGGGGGCGAAAGGAAAGAGAGAGAAAAAATCGCTGTCCGGCGGACCCTAAAGGGGAAGCAGACTCGCAACGCGAATCTCAGCTGATCGTACGGAAGATGGGAGATAAAAATGGCGGACGGCTGGACCAAAAATAGAAAGGCGGGCAGTAGACGAGGGAGGGTGACCACGACGAGATATGGAAGATGAAGTCCTGGAAACATTCCAAATAGATAAGGGGGTGAAAAAGGCCCCGAGTGAAGATATATGGAGGGATGCCCCGGTTCGAGTTGTTTTAAATAAGTAATGACGCCAAAGGGGCGGTTATGGTTATTTCAGAGGAGAGCCGAATTAATATTGCACGATCGTCTGCGAGGGGGGCGTGGTGATGCTGTAACTGCGAAGTATGTTGGCCTTCAAAGTATTGCAGATACTCTTTCCTATTGCAGAACTGGATCCTAGAAATATGCTGAATGGCACTCACACATTATCCGCCTTATTAATAATTGAATATTTTCATTCTTTTAACTCCCACATGAAAATAACATATTAATCAAATGAAAAATAATTAAGGCGTACTTTTCTATGAATGTAGCTCATAACATCATGGAAATATTGCTTAGAGGAGCAGAGTTACAAGTAAAGAAGCGTTGTATCTTTCAAGAAAAACGACAACAACCAGTGATGAAACTCGCTTTCCAAACTACCAGGAACAAAGATTACGAAAGCAAAAGAATTTTGGGTTGATACGGTAATTGGATTGGATTGCTAAGAATCCTCAATTGATCACTTGTATAGCATCTATCATAAGGATTTCACAACTCATGCGATGCACCTTTTAACTAACCTACTGAGGTGACAAAATATAGCTAGCAGCTATAATGACTATAATAATATAATGACAGCTACTGCAAAATAATATCCTGAAGATATGAAATACAGGGATTCAATTAACAAATCTACGCCTAAATAACCTTCCCATTACGAAATAAACGAAGAACTGACATGAAACGTTTTACAGAGGCTTCACTATACAACGAAATAACATAATGTATAGTTAAAAAAAGCCCTTGTACGGAAACGTACTTCAAACACCGACCAATACAGCGATCAAACAACGAAAATAAATCATATTTAGCGATGACACATCCATAGTGTTCGTGTGACCACACAGGGCTTTAATGGCCTAAATTGATCACGGTTCTTATGACCAAACATCTTACACCACAGAATAAAAAACATCCAACCCTCACAAACAACAATGATTCCTCGAAAACATTCGGCACGGACCGGAAGAATAAAAAGAAAAAAACAGCGCAGAATAGGGACAAAGGCGAGATGCAGTTGGGACGTAAATTTAGTCCGAGGAAGCGGAGAAAGAATCTCCGGATGCCTCCAATTTGCCATGGACAAGTCAGCTGAGCTTCCCCTCGTCCGCTCCCCTACACAACCATTCCCTCGGATTACGTCAGCACACACCAGTCAATGGAAGCATTGTGCAACGCCCCTCTGGCGGTGGCAATGAGCACGAGCCAAAGGTCGCCCACAATTCCACACGTACACGACACACACGCACGCATTTACCCCGATATATACACGAGGGAAACGCATCACCCTGACGACGGTGCAGAGCCAACGCCCTGGTTACCGTTAATGGTGACTCAAGAGAGTCACTGCCATAGCAAACCATTTAGCAGGTCAACAACATTGGGGTGTGCGAATGGGAGGGGCCTTCGCAGAAAAGCTGTTGGAAGAAGTACACCACCGCCACATGAGGTAGAAACTGAAAGCGTAACGCATTTTCGAAGCATTTTCCCATAGCAATTCCCATCACCTCTTAGTTTGAATTCGAGGCTTACATTTTTATAAACGATACATGAAAGTCAGAGCTAAGTAACTAAGAATAATTGCGATATATAGGAAATTATAAATAAATAAAATTCAATCAAACTCAGCTTATTTCGTTTTAAGCAGTTACAATATCTTCACGCAACTAAAAGAAAACATTAGCATACTTCATAAAATATATTAAATGCAAAATAAACTGTAATACATTAACTCCTTTCTTGACGAATAAGCTTTTGAGAATGAAACATAAGTGGTGAAAACACTAAACTGAATTTAATGGGTCTATATGGAAATCCTTATCAAAAGGGCTGTCTTTCATAATTTAAAAGTTGCATAGAAGACCTTTATGCTAAGGAGCAAACAGTAGTAATGTTAACCACCAACACAATCGCCATAATTGAGGGAGGAAAATTCTCATGTTGAAATAAATATGAAGTAGCTCGGTATTTAAACCAGAGGTAAGCATCATTCACATTTGTTAAGCTGTCTTAACACCTTTATAGCATTATTTCTCCAGGTTGATAAGGGACCGTTTTAGTGCAATGAGGGCACAATCGAGTCAAGGAACCCTTATCCTTTCCAGGAATTGCGATCGTATTCCACGAAGCACTTCGCATGCTAATCATCAGCACACGATCTGGAAAGGTCACGTGAGAATGATTGATACACTAAGTAAAGGAGCAAAATGTCTGCCCCCGATGCATTCAGAATCGACGCCACGTGGAGATGAGGTTAGGCTTTGTTTACAACGGCGGAGACTTGCGCAAATTCTTATTTGTCCCTGAATAAAAACCGGCTGTGGAAATAGAGAGAACGAATGATACACGTCTAATAAATACATCGAGAAATACGTCAATTAGAGGGAAAGAAAAGCTGACGAGGACGGCGGTGTTACAGCAATGAAAGAGGCACATTTTAATGAAGCTATAAATCCTCAATTAAAGCGGCGAAACTGGGACGTTACTAGCAGAGAGACAAGCTACTACATGTTATATGAATTACTACGCAGAGGTTCAAGGTTCACGAGGCCTTAGAGCATTACTCGGAGAACGAACTGCATAAACACTATAAATGAAGAGTAAATCCCAGTGCTATTTGGGCTAATTTAACATCCATAATTAATAGCTCGACTTGACAATATTTACACGATTTACTCAGCATTAGCGATACTTATTGTTGGATTTGAAATAAAAACAAACCGCTTTGTTACATGAATGACGGGAGATTAATGAGAGGATTAACTGCATTGTACGGAGAGTTTCAACATGAATTAAAGAGAATAAACTCTCCCCGATAATGAAATTAATTCTCCTTTCGCAAAAAGTCTATCAAAATGCGGTTGAATCGGCAGGAGAAGGGTCATAAATGTTTATTAACGTCCGCGGCGAAATCAATTCCTTTTTAAACGAAGCGTATCAACTCGCGGTTGGGAGGAAAACAGAAAAAGAATAAATTCCGCAGGACGCGAGGCACCACGATAAAACGAGCCGCATTCTTCCAGCGACAGTGTTCCACATGGATGACCGCTAATGAGTAAATACTCAATACGATCATGACGAAGCCAAGAACTCGATTCTTCAAATAGCTCCGAACCGGAAAATGATACAGCTGACAAATAGCAAGCAAATTAATTTAAAAAATAACGCGCTTCATTAACGCACGAGTACGACATTACAATAAGCTGATGCAACTTACGGGAAACAACGCATTAATTAATTAATAAATAAAGAGAATTATCTTTTTCCTCAGTAAGCTGTCATTGATATATATATATATTTTAATATTATCGCCAGGGAAAAACCTACACCCGCTGTTAAAAATCACAAACGAGCGAGAAATTTGAAATCACTTACGTATACCAAATATATTAGCATAGCTCTGAAGCAGACTGCTACAGGTCACACAAATGAAGAGCTGAAGTTTTCATCTTA
Source organism: Sympetrum striolatum (assembly GCA_947579665.1). Taxonomy (NCBI): domain Eukaryota; kingdom Metazoa; phylum Arthropoda; class Insecta; order Odonata; family Libellulidae; genus Sympetrum; species Sympetrum striolatum. The sequence goes on along the minus strand of OX388347.1, from coordinate 75,680,347 downwards.
CCTGAAAGAACAAGAAAAAAAGAGATTTAGAATAAGCAGACAGAGATATACATCTGGATAACGTAGGATACAACTATGGGGAAAGGAAAAATAAATAAGGAAAGAGACCGTCAGTGAGTCGTGTGATTGTAAGGAAAGTATATCGATCATAATAAAAAACAAATATTTATCATCGATTGTCAAGTTGTAAGAGAAGATGAAATCACGTATTATACGTTTTAACATAATCCATTTGGGATTGTATTTGCTGATAAGTTCATACGTCACAGAAACAATTGACGAAAGAATAATGCACACTCAATTACACTCATGAGCTTAACGTGTAACCAAGGTTGTTAAAACAAGGAAAATGATACACAACGAATCAAGAAACGGTTTCGAAAACACTGAACGCTAGAAAAACAAGCGGAACGGAGAATGAAAAAACAAGCATCGAAAATTCGATCACGTAGATTGCGGCATTTATCCTTCGAGAACGAGATATGCGGAGCACGCAGGTAATGCTTTCCGATTAATAGCTGAATTGGAAAAAATAACACTTCCCTTTTATTTCGAAAGAATAAGATTTTTTTGGATATTAAGAGCTGTGGCGGACAACGAAGAGGTTGTTTACATTACCCCCGAATGTGATTCTCTACCCTTAAAGAGATTAGAGCTAATACATATGGAAAAAAACATTCGATTTGGACCCCTGGCTATTTTCCACTTCCCGTTTAACTCCATTTTCTCCTCGATTTGCTCCAATACTCCGCTACCTTAGCATCCTGTGGCAGTGTATCAACCTTGGGCGATATGGGGGAGCATCCATAACAGAGCCGACGGGTGAAAAACATTTCTACTCTTCCGGTTTGAGTATGGATCGAAGAAGGGGAAAGTGCGGGGAGAAATAAAAACAGCTCGAGATGAAAGAAAACGTTACCAACGCCCAGAGCGGGCGGGAAATGCTGGAAAAAGAGGACCTTCACGTTAATATACCATGTTGGCCCGAAAGGTGATGGTTTTAATAAAGGGAATCTTTGACCGACTTCGCTTAACCAAAATTTCCTATGGAGGAATGCGTTTTACAGACAACAATTTGGTCATCTACAAAGCTGGATATTTATATTTCAACTTGAATGGTCTGCCAAAATAAAACAATTATTACGTTAGCGGAATTACACCATCAATTACAACTTTACGTATGACATGATAATAATTAAATTTCAAAAGGTTTGTGAAGCATGCTTATTAATCATTCGGAATTATTTTTAATGTTAATCCTTAAATATTGAAAAATTCATGTATTACTATAATCAGTAAAGTAGCATGTGCCATTAGCTTATTCTAAATGGGAAAGGGGCAGTTAATAAATTTTAATATGGCTCTTTAAAAGCAGGCACGAATGAAACAAAGTGATGTCATCTTAAACAAAGAATACACAAAAAGAGATGAAAAAGTCTTCGCTTACAAATTAATCTGAAAGTGAATCAGAAAGATTGCTCATGTGATTAAGAATCAGCCTGGAAAGTGACACAACTGGGTTCGACTCCTTGTGTTATTATATTTCAGCGAAATTCTTTTCATTAAGTACAAAGTACCGATTGATGAACCACACAATTATCGTATCTTGCTGACACTGTCAAGTTTTTAAAACTCTGAAATCCAGTTTAAATGAGAAAATCAACTGCGGGCTAAAATTTGTTTCGATGATCGTCCAAGTGCACTGTCGTTCAAATGAGTTGGACCCAAATGAAAGGGGGCGGAAAATCTGCATAATCGTTCATTCCGCTTTTCAATGGAAATTTAATTCCGATCGTCACTTGGATGGCGCTGTAAAGCGGAATTAAGGGAAAATGCATTTTTAAACGCTAATTTGTTTACGCGAGTGATCAAATGAATGAATTTAATTTGGGTGGCACAAAGCCGTCGCATGCGTTCACAAATACCCAAAAAACTCCGTTTAGCATTCGTCGCAACTTTGTGACACTCAAATTTTAATCATTCAATGCGGCATTATCATTATTGGAAGCTTGTCTATTATTTTTCAATTAAACCACAAGAATGTGGAATAATTTCAGATGAATTCGCGGAATTCCTCGTTTTAAAAATATCAGCCAATTAATTTGGAATTTATAACACACGACATATAGGAAGAGAGCAAAGTTCAACCAAAGAAAAATGTATCACTTCATTTTAACTCACTTAAATGCAAATATCCTTGCCCAGGTACTGACATCACGGTTAGGAGAATAACTTTTCAATTACGTTACACCTGCATATATTACACCAAAAATATTGAAGGAACTTTTAGGGATTTTAGGATTCAGGAAGAAATTTTCATGTGAGAGATACAACGAAATGTGACTCTTTCATTCCTGATTTCCAATAAATTCTCTACTTTTTACATGAATTAAATTTTCCATGGCCGTCAGAACGAGTATGAAACTGAGGAAATAACAAAGCAAAACGAATGACATCAAACTGAAGATACAATGATAACTTTTTAACACAAAACGTCAACATTATTACAATTCCATACTTCATGAGGGCCCAAAACAAAAATTTATATTATTCCATCAGTATTCATGCATAAAGATACAGGATACAAGTAACAGGTAATACTAATGTACTTGTATCAGGGTTTACTACACCAGCATAGAATTGGTTGGATGCCGTCCAAAGGCCCGACTGCTGTAGGTTGGGAAACCCTGATTTAAATGGAAATAGCGGACCGTGCGAACTCGTTTAAATCCCCGGTCAGAAACCATGATCAACAGCCGGCTATTTAAAAATGGACGATTCGGAGAAACGCCCGTGAGGCATAATGTGATATCTCGATCCTAAAAAAAGTCTTTATTTTCATGAAAGTATTCCTGTGGATCAATACCAAGGTATCGACACTGCCGCAAAACCCCATCGGCTTGCGAGAACATCTACAAGCATTTAGTCAATAAAATTTTCGAGATTTTACTCACAATATAGGTACTTAAGTATTTATAAAATAAGTATTCTACGAAATTTGTGCTTAAGACTCCCGTTTAGCTGACTGAAAATATTTTTCGAGCCAAGGACCCAAGTTTTAGGATAGGGTAACCCATCCTTCCTATTTCCTACTCACCAATTCCTCTAAGTATGTACATTCCTAAACAGATATGTAGAACATCTTAAGGGTTGAAGAATCGCATCCAACCAGAATCCCAAAGGAGGCATTTTCTTAAATTTTAAACTCGTTATGCTCCTCCTCTTCTCTCTTTGCGTACGTTTATTGATCGGAGGGAACGGCATCGTACCCTCCGTTATATCGATTCGCGAAAGTGAGGCAAGGAAGAAGAGAGTGCACGGATAAAGAAGGAGGTGTTGCGTGGCCCATTCATCATCGGATGACGCGAGACTCTGCGCAACTGTTTGCGAGCGATTGATGCGCACGCCGTGGAGTAAAACGGCGACCAATCAGAAAGGAGTTTTCACGCGCCCAAGATGAGGGAAAGAATGACACGGTCCCGTCTCCGCTGCCGATAACCGTCGATGGAGATGAAAAGGACTTTTTAACGAAGTTTCGGAGGTTGACATCTTCAGTGGGGGAGGCGTGACTTCCTTTCCGATTTTACCCACGACCACGGAATTCTTACAGCTAGCCCGGCGGTCAGCAGCATCTGCAAAGATGCTGGATTAGGGCAAATATTACATTAAACCGAACATTTTCAGATCCTAATCGACCCTTAAGAGCAACAATGTTAGCTAATTAAAAGGTAAAAGAACAAAAGAATATCAAAAAGAATATGGGATACTGATATTAGTTCTTAACTAAGTAATCAAAAATAAACAACTGCTATTTGGGTTGAGATTATCAAACGAGCCATTTCCCTGCAAGTGACTCTTACAAATCAACCATACGTTAATAATTATTGAAATGGTACAGCATTTGGATTAAATATTAAATATGAAAATAAATAATTAAATAAAAGAATGAAAAAAATAACTTCCCTGCATTGAAGACATTCCTACCAACAAGCATTGTAGTATGCAGGAAAAAGATTTTCTAATCTTGTTTTACGAATAGAGTCCCCTCTTATTTACACTAATATTTGATTTTGCGCAAGAAACACTAGCTGAAATCACTAAGAAAAATAGACTTTCCTCTAAGCTGTACGCCAAATACTCTTCTTAAAGTCAACAAACTGATATTTTGAGCGCTCAGTACTTACTTCAGCTATAATACTCATAATTTCCTTTATTACACTGCTAATAGTGTAGAGCTGCTGTAATATATATATGTCATGAAATTTAAGATGACATAGTACACTATTATCACAAAGTACACTACCTAAACTTTGTTATTTACCTTCTTTTTAGTCATCAGCTTAGTCGCAGCTTCGTAATCTAAGAGGAAATTTTCTTTATGTCCAAAGGTGTGAAAAATTAGAGATAAGAGAGCTATTTAAATATGTATACGTGGTTTATAAGTAATGCCAAAATACTATTGACAAGTAACTACGAAAGTAGGATCGTAAACGGAGGGATGCTGAAGGATGCATTTCTTTGTACAGCAATTCTATGGATGAATTAACAGATCCCAATATACTCCAAACAACACTACCTAACCTCCTGAAACAAAACCATCCTTCTGAGAGATCAGAAAACCTAGTGCCGCCTACTCGGACCCGAACCACAAACCAATCCCGTCAAAACTACGAACAAAAAGCGCGAAGCACTCGAAAAGGTAATACACAGCGATCCAAGAACCCGTAAAAAAATAACCAAATTCCCCGGCAAGGGGCGGCACGGAAAAGGGTCCAGCGACAGCATCCAGGGTAACGCGACATTTGATCCCCCGGTAATGGAAGGAGGAATAAGAGAAAGGGGGAGAAAGTCTGAGACACGTTCCCCCAGCAGTGAGGTCGGAAGCGAGGGCTCACACCCGAAAATATCGACCGGGCAAAAGAGGGGGTTCGGACAGAGGATGGAGACGCCCTTCGAGCCGATACAACGCGGTTTCCTCCAGGGATGGAACTCTAAGAGACGAGAACGCACTCAGAATGCAGAGGTACTTCATTACCGCAGACGAACGGGGGGAAAGGTTAGAAACAAGGCGATAATGAGGAATAAACGGAAATCTAAAAGATATCTTAGGTAAACGTCATAACGGAGATGAACTAGTAGCCACAACACAATATTTATAACACGAGGCCAATCAAGTAAGCATTTAAGTACTTAAGAGACTAACATGACAGGTCTCTAAAGTCAAATTATTTATCCAGTTATTCATAGCTTAATTCTATTTTAAGAGGCATATGACCCCTTATAATTGGTTATTGACTGATTCTATTAGACGTAGCCGTCCGAGGTTTTGATTTTGAAGTACCTCCTGTTAATTACTAAATATAAAATATCTACATAAAATTGACCGATCTACGCATCAACCGCAAAAAAGGCTACTGATAGTAAATATGAAATTCTATTTAAAAAATCACAGCGAAGGAAGAGAGTTGATCCTCAAAAGGCAGGTGGATTTGATCAAATCCTGGAAAACAGAATTACAATCTTCAAACATCCTTTTATTTTCGGCAGGTACACTACGGGGCAATTCTCCAGATCAGAGTGGTTTCACTAATAACTGGCGAATGGCCATCGTAAACAAACGCCATTGCAATGAGAGCATCGCCAGATGATGCGGAGTAGACACAAACCAGTCTTAAATGCTTTACGACACGAGAGAGCAAGTTTACATTAGGACTATCTTTACCGAGACTTGGCCCCTTGACCTTTCGAGTCGTAAATAAGCTATTTCTACCAGTGATTCCTTTCTGCCGAATCAACTGGAAAGCTGCCGAATCAACTATAAAGCCTGCGTTGGAATGGATTTTGCAAATCATTTCCAAAATAGAGTTCAATTATGAAATAAAAAGTGAAACGACACACCTATTTAAGTGAATTTCACGAAAAATCTTGATTAAAAAAAATTTTTCATGAAAAATTAAATCTTTCTGGTAAAGAAGAAAACTGCAGTTCCCCTATGAGGCTTTATTGCGATCAAGGTTTTACTACGTTTCTAGGATATTCAGGGAAATATTTATTGTCATAGCTAGTACTTGACTAGTTGGGAGGGGGAAGAGTTGAGGTGCGGAAGGAAGGCAAGCAAGGGTTTGAGGGTAAACAGTTTCAGAATCTTTCAAGTATGTAAAGTATTTAGGTTTCAATCATAATTTAATCAATCATTTCTGACCGTACTACGTGGAACGTCATCAGGAAATAAAGGAACATGCTGTAATTTACACACAATATTATTTAGACTACCGGTTTCAGCGCACAGCGCCTCAGGTCAAAAATAAAGAAAATGCAGCACTTAATTACCCATATTTTTATGTAGCTTTTAGCTAGAAATTTCAAATTAGTTATTAAATGCTAATATTTCTGTATGATGTTACCTGAAGTATACAGAATTTATACACAGGTGGAATAAAGCTCATTCAGTTATACGATACTCGTATTTAACAGAGAATCTGAGATGAAAACCTCGATTTTACATCCAGCGCAAAACTAAAAACGGCAGAATCGCTTTCGAGTAACCCCATTTCCAGCACAGACGAATCACCGCCAAGTGCCTTTACGCGGAACTAACGACCGCCCCGATATTTCCTCAACTCTCCTTCTAAACTCGCCGTGTCGTAAACAAAACAACACGCGAGCGGAAAGGTCGAGCGAGTGCAAATCCGCTAAATTCCTGCAGTGCGGTAACATCAGCTCGTTCTTCCGCACAATAAAAAGAGGCATTTCTCACGGGACACTTCCGTCTCCCGCGTTGAAAAATCGCTCGTCAGCCGATATCTTCGGACGTGTGCACCTCGTATCTGCACAACCGCTGCGAGAGTTCGATGAACCCTAGAGAAGGTGAATTAAAATCCGTCGGACGGTGATCGATAAACCGCTGTGGGGTCTTCGACTCCACACACCTCCATTCAAGGGTTCGCCTCGTAAAAGGCAGGGAAACGTTATGCTGCTCTACTTTACTGGGCTCAGGAGATGTTTGCTCCCTCCGAAGGGTTCGGAGAACATGATACAAGCGATTGTATTTGCATATTTACTTTCCCTGGGTACACTATAGCTATATTGGACAAGCTCCGTTAAAGCCAAATTATAATTTATGCTGTATTGATAATAAGAGCATCCTCTCTAATGTTAGTAAAACAACTTCTTGTGTTTAAGATCGTTGAGCGCATTTATATGTGCACATTCCTTTGACAACTCCTATGTAAGCCCGTTCTCTGAATCAATAATGTAATTATTATTGCATCACATAGAAAGTTATTCATCTTGATTTATTTACGAAGTTTTTGCTTTCATCTTACTTCATATTAAATGAATAACAACCGTCACTGGAATTAGTAAGAAGTATATTCAGTAGTAGTAGCTGGACATAATATTAGAGCTTTGTTTACACAGTTCATCAACAGAGGTGAATGAACGTTTGATTGTAGAATATGTTAATTGAAACTCATAACTTATGAATAATGTAATACGTTAAATCTTTTTCATCATTACGTAAAAATTGAACAAATGTGAATTGTTTCTAGAGTCGTCTAAAATGGAGATTACCGGTTTCACTGAAGGTGAAGTTATTTTCAGGAAGCATGATCTACCAACTGCCATACCTGCAAATTTATAGCAGAATTTCTAGCCAATACTTGTAACAGAAAAATAGTTCAAAATAGAAGTGAATGGTACAGCAGTTTTCACGCAATGATAGGCGAGTAAAAAAATCACAGAAATCCGCGACAATCCATGAATGACTGCATCCCAAAATTACGACCGTTTACCAAAGCGAGAAAACGCAAACCCTTATTCGATCCCAACACACCAAGCATTTCCCCGCAGGTACAGTACAAGAGCCCTCCAACTCCGAAAAGGAGTAAAAACAAAAAAATCTCAAAAACCCTCGGAGCCACGCGCGGGAAAAACCCCACCCCCACCCTCCCACGCCACCCAGCCCAAACAAAAACAACGCACGAATCCCCGTGACTCCGAATAATATCCCCGCGGGCGTAGTAGTTAACAGAGTGTCACGAAACTCCTCATCGCTTCTCCCGCCAAAGACCTGACGCTTGAATCGGGCAGGGAAGGAAAAACGGAATGGAGAGGGGCGGAAAATCGACCAATGGGAAGGAGAGAGTGTGTACGCATGGGGCTCCCTCCCCGTACTCCAGCGTAAAATTCTCCGCCACCCACTCGCTGCTGCAGCCGGAGATCGATAGATGGCAGGGGAGCAGAGGGAGGGGCACGTAGCCAAGAAAGGGCGGCTAAAGATCTCTCCCCATTCTATACCGAATTCCTGTGGAAGATGAGGGCATCAGGGGAGATAGACATCTATGCCGCAAAATTTCCCGCGCTTTCCTCTTTTCAGGGAACATTGATGCGTATTATCTTCGTGTTTTCACGCACGGAGAGAGGGGACCCGGTATTATGATTACGCGTGCCACGCAGCTTGGTTTTCGGTCCACTCGAATTTACAAAACCTACCAAGACAATACGCAAGTTTGAAACCTGACGGATAAATTTTATTATGGTGCGGAATATTGAAGAAACAAGATCAGAACTTCGTTCTGCAAGGATATTAATTTATATTCTCCTAAACATATTTAAATAGTGTTATCCTCCTCAAATTTTCACATCATCATTTAGTCCTAGTAACGCAAATATCGATTTCTCCACCGCCACATTTCAAGCCATTAACATTTACTCCTTTAAGAACCATAACGAGGTAGGTAATAGAGTAAGCTTCATTCATACAGAAACCTTTTTCGGAAAATATCGTTGATTTCAGTAAAAAAAATTCAAAAATGGAATACGATTACACTATTGCCCTTTATCAATAGAAAAACCTACATCATCTAGCATTAATTATTTGAATGATGAAACAATTCTACGTATTTTTATTCTTAAATCGTTATTGATATTCAGTATAGTAACATTTCATAACATTCAGTAAACACAATAATAACATTAGATAGGTGAATGTATCAAGTTTCTCCACTAGGAATGAAGTCTAGATACAAACAAAGAGATGAAAAAGCTTCAATAGTACATGTAGTATCGACTGCTAATATTACGTAAATTACTACCTCCAGTTGAACTCTACAATGAATCCATTCGAATTCTTGCGCCAGATTATATCGCGTTTCATGCCGCACAGAATTCCACGAATGTAAACGATTACATACGTCAATGAGCATTCCATTCACCGATACGTTACCCCTCTTTTTTCGCCAATTTTGCTCCAAGCAGTTCCGGGATCTCGCCAGTTGCAGAGCAATTGCTCGGGAAAAATCGGTGCGAGTCGTAATAGTCCGGCCGCGTTATCATCAAACGAAACGTAAAAGGATAATCCCCAGAAATCCCGTGAGTCAGCCTCGATTGATCATTGAGCGGCGAGCAAAGCATCAATCCCCAGCGTGCTTCCCCGATTACTCACACAGAGGTCAGGTTACGCCTCTTATTCCCAGCTGAGGCAGGAGATTCCGCGGCACGCCCCCTTCGCGCCTTACTACGGCCTCGTTAAAGGAGTGATACCTCAACTAAGGGAGGAAAAGTTTCCCTCCTGAGTGGCGCTTATGGCTCCTATCAGATAAATCACACGTTCTCCGAGAAAGCCGTGTGTTCCGCTGAAAGCCGACTTGGCACAAGTAATGAAGTCCTTATCAGCTATTACCAGGAGAGCAATTACGCTTTGTAGAAATGCCACTGAACATGATTCACCCCGTACCAGGTACTTTAAGGCGCGCTACCACTTCGCAGCAGTACTTCGAAAGTCTCCGTAAGGTTGTCATTTTACACGTGTTAGCACTTTATACCGGAAAATGTATTTTCTTAACCCTCAAACCTACACAACGTTGCATACTGGCGAGTGAAACAGTAAACAGAAACTGAGATCACCCATTGATGCACACACGTACTAACAAACTGTAATATCAACTGCCCAATAAAATTGAAAATATTATATTACCGAATAATTACAGCAAAAATATTCAGTAACACAGGAACATAAAATATGAATTGCTTCGATAAAAGTATGAAAATTTAAGTGAATGAAAAACAGAGTTTTAATTTAGTACTTTGAACATTCTTGCTTTATTCTTTTCTATTTACCATTGAAGCTGAAATCAAGAAGAGTTTAGAAAAGTTTAATCAATAGAAGTAATAGTTTAGAAGCGCCTTACAAAATATTACAGTTCCTAAGTAAGCTCTTAAACAACTTGATTCATTGAATGATATGTGTAGATTAACAGAAAATTTCCATAAACATATCTTAAGTTTTTAGGTTATAGCAGTCTTTATCATTTCACAACAGAGAAAATACTCATTAATAATTTCGTAAAATCTCTTTAAGCAACCTGTTGTACAAAAAACAGCCTCCTTTTGCTTATTACAGTCACTTCTTTCTGAGAATAAAACATAATTTAACTTGAGTTCGATCTAGTATGAACTTTCAAAACCACTGAGCACAAAACCGCCTTTTATAAATAAAATTTGAGTTGGAAGACAAGGAAAAACATCATGCTCTAACAAGTAAAGCATTGCATGATTGAGTTATTATCTCCATACACAAGAAGATTCGTAATCGAACATGAACCAGCCATAAAACAACAACCCCCGTTACGAACTCCTCGAGATTCAAGTGTGCCGGAAACACGACTCGACTCCACCTCCGCCTTGAGCGAACCCATTAATTCGAGGCAAAAAACCGTTTAGCACGTCAACCCTCAAATTGTAAATCTTCCACACAAATTTAAACATCCCCTACAGTTTTCTTCCTCGCACAAAAAACGCCGGCGAGACAAAGAAGATATAAGGGGAGATGGAAAATAGATGAGGCGATCCTCAACAGGAGATTGTCTTGCCCACATTTTACATGAAATCGACCAGAGGGGGAAGGACATTATTATCTAACAAAACACATCAACATAAGAATTTTCCTCTTAGAGACGAAGGACGAGGTGATTCCATATTTCGCCAGAACAGCAGAGAATAACATCAAAAAGACAAACGTTCGTCTTTGGTATAAGCGGTACCGGGTTTTATTAAGAAATTTATAACAGCTCGATGGCAAACGGGTGGTTTTAGTACTAAAATAAACAAGAAGTGAATAATATTCCAGATAAATGATTTTCCCTATACGGCCTTCACAAAGAAATCGATTTACAACTCGAATTTAAATTAATTTATATTAATACAAGTGAATAAATTTGGATGAAATCCTCCAAGCTGGGAACATTAGCAAAGATAATCCATAGCAGGGGTTTAAAAACTCTGGCACGGGGGCTAAATAAGATAATAATAATAATAAGATAAGATCTCGATGATTCACTATACGATATGAATAATCTAAAAGTCACTTTATGGTTATTTTAGCAACATCTCTACGATGTACCACATCTGGAAGCCTAATCTACGAATTTCCATGATTTTAAAAGAATGTAGACACATTTTTGATTTAAAATTTTCCCAATAAACTCAGAGAAATCTCCCAAAGAAAAGCGGACTTGAAAAAAGTCTGACAGGGCCGGGAATCGAACCCGGAATTCTAGCGATTACCTCGGGTGCAAGCCCTTATGTGCAAAGTACCTTAATCCTTTCCTTAGAGAAATCTAATGAGAATTTGTGGCACAAAATATCTAGTAACCCCTACCAAAGATGGATTGACGCCTGGGACGCAAACGCTATCAGAGATGATAGAGAGAGCAGATGAGGAATATTTGCCGAAGACGGGGAGAAAGCAAAGGAAGTATCCTGACAGGCCCGGAAACAACCACGCACTTCCATCACCTCCCACCGGACCAACGTCCAGCTCCAGCATACACAAGGCGGAATGGGTGGAGTCCGGATGGAAGTGAAGTGGGAGGTGAAAAACAGAGAAGGGAGAGGTGGACAGTAAACGAGAAAAGGCTTCATTAGGGGAGAGAGATCAAATAAGCGGCGCCAACCAATATGTTCCATCCTGGGAACCATAATCTCACAACTTGCACTCGTCGTCAGCTGTTTCTCTAGTCACACTCGCTCCTTATGACATTAGCACAGTTTCACAGTCAACCACACAATTGTAATTGAATAATATGATTATTTTTTTCTTATAATCAATGCTCTCAGAATTTACACTTTTGGCTGATCTTATACATTTTACGATAAATTTCACTTAGAATTTTCCTTTTTAATATTTAGTTTTCGAAGTGTTTTATAATACACTGAAAATAAGACTATATTAAAATAAAAAAGAAGATAAATCTTATGCGCTGTTTAAAAACCCTTCCACGGCAAAATGAGCAACCAATTTCCATTTAATATCGCAAATTTACATTTTTATCATTTTGCTTTATTTTGTATCGAAGACAGGCGCTATCGGCCAGAATAAACAGCTTTTCTGTGCGTTGTACAGGTTTTATGACACCCTCATAGTTGAACATAGACAAGATCGGTAATTCGATATAAGTTTATAGAAATGAAACCAAAGTTCTTTCTAGTTATGGCCTTCCAAGAGATCAGGCCAACGCATATTATGGCCAATATCAAAGTAAGTTTTAAAATGCAGAAACTGCGAATTATTCATGCCTAGTCATTGCTTCTGAACTGAATTCATTGTTAAATCATTAAACCGTTAAGTAATTACAAAATGCACGTATAGAATCCTCGGACTTGAAAATGAGAATTTATTCATGAAATCTAACCGATTCATATCGTACGAGCTTCAATTACAATGCCAAATTATCCTCTTCGGATGGAATGAACGAGCCATACGGCGCACATCGAGAGTAATGTAACGAGCACCTGAACGAAGTATGGAAATCGTGGCGTTACTTAATAGCGAATAACGGTACCTCGATTCACAAACGGCCACTTCCAGATGACCTCGCACTTACAATTCCGCTGCGAAGTTGGGACTTTTACTCCGAAGAATGAATCGCTGGAAGAGATAATGCGAAGGAGGCGAACGGATGTCAAGGACGAGGCGAAAAGAAAGTGGAAAAAGGGAAAATTGCGCGACTGGAAATTGGTTTAAGGTTAATTAACGTCTCCTCGGGCGAATTACTTCTTCCGGAATGAAGGAGAAGATTGGGAGAAGAATTACGAGATACAGAAAAGAGGAAATGGGGAGAAAGGGGTAAACAAGGCGTCCGATAGAAAGGGAAGGAAATAAAGAGGAATGAGTGTGTTGGGCGAGAGAAAGGACAGGCGAAGGAAAAGGGTTGATAGCGAATGGCCCCGAGGAATTCCACGACGTACTTGGATCGAAACTCAAAAGTTGCAGAGACGCTGCTTAATCCGAATGAAATGTCGCGGAAGATAATTCGAAAGCCTAACTTGAGGGCACACCTCTGGCATTATCTAATTATAAATCATTCTTCTCTTAATTGCGGGAGGAATGAATTTATCAGTAATTAAAATCTCGCGGAGAATGTTAAATGGTCCAATCATGACATTTTACGATATGGCGTGACAGTAATGAAATAGAAAGCCGCATTATTAATTGTAATCCCATCCTTCGAGAAAACCAAAACTTGACAATTTGAAAAACCTAAATTTTAACATTAATAAATGAATAAACATAAAATATAGTAATCAATGAACGAGTAAAATTTAATCATAAGAAAATGCCAGCAGTCTAGCAACGATCTTCATTGCCCCGCTTTCTAAAGTCTGAATATGATCTCAAATTCACCACACAGAGGAAATGTCGACGTGACTTGGACTCGAACCCAGATCTTAAACTTACCAAACAGATGCTCTGCTTAGAGACATCTGCCTGGAAAGTGGAAGAACTATGGTCGAGTTCAAGTCACGTGATATTTTCATTTCCGTTTATCGTTTTCTTTCAAGGCACAAGCCTAAAGGGACATTCAATTTTATTCAATGAAAACAACCGAGAAATAATAGATCTGCCCTGGTGATATAAAGGTTTAACTAGTGAAGATAATATGCAAATATAAACTATTTCAGCGATCGAGTTATTGAAATATAATAATAATAAGTAAATTTATTCCATCTTGAAGAGAATACAAACAAAATGAAAAATTATTAACATTATGATGGAATTAGGTACCCCATAGGTAAAACCTGTTACGGGGTTACCATCAAACTCAAAATAAACATCAGACATAATACTTCGAAAATGTACGTAGATTCTAGTGACCAACTCGCTTTACCAAACAACCACGCTTGGTGCTAAAAAGTTAATACAACAAATCGAGCAAAGGTTAATAATTTATTAACAATGCTTAGCCTTAGTAGTATGAAATGCGTGGGTTAAAAAGGGGCCAGAGTTGAGCAAGTACATATCAGTCTATAAACTTAACAACAAAAAGCTGTAAATTGGAAGAGGGACGCCTAGTCCAGCCACGCCCCCTCCTTTAAAAGGAGAATACGTGAGCTGCATAGAATGTTATGCAACCGATGGGGGTTTTGGGGGGACAAGTTGAAGGGCGACAGAATAACAACGAAGGAGGGGGACTACCGCCTACGAATACTTCCTGCGTATAGATTCAATTACGCCTAGAGACTGACAAGACATCCGAAGTTCACGTCTACTTGGCCATACGGGTAGAACTTCCGAGGGGTCATCTATCATGATGTCATCCAAACAAATTCAACGCAAGATTCGAGTTTTGCCGTAAACAGATCATACTGCTGTTATGCTGGTTTGCGGATGAAGTGCGACCTAAATGTATTGGGGTAACTACAGATGCTGTTTAAGAAGATCATAAAATAGCATATGGGAAATGACGGATCGACTACATCTTTCAAATGAACGACGAAGTATTTTCACCGATCTAAATTTAGGATATATTCACCTTTCAGCGTTAATATTGTGGTACCGAGCAATCGCCAGATTTACTTACATTGTTTGTAAAATATTTCGCAATACATGTACACACTTGAAGATTGCAACCCTTTCCGTAACAGGCCGGATTGAGAATCTAGATATATGTTAAGAAATATCTTGTACAAATATCACTTTAACCCTTAAAGGACTGATGTTCCCATATGGGAACGGACTGCAGCTGGGTTCTCTAGGTAGCTAAACAATATCTTGAGTGTCATAAAATGGTCAGTAAACGATATTCTTAAAGCTAAGAGGGTCCAAAGCTTAGTTTCATTTGAGTTTTGGCGCACTTAAGTCAAGGGAAATATTTCTTGTGATTTTTCGAAAAACAGGAAAATTTTGAGATGGATCCTTCTGGCAACTAAATTTTATAAGTTTTACTGTTTTTAATTTAAAGTAGTCTTTTGCTTGTATACCTTTAGTATGATGTTCTAATCATCGAAAGAAATTAAATAGAGCAGAGTTTGAGGTTATTTGTTGTTGTTATAACGTTGTTTATTGCTGCGTTCCCATATGGGCACGTCAGGCCTTCCCACTACTACGCGACTTCCTTGCCGATGGCTGTCAAGGAAAGCTATATATATAGTATATTAGAGTTTATTTTGCGACATAATACATTATTTTTGGTGCAATTAAGTTAAGAATTATTTTAGTTTTAAGTTGTGACAAGAAGACTATGGCAATTATTATGCATATTTATGAACTAAATCTCGGAAAACCTAAAATTATATAGTAGAAGCGGCAGCAACAAATATTAGCAAATGATTATTGTACTAGATATACAAATCCTTTCAAATTTTATTAGCTTCACATAAAAATGATACCATTAGAGGTGTTATAGTTTCTATTCAGGAAAAACGTAAGTTTTCATGAGTCGACTTCACTGAAGGAGGCTCTCCGAATCCTTGCCGAGGATGAAGAGAGTGAGGTAGATGTTACGGATGTCTTCATTTCTCCAACAGAAGAAAATGAGCGAACTGATGAAGCATCGGCTGATGAAGATGAGAAAAGATTGGTTGACAATTTTACTGGCAAGCAAATGAGGGCACAAGCCGAAATTCGGTTGGCAACCAACGAAAGTATCGGTGCCGGAGAAGACGATGGGGCAAAAAAATCTGTGCGGAGAAAATGGATAAAGGGCAGCATTGAGTGTACGGGAAGTTTTTCTGAAGCAGATTACTTTTTATACTCTAAACTTAGCTGTATCTAATTGCTAGACTTCTTCATCGATGACAATTTCGTCGCATTCATAGTGGAACAAAGTGAGAATTACGCCCGATTTTTTAATTGCCCCAGTCCACAAATTACAGCAGAGGAGATGCGAGCCGTCATTGGCATTTTGATTGTATCCGGGTACAACGTTCTCCTGGAAAAAAATATTACTGGGACGCGAAAAAGGATGTACATATTGAATTGGTAAGGAGAGCGATGAGGAGGGACTGCTTCATCCAAATAATGAAATATTTACACTTAGCTGATAATACTAAGTTAGACAGTCAAGCGATGGGTTCTACAAAGTCCAGCCTACGATGAAAAGAATTACACAGAGATGTTTGCAGCATTTGGTGCCTTCCCAATTCTTAGATTGTTAAGAAGAGATGATAAGATACTACGGAAGACACAGATGCAAGCGATGTAGTAGAGGTAAATCGATAAGATTCAGTTATTTTAATTTGAAGTGGTATGTGAAATAATAAAATAGCATTCATTTATTTAGCTCAATATATAATTTATGCGAAAGAATTTATTGCCACATTTGAAAGGATGTGGCTACAATGGAACTGGGCGAATCAGAAAGAACCGGATTCCGAAAGATTGTCCGCTACCACCAAAAAATGATCTAAAAAAGGAGGAGAGTGGAAAGAGCATCACAGCTATTTCTACATGTGAAGGAATAGGAATCACTAAATGCCTGGACAATTTGGTAATTGTGGCAGCTTCAACAGCGTATGGAGTTACGCCGTTGATGAAAGCTAAAAGATTTTATAGGAAACAAAAGAAAATTATTCAGCTTCCATAACCCTACTTCATATCCCAGTATAATAAGCATATGGGTGGAACTGACAAAATTCATGTAAATTCACTGCATATTGGTAAGATATGATTTATATAAATTATTTACAACTCAGAAAATCGAATAATAATAATAATAAAAGGGAATCCTCAGATCCAAGGACAAAATTAGGGTTTAGACGGGAGATTGCTCAGGTGTACTTTATTCGGTACAAGACGGAATAAAAACCACCCGGTGGACGACTCAGCAAGGCTTCCACGTCAAAAACTGGCTCCACGCAAGAGTTGTGGCATGATCAATTAATCGGTGTAATCGGTGAGATTCCGCAGAACAAGGGTAAACGCTGCGAATATGAAGAGTGCGAGAGTCGTGGGAGAACAATACGTAATAAGTGCGATGTTGGGCTCTGTGTTAAATGTTTTACAAAGTATTTAACAACATAATTATAAAACCAATACTTATATCTTCCAAGAAAAACCATTTCATACAATATTTTTTTGAAATAAATATGATTTTCTTCAATAAAATGCTTTTTTTAAATTTCATCATGGCGCGCGTAATAGTAGTAGTGGGAAGGACTGACGTGCCCATATGGGAACGGGCATTTGCAACGAAACTATTATTGTTGACTTTTTTTAAACAATTTTCTGTTGTTAACTCAGGTCATCTGAATACCAATATACTAAAATTAGGGTAATTTTTAAGAAAAAATAATTCTCGTCCTTGGAGGGTTAAAATTTGAATATTCTAAGATTGCTCAAGTAGAAGTATCATTACTTATGTAAATTTAACTTTAATAATAAAAGGTGAACCGCTTACCTACGATACTAACCATCCACACATTATAGAGCCAGAATAATTTTGGAGTTACTCTGGAATATTGTATAAACTTTGTAATCTCCTAGCATTTTATACTTAGAAGCGTCATCGTTAGGTTATTTTCCTTTAAGGCTATCTTAATATTAGATTTTCACGAAGTCTGCCATAGTCTGTTGAATTCTAAAGGTATACACTATAATTTGAAAGAAATGAGACAGTAAACAGAGTAAATTTAATTTAACGATTGCTGGGCAATAGTTCTCACTGGACGCTCCGCGGGCAAACGGCATCAAGCAGACGCCCGCAGTCCGTTATCCTGAACATGTAGCAAACAGCGTCAAGCAGACGCCCGCAGTCCGTTTTCTTGAACATGTATTCTGGAGATGGCCGAACTAGCGCCTCGCAAAACTCCCAATCTCTGTTATGCTCATCCCACCAAAAATTGTTGATGTTTGGGAGCGTGAGAACGATTGCTGGGCAATAGTTCTCACTGGGCGCTCCGCTTGTAAACGGCGTCAAGCAGACGCCTGCAGTCCGTTTTCCTGAACATGTATTCGGAAGATGGCAGAACTAGCGCCTCGCAAAACTCCCAATCTCTGATATGTTGATCCCACCAAAAATTGTTGATGTTTGGGAGCGTGAGAACGATTGGTGGGCGCTCGGCAGGATGGCGTCAGGCAGATGCCCGCAATTGGTAATGCTCATCAGCGAAAAGTTTCCTACGTAAAGGGAGCATCTTGGCTCGGAAAGGCAGAATGTTGAGGGAGTTATCTTAGACCCCAAAGCCAGGATCAGGAGTCACCTTCAGACACATTCACCAGTCGTAGGAGTAATTGAAAACCCCAACTAATTAGGTTAGTGATAAGGTTGAGCCCCGTTTTTATTTATTTATTTATTGTGCATAATTGTCGCAATTAGTCGCAAGGACTGATGGCAACGTTAAATTACTTAAATATTAATTAAAATGGAGTAAAAAATATCGCTACGCATACATACAATAAACCCAACTAAATACAAAATAAACATGTATAAATAAAAATAACAAAATAAATAATTACAACAGTATAAATATGAATTAAATATTTGAATTATATATTTTAAAAACGCTGCTGTGAATTAGCTAAGTCAGAATTAATTTTAAATAACCTTAATAAGCATATACGTTACTTGTATCATGCAAGATTTTTCGGGGTTCCTGATAGGCCTTCACGGCTACCGTAGCGGCCACGTGGCCCACGAAGTCCCTACTGTGCATCACTCTACCAGGCGATCCGTCACTTGTCTCACATTTCATTACCGGCAGGCTCATTCGTTAAATTTTTAATTTTACTTATATACTTACTAAAATATTTTAATATATTTTGGGAAAAGTTGGAGGTCTTCTGCAGAGAAGGCTTCAGCCATATTTCATGTTATAGGATAAATGATTTTAGATAAAAGAGATTTAGCAAGACGTTTTGGAAAACATTTCGGTGTGAAACTTGACCAGAAAAAGTTTTCAACGTAAACCGAGGCGAAAATATATAACATGTTCGCTATATAATATAAAACGTATATAATTCGACTTCCACTTGGTGCTGTATCCAGTATAGCCCGTCCTCCTATAGAGCTATTTCGGGCTGGTAGTGTATGTGTGGCAATTAATCAACATGGATGATAATTAAGGCTCAGCTAAAGATTGACTCAGTCTTAGTATTTTTCGTGAGGAGAATTTTTCGCGAGTCTTTTGGTTGCTTTCACTTTCGTTCTCATCGGTTTTGTTCCTGAATCATTGGCCTCCAGTGAATTTGAAGGGCGTTCGAGTGGGCGGAGGGGAAAGGTCGGGAAGTTGGAGTCTTCGGGGGTTCCTCTTAGAGGTGGGAACAATCGATTGAAAACAATCGAATAATTCGGTTGTTTGCTTCAATCGAATTATTCGAATAAAGCGTTCCGATTTTTCACTCAATCCTAACCGAATGAATTTATTCGATTGTGGAAAAAAATCGAATAAATCTATTCGATTGTTCCAAGTGAATGATTCTCTCGTTCAGAGGAAGTGAGTGAAAAATCGAATAGATTTATTCGATTTTTCACTCGTTACTTGATACGCGTTGATGAGGAGAGGATGGAAATGGCTCGTAACGTGATCCCATTTAGCGGAAGTCTGGTAGAGATGTGTGATACTGATGAAATATGAATATAGATATCACATATGCGTGTATGTGTATCTGACCCGATATCCCGGCAGCCAGGTGTTACTGCCCCTGACCAGCTATTGCGTACTGTCCAGCCTACGAAAGCGAGTGAATTTATTCGATTGTTTTTTTCAATCGATTGTCCCATCTCTAGTCCAGACAACAACGTAGTACACGAGTCAGTTACTATCCTAACTCGTATGCAACCACCAGAACTTTTGGCGGTCGCCCACGGGCGTTATGCAACCCGCTGAGCATTTACTCCCTAAGCGACATTACGAATTCCGGCGGCGAAGATAATTTTGAAGTTTTTCCAAAGAAAGGACTCTGCGGGTGTGAACAGACGGCTCTAAGTAATAACTCGACAGAACCCTGAGGACTGAGAGAGGATATTGCGAGGGATCTTCCACGCGTTGGAGGACCATTAATAGCCCCGAGAGAGGGTGATGACAATGGTGAAAGAGAAGCACAATGGACGACTCGAGATATATAAAAAAAGGTTCTACACAAACACTCCTCGTTAAATCCCCCTCGTAAGAAGCAATATATATGGAGCTAAGTGAGGGAATCGAAGAAAGAGCGAAATATACGAGGAAGAAGTGTTTTCACTTCATTCACAAGGAAAAATGTAAGCGACGAAGAAATCAGCAATGCCCAAGAAAAAGATGGATAACGAAAAATCGGCTGGGACGATACACCGTAAACACATATAAAACGAAATACCGGTATCATTAACAATTTCAATCTTAATAAAACCATTATAAATTTTGTTTTAAGCTATGATATGTTAAAATATGCTTCGCAAGAATGGAGCCTAACTTGGAACCATACCTTTATTAATAATAAACGATATTAATTGATCGATTTCGAATTTTATTAGATTCTAGAATACTTAGATAGATACAATAAGTATTTCTTACTCTATTTCTTTTACTGTTAAGATGGACTTCTACAACATCCTGGCCTCAACGGTTGAATTTTATTAGATATTCCAAACAAGATATATTAACCAGTCAAACTTCTTTAAAAATAAACTTATTTCTTAAAAGACCCATACGAATAGGAAAATAGAACCCACGGATACAAAGAACATTACCCAAACCCTTACGCGGAAGAAAATAATAAAAAAAATCGTACTGAATTAATTATTCTTTTATGTCCAAAACGATTTCCGGCTGTTGGGCATAAACCCTTCAACACGTAAAATCCAAAAGAATAATTTTTCCTTCCATTGACCGGTCCTGCAGCTTAAAGATTCTATAACTATTCTTCCATATGCAAAAAATTTAATTACACGTAAAATCGTATCCGGAACGTGATGGAGGACTTTTTTGACGCCGATCGACTTTCCCCGACAGTCGAACGAATAAAAACCGACGACATTAAATGGAATTATTGTCTCGAAATGGAACGGATGCGAACGAGACACGTATACGCGAGTCGCACTCGAAGAGAAAAGCATCCTCGTTCGATTAATCAAGCGAGGCGGCGCCTTACATTGGAACACCATTAGAATCTAATAAAGACATATCTGAGAGAAACTACTAGCGCAAAAACGAGCGTGATAATTATGAAGTAATTTACGAGAAAACGTCTTCCAGGGAATGAAGCCGGGGAAAGCCGAAGCAATTTTAAAACAACGAGTTGGTTAGGCATTTGGAGTCAGCGATAAAATATCATTTCATCAGCACACATCTTAATGGAAATAAGTTTTATTTGACTTTTTCACCACAAATAAACGGAAATAAAAGATAGAATTTTCATGACTTCCTTCAATAGAGGCTAATAAAATTAATACTAAATGCCCGATGCGATGAAAAGCTAGAGTATCCACCATCCAATCTATTTCCACCTTCTCAAGAGTTATTTTATCAATCATGAAAACAATTTATAATTTACAGAGAGAACAATCTAACTCTTGGAAGGAATGTATTAATTGAGTATTGTAAATTAAACTACCGAAGGTGCCATTGGGAAATTCTCTCATGCATAATAAACGTAAGATATCTTAAGAGATTGAAATAAAAATTCTTATTTTCCTTATTCGTATTAATTTTGACTTTATATCGTGGCTGACATTTTGATTATTCTATCCAGAGAATTCAACGGCGGAATTCAATTCAATATAGGAAATTTTCTTCGGTGACACGCAAACTTTAAGAGCTTAGATCGAGCAAACGATATCAAACATGATAGGGATACAGTACGATGTGAAAGTGGTCATAGAGTGATGGAAAGCACTTTGATATTTAAAAAGGAAATCAGACGGAAGAAACCACGACGGAAGAGCAAGATTTTTTTAAAGGCTGAGTAGTGCATAAAAAATCTCCAATGAACACACAGAAAAGCTAAATTGAAAGTAAAGCAACCATCAGCATTCTAAAGAGGAAAGCCAACCATCCAGCAAACCAACCAGCCATCCACTGATGGCCCATTACGGGAAAATAACCGGAAATTTTTGAACGCCAGCGACAATCCTTTCGGGGAGCCCATCCCTCAGAAAGAAGAACCTTTGATGAAAACCCCAAAACAGGAACACGTCTTCATCCACAACGACCCTTTAATAGCCATTTGCGAACGCGAAATAGAGGAAAGAGCGCACTTCACCTTGGGGTACAGCACGGCGGCCGAAAAGAGAGCAGCGATGAGCAGGGGAAGGCGTTAAAAGGAAAAAAATAAGCCCTCGAGGGTGCGGAGAAGAAAGGGGAGCGGCAAATGGCAGCATTTGAGATTAGTCGCTCTCGCCTGGTAATTAGGGAGCGGCAGAGTGGAGCACTCGGGGAGGAGACATAAAAACATTATAGAATGACACAAGGCGAGTTTAAGTGAGAGAAGAAGAGATAGAGAGGGGAAATGGGAACGGGTAATTAAGGGTAAGGTGCTGATGGAGGGAAGCCCGAGGAAAGGGTTAAAAGGAGATGGGTTGGCGAGATCCCGAGACGCTTCTGAATGCGTAATTCAATTCCCGAGAGACGTAAAACGTTTTACGCCGTCAATGGCAGAGATGCAGCCATTGAATCCATTTCTGGCAAGGATTGGATCTTAGTAGGGGCTTATCGACGGGACCGGATACAAATGGTAAGCGATGGAGGCGGTCGACTTAGGGAGACAGTAAGAATAATCTACGCGATGCAATGATGATTGGCAATGACACACTGATAAAGGGTAAGGTTACCTCAAACCAAAAATATACACGTAGATGTGGCTTTAAACAGTTATTATTATTATATTTACATTTTATATTTATAACATAGGTAACATACAACTTTAGGTAATAAAAACGGTTTGCAACATTCCTCGAGAACAGATTCCCGACAGGCAGTAATTTGCAGAATCGGTTGTCGGAGAAAGAAACACGTGGGGAGAGGAGGAAGTGAGGAAAATTGCATAGCTACGTCAAATAACGGTGATGCGTGAGCCATCTGCCAATCCGAACTGCTTCTATAGATAGAACGAGGAATCAAATCTTCGGCAAAGCCTTCCTCCTTCCCACTCAGGTAATTACTCGGAATATTCTAGATTACTTTGAAAGGTGAGATATCTGCAGAAAAACGAAAATTAACTAAATATACCACAGAAAGGTTTCTTAATTAACTCCGCAACGTTCGAGATTGATGGAGGAATTGGGAGCACTTCATGAATGTCATAAAAAAAACGAGGAAAACGGATAAGAAATCTATACACTTCAGTAGAGTCACACTTATAAAATTATATTGGAAACTATTATTTAAGTTATCTTCGCTCAAAGGAAAAAGGTACATCCAAAATGAATCCTATTTCAGTTTTTCTCTATGTTGTCATCGAACAGTCAAATAACGTCCGAGCAATTTTACAATAAAAATACTTTACCGAGTAGATGTGTTATAATACAACAAAATAGCTAGTTTAAGGCCATAACGCCTCAGATATGGTTTTCTATAAGTTGAATACAAAATGCATCCATCACATTTCACACAGAATAAATATAATTGAGTATTCTGCTCACTAGTTTAAGCATGTTATCCCTTTTTATAAATTCTGTACCGATTCTCCACCAAAAGAGACAAGCATGAAGCTCATATTTCCAGCAGAATAAGGCAACAAAAAGGCTTATTTTGGAGAAATGAATGCATTATTTTGTTTTATTTTACTTCACAGTTCTAATTTAGGTAGAGGTCTATGTTTTTTCTTGAGTTAAAACAGTCGAAAAATACCTGGACTAGTAAGAATTAACAACGATATCTTCAGCATTTCTTTATATAAGCACTCATTATATAATAGAAGTCACGTAAGGATGGAATAAAATTTGCTTAAAAACGTCATGATGGAAATATAAAAGGGAAGCTAATAGAGATGTACTAATCATCGAGAATGAATTAACTCAAGAATATCGCTTTCTTACTCTCGAACCATACAGATAATTGCTCCTGCATCAAAGGGAAGCGGGCTTTATCTCCGGAACAGACGCCCACCGCACCAATCATAAACCCTCTTAAAATTCCCGATTTTACATCCGTTTTACGACAGGAAGCCTCCATTTCATCTCACAAACCTTTTTCGTAACGAACCGAACGAGAGACTGAAAGCGGCGTAGGATTCGATTACCACCTCATACTCGGCGGAATAAACTCTCCTTGCTAATCCCTTTCGTACGTGATAATGAAAGACACGACAGCCGCATAATAAAACAGTAAATCGCGGACGAGGGGAGCCTTAATTATCGCCGGATCCATCACGCGTGCGCGGCCTGCATCGCTGCACAGTTCGCATGCAAATCCGGTCGCGTCGAGAGGAAAAAATTAATGTGGCGCCCGAACTCTGCAGCACCTGTTTAAAACACTCGAAATATTCGACATAAATTACTCGGTGGAGCGAGCGCGCCGGAAAATGCACGCGCGTGATGGTCGTGAGAGAGGAACAACCATGTATATCACCTGCGAAGCGAAAATAAAAAAAGTGTTTTAACTTTTTTCATTGACTTCATCGCCTGACCTTTAAAACGGACACTGCTCGCGAGATTCATTTCACTACACATTATCTGTTTCTTCGAAACGAAAGTTGGTTTATTTCTGAAAGCAAATTTTTATACCTAAAAGGGAACAAAAAGGCCATAAAACTACGAGTTATTATTCTGTACGAAAGATTCCAAATCAATAGAAAGATAATTCTCTTTTCTAAAGTGCATGTCTTATAATATGCGATAACAAAAAGCACTGTGTTGTAGCTTAGAAGTCCTTAAGAGAAAAGAGATAGTCGATTGACGCATATTTGCAACTACCAAATATTTTCAGTGAAAATTTGTTCTGGAAAGATGTTATAGGTATTGTATACCCTCCTTGCAAATTCAGAAGGTCCGATGGTGAATGTAAACAATAAAACAAAAAGATAAACTCATTATTTCTGCTTAGGATCCACAATAATAACAAACAAATAGAACGATAGCCAGTCATTTACACTACACATTTTCACGAACGGCTTATTGGGTAAGAATTTAAACATAAAAATAGAAAAATAATTATGTGATATCTAAAGTAGTCAAACATGTAAAAACTGTTATAACATGTGTTAACTAACAAATTTTGGGTAAAGGCTTGAAAAAAGCTCCACTTTCGGGTAGATTATAAAGTTAACAAGAAACTTGAGAAAGAGGATTTCAAGCTATCATCCACCAGGAGGTTCTTCACGCCGCGTGATTCCCGAGATGGAGTTTTCATTTCTAATGTTATATGAGAACTTTGACCCTGAAACTAGCAGCATGCTCAATTTTTTTCATAGAAA
This sequence comes from Sympetrum striolatum, assembly GCA_947579665.1. Classification (NCBI taxonomy): domain Eukaryota; kingdom Metazoa; phylum Arthropoda; class Insecta; order Odonata; family Libellulidae; genus Sympetrum; species Sympetrum striolatum. Next base: position 75,654,738 of record OX388347.1, on the reverse strand, counting down.
TCCGCCGGTAAAGAATCCAATTTAACTTTAAGATGTTGCAACTTGAGAGCGAATTTTTTGATGAATTCAGATTAGACACTTCATTGGGAAAATAAATTAAATTATTTCTCATTTAGAATCTCAAATTTTCCACTTTTTTGAGAATTTTACCATAGCTAAAAAAGGCTTTGCTCACAGGAGGGCTTCTAAAGCGATTCTCAGTGAATCTACCGCAAATTACCACAGCAGACGTGGTAGACTTTTCCAAACCGAAATCGCTTCAAGGCTTAGGGAAAACTTTGTACTCTGGGACCCATTCAATGACCCATACTCTACGCAAAATTAGGAAAAGGACTTTCACTCTTGAACCCGAACCAAGCACTTAATTTCATCCTAAACCCGTTCCTCGGCTTATTCCAAGCCAATCGCGTCACCAACTCTAAAATTATAAAATAACGAAACCGAAATAAAACCCAATATCTTTACGACCGATTACGAATAAAGACGCAGGCGGATCCTCTCGATTTAGCCGGTGACGTTTTTAAAATTCATAAAAGCGAGCATGAGCGGCGTTAAAACCTCGGACGGATGAGATCAGTGAGGAAAAACGGCATGGAAGTAGCGGAGGGATGCACGTTAGTCCTACTTATAGAAGACACGTGGGGTGTGCAGGGGATGGAAGGAGACTAGGCCTCTAGGTCATCGACGGGTCATCGGGGGATTTTTACGATCCTCGTTAAATTCACAAATGCGTCGGAGATATCGCTGGGGAAGTATAAATAACCGCTAATAGCGCTACGTCTCTCTTATGAACTTCTTGACACGCGGAATTTTCGGCTTCCGTTATTTACAACTCTGATCCGAGCGAACTCGTAATGTTTGCCGCCCCGTTGAGATTAGTGGAAGGCCATTCATCATCGTTCTAAAAAGCCAATCCGAGCGCTATTCGTAAACACTATTTTCGTTTCTTCACCATGATTGCAATAAATCAAGGGATTGGGAAAAATGATAGAGATTATAGATTTCAACACAACCTCAACGAGAAACTAGCGGCAATATTTGGATGCCACTTTCCTCTGACTAATTTAAGCTATAGTTCTGTGGTATTCTTCCGAAATTTGCTTCGGGGAAGGATTAAATTCCAATCATCTATTCCTTAACTGGAGAGGAATGGATCTTTGACAGCGAGATTTAAAGATCCTCATAATTATAGCCAATGATAGAAAAGTTTCCTGAAATCGATCGCGTATATTTGGAACAGTTTCTTTAAAATCCATAATATCGCATCGATATTCCAGTGGTATGTTTCAAGACCAAGTAGTAGTAGTAGTTTATCAAGAAAATATTCAAATAATTAAAATTACTACAATGTACTTATAATACAAACAATTACAACGAAATATTACAAAAAATACAATTTCACAGATACACAAACTAACTTTAGGATATAAAAGGAACACAAATAATTCAAAAATTAAATGGCTGGACACTTACATACTCATAAACATCAATAATTCCTTTTTCTTTACACAATATTAATGCACTCCCTTGTAAAACTTCTTCCGTTATCTATTTTGCAGACCCTTCCGGGAATACAAAATTATTATTATATACTATTTCAAATAACATTCATTAATGGCCTCCTAGAGAACTAGTACTAAAAATGGACCTCGGGAGAGTTCGAAAGAATTTTCCCAAAGTTTTTTGCAGTGATTCGTGATTTCAAATTAAAGCCAAAACTCAACAAAAAAAATTTGCCCTTCGTCAATAAAAAAATCCAACTAATCAAGTCATGAAACTTATTTACGTACTAATCCGCATGCTCCGACATTTACGTCGCAAAACTTGCGCGCGAAACTCCTGTACAACATTCACATCTCGCGAACTTTATCTGATTAACCTCGAAAGAATATCGATGTTGCGATACCTCATAAGGACGAGGAAAGAAGTTGCGTCTGGGTCAGTGATAAAGGACGAGTTTATTCCGTTCGAGGAGGAAAACCGTCCCGTTTCCAATTACTCGGGCCCTAACATAAAAAAATACAAATTCATTAAATAAACGGCGAATTCGACGTATTATCCGCTGGCTATTTTCGCATCTGGAAGAGCATATTTACAGCAGTATCTAACACGAAAATTATTATGGGTAGAAGCAGCATCTATTATTGGGCGCACTGGATTTAGGCCCTCGTCTAAAGAGGCGTCTTGATAAAGATTATGCAAAGGAACGATGCATAATATATGACTCAGAAGTCGATATATCACCTTAAAAACAAAGCAAAATCTATTGCTATACATAGAAAAACAACTCAAAACTGAACCGAAAGACCTAGTAACGGCGAGTTTTTATACCCATAGCTTGAGTAAAAAAAAGCCGAAATTACAAACTTTTGTTTCATCTCTTCTATGATATCGTTCATGGGAGTCCGTTCAAAGAAAATAGTTTGTAAATTAATAATGAAATATGTTTATTATCATTGTTGTTATTTATTTAATTTAATCGCTGCCATTTGGGATTACCTGTTGGCGACGGTAACTTTTTTGCGAAATTCTTAGAATCCATAGAAAATAGATGTTATTATTGTTGTAGTAGAATTGGTATTCACAAGTTTGATTTCATGGAATTTTACACAAAATATCTCAAGATATTACTACGAGCTTACTAAGTTGTGTGAAGATTGATAACGTCCGACGCAAAATTTCTGATCCTTAGCAGCGCCGCAGCTGCATTTTTTTTGGGAATATTTAAATAAACATTTCAACAACTAAACTGTGTTTTTTTTCAGTTTTAACCAGGACGATTTTCATCCGACCTCATCTGGTCATGTCAACCGCTACGAAGACATTCGAATCCAATTTGCCGACACTTGAACGGCAGAAGAACCCGAGCCAATCGAGCGGTACACGAAACCCCCAATTTCACCCCAAAACTCAACGAAGCGACGGCCGCAACTAGGAGAACCCGACCGAAATAAAACCACCGCCATCCCGATACTGGACCGCTCCATCGAGGACCAGGGGAATATCACAAAAAGAGCAAATTCTCCGCAAAAATGTTTCCCCTGGAAAATCCCCGAGGACTGTCCCCCAGAAGACTCTGCATTCCAACACCCTCTGAAGGCCTCCTTCCACTCTCTTCCCCTCCGCGAGACCCAGACTCGAGCCTCAGGAATCCGGATGCGGCGATGGGATGGGAGGAGAGGGGTGGGAGGAGAGGTGGGGCTGGAGAGAGGTTGATCACCTCCGAGAGGGCACTGCGAGCGGCCCTCTTGTTTCCAAGGGGAGAGATGAATAGGATGGAAGAGATGAAGAGGAAAAACGGATGAGATACGCCGAGAATGGAAGATAAATACGGACGGGAGTTGTGACCACATGTTTAATCCCACCGTTTTTCACCATTCAGCATCGGAATGTGGCGATGAAAAAGCATATGGCGAGAATACGGCCGAGCGGAAGATGCACACACGGCAGATGAAGACTACCTGGAATTGACTGCGAGCGTAACGGTGTGAATCGGGAAGAATGGAAGATAATTACTGATGGAACGGCCCTTTTGACCGTGGCTCGACCTCTTTACTTCATACATCACGATAGTGCACATATTAATACGTAAAGACTGCACACAATTGTAGCCACATTAAGTTTAAAGACTACCTGGAATTCACTGCAACCGTAACGGTGTGAACCGAGTAGAATGGAAGATAATTACGGAAGAAGAGGTCTTTTTGGTCGTGGCTTGACCTCTTTACTCCATAAATCACTGCTGCAGCCACATCAATGCCTTCCTAAGAAATTCACGACAAATGATTTACACAAATAGCTTATAAAAAACCTGTATAATCAGACGAAACATCGGGAATTTGTGAGTCTTCTCCCAAAGAACTGCTACTTTCCAAAGGTAATTAATTAATTCTAATGACGGAAGAATAAAAAAATCATCATGAAGAGCTACCACAAAGTTGAGGCCGAAACAGTGGATTTTGTCATTAATTCTAACTGTAATTAATTTTTATAATTCCTTTTCCACCACAAATTTAAGTCTTACAATAAAAAACTTACATTTAAGCCACATTAATGACTAACACTAACGATCATGTGTAAAACGGGAATCGAACCCAAGATGCCAGTAATGGTAGGCTACCTACCTATTCTACGACACCAATACCGACTCACTGAATATGTTAGGAACATAAAAAAGGTTTTCAAAGAAGACGCAATAAATCCACACAGAATTTCATACATCTGTAATGAAGTTATCATAGGTACTCCATCCACAGAAGCAATCACGGGTGAATAGAAACCAACAGAAACGAACTTGGAAGCCCCGAGAACGAAAAAGCGCTGAATCAAAACACCTGGTGTGGCTGACCCTAGAGTTTTATGGATGTGCATTCCCAGCCGTTATCTAGACCTTCGAGAATAAAAAAATAGAATAACAGAAAGCTCTTCATCAAGTAACACGTAGCTATTCAATGCGACTGCAATACCAGTTTTCGAGCAGCAAAAACTTCCAGACGAACTCCATATATTCCTAGCATACTTTACGAAACATTTCCTCGACTGATTGAAAAGTCTCGGAAAATAGAAGACAGAACAGGTGGAATAACCTGCTATCCTATTGTGTGGCGACTTGTATGATAACTCATGTTGGGAAATAAGAAGTAGAGGACTTAACTTAAAACTACTACGATGAAAAGATATTTCAAAGAGAGAAATATTAAGGATTAAAATATCCGAAACATTTACAATGACGTTTTGAATGAACTGAAACGTAATGGAAGATAATACCTAAGAGAAACACAATTCTCACATGTCTTCGAGACAACTAAAGATTTTCTTACATATCGACCCAATCTTGAATGAATGGTTACGGGCAAGAAACTAAGTTAAGAAACGTGACCAAAACATCACCGAAAACGTTCGGAGGAATCCGACCTCTCTTCAAAACCTCCCAAAAACTTCTGCAATGATATAGTGAATGGGCAGATAAAAAAAACCTTCGAAGAAACTTGGGAAGTTAAATTTATAGCCGATGCTATCTCGGAAGAGAACGCGATACGAGAAAGGTCAAAACAGGAAATGATAAAAAAGGAAGCCCTCGCTTAAACTCACGCAGCAATAGAAACGAGTGGACCATTCTCTGCACAAAGAGCAAAAATTGAGAAACGACAAAAAATAGAGGATCTGCCTATAACGACTCGGCGGACTCCCTATTCAGGCCCACCCACCGCCGCCCTAGGGGGTTCGGAGGATGATTAAGGTGAAGGAACGTTTGTATAGGCGTCCTTCGGTTTTTTTTTCCGAGGACTTACAGCACGCTAGAGGATATCGGAGGCCGGAGATAAACCACGGAAGAGAATGGGTCGAAATATTTCGCCAACTTCCATTCATCGTCGTCTTACCAAACAACTCTCCGGAGGACGGATGAGCCGACGGTTGCCACAACTTCCTGCGGAATCCGCTGTCGACGTCAATCTGCGTCACGTCCGAACGCTTTTGCAAAATCTTCCTCCCGGTGGATCGCAAATTAGAAAATCCCTGCGATAATTGAATTTGTTCAAAATTTAAGCAGTTTCATGAGCAATTTTCGTGACAACCGCACTCCATCTAATTAATTATTTTCTTGCTAAGGATCTTTTATCACATCACTAAGTTGAAATACATCCAGCTTTAAATCTGATATGTCCAACCTCGACAATGCGGAATGGCCCAAATACTAAAGAATTAAAACAATAGGTGATTTCTAGAGACAATTAAAATAAGGTCTGAGTAAATTACCAAGTGTTATACTTCTTTAGTATATATTCGGTTCTGGACTCTTGAATAAAAATTCATTCCACTTAAGAAATACTTAACATTTAGAGAGTGGGAAAAAAGCAATATTTTGATTTGCCTGGATAGAGATAAAATATTAAAATTTGCGATATACCAATATTTACGGGAATAAACGAGAAAATATAAACAGTAAATTAATCAAATTCTATTTCTAATACAATTAATATACATATTTTAACACATATCGAGTATGATATACGATGAGGATGAAAAAACTGAACAATGACAATATTTAAGAAATGATATTAACACGACGATCAGTATTAACTTTTACGAAATTTGATCAAAACATCTGCCAACAAAAGAAATAAGAAGAGAACGATATCCTCGAAATAAAACAAAAGAATTAACCTAAACCTCTTTCGAGAAAATCAAGGCCACCAAAGTCATTGCCTACATACGAAAACTGAAAATGTCAACGTCAGAAATCGGTCGCGAGGGGAGATACATTCCTTACAAGGGACGATCAACAAGGAAAACTTCGCACGCCACATCCAGATGGTTCCAAAATAATTCATTTCCCAAGCCACTTCTGGCCCGACAATTTTTCCCGATACGAAAAAGAAGTCGCTAACAATGAGAAATTAAACCGGCAGACCCGTCTCAGGAAAAACCATAATCATAACGGGGAAAATAAGAAATTCGCGAAATTTCGATATCGAAACAGCTTGGACGAAGAGGGCGATTCGACGAAATTCCTTCCGAAACGGGGATGGAAAAATCCGGTTCCATTCTTCCCTACAGCCTCTCTCGCAGAACCACCTCATTACGCATATAGAGGCCCACCTGCCCCCAACCCTCCCCCGAGCCCACCCTCGCCGCACTGCCAAAAATAAAGATTACAGTTAGAAATTCCGGGGTTGGACGGCGCCTTGACCGATCCCAGATGAAAACGGGCGGCCGAATTAATCTCCGGCGGGGGAGGACAAATTCGTCGCACCTACTTTTAATTAAAGCCGGAAACATTTCCACGCTCGCGACTGCTTATCCCGTTCGAAAACGCCTTTTTTAATTGCTTCCGTCGAGTGAAGCATAACGGGCAATTTCCAAAAATTCGGACAATTTTCTCCCGAGGGTATTCCGGTCGCTGAGAATTCTGTTGAGGTCTCGATCCTTATTCGTCAAAAAGGCGATTTTGCACGGCGAAGCGGATTTTCCGAAATTACTCCACCTCTCAGATGAGATTCCTGATTTCCTGATTACGAATTGCGATTTTCCGAAGCTTTAACAAAGGTTACCATCGACTAATGCAGGAGGAATCTGCAACAGCTATGCGGGTCCCGCCAAAAGAGTCAAAACAATTCCAGCTCACTGAAAACTAAATCCACCATCCGATACATAGAGCCAAAGCATGCAGTAACAGCATGGCTCAAAGTACGGCTAAATCCCCCATGTTTGGGAGCCGTCGCAGTAAAATTTAGCTCTAATCCAACTACTGACTTTGGCCGGTGCTTGTTTCAAAGAAAAATACTCGAGGACGCTAAAGTGCAAAACCGAGTTCCCAACTACGATAAAAGTTTCAGCGACAAACAAAATCCCGTGAGCTACAATCCCCGACAACATGACCCTAACGAGCCCTTAATCTTCGAGCCGAAAATTACGTCCCTTTCCGGCGCGTCTAAAAGCAAACCCAGCAGAGAGCGGTCGCCGAGCCAAATCACGTATACCTAACGAGACATCACGAAAAACTTTCATAACCACGTTGGGAAAAAACCACACGAGTGGGAAAACAGGCAGCGGACCAGAATAAAACCTGCACGGAAAATTCTTGTGAGTCCACGAGTGGAAAAAATCCGGCCAATCGAAATATCTTAGGCCGCAGCACGGCACCGCGGATTGCTAACGAGGAAGCAAAAGAGTGGTCCATCCCGGCAACAAACAAAACCAGAGATGAGGCATTTTTTAGAAGGCCAGCCCTCTAATCACAGCAAAGGACCGGCGAGATCAAATGTTAGTCGGGGGGGGAGGGAGAGAGGCTGGATGGAAGAGGGGAAGTGGCGTGGCTGCATTCCACTGAGGGGCAGGACCATCAAAAAATGAGACGAAGGTCATCATCGTCTCCCGCGCCTCCACGTGTTACCCGAGGTAAGAGAGCGTCTTTTTTAAATCACTTACCACCGCCAGATGGCATGAATAGCGCTCCCGAGGGAGTCTTCAATGTTTAGGACCTTGTTCTTCAACGAACAACGCGGTCCATCGATGGAGAAATTGTGATCATACTATTAATAATCTAATCGGATAGAACATTACGCTCTTCTCAAACAAGAAAAGACTAATAGAAAAAATACGTCCAGGTATTCCTAGAACAGCTTCGAAAATAATAATACATGTAACATAAGCAGAACACCTTTTCTAGGTAGGTTTATATCGTTGTCTACCTGCATTTATTAGAACCCACTAATTGTACTAGGTTTAGTTACATGTGACACACGATAATTTTTTTCATTTTTTAATTAGACATAAAAATAACAATTAGTTAAAACGTGAAATCGTGAAAACCTTCAACGAATGCCTTTTCTTAACCGTTAACTTTCGCCAGAATCTCAATGAGACATTTTAATCAACCATGCCATATAATGCCATTAAGTAAAAATCTAGCAAAAACAAAATATCTATATAAATACGATGAATTAATAAGAAATTTCACTGCCTTTTATAAACAATCAGAAAGGCATACCCCCGGTAAAAAAGAGAATTTATCAACGTAATGGATTTTCATAATGCAAATTTTGCTGATGGTACAAAAAATGGGTAGTATATTTTACTTTTTACAATTCAATGCACCAGTTTCAACACGATACGAGATATAATCATTAAAATAATTAGTTGACATTAGGCGAAGCTTTGCGGAAAGAAATAATAATTGATGGCTTAGTAGTATCAAATGAAACGAATCGTTGTTCACATTAGAAAGTTAATAATCAATTAATATTCGTATGAATGCATAAATCTAATTATAATTTTAAAAAATCTGATGTGGCCAGCACATGACTTTCTCCATATATAAGATGTAAATATTTATCTACGACAGTAATTTCGAACTCTATATTCAATCTAAACTTGGAAGATGAGTGATTAATTTATATATTATTATCTTTTACGTCACAAACATTATAAATAATGTTTTTCGGGACATGCTCGATGAAAAAAGATGAATTTGGCGTTTCGCCCATAGAGCCCAGAGCGCCCACAAAGTACATAATCGGCAACTTCCGGTTTATCAGTATTTCAGAAATAACTCCTAAACAATCAGTGATACAAAAATATGTTTCAAACAAAAGTTATAGTAAATTTGATTTTCTAAAACATTCATAAATAATAGTATATACCTAAATATCATATTTACGGAGATATTTTGAAAACCGGAAATAAGCTTTGAAGAATGAAGCTCAACTTCCGGTTGACCGATTTACTCCAAAAACTAATCAACTCTAACGACTGTAATACAACTACAATATATGAAATTTGGTGTTGATCCGACAATTAGTTTTCATGTTAGAGCGCCCACAAAGTACATAATCATCTTCTTCCGTTTTATCAGTATTTCACGAATAACTCCTAAACAATCAGTGATACAAAAATATATTAAATACAAAAGTTATAGTAAATTACATTATCTAAAACTTTTATAAGTAATACAATATACGTATATATCATATTTATGGAGATATTTTGAAAACCGGAAATGAGCTTTAATCAATAAAGCTCGACTTCCGGTTGACCGATTTACTCCAAAAACTAATCAACTCTGACAGCACACATACCACTACTATTTATGAAGTTTGGTATTGATACGACTAATAGTTTTCACGTTAGAGCGCCCACTATCACACACACACATACACACACACACACACACACACACACACACACACACACACACACATACACACAGACATCATTCCGAAAATGGTCAAAACGTGTTCTAGGGACCCCAAAACATGTATTTCCGTTGAAATCTCGAAGTCGAATTTTTTCATGAAAACAATACTTTCTCTATACTTCGTATATGGAGAAAGTAAAAATAGTATAATAACAAAAATAAAACGCCTTTATTCAGGCGAAATCGGAACTAAAATAAAAGTATCTTCTTCCAACTAACATATCGTTTATTGAAAAGGTACAGTATGTTATTCAGGTACTTCATTCAGGCGGAATTGGAACTAAAATAAAAGTATCTTCTCCCAACTAACATATCGTTCTACTATAGCTACAGTATAAAGACGCCTGATACACAAAAATCGCTAGATTCCGCTGAAACGAAATGAAAAGCTATGCTAGAACTTTAACCTTCAATTGTAAAAATTACGAATAATCTCGTTCTAATATCGCATTCATTTGTATGATTCTCGCAAAACGCGAGAACGAGCAAGGACGCTTATCATTCAGCTTTAATTGCAGGAGACAGCATAAATTTCGGACGGTTATCACATTTCGGCCATCGCTTGGGATCTCGCTGGAGGAACATCACCAAAAATGCATTAGCGTGGAAAAGCCGCGAATCGTGGGGAAAGGCTCGTGAAATGCCGAAAAGTAACAGTTACAGCGCACGGCTAAAAAAATGGTTGAATTTTTAAATCGGGGCACGCGCGGTCATTTGCAATTCAAATACTCTGCACGGTTTGAGGTCAAAATTAACGTGGAATCCTCGCAAAGATTCCAGCGCCGGTCACGAGCGATTAGAGGCTGAGAGAGTTGAAGGACGATCGGCAGATTAACATGCCATGCATACGTACTTACATACAGAGAAGGTGGTCGTGAGGAACAAAAACCTGGTAATCCTTGAGAAACTACTGACCCACTGACGGCCCCATCAATTAGGTGTGACAATGGAAGGAATTCATGCGGGAACAAAACACTCACCTGAAACGAAAGAAAAGACAAAATTAGGAAACATTGAAAGATGTTTACGCAGAGATTACATGATACAAAACGTCACACTTAGAGATCCTGATTGAGCATATTTTATACCCAATTCAAGACTTAAATGTCAACATAGTGAAAGAGAATAATTTTACAATGACACTCCTACCCGAATTTCATAAAGCACAATCCTTGCAAAGATTAATCCTTACGCATTATAAATCTGTTCGCACTGTTACAAAACTTTGTAAGATTAATAAAACAAAATAAAAAGCTTCTCTAATAATAATAATCATATTGACAATACTCGATCGGAGAAAGAGTAGCATTTATTACTCTATGTACCAATCATCTATGTAAAGCCTAATTTTGTGAAGTAATTTTATTTTTGAGCCAAATGTGCATTGACTCATTATCCATATAAATAACAGATGTTCTCAAATTAGGAAAGGAACAAGAGAACACACCATGGGTAGTTCAAAAGTGAACATAGAAAGGAAAATAATTTTTTGTTTAATCTTAGCAGGATGTCTATGAAATAAACTCGCTCGATATTGAAACAAATAGACAGAATATAAGAACTTTTATCATAACACCCGAATCCAAGTATAAGCTACTCTGATTTAGATAAACAAATTTCATGGAATTGACATTACGTGAGGGATCTGCAATCATCATGGGTGTTCTACATTTCGAAAGGTTCATTTGCTCAATAACGCTATACTAAAAGCCTTTACTTGATTCTTGGTCAACTTATCTCGCCCTAATATCCAGTTTTCAATTTAAAATACTCCGCAATGGAAATTAAACTTAAGTAAACCAATGTCAACGGGGGATGCATAAAAAAGAAGACCAAAAATCCACTAATAGCAAGAGTAATATTGTCACAACGGGGATAGATCAAGCACGTTTCCTTACGAGCCATAAGATCGCGTAACTTTCCTTTTCAATCCATCGCGTCTTCGGAAACGCCTCCGGAGGAGATTTAAGAGCTCCGCAGATTAACGTGACATTACGCCTAAATCGAGCCATAAATCACCGAGGCTATCGCATTATCGTAATCGCGAGGGAAAATGATACTCTGGGCTTAACTCTCGATTCGAACAAGAATGGAACGCCGGCAATCCGAGAGGATTCCACGCAGCGGGTTATCTTCCATCGTCAACCTCTGTGTTAATTCCCATTACCGGAGATGTGGCGCGTCAAAAGATGAAGGATGCATGGACGTAAACGCCTGTTATAAGAGTGGGTGGGGGGGTGCCTCAAGCCCACCTCCCTATCCATTTCCGAATCCATTTACCCCACCGAGCGACATAATGACGGCGCATTAACGAATCTCCTTATTTTCTCGAAGAGGTGTTAAAAGCAGAGGGAGGACCGACCGGGAGCCATTTGCGTAAATCACTTCCAATAACCACCGCTTCGACACTGAGAGGGTGCTTTACCGATGCATCATGGGAAAGGTTTTAAGGACGGAATCTTTTAGTATTTCCTCCGCCATTCGCGCGAAGGCTGAATCACAGCGGAAAATGGCCAACTTTCCCTTCTGATAAGGACTAATAAATGGATACGAAACATTAACGGCTGCTACTGCTTGTTTACAGAGAACCGCGGCACACTCGAGGGAGAAATATGTGAAAGGAACTGTCATTGACAATGATGAGGTAAATCCTGGAAACTTTGTACACGCAAGAGGTCTAAGAAAATGTTTTGTTATTTCCTTTATGGCACACAAGTAAGAGTAATGCTGAATAAGAGCATTCTTTTAAGTGTATACAAAATTAATACAATTTAATTTTGAAATTTTTTACTCATTGACACCTTAAAATCATACCGTAACAGAAGAAGTGAAAAAAATACAAACACCAATTCCAATTTTTTATTTCTCTTAAAGATGAAAACCAAGATCCTTTTTTTAACCCTTTTTCAAGTTTATATAACCTAAATAACCTAAAATCAGCCTACAGCCCAGAACAACCTACACGATTTCAGTCTCATTTACTACAGTAAGAAAAATTAAATAAAATATCCTTCATTAACATCTTAAAAATTCGTCATCGTTCATACAGCAATGAAAAAGTTAAGTTAAAACGAATGCAACACGAAGCATGAAATAACGTACCTCTGATACATTTATGTCGATACTAATCAACGATAAACATTGTCTTTTAACTTTCCAAAGCCGATTCAGCTTCCACAGACAACCGAAAATTACGCTCGGGGGATTACTTAAATTCTGGAGAGAAAAAGTCACCGATGCACGAAAATAATGAAGTGAATTTCCCTTTGGAAATACACGCTACTCATTACCCACGTCTCTGAGAGCGCATTAATTCTCAACGAAGCTAACGAAACAGCAACGCCTTTCCCTGCACATTTTAAATGTCTCACCCACCTTGTGTTTGAATACAACCCCTCCGCTCCACCCAAACATCAAACGATCGAATCCCAAAAAGGTTCCGGGCTAAACAAAAACACTTCCCACCCGAAACGAGCGAAACTTCGGCTGAAAACAAACGACGGAGTCGAAAGAAAGCAAACCCCGCAATCGGTCCATCAGCACGCGACAAATTGAAAAATCTCACCCCCGAATCGCCGACCTTAATCTCCTCTCTCCATCTCCCAGCGGTGCCAACCACTCTCCCCGCCACCCCCACCTCAATCGCCGCCACTTTTCTCTCCGAACCCCCGCAATTTTCGCGCCTCGTGACAAACAAAAGAACGGGGGTCGCACGAACCCGTGGATCCGCTGAAAACGGCGGGGGAGTCACGCTTCCACCCCCAAACCGCCCCTAAGGACCACAAACGAGCCTTTTCTCGCCCCCTTCCGAAAAAAGAAATAGAAAAACTTGGCCGCCTTTTCGTGTCAAGTGTCGGACCGTAAGAGAGTGAAAAAACAAACGGGAAGAATGAAAGAGTATTGAAGGTCCTTTGACCTTTCCCTCACTGCCCTGAGAAAGGGAAATTGTGAGATCAGAAAGTGACAGCTAAAAGACATTGGGAGAAACGGAGCGTAGGGAGGTGTTGTACGTTGAGAATGAAGCCCAGTGTGAGAGGAAGGTGCCGGTGGGTGGACTCTATCGAGCTCTGTCTGTCTCAGTTAAGAAAACTTGCATGTATGTGAAAGCTGTTCTCTTAAAGAAAAATTTTACTGTAAAACTTTCGTGGTTAGTAAAAAATTAAACTTCAACAAGACATAATAATAATAGAAAAAATAGATAGTGAAATATCGAAAAAATTGTGTAAAAAAAATAACAGCACACAAAAGATAACTTAATATATTAATATTAACATTTTTTATCCTTAAAGATACTAATATTTTTTAAAGAAATCAGGCAATACATAAATATTACCACGTAATAAGTTTTAGCACGAAAAAGATTTTGGAATGATATTTTATACGAGAATATACCTCGAAACCCTCGTAGAATATATCTCGAAACTTATTCGATTCAGGTAAATGGTATGAGTACACAAGGAAGTAAGTCACTTTGAATGCCTCACAAAGCGCTCTATGAAGTACAACTAACTGATCTACATCTGGTTTGCAATCCAATCACAGAAATCGTATCATATTCGTAGCGATAAGGAGAAGAAAATACCGCACGAGAAGAGGGAGAAATCAACGCTGGAATCAACGGAGAAAAAATCTTCCAAAATGAAGCGAAAAACGATGCACGTAAGACCAAAAGGAGGGATGCGAATAAAAATGGGAGGGAACGTGGTTTTCGCTTTCTCCCACTTGGAAAAAACACACATTTTCATTTCCAGAGAAGATGCGGAAGTACTTCTCAAGTCCCTCTCCAAAATCCAGCCCTTCCCCACGCCACCTATACGGAAAAAAACGAACCGGCCCTTGAAACCGCATCCTCGATTGAAGACCCTTAACGCATCCCCAAACCCCTGCTGCACCAACCCTTAACGATCCCGCATCGCTCTTTCCCCAAACGAATCCCTTTCGATTTTAAAACACTCAAACGGAGTGATAAATGATTATTCTGGAGAACTTTGATAATGAGCACGTACGGGACCACGTCCTTCACCTCGAGTTCCAAATCGGTTTCCGCCACCCTCATTCGAGCAAAAGGAAGACCGAAAAGCACCAAATATAGATATCCTTCCCTGAGAAAATTAAAGCAATGCTATAATTTTGCTTAAATATAAACAACTAGGAAGGGCATTAATTTGTGTAACCATCTCCTTCACGCAGACGAATATATAAATGCTCGTTTTTTCAGATGGTCAAGTTAACTTGTTAATTCCATAAACTTTTTTTTTTAGACTGGGCATACTCGAAAACTCTAAGCAATTCAGTTTCAAAAATGAAGTCACAAATACTTGCAAAAATGCGGTTGAATATAACTGTAGAGATACTCCATTTCGTTAACGAATCGCCTACACCACCTCACGTGCTCAAAGTGACATGTTGAACACTGACGTTTCTCATCAAACTTACGTTCCTCTAGTGACACTACAGCTCCAAAATACACAAGTGACGTTTGATTAACAATTACATTAATAAATAACGTCTGTAGGTCAATGCACGCCCCACATAGAAGAAAAAGGAGACAATGACAGCATTTCATACTACAGGTTTGGTATCGTATTGACACTACTACTAATACATCAAAGGACCGCAAGATGGTCACCGTGGTTTCAACAGGATGGCTTTATGGATATGAGATAATTTATAGTGATTTAATCGTAAAATTGGATGGTTGACGGCCTTAATCTTCATTTCATACTATTAAATCGAAAACATCAACAGTATTTTCATAGAAATTTGACCTAATATTGCAAATTATTTCAATATTGAAAATTTTAGACTTCGTGACAATTCAGCCAATACCTAATATACGTTTAGGCTCGTTTCAAAAGCAATAAATGAGTCAAAATGAACCACACTAGATGCCCCTCAAACTCACCTAGTAAACATGGGCATATTTTACATCTAAGATGCACCGAAATGTATTCTAAAACAACGCCAGGGTTTGCATTCCCTTTTCGAAAGGCGTTCGGACGCCTTCCCGCAAAACGACTCCATTCGCCGCAAATAAAAGGAAAAGGCGGGATTTCCGTTCGCCACATTCTTCAAATTCGTTCCTGGCGTCGCCACCACACCTTCCCCTCACGCCACGCCTCGTGAACAGGAATGCATTCGTATGACGCCAATGCACACGTGAATTTCCCCCCGAGGTATGCACGACTCCAAGGTGCCCAAAGGGAGGCGGCCGGAAATATCTCGTCAAAAAAGGGCAATTGAGATGCACTACTTAGCACCGGTTGTACCAGAAGGTGGCCGATCGCCCCCTATCTGCAAATTGAGGTTTCGGGGAATAAAGCTAGCTCAAGTAATGACGAAGAGACCAAGGAAATATTGACAAATATTTCTACATTACACATGCATTTTTCTACTATATATTTTTATTCTGTATTTTTACGTTATAACATTATTTGCTATACTACTGACAACATTATATTTTCCAGGACTTAATGTTGGATAAATAAGGGTCAACTGTAGTAGTAAAAAGCAATAAAAATAATGGTTGGTATACAAACCATTGTTACTATATGATAATTGTATCAATAATAAGCCTGTATATTTTCTCTCATTTGAAAGCATAAATGGCACCAACTTTGGAAAGTAACTTAGCCAAGAAACTCATTACCGACCGATCGCGGTCTTACAGCCATCTTCCATGATCTGAATTACTATTCTGAGTACTACTCCATTCATTAATAGTCATATTAATATATGACTAACCATCATATATCACTTACGTAATACCGGACATATCCTCGCGTGTCTCAGGGTGAGGAATTTCAAATTACCTCAAAATCCCTCGCACTTTTTCTTATGAAAGATTCAAAATCAGATTAAACTGCCTCTCCAAGATTCAGAGAGCTACAAACATAATTAAATAGGAAAGAAGACAGCATAGAATTAACGTAGGGAGAAGTAGACAGAATGGGATGAGATAATAGGATGAGGAAATTGAAGCGAAATCCTACTGAAAAGAGGAAATTAGAGGTGGGAGATGCGGAAGGCGGGTGTGAGAAAGAGTGGAAATTAACCCATATTTGTGGCCATGTGACATTCCTGCCGCGCCCTGACTAACCACGATGGGGTCCACGGAGTTTCGGGTTTATTCTGGCGGTCGCGCACGCCGCCGTCACATTTTTTACGAGAGAGGGGACAAACACGCGACGAGACTAATTAGAGCTTGGGCGTGCCTCTTTCAACCGACACGGACGTGTAACATTTAGCGTTATTCCTAAAGTGAAAGTGAAAAAGCGTCGCTAAACTCATTAACGAATTTCCTTGCACATTAGTTGAACAGGTGATCTGACGATTGTCCCCAATTGCAAGAATGAAGTTGTTTCGATTCCATGGAGCGAGAGAGAACTGTTGACCCGAATCAGGTAAATCAGCCAAATTCAAAATGAAACTGATTATATAAACGATCATAGTAGATGAATACTGCACATGCCCCTTAAAATTGCGAATTTTAACTGGAGTATAAAAAGAAAAGTTCTTTAAGAGAACCAACACCCAAACCAATATTTTCAATGTCTTCGTGACTCTTCTCAGCAAGATATAAACATTTTATACCATATAGTAAATATCTGGGCAAACGTGCATCACTTTCCTCCTTGGGAGCACTTCTGTGAATAGTGATTCTCTCATAGATCAATCACATGCCTATGACTACTTCTCCCCTCCTTCTCTTACGCAACTACTCACATGATTCTTAACAACACGAAAGGCATGCTTTACCCTCCGTCCTCTGCAACATCTATTCACACATTTCCTCTGCTAACCACATTTTCAATCCAACTCGGCAACTTTTTCGAAATCGCAAAGCCGTTTTATACGATAATTGAGCGCAATCAGCGGTTTCTAGCAATATCAATTTCTTTTTAAGACAAATTTCGAGAAATAAGATTATTCCTAGAACAAGGCATATGAAGCTTTACTACACAACCAACACGTAAAAGCGTCATGGGACGTCCCATCACATCTAATTTTATCAAAAAAATCAAACTTAAACAGAGAGTAGTTTGCATCTTTATCATTTCACTTCAAATGTCTAAAATAATTCCAGTAGAACCGAGATGAATTAATGAATTGTACAAGTAGTAAAATTTTGCGGTTGAAATAATTTCATCGACAGAAGAAGCTTCTCGGAATGTTTTTTTAATAAATCGAAACGTAGACAGTGAATACTACAGTAAAAATATCGCATGTAACAGACATCGCTTTTGACTGCAAAAATAGACACATTGTTTGGAGCATTCAGCTTAAAAGTCGCTAGGTAGCATACATGTAGGTGAATTCTACCATTATGAATCCACCAGGCGAGTAAACAAGCACATAGAACAATAAAGAAATCATAATAGCGATCCTTTCGGTGTCGAGTAAAAAGCTGTAGTCATCTTTGGTGTGAAAGTCATACCATCGAGGCTTTTTTTTCATTCGAGATACCCTATGCTCTCCCCAAAAGGGACCTCGAAAACGTAAAAAGAATCGCCTCGAAAAATTGTCCCTTTATGACGCAAAAAATATCCCAGAAACGACATTTAATAACCGAGAGGGAGAAACAGAAAAAAATAAGACGAAGACGGCGGGAATTTTTTTAAGGCGATGAGGAGGAGCAAAAAAAATTCGCTTCATTGTAGTCTTTTCCCCTCGGAAACCACCCCCCAGACACCCCTACTTAACCTCAATGCACCTCGTCTTGGCGCATTCTACCCATTCCAGAAGGAAGCCAAACAATGAGAAGGCATCAAATCCAAAAAGCGAGTGGAATTGAGGGCAATAAAGATGTCTAGACGGAAGCGAAAGAAGAAAAAACTGAAGCAATAGAGATAAGGGCCGCCTCGTTATGCCGTAAGGCGAAAAGTGACGTCCTCGTGAAATATGGAGCGCGTAATGTATATAAGTAATAAGTAAAGTAATAAAGATGGGGAATAAAGGGAAGATGCGAGGAGAATGAATACCCTCGAGGGCCCAATAAAAATTACGGGAGGTTTGCTTTCGGAGAAGGATATACGGCAAAGGAAGAAAGATGAAAAATCAAGGGAAAGAAACGTAGGAGACGGAGTGGTGGATATATGACGATCGTAATGCGTCCGTGAATTCGACTAATGAAAGCAATATCCACACGTTATTTAGAAGCGCTTTCCTGTTCATTAGGGAACGAGAGAAATTTCGGCAGGAAGAAGGAATCTAGGGAGGCGACCCCATTAGCGCTCCGTTAAGATTAATGTTGATTCCGGATGATCGATACGGGAAGTGATGGAGAAATAAAACATCAAATAAAGGAAATTAGGTACAGATGCTTAAACTAGAAGTAACTGATATGTGCAATTAACATGGAGAAAAAAGTTGGTAGTATTACAAACGTAAGAGTTGATAATTTAGGTTATCGCAAACCCCAAGCAAAGATTATTACTTTTATCGTGACTTGGTCCAGTTAAAAACTACTCATTTGTCACTTTTTTCCCAGCTTCTGGGTATTAGACAGCTTTATAGAAAAATCAAACCACAACTAAAATTATAAAGACTTCGCTTAATATAATAAGACAAATATACATCCGTAATTAAGTGAAATGGAGGAATGTCAGTTTAACTAAACAACGTCAAGGTCCCGGGTTCGAGTCCCAGCAAACAGGGTTTATCCTACGGAATGGTTTTATGCTTCCATAGCTGCATAATTCCACGCTGTATTTGTCCATTAAATGGGAGTTTATGGAGCACAGGGACATAAACAAAACCAGTTTCTTCCAGGGAAATACAAAAGGAAAACGATGCACAAAATGGAAGGAAGCTAACGACTCTTTCACTGAGAGGGGTGAAGTTCCCTTAAATATTGATGGGTATGAAAAAGGGAGGAATCGGAGAATGAGGGAGGAAAGTGAAGACAATCTGTCCGCGTTCCGATGCTCCTCGTCACCGGCATTCCACGGGGGACAGATGACCTGCCCTTCCACGGAGATAACGAGGGAATCCAAGGCTGGCGCCATTCACGACGACAGGGAGAGTAAAAAGCTTCTATTTGGAATGCAGTAACGAAGGGAGAGAAATCACACAAGTAACAGGGAAATATTAGCCAAGTAGAAGAACGATAATCCGAAGAAAGGAAATTCCACCAATAAGAATAAAACAACAGAAAAGTAAAAATGAAAAATTGCTCGGAACTCCTTAAAAAAGCTAAAGAGAAGTATTTCACATTCGATAATATTATATTTTTTGCAAATTAGTTCTAGGCACAATAATAAGTAATGAAGCTACCTGTGGAAGGCTCAGAGAGAGGCCCGGGAAGGATATTAAGTATGCGCTCCTGATATTGTGTCTGGTTTCACTTTTGGGATGGACATATTAAGGTACACAAAATTTGCAATAACAAGAGATATCTTTACCCAACACTAGAAAAAAAAAACTACAGTAGACTGAGTACATCATGATATAAGATTCAGCCTGAATAGAAATGAAGAATAAAACATTTGAATGCTATCTCTAATAATATATACACAACGGTTGTATATGCTCCGTAATTTTTCTCGGAATGTGATTCAACTAGTGAAACATCAGGAAGAGTCAAATATTATACAGCGATTCATACATGAATCTTTCAAACCAAAACCAACAGTGTTACGATACTCAAGCTTCATCGAACTCTCCAAACAAATCTATAAATACATGAATACGCATTCGAGAGCTTTTATCTAACTGATGGGTCACCGCAAACATAGAAAAAATAGGTCTATAAATATATCTTACAAAAAAAGCCTATCTTCAGAGCGAATTCCCAGAAAAACTCATCTCCATATCTCCTGAGGTTTATAAGTGAGCCACGCCCAGTCGGGTCTTCCAGGAATAGCGAAAAAATTTCAATTTATTAAAAAAGGGAATTTTTAGTCACTATTTAATATGAATGACAGGACGACCACGACGAAATGAAGAAACATAATACTTCTCCGGGCGACTGTACGTAATTGGAAAAAATAAGCCACCGTTCCGACTGAAATTTCTTTAACAAATTTCCTTCTTTAATTAAGTTAATAATTAAACTTTACGGCCCTCACGCGGGAGAGGGAAATCGATACTTATTCCATTACGTCAAACGATCCGCATTTCCAGGAAATCTAGAAATATCACCATCTTAATGAAACTGGGGGCGTGGATTCTTAGAAGGAAACATTGAATGCTTCAGCCGATGATAGAAGAACCGAAAAGTTATCACGCATTTAAATAACAATTTATGACAACTGCATCGCATTAATATGTATTAGCAGTCAACTAAAATCCATTAACTGAGTTGTGGAGACTGAAGTGGTTGCAATTACGTAAAGTATTTGCATCTAAAAGTAATGTACACTCCTGGCCAAAATTAAGCTCTTCACAAAGAAATAGAACTAATAATTTAGGACTTCAAAAATGCCATTTCCGACTTACTGAATAGCTGATTCTTACCACACAACATCTCTTTGGGCGTGCCTGAAGTAAGATTGCACTGAAGATATTGAAAAACAGCATTGGACTTCCTATATTCCCGCAAAACATGGGTATGTCTTATTTTTCATAATTAGATAACGCTATTAAGTAAAATTGGCACAGAAAAGACTAAGCACAGAGACTGCTCTGTCCTTTCTTATGGGCCATAAAAGAGGTTTTGAGAACTTTTCTTTCATTTAGCATAACATCGAAAGGAATTTCATTCAACAATTCTATGGTAATCTAAGGGTATATTTACTGTAATGGCATAAGGTACATAACATGATATGAATGACGAATGAAATATGAATTATAAAGTAAAGATAAATAAATAGCATGGCTTAATAAGATACTTCATACATAGAAGCTAAATAAAATACGATATGATTCGAGAATCGCGATTAAGTTAACTATAAAGCTGAGGCAGCGACAATTAATTGCTTTAGAACCGCCAATGGGAGAAAGTTGGAGGGGCTGCAATCTTAACATGCCCGCGAGTTGGTGGGGAAAGCCTCTCGGAGGGCTCACAATTCATCATCTTTCCCAGCATTCCTCGCGGCCCACCGAAGCTCACCCCGTATGCAAAAGAGACCAATAAACAAGACCATTCCGCGAAATCCCCCATAACGCTCCACCTCGTTTCCGGCGATCGAAGGCAGGAAAAAACGAAATCGGTTTAGGCCGTAAATGGAAAGGCATTTCTCGGCGGCGCTAAAAATAGCTCTGATGCAAGGGCCGCCATCGCGGGGATTCCGAGAAGCGTATGACGAGGCGAAATCACAGTGCCATACGGCGTGGCGTCACGACGCTCGGAATGACGAGCTTTCACGGTCCATCGAGTCACTTCGCACAATGGGATCCCAGACAGAAAAGATCGCGTGCTCCGCCGTGACGATGAATGATACGCTTCCTGGAGGCGTAATTCACCTCCGACGACGGACCTGTTTAAAAGGTGAGGGAGGAAATGAGAGGATGGAATTTCCGAAGAAAGGAGGCGATTAAGCGATGGGACTGAGCGTGCTATGCGGTTACCCCACACAATATACGAAAGGATAGGTTTCCAACGACACTGAGGTGAGGGAAGCCCAGCACGGTATATCAACATTTCAACCAGTCGATTAACACATGTTAGTCATATGCAAAAAACAGCATTATTAACATCGTGAACATTATGGTTATTATTATGCATACATTGAGTTATAGTTAATAATAAATACTCAAGTCATAACTTATAATAGCAATACGCTTCTATTTTGCGCTCCAGTTTTATAAATCTATAATGATGTCTTATGTGGATTATTAAGGATTTACTCTTCACTTCGAGAAAAGCCTCTCTCTAGGTCTTCCCTATGTCGTCTCCTAGATATGACGAATGAATTACCGATTCATTAATTGTCTTAGAAGATTTCAACAACAGTAATTAACCACATAACTGACGACAAAAACTGGAACCTAAGTATTTATTTTTCAGTTATTATATCCATAATATTAATAATAGTACTGAATACATGGAAAAAACCTCAATTGACTTAATTGAGCTATCTAGGGATTCCTTACTGTAATTAAACAAAATGTCGGTTTCAACTATGGTAAGTCATTCGTTGTGTTACTCATCCAAAGCGTAACATCAAGGTTGATTGCGTACATCACAAATAACTACTATATTTAGAATCACGTCATTGCTATACTCGCTGGACAATAAATATAACACTATATTTTAAATGATTATAGATTATCGAGCTGCTGATACCACTTTCCAATTTCCAAACACTAACGCCCACAAAACAGGTGTCTCCTGAAGCCGTTGCTTAATTTCCTGCCTGAAGTCAACACTAAGTAAAGGATATCCCAAAAAGGCACACAGCAATGAAGGCTACGATTGCATCAGGAGACTAGGCAAGAAAACAACGGATCTAGGAATGATGTAACACCTATACCCTTATTTTACAAGGCCGTACTACAGAAAACTTCGCGAAAATACTAAACGAATATCAAAGACTGGGAAACACTGCACTAGAGCGAGGAAAAGAAAAAGCGAATAAGTACAATTTTCTGTGAATCCGATTCAATAGAAGTGAGTTTCATTGATTCGAACAAGTTGCGAAATTTCGTAAACGTGGAAATGGCAGTGAGGATATCAAATTATGGAAATAACTAAACATGCTATTAATAGAGACGCGATAGAAAATTACAGCAACTTGAAAGTGACAGGAATGCTTTCTTGCAAAAGATAGCAAATATTGATTCATATGAAAGCCACGAAATTAGCCAAGACTCGAGAACTTTCTATTTTTAAAAGCGGACGAATCTTCAATATTAAGTGGATCACTCAACCTACCATGTTTTTTTATTCCTCTCTATCACTCCTGGAGAAATCACTCCCTTCCCCGAAGACTCTCCTAAATCAGTCCACGGAGACTTCTATGGACTCCCTTCGACGCTTCTCTAATACATAAATCGGAATAGAAATCCAAGCGAAGGAAGGAAACCGATCGCATGATCATTGGCGGCCAATAAACGATAAGTACGTGCTTAAAAATGATTGGGAGTCGGGAAATGTTAAATTTAACGAGCTTCTCTATAAGGTTACTCCTCGTGGATGCAGATGGTTATCATCTTTCAATTTCGAAACGATCGTGTTTAAGATGACGAACAGGAGAATTGCGGATTAAATTTTCACTTAGCTAGAGAGGTTGGGTATTAAATTACTATTGAAAGCGCCCGTAAAATATTAAATGAAAATATTTACAACTATACACAAAATATAATGCGCAATGCCATGACCATACTAATAGCTCTTCCCCTAGCATTCAATATAAAGTTAAGAAAAAGAATGGCATTCTTCCATATCACATACTTTAGCAACTTCCTATATCATCAAAACTGACAAGGCCAATACAAAGCAAAAGAAGTGTACTTTTTCTCACCTGAACCTAAAACAAACCGATTAACCTTAATTCAAGCTAATGTAAATCGGATAACAGTCATTGTACGGAGAGCAATCAACCGTAAAGAGAAAACAGAGGGGGGAACCTTCTCTTGGAATCGAACCCGGCATTTCAACTGCGGGGGAAAACCGTCTGAAAGGAAGACAGGGTGGTGGTGACTCAACAGCTGATTTTTACAAAAAGATGAACCGGTCGGTCGATTGGTTCTTGATTCGAAGGAGGATGGAGAAAGGTTACCAAGCGATGTTTAAAATGCGGCTGATTTTAATCGGTCTTCGACCCGAGGCCTACGGGGAAGCAATAACCATTAAAAAAAAGGGAACGCGACCGACACCCACAACCTTGTGTATGCATGCAGAACGGGAGCGGATGCAAAGGAAGCCGATTGGAGGAGAGGGGAATTGATTATGCTGACCCACAGAGATATGGAGGTAATTAGAATTATCAATCTGAGAATGGCTTAAAAAGGAGCTTAATTTTTTTCTAAACGAGCACAATTTATTTATCAACCTAAGTTGTGGAAAGGTTTGAAAGGTAGCCGAACAACGCTGGAGTCCCGGGTTCGAATCCCTTCAAAGAGATATTTCCCTGATTAGAACGTGGTTGTTTAAGTTCGTCAATTATGCCATTTTCTACACACAAAGTAATCGTCCAACGAATGGATTTTTATTACGAGACACAATTTACGAAAATTATAAGATAGTCTATTGAGAATGGATACATCATTTTCCGCATAATTCTACTGAAAGAGTACGTTAACAATGTAACGTTTGGTGATGGGTGAATACAGAGCGCTCCTAACGGTCGAAATGAGTTCAATATAAAAAATTCAATTTTTAATCAGAAAATAGCCCCAACCATTCAAAAGGAAACTAAAGAAACGGTATCTTTTGTACCGAAAAGAAGATCAGAAGACAAAAAAGGACCTCATTCCGATAGGATTGCTAGGGAGGGAAGCAGGCAGGGGAGACCTTAAAAAAATAAGTTACGCCCCCTTTTTTTCCTTCTGGTTCCAGGCATCGAAATTATTTTTAACTCACCGAAATTCACATCCAGAAATATCCACCAGTTAATTTCGAATCTACATGAGAAAATTAATATGAAGATATTTCTCAAGTCCAGCATATTTAAACATGTGTATTACGGTTGTCTTTATATTCCCAATTCCACAAAGTCAATGGACAATAGACACGAAACACCAGAGTTAGAAACGCTCCAAAAGAAAACAAAAGCAAAAATGAAACGACAAAAAACCGCATTCCTTCCGTAGTACGCCTCCAAACGGTCCCATTTCCCACCAAACGATCTTAACAAGGCAAAAAAAACTGCTCCTGCTCGAGAATGCAGATTCGCTCTTCCTTCAACGACCTTCCCGGAAGGGTGAACTGGAAGGTCTCGCATAAACTGAAAGAGTTCGTGGAATCATATGACGGAGGGGCCCACTTAGCGCGGGGCGGCACGCGCAACTACACGAATTCCGGAATTAAGTGAGCGGCAATCATCGGCAGAAGCCCGAGGCACCCAGAGGAACTTCGCGGGTGACCACCTTCCCTTCCCCGCTTTTAATAGGCGCCGTGATTACTTGTGCCAACCCACGCACAAGGTCGTAAGGAGAACGGCATTCCAAGAGGCCCTCCGCCATTTTTTCATCGCTCGCTTCCTCTTGGTAAAAATTCAGGAGGAAAAGGCTGTCACCGAGCAATTGTGCCGTCAACAGGGAGAATAGAGGAATTGGTCCTTGGATGCGACCTGTCTTAGAATGCGAATCCCATTAGGAAAAGAAACAAAACACGAACGGAGATGCGAAATCTCCATCAAGAACTTATTTCGTGAGCAACACGGAGATGATGTTGAGCCTTGACAGTTAACGGCAGCGTGGGACAGGTTGGCATTTTAATGTGTTTCACACCCTGGAGTTCTTGGACAAATCTTTCTACTTTCACTGGTTCAAAGAAGTGCCCACGGAAAATGTCATGCATAAGATCATGAAAGAAAAACAGGGAAAACATTTCCACGAACGTGTCACATATATTTTACGCGGACTTAAGGAAAGTTTGGATATGCTAAATGTACTCGTACAAGCTGGAGAAAATAAAAACTTGAAGTACACCATATTCAGTTTTTACGGAAATCGGGAAAATAACAAAAAAAATTAATTTTTAGCTCGACCTTAACAAGCCATTTATTTACACGGCATTCAGCCCATATGCAAAATGTAGTTTTTCTAGTGTAGAAGTTTAGGAATGACTCATTCAAATTGAAACTTGTGCACTTCGAATAACGAAAAAATACTTGCGGAAATTTATTAAGGAATTTGCAACTTAGAGGAAGGCTAGTAAATTGATGTACGTATGCTTTTAATTTTCATAGCTGAAGTCTATAGTCGATCAAATATCCGATAAATGAATCACAGAGCCTTCCGAACAATTCAGCACACCACTGATTGATCGTATATTCTAGTAACTCGATACCTGGAAAACATTTATTTTGAGCTGAAAATACTAACAGAGGAATATACTGGAATAATATTTGTAATTGCTTAATCAATTGAGGGATAAACATGATAGAAAGGTAAAGAAAGCCGACGAATCCCCGAAGGATTTCATTTCGCTGGGCAAAGAGATGACGACCTTTCACCAACAGTACCGTTAGACTCTTGAGGTCAAAGAAACCGAAAGGAAAGGGTCAAGGGCATCTCTAGGAGAACTTTGCATCCATGCAGTGATACGGCCGAAACAATCCAATGCAAACAAGAAAGCGAAGAACAAAGCTCAAAAAAAGACATCCTCTTAATGTATATGTTGCAATAGAGGCGTGTCCGCGTGGGACCTGCAACATCTAACACCACCTGCAAAAAGGACGCATCGTTTAAATGCGACGAGCGGTTGACTAGGATGAAAAGCCTCCCATACACTACGTACTTGTATCTCTCCAAAGGCCGTCATCGACAAAAGCAGAGGGTAAAGAATGGATCGCGGTGGGAAGAGTGGGGTCGGAAGACACCGTTAGCCGAAGAGATCGGAGGCAAGCATCTCTCGTCGGGGCAGCCTCCCACATTCCACATGGGTCCAGAGAAGTGGGTGTACAAAGAAGAGGTTGTTTTATGGGCAGGGGTGAGTGGGTAGTCGACTTTGGAGGTGCGCGGGATGATTGTGACAACGTGCGAGCGTGGGAAAGGGCTGCTCGTGGTTCCAAACAAGGAGAGACTCGGACCAGTTCCAGCTATCAAAAGAACACGGACATATGGACGCTGGCGTTGTTCGGCGAAGCAGTCTCTGAATTGCATCCGTTTCTTGGAATGATCAGACGTGCAAGAATGTCGGTTATTCTGCCCTCCTCTACAGACATTTTCAAATCTCAATCACGAATTGGTGTGTAAAAATGTGCGACTGCAGTGCCCTATAATATTTTTCATCTTTCGGAGGAATAGCAGCTGTAGGGGTTTAGGTCACGGAAATGCGTCACGATCGCAAATAACGTATTGAAAAAATAATATATTTTGCAGTTTGCCCGCTTTTATTGTTGACAGGTTTCGACTCTAGCGAATTAACAAATGGTCACCTGAAGAACTATGGACTCTTATAAAAGGTTGGGATTTATTAAAAATTTTTATTTTTTTCTAAGTTAAAATACAAAATCAGAAACGGAATCTGATTATGGATTATGCAGCATTACTAAGAAGGTTTATGAAAACTAGACGAGCAGTATTTCAAATTTTACAACACATTGGGCGAAAATCCGATTGGCGCCCCTAAAAAATATAAACACCCAGTTCGTAGTATATAAAACCAAATTAAAGAGAATATTTGAACTAGAAAAATATTAATCTTATTTTAAGCTAATAATATAGGTAATATAGCGTTAATTTCCCGGAAGCTGGACTAAGAAAATCGGGGGATTTTCAACAAATTATTTTACAGAAGAAAGAACATAAAAAAACGCTTGTTGTATTTTCCTAAGCCCTTATCACGCAAACAAAATAGCCTAGTCCCCTGCGTTTGTGACTTTGAATAATCCTTTGATGTTGCCGAAGGGCTTTTAAAATTTAAAAATACGGCATCACGTGCTCACTTAGAATCTTGAAGTAAGCTCCATTAAGAAAACACTAATCGCTCAAGTACTTCCTGCTGCGGTTTATAAATTTCGACGTAAAAGAAAAAATATCTATCTTGGCCTTCACAAGCACGTGACGATCTAATAATGCGCAAAAACGCCTACTGCATTCCGAAAAAATGTCGTTATTTCTCGAGAATTACGACGGACGTTCGAATACCGTGCAAGAGTCGAGACTGAATGCTTAAAGACAAGGGCAGAAACCGAGTTTCCTTTCCCGAGCCATAAATTACATTTCGACGTTTTACAGCTTGGGAGAACTAGCGCTCCCTAGAAAATAAAAGAAAGGGACTTTTATTTCCGATCGGCGAGGCAAAGAGGCGGAACTGGAGCGCCAGGATGTAAAGGAAAGTTAATTCTGGGAAGAGCAGAAAACACCGTCTGAATCGCGCCGAGATCTTTCTATATTAGACACTTCCCTCAAGGAAGTCAAATTCTTTCGGTCTACTGCTCCAGTAACTATTCCACTGAACTATAAGAGGATTTAGATTAAAAAACCTATGCTTCCTGGGTTTTGATTAGTATTGATCATAGATGTGTGCATCAAACCTCAGAAGTAGCAATTTATTTAAATTAATCAACAGAAGTCCTTCGTAGTTTTCCACAAAAACATAGGTGAACCTGAAGATGACCGTAAGGTCGATAGCGGTCGTTTGAAAACATTAAATTTGTGGAAAACTACGATGAACTATTGATGATTTATTTAGATGTCGTTCCACAACATTAGGCCAGATCACCTTGGGTTAATACGAGATAATCGTATGATTACTTATTGAAAAAGAACAGCAACGGTTAAGGATTTAGGATAGAGTAATTGTCTTTAGGCGTGACTCCGTAAACCGTCGCCTCCCTCCGTGTATTTTATGAATAAAAATTGAAACTAAGGAAATTTCCTCACAGAAACATCTGAAACCTTATAACTACTAATGAGTTGCTTAATGAAAACATTACAGGAAGCTTGTTTCAGATGATCGGAAGGCTTCGTAACACAAAACTTAGGAAACCTTTTCGAGGGAAAGATAATAATTTAACCCAGATTTCAAAATCTCGCTGAGAAATCGGACAAAAAGCGGCCACGTACCGATGGATGCTTATTTATTCAGGACGAATGACGTCGCTGTGTTCAAGGGAAATCAACATAAAGGCCGAAGTAGATGACGTCTTGATTGTTCAACTCCCAACGGAACCTATCTTCAATCCGAAGACGAGGAATCATTAAGGGAAGCTTTTGAGGAAACTCCTTTGATGAAATAAGTATATTCATACATTAATACAAATCGCAATAATGTATGAGAAAACTAGGAGAGCTACATCAAAGAACCCCGATGTATTCAAGGAAACATTTAAACAGACCATTAAAAATCTATGGAAGATGTTATAATAAAATTTTTCGAAACCATTAATGTCTAAAACAGAAAATAACTTCCTCGAATGTTACCCATGAAAAATATATTACAGAAAATAGATGTTAAAAAGTAGCACGATTCTACTTGAAGACAACGCTGTTCTAAAAAAAATGCTGCTACTATATGGCAATAGTACCACAAGTCGGCAGGTTAACCCAACTCCACTGCGGAATGACGAATCGTTAGCCAACTAATCATAGGACTAGCTCAAGCTGAATAAACAGCTATAGTAAATGAGATTCGTTAATACGTTCGCAAACATTTTCAATATTCAACGAGTAGTTACGAACGCAAATCTGTTTCGGCGAACTTTATGCTAATGACCAAAATTAACGAAAAACACTAACAAAGGGAGAAGATAAATATGAATAGAAAAACAGTTCAATAAACACTGAACTGCACTAACTTCAGCCGTGAATGTAGGAGGTAAACCAGGAAAGTTACAGCTGCCGTCGCATTGAAGGCCAGCTGATCGGTTTCCATAAAAATATGAACCATAACATTAACCTAGTAGGTCTCCCCCAACTAAACGAGGAACTAAGCATTATCGCAAGCGGAGAAATATTAATACTTAAATAACCGAATCTGTGAAATCTCCCGGTAATATCCTCAGGTATTCGAAACCACAACACTTCCTCTTTCTTGAAGGAAATTCCTCTGAAAAATCCCGAGACGAAAACTCCTTTCCCCCTCTTGAACGCGAATTTTAAAGAGATTACGCGACTCGAATCTGAAAACCTCGCTTTGAAAAGGGGATAAAAAATTCTTAGCGCGGCGTAACAATAGAGTGGACGTGGAGGAAGGGGTGTGGGCAGCGGAAGTCTGAGAGCCGGGTTCGATGGGCCAATGCCCTCGAGAGACGTGGAGGCATCCCGACCGCTCTCTATCCCTAACGACTTCTTTAGAGGCTGCACCCAAAATAACGCAAAAGAAATAGCTCCTCTTCCATAGGTCGACCGGAGGAATAACGGAAAACAATTAAAACGGAAATGCATCGAATGGGGAGACTCAAAGGAAAGCAGACTTTGAGAAATCGGAATGAGTGGGGCATTTGAGAGTCGAACGTGGCAGGGTATTTCGGAACGCACTTAAGTCATTGGGGCTCAAATTAGGGGGGCAAATAGCCGGAAGAAAGCAACTAACCGATAGTAAATACTGCACTGGAAAGGAGTCTGCGGAAATACACGGCATAAAAGTAAAAATAACAGATTCAAAAGGAACGCACTTCCTCTATTACTATTCTTTATTGCCTACAGGGCTGTGCTTTGAATATACCAATGTAGTAAATTTTATGCCCTCAATGGCACAAAATGATAAATATAGTCTTTAATTGGGCAATTTACCATTCCACCAAACCCATGAAATCAACATATAACAATCTCTCGCATAGATTTAAAAAATAAGTGTGTATCAATTATTGGACAATATAACAGGAATATGTATATCCAATTAATTTTACAACTAATGTAACTCATAATGAGCATTTATTGGTTAATCATAGAGAGGATTACATACTCTGATAACGATCCCAAACTCAAACTATATTACCAGACTTAACGATTCTTACCTAATTACTCAGGCGGCACTCTAGGTTAAGTTAGGCGTAAGAGAACAGAGTGTGGTATCAATACCGCCCAATTAAGCCTCTATCGAAACAAATCCAGACAAGAGTTTGAGGGAAACAAATTTCAAACAAAAAAAAAAAACCCTGCGGCGACCACTCTTCCACCTCATTTCACCTGCAACAACAACAAACGCATTTAAGAAACCCGCCAAACTGCACGAAGCTTTTCTGCATAAATATTCCTTTGAACCCCTTAAGACCACGCAAGTGAGATAGGAGCACGAGGAAGATAAAGAAAACAACTCGAGAAGGCCCATACGCAACAAACAACGAAACGAGCAACTTCAAAAACTTCTCCTTTGTGAGATAAAAACCGCCTCCTCCGCACGCCTTCAGGAACGCGCCTCTTGGAAACTTCGCGTGCCGAAGAAAACCGACGTCCGTGCGAAAATTCAGCGAAGGGAAAAAAAAACAGTTTGGGAGGAAACGCAAAAAGGCGTGTTCGGTATTTCCGCCATCCACTGAAGAGGAGGAAAAAAGAAAGGTGGGGAGGGAAGAATGGGCGATGCAACGCCAAGGCTTCCGGCGGATGCACCGACTTCCGAGGAGAAGGAAGCCATTTCGAGGTGCAGCGCCAAAAGAGGAGGGAAAAGTCGAACGATAGCAAAGGGGGAGGTACCGTATGATGCGGGGGGATAGATACGTGAAATATTGGAGAGGGTAAGCTTACGTGAGCCTTTCTTCCACCAAGTATCTTCTAATAAATACAGAGATTAATGAAACTATGTAAGGTAGAGGGGGGATCTCTGAAACTTGAGATCGGCAAATTTGACCTGCGAGGAAGTACAAAACAAAGAGAGGAAACAATAGAGGTACATCGACAAATTCAGAAGTGTGGCAACGGAACTTTCGAGGATTTTTCAAAGCAAGCAATTAGCTTAAGGAATTGAAGAGAATAAAACACTAATATTCCCGTTTTTTATAAGTTTTACATCCTAGCGTTTTCCTGACAAAATGTAATAATAGTTAATCAAAGAGCTAAGTTCGCTGTTACTTCCAGAGAAGTACAGAAGTATAGGCGAACGTTCGCCGGTTTGATTCTCGGTGGGGCACAAGAGCGAAATGACTTAGGCTCTTGAAGCACTTTAAACAACAATACTTCTAATTTAATGAAATCCTCAGTCCAAAGGCTCTTTCAGTTAATTAAATATCCGTTTCGAATTTTCCAAAAAGGTTACTCCTTCCTTCCGCTCACTTCTACAGTGCATAATATTTTCCTGAACACGGAATCACATAGAAGGTTTGCAATTTATTTTGAGATTCGGATCAAATTGAATGTCGGAATGGAATGATTCGTATGATCATCCGAAAGGAATAAGGCTTCTCGTGTAACCGAGCAGTAGAAACTTTGGCGATTCCCATCCATTTGTTGCTTCCGAGAAACATCAATCCGTAGGAATCGAGCAATGCTTCATACCGATCGTGATTCTTCGGGGATAAGTTCGCAATTTTCCCAGAAATAAATCATGAACTTTCCTCCGCGTTTTCGATCCCCCATTTCGGTGCAATCGCATCGTGCGTCATCGGAAGGCTTCCCTTCGTGCAAGCAGTTCCTTTATGCAAATGCATCGAGGCCTATCTCGGATTTTTTTTTGGATCGGAAGAAAAGAGTGGAATTCCTTCTTCCTTTCCTCGTCTTTCTACGAAGTACAACGAAAGCTATTGGCAGAGATTGTCATAACTAAATAACTAAGGTATCTTTTCAACGTTAATAAAACAAAATCTCATAGTGTATTGTGGCAATTACGTATAGTATAAAAAATGAGCATTTCTTTTTATTACTATTATGCCGGTCGTAAGTCCCTATCTCCAACATATATTTTCCGTTTTTTTAATATTGTATATTTGATCTTTAATCTTCTTATTCTGATATTTTAAATTTCGTTGGATATAAATCAAACGAAATTTAAAATAGTTTATTTTCGGATTTGTCAGCACAATTTTTATGCATGCGGAACTAGGAATTTCTAAAAGCACTGAGCGAAAGTCTTTTCTTATTAATTAATATTAATATATATAATATATATTTAGATATATAAGAAAAACGTGAAAAAACGGCTAGGAAGAATGTAATCTGGATGTATTGATGAAGTATTAAACAAAGCTTTGAACTCTGAATAGACCAAAAGCAAGGATATGCACTAATAAATAAATTTAGTGGAGTAGTAAAAATAGCATGTATTTATTCAGAGACAAAAAAGTGCAGTAAAACAAAAAGTAGACGGGCTATTAATACGGAACAGTTAATAAATTACTATGACATATAACTTCGACATTTTACTAAATCTAAACTAGTCTTACTAAATACATAAGTTGAAGATAACCTAGGAGATGACAAATATAGCCTCAAGATTTGTGCCGTTCCAATTTTAATGAGAGTACAACTAAAATAGACGCGGAAAACCGTCCGGGTCAGAAGGGGAGAATGCAATAAAGGCGGTCGGATCCTGGGTTCGATATAACGGTTCACACACACAGCCTCCCACGCATTCTGGCGTGGGGATGATGATACGGTTCCGCCACCCACGCCGCACATCGATTGGCATCACGCCCTCGGCAGCGGTGACCCACAAGAGAGAGGTCAAATGTGCCCATTGTCTCCCTCCGACACAAGGTGTGTACTTACTCCGAAAATGGTTGACGGAATCAGTGTGTAAAGGGGCGATGAAACGGGCGGGAGAGAATAAATGAGGTCTTGAACAAACCCACGTACTTAAGGAAATCAGCTTGAGAAAATCTAGCTTCCGAAGAAACCATTTATGGTCCGATTCAGGGAACCTAAATACTAACTCAAAATTCACTACTACGATTTAGCAATTCCATGATAAATAATTTTAGCGAGTTATACTATAAAAATTACATAATCAAGAAGAATAATCTGTGTATTTCATAGTTACCAAAATTACCAATTCAAGATACAAGGGCGACTACTTTTATGATATAAACTAAGAATTACGAAGGCAGATAAATACAATAAGACCTCTAAATTATTTTTCCTCGACTTTTTTAAAATCTTGAGCCTCGAACTAATTTCAAATTCAGGATAAATGACGAAACGCCTTAACACTGGCAATCTTCTTCAGTTTAGTTTTCCTTCATCCATAGCTAAATGTAATGAATTTTTAACCATAATTAAAAATCATAGACACCAGACAACATGGCTACTACATGGAAAATATTCGAACAGCATAAAAATCAAACTAATTTAAATTAGGAATCGAATTTGTAACAAAGATTCAAAAATATTGCATTCCATTATTTAATAAAATACAATCTACATCTATGCTTTTTCCGAATTTTTTCCCAGCTATCTCGACGGAGAATATCTAAACGAAGACCACGAACGCCTACACATCGATGGAAACCGATTTTCCAAACGATTAAACTCGTCTTGTACCATTCACATTCCTACAGATTCAGCTCCAATTCTTCTTAGCAACTTCAGGAAAAAAATTCAGAAGCCAAGAATTCGAATGCTAAAAACAAACGCACTGACAATAAAGGTGGACTTGGATGCAGATATGAGCGGTAAAACTTCACACGGAAAGTTACAGGGATGCACAGTAGCCGCGCGGGACTGGAGAGTTTAGCGCTCCGTTGACCGTAAACATGTCCCATGTAGTAAAATGGAACCGCGAGATATGGTCCACCGCTCTCAGGTTAATCCCCATGTAACAGCCTCCCTCATAAACATCGCCGGGCAGTGCAGCACCGACTACTTTCTTGCAGCGAAAAGAAGAACGCGATGCTAGAGACGAGCCAGAGGACCAACTTTTTCGCGACGCAAAAGCTAACGACCCCTCGAGGGCATTAAAAGGCATTCGGGAGAATGCACCTTCCTATATATACTGCAGCGATAATACAAAAACAAGCCGCGATGGGCCATTACGCTTACGTCATAAACGACTCCATTTTACGAAATATGAAGGACCTTTATTACTTCTTCATAATCGCCACGAAAATAAAACCAGAGTCGTTCGTCTTTTACGGCTTGGGAGTCGAAATGAGCAATAAAACTAAACTTGGGATATTTGACAGAATCGTGGTTATAAAAAAACGATGTTGGTTGAGTAATTGCTTCTATCGAAAAAGGGTGTGCAGTTGCGGATAAAAGTTTTCCCCAGAAAAATGTGAGAGCCAAACTTCGCGTAGACTCCATTACGACCTGAAGCAACGGAGATTTCAACAAGCGATTCAAAAATCACGCTCCATCAAGGGAAAATTATATTATAGCACAGAATAGTAGAGAGCCTGCGAGGAAATTTTGCGCTCTCCCTCCTCGAAGAGGTATACTCCTACTCACGCGAACTCTTTACCCCATGTACTCCACGAAACGACCTTCACTTCCTCATGTGGATGTTGCTAATCCTAACGCTAATCGGTTTAGGTAAGCCTAAGGAATTTTGTGAATCGAAAGAATTTGCCAACACATCTGTGCATAGAAGAGATTTACTGCATGAACATGGGGGAAGGGATACCAAAGTTGGAGATATACGGAGGTGGGGTAGGTTTCTGATGGTACCACCCACTGGTACCGAAAAAGCTTCATTTCTGCGCGGTACTATTATAAATCAAGAAAAGCGAGCAAAATTACAAGATAAATAAGAAGTTCGAATCCCGCTTGAGTTACATAACGCATCAACTTCGCAGGCAGAGACTTCACCCACGCTCGAGAGCTTCCGGCGAAGGAGGTTAAGGACCCTGGGGAATCCTTAGGTAATGTATACAGTCGAGGATTAGTGAACTAGAGATGGGAACTGAGATAGAGAAATAGAACAAAAAGACAAATACAGAGATCGGGGTGAGTGGAGAGATGAGCGATCGCTCGAATGAGAGGGGAGTGACTGAAACAGCGCTATTTATAGATTACCGCAAGATTCCGCGAGAGAGATGGTTGCATTCTACTTGAGGGAGGAGGAGTAAATAGTGAGGCTTGGAGAGGATATGTTGGGAGTTGAAAGAGTGACGTATGTGAGGGTAGTTCGAGAGGGGGCGGGAAAGAAATGCGAGATTCATGGAGACCGTCGGAACGCTGAAAAGGGGAGCGGAGAGAGAGAGGGTCGGATGATTTAGTTAAAAACGGGACGAGAAAAGAAATTACTAGGAGGGTCCGAAAGGAAAACAATGTCTTGATACATCTACAGACTTCGTACATCACATGTGAATTAAGACCAGGACTCGGGCGGCTTTCAGTCTGATTTTTCGATTTCCCGGCAATTGGAGAAAAGTAGGGGGTCCTTCTAAAGGGGATGAGCAGGGTCTCTTCTAGTCCCGCATTAAAGTTTCTTGGAAAGAGATAATGTTGGCGTCATTCAATAACAGCTACAATATAGATCTGGTGTGGGTTATTACACGAATATAATGCGATATAGAAAATAAATAAGGACTCGATTTAGTTAACAAGCTAGAATAGAGGTTGAGCCAAGATGCCAAAAGCAGCTTATTCACTTCTCCTAAAAACCAAATAAATTACTATTTTGGAACGTAATTTGTTACGCTTATTAAAAATTAAACAGTAAGCTCGTTCTTCAGTAGACTTAAGTTATTAAATTTGTTTTGTTAAGTGCAGTTCCAAGCAGGTACTCACACAAGCAATAACTGTCAAAATGAATGCATACACAGCCTAAGCGCAGCCTGATTTCCTTCTGCGGTCCTTTGAAGGAAAAAAAGCATGTGTTTTCTGGTTTGGCCAGCAGTATTTTATCGGAGAATCTTCACAAATTCCAAAGAAATCTTACAGATCGAGATGAAAAACTAAGCCAACGAAGAGATAAGAACTTGTCAATACCTCGCAACGCCCAAACAGATTCTTTTTAATCCGGAAAACAAAACTTCTCGAGAGAAAAGCGTCTGGAATTTACGAAATGAACAACTTCTGTCCAACTTTTTTTAATCTGCGGGTATAAAAAAATACATCTCAGAATAGGGAAAAACTCCATTTCCCTAACCACTTCGGCAACTTCGGACGCCATTTACGGTCTTAAACTGAAGAGGGGGAGTGTGGCATTCAACAAAGCAAATTACGGACCAAAAATGAAATGTTTTCGCAGGAGGAGAAGAGACAAAGCAGAAAATTGAAAGGAAAGGAGAAGGTGCGGAAAATGAGGAAGAAAACAGGGAAATAATTCGAGTTGATGACGAGACTGAAATTGGAACAGCAAATAAAAGGAGGACAGCAAGGTGACACGAAATCTCCGAGGGAAATTCAATTTAAGGGACCTTGCTTCTCATAAAGATTCGTAGAGACGAAAAAAGTGTTGGCACGGAAAAGAATAACACGGTAGCAGAGTTGCAATAGAAAATGCGGACATAACTTATTCAAGAAATCCGCAGATAATACCGAAATGCTTTGGAAGTTGACCTTCATTGAATGAAAAAAGATGTATACTATTCCAAAAAGGTTTATTCGGAAGCTACCGGTTTCAGCAGGTCATGCCATTTTCAGGAGTCAAAAAATTTCAGAAGGCATTAATAATGCATTGACTATCTATTGTTTGATGTTTTCTGGATTTGTTTGATCAAATAGAACTTCTCTACATCCCTTATGTGGCATATTAATGAAAAGAAGAACAGTTCATTCCGTGAGGAATGAAGAGTTTGAAAGATATTTAACCCATTGAAGTTTAAATTGTTTAAAACGAAGATCTTTCCTTACAGAGATTAAATACATGTCTTAATAAAAGCAGACACACGTAATGAAAGCATCAATACTTGCCTTTTGATTAGAAAATAATTTTTACGCGACCTTTTCATACTTTATATATTATATTTTACATTCCAATGCATTGCAAAGAAGTAAAATTTTGACTTTCATAAAGAAATGCCCAATAACATAGTTCTGGAGTGTAAATATTGAAAAATAAGATAACTTTCAAGTATTATTACATTTTAAATTACCTAAGAATATAGTATAAGGATAAATAAATTGACATGAAGCATCTTTACTTGAATCAATGAGTACATTGAAGTAAACCATCTGAAAAGCCCAAAACCTATAGAATTTACGTCTTCCACATCACTAGTCATTTGGAAAGCAGCGAAATCCAGAAAATGAAATTAGGCTTTTGAACCCGAGGTGGGAAACACTGCACGAATGCCTTAGAAGTGCAAACAGTCCCGTGGATAACTGATTAGCGCTCCTCATAATCCTTCACTCAATGGGATTAGCTAACTGCCGGGGTAAAATTAACAGGAGCTAATATCTCCCATTACGCTGTTTTCGAAGAGCGAGAGAGGAAACGTGAGAGATAAGGAAAAACAGCGTATTTCGGGAGAAGCTGAACGGAATCTCAAAAATTAAATTAAACGCGGGATATAATTACTTCCGAAGCCCTCTCAGCCAACACAACGGCGCGAGGGACGGGGGCGGAATATTTTCGCACTTCGCATGCGTGAGCGAGCAAAACTCTCCGGGAAGTCTCCCTCCTTTTTGGCGGGGAGAGGAGCGAACTCCCCCCGGGAGTTAAAAACGGGAACCCGCGGAAAGGGAGCACTCGGAGAATTACACCCCCACGCCATTGACCCGCAGATATTAAGGGTACGCCGCCGTGAAAAGAAACTACTACCTCCCCTCAACCACTTAACTCACCATTAGGATACACCCCTGCGTCGAAAACCCCCGAAAAACTCAACCCCTTCAAAAACCCCTCTCAGCTTCCCTTCATTACGGGCTGAACCTCAATTGGACTTCAAAGGGAATATTTAAATAGAGGAGACAGGCGGAGATGAGGGTCAAAATTCCCTATCGGAAGGATAAGGAAAGTGAGCGGAGGAGAGAAAGGAAAGTTGAGGAAGATGAAAGGAAGCTGAGGGGGTGGACGACGTGGCTGGAATGGAAAGATTACGAACGTGGGGGCGAAGCTGTTTGAAATATAGAGCGTTTAAGACAAGCCCCTCCCTTTGAAAAAATAATCTCTATCGACGATGTGCGCCCAATTAAGGGATTTTCCTCCGAAAATATGGGTTGATGACGTCGCCATGATAAAGGTCGACGGAAGGCAAAATAAGTTTCGATCCTTCCAAAGGGTTTACTGAAGCCGGGGATTATCTTTGCAGGGGACTTTGCGAAGGATGGAAATGTAAACATCAAAGTAACAACGAAACCAATTGTGGACATTGACCTTTAACGCGTGATAACACTCTGGCGAGCGGAAATATACACCGATGTTTACCTTTATCTTGTACTGTGTCAATCAACGATATTTAATCCTCATTCATTCAAACTGGTTTTTCAGCGAAGTTATATTTGCCCGAGTATTTAGATGTCAAGAAGTAAAAAAAAGAAATATCTAACAGAAAATAAAAGCCTAAAATTTGGAATTAAGATAAGAAAAACATATTTATATGAAGCATCTCAACAGGGATAAAATATAATATATAATACTTATTATATTTCATAAACGATTTCGGATTTATTAACGAAAGATATATATTTCATACTATTTAAATATATATTTAAACTATTTTTGAATTTTCCGGATTAAAACATTCTTGATGAAATATTATTATTTCATATCATTCTGCTGACATGAGAAACATCGAGAGGATTAATAGAGATGGGTGCCTTATTTCTCCGCCTACGTTATTTGAATATAGAAATACGTGAAACTAAACTATTAGGAAGCATCCTGTGATTATGAGCGTTGAATATGCATGCCTGTGAGATACAATTTCCAGTTAACTTCTAAATTGCATGCTGATAAGGATTATATTAGACCATTATAAACAACCGACGGTGGGATGAGCAGAACAGAATCAATTATATGGCGTCATACTTATTAATAATTATGTAGTGGTATTATATCATATTTATTATTACTATATTAATAAGAAATTTTCAACTAACATATGATAGATTATATCTGAGTCTGTAGGTTGTAAAATGTCAACTGTTCATCATAGAAATTTAAGTATCATTAATTATTAACCATCACAATCAAGTTATTCAGTCACTTCGGGACTTCAGAAGGTGAAACTTAATCTTATTAAACACAAGATAAAAAACTATTACTTTCTTTCGTTTTTTTTAGATTGTACTTGTGTTTGCATTCGTAATAAACTATATTTAAGCGCAGTGATTAAAATGAGAAATATATACATATATATATATATAATATCATACAAAAGTTCAGGATACGACAGCTATATTTATGGCTACATGACCGCATTCTCTGCGCATACATAACACTATTTCAAGACATCCCACACTCCCACCGAAGCAACGGATAGAAAATGTTGCAGGGGAAGAAAGAAAAACAGCCTCCATACGCGAGAAGTCCGTATCATCTCCATAAAGAAAATCCAGCAAATATTTATTCGCCTCTTTTTCGTCGTAAAGTCTTTCGGAGAACGGGGAGAGCATATGCAGCATCTATTGGGAAGAGATGGGGGAGATCGGAAAAGATCCAGACAAAGGACGCTGGGATGAGGAATGGCACAGAGGCGAATATTCGATTACAATAATTTAGTTTGGACATTACACGCTCCACGCCAGGGCCATCGGAGCTGAATCGAATCTACCACCCGCGGATCCGAAAGAGATATCAGAGTGCCAAGGGCCACCGCCACATTCTGAGGACCGCAAATTCGAATAAATCGAAGGAAGGCGGTGACGTGTTTACTCTCGTCGCTGCGGGACGCCCAATTAACATCTCCCTCTTTCCAAAGCCTCCGTAATTGGAGCCGATAACGTTCCGAACGGATTATCAATTATTCTTACGGCCGAAAAATCCGCTGATTTGCGATCCTCTTTCACCTTTTATGGGCTGAGAGGAGGGCTTAATGGTCGATTTTCCACTTATGACAGCCGTTAGGGAGTTGGAATCAATTTTCTTTTTTCGCATACGCGTGAGATCGGGAAATCTATTATGCTGCGCTGATATTGGAGAAATATGATTCCAACACCAATATTGCCTCCGAATGGGAATGTATGAAAGAAATAAGGATAAATTCCTTGATTGTGTCTTGATGTAAGTTCACTGGCATTTATGGCATTTATCCCACAGATCGGTGGTGATTGCTCACACTTTAATAACAGTATGATTGTCCTAGCTGAATATTATCAGTAGAAAAACCTTTTTAACACTGACTATTGGTCCGTCTGATTCTGCTGGAAAACTCAAAACAGTCATTTAGAATTCAAAATATTCTGTCTTTACGCGGAGGATATGAGACCGCAACAAACAATTACGAAAATGAACTGAAATGTGTACGCAACTACTACCACACGACCAAAGAGTCGTAGGGTTCACATGATAATGAAAAAGAGTAAAATGGCACCGAGATTGAGGAAACAAACACTGATGATACCAGGAGTAAAATATTTTAAATATTAATGTAAACCATCACGCGAAACTTGTTCAATGGGGGCGGTACAAATTCATCACATAAAACGCTTCTTCAATCTACACACAAATACA
Organism: Sympetrum striolatum; assembly: GCA_947579665.1. Classification (NCBI taxonomy): domain Eukaryota; kingdom Metazoa; phylum Arthropoda; class Insecta; order Odonata; family Libellulidae; genus Sympetrum; species Sympetrum striolatum. Next base: position 75,613,054 of record OX388347.1, on the reverse strand, counting down.
GCTAGACACTGAAGCATTTCTAAACATCCTTTGTAAACGAATAAACATTCCAACTCTTCGAAAATACCGTCAGCGTTATTTCTTCAAAAAGAGCTACGCCAAAAGAAACGTTGGGCCGAGAAATTTTCTTTGAAGAGAGAACTCCGACGGCACGAAAAAATAAAACCCCAGGTAAGTAACCTGTAAACATACTTATGCTAAACTTTTGAAAGAGAGCCCATAGAGTAGAAAGAATACAACCCTGGGTGCCGAAACTAAAAGCAGTGGCCCCGAAACAGAAGAACAGTCACCTCCTGAAGAAAGAAATCCTTGATACAAAAAATCCTTACCTTGCGCCAAAAAAGAAGACCGAATTTCGCGTCCGTGAGCGGAAGGGAAAAAATCCCCAAAGAACACCGCCCTCTACAAAGAAGGAGGGGAACTAAAAAAACGGCGAAAAAACCGCAAAACGCCGCAGCCACCTGGGCGCCCTGGGAAGGGGAGGGACTATACGTGACTCGGAACGCAAGCAGACATAAAAAACAAAACCGAATCAAAACTACAAAGAAGGTGGGGGAGACAAAGGGGAAGAGCATGAAAATGACAGGAGTCGCTGATGCGCGCCTCTTTTTGAAAAGATGAAAGAAGATGATGCTCCAGAGGAGGGGTCGCGAAGAAATGCGAAGAAAAAAGAGGACGAGACAAAGACGTGCGAAATCAGTGAGGGACTCGTCCTCTCGTGGAATGCGGAGGAGTGCATCTTCTCCGATTGCAATCCAGACCCCTCTCGCGGTAAATAAAAGAACAATCGCTCGTAAATGAGCAGGTTTTAACGCGGTGCAGCGCTTCGCGGGCATAAATTTCGGGAGAAAATTGAGCCCGAAACTACCAAATGCCGTATCCACTCCGTGCTCTCGGTACAATAAGCTACGTGTAGGCGGGAAAGCGTAGATGGAAAGGAAAGGAGATGAGATATTCCGAAAAGAATTTCGGAAAATGGAAATACTGCAAAACAAAGAAAACGAGGACTAAGGAAGAAAATGCAAAGAATGGAAATAAAACAACTAAAGGTGAGGAATAGTATAATAAAATAAGCCGGCAACGTAAGGGCGAAAAAATAGATAACAAGACTATGAAATAAAGTTAACTTACACTGTATGAGTAATTAATTGAAATATGAGAATGTATATCAACTAATGCAGTCTTCAAATATTAATACTTCCTACTTGAAACTTGGTACCCTAGACAGAAAATTGTTTGTTTTTGCATGATCTGCATGTATATTGCAATATGAGATCAAGTACGAGGTATTTCATTGATCTAAAATCATGCTATTTTTGCCATGATAAAAATCAAGAGATGCACCAAATCAAAATTACTTAAAAAAAATTCTTACATAGACAATACATCTGCTTGGAGTTATTGGTTATTTTATCCACAAATAAAAGAATCAAAGTAAGACGGCGAGTATATTAGAGACAAACAACAGGATGGACTTAAGTACGGATGGGATACAATGGGTAAGCTAGAAAACAGCATGAAAGAACAAATCCATTTCGTAGTAAAGTGACAATCCACAGATATAAATGAAAATGGGATGAATGATGGAACGAAGAAAAAACAAGACACAATCGAGGGGACGTCACGAAAGATGCTGTTGGCGAAGATAAGGAAAGGATGAGACGCAGAGAGGCGAACCGGAATGGGACGGAAGACGCGAAGAAAGAAACTGAAGATTAAGAAGACAATACGAACGAGATGAAGGGAGGAAATGGAAGATCGGAGGAAAGAGAAAGGGGAGTAAGAAAGTCTGAGTGGGAGTGATTCGAACAGACGGCCATAAGGCAGAGAAGAGCTTCCCACCCACGCCGAGGGGGTGAGGACAAAGTGCCCAAGGGGAGGGGGAAGAGGAGGGGAGGAGACGAGGGGGCGACGCCCGGCGTCCCGCCATCACGTGAGCCTGGATCGATCGAAATGGGGCGCCGGTCGAGGAAACTACGTTAGTGGTAGAAGGGGGATGCGCTAGAGAGATGCGGGAGAAGTTAGTGATGTACCAAATGGGAGGGAGAACCAAGAGTTACGAGAATAGGGGAAGGTAGGGGGGACAAAGGGGGAGAAAATACGGCGGCATAAACTAGGAATATGGGAAAAAAGCGAGGCGAAATGGCGAAGAGAATACAGGAATACGATTTAGAGGAGCTTAACGCCATCTACGTTACGGCCACCGACAAAGAAATACGCTCGCGGAGAATGAAAAAAACATATTGCAGCGTCCGATTTAATTCCAGTTCGCTTTGGCACAGCGACGGCATAAATGATGAGGGACAAAAAGCAACCAAATACTCCGAATCTGCGAAATATGTAGGAACGCGTACCGGTAGCGTACGTCGCTCCCGATTAGCGGTATCGCAACAATGGAATCCCGCGCGCGCGTAAGAAACTAGAAACAAAGGAAGAACGCGAGGCGATGCGGGAACTCGATAGCGGATGGGCAAATTAAAGAATGGCGTTCTGGAGGGATTATGGGAGAATTAAGGGAGATGGGAGTAAGGAAAGGATCATGGGAGAGGATTAACTAGGAATGGGGGAGGTGGGGCGTGCGTGCGGTAGATCAAGGAGTGAGGGATGAGGGATAAGGAGGGGGTGGGGTGATTGAATAGGGATGCCTGCTGGCGCTGGAGGGATTCCAGATGATAAGGGAAGATGGGCTGCTAAAGGAAGGGATACTTCCAAAGGCTAAATAAACGATTTGGCGAAGGAATAAAACCTAAACGCAATAATTCGGGCACAGTTTCCATTATTAAATGAGATCAGCCAAAAAGATTCAGTTAGATTTCAGTATTCTGTGGGCAGTGGAATTTTGATTTCCTTTGCAAGTACTGTATCACCATAAAATAATACAATGAATATTAATCTTAATTAACATTCATTAATATCAAATTTAAATAAGATTTAAATTCTATAATATGAGGTAGAACTTCATGGTATATCATTATGAATAAATATATATTATACGATATTACGAATTTTTCTTATTTAAATGATTTTTTTTGTATTATAAAATTTTCAACATTTTTATCAATTCCCGGGTGAATCAGAAGAAATTTTCTGCAGAACCGCCTTTATTCAACAGCATTTTATCTTAAGTTGATCCTTGAATTAATATTTTTCCACTATGTGACAAATACAAACGGTTACTGATTCCAAATATGGTAATGCATTACTATTTAATTTTGTCTTATTCGCTTATTTCAGATAATTCTTAAGAAACTCAAGACAGCAGGGAATTTCTACAGAAAAAAGCTCTAGTTGGCTTAAAACTTTGAATTTATTTGTTACACGTCTTAGCGGAATAGCTGAGGGAATCACAACATTTCTATGTTTGTACTTTTCATGCATTCTACTGAAATCCACGCTTTGAATAGAAATCCAAGGAGATTTTTTTTCCTTACTTGATAACCGCCTCTTATACAACTATTAATTATGCTGCCAATGAAATATGATTTCCCCAGCCGCTGGACAGTACCTTGACAACTACTACTTGACTAATCATTGCTGCTAATTAGAACGTCCTCCACCGCAAACGCCACAAGCGTGGGAGTGTAAAATAAGAACACGGTGGAAAAATGTGGACAAATGAAGAACATCAGCGACAGGAATCGGCGAGCGTACAGCGCCCGTCTCCCTTAAAACAGTGATGAATCGAGGGCAATTGTAACCAAGATTTTTCACTCCGGGAGGAAGAGGGTGGACCATTTCCTTCTTTGGGGAAAGAGAACCTTGGGTACAGGAGAAAGGAAAAAACTCCGTAAAGCAATCGCAAAACTTCCGAACCCGCGGAAAAAACGGTCGCATATAAACCAGGGCGTAGAATCTCGGTTTCTCCTCCTAGCAATAATAATGAGGGCATCGATAAATAAATCGAGCGGAGATTTTCCAAACGAGGAGTTAAATCAGGCGAAAAATGAAAAAGCGAAAAGAATGAAATGCGGGGGATTTTGAAGAGGGAAAACAGGGGAAGGGGAATGGAAAAATGGGATAAAATGTCGGGAGGAAAGGAGGCAATCAGGGAGGGGGAAAAGGAGGGGAAAAAAGTTGCGCAGAGAGAGGCGACGAAATGAGAGTAATAATGCAAGTCACATAGTTAATGCGGTGCCATAAAAATGATTCATGAGTGTGGAGAAGGGAACGCAGGGTTTGGCAGAAAAAGGAGGACTTTGGATTGAAAAGGAGAAGTCCCTCAGTCCAAGTGGGGCCACGAAAATACACAAATACAGATGGAGTCGAGTGTATCCTTGAGGTTATACTTATCTACATAACAAAGGTGGGCTCGAGAACTTCAATGGCAGGCGGAGAAAATACATACTTACAGTTAGCCATTATTCAACTATATTAAATCAACGGTTGAAGTAGTGCTAAGCGAAAATGGGACTTCTTCTACTGGTGTCTGGAATCTACAAAATAAATTGGGTGTCATTCCTAACCTGAGAATGTGAATGATATTACATATTTTCGGATAATCATCCACAGAAAACGATAAACACTAGCTGAATTTACTATCACCGTAACAAACAAAATCACAATTGAAAACTTGAACCATTCTTTGTTTAGTCCTGAATCTAATAGTGAAATTGATAAACCACCACTATCACCAAGTTTTCATTCGATTCAAATTCAACCCCCGTCTTGCGACATAAATGCAACATCGCGAAAAGCAGGGAAGACTGCATTTCGCGAACAATAAAACATTCAAAGATAATAAAAGGTCACGGAGTTGATTCTAAAGTCCTGAAAGCCCCATTTCCTGACATTTTTAAGTACGTGACCGTGCAGAGATTAGGACGGCGGCATCACTGGATCTTCTCCAGCAATCTCACAGACTTCTCGAAGGAAGACTATTGCTCTCTGCAAACCCGATAAGAATCACTCGTAAAGAAGCAGTCTCTTCCGATTAGAAACGAGTCCCCGAGTGCGGAAGCCCGACAAGGATCTGCAGAAGAGTTTTAAATGTTCGATGGAAGTGGTGCGACAGCGCTGAATCCATTACGCGATCATAACGGAGATACGAACTGTTCGCTCCGCTACGACAAAAGCGCGCCATTTACGGAAGATACACGGAGAAACTTGGACATCTCATAATACGCCTTTATTAGCATTCGCGAACAGTATCTTCCGCACATCTCCGCATGCACTAACGACCGCCAAGAGGAGAGGCGTGCATCCAGCCATCCCGACCGCCCTTCGCACGCCCTTCGTAACGCAGCCTAAATACATCACGATCTGCGATGGCACGAAACGAGTAATCGCAACGACACGCCGGACTTGAATACAGAGAAGAGAAAGAGAGGGAAATTACGATGGGAAGTAGTAAAACGTCTTAACTAGTCACGGTTTCCTACGTGTCATATTAAATTGAATGAAAAAAGATTTAAAATGATATTGGACATTAAATCACATGCGATTACAAATATTGTATACATCCTAGGTAGTGATATGGCTGATCACGAAAAAAGGATTTTAAAGGAAATACTCTTGTCATCTCAAACTCATTCCGTTAAAAATAAAATATAGGCAAGCGAAAGGCAAGCGAATGCTCTAATCTTATTCCGATTTCGTCCCAAAATTCTGAACAAGGCTGCAGAACGCGAAAAAGAATTACTTCCGAGATAGATGACATTCTTATAATGTAAATAGTTTCCCAAAGATGTCACTAATAGTGAAGTATTTATTGCCAGACATATTTTAACTATCTACAGAGAAATGTAAAAAATTATTTTTTTCTAACATGCACTAAAAAAAGGGTTTCCTTCACGTTTTCTTCGAGTTACAAGAAATTGAATGTTTATTACATAGTATGGAATAGAAAATGTTCGAGTAAACATAAAGAAAACTTCCTGAATAAAAGAATTTGATAAGGCCTTGTATTTCAAAATCAACTGACCACTTGCAATAATATGAGGCAAGCCAAGAACTATTTTGGTACCTAAATTTTATCCTGTTAAGATATTACTTCGAATTATTAACCGCTGAATGTAAAGGAACCGCAGAGTTACCGCATTAGCTTTGAACAGCTTCTCGCCAATATCCAGTAAATCTCCAATTCTATTCGTTCATCAAGGGGGTCAAACCACCCTCTAGGGAACATCCACATGCCATAACAAAATTGTCACGAAAAGGAGACAGAACACATTCAGAGAGGACAAAAAGAATGACTCCATTACACGATACTAGAAGTCTTCTTCGGTCAATGCCATGTATAGAAGGCATGGAGAAAGAGAGTCGTAAAAATGCAGGTGGTGAGGAGAGAAGATAGTGGAAGATGGATGCGGGAGCGACAGTTCGGAGAATGCGATCGAGATTGAGACTTAACGCGTGATTCGTGAGTCACGCGAAGAGATCGTAACAAGCGAGAGGGAAGAAGAGGGAGTGAGACATTTCATTGGTAAGAGAAGGTGGAAAAGGCCGTAATGATAAGAACGGTTGGAGACGTACAGGTATGAAAGAAGAATCAATTGCGGAGAGGATTAAGAGGAGATTAACAGCGGCAGATCGAGAATTCACTGATATCTTCGGTTCGGATTGGACATGAGCCCTGAAGTTGAATGGTTCATCACGCATAAAAGCTAGCGCAATTACAAAATGGATTACCACAGAAATGTGTCCAACCAAAAGAACTATACACTAGTTTTCTTACAAGGAATGGATTTCCACTGCCACATCAGAAATAGAATTCATTAAGGAATATCTACTCAAACATGACGACGTTGAATTCTTGTTTATAAAAGCTATACTATATTGAATATTATAGGTCTATTATTATATTAATATATATTGCATTTTACTTTTTATTCCAAACGTTTAAATTCTATTAAACAGATCAGCTTAGGGGTACCTATATTCCCGATAATAGTTTCTTTAAATGCAATATATAAAGGGCAGTGAAATGAAAGTTAGTATTATTACTTAGAAACTTTTACGTGATATTGTCAACCTCTGAAGTTAAACTGTAATATTTACTACACTATGCTATGCCGCGTTAAACTTTACTATCCCACTTTTCATAAATTAAATGTATGAGACATAACACATTTTATTAGGCTTCCGTCGCTTGAAAATATCGACCGATTTGTTCCCTTTTACAACTTCATTCATAAACACAAATGCGAACCAGGCATTTACATCGTAAAGACCAATGAATCAATGGAATTAGCTTATTCGTGAGAAATTCTCTAATTTACCGTGCCCATCGCTGCTTTCGAATAATAAATGTATACGAACTTTGAAGATATCAATCCAATATTTCTTTTATATAGCCAGTACAGACATCGCTTTGATAGCCATGCCAATTCGAATCACTAACACAGAAAACAATCGACAATTTGGGCGTGGGAAATGGCGAAGCGAAAGGAAAGTGACCCGAGAAACCTTTAACGGAACTTTAAAGTATTACCAACAAAGAGAAGGAGTAAACCCATCCCAGGAGCAAGAGGGAAAAAAGACCCCTCGGAGAAAAACCAAGAAGGAGCTTTCGCTTCCACGGAGAGGTGGCGGGAAATGACAGAGCAAGATGAGAACCCGGAGGGAAGACAGAACCAGAGCGTGGGTGGAAGCTGCAAAAGGTCGAGGGCGTGGCCAGAGAAGGGGAGGAAAAACCCTCGCAGAGGGGGTTAAATCGACAGCTTGGCCAGACAGGGTGGCTACCGAGGGTCCAGCCGCCTTCCCGACGCCAGGAACTTCCCCCACCGAGAGAGGGAAAAAAGGAGGGACCGTTGGCCTTTATAAAAATTCGACAAAAAAATCTGCGGATCCGGAAGGACGATCCTTCTCACCTGACTCCCCCTCCGTAAATTATCGACCGACACGAGTAAAACCCACGTTCGCCGCTCGCGAATATCCCAGAGTCACGGAATCGTAACGGGCGAAAAAAAGGAACGATGAAAAGGGATGAATACGTTCCGTAGTGACTTTCACCCCACCTTCACGTCGTCACGCGAGAACCGCGGTGCGGAAATATAACTTTTGACCGCGTTAAAAGCATTGTTCGAGACCACCATGCAGACGAGGATGACGCTTTTTTGTGCAAGAGTGTCCAACCCAATTTACATTATTCGGGTACATTAGTTCCCGAAAACGTTCCAGGGACAGTTGATAGTTATCTTTGACAATATTGTTGCTTTTACTTAATACTATTTCATTTTTCATAATCTTCTGTTAATCAAAAGCAAATATCATGCCTAAGGACAGTAGATAATTTGCTTGGATAGTATGCTATGATAATTAAGTTTCGTTTACTTGATATATTTTTTAAAATTTTTAATGATCCTTCGTTCATACTTAATAATCTTTCGTTTAATTAACGCATTATCTACTTTTTTATTATAATTAGCTTAATTTTTGACATTTATTTACAGTTCTTAAACTGCTGTGAAATTATGGTAAGTTTCCATATGAGAAATCTACCATTTATCTCGGTTTTCAAACTTCAGGCCACAAAACTATACGGTCTCCCACAAAGTTATAATTAAATTTCACCAGACCTATTTATAATTTTCGTCCAAAGTTATTAACCTAGATTTTGCAAATCTATTTTGGGACAACTTGGTAAATACTTTAATTTCCTGCAGAATTTCCAATTATCCTGATAGTCGTCAAGCTCATTAAGTGCGTCACTGAATAATTAAATCAACTGAAAATTAAGTTTCGAGCTCATTTGATACAGAATGAGTAATTAAAATTTACGAAGCCTATTAAAATTGCAACTAGAATAAATTACAAGGACGATGCAGGGAATATCCATAATACCGGGCATTACTCATTCATAACCGCAGTTGCAACAGCTTCGGCGCGTAAGAAGAAAGAGAGTAAAAAGTCGTCGTTGAAGCTCATTGGTCGGTTTTTCCAATATAAAAGTAGGGGACAAGAAATTTAAAACTAAAGGACTCAAGCCTGAATAACATATGGGCTCCAATAAAGAGTTAGACCAATGGAAGGCCTCAGGAGCATTGGGACTTTTATTTTTATTAAACCTCACCCCGTAGTTCAACTGAATAAAGATCCGTGGCTGTCACGAGGGTGACAATCCAATACAATTGTCCTCATTCTCTCCTTGAGGCAATTCTCGTTCCGCCACTGGCAATATGCACAATTGTGCTCTTATTTCCCTTCCGATGTAAAGCGAGAAAATAGGAAAGAATACGAGAAATTTCATTTCTACGTATTACAAAGGTAAAGAAACTACAAAATAAAACATTCCTTATAAAAGAATTTCGAATCAACGAAAAAATATTACCTGGTGAGGAAACCCTAATCTGAAGAAAATATGTGACAAACTCTTAACTGAAATTACAGTACCTTTCCTAAAAATGACATACTTCTCATTCATTTTGGAAAAATTAACATTTTTTCGGACTACAAATATTTATGTATTTTAATAGATAAGGGTAAAACGACAAATTTAGGAAAACTCGAAGTACTCAAGCAAAAATTACTTAATTATTAGTAAATTTTAGGGCTAAACGTTACCAAAATTTTAAAGTGAGCTTTAGTAGCTAACGAGAGATGGGGTTGAGGATTCAAGCAGACTTTGCTTTGGTGGCTTTGATAGACAATTATAAAAAATATGACAACACTTGGGAACAGACAGGGAAAATGGCATTTATTTTACTAAGGCTATTTCCTATAAATATTATTAATATCATTAATTAAATATAAATTTTAATTTACTATAAATAAAATATTTCGCTGAAGAAAAGGCTAGGGATAAATAAGTATATATTATAAGTAAATTTTTAACCATACTTAACAGCCAACACAAAGTACAATAATACTGATGTTAAGCATAAAAATGAAGGAACAAATATGGGGGAAAATCCGAAGCAGTGTTCCACTAACATCCTCCCATTCGATCATGCATACGGATTCTCCCCTTTTCGAACACACGCTGACGATGCTCTACTACGTAAACCACTCACAGCACCCTTTCGACTTAAAAAAGCCCTTTCATTAAGGGCACGGGAACAGGAATCAAGGGACGAAAAAACACAGCACTTCCCTTCTCGCGCAACCCCCGAAAGTACACGCACCCTCTTTACCGAAAAAAATTCGCAAATGCTCCCTTTCTTTCAACCCGGCGACCTGGAACGGTAGAAATGCGTGCCACGCACAAATTTCACGAAAAAGCACGCGTCACGAGAGGAACCAGCGCATTCACGAGAGAGAGGGGGATTTACGAGGACTCACGAAAAGAGATGTTTGCCAAAGAGGTAGCATTAATCACGTGAATCGACAACCGAGGGAGAGAAACACATGATTTTTTCCTCGTTAAAGAAGTAGAGCTAAAAATAAATACAAAAGTATTATAATGATCGGCATACATGTATATTTTTGTCTGATGTTAGTAGAATTCGTAAAAAAAGAAACAATTTCATTTTTCGTTTGGTTCTAGGACCAAACAAGACAGTTCACAGAATGCAGTTTGCTATTCCAAACGGACGAAATTTATTGTGCTTTGTAAATCACCTCTGGATTTAATGAATTCCGTCTGTTAGTATCATGATAATAATAATAATGAAGTGTTTAACATTGGGAACATTTAGTCTAGAAAAAACACTCTTACTATTACAATTAACCTTTACCATAAAAGCAAATTAATATAAGTAGTTTGAAGGTTTGAACCACAAACCGTTCACTACTACAGCAAAGATAGCTTAGATAGAACTTGGAAGAATTGCAGACTATCAAAGATGTATCCTCCATGTAATTACGTTAACTTTTAAGTACTAAATACTTAGAAATACGAACTTATTCCGAAAATGACCCCTTCTATTTCCTGGTGTCACAAGATGTCATTAATGACTTAGAGGTCGAAAGCAATTATTTTGATATTTTCACGCTACATTCTCAAAAGAATAATCTCTAATGCATAGTGTGAAACCCCAGTAACGCAAGCAAAATTAAATACACAACACGGGAGAAGAAAGCACTCATTTCCACTAATATAATCCGTCACAAACAACGCCAAGAGGATCGATGACAGGTGTATACGTTGCGTAAAGGGGTCGACGGACTTGCATCGCTTGGAAACCTTGGCATAGATAAGGCAGTCGATGCTTCTGAAATAGAATACGGGCAATATCCGTAACATTACAACTTGGAGTTCCGTTGGAACGAAAAAAGCGATGAGCTAGAGCCGATGTTTCCTCGATGGTCATTTATACACATCCTCCGAAAGCAAGATAAAGGGCGGAAATAGCCTCAACCGCAGGTCCCGAATTTAAGGAAATGCGCAGCAAAATGACCCAATTCCCAGCAGTCTCAAAGGGAACAGGAGGACAAACACAGCGACAAATATCGACGCCTTGCATGGAACGTAGCGACGTACCACAAAACCTTGACCTCTGCATGCCCTACCAAAGCATGATGGAGTAGCCGGGAACACACAAGATTTAGCCCAGAATAATCCAGTCCGTTTTGCCAAAAGCTTCTCGCGTTTCTGAGACGTAGTTCTGGGGCTTGCGGGGGAGGCGTACAATTGCGCGATTGATCCTGACCTTTACAGGGAGAGAGGGGTGAAAGGGATCCACGGGCCATAGAACGCCCACTCGCTCCACATATGGAAAAACCCCAGGATCCTTTCCTCCCACGCTTCCAGCATGAATTTCGCCGCGGAGGATCGCCGCTTTTCTATTCTGGAGTTACCCCTTCCGGTCAAAATCCTCTTCCTAAACACAGGGAATTCCCTTTGAACATTTACTTTAGAAATAGCCACCGAATATATTTCGGGATCGTGCTTGTTTACGGAACGAGAATATCTGTTTCCGAGAAAACTAGCGCTAAGTTTGAACGACAACATACACAGACAGAAAAAAAACGATCTTACCCATCGGTGCACAGTTAAGCTCTCATCATTCCTACAACTTTAAATTCTACGTAGCGACTAAAAGTCGTACAAGAAACACGGATGGAATTGTGATAAAAAAATTTCAAAGTAAATAAAATAAAAAAATGCACACATTTCATACATACGAATTATGTAAGTTCATACGAATTTAAAAAGTTTAAAAACCTTATTGAGAATTATTTTAAATACTGAATTCCAGAAACATAATAAATAAAAAAATAAAATGATAAAAAAGAAATTAAAAACTAAGATACGAAATATACATGCCTAAATATTATTTTTTTCTAATTCATCCGTGGTCCTTGAAATAAACTTTTCTTTAAGTCGATGAGTCATTAAGCAGGGGACATAACAGTTATTACGCAATGACAAGCACTTTGAATTTAAAAGGAATCTCGACTTAATGTATAAATCTGTATCTATCTAATAGCAATATATAACAATACTTATAAATTCCACTTACGCAGGATACAAAAATATGGCCAATTTCGTTTCTGATGCTCCAGAGACATCCGTGGATTGACGAGATAAGGAAAGCTTCGCTTATGCGTAGGAGTCAAAGAGCCCCACCAAAAAAGATCATCTTCGTGTGTGGGCTGAATGGGAAAGGCGGAAAATACATGGAAGGGAACTTACATCGGTGGGCGGAATTAGCTATCTGGGGCAACACGTCGGATAGTTCTTCTTGCGAGAACGTAACATAATAGTGAAACCCTGACAGGCTTGGGCGTCCTTTTTATTTATACTATTAATAGTTTCCAACTCTGGGTGTTAAATTCATCCTCCATTAAACTCATATAGCTCCTCATTTCCAAGAATCCTCCGCTACATTTCTTTCCGCTAAACATCGCTTACGCACTAATCCCAAGGAAAACATATCTACCTACAATAAGGTAATAATATCTCCTTAAATCTCCATGAGATTATCAAAACATCCTATTTTCTGAAGTTTTCAAAATGTTCTATTTTCCGGGAACTGCCAGGTATTTTTATCTCATCATCCGAAGACGCTTTCTGGGATACAGTAAGGTCTCTGATACTTAGATAAACAGTACCGAAATTATATTTATTACAAATTGAGCGAACGAGGAATTAATTTATCAGTGTATTTTTTACGGTACATTATGATTATAGTATATCTGTCAGCATCATGCTTATCTACATGAGTGAGATCTACTGGTTCCACTGCTTCACAATAATAAGGAATTTTAGCCGAAGTATAATCGCAAACAATAACTCATCCTAATTATATATATATGACAAACCAGTATATATTTTAGTATACATAATAGCAAGAAAATTTGGCACGCATTTGTTCTATTTATGTCCTGTATGTTTCGTTCTCGATTGGGTAAATGAGCTAATTCCGTTTCATCGGTCTTTGGATACTCTACCAAAAGGTGAACATAATTCTGGAGAAGTGCTGTATTCAGAAAGACATGTCATTCATGTCGCTTAATTAGTAAAAACAGCCAGATGAATAGTGTTAATTTGAAAAATAAATATAATATAAAATATCTGAAGAGAGAATAGCTATGCTAAAACGGCAGAACCGTCCTTGTTCCCGTTTCCGCGAATTTTAAATCGGTTCAGAGGCAATAAAGAGAACGTCAACGTAAGTAGGATAGAAAAACTTCTCATAAGATAAACGATCCGAGGCGCTGTCGGTATTGGATATTTAGATTGGACTATGCACTAAAATAAGCGCTTATCTAGGTTAGGAGAAACATAATCGTTCCGAAGGAAAGATCCAAGTCTATTTTAAGATGTCACTTTTAACTTCGCAAAAAAACACGGCGAAATATATCAAACGAATGGCATGGAATGGAGGGGAGAAAAAAACACTAGGCTGGAGAGCTACAAACGTTCTAATTTTATAAACATCTTAGATTGGATAAATTAGATTAAAATCATGCAGAAAGCCAACAGAAAGCTACGCCGCAGATTTAGCTCACAGAATATAAAGCTTGCTATCTTATTTGGCAAGTTTTAACCAATAGAACAATCTTCACGGCAAGTACTAGGTGCAAAGACAGCAGCCGAAACGTCGGCTATACTCTGAGAAATAATCTAGAGGACTACTTCCTCAACATTTTATCCACCGAGAACTGAAATATTATCCAATGGGCAAATATAATCAACACACACAGCCATGCCTTATCTAAAATAAAATCCGATTAGCCTCGACTTGAATCTGGGACCTAGATGCTGATGCAGTCGTAACCATTCTTACTAATGAGGAATAAATTCCCAGCAGCCTCGTCATTTTTGCCGTAGACAGCACATGGCACGGATATTTCTAAATTACAATCCGAAATGACCCCGATCATTATTACATTTTTACTCGAAGTGATATACTTATGGTTAATAGCAGAATTAAACGGCATCCTTCGACATAAACATTCCGCTCGATCACTGACAAACGAGAGGGGTTCAAGAGGTGACCACTTAATGCAATTCAAAGGTCACGAAAAAATTCGACGAAACGAAGTAGCGTTTTCCAGGACCCTGTGAGAGGCCCAACCTCTCAGATGAATGAGCATAATTCTATTCTACAACTTCCATAAAAAGCTTTTAAGGCATCGAATGCGGGGCGAATCTTCGGTTCACTTCCGGTCCTGGGAAAAAATTGGCGATCCAGTAAATGGAGCGGAAATGAAGGGTCCATGAGAGAAAGGAAGATGCTGCATCAGAGTGGGAAGAAAATGCCAATGAGTTACTCGAGGACGGAAGAAATGGGCTCTGCTAGCGTCCCAAAGTATAGATTGGACTCTCTTAGGAACTTGAGGTTTCGCATACACTTAAATCTTTATATTTGTCGAGCCAAAGTACGTCAGCAAACATAATTTAAAATTCCAAGGTAAATTCAAGATTTTTTCCAGTTCGTACATTTTTTGCATGAATTCGATATATTAACTTTGACGAAAATATATATAATTCAAGAAGAACTTATGTGAAATCGCCCTGAGAGAAGATATAAGTTTTAAATTCTTCTTCAGCTTTATTTCCGAAATTATTGAATTTAAAATACCCAGGGGTTCATGATATATCATCATTTGCCGTCTTATAAATATCCAGTGAATAATAAATATATAAATACTTGGCAAACATTTAACGCTATCATGTTAGAAAACATAAAATTATAATTAAAAGGCGTCGATTACTGTTTCCATAATTATTTTACTACCGGTTCGCAACGATCGACTTTCGCCCCATTGATATGAATCGCAGAATTATTTTATGGTTTTAAATTCTGAATTATTAAATACTCGACCGCGAAACTTAAATTTCATGCTCAACGACATACATCGAAATTTTAATTTATCTACAGTGAAAGAATAATTTTAAGGACATTATTCTATTAATCAAAATCACCGCATCCTTGATGAACTTTTAATTTTAGTACAGCATATTTTATAATTTACAGTACACAAGAACAATAGTATATTTTCCTATTTAGAAGTATGCATAACACACCGATATTTATGCATCACTGTCGCTTATACTGCTGAACCGCGAATCGTTTTCCTCATTTAGTTACATTCTGGAACTACCTCTAACGCCTAGTAGATATTCTTCGACTTCTTTTCAGCCAACAATTCCTTCGACAATATTAAAATTTTCGGAAAATTAAGGCAAGTGGAGCACTTCAGCCTCCCGAAAATTCTATAACAAAAACCATCGTATTTGCGTGTTTTGAATAACAATAATAGTTTATGATTCGAGATGCGATACCATTCCATCTTAATTGCCATTTCCTAAACGCACGAGAAATTACTCTCAGACATATATCAAAAACCACAATTCGCCGAAATTCAGTAACCGATATAAACGAGCTCCATTAATTTTTTAATAACCCCTTAAAAAGATCTCGAACCCCGTTTCGGGTATTAAATTTCTCCTGAATGGGCTTCCCCTGAAAATTCACCCCACTTAACGTCAATCAACCCATTCGATATGAAATATCACATTCGGGTCGCGGAAGATATTCAATGTAATAAAAGACTCGGAAATGCATACGCGAACCGCCGAGCACGTCATAAAAGTGATCCCCGAGTACCCACCTTAGATTAAAATTTCTACAAATATTAGCTCCACTTCCATTATCGCCAAGATTAGGAACTTTTTTGGGGCAACCGCTTTATGACTGCGGAGGCCATTGGGATAAACCGTTCGAAAAAAATTTAAAAGCCCTCTCTAGTAATCCTCGCCGTGTCGATAGCAATAAACTCGCCCCGCAGGAACCCAAACAGAGCAGTGTGAATGCCCTCTACAGGAGCAATTGGCCCGGGGCCAAACCCGCAACCCTATCACAATCGATGCGGGGCGCAAGACGGCAACATCGCATGCAGTTGAGGTAGACCCTGGCAGCTCTACACTGGGCTACGCAAGGTAAGGGTCCGAGCGGGAGGAGAGGTCCTGGGCGTCTCCATGGATACCCTGGAGCTCCAGGCTGCTCCTATTCCATCCTATTCGGCCCCCGCCTCCAGCCTCCTCTCCACTAGGAGGAGAATCTTCCCATCCTCAAGGCCTTTCCCAAAAATTCCGGCAGACAACCATCTTGGATACACACACATCTGATAAATAGGACCTGCGAAATATATTGTACCCTTGCACATGAATTGTGTAATATGTTTAAGCATAAGATTTGTTCAATTAAGCTATTATATTTATCCTTATAAAAGCTAATCAAAATGGAGTCTAGGATACTCTTCTCTAGCTTTCCCAGTGCTATTGTCTGTCTGGGCTGTCGCTGGAAAATCGTACGATTCTTTCATAAACCTCTACCATAGATGAATAAATACGATATGATTTCCCATACCAATCCTCTTCCTCATTATATATTATAAGTTTAATTATACTTTCAAAGACGTCATTTATTTTCTTTAGTCAAATCGTCTTCATAACTTCTACCAGAAAAGATTTTCTAAATTGGATGCTCTCTAATTCTTTCAGAAGTAGGATTCCATAAACTCTTACCGAAATCGTGATATTCAGACATAACACATTCGTCGCTATTTCATTTAAGTCTCTATTTCCTATTATACAGCATACTAACATCTTGTTGCGAAATATTGGATAAAAATTTCTACGTAGTAAGATTCCTCCAGCAACAGCAAAAAAGACCGCTAAGGTAAACGAAAAACCGCATTAAACAATATTATGGACATCTCTCTTTATTTTTTAGAGAGACTTATACTTGGAAACCATCAAAACGGAAAACCTCTAAGCTCTTTAGAAAGCCTTATTAGCGTTCGTTAAAAAATTAAGGAGAATTAGAGGATGAATGTTTTCAACCTGACGCATATTCTGAGTTGAAAAGAAAAGCGAAAAGGAAACATGGTCATGCTTAATTAAACATAAGCCCAAAGGAAAAACGTGCGTTAAACGTGGGGACAGAGAGAGTTATTTATCTGCCGTCGACACTAGAGGTAAAGCATAAATTAACTTAAAAAATCGAGTTGTGGAAAGATAGAACGTAATTGCGGGTTGACGTCGCGTAAAAAATGCTGCACGACTTGAATACGAAAATTTAAAAAATGCGCTACAGAGAGAATAGTGACAACTTTTCACGCGACGAATCGTTAAGAGGAAATTATAATGAAAAGTAGCGAAAACCTTTAGACATTAAAATACGAATTTACAAGAGAAGATGCGGAGTTGAAGAAAAGAGATACAAAATAGGATTTGCCAAGCAGATAAGTAAGGCACGTAATATAAGCATCGCAAATGATTCTAGACATAGCCGATAGTATAAGCAGGTACCAGAAGTTTATGAAAGGACAACAGAAACGGAAGAGAATAACTGAGCTAAGAAGCGAAATAATACAAGTAGGAAAGAAGTTCAGCGAAATACAAGCACGGTAAATGAAGCCGGACTATTTACAGTTCAATACAAAAAATCACTGAGAAGGGCTAAAAAAGTAAAAGGTATGACGATAGTACTTCTCATATACAAAGTTAGATAAGAAGAAAAAGTCACATTGGTACCAGTATCAAACAGCGATATTTTAGAGTACGACCAAGTCTTACAATCTATGGCTTCAAAACTTTTCTCTCCAAAGGAGCAATTTTGTATTAACAAATCTGCGGTACACTAATGCACGAATTCGCCAGTATCAGTCTCAATCCCAAATAAATACAAATGAGAAACACAAATTTTCGTATCTCCTTACGAATCCAAAAAAACTATAAGGTATATTGGAAAATAAGGCGAACGAAGAGAGCCCAGTTTGAATGATGTGGTATCTCAGCATCCAAAGGCGTTACTTCTCACCAAGACACCGAGAGATAAAGGAAGTTCAGAGAAAGAAAGAACGAAAATGTAAAATACCATTCCAGTGGCGGATAGAAAATGGAAAATTAAGAAAGGAGAATTCATGAGATGAGATTAATGACATTCGGGCGGAGGAATAAATAATAAAAAGTGAGAGTCTGCTATCATGAGAGAGATAGGGGAAGTTATGATGCATGCGGATTACGACTCCACGGGACCCCTTTAACGGGATTAGGGAGGGGCCCCTTCCCTTTTCCCAGAATCGAACCTAAACTCATTTACCCTCGACTGGCACCCCCGCGCCGGACTCAGGGGACCTTATAAGAAGAGGCTATGCGACGGAATGGGCCGTCAAGCGAAAATAATACGGCTCCTTCGAGAAAATAACGACCCTAAAAGGCACGAGACGTGTGAATATTTAATAGAATGGCGAAAATGACGAGGGTTAATACAATCCAGGATTGTGTTTCATTCGAAAAGAATGGCGAAGACACAATACTTGCTGAAATGACACTAAAATGCAAAACTAGGAGCTGCCGATCAAAGATTCCTAGCGAAAATTCTATAAAGTAAACAATAGCAGTGGTAGTGAATGCATTGTAATAAAACAGGAAAAGTAATTAAATAGAGAGACGACAATATCTAGGGACCTAAAAGAAAAAGGCTGATAGAACATGACAGCATTGAAATTCCTCACTTTTGGATTCACAAATAATGATGCGCTGAATTGAAAATACATGTCCAAGGGTATTTTAATATCATTCAGTTTTCATCTACACAGTCACCATAAGACAGAAATTAATATAAAAAGTGATTGTATATAAATATTCGCACACCTTCTTCTGTTCCAAGAATGCTGCCTTTCCGAAACTGTAAGAAGAATAACAATGATAGCTTATTCTCCATAATCGGTTACCGTAGCGAAATGCAAATGGAAACAAAATTTGAAAAGGACAAAAAGTATTTCATTACATAAGAAAGATATTAAAATATTTATTCGAAAAAAAAAATCAGTTTGAAACGGAAAATATTGTAAGATTATTTCAATCTTAAACTGCATAACAGAAATACAGGCTACAATCATCAGTACCAATAATATATTAGTGTATTTTTAGACGATTGTCATCAATCTACTGATTCAGAAGCACCTTAAGATCACAGTGACTACAACAGCACTGATGTTTAAAATGTAAGTACTTGTGTAAGACATGAATCGTGGTTGGAGATGCGGTGAGCCCACATCATCCCATCCCAGGACGGGGTACAGCGATCGAACATCCAAAATTTAGTGTTCCAGCGGAAACGACAAAATGGCGTCCAGACAAAAAAAATCCATCGCGAAAGTGAAAGGAATGTGGGGCCAGAGGCAAAAAAAATAAAGATTCGGGCGGAGAGCGACCTCGACAGATAGAGAGGCGGATGTAACGAGCGTCGCATAAAGTGAGCGAAGGAATAGAAAAATAGAACAACCTCGATAAAAACCTAGAGTGCAGATCGCGTTTCAGGTGACCAAAATGGAACGAGGCCGATCGAAAAATGTTTCGGAAGAGGACGAAAATAAAGAGCCCGGTTTTTTTTCCTTCCGCGAAAAAAAGCTTTTCAGCGCAAATATTTTGAGGAAACTCGTCGTTTATTTTGCCAGAGTGTAAATAGGGCGTCTGCGGGCTATTCTGAGCAAAATCATCGTCCTTGAAGATAAAACGCTTTCCTTCGAAACCTATTGGGAGAGTGTGGGAGAAAAGAAGGTGATTTGTGTATCGGGCGAGAATCCTAGCCATAGGACTCTCTAAGGCGCATTTCCGGTATCTTGTTGAGGAAGCGGTAAATCTTCAATGAGACAAACGCTTAAGCGAACAAAGACGGAAATTTATTCCATGCCCAGATCCATCATGCATCCATCAGAGCATCATATTACTTCCATCAGTAGCCTGATTTCCATCATTTCACCGTCAAAAGGTATGGTGTAACAAGTGGTAACAAAGTACGGTGAAAACCTACACGTCAAGCATACGAGAGATATAATATTCTATAATAAAATCTATACTAATTAAATTCCACTCTCCTTCCGTTATTAAAGAGGTGCTAAGTTACCAGCCAGAAAATAATAACATTAAGTGGTAGAAACGTAAAAAAATGCCGAATCTTTACAGGAAACTACATTATATTCTCTTCCTGGCTAAACCGTAAAAAAATACGTAAACCGATATTTATACAATGACCTAACAGGAATATGCCATTGCTGATGTAAGAGCACATATGTTGACAAGAATTAAAAATAAAAACTTCATGATTGTAATATTCCACCAATGCTTATTACTAAAAACTCTTCTACAGTGTTCAATTACGTCAAAATAAAACAATAAGGCTCTTCTAACTAACTAATCTTCGGACAGAATTCAACAATAACTTCGAGGCAAATCTTTCACAAACATATTAGATAAGTTCACACACTACGCGCAAAGAAGAACACCGAGTAATTGCTTCAACTCCGCTTTACCATGGTAATAGGCTTGACATCCATCTTTTAAGAAGCAAAGAACATACCGTCACATTTTTAAGGGAATTGCTGCCCCACAAACCCCGTACTACTCTCGTTAGACAAAGGGGGTGATATAATTAGTCCGGGGAGAAGAAAGGAGACTCGCGGAAAGGCTTATAAAAATCCCTAAAACCCTTTCACGACTTACTCGAGACTGTCGGGGATTGCCTCCGAGTAACGACAGGGAACCCCCCAAAAAAAAGAGGATGTCAATCGGAGAAGGTGGGGCAGGGACAACCCCATCTGGAAGTGGGTGAAGGCTTATTAGGGGAGGCTTATTAGGACGAATAGAAAGGGCTGGAATGGGCACTGGGGTGGTCCCTTGGCGTTTTTCAAGAGAAAAAAAGGGGAGCACGCGAGAGAATAAAATTGCGGGAAAGGATGATTTTTTTCTTGTTCGAGGGGGAGAATCTGCTCCATTCACCTTCAAACGAGTAACTTCACAATTTACACCGCATCTCGGCTATCGCTCTCCCTCTATTGGGGGATATTCAGGAGGTAATGGGGTTAAGGGAACGTAAACCATCTGTCTTTGATCGACTAGGCTGAAAAGAGCATGTTAAATAACTTCCCTGGCCAATTTTTAGGCAAGTAAATTAAATGACAGTGCACTACATTCCGACCTGAGGTTGGTCAAGGGCTCAAACCATAACCATTAGCAACCAAGATCAATGGAGTCGGAATGAAGTAACTAGGCAAGATGTGAAGTACCCTTGTATTACTCTTTAAGCTAGGGTATCGTACATAGATAAAGTTACAAGTTCAGCACAATGAATTTTCATAGCACACACATAAGGAATTAGAAAAATTAGTACTAATTAAATCAGCTTCAAGCATACACCAGTGGTTTTCATACTAACATCTCTGCGATACAACGGAGTGAGAGGTACAGTTTTACCTATCCGTGCAAGACTACACAAAATATAATAGAGATCCCATTCATTAATAAATGGCAGTAAGAAAAGTTATTTAAGTAGGCTGAGTAGATTGACAGGAGTCTAAAGGGGGATGAATTGTGATAATTTAAACGGACAACGGACATTAAAATAATGGAAAAGTTCTTCCCGCCGATTTCGAAGGATACTTCGTTTCTTTTATAGCAATGAATTGTTGATAATCAACCCTGTAACGAAGAACATAGACAAATACCAGTTTCTGAGATGAGTAGAAATTACAAAAATCATTTCCGGATTTAACAGAAAAATGTAGACGTCAAAATTTTGAAATCCGACGGTAGGGAGCTGGTGACATGCAAACATTTACGAAAAATGTACCTCACTGATTAGAGTCGTAAACAAAACCAAATGCAGCAAAGAGTAGAAGAAACTTGGGGTGAGGTCGATCTTCGCAGAGAAGTTTCCGAAATCACGCCGACAGAAATAATGACTGGAGTAGCTGCATGTTCGGAAATCAACCTTCAAGCGGCGCCAAATGTTGCGAGTCTCCCTCAACCCGAGGCGGCAATATCGAACGAAACGCCCATCCCACAATAAAAGCAAACGTCGCCCGTAAAAAACAGTGAAATACGCACCGACGAGTAAAACGGAAAAGCAAATCGGGAGAGATATCCTCGATGGGTTGGAAACGTATTTTTACGACTCGCGAAACTGCCAAAAAAATTAGCGCCCTTCCCTTTTGGAGCAATCAACGAGAGAAATGAAAGATCGCCGACAGACACGTATGATAGGTCTTATCGATCGATTGCACCTCCAATGTATATAGGTCCTCTCAGACAGTCGCCGGCGCTCCTTATTACGAACGGCACTGCAATAAATCCTCCACCCCCGCACATTCGCGAAATGTCCCCCGTGGCTCCCATATTTTCCGCAACGCCAGTTCGCTTCTTACATGTCCGACAGAGCGGCAAAGCGAATTTCCACTCCAGTGGTAAAAAAAACTCCCACCCGCGCCAAACCGCCTCTTTTCGCGCACCTGGAGATAAAATAAAGGATATTTCCAGTGGGGTTTGAAGATGGGAAACCGAGAAAGAAACTTAGGAGAGTTTCCAGTTCGAATTTTCCTCACCGGGTGCAGAGTCCTTGCGGGTTATTTCAAACATCCGCGCTAGCAGAAGGAATATTTCTGGAGAGAATGCAAACATTATTTTAACAAATAAATAATTGAAACGAGCTTAGAATTTTTCACGCTGCTTTTAACAACCAACCGGTTGGACCGAAACCGATCGGTTACAAAAAAATAGTTTCAAATACTAAGGTCGTTTCAATTATTTATTTATAGGCGTTCCAGAAAGTAAGGTCAAATCATAACAATTTTTCAACCCTTCATTGACTACATAAATTCGACAGAAAATAAGTATAATGGTAAAACTGAAAAAATTGAAAATAGCTGTAAAATACATTATTTCTACAGATTCGTAAGATATTAAAAAAAGGACCTCGAAAGAAAGTTTCGGTGTTACACGAACATAATTCATATTGAGGAATATTGTTCCACTACCTATAAACGATCTGATACACTATATTTATATTATATACATTTTAATTGATCTTGTTTCTTATGTTTAGGTTTTCGACAACCACTTCCTCCGAAATTTTTCTTTTCATTTCTATTAACCTATACATCATTTATAGTTTTCATTGATATAATTGACGGCAGGTTATACGGAAGAATAAACTTTTCAGTCTCAATCTCGCCTTAATAAAGATCTTAAAGACCATAAAAATTCAATTACCCCTTCTAAAATACGCTCGATGGATGAAAAACTTGGCGATAAACCGTGACTAGCGGGAAGGAATTCAACTCTACCGAGTAAAATACAATTTTGTACGAGTATAATCCCATCACGATTTCTAGTTTGAGAAGTTAGATATAATTCCGGAGCGTATCTAATGAGAAGTGGAGAGGAAAGAACAGCAAGTAATCGATTCTCTCCCGAGGATGAGGCATTCATGAAGATTTCTCGGAGTCCGCCGCCTCGAATCGATCTTCCACATCGAATTCCGCGAGAGAATTTTCAA
This sequence comes from Sympetrum striolatum, assembly GCA_947579665.1. Taxonomy (NCBI): domain Eukaryota; kingdom Metazoa; phylum Arthropoda; class Insecta; order Odonata; family Libellulidae; genus Sympetrum; species Sympetrum striolatum. The sequence goes on along the minus strand of OX388347.1, from coordinate 75,589,382 downwards.
AACTTCCACTCCAAGGTGGAACCCAGTCTCTCTGTACGAGATTTCCACTGGGAGCAAAAACAGTACCTTCTGGGAAATAAAGATTACGTCGAAATAACTGAAGGCCGTCTTGGCAGTACCGGCGTGGGAACGAGGAAAGTTTGGAAAAGTTTTTCGTGAGATAGAACGGATGCTGGGATAGAATAGATCTTGAGCATAATCCCCAAGGATGAATAGAAGTGAAACATAGCGACATGACTGGGTCATGAACCAAGGTGTGTTTCCGAAGAGGTATTCTAACCATTCAATTACAATGCCGCGTCGATCACACTCTGTTAACGGGAATACCGGCCAGTAAAGTGGGAGTCCTGAGTTCAAGTAATAATTATGAAAGTAATTTTCCCTTGTGTTCTTAACTTTTCCTCATCTGTAACCCTTAAAACAGAAGAACGAACACGATTTCGACATCAGCATAGTTTTTAACATGGCGAAGTCCAATTACTCATAAGAAAAATAATGCATTAAATAGTGAATGAGTACTCAGATACATTACTTTCAAGGCATTTATCCAACTGTGGTACAATAATGCATAACTACAGCGTCAGTGGCTGCATAAATGAAACGTTTTTCAGCCTCAGAAATAACTTGTTTAGATTAATAGAAGAATACAAGTCAATGAACGGGAACCGTTGATGCTTATTCAAATATCTCCAATTTAGGGGTAAAATATCTCAGAAAATTTGAGTACCTAAATTATTTAGTATATCAACAGTATTCTGCGAAACACAGAGAGTATACTCAAACAATAAGGCTAGTAAAATTGGCGTAAAACATTCCTATATATTATAACCAATAAGAGACAACATATGCTGCTAAGTAGATTTGTACGCAGGAATTTGAGCTACTTGGTACCATATCATACTTCGCATATATCATAAATCGTTTAATTTATCGGAAAGCACAAACCATGACAAAAAGTTTGTGAAGCATGGCTTAAACTGTAAACCTAAATAAATAAAGCAACTCAGTAATTTCCACACAAAAATAGCCTGAAATCAAACCTAAAAACTAATCCTAAAACTAAGAAACGAAAGAGATGCATGGTGTAGGTTCCGGAGAAAAATCTGATCGTGGAGTCAAATCTATTTATGGCACTCATATGCTAATAAAGGGGAAGACAAAGAGAGGCGAACGACCTTGTCCAAGAGCATACGCACACACGGTCCCGCCGCTCGCGCATTAAAATTGCAAATCGAACCTCCAAATGAATAAGTACTCCTCCTTCCCCGTCCGCCATAAAGCACACACACATATAGCATGCGCGCCTCATTAATTCAGGACCATCAATTTCCCGCCGTTTTCTCTTTCTATGCGAGACTTCAAATATTGAAGGGCCGTAACCGAGCGCGGACTTTATCGTACGGTTCGAGAGGGCGAGAAAAATGAGGCACTGGGCAAACGATATGCGCTCATGCAATTTCAATGCGCTCCTTGGCTGAGAACATCGCTAACGTACGGAGGCTTTCGGAATTAAAAATAATAACCGAGAAGTTAGCGGAATTAGATAACTAATTTCGAACCCGCAATTTCCTCTCCTGATCCTGTAACATCTCTGACAAACTAAATACTTTTAAGCTACATTCACAACACGTATCATCATTCTTCTATCCCATTTAGGAATTGCAAGGTATATTCACCTAATTACTTCATATTTTCACCTTCGGTATAAATGATTAACTAATAAATGGATCTTATCAACATTGACCTCCCATGTCTCATTATCGTAAGATAAATGTTGTTTAAGAAATACAAAAACATAAAACTGCACTTCCTATTCACGCAATAGAATGAAAATACAATGAAACTGATAATGATATCGATTAATTATAGATGAATTAGATTGTACGATTTCCGTTATAATGTTTGACATGATTTCATTGTGAAGGGCTATCTCAACATGTACTTATTTTAAAGAAATATCTTACCTTGGAGCTTGAAGGAGATTTCCTTTATTGCATAAGTAGACAGCCAAGACTACACAAACAGTTGCGAATAAACATTAATGCAATATACCGTAAAACTGGATAGCATCAATTTGTGACTCATATGTTTAGTTGAACCAAAATAAATACGAAATCATTTGAAAGCTAAAACGTAACGCAATTTTTCAAAAGTATTTACAGCGATTATGCAGCCCATTCACAACCTTTTTGGTCGAACACTGAATAAAAGGAAAAAAATTATTCCATACATGAATTACTTCGCAGAAACACGTCAATGAAAATTCGGCAAGCAAGAAGTCGGCATTGATACTGAAGTATCCCCACAATAAGCGTCACATAATTAAACTAAGTTCCAAATCTTTCGTTCTTTGCAGAATCTGATCATACCGATGAATTCAAAAATATTCAAAAGAAGTTGAAACGAAAAAGGGGATTTATAAGTTACAATTGATAATAATAATTTGTTCCAGTAATTAAAGGAATTACTCATAAGAACAATTGACAAGCTATGGATAATGTTAAATCTGGTCCAAATGAACACCGAAAAAAACAACCGATACCTAGAGACCTTATACACTGAAAAAAAAAAAAACCCTAACTCCACCATTTCCTTAGTTTCTTCGATTCCAAGCAACGCTCTACGTGCGATTCGGATCCCAGAATTTAATCCCGGACTCGGAGCCTTGGGTACGCCGGGTAGTGGCGCCCTTTGGGAGGCACGCGCGCGAAAACACGCGATTGCGCGCGCACGTATTGAAAGAGCATTACACCCGAGAGAAAGGGATCGATATGACCGCATTACGCGGCCGTAGCGTACGTTTTACTCGCCCACGCGTCCGATAAAACGCCATAAATAAAGCTCGACTTTTACTGCGAAGGAAAAATACGCCGACAGAGATAAATATTGGGACGACGAAGGTCATCCGCAGATAAATGGAAAACGCGTATTCCGAGAGAAATTGCTCTTGCGTAACTCACGCAGCTTGAAAAACACCGCATTCGTTGGCTATTGTACGGCGCACGAATTTCCGGATTCTTAAACATTTCCAGGGAAGAGGCATAACCTGGTTAGGAGCCAGAGAAAAAATTTCCCGGCTCGTTTCTCGTAAGGTAACCGCTGAATGAGGGCTGACGCATCGCTGCCAACGCGCGCAGGCAGTGAGACGTGTTCGACCAGCTGCATAATCTCCAGGATAAAAAATGACACGCTTATGTTGACGTTCCCGCAGCTATAACTGCAATAGAGTTGTAATGTGCCATAGATTGCCTTGTCCATTTAGACCAGATGGTAAACTTGGTGCAGACACAATCTGCCCTAACTTATTTGGTAAGTTGAATACTTTTCTATACTCATCTTAACAAATAAGTCAGTGTTGCGGATGAAATAGTGGAAATCCATATCGGTGAATATACTTAGTGACACAAACTCGTTCAAGGCTCCCTTATTATTAATATGATCTATAATGTTTGGTATGGCTTCGTAGAACAACGTAATGAAGTTAGAGCATCACCTAATTAATTCCATACGATTACAAAAAAAAACACAAAAACGACCTGTTTAGGCTAAATCGTTATCATCAGGTAAAGTACAAGTAAATGCAAGCAGTAATTAGTAAATTTCAATGCAAATATTCAACCAACCTTTTGAAATATAATGGCGAAAATAATAGTTCATCAACGCTGTATCTATAACAACGATCATTTATTACTGGAGAATTTAACATGATAATTGCAGCTATTCCTAATGAATAGTCATTCACTACTACGTTTATTTTTAAATGAACGTAAATATTCATTTTAAGATTATTTTTAGCCCTAATGAGAAGATTTTAACATAACTATAGCCGGGAGAAAGGTGAAATAGGCACAGAACGCCTCGACTGACCACGAACAAAAGCGACAGTTAAATTTACCCAGCCTTGAAAATCCATCCGCTATTCCAAGAACGAAACTCCATCCGTTCCACGTAATAACCGCCTACGCTGGCGAGTACACTCACCCAATACATTAACCCCTCTTATATTACCCCTATCGCCGACTGTAATGAAAACCGTACCGACCCCACCCACGTCAAACACTACTAGAGGTAATGAACCACCTCGCTGCATCGCAACGTCCATTCCATTATTTATGCGATCCGTAATTCCCTTCGCTGCTCTGATTTATGCACGGGGAAAAAACCGCGGGAAAACAACGCCTACCCCAGACAACAATAGTCCTCTTTTTGAGGGCAAAGGTAACGCCATCGAGAGATAGCGAGCGATCCCTTAAGCTGCGGAGGATTTATGCAGAATTGGCGGGAGATGCCCCCACCATCGTGGGCACGCACCCCTACTCGACCGGCGCCAACCCTGATTCGACCCGTCTGACCCCTTCCCTCCGTCACGGCAGACTGTGTGACAGACAAGGGAACGGTGTCAAGGCCCTGAGGGGTGGGCCGCGCCAGCTTGTCTCCGCCCGATTATCGCGGGTTTACGTATTCGCCGTTGGCGTGGATTATGGAGAGTGCTCGGTCGTAAGACGCAGACTGATGCATGGGCTAGAGGAGCTCTCAGTGAATCTGGAAAGAGAAGTCGCAGATTTCTACTCCGACTTGGAGTAATGCGAGAAGAAAACCTGGACAACGACAATGTTGAAGATTTCGAAAAAACTTAATCCCAGAGCGATGCACATTTGAATAGGACCTCGCGGTTGTCTCCTCCATTTACTTAAGGCTATTTATTATTAATGTGACTATGTAGTTATCTCCGAACGTAATTTGTAGACACTCTACCCAGTAATTGTACGTAAATTATTTTCACTTTTATGTATTTTTGTCTTGGAACATATATGATATAGTAGATCACAATTTTTACGTCAATATAACCTTTTCCGCGTAATAATTTATGATTAATCCACAAAAAATTAAAGATCTCTTTGGATGTATAACTTAATTTTCTATTGATATACTTCCTAAGGAAGGTTTCAGACGGTTTTCCCTCTTTCTGTGTTCAAGCAAATGGCCAAAAAATATCGATAACAAAATATAAAATCTAACGGTGCGGTTGAGATGTTGTGGAAACTGACCTTCGTACTGCATGAAGAGAGATATATACTACTGATACTGAAATATTCTAACACTGATGTACTTCTGATAATGAGATACTATTATATACTTCCTGATAATACTGATACTAAAACCGGTGTTTCCGAATAAACCAGCGGGGAGCATAATACTCTTTATTCAGCATATATTTAACCTTTGCAATGATATAAGACTTAATTTAGTTTGTAAACTTAAACGCGAGAAGTTGATGCATTTAGATACGATTCCGAACAAACACCAAATTGAGATTACACTGCACGCTGTGGGCAATTAATGCAAAAACGACGTGCATTTACAATAGTGGAAAGCTGATCACGATGCAGCCGAAAAGGGCATCTAATAAACAACGAAGACCGAGGCATTTCATCTTATTCACGAATGGAAATGGCAATCAAGCCGCGGGGATTCAACGGAATTAGGAGCGCAATTAAAATTTCCTCACGCAAAGACAAAAACCAAACACTGGAGAGAATATCACTTAACCTCTCCTATGCTAATTCGAGAATGAAAACCCTTCGTAAATTCATTTCCTTTCCATCGAGAGCCTCATGAATAAGAGGACGATCGAAATGAAAATGTACACGTATAAATGCTTCTCCGGAATAAATGAATTCCGTAATCGTCTCCAGCCACCGAGTCCCGCTCAAATATAAACGAGTTTGAGATGATTGGTGAGCGGAGTTAATAAACTCCCACATTGAAATAGTGCGAGGAAAACCTAGAAAAGCAGTTATCGCAACGGTGCAGGTCCCGAGTAATAATACGCTCGACCTACAAAAGGGGACAGATTATTCCTGGGAAATCTTCCTTTCCGAGGACGAACGTTTCCCGCTCCGATATTGCTACGTACAATCAGAATTGTGCCGTTAAGTCTGGGCGTCGCTAGATTGCCAGAGTGCAACGGCCGCCTGGAAAGAAACATGAACGAAGCGTGCTTTGATTACGCTCAGAGAGCCATTTGCAAAACAAATGAAGGGGGAGCGCATGAAAAAGGTATATGAGCGCTGTTAGCCCTCCGCATTTTCCTGATTCATCCCTTACTTAATATTCCGTTTCCTCTTTCCCAACCGGAAAAATCGGTACCCTGCAATCACACATGTCGCTATAGCTTCGTTTGCTTAACTGAACTGAACTTTCTCAACTTAGGCACATGTTTATCCGTTCAAGTGTGATAGTGATCCAGCGTAAATACGTTCAACTAAAATTTACAAAATCACAAAAAATATATCGATCTAGAAAATAAGCTGAGTACCAAACCAAATTAAATAAATCTTCAACTATTTCATACCAAATAATCAATTATTTCAATAATAATTCAATACATCCAATTCTCTTAGGGGGTGCATACACCCTGAAATTAACTACTTAATGCCGCTATCTTTAATTGTTTATAACTAATTCCTCCTTTTATAATAAAGAAAAAACATCATTTAGCATACACAAATTTCTATTTAAGTTTCCAAGAGAAATACAGAAAGTTTCCGTGAATTTTCTATCATGAAATTACAAAGACGATCCTAACAATACGAATGAATAATAAGTATCGCAATTATCGATATCAAAACTTCCATTCAGTTCATGCTTTGCAAGGGAATGAAAGAGTCCAATAACCAAACCGATTCCCCAATTTTAATTACTTCCTTTAAGTTCACTTATCCCCAACGCATATCCCAACTCAAAACATCCTCAAATACAATTAGCGAAAAAAATAAATTACCGTAAAAATTACATAAGGCATCGACAAACAAACACGTCCTTTTGCATTGCAAAGATATCGCGATAATTGAGAAAAAATAAGCCGAAATTACCCCGCCATTTACGACAACATATCCCTTTGAGCGAACTTTCTTTGAAGCTGGCAATTTTTCCCTACTCCTCGAAGCGTGATAAGCGACATCTGAAAATTTCTTTCGACAACTTTAGGGGCCCAACCTTCCTTTTCCCCAACACACGCTTTCTTGTTTCCATCCACTGCCCGTGAAATTATCCGTTCCTTTGGCGACGGATGGAAATCGAGTGCTCCTCGAACAAAAGAGTGTGGGAGACAAAAGACGAAAGTGGCGCGGGCTACACAATATGAGATTGGAACGAAAGAAACAGAGAAAGGAAGAAAAGGCGAAACGCGGAGAATAAGAAACACCCCGAGAACAATGGAGACTCTTGGGTAAAAAGGGAACGGAAAAAATCTTTTTCTCCCTTTCGGAAAAGGCGAGGGGAGAGCGAGATAGTTCTTAACCGCTTCCGAATTTCCGTAAATAAATTACCTTGTGAGGAGTCTGTCCATTTGGACGACCGAAAGGACTTTAATAGAGAAAGAAGCGAGGAAAGAAGCGGCAATTGGGAAAAGAGGAGAAACCTTCTTTTTTTCTTAAGTGCTACCCCCTAGTGGTGCTCGCATAAATTACTAATTTAATGAATAAGGGCTCCGCTACGAGGAAGGGAGACGTAATAAAATGTAGACGGTGAATTAAGGAAATTTATAACAAAAAACGCTTTGTAAGAAAGGCGAAAATAAAGTATTATAATATAGAACTGAAGGAAATATGGTAAATGAAATCATACGCCTGGCGGGGAAATATTATTTTGATATAATGAATGAAGAAACTTGGTAATTTCCTCATTTGCAGAAATTATTATTTAGAGAAGTTAGAGAAGCTAAAATTACTTTCTTATAACCCTTCTCAACACTTAAAGTATAAACGGGGCTCCACAACATAACTGGGACCACCTCCTGCTAAGAGTGAGACTAAATACTATAGAAACTAAAAAAAGAGACTTCTACAACCCACAGCAATCGGATTGGAGCCAAGAGAGAAAAATTTAGAAGAACTATAAAACAAGAAGGTTAATATTTGCACCATTTAAGTAGAATTGATGACGATAATCTAACAAGAAAAACCTTGAATATCCTAGTAATATGATATCAACAAATATCGAGAACCCATTAAACAGGAGGCCAAGAATGATACTGGTTAGAGAAGAGAAAATAGTAAAAGAAGCAACCGAAAGAAAGATCTTTATAGATAGAGTGATTCAAAGGAGAAAAAGATGAAACACGGGATCGAAATTGGCCGAAAAAGAGAAAAGGGAAAGTTAGAGAAAAGATGAAAGAATACCAGAGAAAAAGCAAAGAAGGAACGATGCGGAATTGAAATCGGCACGTGGTCCTCTAACGAAGTGAGGGAGGCGTCATAAAAAGAGAAAGGAGATAATTAGCCGACGAAAGAGAAAAGGGAGGAAAGTGATAGGAGGGGCGCTGTGGAAAAGTAATAGGGAATGCGTGCCGCTACGCGAAATAATGGGAGAAGTTTCCGCTGCGGCAGCAGAAGAATAACGCAGCGCCATCGAGCGGGAGGTTGAGAAAGGCGAGACGCCGCTTCGTTCCGTCGCGACGCCTTTAATTACCACCTTACGCATTAGGGCCGTTTTAATGGATGCCGTGTTTTATCATAGCCCGTGAAATCTAAGAGCGCACTTCGAAGCACGGACGGGGAAATATCGCGGCGGCACTTTACTCCGCGGAGGGAAATTATTACGTAAAAAAAGGGGCGCGGTAAAAATCCAAGCGTGTTATTCCACTTCATATTTAATGCGAGTTCAAAGGACGGGACGATCAGACGTCGGGGGTATACGAAGTTCACCAGTATTCTTCCGTTAGAATAAAAATTTACGATATGAATTGTAATCTGACATTCGGTGTTAAGTAATAACAGCATAATTCCAACTATATCATCCTATTGCGATCTTTATACGATGTCTTGTCGAAATATCTTCCAGTAAAAGGAGATACTCCAATTTGTAACTCACAATCAGGAGTAGTAAAACTAACAACTAGTTTTCGACGTTTTACAATCATTGCAAGAGAAAAATGAAGTAAACCTGAACGCAGATTCCTATTATGTCTCCTTGTGCATTCAATTAAGAGTTTACGAGTAAAATAACCAAAACTTGGATGTTAATGACTAAGTTTGATCTCAAATAAAAGTCTTACAGAGTAATAATCAATTCGATTGAAAATCAAAGAGTACGTCCAGTAAACAGATTGCAAATTAATTACCGATATTTCATGAATAATTTAACGCGTCAAGCGCCGTGGGGACTCATATCAAGAGTATTATTTACACCGATTATGATTAGTAGCTACTACGTTGCGAAACTATGTCAAGGTTATGGAGAAATAATAATCCGATCTTGGTTCCTCGTATTACTTAAGCGCAAGATCAACTGTATCCGACATACTCAACGCATTCCGTATCTTTCGACCAAAACTCATTGGAATGGGAATGTAAAGATCAGACAAAAGAATTAAAAATGTCTTTAGACATCATCTATAATAAAAAAAGCGTAAAATAGTGAATATCGATATACTCGGACACACGTGAGCATTTAATACGCTTATTCATTCACACATTCACGGGAAACGTAGAACTTCCCGCGTTCTGCAAAATGGCGGGAATACGCCCTCGGCCACCCGCAAATCGACCGAATCAAAAACAAACCACTGAGGCAAACGCGTACCCAAAGTATCCGGAGGGATTACGCCAAAAAAGCGGAAAACTAAAAAAAGCTAGAAACAAAACCTAGCGCAGCGGCGAGCATTCCAAACCCAATCGGAGCAAAAATCGACTCGAAAACGGAGAGCGAAAAATACGTAACTCGTTGCCAATAAAACTTAATAAGGGAGCGAGACGCCTCGATAAGTAAAAATGGCAAGGTATGCAGCCAGCGGTGGAAAAACTTGGGAGGGAAAAAAGAGAGGAAAATAAAAAAGTGGGAGGGATAGGGGGAAGAAAAAGTGATAACGCCCGGGAATATTTTTAGGAGCGAGATAGGGAAATGAGGGGGCGGACGAGTAGTATGCGGTAATACCTCCCCCACCCGCCGCCGATCGCTCGCTGTCTGGGCGGGCAAGGCCGTTGCCCTAGACAACGCGGGAAGTGGGTGGGCCTTGGAGGATTTGTGGGCAGACGGGGAGGGACCCGCCGGGGGGCTGCTCCAGGGGCGTCGATCCCTGACTCGCAGCGCCGTCCCCACACCGGCGGCGAAAAACGGCGGATTTCGGAGCGAAATTGAGCGCCGGCGCCCGCGTAGTGAGAGCGCCATAGTAAAAGGGATTCGGAGTACGCACACTCGATTTACGGTGTCGCGTTTTGGCGGTACACATACCTGCTAGGATATATAGGGAAAATAGCGCCTGAGGGGCGGATATTTACGGGCGTCCGGTTCCTGCACGTCTGTTTGCGAGCCCTTTTTTAATCTTGTTCCCAGGGCTCACCAATAGGAGACTGCTCAAATTCGTTAGCAAGCGCTGTCTCTCTAAAAAAGCACAGGTTATATCATAATGTATGATTATCGGAAAGAGAATAGCTCTTCTAAACGTATCCACATACGGTAAATTCGTTCCTGAGCAATGAATAAATTTTATCGGACTAAAAATTTTGTTGTACATTTACGCAGTCGTAATCGCACTTTAAAAGAATAATTTTGTTAGATAATTTTAAATTCCCGGCGAAATACTAGTAGTGCATAGTAAAATACATCGACAAGCACGTTTTTCAGACTACGGCTGGTAAATGTTAGAATAATTGAAATAGTCAACGGGTCAATTGATTGCGTAACTAAATGAAACCGTTTACTCAAATAGTTTAATATAAAATTTTCTTTCCATTCACTCATTTAATACAAATTCACCACTATCATCTAATCTATAACAACATCGGCAAAAATAATTTAACTTCGAATCGCACAAAATATGACTAATGCTAATTAAATAATGGCAGATAAAATGTTCCTGAGTAAATATAAGATCCAACCATACGATTTGTATATAGAAAATTGAACTAGTTCTTGATAGTTAACAACAATAATTACATCAAATAAAATTTTCCAATAATTTAGTACGCTAAAATATTCCTATATAATCTATAATTATTATCAATGTTATTAAATTTAATTTTAACATAATTATTATTATAAGTTACAATTTAATCAAGTCAATCCAACAAATGAGTACGTCTGAAATTTCCCTAAATACACAACAGAATATAAAACCTCAGGGTTATGAAAATTCGGCGAATAGAATTCATATAACAAGCGCAAGGTACATATGAATCTTATATCTTGCGCAAATTCAAAGCTCACCGACGTATTTTTTAAAACTACTCGAGGAAGCTAGTATTTACACAAAGCAACTCCAACCTACTTTCATCCTCCTAATGGATTACACTTCAAAAACGATTTCTTCCTCGCAGTTAAGGAGGCGAGATAAAAAAGTGGAAAGCCGCATTAAGCCCCCAATTCCATCTCCAAATCCATTAGAGAACACTTGTATTTACCCATAACTCAGACGCGAATACTTCATTCCATAAATCTCAATCGCCGTAAAAAAAGAACGCCGCCCACATATCATTCCATCCTTTTCCCCTTTTCCGCGAGTAATCTTCCGCCGTCAAAAATAAAAACATCGCAAGACGACGACATCGGGGAAACAAATAATTGAGACATAAATCCCTCCAAACACCTCGGAAATTATTAGGTTTCGGTTAATAAGAAAACCCCCCTTAAGCTCTACCCGAAACGAGACTTAAAAAACGTAATTGATGGGGCATAAATTTGGGAGCGAGAGAAAAAATTCCCGGCTTAATTAAAACACGGAACATTACCCTTCGGAAGGTGGAGAAAGCGGGGGAGAGCTCGTTACGGAGGAAAGAATCCGTTGCGGGTCGCTGTAGAGCACTTGTCTACTCGGTGGAGGACTTGGAAGGGCGCAAGGCCCTTGGAAGTGTACGTACACACTTCGCGGACCCTCTTTGTGACGTCTCGATGGGTGTTTTGGAGGGAAAGGGCCCACTCACGATGCTCAATTGTTCCTCTCTCAAGATGCCGCCAAACTTCCGGAGGGCGGAGGAAAGACCCCCGAAAACCACGAATGCTCTACCCTCAGAAATCAAAGTCGGTGACGAATCATTTTCTTACCTGCAAAAAAGAAGAAAAACATCGAGTTAGAAAGAGATTAATGGTTTGCGTTCTGCATTCGTGACAAAAATTCGCTGACGAGTCAATGCCAGAGTAATATTACGTTGGTTTAGAAAGAATAGCAACTCAAGAGAAAAATAAATTATACTCCGGAATATAAACACAAAAAATAGCATTTAAGCGGAAAGGGATTTACATTTAGGACCGTGTTGAGGTTATCGAACTACAAAAAGCATGAATGAATCAATGCAAGTTGAGCAAAATAATTGTATTAATATATTACAAAGACGAAAAAGTCTATGTAACATAAAAATATCTTCCCACTGGCTACAGTAATAGATATATTTAATAAATACTTCTTTAAATTCAAAGTATAAGAACTATGAAGAATTAAAATCGATAAATGCTTCAAAGGGTGAAACATTTACAAAATCTTACACTCGGTTCGAATTCGACAAGACAAAGTTGAAATATTCCGCGAAAGCGTAAGCAATTGAAATTCAGGACTAATTATCGAGTCTATTTTACCAATAAAACGATGTCGATGGGATAGAACAAATGGAAAAGGAAACCAAAATTTTCTTCGTGAACACGTCAAGTCATATTAATCATGTAAATCCAACAGTGCTCATGAATTAAAGACAGCAAAATTTCAAGGATGTTTTATGGTAATAACCAGAACTTATCTCAAATTTTGATAGCCATACCAATAAAGAATTACACGCCTGCTACTGTTTCTGGTTAAAGGAAATACGCAAAATTAAGCAAGATAACATCTACACAACTTTCCAGAAAATTTTCCTAACAAGATACCTCCTTCACGGTGTTAATATAGGATGAAATATTAAGGGGATAAGGTTTCAGCGTGATACAGACGGAAATCTGATAAGAAACCATAAAAATTCAAGGCCGCGGAGGTTAACTAACCGCAAAAGTATAATGAGGAAGAACGGAAACGCTGCCGAAATTCAGAAAAATTAGCCGCGACTCCCTCGCGGTTTTCGACAAAAGTGAAATGGACGGAAAATTCTTGATTAGCCATCGGAAAAACGAGACGAGAACGTTTTCCCCAGACGGGAGAGTTTCAGCAAATTACTACGGCGAAAAGACACGTCAATGAAAAGGGAAAAAGGCGGGCGGAAAATTATCGTCACTCTCCAAAACACCAACAGCATCTGAGATCCCCTTGAGAAGGGCGTCGAAAAAGGAGTGGGAAAGAGGTGAATGAAGATGGGATTCTCAGGTGAATGAAACTGAACGTAAAAAACGGGACAATGCGAAAGAGGGGAGATGAATAGCTCGGCTGACGAAAAAGCGGAGGCAGAGCGATTTTATTTCGCTTAAAATTTCAAAAAACGTGGAATTCGCTGAATGGCACGATGACTTTGAAGAAAACGACGGTACCAAAATACGATGGTAAGATACGGAGGAAAATTTCACAACGATATATACTAAGAAATAAAAGACGTGATGAGAAAAATTTTAAGAAATTGTAAGAAAAATAAAACTTCTTGGAGAAGCGAAAATAACGGTCAGGATTAACTGTCCAGTATGAGCTATTTGAAGGATTTTAAAAATTCCCAATGGATACTGGAAGTGTAAATTATGTAGAGACTGGTAATCGAACCATGGGTTACACAATTTCAAGACGAAAGCTCTCAATAATTGAGCTAAATTTTTGAACATTCTCATCTCGATTCATGGGAGATTTTAAGAAGATTATATCTGTGGTCAACTACCCTGTCGAGACAAACTATTTTGCATCTATTAATATTCAATTTTTTCTTTAATTAATTACTAATCTAAAACAATTACTATTAATGGCCGAATTCTGGAGAACCACGGTTCCCTCCATGGATTTAAAATTTAATCTACATTATCTTATCCTCAGCAATTTTTTCGAGCCATAAGTACAACTTTCAGGTAACTTCTCAAACAACTAAAGAAATAAACAAGAGATTTTCACTAAAACGTAATTATAATTAAAACACTTAAATAATTATTTTAGCTAAAAACCGCCTGGAATGGAAGAGATATAGAATCTGACCAAAGAAAGAAAATTAGTGAATCCAGAAAAAAGATGATTTTAGGATAACCATTCCAGAATATACTCATTACATGAGGAATCGTACAGTTACTTTTTACATATATTTCGTACTTTTTAATTTATGTAAGCTGCAGAACAAACAACTGTATAGACTACTTAACAATATGATCAGCGCCTTCACGAATACCGTTCCACCTCAAATGAAATAAACCAGCATGGATAATTAATTAACGGAGTAATTTTTAAAACTGAAACGAATTCCCTCAGTAAAACAACCCTTAATTGTAAGACAGCAATAATAAGAGAGCATTCGGAAACAAAAGTCTTCGGTAAATTTCAGTTTCCCTCGAGAGGCACAACCCTTAAGATTAGCACGAAAAATCCCAGAGGGAAAGGACCAGAAAGCGGAGACGAAGAACATCCGAATAAAAAAATATAAGGGAGCGATCTGAAGAGAAAGGCGAGGGATCGATAGGAAGAAAAGGGGTAAGAAAAGTTGTTTCGGAGTGGAAAAGTGTTAGAGGAAGTGAAGGGCGAGCATAGATAAGGGAACTCTCCTGAGAAGGTGTGGATCGAGAAGTTCTCAAAAGAGGGTTTTTTAAGGAATGGGAAGATTAAAAGGGAGGAATCGCGTGTTGGAAGGAAGGAGAATTGTCCCTTGGAAGAGTTGAAAGGGAGGAAAAGAAATAAGGGGGGAGATTAAGAGATTAAGGGGACGTATCCACGCAGAGGGAGGAATCTCGGCATTCAAGGGTTGCCAAAAGAGATTTTTTAAGGCGTTCTTACGCAACTCAAAAGAAGACAGGAAGGCCCTCACTTCGCAGAGAGTAATCAAACCTTGTAATTGGGGCGCATTGAAATGATTCCATTTTCCAGTGTTTTGGGGGAAGATTGCCGTAAAAATAATTAACGTCTCCCACCTTGGAGAACTTGAGGGACGAATGTAATCTGTGAAATCTACCGAAATTAAGAAGAGGGTTTCTTGAAAAAAATATTGAATGCCAGAAAAGAAAATGATGTTCTTTCGCGTTCAAATTCAGCGAAATTACTATAAATACAGTGAGTATTAAGATTGAGTATTTTGTGCATCATATTAATATTTATATATCCTCAAAATCTAATTAGCACCCACTATTCCTAGGTTGTACGCTAAATTAAATATAATCCACTGCAGGCTTTAAAGATGGCTATCATTAGCCAAGAATAGACGCCGGCGATAACTAATGAGGATAGTAGGAGTTACTGAGTTGTTTATAAAACCTTTGTTTCATTTGACAAATTTTTGATAAAATATAATTCACCGATCACAATCAACTGTTTTATTACTACAGCTGAATTTCTGACTGATAATTTCATTCCATGCTAATAAGAACATACAAACTTATTGTAAATTTCAATCAAGATTAGCCCGTTCAAAAACCCACCAACTAATTCACTAAATTTGAAAACGGTTGTGAATTACTACTCTTCAATAACGATACCAAGATGGCAAAAATGAAATACAAACATCACAGAAAATTAGTAAGGATATCCGAGGACGATTCCTAACAATTATTAAGGAAAAAAAGGTGAAGAATTCAGTCTAACGTCTTGTACATTTGCGCGGGTGCCAAAAATTCCGTCATATAAGACCCTTGGCAATCCTGCGATGGTTGATTGGAAGACGGACCCCCATTACAAGGGTCGGAGAACAATGGTAGTGCGTAAATGTGGTACGAGGGTGAGTGCCAACTGCCCCCCACCCTTTTTTCTTCGCCCCTTCGGACCGACAAAAGAAAAATCCTCCCCCGCAATCCCTTCCATAACGCTGAGCGAAGCTCCAATTCCTCCCCGATAATGGCGAGATAAGGATTCTGCCATGAAATACGGCACACAGTAATCGCCAAGTAATATCCGTTTCCAATCCCAATTGCGGGAATAAAAACAGAAAGGGGCACCTGAACCACAAAAACGTCGAAGAGCAGAAACGCTTGGCTGTCGACATCACGCATTAGATAATTTTTCCATTCATTCGATACCTTTATTTATCTCATGAATTGAATTATAGTTTACTCTTATGTATATTATGTTGAAAATGAAATTTGCATGGCAAGAAAAAGTGTGCGCCCATAGTTCGCTCATCTCCATCCATGAAAAAAATTATTTTTGCGCAACTATTGCAAAAGAGATATTCATATGGCTTATGTATAAGCGATCAATAATTTGAGAAAAATATTTCCATCATATAATGAATAGAGGCTATGTTGAATCGAAGTTCAAAATCGAGAGAAATGTAAGAAAACTATGAATTTTTTCAATTGGTTATTTATACGTTTGAAGAAGAAAAGAGGGTGGAGATATGTAGATAATAAACTCCTAAAGTCATCAAAAAAACTTGCCATCCTTAAGTCAAATGACAATTATAACGAAAACCAGATAAACAGTAATACCTTAAAATTATTATTCATAAGTAAGTTCCCGTTACGATATAATCCAAATGTAGTAAAGCATCTACAAATATAGGAATGTAGTAGTCGATTCGAATTTATGTTTGCAAAAGATTCATCATTTGTCAACTATAATCTGCTAGCGGAGAAAAGGGCTTATGGCTTAGCAGGAACATATTCTATCTATTGTCTCAAATAATAACAGGATAAACCTAAGCCATATCATCACCATCGCAATCCCAGCAATATTATATCTCAAAACTTTTCCAGCGGTTTTCAAAATTCCTACCGCTTCCTCCCAATCATTTCCCGAAAACATTTCGGGCGGTTCCGAACCCATTAAAGGGGGGGAAAACCATTTGGACACGGCCATTTGTCGCGACCATTTCTCCCAGCCCATAAAAAAGCAACAATCGAAAAATAAAAGACTCTCGAATGCGAAAAGAAGGCTAACGAAGCGTGAAAACTCTCCCTCATTCGACAAAAGATTACATCAGCCCCGAAGGACGATCGAAAGAAGGACTTTTCGGAGAAGAGGAAAAAAAAAGGATTACTATCATTACGTCAACTCCATCGTTACAAGAAATTGCAATTCCGCCTCCCTTCCTGGAAGGCCTTCCTCCCACGAGTGCAAATAACGATGACTCTCAAGAAATTCCCTCCAGACACGTCTCTTCCATCTCTCCTCCCCACTCATCAATCTCCTAAGTCATCCTTATACACGACCCCTCCACCATACACACATGCATATTACGACGAAACCCACTCCGAAAAAATAAAAATGAATGACAAATTACGATCATTTCTCCCGGCTTAAAAACCTTTAAATCCTCGTGATTTATCCCACCCGTAATCGGGACTGTCGCATTTCGTCCGCGGAGCACGTTTCAATTGCAAGTGCCGCGTCTATATTTTTGGGACTTAGAGAAGGAGAGATGCCGGACATTTTTCACCAACTGATTCCCTCTCAAGTTTTTAAAAGCTATTCCAAACAGAGGCGTGGGGACCGTCGGAGGAAGTGCCCGAGGGTGAATATTGATACCGACGGTTGAGAAAACGAAATGAAAAAAATGGGCATGTCTCGGAGGAGATTTTATGTCGATGCAAATTAGGGGGATATCTGCCTCATTTGAATGCATGGGCACACGAACTAATATATTACTTTATGCGTAAATATGAGAGAAAATTAAACAATCAAATTCTTAGGAATTTCTTCCCAATAGGGGAGCGAAAGAAAGATTCTTATGCCAGAAAATACTTCCAATGCGGTTCTTATCGAATGTTCTGTTATCGTCTAAAATTGAATATCTCCCATTTAACAGATTTAAACAAAAATATTCCAGCTGACAGCAATGTAGACGATATAATTGAACACGCACCTTTGCAGATACAGACAGAAAATTTTACTATTTAATAAATATAATAATATCGATAAAATCCAATAAAAAGTATCCCTTGTATTAAGAAAATTTGAATTCGAATCGTCCATTCAGCACTAAGAAACAAAAATGCCTTGATTAAATTAAGGGTAGACAACAAATAATTCTTACATTAAAAGATACTTCATCATTATTTCTAACACAAAGACAGGTTTTCCGAATTCTGTCCGATTTAGTCACTTTTGATACTAACAAAAACGACCGGCATCAAAATTCATCTTCTAGCTATTTCACACCCGATTAGTGAGGACTCGAACCAAGGATAGGAAGGTAAAGCCAACCATCCCTCACCTGAGTTAGATAAAAAGGCTTTTTATACAGTTCTATGACTTTTACGCGCGGATAAAAATCCATCAATGAAACTTATGAAGAAAAAGCGAAATCAAAATTGCAATATAATACGCAAAAAAAGAAAAACTTGTCTCAAGGCGCTCGCCTGAATGAATCTTGGCAGAAAGTGCATTTAATAACTTCAATCCTTGACTTGGATGATAAATGGAGAACGAAAAAGTGCACTTCCTCGTCTTCGAAACTTCTCAAGAATATTTACGCCACGAGATATATGGTAAATTCGACACGAAGCTGATTGAATTTTCTCTCCCGCAGAGAACCTTTCGCGCGGTATAAAAAGCAACCATCTATTTTTTATGCGAAATCTCGCGGCCTTGCAGCGAGACTTCGGCAGCAATCTGAATTCTAGCTCTTTCGCCAGAATACATTTCCAACGGGAGCCAGACGCATCATTTATCTCTTCATTCCCACGCTTCCAAACGATAATGGCGAACGTCGGGAGAAAGGGAAAGAAACGAGAAAAAAACGAGACCTTACGGCCCTAAGACTGTTTCCTCGATTTTAATTACGTTTCCTTTGCCAACCCCTTCTTCCTCACATACTTCCCGTCCTTCATTTCCTCGCTAAATAAACTCTTCATTTTCCGTATGGCTTTACTCCCTTCGAGGAACAAATTTACACACGAATTTACATTTCCAGAGAATATCGTCGAGAGGTTTGAAACACTTCTTTCATCGCTCTGGCAAACAGAGATTGCATTGCCCTCTACAAACAAGGAAATTTAAAAAACAAAACTCGGGTGTGCGTATGGATGTGAAAACTAGACAAAAGCTCACAAAAGTGATGGCATTGCTGTTCACGCGTAAACGAAAAAAAGCCTTTAATACAAAGTGTACAAAGAACTAAAAGGAACAATGAGAACATTAACTATTTAAAATATCACATAGGTACCTATTTTCTAGCAAAATATAGCTTTTACATCTTTCTTTGGATAGTGTAACATATTTATGGACGATGTTACAGTAATATTCTATACCTTTTCATATAATAAAGGAGCTATGAAAACTATCAATAACCATCAAGGAACAGACCTGTTTTTGTTAGTTATCTTAGTTATTTCATTGCAACATACCATCAGTATGGTAAACAGTGAATTTTAGTAATCAAGTACCTTATTACATGTAATGATATTTCCTCTACTACTTTTCTCTTACATTAATTGTGCTTCTTTTACTTTTTTCGGTAACTTAGTCTAACTTTAAACATGTAATTATTTATAAGCTTCTCGCTACACTTACACTACACTCGCTACTTATCTGATGAGCCTATTTATAATAATAAGACTTTCCTAATCAATTGAAAGACTTTGCCATAAAAATTTTATTGCATTAAGCACGTACGCTACTTTTTATCATGATTAATATTGATTCTCCTTCCAAGATATTTTGATTAAACGTAATTTTCCGCTACCAGATTACATTTGAATACCCGCAAAAAAAACTTCACTACGTTAAGATACAAATCTATTATTGTTCACTATGTCTCACATTTTAAATAATTTCCACGCCCCTCTCGTACAGCATGGAATCGATACATCGTCGTGCACAACCCGTGTTTTCCTCTCGATTCGTAATATTCTTCCCCAGTGAAGGAGAAGTACTGCGAGAAGGGAATGGATTCGAAGGCGAAATGCACGGAGGGTAAGCGAAAGGTTCAAGAGAGACGAGTACCCTTGAGAAATTGCAAATGGTCAGGGAAGCGCAAGATGAGATCGAAGGGAAGACGGAAAGAAATGGCGAGAAGAGGGGAGAAATGCGAAGGAGTCTAAAGGGGAGGAGATTGTTAAAAAGAGGAAAAATAATGGAGACGTGAGGGCGGGGAGATCATTGGGAGGGGATAAATAGATTTTTCGAGTGATCGTCTGGAGCGAAATTCGTTTGACGAGAAATGAATTTACTTGGAAGGAGAAGCACTTCCAGAGCATAAACTCGGTTACTTGAGGCTCCGTCGAGTGCTCGCGTGCGAAATTCGTAACTGCTTTCTCTCCCAAAAGGAGCAAAAAATCTTTCAACCACTGATGGAGCAAAATGTGAGGAACTCACCCCGTTACCTTGAAAGTAACGGAAGGCCAAGGGCGAAAACATATCTCGTATGAACTTTAACTTATAAGGGAAATATCTGAATGTAATAAAACAGCATTTTACCGAAAATAGTTCTTTCATGGGAGCTGGAATAGTAGTTTCTTTTAGCCTTCCAAGAATCATTCTGCATCAATATGATAATCACAATTATTTACTCTTTATTGGACGAATATTAATGTAGTCTGATCACTCTTGAAATTTTCCTAGAGAAATTCAACCAGGGTTCAACCTCAATGTTCCTAGGCTAGCACGCTTTCCTCTACGTAATCTAACAACGTATACAAGTGATTAAATAC
This sequence comes from Sympetrum striolatum, assembly GCA_947579665.1. Taxonomy (NCBI): domain Eukaryota; kingdom Metazoa; phylum Arthropoda; class Insecta; order Odonata; family Libellulidae; genus Sympetrum; species Sympetrum striolatum. The sequence continues at coordinate 75,568,700 of OX388347.1, read as the reverse complement.
ATTACAGCCATCAGAGTAAAAATTTCCTTTTCCTATTCGAATCCGAAGTTGGGCATAACACAAAGAACCCATCAACTTAATAACATACTTTCTGCTTTGCATTTACAGCTTATTTTTTCTCTCGTTTAAATAACCTCCCTTCTTATGAGGTTTTTGGCGGAAAGTGTTTTTCCTTCAATAAGAATTCTTTCCTGAATAAAATAAACCTTGCTATTTCCTTATTGGTTTCAAAACAGACTGAAAACTTCAATAACGTGAAATAGATGCTTATTCGACCTTAACACCGCCTACTAAAGGGTAAAATTAACCAATATATAGAAGCATAGGAAGCAGAAAAATGAGTCTCTCCCAAACATTACCCATAAATACATAAGCACCGATGTGTATGAGGCCGGAGAAGACTGAATGGAACCCAACCCACGTACCGCACTTCGTCCGTCTCAACCTGATTTTACGTCGGCAAGTGTAGCACGCTGGAGAGCATAGGTCGATCGCATCCTAGGGTAAAGTGACGTCACACTGCAACACATCAATTGACGCTAAGGTTGAACACCCTCTGAGCCTCCCACGCGAGGCCTTTCTGCTGCAGTGGAACCTCCCCTCCGTGGGAATTAAAAAAAGGGTTACAGACTGCAGTTGGCGGGAAAATGTACGAGGAGAGTGAATGAGGGGTAGAGAGGGGATGCAGCAAGGGTCAAACATTTTGCGCCAAAACGTGGAATGGGGAGGAAATGCAAGAATAGAAAGTGGTGCGGAAATCAACGATAATAACGAGTTGAAATGAGAGAAACTACTATAATTCCTTTCTCTAATGAAACATACAGTAATATTTCAATGTTGAGCACTATTAATTAATCGGATATAGGTCGAGTGACCGATCAATACGACGATTCAGAATAGAAGGAGAATCCCAAACAGAACAGAATCTGAACACAAAGAAGAATTTTCTAACTAGGAGATTGAAAAAAAATACAAAAAACACCACAGATAGGAACACGATGTAAAAATAATCGATAAATTTCCAAAAAAAGGTGGCGAAAGTTAAAAATTATATAAATTAATCCACAGTAATTGAGATGCAATCAAGTAAACCGCCTCAACCATACGATAGCATTTTATCCTTCAAAATAAATGTTTGCATACTTTCAAGGATACTAAACTATTCCCTGTACTTCCTATGTTCTCATTCCTATTATTTTTAATTCTTACTTGGCATTTTACTTAAATTGATGCTTAAAAAACTTGGTTTATTGTGCTGAAAATTCTGCGAAGGTGAATACGTGCTTCAATACATGGAAGGAAGAACTATCATGAGCACTGCTATAACGAAAAATAAGTAAATTTAGTCATCAACGGGAACTAATCCATTTATAGTAGTTCATAAAATACCTAGGAAACAGGAAATATATGAAAAGCACAATCAGTGGTATATGTTGCCCTAAGATATTATACAACACGCCAAAAGGTTACTATTCATTATACTTGTGTGCCGATTGTAAAGCACTTCATTACGGAAACATGAAAACTAATGAGTAGCAATAGTAAATGCGAGAATTTATAATGACGAGAGAGTATAACAATGGAGCAGGAGATGAAGGAAATGCGAGGGAAGATTAACAAAGGGAGGGAAGGGCTAGAGACAGTGGGAGGAGGGAAGAGGGCAACGACACTGTAGTAAGGGCGGCAGAGGGGAGTACTCGAGGAGAGTAGTAGTAGTACGGACTTTAATAGAGAGAAAGGGGGAAAGAGAGATATCAGAGGCGAATATGGCGAGGGAACATGCTATGCTCGTAAGCAACATTTTTCAATGGAGAGACAGCATGGTTAGCATACCCTTCCACATGACTCACTCAGCCGATATTTTCTTTCATGCCGTACACCGACGTTTTTTGCTCATGTAGAACTCCGCGCGCCAAAACATGCTCACGGGCAGGAATTAATACATTGAATGCCAGGAATATCACTGCACGGGACACAAAACTAGCGCAATTTGATATTGAATTACCCTGTACACTAGAGTATACGTCGAGGCATCTAATTTTATCACAAATCTGGGGAAAATAATTGACTCGAGTATACGCCTAGGGAGGGAAATACAGCAGCTACTGGTAAATTTCAAAATTAAGATACAACCCAATAAAATTACAGAAATAGATCATTCAATTGGTTTAATGATTTGAATATTTATTTCAAAATAAAACAGTAACTTAACGAGAAAGAATTGTTAATGGAGCGAGTGAAAAATTTAAAAGCCGATTTCAGACTATGGCAGACGTTTTTCCATGGAGAACATATAAGTAAAACCCTCACTCGAGTATAAGCCATGTCTTTTTTCGGCATAAAAATTGTGCTGAAAAACTCAGCTTATGCAAGAGTAGTTACGGCAATTATTTCATGCCACTTGGATTGATTAAAAAGCAGACACGCCCAAAATAAAAAAACGGACGATTTAGGCAATAAATTACCAGCGTGAATCACTCTCTTCCCTCTCGAATAGATATTAATTTAAAAGGGAAAATACGCTTCGGGGAACGTCATTCAACGCAGAATGGCGAGAAAAAGGAATATCACGAGGATAGGATAAATGAAATCCGGAGATTAGCACAACCACTTAAATTAAAAACGCGGTAAACAACACGCAACTTCCATAAAATAAGTTCAGGAAAGATTACCAAAGGGTTGCGAAGGCTTTAATATTTAAAAATATTAATAAATTGGCTTGGTGAAAATTAACCCTCGATCGATGTCCCCAAAAGAGTAAAAACACGCCCAAAAATGGAAAAGAAAAGGAAAAAAGGAAAAAAAACACCACCCACTCGAGCTAACTCCACAGATGAATGGAAAACGCGCTTAGAGGCTGAACGTACTCGAAATATTAATCAAACACTCCCGAGATGAAAAACCGAGCTACAATAACGAAATCGGAAGAAAGTCCTCGGGAAAAAAAAAACAAAGGAACGCGAGTTTCCGCCGCCGGAACTCGCGCTTTCGATACAAACAAACGCTACGGGTAAGTTTAATCACTGTTGGCGGGGTAGTCGTGATAACGCACGCGAGGGACTATACATATAAACAAAAATTGTCGTTGCTGTAATAGACGACGGACATTTGTAAGTACTCCTTCTTAAACAGGGCAGTTTATGAATGGAATAGCCTACCCGAGGAGGTTCTCGAACCTTTTTTCCCCAATCTCACATATTCAAAAATAGAATAAGGAAAATAATTAGTTGAATTTAACATATCAATTTCTTAATCGGGAAATATTAAAATGGAACAATTTATTTGGGGGAGTTTTAGAACCTTTCCCTCCTTCTTAAAATGCATTTATGAATAAAATTAAAAGGTTTTCGTAATTTTGTTGTAAATTTTGTAATTGTATGTATTACATACTGCTTTCGGGAGCTTTCCCTCCCGACTAGGGTGAATACCAGGCACATTATTTAATTCCTCCCCCCCCCCCACAAACAGGAATGACTGCCACCTGGCCTGGTACCTATTTGTAGTCCATAAGAATTAAGTATAAATAAATAATATTTTTATTTATTTGTATGTTTTGGAGGGAATTTTCTGCCTATTCTCACTTTGACTATGACTCTTTCATTGTATTATTTATTGTGTATATTGCTTATTTGGGGTACTATTGTTATAGATATAAACATGTACAATCTTGTGTAAGGTTGCTAGCATGTACGAGGTTCAAATTTGTTGCAATTTCAGCACTAATAATAATAAATTCGACTAAATGAGGCTTTACTTGGTAGTATTCCATGACAAAAGAAGCAAATTGACAAGGAATCGATTTATTCTTCTTTGGTAGTAGTATAAATAAATCTATTCCTTGTCAATTTGCTTCTTCTACTGATAATAATAATGAAATCGCGGGAAAAGAAGAGCGTAAGGATTAGCGACCGTTTCGGTGGACTCGTAGCGTAGTAAATAAAAATCAGCGGCAGAAGACTAATGAATGAGAAGAGGAGAAGGGGAACAAAGCGGGAAAAGGAAAAGTAAAGCGGGTAAAGGAGGCGGGATGGAAAGCGAGAGAGAGGGGCGTGTCTCCGGGAGGGAAAACAAGGAGGATCTTTGGACCAAAAGAGAGAGAGAGAAAGGGGCGAAGCGGCGGGTCGATCCGTTCCCATGGCAACGACCACGTCACCGAAGTTATTGAAAAATCGAAGCTGGGGGTGGGCGTGGTACGTCAGAGCGGGAGACAGTAGTATTCGGGCAGAGAAGTCGGTCTACAGTGGCAGGGTCGGGGAGAAGAAAGAGCCAGACTTGGAAGGGGAGGCGGGAGTAGTGGAAGCTGGCAGGTGGACGTAAAGCTCGTAAAATGTTAAAAAGGAAAAAGGGAGAAGGAGTGGAGATATTTTTTCGTCCGCCTCGTACTCGCGACTCGTACAATATGAGATGGGAGTGGAGGAAGGTTTTTCGGCGATCGGGGACGCGTCGCCGCTTTAATATCGCGCAGTTTGATGAAAATCCGAGACGTAAGGGTTGGAGATCCGCTAATTAACTCCCTCTTTCCGACTCCGAATTAAACTCCTCGATCATTTTCCTTTTCGACAAATCTCGGTGAGCTTTCCAATTCCTGCGACATAGAACTTAAGGTAAGTGAAGAATGTATATCCGAACATATGGAAGAGAAATCACCGGCTGAAGGCAGGCAAACAGACAGACAGTTTAATGGAAATCCTTTATCGAGAGAAGAGGACGGAAAAGATCTCGGAAGAACCAGAAAGAGGACACGGAAGAGGGTAACATTTTTTTCAGTCCTCTATAGCTGAATGTTTTAAAATAATATCTACGAAATCAAACACAAATCATTCTTCCAATTCCCAATTTTTCAATTAAATCTGAAACGTTTTCTTAGAATAAATGAGACTGAAGAAAAGTATTTCACGAATGACAAAAAATACATACCACGATTTATGGCAGAAAAATTCCCACCTGTCTTCTTATAAATTAAGTTAATCATTTAACGCTCAGCATGGGCAGTAAATCGAAATATTTTCCGCAACTCCATCACTAACACCATTCATGCATTTAGGCACCCAGCGAGATGAGAAATCAAGGATACTTAAACTACAAGAAATTTCTGTAAATCCTCATGATATTCGTAAAAAACACAGTTTACAGCTGGGAGTACAATACCTTCAATTTTATTCCTTCAACAAACAAACTTTATATTATTAATATATATCCTTAACTGTAATCAGCTATCCATACTCTATGTTCGTGATTATTTCCGAGGAGGTAAGCAAGAAAACTCATCCAGAAGTTAACTGGGAAAACAAAACGCATGCATTAGCATAGGGAGACAGAACTTTTCCAGGTACATAAACTCCGTACGCTCTCACCTGAAGCGCCCTCTGTCTCTCCTTGAAAATTCTGCAGCGGACGTACTACGCGCACGCTATTGCATACGCTTTTCTCAATGAAACGGGCGAAAATTAGCTCGTGTAACGTAAACATGAAAAAAGCTCGGGACGAAACGACTTCGTGCATTTCCATTCGTGTTTTTCGAGTCTGGAACCAAACATTTTTCAATATGAATGTTATAAAAAGGTTACGCGAAAAAAAATCTTGTCTTATTCATTTCGTAATGGTTAGGGGAAAGTACATATTTCTTTACCATTGTCTTTTAGTACTGATCATTGTTGTAATATGATGCTGGAAGCTACTGAGGTATGGGTTATGGTATCTGTTGCTTATACTTCAATTTTCTTTACTTAATGCTGAAAGATGTATTTCATTCGATCACTGCGCTGCACTTACGAGTAACAAAACACGTACATTATTCTGGTCTATGGCGAAAATTAAGGCGAACTACCTCACTCCTTACACCTCAATCCCTCCTCAGAGCTTTATGCACCGTATGGGGGAGGGGATGAGGAACCAACATACAAGAAGTCCGGACAGGGTTACAAGACCGACAAACCAAAATGGACGCCTGTAGCCCATGTTCAGAAAGTTTTCGCGGACAATATGAAAAAGTAATGAACGAAGAGATGCACGTGGATGGTCGACGCCACCTTGTCACCTCCATCGCGGGCAATTCGGAAGGAAACGAAAAGGGTTGGTCGATAAATAAATAAAATCCTGGAAAAAAGGCACACCCAGGGAATGGAGGGGGGTTCGAGGGACGGAGAAGGGGGGGAAAGGTAGCGAAGAAGAGAATTAGAGAGGGATCGGGTGCCGCCAGGGTAGGGAAAAAGGGTACGAAAAATTTCATCTCCCAACTAATTAGAAGGAAAGGTAGGGTGACGAGATGCCGAGAGACAAAGATGACTCCGCTAGCCCTTCAAAAAATAAAAAAAATTATTCCTCTTCGACGAAAGAGGGATTCCAGCGAGGGTTATGAGACGAGATTAAGACAATGAAGAAAGTTGGCGGAGTTTGAAAGAAGTAAAAAAGAACTAATCCTCGGAGAATGGGTAAGAAGAGTTTATGCCGACGAGAGAAAGGAAAACGGTTATCGAAACTAATTACAATCCGTAATTAAAACGGAGGATTCGGAGCAAAGAATGCGACTATCGATTCGATTGCGTATTGGCCCCTGGGGGACGCAATCTCTTTCAGATTGTCTTGATACGGCCGGGATGAAAAAATACGGTAATTCCGGCATTGCCGTAATAACGAGAGATAAAAAGGAGTGGGTTATGATGAACGTGAGTGGAAAACATAAAAATGCCCAAATGCATGAATCGATAGTGTGAAAATTGCCGTGAAATGCGGCCAAGGGTGAAGTGGGGGTGAGTCGCAGAAAGTCAAACACGCAGGGCCGAAGTGACCCTATTTACCGTCCTGGAAAACAAAAGCAAATTGAGCCCTCCAAAAGCTCTCTTTGTTCCATCTCAAATTCGCCCGTAACTTTCTTTACGAGATTTCCCCGAGTTCAAACTCCTCATTTAGTTCCCCCGGCAAAGCGTGGCCCAGGGCACGTACGTCCACTACTTCTACGGACCTGTAAACATGTTACTTCTAGTAAAGTGGATTTTACGCGAAAGCGGCGGAGAAAGCGTTTTTCTCCCGAGGTCCGAAACTGCCTCGACTCGCAATCAAAATGAGTTACAACTACGGGCGGGTTTACAATTAGGCGCTAGCTGAGGGCAGTGTCCTCGTTAAAGCCTTCATCAAAGTTCGCCTGTTGAACCTACCATAATACAACGTCTACTTGCTATCTAAAATGTTTTCGTTAGCAATATCAATTGCCAGAAATAATCGTCGTTTCCTCTGATTCAACATTTTTTTCCCTGGCACGATTCAACTTTTAAGAACTACATGGTATTAATTTATAAAATTATTTTAAGAAAACGGGATCTTTTTTGAACAATCTGACAATTTTATATTACGACAGCCCCGGTTTGATCTTAGCGCTATAGGCTTCCGAGACTAATAATAATAAAATAATATAGGCATTAGAAGCCGAATTCTAGCCTGAAACTATTTACAATTAAGATATCAAAAATGAACACAAAAAAACATGCCATTACGGAGATATGAAAGCAGAACCTCTGCGTTACTGGACTACTACGCTATACCCTAAGCTAAAAAGGCAACTAAGTACATATGTTTAAAAACTTTTTACGCTACGTACTCTGCAGTACATTCCTTGGGAATTGGTGGCCCAAGGTGCCTATATTTTAAGAATATATCAATCATATCCAACATTGTTTCATTTCTCATTTCCATCCTTCCTAATTAGTGTACTTGATACACTGTGTTGATTAAAGTAAGCAATGATTAGTGGAGTGTCAATGGATATTTATAACATTCATGTCTTTTAACGATCAAAAATGATTTTTAATGATTTCGAGGACCTGATGGAAGTATGCGACGCGCCGTATTTGGGCGGCGAACCGTCCGGGCACCGCTACCCTAGTATTGGTTCCCGGATACCACAATCCAATGACCCATTAAATCTTCCGAACTGGGAGACAGCAACCAGTGGATCCCGAATTTCAAATTGCTCAGAAAGCCAAGTGTAAACGAAAAAAAATCCTGACATAAAACATCGAGAATATTTTCAAACAAAACGTTTTCCGCAATCAAATTCTGTGCTCCACGTCAATTTTCCCAGAGTACTGCAAAAACTCGAGAGAGTAACACGCCGGAACAAGTCCGAAGGAAACCGAGAAAAACTCCAAATCCCGCAAAACAGCGGAGAAAAAATGATTTTTTGCGCATATCTCCCGGAACCCCTTAATTGGCAACCGCGGCTACTTCCGAACTCCAAACAATAAAACCTCTTCATCTCCGCAGAAAGTCGCTCCTAGAGACGGAAAACACAGCTCCGGCGGAAAGAATCCTTCAAAAAAAAAAAAATGAAAATACGAGAAATTTCGCGAAAATTATTTCGGTGCAAAATTCCTCCGCCGGGATGCGAAATACAATCGATCACATCCTCTCGTTAGATAGATATACACTCGAGTATAAATCGACTTAGTACTTACGCTTTACTCAATATTCATTCATATATAATTGATTGTATTATAACTGATTGATATAATTCAATGATAGTGCGTGTATGTATAGTGATAATATAATTTGCAAATAGTATGTTTTCTACCTATTATGTAAGCCGTTTTGATACTGCGTGGAAGAACAGAAATATATCTAGGCTAGTTGCTTCAAGAATTGTTTTCTCCGCAAGCTATACGCGACAGTACCGTATATAATCGAGTATAAGCCGACCCGAATAAATGTCGAGGCACCTAAATTAAAAAAAAAACCGAGTAAAGTTCAGTATTAGCCAAAAATGGGAAATGCTACTTCTACTGGTATATTTCAAATTAAAAATAGATTACAATAAACTTACGGTAATTGAGGCATCAGTTCGTTAAAAGTTTTAAAATATTTATTCAATTACACAATTTATACATTGAATTAACTATGACCCTCACTCGAGTACAAGCCGAGGGGGGCATTCTCAACAATAAAAAATGCGCTGAAAAACTCGGCTAATACACGAGTTGTACACTAGTTTTGTACGAGTACATACGATACATCAAGAAAACGCAACTAAAGAGAGGGGAGGAAAAAACGCGGCACCTGACGCCGTGCCCCCTGCAACGAACCTGCGGATTGCGTCGGAAGGTTAAGGAAAATGGCGTAGACGGAGGAATAGGAAGAAAGGGAGGCAGACGGCGAGTATCGATCTCGGGCTGAACGAGCTTAGGCCCACACAGCGAGGGTCACATGTGCCTTTCAGGATGTCGACCCTGCAGAGAAAGGGTTGGGAGGGGAAGAAAAGGGTTTGAGAGAAAGGGAAAAGAAAGGAGGGGATTAAGGGAGTCTGGGGGAGGACATCATCCCATTCCAGACGCTACGTCTGGGGACTTCCAAGGTCCACGGGTAAGGTATCTTAGTGACGATGCCGCACCAATGCGGAGAAAACCACGAGTGCGACGACATTCGCACGAGAAAATCCGGAAACGAAGGGCAACTAACGCCACATACTCCAAAAGGAGCGGATTCTTCATCGAATATTTCATACTAAGATCATGAATTAGATCTATGCTACCAAAAAATCGATGATGCTATTGACATGTTTCCATTTTGAAACTATATTTACGATTATCATATAGGCTATGCGTTCGTAAAGCGAAAGGTATATGCAAGGATATTTACAGAGGTTTTTGTAAAAGAACAAAGCATTGCATTGTAATTCGGTTTAAGTCCACAATAAAAGTTTTTATTACAATAAAAATAAATGCAATGGACCAGGAGTGAATCAGCAGGGATATCTCCAAGAATAAATATAATTACGAGGTAAATTATTGACATTAATTGATTAATTAAGCATGATGACGCAACAACGATGACTAATGCGTAAGGGGAATTTAAATGGTAGAGTAGTTGAATGATACCTATATTTTTACAGCTATACATTTTAACTTACAGTTAAAGTATATAAGGGATCATGAAGTTTTACAATGATGATTTAAGAGTTTCAGGTAAATTATCATCGTGAAATTAAACATTCAAAAATCGCATTCCTTACGTATTTCTCAATTATATAAGGCCAAGGAAAAACGGACTTGAAAAAAGTCTAAGCTACCTGGCAGCTCCATTTCCTCAAGACGTTTTTGGGAACTTCGGGCAACTCCTGGATAGAGAAAGATCTAGGGTTTGATTCCAGGCCCGGTCAGACTTTTTTCAAGTCCGTTTTTCCTTGGGATATTTCCTGCATTTTTGCCCTAATGTGCGAATATACCCTAACCCTTTTCCAGATATAGCCAATTTAAACTCATATTACCCAAAAACGAATGATAAGTAAATTAATTTTTCTCGGTTACAAATACTTTTTTTAAACAATCTCCATGATAATTTTTGAAAATGGGTAACGCCGAGGAAATCCGAAGGATCGGAAGACATATTCTCGTTTTTTAAAAGTCGACTTTAACTTGATTTCGCTCTCCTGGTTTGGTGCTAACAAAAGGCAGGCTATAAATCAAAATACTCCGTCCGAGAATGAGTTGAACGAGAGCCAAGACGTGACCAAGCCAAGAAAAATTAAGAATCGAGGAAAAACGCGAACCAAAAGAGGAAAAATTAACCGCATTCATGGAGTGTCTACGGAAAAAGGAAACCGCTTCGGCGACAATAAAAACTCCAAACTTTTGGAGCACCTAAATACGGAACTTTTCCGAGTGCAGCCAGGAATTCATAAATGGAATAAAATCGCAAGAAAGCGGCGCCGTCGCAAGAGAGAAAAAAGCTATACTGTAATAAATGACACGTGCCATATACTTTCGATAAGCGAAGAAAATAGATATACTCCACATGGTCGAATATTTAGGCTATCTATGATAAATTATTGCTGTTGCATTAAAACGCAATGCGCTGACCTTGTTGGCATGAGGCTACAAACTTCGCCTACAATAAGCGATGGAGCTATAGGATTTTGACTTTCTCGTTTATTGAAGTGAACTTATTTTATACCTGAGAATAGAAGAAAAATGTAAACACTTTAATAAAATGAATTTTCACTGAATTAAATGTGAATCCTTCATCATAACGTTCGCCAAATATGCATTGTTATTTTATATATAGAGACTAGACTACATATTACCTGTGTTTAAATTTAGTAACGTGGATCTACAATTCGCCAATACAGTAAATAACGCTTACATTTTATTACACTTCTCTTAATACAATACTCAACACCATAAATATGTGCACATACATCTTTCTTAATACCTGCAACATTAAGTATTGTGAGTTAGATGTAGGAAGAGATTTAAAAATCTCAATCTCACCCTAATAAAAGACGTTTTATTTTTATTATTATAATTACTGAATATGTGTACGATATTAGTCAATAAATAAACATGATTTCAACCCTCTCTTCTCCTCACATCTTTCCTATTTCAATTGCAACGAAAATAATCTTTCGTAGCAATGTGTGATAGATCTCATAACCATTCCTTTTCTACAAAGAATCCTTGTAAATCAGCTTCCCCGGAGACTAAACAATAAATTTCTCGTTACGCGAAGAATCCACGAGCGGAAGAACAAGCCCTGTTAATAGCCTAGTCGTAAATTTAGTTCAAAAAAACATAAAAACGAGGATGGATATGCAAAATGCGAGGGCGGGATGAATGGTGTATGGGGAAAGATGGAGACCTGGGAGAGAGAAAAAGATGAAAAAGGGAGATGGAAGGAAAGGATCGCAAAGGGTACCTTCAAGCCCTTACCCCTCCCAGCCACAACCCCTTCCCGACCCTCACGATCCCTTTTCTTCCGCTCGGAGTCGGAAATTTCCACTCAAAAAGATTCCTCCCCCTATTTTTCCAACTCCTGGGGTGAAGGGAAAAAGAATTAGCTGGAAGGAAAAAAAAAGCTTCGTTTCCCGGAAGGGCCACGGGTGCCCCGCTGAGAGCAAATAGCACACGCACTGCCGTGCTTGCGAGAGACACTCCGAACCATTACGCAGTGGTACGCATTAACATACTGGGGTGAGATCAAGAACCGATCTGAGAGGAAGAACCCCCGCGGGGAGTCAATTCCCAGGAGAAATGGAAACTAAGAGATTAAACGCCACCTACGAGTGATTACAGGTTAAGTTCGAAGTTTACGCGAGAAAATCCTTGGATTTAACACGGCGGAAATAACACGTGGGATCGACTTCGCACCCCTTCGTTAATTCTACCACGTGATCGTTTGGAAACACTCTCAATGTCGTAATTTAAGCTACTGATACCAATAATTTCACGGCAAGGAGCGGGAAATCGTTAATTGAATTAAAAGAAGAATCCTTTAATCATTCTAGTTAAATAGTAACGTTAGCAAGACAATAAACAATACAGCCATGCGCAGCATTGGTTCTTAACCTTTTTAATAGTTAGCACCACCTTTAATTTGAAAATAAGCTCTTACGTTTCTATTTTTTTTATTTAGGAAAATACATTTTTACGAGGGAATTTATTTATTGCATAAACAAATTAATACGTTAATAATTCACACTATTTTATTACATGCAAAACAATATCTACATTCTTAAAGGCTATTCTGTTTCTGATAAGCGGTTCGGCGGTAGTTTTCATTAAGTTTAGTAACTTCTCTCGTACTCCCAGGGGTGACCGCAGCCTCGGTTAAGAACCGCTCATATACAGCTACAACAGATTCCCAGGCCGCTAAATTTATTTTTCAAGATTATATAGTTTAAATCATTGCCTTATTAGAAGCCTTTCTATCTTAACGAAAATATAAAATCGATTCAAAATTAAATAAATCAAATTATTTTTCAGTTAACTACAAAATAATCGTATAAATTAAGTGAAGCCACAGTTACTTAAATAATCTATGGAAGAAATCGTAACTTAGTGAAACTATTAGTAAAGTTACTATATGATATTTTACCGCATCCTTTAATTTTACTCCATATTTCTGAATGAGACAGCAAGATATAGTAAAGAGTAGTATATTTTAACTCAGATACTTTAACACGGCCTAATATTAGTTTCACAATCAAAATGTCTGCAAATAACGCAATCCGGCACGGTTAAGGCGTTTAGATCAGCTTAAAGAGAGAGCCTGGATTCGAACTCATTAAAACGGGATTATTCCGCAAATGAACTTGGAGCACTCTCTCGAAGAAGACGCCGTATCAACTGAACAACATTAACAAGAGCGCAAAGTAATTTGGCAAAGAATTTCGGTTGGAGTATGCACCACCGACGAATTCCCTCCACATTCTCCCCACAATTAGATTCACGAAATAAACGCAATTTCACTGCAATCCGATTACAAGACCGAATCCGATTTCCTTCCGAGCGGATACTTCGCTATTACCCTTTTCCTCAAGTACGGGGGAGTCTTAAGTAATTGGATAGTAAGAAGACATAAGGGGTGAGCAAAGACGGAGACCCGACTGCAGACAGCGCCGTGCGAGTTGCATAAGATGCAGGGGTTACTACCTCCAATGATTCGTGAAGAGGACGAACAAATATGAATATTCCTCCTCCATGGTTAAAATGAACGTCATTACGAGAATGTAGGAAGAATTGGAAGTATAACCACATGGAACTGAAATTAAACCTTACTTATTTCATACTGCTTCATCCCGATGAAATGTTATTAGTTGATCATTTTGGGAAAGATCACTAGAATAAGAACAATTTTTGTGAAGGAAGACTTGCTGGAATAATTTCATGGATCGTTAAAATAGCTATCCCACGAAAAAATTATACAAAAATCAAAAGACTATTTTTAAGTAACTTCACAAATTCACTACATAAAAACTTAACAAAACTTCAATATCATTCATCAAATCAAATCGATACAATCAATGCATCAAAGGGAAAATAGCCAAACACAGAGGTGGAATCCAAAAAATATTTAGCTATTTCCTATACAATTCCAAACAGAAAAATATGACTGAAAGAAAGACTAAAGAAGTAAAAAAATGGGAATACCAGGGAGATATAAAGTTATATCAATGGTATTACATCAAATTTACATATAATATGGAGCCAAACTGGGGGACGCATTGGTTTTTCCAGAGAATTCAGGCGAGATTAACTATACGCAGGATAGGAACCGGAGGAAGAATTGGGATTACTCATCAGGGCGAAATAACATTGCACGTGACGCATGCGCCATGGATCGCGCGGCTGGAGCCAATGTTTGCGCATCGGGAGAGTGAGATAGTAAAATGCACTTACGTAGGCTACGGGATGGGAGGGGCGGGAGGGAATAGATGGCGCACTCTCCTACACACATACGGCTATACATAAAAACAACACACGACCCACTCCACAAAATTCTGGCGAAGCTATAGAGGATAAGTATGGCAACGCTGTGGCGCCCCTTCCCACCCACCCAATTTACGGAGTCGAGATTCGAAAATGGTCCGTGTGGGTGGAGGGGAAAGACTGCGGCAGGATCAACACATAGACGGCGCCTTATAATTTAAATGCAGATTGCGTTACACTTGCAGGGGGTTTCGAGACATTTTTTTCGTGTTATCCGCGAGGAATTTGTGTTCGGAGCCGAGGATATGCTGACGTTATGCGCGCAAGAAGAAGAAAAATTGAAGAAAACAATGTTTTGGTGATGTTATGGTTAAAGGATCGCGAATCAGGGAAAAAATGAGAAAAGATTGGTCGAAACCAAATGACGTAACTATAACAAAAAATGAAACTTCAAGAAAAAAGTACTAAATATACTGAGTAAACTACTTGGAGTAGATTAACATTTAACAAACGATATCCTCTTCTCTATATTAAGAGATAAAAATGGAATATTCGAAAATTTTCTGACTTACGACACTGCTCTAGTACACAGAACCGCAAAGAAGATCGGCCTTACCTGAAAAAAGAAAGGCTGCAATTAATATCAGGATATTTCAACTTAAATTTAAAGTCAATAATTATATATTGTGATAACTGTTACTTCAATATCATAAACTTTAGCGTAAAATGAATTACATGCTAAATAAAACAAGTAGAAATGACAACAAAGCTACAATTACTAAAACTATTTTAGAATAATCCCTATCTGCAATAATTACAATCAATTACTATTTAAATAATACATAATTCTCAAAGAAATAATGTTGCGTAGCAAGGCAAGGATATACCTAGGAGTAAGGATATATAGGAGCGAAAACGGAAACAAAATAATAGACACTTTGGCGCACTTATTTTGAGAAAACTTCGAGAAGATTGTAACGGTGATATACAAGTACGGAAAGATGCGTATCTGAAAGCGATTGCACCATCAATATTTATGACAAGGCTCCATTTCCGAAGCCTCATTCATGAAATCCGACGCGAAGCAAATATCTCCTCGAACACGCCTCCTACAAACAGCCTACGCAACGTGAGGTTGCTCGCTAAATCCAGAAGGCGATTAAAAAGCACAAGTGTTGAAGTCGAGCCATTTCCATAGCGTACCTCATCTCACGGACAACTTGGGAACATGGCGATAATAAATAAAGTTCCGCCTAACAGCATCCCAGACAGTATAAATAACCCCATTTTGGGATCGGGTAATTGGAGAGGCAGACGGAATGCGTGGGAAGAAAGGCGCTGCCACCTTAAGCACTTGAATGGGCTTCCCTAAATATTCCTCCGCGGGACGAAGATAATTAAACACGTGTGAACACTTTACTCAAACACAGGAAGCATAAGAAAATATCAATGCATTATCCATTATTGTCATATTATTCCATAAAGAGGAACGCAGGCCCGCAAAATTTCTTATTCATTTTATATACTTTCTTTCGTGTATAATATGGAGAATTTAAGATAGATAACTATATTATGTAAAATACAGTTCATTTTATAAAATGCATATTAATGGCAATAAATTTAAATAATTTTGTTACATAAAAGATAATAAAAATAAAATATCCAAAATGCAATAGCTGTAAGTTAGACTTAAGAAGTGGTAAGTTACCAAAGAACCTCATAAAAAGAATAAAATAAATTGAAAAGTAAACAACTATACTATATTATTATTATTTTTGTCATGTAAACACGAGCACCTTTTTATAATCGTATTAATAATATCAACGATCACAAACGCAAACGACAAGCCTTATGCCCTAGCCCGAAAAAAATGGTTAGCCGAGAATTGAACCAGTGAACTCAGTTTTAGACAGCTAGCACTAACCATTCCACTATGGAGATAATTACATACACGTACATAATAAATTGCCGTTTAGGTCAATTTCGCAACCTAAAAAGTTTGCGGATCACATACAATTACAGTGCAAAGCAAAATGAAGGTACCTGATTAATAAGTACTGGTAAAGAATGTGATATTCATTGGTAATGAAGCGATTGAGAGAAATGAACGAGAGAAACTCGATTATTAACACAAATACCACGTAGCAATTCCCTAACCAATTAAATAATCTTCGCCAAGACACTTGAAAGGCGATTAAAAACGGAAAAATTCTGCAATTAAGAAATTCCTTGCTAAAACGAGTATCTCTTAGGTAGGGCTGTGGTACATTTTGGTTCGGTACTGAATAACGCCAATTACCTTCGTGAGCCTAATTTCAATTGGATGACGTTGACAGTTGGTAGCAGTGGAGACAAGGTAAAATGCACCGTCCCTCGATGACTCGCACACTTGGCACTTCCCCTCACCGAGGCGAGCCTAATTATAAGCACCCGTACTTTTTTAAGTGCGCTAACCCTTTGGAGTGGAAAAAGGCGGGCATGGCCACACTTGACGGTTCCACGTCCACTTGCCAAATGCAACTTACTGCAGACTGATATATGCGTGTTACGGATGAGCTAGAGGGATTGGATTTTAAACACCCTGAGGGTGAGCGCCAAGATGAGAGCGATGCAGAAATAACACTTAGGAATCGTCGTGCGTGGTTTAAATAAGGGTCTGGAGGAAATCCTAACCGAGCGACCGTTTTGGGCTCTCTTGAAAATAACATAAGCGCTGCTCAGGGAGAAGAGAATCGAAAGGAAAAGGAATGCAAGTGAAATGCTGTGTTTCAGAAAGAAAGATCGTATTCCTTTCATAGTAAAAATTAAACTAAAAAAGAATAAACGGATGCTGAGTGAATGGGGAGTTTTACAATGATAAATGAATGGAACATATCCAAGTTTCACTTTTTAGTTTTCGCGGATAATACACCCCTGGACGAAGTGAATCTGATGATGTAGCTTAGAATTGATGATGCACTTGTAGCGATCCGCTCTTTCGTGAACTTGTGGTACAGAGGAGCTTTCCCTAGGATACGTGGAACTGATTGCAAATGAGATTAATATCAGTCTGAAGATTCTACAAAAGATATACGGTATGCACTCACCAGATTACGTAAAATGGCAGTACCTCCCATATTTTTGTATAGTAGGAGAATGACGAAACTATGATTACAGCAATGATTCCCAATACCAAAGATTGCCGATAGGTTATTCTAATTAATTACTCTTAGAAAATAGTGATTACTAACAAAACTTGTACTGAGTCCACCATACAAAAAGTTGAGTATTAGTTAATGGTAATAGTTGAATATTCTTAAAACTTGAACAAAGTCAGGGAAAATTGATTAGATTGCATGAGGAAAATGCAAAAACGAGTTAGTTACTTTTATATCGGAACTTTGACTGGGTATGCTGAAAAATGAAATAACCCCTTAAGTTTTCATAAGACAGCCTGTCCTGACAACTCTGAACCGACAAGGAAACTCCCCTAAATTCTTACCCATGGATTGCGAAACACTACGAACCATTACCACATGCGTTTCCCAACCACCTTCCAGGAACATGGGGCAAGAAATAATAAAGGGTAGACCCCAAACTAAACATCTCTAAGAAGGGGGTACACAACTGACTATCTGAGGGGGAGGGCATAAATGGCCTAAACAAATAAATCCACAGGTCAGCAAAAGGATCTTAAAAAGAATGACTCAGCAGCGAAACAGCCGGAAGACGGATCGCAGACGAGTGAAATTAGAAAACCGCATAGGAAAATACCCTTGGCTGAAAAAATATTGACCGCTGAAACCACTTTCCCGCCTTCAAAAGATGCCGTCGACCTCGAACCGCTTCCAAAGCCATTTTGATCTCGATTTCCTTTCTTTTCCTAAATCGCAATCTGGCGAAAATTGAAGAGCGGACGCCATCTGCCACGAGGAAGTGGGTGGAAACATCACGATTCCCCGAGGCTAGAGCTTCGCATGTGCACACCATTCATTCCTCCATAGAGAACAAACATCGTAATTCCGAGGAAAAGGCCTGCGAATCATTTTTCTCAACCCGAATTCGGCGAAACGTAACGGAAAAACTTTTTTGGGGGAGAGAGGAATTATTTTCGTAATACCCACGGCTCGAACAAAAAGTCTAAACTAAACACAAGGCGAGAAACGAAGTAAGTTTCCCGTTGCTGAAGACGAGCGAAGAGGGTCTGCTGTTTCAATACAAAATTGGAAGAATTATTTTGGGGTTATCATCGCTCGTGTTTTGACTTATTTCGCTAAACGCCATAACGAGTGGTAATAAAAAAATATCAACTGTTTTTTACACTTAGCTCGGATCAGTATGAAATAAGGAAGAATTATACGGTAAAAACTAGGAGAGAAACCGTCAGTTAAGATTGGGTAGCGAATGCACGTGGAATGAAAGATAAGCAGGGAAACCTGCAGAGAAGAAAAGGAGAAGGATAATTTGGTTTGGACATACGGTACGGAAGGATAGGAGAGTGACTAACATAGATCGGGAAGAAAGTTTCAGAAATACAAAATGGATAGGAAGATCAAGAGAGAATTGGTTGAACCCACACAAGAATTTAGGAACAACCAAATGCTGATTATATAAACTTCTTTTCCATTCGTTAGAAAGCACTCAGCTATTGTTTTGTTGTGGTATCTAAGGTCACATATTTCGTCATGCCACCACTAATTCAAGTAGGAAGAATTCGAAATATCGTACCTGTTATAAAGCATCCCTAAATTCTTTATACAATATATGAAATATCTTTTTTCCTATCAATAAAGGAAAGTTTGATGGTTAAGGGAGGGATGATAACAATTTTGGATTCAGTACTGATATTTAACAATAATACTAATTATAACAACCTACCAATTACGCCAAGCAGGACTCTGTATCATTAGACCTTCACCAAGCCCCGAACGTGATTGAAACAGAAAGTCTTCTTGGGGTAAAAAGAATCAACGAAAACACTTAACCAAAACGAAAACATTGGAAACAAGAATTTAAAACACCCCCTTCTTTGCATCAATTTCCATTTAAGACCGGAAACAACTCCGAGCAATCGGGATCGTTACCGAAAAGAAATCCCCGCAAAAGGACCGATTTAAATCCCACTAAATAACCCAACAACAGAGAGAGGGAAATCTCGATGCATTCGAGAGGATTTCCTATATACGCGGCGCACAAAAACCCGAGCAAGAAGTGCAGAGCAGATCGGAACGATTAGCTTATCGGAGGCAGGATAAGAAGCAATTCTTCAGATTGCCACCGCGGAATTATTCATGAGCGAAACCTTAATGTTCGGCCGATTAACGCCGAGATACATTATCTTCGTCGAGATCGGGGGAATTCCGTTCGCCAATAAATCAGATCAGAGAGATGGATTGATAGCCTACTTTAGAAGAGGAAAAACATTGCCGCCGCGACGTCTAATTATAGGAGACCATTTGAAGTCGCCGACACATTTCGGGGATAAAACGGGAGACGTTGATGTATGCCCTATTATTTGTCCGCTGCGGACGTATTCGATAGCCTGGATAATAAAAGGAGAACTCGAGGGGTTTTACGTTTTTTCTGGGGTGACAAATGGGGCGTCATCTAACGACTCCGATTCCTGAATGAGAATAGCGATGCTTCGACTACGGAAGATAATTCGTTTTTGGAATCACATTCGGAATCTTCGGGTTCCAAGCCATAAAAAGGAAATGCACCGTCATTAACCTGCACTCTATAACATCGATTATGCAAGCAAGAATGTATGTCACACAAAATGTTCTGGTCATGTTTGAACTTTATTTGCACCGAGATATCCGTTCACGTAAACCAAAACACATACTATTCAAATCCGTGATAGGAATTCCGAAAAACGGCAGCATACGCGCTGTTAGCGGTAAAATTCGTAGGATGGGTTACTGCCAATCCGAAATAACCTGACGTTACAGCAACCAATAGGTGTTTCTCTGTCAATAAAAGATATATAAAACCTCTATATTGACTTAATAATTCCGTATCTGTCATTAAATCACTTGAAAACTCTCTTTGTAAATTTTCTTTTTTTCTTTATAAGCTCTTACTAGCAAAAACCTTTCCCTTCCCAGTAATATCCGCCTCTTTCTTTCGATTACCATATTCTATCAGTTGGGATATATTTTTGGAAAAATTTGGTTTACCCTTCTATCTCCTAATAAGTAAAGATCAGTAAAAAACATACAAATTCCATCCAGACTCCGTAGTTGCTACAATCGCAATCACGATACAGCGAAAATGAACGAAAGAGCAACTCCAAAAAAACTTCCTAACTCACTCCAGGGACCTTCTTAATTGAGAAAGGCTCTCCTACGAGGAGGCTCCTCACTACTGCCGAATCATCAAAGGCATTCTCCGATTTTTCCTCTCTACGAACCTAGTCCTTCCTACAAACCAATCCCGTAATCAAAATCGTAATCCGTAGCCTGGGGACGATGAGATGCAGATATGGACGGAATTCGAATCCAATCAAGAGGGAAATGGAATAAGGCGACAAATCGCTGTCCATTGGAACTCCGCTTGCGTAAACAGGAACTGCTGAGAAACTTCCAGGAACGAGTATT
Organism: Sympetrum striolatum; assembly: GCA_947579665.1. Classification (NCBI taxonomy): domain Eukaryota; kingdom Metazoa; phylum Arthropoda; class Insecta; order Odonata; family Libellulidae; genus Sympetrum; species Sympetrum striolatum. The sequence continues at coordinate 75,547,927 of OX388347.1, read as the reverse complement.
GCCTGCCGATCGAAGGAGTAAATAGGAAAGGTAATCTAATGTTGAAATTGGTAATGCGTTTGAGGATTTTCAGCAGCATTAGAGCTCGGTAAAATTTGGAATATAATGCCCAAGCTCATAAGGTTATCACATAAAAATTAATTACCAAAATGAAATGAAAGGCGGTTTGTAAATACCGTATTAGCTCGAATATAACGCGACTCCGAAATTTTCATAAAGATATTTAGAAAAAAATAATACTCATATAAGAATTCAAAGAAAGGAAAATTCAATCAGATAAGCATTAATTTAGGTAATTATAGCTAATAACATAGGTTACATTCATGTCAATAAAATTAGTAAGTAATGTAAAACATTCGGTCAGACGTTAAGTTGCGTTTCTCTGTAGGAAAATGTCCTTGTTTATATTACAATCCAGTACTTAGCGCGAGTCGATTTTTTAACGGAAAATAAACGGTCGAAAAAAATAGCGTTATATTCGGGCTAATACGGTATATGCAATCTTTAAGCAGGCTATCATTTCTTAAAGCTGCCACCAAGTTTGGTTCCATCAAGGTTAAGAAATAATAGGTAAAAATAAGAAAACATTTATTACCATTTAAATCATAGCAGCTATACTATTTAGTTAAAATATAGATAAACATAACCTACATATTGGAAAAAAGGAACCCTACTTCATGCCATGAACATACATTATTAGTGAAGTACTGATCAGGAAACGTCAATGTGTTATTCTAACAAGGAATAGCAAAAGTGTCTTCTAACGAAAAGGCATTTCCTACGGATGGCATCACAAAAGAGAAATTACCAGGAAGAATTATTGTACACCAAATAAGTAAGCGGATCATTAAAGCTCCCACTCCCATGGTTCATAATCTTAATCTGAAGACAATTTCACCGAACGGAAATCATTCCTTAGGAAAAGATTTTAAAACGTAAGCTTTCGTGTTCATTCAGCTTTGTTAAAGAAAATAAACTTGGTTCTTCTTTTACCTAAAGCAACAGAAATACGCCATTAAGTTGGATTATTACCAACCAATTAATATCCTCGCACTTAAAAACTTCTTACAGTCGTTTACGGCCGACTTAACACGTATTGCTAACATCGAGAATGATAATCGGAGACTGGAAGTTTCTAGGTCGAGCGAAACTTAAGTCATTTTATTATTTTTTGAAGGTTTCCGTCTGCTAAAAGCCAACGTTTCTCATGCCACTCCAATAAATTTCCGAGAGCATTATACCCTTGCGCTTGAAAACCTCTTAAAAATTCCTCATAAACCTTGGAAAACTTTCCATTTACAGTTCAATTCCTCCCCGTGTTAGCTTCAAGTCGAGAGTTCTTCACAAGACCAAAATAACGTAAGAGTTTTTCTTAAGCGAGGCGATTGTAAAAGTAAGTTCGGGTTGGTGGGCGGGAAATGAAAAACTGGACGATAAATAAGGAAATTCTGCAGCAATTGCTGAAATAATGCGAAGGCTCGAGGAGCCGAGACCACTTTCGATAAGAAAATATTAAACTTTGAAGAATGACATTGAATACACCAAGATAGGGAGAAAGCATTTAAGTGACACCTGAGGTAACTTGAATTATTTTTCAAGAAAATTAGCCGCATAATAATGAAAATGTCACATGATCAACCGTTCCAAAAGTTTCTTCGCAAGTAACAAAAACATTTAGTACGATTTTTTGCACTGCATCGAATTGTTTTATTTTAAACATTACAGCATACGTTGCTGAGCGCTGAATACAAAATAACTTCGACTATACGGCTGGAGGTTTTCCACTCCACTTGGCCATACATGCCAATGTCTTTGATAATTCTTAAATACAAGTGAGAAAAAATAGAAGCTGTCTTATTTAGAATTCGACACGTGGCTTGAATAAAAAAGTAACTGGTAAGAAACTTTCTAATTATGAGAGATGCCAGATCTAGAATTTGACGGCGAACCTTCAAGTTAGGAATCGCAGGATGAAGAGGCTGCCAGAGATGGAATGGAGATCTGTAGCAAATGTGACCTCGATTTGATAATCGCGGAATAGGAACACTGGAATAACATTCAAAAGAATGTAAACTTCAAAACCTCAGGCATAAGTATACCGAAGCACAACTCTCCATAAATAGACATAAATCACTGTTAGCACACCGTAGTTTCCCAGGCAACTTAATCGAAGCGTAGACAAAACGCCATCCAGCAAACAGTGACTTAATTGAAAGGGATTTCACCACGGATTCATTCTAGAGATCAGACGCATTGCTGAGAGCCTTACGAATACCGTGACAATGGCTCCATGAACGAACGAACGCGGAGAGAAAGGAAAAAATCAACGGAGTGGAAGGAAAAGGGTTCGTTTTTTCCAGATCAAAAAAAGAAGCCGAAGGCAATTTGCAGAAGCGAAGGTCATCGGGCGTAGAGCACGCCAAATGGCCATTTGGGAGTCGATGATGTGGAGAGCGAGGAAAGGAGGCCAAAATAGAGCGGACAGTGACGAAGGGGTTCGCGTGACTGATTCCGCCACGGTTGTCCACCCCGGATCCAGGACAAAACACTGCGGAAAAGCCGCTTCATTTGTTTACAAGCAAAATGTGGGAGGATAAGAGAGGAAGCTCTGGAAACGGGAAACTAAACCGCTTCGACCCCATTCACGTACCGCGAGACCATTAAGTTTTCCCAGACTTACAAAACCTATCGAAACACCTCGACTCTGAATGATGGTCCACCATTACCGCCGCAGACATATAATAACTTCCGATCAGTGCCCGATTCAGACGGCAAGCAAGTCTGGTCGTAGTGATCAACGGAGCGTGTTTATAATATTGAGCTTAAAGTGAATAAGATGAAGAAAAATACAGGGTGCAGCAACAAAACTTCATTTTTTTTAATGCTTTTTAATGCTAAAAAAGGAAGTTATGTTGCCGCACCCTGTAGATGACTTTTGCAAACAATTACTTGCCATCTACTCCATCAATCAATAATGCTCCCGACACCTAGCTAAGGATTAGATACGGTAACTTCTACACCTTAGTTTTACTAAAGTAATTGAAGAGAGCATTATAAATCGAACCCAACTTTACTGACAAAAAGAATAATTAATTTGATTGGAACGGGATGAATCGAGAGGTCACTTACAAAAAGGAAGGCAGTTAGTCAAATTTTTCGAGATGTATATTTATGTAAATAATGTAAACACAATGCATAAATAACATCTACGAGTAAACAGAGATTATTAAAGGTTGAGGCAATTTCTTGAGAAATTAATGCTACTAAGGCACTCCAGAGATGCACAAAAACCTACGGAGCAGCAATATCGCCAGGAAAGCTGTTACTGCTCCTCGCGAAATATCACTCTTCCGTGAATCCTTAAAAACGAAAGCATAAAAACAACGCTAAACGATTCGCCGATTCCAGACTCGGCGGAATTCCCAAGGACGGAATAAAAATCCTGCTCGAGAGGGCCTCTCCACTCGAAATTGGAGCGAAATAAAATAAACCGAGACAACCCGTCTCGGTTCTGGGAAGGCGCTTAGTCACACTTTAAAATGCATACGTCTCTTAAAGAGATTACGCAGGCAGCAACAATTACGTCATCTCCACAACGGGGAAGCGAGATCCACTCGCGCTGTTTACGAGGAAATCTCAGCTGCAGCAGCGCCTCCCCTTTACTCGGATTAAGCGGTAAAAAAGGAGAGTGAGATGCAGGCGTTGGACGACACCCAAACACATGGCCGAGGTAAATAATAAACTACGCGAGCGATGACATGATGAAGAGCGAACAATTATCGTCCAAATCTAAGAGCAAGGGGAGAGTGCGCCAAATGGAAAATATAGGAATATTAAGACCTGCTTACATTATGCAACAGAATCCGGGCATTTAAATTTGCCCGGAGACTAATAAGATTTTCGCGTAGCACTATCTTCATGATCAACGGTGCAGTTATAAACAGCCAAAATGTAAGCCACGTTTTCCAAAATGAAACCGCAGCGTAATTCACTCAGATTACGGTAAACTACGGAATAGAAGCTTCCATATGCAATCTCTATAGCCATGAACCCGAAAAAAACTAAAGGAATGGGAATAGTTGTAAATTGATTAAATAGTCAAAATTAAATTTAAAATCAATTATTTAAGTGGTCAAACAATTAAAAAACACTCTCCTGGTATTTAATAGTAACTCCGAAAATCAGAAAAGAATCATTTTGAGAAAACGTAGTGATATGAAATATCTGATGATGCTTTATTATAAGATACATTATAACTTTAAACGTAAATCCACAATCAGCAAGAAAATCTGAAACATATCTTTAGGTGATACAAAAATTATAAAATTGAAAACGAATATTTCGAGAAAAAATAACATTCTTCAATAATTAACAGAAATAATGGGATAGGAAAATGAAAGCTGAAACTTGAGAAAATTGGGATGAACAAACTACAGAGTACTTGACAAAGAATTTGAAAGAACCAGGAGCGATTCAGACTAAAATGTTGCCCATTCACGTGAAAAAGCACGGTAATATTTAGGATACATGAAAAATATTCAACCCCAATTCGCATCTCCTATATCTTCACGGGGGCCTAAATCCATTTACAAATCCTTCCTCTCTTCCCGCCCTTCCAGAAGCATCCACTCCATAATGAAATGCGAGGACCACGCCCACGGCGATTGTCCTAACGAATCACTTCTCTCAAAAACCTGAGGATACTATTTTTCATCCCTTCAGAATGGACGGGGGCAAGGAAAGAGGGCTCCATGCGACCAGGAGAAGGACGTATCGTAAACTAAGTATCGAGTTCAACTTACTCGCATCATGATAATTGGAACACATACATCGCCGAAAGGTATCTCCAAAACTTCATTTGCATTTCAAAAAAGAAACATATCGCGAGCGTTTAGAAACAAAGAAATGAAACTACCCAAACAATATATCCAATATTAATCTGAATAATTCTAGTTTAACTGTATCCAAGCCTGCTAAATAAAATTACCTCCATATTATCAGTATTTTTTTGAAGAGCAATCAATACGCCAAGAATATCGATAAACAAAAAAACCGCGAAAATAAAACGAGGCGGGTCAAACAGCATTGAAATCATTCCAAAAAATTCCTTTTTAAAATAACCTTTATTTACCCAAATTTAGGAAAAAATTCTCACACCTAAATGAACAAGCACGGGCACACAACTTTTTTCAAAGAAAAGCAAGATGAGGCGCTGACTGAAAAGTTAAATTAAAGCAAACATAATGGAAACTGAACAAAAGTACATATTGATACATCCCGGCCAACCCAACAATTAAATAAGGCGCCGCATCATAATTAATCAAATCAAAAAAGTGGGGTACCGAAAAAAATTTTTTACGGAATAACAAAGTTTGACGTTAGGGAGGAAATTCGAGGCGAAAACCTGTACAGAAAAGTGCCTCTTGAAGAGGAAAAAGCCCACCCCGATCCCCTCTCAATTTTCCCCCACTACACGCCGCCAATTTTATCCAAACATGCATCCACCATCCATTACTCCCCCTCTCCGTCGATCCTCTCCCCATTAACCACCAATACGATACGTAAAAAAAGAAGAAAAAGACCCCCTATCGACTTCACCCAAACAAACCCGCAACCTTCCCATCCGCAGCCCTACAATGAAAACTTCCTCCAGCATCCGAACAGCTGAAGCGAGGATATTTCCTCGATTTTAAAAAGCTCGTGAGAATCCCCTGGCGAATAAGAGTTTAATCAGAAATTCTTACCATTAGGCACACTCTGCATTCAGGTAAACACTGAGAAATATTTTACTCGATTTAATTACGTAAATGAAACTTTGCTGGGGTAAACATTAAGTAGCCTGGAATATTTAATTAGCACGAAGTTACCGGCAATGCGAAGGTTTTTTTATGATGAAAAAAAGTTAACCTCGGTAAATAGAGGTTTACGGTGGGAGAAAAACTAAGCATTCCCAGTGAAGTAAACCGCGAGGATTATATTACTTTGGTTCAGTTTATCTCATTAATTTGGCGGAGAAAACATCTAAAATGTTACAAAAAAAGGAACGCATGGTTTCAGAGGGAAGTCCTCTATGATGAACCCTTTTAAAAGAAATCGTAATTTTATAAATGTAAGATTCGGGAATTTTGCAACATAATACGGGAAGTAGTGTTAACTGCACTATCATTTAACTCTCAATGTTATGGAAAATGCAATATTAAGGTCTTCAAGAATTTTATGCGACGATTACAGGACGAATACGCCATTTCCATTGACGAAAATAAAGAATTAATATAAAAATAGACAAAGCAAACTATTAAATCAATTCATCCACCATAAAAGCATCAGTGAACCAAATCGATACGCAAAACAAACTACAATCAAATAATTAAGCTTATGGAAATGATGGTCAAAATTTCGAATAAAATAAGCCGACACGTTCATTGCAAAAATCAAATTGGCATCGGAAACTCCGCAGTGATTGATAAAATAAACGCATAACAATCACATTACTCTTCCTATTGAAAATTGTAAATATTTACACACAAAATACCGCAGATTTCTCATTGGAGACAAGCCGTTGTTCACTTCCTAAACTACTCCAAAATTCAATAACCTAAATACGAATGCGTACGCGATTCGAATGTGCGATAGCAGATGAGTCGTCGAAGATGAGTATCATTCCTTGCTGGAGCAACAAAAAACTGAATAAAACGGAGAAGACTTATAAGCTGAATTCGATTCGGAATAAAAACACAAAAACGCCGATTTAACGCTGGTTATTATTCTCAATGCGAAATTCTTCCGAACCGCAAACATATTGAAACAACATAGATAGAACCACCACTATAGCTCCCGGCTTCAGGTATACATTTCTGTACTTAAGGTCATTTAGCATGCGAAACCAAACAGAAAAAGCTGTGTTTCTAACCAACAGCTAACGACCAACAAGAGAAAGAACACCACCAATTCCTCCCGGTACAAAGCACCCTATTTATCCATCGAGATAAAGACGGCCAAAAACAAATCCGGCCATGGGACGCCCTGTTCCGGAGAGATCGCGCCAATTCGCTCTCCGGGGGAACATAAATTATGAAAATACAAGGGAAACGTTTTAAAAAGACGGAACCGAAGGGGGGGTGAAAAAAAACCTCTTCCCCGAAAAATAAACAAGAGAAGAGCCCGTCGCGACGTGAATTACTGCCCCCCTTTCCCCTCGAACAATAAAAAATCCCCGCCCGTCTCACTTCATTTCCAAAGCTGCGGAGTATAGATTTTCCGCCCCCCCTTCCCTTTTATTACCCCCCATCGCACTTTTTTCTTAAAAACCGCCCCTTTCCGAACCCCAACGATTTCCAATCCCCATCCCTACTTTTATTTCATTTTCATAATTCCGCCTCGTCCTCTTTGCCCTCTCGCGACCTTTGACCTTATCTCCCCACCACCGTCTGCCCCATTTCGCCCCCCAGCGGCCCTCTCTAGCGCACCAACTACGTCACCTCTGCCCCACTCCGCCCTACCTCTAGCCTCAATCTCCCGGGCAGTGGCCCTGCGTCACAACGGCGGTGGGGGAGGCATTAAGTGCAGAGAGGTGGGAATGACGTTAAAATGTTCACAGTATTAAGGCAATTTCGAACTGAGGAAGAGGTCACGTATTAAATAAACGCAGCTTAAAAACCTTTGCTAGGTAAGCGTGCGCACATTCTATAAAAATAATAGTTGGAATATTTTTTTTTTTAATCGATAAAAGAGGATTAATGGCCTATCCAGAGCTATTCACAACTCCATTTTCCTTCACGGAAAACTCTTTTCAAGGCTTAAACAAACGAACGCATTTTCCATTAAAATGCATTAATGGAAACACGCCGAAAGCTTAAAATATTTTTTCATCTTACTCTGATCCGTGAGCGCATTTATCATGGATCACTGACAGAAATACAATAAAATATAAAGAATGTTTGGACCAGAATCGAACATTAGCGAATAATGTATCCTAACAGAACAAGATTCAATAAATGCATCAGAATAAGATGCTGACACACGAACCCTATATTAACCCATTGAAGGTCAAAACATTTCGTCTTCACAGACATAAAATATATAAATAATGGAATATCATAAAACGTGGTAGATAAAAACTGAATCTGGATGCAACATAAGAGTAGCAAACGTGGCAATATCATAAAAGAATACACCACGAGTAAAACGCAGCTAAGAAAAAGAAATTACAGAAAAAAGCTTAATTGTAATATTAAGTGGGATATATTGAACGAATAAAAATATTACTAAACATACAGTTGCTTACTGGGAAGGACTCACTCTGGATTATGGAGGAATACGAGAAAAACAGCTGGGAGGAAATGCGCGGGCTTATTTGTGAGGAAAAATACGGCGTCAGAATAAGTAGGCGGAGGGCTTATTACTGCAAAAGATTTTTAAATATATATTTTATGCTGCGGGCGGTATCTATATTCGCAAAAAACCGCGCGCTTACTAAAAAAACGTTGCGTCGGTAGATGGGGAACGAAAGTGAAAGGAAAGATAAAAAAGGGAAAAAAACGGAGCGAGGGAAAAGTGCAAAAATATGAAAGGGTTGATTGGGTATGCGTATCTCGCTACTAGAGCTTCCGAGAGAGCGGATTACTTTAGAGATTACGAAAATGACGGCCATAATCTCTCCGTAAACCTTATTGCTATAGAAAATACAGGAGGAAATTCCTCATTTCCCAAAAATGGATATTATAAATGCGGTTATAAACGCGATATTTAAGAAAATTAAGCAAAAAATTGATAGTGGAAATCCTTCTCATTTCATAAAACTACCGAATTTGACAATATTGAGGTTATTTTTTTTCCTTATCTTCTATTGACTGGAAATTCACACAAGTTACTAACTGCTTTGCATACTTCAGTATTTCTCAGAGGTGACTAAAGGGGTGAGTATGATTCTACGTTAAAACCGAATTGAATGAGTTTGAGATAATCTTTATAGAGGATCTCTATTCAATCACCAATAAATTATTCTTATCCTAATAATGATTTACATTGAAAGATCCAACTTCTTTCATAATTTGCCACAGTAAGGTTAATACAAGGCCATAAAAAGCAGCGTGCAAGGATATTACTTGTACATGCTGGAGACTGAACTACTATACAATCAATGACAAATAAATAATAATTTTAGGAAAAAACAGACCTTTGTCCAGCGACATCATTCACTTCCCTCCAAACATCAATTTATTAAACAATTAAAAAGTGGTTTAAATAATAACATCGGAAAAACTCGACAATATCACAAAACCTAGTTTTGGCAAACAAGTCAGCCAACAACTTCGCAACAGAGATCAATACCCTTTACGAATTCCTATAGTATTCGATGAACAAGACGATTGATAACACAATTTATCAAAATTTAAATGAGGGAAATGGAAATGTAAAAATATCAGTAAAAACGGACCAGGAAGAGAGAAAATTAGAGTTCGTGGAAAAAGAGAGGAAGGGAGTGAAAGCAAAAAACATCGCACCAAAGACCACAAAGGGAATGTGTAAGGAGCAAAAACTTACGGCGAAATACCTTTTCCTTTCATCGATTCCAACGAAAAAAGCGGCTTTGCTTTCGCTTTTTGCAGAGGAAAAAAAGGAGTCGGCTACACACGAAGGTATAAGCGAAAAAGAACTCCCTTTTTGGAGGAAAGTGAAAACTTTCTACATGAAAACAATTTCCACTAACTATAAATAGAAATGGAAGCTTGTTATATACAAATGAGATTTAAATGTAATAGCGGTACACTCAATCGACCATAGGTTTATATAAACGTTCTTACAATTACCGAGTATAACTCAAAAGTAATAATATGAGCTACAATGCATAGTAATAAATTACATCAATAGATTAAATTGCATATATTGCTGATAGAAACCGGTATGTGAGCAGTATTGCAGCGTATTAATCAAGACGAAATTAATTTCTTACTAGTCATATCATTGATCAATTTTAATATTGATCATTACCATTAACTTCGGTCTCCGTACCTATAAAGATCCTTTCAGAATTTCAAATTTAAATAGGACTATTATCATGATTAGAGGATGGAACTGTGATATATCAAACAAAATACATAAACAGAAATATAATATACGAGATAATATTACACAGTATAATTATACGATCATAAACGAGATTACCAGATGTATCAAAAGGTTTTAATGTATGGAACTTTTGGAACCACCTCAAGGACTTTGACGGGCTATCTTGTTAATGATTAACTTTTCCTATTGAGAATTTTTGGAAAAATCTAAACAAAATTCAGTGATGCTGCTGCAAATAATGCCTAACTTAAAATACTCCAGTAAGAGTAGTTAGTATTCGATTTTTTATACAAGGACCCAAGGATTTAAAACGACATTATAATACTCCTAAGAATGTCTACCGTTCAAAAGGAAATTTGTTCAATTAGAAGAATATGAACATAGGATAAACTCAGAAGTCCATTCATAAATTTCCAAGCAACACTCAAAACACCTCTCATGGGAAAAGTATATTTCACAGCAACTGTGCCATAAATATAATTTAACAGTTTCTTGGAATTTTAATCTCATGGAACACTGAAGTTATTTGACCATTTATCCTGCTAACCCACTTTTTCATGTCCTTCTCATGCACCAATCAATAACCAGTCTTGCTGCGAATGAAAATAACACTAAAGGAGCCGACGATAAACGAGATAACGCAAAAAAGCGCTGCATTTTACATGCACCGCACGAAACAACCTTCGAACGGCTCCACAAAAAAAATATTTCCAATTTCCCTTAAAATTACCCTAACCCGGGGGCGTAAGGGCGGAGCTAAACGGCTTGAGCCGCTCTTTTGAAAAACCGCAGGCGCGCAGATGGATATCGCGTGATTTCCTATCGGAAAGTGCGGAACAGGGACGGACGAAAAACCGCGCTGAGATGTAACTCCCGAGGAATGTTTCGCAGACACCATACAGCATGGTATCCAGACGCATGGGATCCCGATTAATACAGAAAAGGCCGTTAAATTCAAGGATGGACGTCCCATAACAATTTTACCTTCTTTCATTGAAGCTATAAAATGTTTTATGTTAAGTGCGCGCTCTATTAGGAATCAAATGTGTATTTAAGCGATAATCAAAATCATTGCTCTAATTGTTTCCAACAATAGTCCTAGAAAAGTTATCAAGGGCGCTACAACTACGAATCTCCTTCATGATTGCTAAGGAAACATATTAGCAGAATATTATGATACTAATTGTCATCATTGCTGATACCAACGTTTCCATCCCATATTAGAAATGATTATGAGTAATTTCTTCTAAACATATGAGGAAAAATCCCTGAAAAATTCAATCAATTGATTAATTAAATATATTAATAAATTAAAATAATATATATTTTGGCAATAAAATAGAATTTAAATTCGCGATATGGCAGAAAAATGTTTAAAAATAATTGTTCTACCCAAAAATTATTGAGAAGCAGTGGGTAAGAGAACATAAAAACCTACCGAAGGTTCTATATTACTAACAATATTAATAAAAATTTTATCTATACTTCTGAACGTCAAGGATTACAATTCTTACAGAGAACAACATTTTTTATTTGAGAAGGCTATCAGAAACGTATACGGATATCAGAAGCACAGTAATCACTAGTTAAATCATTCAAATACATTTTCTCGGAAAATGAAATTTCATTGGTGATATATATTTTTTGAGATTCTAAATACTTGATGATATAATAACAGAGTATATCTTACAGAGCTGTGAAGAATTACGACCTACCTAGAGCAGGAAAGGAAAGAAATAGAAATGAAAGAAAGGTAAACAATTACATGAAGAGGTGGTCATAGGAAATGCGATGAAAAAGAGTTAAATAAAGAATTAAAATATTTTTGGATGCGTCCGAAGCCAAAACCCTGGAAAGGTTGGAAGCTCCGGAAGAATTACTGGTGTACGTTATTATTTCTTAGGCCTCGTATGATTTATACGTATCCAGAGAGGTGAACCCAAAGGAAGGACGCACCAATTATCTCTCCCATAGAAGAGAAAGCGAAAGGTCAACGCGCCTTTTCTATGAATGAACCCGAGTGGGAATAACGAAGGCAGAAATAAAAACAGCGTAGAGAATTAACAGGGAATCGAGGTGACCTTTTCCTGAACCTTGGCACGCATACGTACGTGGGATGCCCACAAAAAGAGATATTTTAACATTTGGAGTGTGAAAACGCCCCGATTCTCCCACGCTAACGACCTACGCCTGCGATGCGTCGCACCAATATCAAAGGATTTCTCGCTTTCGGAACTCCACGGCTTTATCGGAAAGGGATCGAATTCAAAGGACAATTTTTTTGGAAAGGCTTTCTGATTCGGCTTGTTTCCATATTCGCGACGCAGAGCGAGTTAATCAAATACGAAAAAAGAGAGACATACGACATTAACTATGTAAAAGAGCCTTTCCAACTTATAATTGGGTTACAACTAAAATTTGGAGCTATACCTAAAAAAAAGTGAATTTATTTGTGGTGGCGACGAAACTTCACAGCTGATCGAAATAGATAAAGTAATATTTACAATAAGAAAATATTCGTACGAAAACATTAGAGATAACATAATCAAATGAAAGTTTATACATAACTTATTGCCAAGTTAAATGTAAGTAACGCAATAATTAGGAACGCGAAGAATAACTAATTTAAACGCAATTGATCAAAAACCTTACTATCGCATCAATATCTATCTATTACTACTTAAATCGCAATACAATATAAATCGCAATAGTCGATGCAAAGAATTAACTCATATTACGCACGTAATTAAGTTATTCTTTCACAAAAATACTAAAGAAAGGAAAGGGTTAACATTGCAATTTCAACTGTTTCAAGTTTGAGGAATATTTTTCAATAAAAGAGTAATCTAGTGATGAGATAAACGAAATAGTAGTAGTATAGCAAAGGAGTCTTATAACACAGGGAACACTGGCCAACCTCACATAATTCATGTAGCAAAATAACATTGTAGTATGAGATATGCCATACAAAATATAGTATTGGACCAAAAACTGAGGGCAATACAATTCACCATAATGAAATACAAAATAAAATTTAGATTTAAAACCGAAAATAATTATCCAATAATGGAATAGAAAAAATATGATCTCTACTATTCAACGGTAGTTTACTTGATGACTTGATGATAGTGTTTGAAATTTATTTCATATTTTTATCAGACATACAGACGTCAATTTTGATCCCCTAATTCACTTCTTCTAGCTTATGCGGCAAAGTATGCCCATCCCTATCATAAAACCACGGCAATAGTATATGGAAGTAATTTTTTTTTTCAGTACTCAACATCTGCTACGAGGTGACAGCTACAGCAACCCTGCTACCTTATCAATCCGCTCTCACTTTTTCCCTTATTTTCTCTGTATACATTCCCCTTCTCCCCAATTCTGCCATTCTGAAAGGTGAGTGCCCCCGTATCCTCTTAACACAGAAAGGCGACGTAACGAGAGAGAAAGATGGCGCTGAATAAGGACAAGGGCTCCCAAGATGCTCGCGCACAAAGATTCGCGTGCCGAAAAAAATAAGGCGCGAGAAGCAACACATTAGCATTTGAGAAGGATGCACCGAAAAACGTGTCGCGATTCAAGAGGTAAACAAAGCTGGGGAGCTGAATGGGGACAGCTCTTTCTCAAAAGGGGTAGCAATTCTTAAAAGAATCTTTCGAGAGACACAGATTTGATTACCACCGCATTCTAATTGAGCAAATGAATGCCTTACGTATTCATTCAACAAATCTGAGCGCATTTTCTTCAGAACTACAAGCTCGCAAAGCAGCTTCTTTAATTCATCGTAAGTCGTTGAAGGGATGAATCTTGCGTGAATTTTAAAGAGGAAAAAGAGCAATCTTGGGATGGATTCAACCGCCAACCAAAAAAAAATTAAACAGAGTAAAAGGAGATTCTCGCAATCTATAATTATTTTTATCATTAGAAAATACCTAATATCAAGCTAAGCCTCTAGAGTTCAAAGATGCACTAATTATTAAAATTCTCATATTAACCATGGAAGATTATTAAAGAACTATTATACTATAGCAAAATAATCATCATAATCTCTATGAGTAGATGATCATAAAGAATAAATGATTGTCCAGGCTCCAAAACAGCGGGGGCCAGTATCAATTGGGGGCCTCAGGCGAGTCTACGCTAAACCATGACTATGAGTTTTGGATTAGATACAGCTACGCTATTAATATCAAAGAAAACGATATTGTTTCGGCGAATGATCATCATATGTACAACAAAGAACACCAACAATACTTCACCTTACACTGTGAAATTTTACTAACATTATATTTCATAGAAATAGACATTCTACAAAACCTGATAAAAATTAAATTTAACAACAACGGAGATGGATTTCGCGAAAAAGAGCCGTTCAGATCTTACTACCAACATGAAAACCAGGATGCTCGCAACAATAAGAAACCTATCACGTTTTCGAAGAACCGTAAAACTTTATCTCCACAGAAAGACTCGAAGACAATTACAACCTTTAACCCCTAATTATACACAGGGAGAATAAACTTCAAGGTTGACGTTCGTTAAACATTAAGAGCGAGCAGCGCATTAATAACCCACCACCAACCCCGCCCACAGCCACCCATCAATTACGCGCATGTTCTCTTCGAAATATCCACGAGAACAATACACGCGTTTGCTTAAGGAGACAGGCGGTGATAAAAAACACGTGACAAGCGTGTATCGCATGGAAACAGCATGGGAGTCACACTTACCGCTGCCCATTTCGGAAACCAGTTACACCCATCTTCATCCCGTTCGGGAGTGGAATCGAAAAAAAATTAACCTCGAGTGAAAGAGGCGTGGGAAGGAGTCTTAGGGTCAGTTCGCCAGATGAGAGGGCGGTCTTTCCAAGTCGTAAATAAACGCGCGCCGCAAGGGACCATGCCTTGTCCCACCTCGGCACTCCAGGAATCTCCCGCTCAGCACGATCGTTAGATTTTTAAATCTCTTACGTATGATTCATTTCGAATGTTTATGGATGAAGGTGGCTTGGCGCGAAATCGGTCGAAAACTTTGCTAGATACCATCACCGGATTGCTAGGAACGATTCGAGATGTTAAGTATGATGAATCTATCTATGAGTTTAGTTTTCCTAGGCCACTTCCAGGTTAACTTACATTGAGCTTAGTTCGCCAAGTACATGCTCAAATAACTTAGGGAAAATTGAGTAAATGCGTTGATTTATTCATAAATATAAATTAAAAATTTATTTTCCGAACTAAATCAACAAAAAATATCTCATAAACTTTAAAAAGTTATCAAAAGTCTTTTAATTGAAATTTATAATAAATTAAACTTAATTTTAGTAGAACTCTAAAGAGAGAGATAAGAAATGGTAAACAGATTCACTCGAAATTGCAAAATACTTATGTCACCAAACGTTAAGTATTCTACTATGGTTCCGGGAATAAGTCATTTAGGTGATTTTGCAAGATTATATTTCCTTTTTAGACATTACTTAGAAGGAACTTTTCTAAAAATCGATATAATCAGCGGATTTTTAACATTATTTTCATTGATTCGCAGAGAAAAAAGTTGTAATTAGCAGCTCTAAAAATATCTTTAATAAGCTGAAACCACCCAAGCGTAGGAATTCCACCAAAAAACAGCTACGAAAACAAGAAAACTCACGACTAGGGCAACTTAAAACGGATATCGGTAGTTATCGTCAATCAGGAGATATTTAAATCGTAAAGTATCTTGTTTGTGAGCCGCCCCAGCGCAGCTCATGAACTGCTTGGATATTTTAGAGCACGAACCTTAAAAAAAGTGCTTCCTAAAAACGAAAGCGAAGACGGACGATTATGCGTAATGGATGCCCCGAGAGAGGGCGGGTCTTCCATTACTGGAGCCAAGATTGCGAAGCAGGATGTCTGAAGGACGAATGTTTACACCGCCTTCCTAGAGGAAAACAGCCTTATGACTTGGATGCGAAACATTCTCTTGTTATTGTATATGCACGAGAATGCATAAATGATGTACAGTATCCATCGAAAAGATCTAAACTACTACTGCTATTGTCAAGAACGGAGTCATAGGGAATACCGAGGACGAAGGCTAGTCGCATGATTTGGATCTATAAAAGCTGACATTGGTTCGAAAACTAATTCATTTACATAAAACCGAGGCATCAAGTAATCAATCTGGCACATATTTTCACACATACGAGTGGAAGTTTCAACCCAGGTCAGTGATTCCCTAACTTTCGTTTTCGTTCACGGCTAACTAAGCATAAGCTCAACTTCTCAGCACAGTTAACTACTTGTTTCTGAGTTTCAGTTCGTGTTCAAATCCACAAAGACTGCGCATGTTGTGGAATAATACATTTTATTGCACATATTATCATTCAAAGATTAAAACAACATAATATCAAGCTCAACTATAAAGCAAATTAAAAAATTTTATCCTATACTAGGCCACAAAATACTAATTGGCAGGACACCCACAAGTAATTCTTGCCCTAAAAACTTCTATATTTTTAGTAATACACACATCAATCATCTCTTAGAAATCCCATCTATATTATAAGTCAATGATGTTCATATAGAAATGACCCCGAAATCCACCACGAAACACAACAACTAAGTTTTTATCATAGAACATTCATGTGAGATTGTAATTAGAGTTAGTCAATCCACGAGATTTAAAACCCTTTTAGAACCAATTAACAAACACGTAATAACCCTTGATTCTGAGCGCCATCAACTTCCGGCGGATACCACTCATAAGTCATCAAAAATATTAAACCCACCCTTTCATACCGCGTGAAAAATTGCCCCATCTTCTCACCGCGAAAAACAAAACGAAACCGGGGATTAAAGTATCCACTCGAGGTAAACGCGCGATCCATTATGCCCTTCAAGAATTAATCGCGGGGATACTTATAAAAGTTGCGAAAAAAAAAACAAAAGCGAGCGAGGGAGCCATTGACGGGAGAGCTTAATTGCGGCAAAACAATGCATCTCTAAAGGGGAGGAGAGAGAACACGTGGTCCGTGGGGAACACTTTCGGGGGAGGCGTGGGAACGGAGGGGGCCAGCGACCCGCTACAGATACTCGCAAAACAAAATCCGAATGAGGAAAGGTGAAAAGGTCAAGGAGAGACAGGGGATGAAGCCTCTTCTAGTCGGGGAATGAGGAAACACTTAGCGAAAATCACGACTTTCCTCAAGTGATGACTGTTTTTAAACTCTCCGCTGAAGAATAAAACCCGAGCCATCCTTTTACGCGCGAAAAGTATCCAAATAACTCGAGAGAGGCTGATATAATAAGGGAATTTCCGCCAGCCTCCAATTTAAAAACGGGTCCAAAGCTGTGAACGGCACTTTCAAAAATTATGCAATAAACAGCAATTTCTCAGAGCAATTTCCCCTGGCTTGAAAATGAGTACCTTGGATTGCTTTATTTAATGCCGTTTCTTTAATATTGGGGAGATTGAGGTATCATTAAAAATACGACAAAAGTGGAAAATAACAGTTGAGAAACGCGATGAGAACTAAGGAAATATTTAAAATAATCGAATTTTACAAAGGAATTCAAAACAAAACAAAGCAAAATGACATGAAAATTTATAGAAAAACAAAATTAACAAACAGAAAAGAAGATTTATTTTTAAAAAATCATCATAAGAAGTATCAAAATTAAATATATTGACCGACCTCTGGAAGTAGAAAAAATAATTTCACAACCTACAATAAGTATTATGTATTCCTCATAAATACCTAAATAAATATAAATAAAGAGAGGATAGCTAAAGTAATAAATTAGATTAATGCCAGACATCATGTAGAAGGATCATTTCTCTGTTTTATCGGATTGAAGTGTACACTAGACTGAAGAAGAAGACAATTCGATAACAAATTTTCCCTAACCCATTGACCGTATCTTT
Organism: Sympetrum striolatum; assembly: GCA_947579665.1. NCBI lineage: Eukaryota > Metazoa > Arthropoda > Insecta > Odonata > Libellulidae > Sympetrum > Sympetrum striolatum. Next base: position 75,529,951 of record OX388347.1, on the reverse strand, counting down.
AAATTGAAGTATGCTAATATTAATGCAAATTTTAATTTATTTGCAAAGCACCAAAATGTAGAATAAATACACACAACCTGGTATCCGTAATGTATCCGTGAAAAAATGAAATTTCAGTTAAAATAAATTAGATCACCTGGTTGAATGTACAGGAGAAAATTACGAATTAATCAAACAATTATGAAACTACATTCGTTAAAGAAACTCCCCAAAACATTTCCATGCTCTGCGTCCCGCTTTAAGTCAAATTTCATTCCACTGCGGGTCGAAGTCAGCAATGGCTGCATTCATAACCGCAACACAAAAGCCCAGTTCGGAAAGAAGGCGAAAAAAAGCTATCGGACTGCACTCGTTCGGAAGGGCAATCAATCTCGGTTGCATTTTTCCCAAGGGCGGAAAATGGGTTAGAGGGGAAGATGGGGTGGAAATTGCATTGCCTGCCACTTCCTTCCCCTTCATCGGTTACTCCACCCATTTAAGCAGAGAGCATGAATGGATCGTCCCGCCCACCTTACTATGCCCACAAACAACTTCGCATACACTCTCCGCAGCAGCAGCGCCGTAACCTTCTCTTTAAAACATCAAAGGGGAAGCCTCGGGGAAAAAAACTCCATTCATCACCCTTTTCTTTGATTTTACTTGTTCGTGCAGCATCCCTCGAGAGGGGGTAAACACAGTCGCTTACGCTGAGTAAAGCCGATGTCACCTTGGCTAAAATCGACGAGTAAATGCATCATTACGAGCGAGGGAAAATGATCGTTGCGTAACTGAATTTGAGAACAAGGGCGGGAAAATGATTCAAACGGATTTATTCTTATGGCTTTATGGCAACAAAATCTGAGAAAATAAACAACTCTAATGACCGTCACTACAAACAATAAGAGCAGCAACATTACATTACGCTAGTTTCAACTGATATAGGAACGAAATTAAAATAGTTTTCACTGTGGAATTTAATCAACAAACAAATGAATCTTATCGCTAATACAACTATTCAATTGTTCTGCGATTCAACAAGCAAATTTAGATATTAACTGTTAATATCTAATAAATGATATTAAAATATTTAACCCAATTTATGACTTTAAAAACTAATGAAAACTTCATGGCAAGTGTCATATTGAAATAAATAAGACTAAAACCGTTAAGTCGTCACGCAATGAGATTTCTCAATATTTAAATTATAAATCGATTCCATTAACCTAGTTTTCTACCTTATAAACTCCAAGAAACATATCTTCGACAAATCAAAATACTATCTCAGAGAGATTAAACACTACATACGTCACATTTGATAATAACTGAGGAAACAGGCCATTTTAAATATATCATGTGGAAATACGTCAAGTGTAGCCAACACTTTCCAGTTGACACAAATGTGCATTTATATAAAGGTGAGGGCTTCTTCCAAAAAACTTGAATACTTCCATTACTAATTCCTACTGAGCGAAATGTCAATTTCTGTATAGAAGGTAAAATAAGAGATTTCTGTCTTAATCTCTCCGGAATATGATTTTATTTATAAATCATTCACTACTCCGGATTTTAAAGCGAAGTGCGGCGAATAAAATTTCGCTTTTTTGCAGTTCGATATACACTTCAATTACTAATTACCACAGAGATAAATATTAATTTTTGTAAATAAGATGAAATAGGATATTATTTCTGTCTCAATCTCGACCGAATATAAATTTATTTATCAATAATTCATCACTCCCGAATTCAAAGCGAAGTGTGGCGAATAAAATTTCGTTTTTTGGCAGTTCAATATATTTTATAACATGAGAATTCCAATTCATAGAATGATATATTTCTGACGGGTCGCCCCGAGTCCGCGACAGCCTAGTAAGTCCGCTCATCCGTGGACACCCGTTTTCGTATAAATGCACACACGTCCACTGCGGAATCAATCAAAGAAAGAGCCTCGGATACAGGGTATGGGATAAAGAAAGCGGAGAATAAATTTCAAAATTATTTCCAGCATCGACGGAATTCCGATCATGAAAAAAGTCCCGACGAAAGGTATCGCATGTCCCCTTTGAAACGTTGAAGAACGCTTCCAAAAATATACTCCGATACTTTCACTCGTCGTCTCGGGGTTACGGCGCCGTGGGGACACAAAAGCGTCACCACTCCCTTTCACGACGTCCCGAAGACAAAAGATGGACGGAATTAAGGCGAAAAAAAAAAGAATGCGGCGAGAGCCCGGGGGAAAGGAGTACGAGAGAAAAGAGGGCCGAAAATAAAAAGATGGAAAGGAGGGCGAGAGGAGGAACAATGGAGAGATGGTTTCGCGGTTTTCCGCCGACCACGACCGTCTGCATGTTGTTGGAGGGTCCAAACCATACGGCGATCGCATCCGACGGGAAATGAGAATAACCGGAGATTCCCTTTCTTTTCAGCGCTGCTATGCGCTAGTGGAGATTCAGCTGTCGTGTCTGGATACCGAAATTTGGCGCAACAGGATGGCTCCTTTTAGCTAAAAGCTGTTGCGCTGTACTTCCTTCTATTAAAGGCTGGGTTGCCGGAGTGGAATAAAATTTGCGAGAGAGATGGGGAGGTAATTAGGAGATTTCTTTTAAATATCTAAAGCATATGTTCCCTAAGTGGTTTCTATGGACTCCAAGGGGCCCATGTAGATTAACATGGGCTCCATGTCGTAGAATAAAAAAGCGGGAATCCAAGTTTTATTTCAATTTTGATTGTTTTTGGAAGCGGAAGGTCCCATTTTAAAAGATGATACAATCAAATAGAAAATAGATATGACTAAAACAGAAAAATTCAGAACCAGGCAGGCATTCGTCCATGGAAATTAAAAGGGGTCCACGAGAAAAAAGTTTGGGAACCTATGATCTAAAGAAATTGGTAGCTGAGTTGAGGAAATGACTAAATATGAAAGAAGGGGTTCCAAAATTGGTGCGGTACTAACTCCAAGGGTTCTGAATCCTTGTCCGGAAGAAGCATTAAATAGAAGGAGCATTAGAGTTTTACCTTTCGGTAACTTTAACATTAAGGTTTTTCAGTTACTTTGGGTAACTTTTAACTTTTTACGTCCCTATCCCTCATCAACGTCATTTCCCTCGCTTCCTAGTAGAACTAACCGTTTTTCCATAAATAGAAGGCGAACAAGGAAATAATAAAGATAAAAAATAAGTTGCATCAACAACATATTCTACGCTGGCATTGCCTGTTAGTCACACATGCTTGAGAAAAGGAGTTAAAACTTTGAGATTTATTACTTACTGTAATGACTCGGATGTACGGAATACTAGAGGGGATTCCCATGGGGTTACAAGGAACAAATTCGAACCCCCAAAAGCAGAGGATACGGAGAAGTCTCGGGGGAAATTTGGCTGCTGTATGAACTAACTGCTATAATTTGGATATTTCATAAGATTTCCCATCAAAAGTTACCACCTGACTCAAGCCACAGGTAACAACATCAACGGGAAATATACTTCAAGCCTTAGCTTCGTGCCAAACTAGAATCCAGAATATTAGCATTTTGTTAACATTTATTAAATAATAAATTTATATTCCTGTAGATGTCTACCGAGAACTGAAAGCTCTTTATATAATATAAATAAAAAATAAATTCTCAATAATTCAAGCTAAAAAGATACTAACGTCATCATAATTCAGACTAACTCTCCTTCATTCGCTTTTCCGTCTTAACTTTATCCCCGAAAATGCTAATAACTCTATCTAGCGGAGATAAGGATAAAAACCCTTTAAAAACGAACAAAATTGACAAATAAAAATAAACTCACCAGACTCGTACGGTTCTCAGTATCCACCAATAAGAAAGCGAAAGAAACTCACCTGGGAAAAAAAAGAAAAGAAAAATTATCACCAAATAATCCGGGCGAACATGACAAAAACAAAAAGGTATTGCCGGCATTATTTTTTTGACAGCTGCGGTGCAACTTTCCCGTTCTATTATTGGCCGATAAGAGCAGCCGAAAAAGAGAGGACCACGTAAAGAGAGATAGTGGGCGAACAGCTGGCGGGACAATGTTATCGGTAAGAATGCCACGGGGAAATATTTGGAAAAATGTAAGGGCGATAAGAGGTTTAAAAATATACGAAAACAAAAGGCGATAAAAACGCTAGCGGCGGATGAAAATAAGACTAAAACGAACCGGTAATAAAAAAAAGCTTTTACGAGTCTTTGAAAATTTCCTTTAGCGTCCATTCGGCTATCCGAAACATACGGCAATAGACTACTTTCGAAAATCGAAGCAATTAACCCTCGCCAGAATGAAACGCCTACCTTGGAGACAACAATACTGTAGTAGATTTATTACTAGGATTAACTTTAAGGATAAGATACACCGTTTTTGATTAAACACAAAGCTGTCTCAATAATTATTAAATAATTTTATACACCTTAAGGTAATTCTCCTACGTTTCAGGATTATTTAATGAATAACTAATAAAAATCTCATAAGAAAAAGGGATAGGTAATCGACACAAAAGAAAACTTTAGAAGAAAGAAGAAGGGTTATAAAGTTAAGCATGCACGGTAAACACAGAGATAATACTTTCTCGTACATTAGGCGTCTATCCTGTTACATACGCCGATCAGATTCTACAGGGAAGATTGGGGAAATTGACGATAAGAGTCCCTTCAATTTCTCTAGAAACGGTAATAGATTTTAAAAATATATAAATACCACCTATGGAACTACTGGATTAAAGTATGCTACATATGCGCATGAAGATGGTCGCTAATTGATAAAATTATAAACAAAATAGGGTGGCCTAATAATGGCCGAGGAGACCACGTTACAAATTTTATCCTTTGTATTGGTAATCCAGGGCCCCTTGAATTAGACTACCATTCATGCACAACCTTATTGAACTTCCATTATATCTTTATACATAGAATCAGATGTTGTCTTATCACTTCTTCTTGGCTCTACCCACTATCCTTTCTCCATTTCGTTTTGATTGTTGTCACCGCCTGTCTTAACTGTCCACCTATTGTCCAATCTAACGACGTGCCTATCCCACTTCCTTATGCTTGATACCAACTCGACAACCCATTAGCTTTAAAGTAGAATATATTTATAGACATTTTTCTCCAACAAGCATATATCCGCAGAGGGATATCTTTTAGATAAAAGCAAACACGCACCACTTCCAAAATAACTACAGCCAGATAAGTCTCCACATTGCAATACACCATACCTTAAAGGGGGAAATAAGTTCCCCCACAGACAAAATTTCACAGAATGCTTCTGGTCAGACCACGGAGGACACATTGCATTTCTCCAACTCCCATTCCTTTGAAGAGTTCCTTTGGTCGATTCGATCCAGAGAAGATGAGAAAATCGTTCCGATTAAATTACGAGGCAAGAGATTCGCTCGGTTATAAATATAATGGAAGTTTATGGTGAGTTAATTCATACGCGCCGTTACGTCGAGCGATCGTTAGGCCGGAAAGTGATACTTAAAGAGACCAACGAACCTTGAAGGACACGTGTGCCTCTCTATGGTTTGCGGGGTGCATTCATTAAGCATGCGGTTGCACTGATCGAAGAAAAAGCTGCGCATTTACACCTGCGGACGGTATGGAAACGCTTGACGGACGCCATCTCAAAGAGGAGATAAAAAAAGAGATGCCTTTTGAAAGAAACGAGTGTGATAAAGAGAGACCGGCGGAAAAATCTTAAAGGGATTGGAGATGATGTATAGGGATTCCTGTAGCGAATAAAATTGATATATTTTGATGATTGAATAAACAAGGAATTAATATCCATCTGACAGCTGTCAATAAAAGCAAAGCTATTTTATGCATAGCCAGTATCTCTCACATACGGTTGAGAAGCTCTAGAGAAGAAACGACTTCTTCCCGAAGCAAATCAAAATGAACATCTTCAACGTCTTTTTTCACTCAAATTGTATCTACAAGATTTTAAATAATTCGAAACGTGAAACTTTAAATTTAATTTGAAGTTGAATTTAAAGTAATGCATGAGTTGAATTATAGGTTAATCGCGAACACACTGCTATACAAGATAATTTTAATAAAGTGTTTCCAAGGAATATATAGGTAGAAAATTTACAGGAAATATGACTTCGAACAAAGCAGAACTTGTACTCAAAACTCAAAGGAAACTATGACAACAAGAATGGGATTCAAACGCAAGAATTCAACTTTCCGAACTTATGTAGATTATGAACGATAAGTAAAACAATAATTTGTACTTAGCTAAAGACATTCGTAGAATGGTCTGTACATAAAGATATCATAGTATTTGAATTCACAAATAAAATAAAGAATTGCAGAATACCTTTTCATAGTACGTAACAGTACAGAGCTAAAACCAGAATTTTTTATTGAATCCGTATTATCATAAGGTGGCATTAGCTACTCAAAGTATTATACCACAAAGTATCAATTACTTGTAGCATTATTATCAAGTGTGATTCTTCACCACACGTTATAGGCTACTTCAACAGCTAATACGCTAATCAAAACGAAAAGGTCGAGAGCATCGAAAACGCGGAGTTGGTCAACGTGGAGCGGTGGTGGAGGAGGATGAAGATGGTGGAGGGAGAGGAAATTACTTCCCTCTTGGGCTGTGACCTTCTCCAATGTACTCCCCCTCCGCAACACTTCCATTCCAACAGCGGTCAAGTGCAACTAAAACAGAGAAGGTCGCGTGGGGAGAGGGGGTATGCATCCACTATGACGAAGCTTTAAGATGCGCGCCCGGCAACATGCGTTATCTCCAAGGAAACAGACATATTTATAAGGAATAACCTCGCAGCAGACCAGCTACCGAATCTAAAACATACTTGTCCTCGCTGGAAACAGATTGCAATTCCGAGCACTTGCAGAAAAGCTAATTTAAAACGGGATACCGATGGAAATGGTGGTATTACGTAAATGTTTGTGGATTCGAAGAAGTGAGTGATGAGGGAATTTCGAAGAACTGCCGGAGGACTTTGTAATGGACCGTCGGAGGGGTCACGAGATATGTGAATCATCCTTCAATTACTCTTTCATAACTCGCATTCCACGTCCCGACGGCGCTTATGTCAGAGGGAAGATCGTCCGAGAATGGCTTAACAGACTACTTAAAAGAAGCGAGCAATCAATAACCGTTTGGCCTTTCGATCCGAAGTCAATGATCTTTCGCAGCGAACGATATAATTCGCGAACATAAAATCAATTAAATTGAAAAATCAGCGAGGACAAAATCGAAACCTCAAACATCACAATCAGATAATTAAATTTATTGAATTGACATCATTCATAAGAATATCGTTATGGTAGACTTTAATGAATTTAATTGAAATCAAAAATATTTTAGGTCTATGCCAATCTTAATATCTGCCAAATTCTTTTCGATCGAAACAATTTACTTTAATTCTGTTAATCTGCGATGCGAAGTCCTTCTTCCCTTGCCATGGTCAACACTCATTCCATTAGGAAAATTGTTGCCTTCGGCGAACTCGACCGGTGTCTACGCAACCAACCGGACGTTGAGTCCGTAGACATAGCGGCTAATTCCGATCAAATGATGAGTCAATTCCAAGCTATTCCCACTTAGCATAAACTGTTACCTCCGGGAGAAGAGGTATGATAATTACACAGCTGACCACACGTTTTTTTGATTTTACTACTGACGACGGCGGTTCCCATATCACTGTGAAATCGTTTTATATAACTGGGTAACAACAAGTGCAAGCAATAGAAACATTTAGGATCAGACTTAAATGAATAAAATACATGAGCATGCCAATAATTTAAAATGCAAGATTAAGGAGTGTACATAAGTATCTTCACGTGAAATAAAGGCGAAATAACTTAGTTGAAAGAATAATAAAGCTATAAGTGTCACCATAGAAGTTATCCATAGATGCCCAATAAAATCAATACGCTCAGGCGTGACTTCGTGGAAAGCCATAATAAATTAATATACTTAGTAATTTTCCACAAAAATCTGTGTAAAATTACTAAGCATATTAATTTAATATATTCCAAAATTTAAAATAATAAAAACGAGTTAGCCTACTAACACTAAAACCCTTAGTTCGAGCCCCGCCTAGTAAGTTATTTTTTGATTTGGGAATGGATAATTATGTTTCTCTAATGCTGGATCTGCCACTTAAAACTGATGTATGAATTGATGATTGGTTGGTTATTAAGAAGTAAATAAAAAAGATGAAAAGAAATTCTTATCATGACATCAAGAATTTGGTTAATTATAGCGGATCTTTGACCTATAGTAATCAAAGAAAACTCAGATATATAGGAATGGTAGGCTATACTCACTCACTACAAGAATGAGGTAACGGAGGACAATCAAATAGATAAGACTCCTGAAATCCACCAATAATGAGGTATTAATAACTTATGGGATGAGCTGACAAATTAACGGAGGTCATTGACGTCAATAAGAATAGAAGAAAATAATAGCAAATAACATGGAAATAAATCATAAACTGGCGACCTCTGGGTGCCACAACACCAAAAGGAGAGGAGGGTTGGGTTGGAATCCTCCGGCCACATCACCAATCCATCCGGCCCATTCATGAAAAAAAACCAACACGCTGTCTCATCTACCTCCGATCCACACACCTATCCACCTGCAACCCAAAACATTACAACGCAGGCCAAACACGTGCAGGCATCCCCGAATTGCCCAGAATAGCCACAGATGAGAAAAAGATGAACGCAATGTAACGCGCATGCGCTGCACATCTATTCCCCCTCCTCCACATTCCTAACCGTGTGTCGAACTCCGGAGAGCATCTGTTGCTGAGATTGTCGGGGGCGTAAGGTCATTGGGAGATCATTATAGGCAGGGATGCCGTTTTGGCTATTTCTCCTCTACATCCATCCGTTGTAAAAAAAGCGAATTGCGTTTAGGGTAAATTCTATAATAAGGAGTATATGTTGTGATTTTAAATTTGATTTCGAATTTTCAGGGTAAGTTCAATCCAAAGTTGGAACTGTGCAAGCATACGAGGTATTGCTGAAATATTATGATGAGGAAATACCTGTATATACCGGCCGTGGTGGCGGAGTGGTTGACGTACTAGCGCGTTAACACTCCAACATCACGTTCCCAGGTTCGAATCCCGGCTAATCGGATTTTTCCTGTTAGGGAATGGTTATCCGTGTATGTTGTGTGTGTGTGTGCGATATTGATAAAATAATATGCAAAAAAAAAGAATAAAATTAAGAAAAGGGGTCGATTGGAGGAATAGCCTTCCTAAGCTAAAATTCGCCCAAAAAATAAGACGGAATTATTATTATAATATAAATTTTAGAATTCTATCCTCCATTAATTATATTAGGCTTATTTTTTCGTATGACGAAAGATGTAGCAGAAGATAAAAAGAAGGTAATATCATAGTTGTTTCTCACACAGCCGACCATTGTTGACTTTTATTGATTTTATTGACTATTGTGACGACTTTGATTAAATACCACGAGAAATGAAATTGCCGTATCATTTCTCGGTTTCCATAGTAACTGTTCCCCTTCAAGAAGCTTAATTGGTCATTGCTAAACATCCTTTTGGTTTATTTCACAATATTTTAGCATCCATGCATCCTGTCCTGGAAATCTTTCCCAAACTCAGAGTATTTCTATAACTTTGCTGTCTGTTTTTTATTCCAATACTGTAAAATTGAACTAAAAATAAAAAGTGATAGAATGGAAATTGGAATGCTTTTCAAAATTTTACTACAATAAAAATTTATACTTCCACATGTTATAACTCCTTAACAACTTATAATTAGCAAATACACGAATGAAATGTTCATTCACTCATTGTATTTACCTGTCACGGAATATTTGGATTTTTATCAAGATGTGTCAGCGGATTCTAGACTTATTTTGATTTAATGTAGCGGATTATCTAAGTATCAATTCCGCGACTGTCTCGAGATGGCTTAGGAGAAGGATTCGGTGGTGCCGTCGAGACGTCGTGAGGGAGGCATTTAAGGGAAGAGGATTTTGAGGGAGAAAGAGAATGCTGGTAACGAAGAGCATTCATGCGATTCCTCGGTTAATTCGGTAATTGAGTCCCGTTAAAGCGCTGCATTGACTCGGTCCCTCGTATAACGTTCTCTTGTCTGGAATCTTCTTAAACTTGGGACGTCCAAACGGAAGGGGAACCACGAGGAGATTAACAATAAAAGCCGCTTCTGTGAGACAAAACCAGAGTTATGAGCTGAACTTAATTCTAAAAACTTAAGAGGTATACAGTAAATAGTGTCAACAGTTGCAAAATGACTTATATTGACAAAGTGTAATATTTTAGTTACAAAACGAGAAAACAACGGGGTAACGAACAGAGAAGTTCTTCAGAAAACGAATGCAGAGATGAGGAATATAAAAAATGGGCAAATCAATCAGTGAGAAACTATACCACGCTAACCTTTATAATTTATTTATTTAAAGTTTATTCATCAACAGCCAAATTGACCAATTACAATGAATCGTACAACATGTTGAGAAAAAGTATGAATAGAAATAAACGTATGTATAAACATCAACAAAGGAGCATGGAAACGCAACCAAACATTTGCATATAACGAAAAAATGTGAATAGAGTTAAGTTAAATTAAATGAGAAAAAATAAAATAATATAAAATAAAAATATCGTAATAATAATTTAAAATAGGACATGTAAGGAAATAAAAACAATAATGATGGGGGAAAGCCAGTCAGCCAGGATCGGTGGTACACTGGAATCTTAGAGAAAGACCATAGTATAACAACGAAAAACGTGTGATAAACAAAATTCGGATGGAATAAAGTGATTTACTGGAGATAGGATGTCTTGGAGAACCCAACCAAATCCTAGAATGTTAGTTGCTCATGATCATATTAAATACACATTCGGTTTACAAATAAATAAATTTAAATGAATGCCTATTTCGTTAACATTGAGAACGAAAAAAGTTATGGGTCTAACCTCCTCAAACTATCACACCCGTAATAAAATAAATAAAAATATTAATAAGCTTATATTAATTACTTAAGCGACCATCAAGGCCTACAAGGATGCATATCGGAAGAAATGATTCTTCATAAATTATACGAGCAAGTCATAAGAATTCCCTCCGCCCTACCACAGACCCTAGCTATGAGGATTGGCGACGTCCTCCACCTAGCTTTCACTGGCCTCTATGCAATAGGTTCCATAATACTCCGCCACGGATTAAGAGCGACGTCTTGGAGACGAACTTTGCTCGCCGGTACCATTGCCCGCGCCAAGATTCCTTTCTGTTTTTGGATTCTGGCTTACACATCACGCAAAGTTCACTCAAGGCGAAGTGCGAACTCAGCCGACAGCTGTTAACTGGCGCCGGAGAAAATAAATAAATAGAACTAAATGAAACGTGACGCATGCCTCGATCGAATCATTCGCAGGCTTACGAACAGTGGTAAAAAATGGACGAGGAAAAAATGTTTGATACAGATACAATGAAGCAACATCACAGAAATCTTAGCAGCCCCTGTCCTCATAGCAGCTGTTGAATTCCCTCAATCTTCCATCCTTACTGGGTTTTTAGATACCGAGATTTTTTAATTAACAAAGCGTATAGTAATTCCCTACGATGGAAATTCATGCTTACGTGGTAGATACAAAGAATTTGCAATTAAGCGAACATAACAGATTATCAGATAACAGTTAACGCCTTTCCATAATAAAAAATAGTTATTCTATTGTACGGCTGAGCGCGGATAACACCAACTTTAGTTTTTAAAGATAAACCAATATTTAGCGATAGGACTATGATAATAAATTTGAAGAAATACATCGTCTCTACTAGAGAAGCTAGTGAGTAATGCTACCATCATATTGGAAGGTATTCCAGCGGAATTTTCTCATTGACGTGAAAGTGATTGCAAAATGAACCTTTCGCGGCTCTTTAAATTACTATAATAAACAAGCTTTTCAACTCTTACATACGAAACAGGTAAAGATTTCACTAACAGAAAAAATATCAAAGTGCAAGTATATTAACGAACTGTTCAAATTACGCCGATACCAAATTAATCAAGAACTTACATTAGCTCCGCTGTTTGATTAATAGCAGCTACTGATATGCACTAACGGCGATTAAAATGAATTCGAAAAAAATGAGCAAATAATTGGATATCCGACGGAAAAAAATAATTGGCGGAAAAATTTCACGGCTAATTACACATTCCGAACAAATAATGGCGGGGAGAAGCGTCAGTATCGGTAAGACGTGAAATATTTAATCTTTCCCAAGCGCTTAATTTAGCGTGAAAAGAAGGGTCTCCTTAAGTGGATTCTCCTGAGGAAACCGACGGAGAATATATCAAAAATTTCTCCCTCGACCAGAGAGTTCTTGGGGCGAAACGCCTCGGTGGGGATGAAAGCAGTCGTCGGAGGTCGCGTTCCCACGCTTGCTAACAAAGGCGACGCCGAACAACGAGAGCAATCCCGAGTATTGACACGCGACTGAAATATGGCAAAAAAGGGATTATGCTGGTTTTAGCGCAGAAGTATCGTAAGGACCTGGAGAGGTATTCAGCTTCCTCCCAGAGGCAACAACCGCCACTGTCTGCATCGCTGGAGATTTCTCTTTCGGTTCACATTTCAAGGAATTGAGGCATGCACTAATGTTTCAAATTCGTAAGGCTGTAATTCAGGTAAACTAACAGTTTGGAGTGCTTAATTTTTCGAGCTGAAAACATTCAATGTCGCTAAAAATAATTGTACAGTTAGAGTATTTTTAACGCTCCAATTACTATAAAAAAAGACAACAGTAACACCATAGAGTAATCATGATAGATCCGCTCTTCCTCGAATGCTATTACAATTACTTCTTTGTTTCCGGAACGACTTCTTCGAGAAAACTATTATTTTTTCCTAAATATAATCTCGTTTCTAATTTCTATGTAACTTTTATGATTTACTCGCAACAGTATTTAATAGCTCCCATTTCCAGACGTAACGTCAAGGATGTAAATCAGGAATTTTTAAATAATTATAACAAATTAAGATCTCGTGATTGATGTATGACTCAATATTTTCAATTTTTATTACTTGATTCCGACAAATTACATTACGAACATAGAATCATAACATGCCACATTTGGCTCGCTTTCTGTATGAATCTACAGCACTATCTTAGAGCTATGACTTCATGAGCATCTGGAAGTATGAAGAGACTAAAAATGCGTTTTCGCTTTCGATATCAATGCCCTGTGCTAAGCGTGGGATCTCATCAACGCATGTCTGCCGTAAGGGACGGCTGATGATGCAAGACTTCGATTCTGGGAAAGCGGCGGCGGATCAAGCGGGTGCACATCCTCTTGATGACTTCTCAGCAACCATCACTTCACTCCGGAGAGCCAAACATTTCCTCATGGTTTCGTTAAATTTTCTATCCCATATCTCGATAACCGAGGGGGAAACCCCCTTATTGTATTGGGGTAAACTAAAGAGTAAAACTAAATTAATAATAAATGCTCTTACAGAATTCGGTCTGGTCCATTAACATTCCGTCGTCAGTTAACAAATATCAGGGAGAAATAATGAGGCATACACGATGAGGAGTGAGGTAACTAGCCCTTGTACATCTCACTGAGTCAGAGTGGAGTAATAAATAAAACGTCGTACTCAAATGTATAAACAATATTTCCGTACAGTCAAAAGTAAGAAATACTACTACCAATTTCTAATAGAAATGTATCACTAAATGTAAAAATATAATGCTATGTTAGAGCAATAAAGAAGAATGGAATAGATGATATCCCTCCTGAGCTGATTTTCTTCCAAGAGAAATACATGTGCAGCGAAACATAAGCTTTTTCATCATGTAAATCACAGTTTTTGCAGACATTCAGAAACCATCCACTGCATAAGAACCTAATACATAACGAGACCCCTCCATACCGACGTAAGAAATAGATTCAGAGAGGTGAGTGATATTACTGGCTCCACATACTTAATCCGAACGAAGATCGCAAAATAGCCTCATCTGCATAAGGGGTTACAACACACGGCCAGAAAAGGAGATACGCCCTCGGCGAGACCAAGAACAAAGAGAAACCCCGCCAATGATCACGGCAACTCCCACTCATTCACTCAAATCGACCGATTATAAATAAAATACGCGGAGCAATGAAATCCAACGACCGTCCTACCGCTATCTCCTCTCTAAAAATCGTCCCAAGGACCTTTCTTGCAAGACGAGGAAAAATCATAACATTGCTTTAACGAGTCGTTACGCAAAGGAAGCGACGAGAGAAGAAAAAAAGGGAGTAAAAGAACAAGTTGGGATGAAAATGAGAAACATAAAAGGTGCAGAATTGTTACAGATGCTGAGGGACTTTTATTTTATTCCATGGAATTTAATGGAGAATAATGGAGAAAAATTGGGCCGCGAGGTAAGTAAGTATATTCTAAATAAATTACGCTAAATCAGAGAACCTCTAATCCTTGATTTACTTAAGTATCTCTAACGACTGTACCAGTCGATCCTTCAGCCCGAAGGTCGGTTTATATAAATCCTCAATAATTGGACACCAGAAACTATGTAAAAGAGGGAGCGAGTCTTCCAAGAGAGATGACGAAATTAGATAGGTTTTAGAGATGTATTTTCAAATTTTCATTTCCAAAGGCGTTGCAATAAAATATTTCAACCCTGAATTACACGATTCCTAATTCAGTTGCGAGTAACCATGCAAAACGCAGCAACAAGTGACTGGATTCAATAATCAACTAAGATTCGATTAGTAACCGTTCCAGGCGGGAGAATCTAACACACTTGACAAAGTATGACAATAATATCAAGACGAACAGAAATATAACAGAAGAAACCCCATCTATAGCCGGTTGACACTTTCAGATAAACGCTACAAAAGTCTGCATTCGGAGGGTCGGTTCTCCCGGACTCGGAAAACCAGATCTCTCCGCAAAGAGGCAACTTGATTCGGAACAAAGGCAGACATGGAAAAGGAAACGAGAATGAATTGGGACAGACATAAAGCACACAACCACCGCCTTTGACGCACCTTTTTCACCTGCTCACTTTCCCTTCTCCCAAAAATCAGCCCATGCATCGCCGCCCCCTTTGGCCCAAAACTCTCGTCCCTTCCACGCAGCATCAGGACCATTATCTCACCATCATAAGACGGCCTTGTCTCACTTCCTTTGTTTCGCGAGAGATAATCACGAAAATAAAACGCCTACGTGCATCTCGAACGGCTGAACCCATTTTTTTATTGCGACTTCGAGGCCTCTTTCCCACCACGCTCCCACTTGATCCTCCGCCGAAAAGTGTTAAAGGCCCTCCTTTCACCTTCTCACCGATTACAATAACTTTCACTTTCTCGGAAAGAATAAATTGCGGTTTGAGCTTTAATCGACGGCTAAATCGAGGCGGATTGAAAAAAGAACGTCATTCATGAGAATTCCTATTTAATGATCGAAAACAACCATTCCATGCCCATTCTCTGAAAGAAGATACAGGTTTCTCCTCTGTTACATTCCTCTGCAAAAACAAAATGGTTTGAGAAAAGTAATCAAATAGGGATTTCAATTCAATATTATCAATAATTAAAGAGAAAATTTGAGAGAAGAGCTAGCATAAGTCAGTCATATCTATCTATAAGTAATCGTCAAAATTAGGTTGTTCGCTGCACACTGTTTAATTAATACTACTCCAGTTAAGAAGAAAAAGGGCATCAAAGAAATGCCTACATATAATTTTTTTACTACTACTTTCCCTTTATCCTCGGCAAAAAGGGTTTAAAGCAATACAAAACAGCTTCAAGTGATAGAAAACATAACCCTATAAATAAATTATATTTTGGACATGATAAAATATAGTTTGACATTAATTCTAATCAAATCGAAACTTTAAAACAACAAATACGTCACCAAAACTACAATTAACAAATAGAGAACATTAGAAAAGATAATTGGAAATGAAAAACACTGTAGCAAAACCAAGCGTGATAAGAGCATGAATAATATTAAGATAATAAGATTACATTTAAAGTTACAACAGACCGTTTTATTGAGATAATAAAGACATGAAGATAAAAGAAATCGAAATTTCTGCTTGAACAGGTGAAAACGAGTTTTAGCGACCTCCACGTGTCTTTCGCACTATTCCTTTAATCTTCACAAGTATACTCCGACGAAAAATTCCCTTTCTTACTAAAAAAAGCGCCAGTTTGAAAAAGAAAAACAATTCCGGCAAAGGAAGCCAATTTCCCACTCGGCACGCTACGGAGAGCTCTCGTCCATTAAACGAAGAAACAAACACTACGGCGATGCAAACACGGATTTTCGCCTCTTTATTGAAACATCCTTGTCAATCTACGAAAGCGTTCCTCAGATAAACAAAGAAGGGAAAGACAGTGTTCAATTAAATTTCCTCCGCTCCTTCAATTCCCACTCCACGGCTCAACAGCTCACTCGGAACGCGTTATTTTTTAAATATTCATCCGCTTGGGACCCCCTGGCTAACCGCACGAATGTGAGAAAGGCAAGAGCTCCTTCCTCCCAATGAGTAGGCGGGCGTGGGATGGGAATTCCTTTTGAGTACCTTATGGATTTTCTCATGGGAGTGGGTCAGGTCCCCAAGGATTCCCCGTTTTGTGAGCGCCGCTCGAGGAGATGCATAAAAAGAGGATGCTTTGAAAAAATTATAAATATTAGCCTCCTCCTTCCGTTCTCGCTTCCGTGGGAAAGTGAAGGCGGTTAAGAAGCGTTTATCCACAGACCAATCGAAGTCACTGATGGACGTGAAACGTGTATGACCGATAACCCATTGCGTAAACCTTTAATCTGGATTATTTACTGACTGAATTGTCTGACTCGGTCTGTTTATTATACTTTCTTTGATTCTTCAATCGTAACAAAGAGTTAAAGCACTATCTCTTACCAAAAATATCAAAAGAACGAACTTTGATTTTAAATATTGAGATTTAAAAGCCGGGGTTCCCGCAAAAACTTCTGGCAATGGTTTTCAAAATAACGAAAACGTTGCTGAATTAGTTGATGCACAAAATTCGGACACTGATCGAAGATAATCTTCTAATTCAAAAAATCCTCCACTTGAACTAGTGGTATCAGTGCAAAGAATGCCATAGATTACGCTAGTAGTAGTAGAGTTGAACAAAAATAAAAGCCTATATTACTGAAGTATTACAAAAGTAGCGTTTCCATCGAAATTTTAGGGGTAAACCAATTCAATAGTTTCAAAATTACTAGCAATATAGGAATAACTGCAAAGGAGTAAAACACCAAAAAGGCATATTGCGTTCGCGATAGTTCTAACATTTTCTTGTTAAACATTGTGTAACTTAACTGTAATCACTAACTTTTGGCATAATAAAGAATAATAATACCAAAAAGCCGTGAGTTACTCTACGAAAAATAAACAAACAAATCAAATAATACATTAAGTTTTACGGCAGAAAACAAAACGGAAAGATTACTCACCAATGAAATACTAAAAATTAGACACCTCTTCTGAAAATGTACGTAATCCACGAAACGAGCCGAAAATAATTACGTTTCATTTTTCACGACTCGAAGGAAAGATAACATAAAAATTATGAATGAGATGAAAAATAATGACACATCCCTAAATTGATACCAATCTGAGTCTAAAAAGAATTAAAAAAAAACTCAAAAGAGAGCCGGCATTCATTATGACCCCGCATACCTAACCCTTCCTAATGAAAAGGAAAGAAAATGAAGCAATTTCGAGTGCCACTCGGCGAATATTTCACCCTACATTTTATCCGGATTTGAAACAAGCACCAATTACGCCTTTCAATTCGAGTGCATAACAGCGCTCTCGACGGCAGGAGTGGAAAGGAAAAAAGGGTCCAAATTGCCCAAACAAAACCCGCCGAGCGGAGGAAAAAGAATCCCTTGACCCGACGTTTTTTTAAGTCCCGTTCGAGGGGTCACCGCAAAAACCCGGGTCGAGGAGACCTCTGTAACATGTAATGTTTGAGGAAAGATGAGTGGATATGACGGACAGCGGCACCAAAGGTCTGCACAACGTCTGAGACTCCACAAGATGCGAGTTACTAACAAGCCGCCGTTCTTTGAAGAGTTCATACCCTCCGGTATCCTTGAACCTCAGCAACTTCCCAGACAAGCCAATTAAGGTCCACCGTTAATTATTTCGGCGCAGACACGCCGAGTTTCCAAAAACAAAATAATGAACTTCATGTCGATATATCTACGGATCGAATCAGTTGGACGAGTGATTCGTTACAGATACTATCGCGATAATCATTAACCGGAAACATTCCTGGATTCGAAACTTATAACCGTTCCGTCTCGACGAGTATACTTTTTACTTTAATGGGAAACGGTGAAAACATCAATTTTAAGCAATGATCCGAAATGAAATCATATTAAGAAGTAATTTATCCTGGAGACTGGGATCAAATGCAATAATATTCCTTGATTAACAACTAAAAAATATCAAATATATTTGAATTCGACGATAAGAGAGAAAATTATAATAGTATGGCAGAATTAAATATATATCACAAAACAAGTACTTGACGTAGAAAGGCAAAAATTAAACACAGCTGTCTATAATAGTAAAAATGGCAACTACCTGAAAGCAATAGACTGCAGACAGAGGGCATTTAAAGAATTAAATAAATATTTTCTAGGGGTAGTTGTGATAAATCTCGTACTAACCATACTTCAACTCACAAATCTTTAACGTATAAATGTAAAAATTAAACATAGCCGTCTCCTTTATAATAGCAAAAATGGCAACCACATGAGAGCCATAGACTACAGCATTTAAAGAATTAAATGTATATTTTCGAGGGTTAGTTGAGTTAAAACTGGTCCTAACCAGTTTTCAGCTTAGTATTCTTACACAAATCATCCAAACCGGCAGAACACGGTCCCAATTCTTTCCTCCTTAAATCGATAATAAATGCTCAAATATTCGAAATTTAGTCTAGGCATAAAATGAACACTTTTAAAACACTTTCCATTCCTCAATTCCATCACGAAATCGACAATTCAGCCCTTTTCGCGAGAGAAACCAGAATCATGGGTTATTTTCACAGCACTTCCTCCCAATCACTCCCTAAGTGGGATGGGCGTTCCCCATGGGAACCCGGCATGCATCAAAAAGACGTCTCTCGACGGGGGTCATCTGCATCCAAAGCAGCTCACGAACAGGAGCGCACGCATCGGAGGAAAAAAATCGTTTCGGTCGGTTACGCCGGAAGATTTTTTTTTACCCCGGAGGCCGACAAATCAAGTGTTTCAAAAAGCGGAACATGTCGCCGAAGTGCTCTGTGCTTTAAAACAGCCATTACTCGCTCTCCCCTCCGACGTCGTTTCCTTTCTCGCCGAAAGATGTTCCGATGGGGATTCGCTTTTTATTCTCTGAGCACACCTGCGTACGTGTCCTCTGCACGGAGAGGTGTCACGGAGGAGCGTGCACGGTAAATCGGTTTCTTTGTCGCGGGCGAAAGTTATTTACGGGGGGTATAAGGGGAGACCTTTTGAAAATCTTTCGACGTCCCTCTGTTCCCTACTGCAGTACGTGAGATCGCGAATTGGCTAACCGATTGCGATTTCGGAAGATTTAATCCACTCCATCGCTCCAATCCCGCATTTGAGAGATTTGAAGGTGCGAACTAAGTGGCTCTCAAACACTCAAGTGTGAAATGTGACTACAGTCACGAACCTAAATTATCTTCCAGGTGGTATTGTGAGAATGGTCGCGCCTTGCAAAATATTCACCGATGCCACCACAAATGAAAAAAACGCAATTAAAATTCAATAATATGGCTTTACAACACACAATAAACAATAATCTCCAAAATTATGAATAAAATATTGTAAGCTTTATAGAAGCATCGAGTAATGAAACTTCAATACTTACATCAGTAGAAAATGGATTTATTGCTAGTGTGATACGTACAAAAGAGCTATCATCCATATTATCACGAAGTTGGCTAGTAGTATTTTATTACCGAGGTGTATTGTCACAAATATTCATACTAATTCACTTTTTGATAATCAGCAGACTTTCGATAACACTAAAATTTTCATACCATTAAGTTTCCAGGATATGTTAAGTAAACCTCATACACACAAAGACTTGGACGTTAAAAACGTTTTCTCGGGATGCAGGAATGTAAAGCAAAATGAAATCTCGCAGAAAGTAAACAAGAAAGTGATTTTATCTCCCGGTTTCGACATCCGCATTAACATTAATCACGAATGAAAGCCTCCGAGATGTACATACAACGAGTTCCTATAAATAGATAAATCACATGAAGGCAATAGTACGAGCCAAGAACAAATGAACACTGGATTCCAGAAGCATGACGTATAGGAATTCCCTCGTGACACAGCGACGTTTGCAATATTTCACAGCTGCGTCTCACCCACGTGACCTACACTTGGTAGCTCAGCATCTTCGCGCTAAATTCTACACAACAGTGGAAACCTTTCGTTTTCGGGGACTGGAATTCTCCCACGAACAAAAACATCCGCCTCACGCTGCACAGCACGCAAAACAAAAGACACGAAAGCACAAAACAAAAAACACTAGCTCCACTCGGAACCATCACAGCTAGAAGTTAATAATTATATAAGTAACATATCCGTTAATAAGTCAGCGTAATAAACTGCAGTTAATAAAACAGGGACGCAGTTGCCATTAGGCGCAGGATGAGGGCCTCGCCGTTATAGGGACCCAAAAATAGAACCTATTGTGGTTCTTGATGAATAATCTATTGACTAAGCTTCAAAGATCCTGATCCTTGCCCTTATGGCCTCTGATTGCTGAAATTCGTCCATGAATGAAAATTTTATTTTCGCAATTCATTCGAAGGTTTCCTACATCGCAATTCACAACAACATGCGAAAAGAAACACCAACTACTCAAGAGTTTTATAATGACCGAGCTATAACTATACTACTTGAAGATATTGCATTATTCTGTCATTTATAACTACCTCCTAGAAGGAAATATTTTTTGTCGCCATCACAAATGATTAATTTAGTTTAGGTATATCTAAGATATAAATTTTACCTGGAATTTAAACTACAAGGAAATTAATTTACATTTTCGAAAGTAAAAATCGAAAATTATAAACAGGAAGAATTTAAATAATAATGACTCTCTTAAGAAAAATAAGCAGTCACTTCTTAATATTCTGCACCCATTGCAAATTACGATAGGAAGCCTAAGGGATAGGCATTTGACAAAACCTCAATGAGTATTCATCCACGACAAGCAAAAACAAATTTCCATCGCATTGAATATTTTTCACGGCAGAATTAAATGGACCATCCAGTTTTTCTTCGTGGACATCATTTCAAAGTTCGATTATGTTCCTGGAAGCTATGAATGGTGACCTGCGACATTCACCTGTATTCAAAAGAGTAAATACGATCCTAAACCTTAACGCAAAGGAAATATTATTACTTCCTCATTCTCAGATACGGCCTTAATACACGTTTTAATATTTCGCGGAACAGTTAGAGAGAAACGACCGGACTCGGCATGACGTCAAAGAAACAAAACCGGTGTCCATTTCGCCCAAGAAGGATTCCCTCCCTTTTTTAGGCAACGAATTCTTTAAGCCTTTAAACATCGCCGACAAAAAACACAGCGAAAGTACTCGGTAAAATACACAAGACCTCAAGAGGGAATGAATTAGAAGGACCGCGGGAGGGGTCCCGAAAATAAAGAACCGCATTCGGGACCCCGAAAGACACCGCTGCAGCCATTTTTTCGACAAAATGACATCTCCCCGAGGCGAATGTGTTTTTGCTCTGACAAGACGGGACAAGACCACGAAAGGGTGGAGGGTCGTTAGCATGAGAGGGTATTCGAGGGAGAGGGAAGAGTGTGTGTGAGAAGGAGGTTTGCCCGAGGGAGGGAAAGCTGTACGCACAAGGACTCGTTCCTTTATGTGCGATGAAGGGGTGATATTTCTGTTGAACGGATGGAGAGCGGGATGCCTGGGATCAGTGGTACGAACCTGCAGACAAATCCGCTTTTGGTAACGAGGCAACAACTGTCTGATGAGGTCCATAAAGGAGAAGTTACGAATATCATCAAAATGGTGACAAATGATCATCATCACATGCTTCTTAATAAAGATCAGTGCGTACCACGAAGTTTTTTTCTCTAATGGAGAAGAGCATTCAAGCAAAATACATTTTGTCGATAATTGTTCCCAAAGCTATCCACGTGACTTAAAATTAATTCTTGGGGATTTCAAGCTCATCTATTTTTACGGCTTCAAATTGAACCACCTTGTTTTTCCATGTGAACCAACATTACTAGCCTATATAAATTATAACGACTCCAGAATTTATTTAAACTCCAACATCAAACCTACTGGAGTTCATCTTACAGTAATTTTTTCACTTGTAACTCTAAATTTATATATCTTATCCAAAGAAGAAAATCATTATTAAGAATATTGTTTTTTCCAATTATATTCGCGGATTAATTCGTATTCAGGGCATTATTCTTATTAGTGTGCTACTTAACGGTTTTTTAAAATGATGCATTCCAGTACTAAGTGGACAAACACATCAAAACTAAGGTCGATAAGTTAGCAACTGAAAATTGATAAATTATATTTTTAAACAGCAACAACTTTACGAGGTACTGAACACACCAACGAATTTTCATGAGATATAATAACAAACAAATTCAATAAAAAATCACGACCACGCAGACGGAATTAGAACCGGATACAGCCGATAAACACATCAGAACAAATTTCGAAACATTTCAACTCTCGGAAACACAACGGAAGGATACCACGCACAAAAAAGACCCGATCGTCCCACAGTTGGATACCCTGCCAGACGGACACCGCTGGAAATGGAACGGGTTGAGCGAATCAAGTTGAAAATGCCAAAACGACGCGGCCCCCTGCCGAGACGGCACCCTCAAGGGGAAGAGCTCGTCCGGCACCTGGAAGGAGCTCCAGATAGGATGAGGAAATCGGGTTGAAAAGTGATTCTCTTTTGCGAACCAGCGAGGGAGATGCTGAACAGATGGCCGTAGCATACCGAGGCGCGCACGCTCGACCCACTGAGAGGTCATTATGCGTATGACCGGCCCACTATCACTCCCCAACAGAAGAGCACGGGAACGCACAAACTGGGCGGGAGATAGGACCATGCGGATTAAAAAAAGCATCTCTCACACGCTATGGAAACAGATGGTTGGGATCGGATTTCTCAAGCGATTCCCATGGGGGAAATGCCACAGCGAACCACTATGAGGAAGAGGTTTACGCGGAAACCTTCGGGCATCTTCCGAATCCACCCTTCATAAATACAGTCCTATTGAAGAAGGAAGTGAACATAGAAAAGCAAGCATTTTGACATCGTATTTAGAGGTTGCTAAAGATGTTTGATACTGTAAAATAATACAGGAATTCGATAAAAAGACTGAATGAGAAACTGATACTTTTCATTAGAATCAGAATGATGGGCTACTGGGTGAATTAAAAATTTACTGTGCATTGGGCAAACATTGCTCATTTCTAGAAAGAAATTCTAGCATCCATTACGCGATTTCTAGTGTTCATATTTGTTCCAATATTGGCATTGAGAAACTTGCGTTCACTTGCTTATTCTATGCCAGAATTGGCACCTGTATGACCGCAGGGAATTGCGTAACGGATGTATGTAAATATATCACGACATTGACAATGTTACGCCAATACTTAAATACAAATACAGCACTAAATAATGTATTCTATTTACAAAGTTGATGCTTTTCTGACTCTGACTGCATATCCCATAGCAAATATTTTACCTTGATTTCTTATATTCGCTAATAATCCACAAAAAGATATTCCCATCCTTTTTTAAGTTAAACGATGGTGACCAGAACCTATTAATTATATACGTATTATTATTAATAATAATATATAATATATTCAAATAGGTAAGAAAGTAAGCTAACTAAATGTGCTTCAATAAACTCCATATGTCTATAGAAGAAAGCTACAAAAAATCGTTCACATTGGACTCGGCCATTAGTAGGTGTCAGAATGAAATCAAGCTGTGAACTCATTAGAAACCGCTTCGTATCCCACCAATGGCGCATGAACGAGGATCATTTCTTCACGCGGAAAATTTTCCACGGAGAAATTTAAATTTGCCACAGCAGGTTCAGCGATGCTTTTTACAGATATTGCTCGTTATCGAGGCTTCCACCGCCCTGTCATTTCAGGCGCAATAACACTCGATTGAAACTCGGGGTTAATCGACCACTTTCGCCTAAGTGCAGCGACCGCGTTACGGCGCGTATCTGACCCATATGCGTGAGCGTAAAAATGCTCCGCTTTTCAGACGAAAATTAATCGATCGCTCGCGTTTTTAAAATCGCTCGACTAAAAAGGCGAAGGAACGCGACTCCGCCGGAGGCGATATGCAAGTGGAGAGAGAGACAAACAAAAACGCGACGGAAAAAACGAAAAGCGAGTTTTTTTACGCTTTCTCTATTACAGTTTACGACAGCATCAATCCGCCGCTCAATCGGACGTGTCTCTGATTGTTACGGGCGCGTCACGCGCTACGGATTTATCGCGTTAAACCGACCGATAGAGCCAAAGCGTCGCAGACGTCTGGAGTCTGATTCAGTGCTGTTACACTCCGCACCAATAAAGGGAAAAGTATTTAGGAGCAAATGAGGACGTAGAATATCGTTAGAGAATTTTAACAGTCTTTGCTAAAGATGTCCATCAATGATACAAGTTTAGTTAACCAGTAATAGCTAACCAGTCGACATTTGAGTTGCCAATTAAATTACATAAAATACATATCATAGGCTTAGGTTGTTACTGCCGGTGATTTAAAATATCCTCCATAAAAAAGCGAATTAGTAAGGTGTAGCTAAACAGAGACAGGATTTCTAAGAAGTCATACTATACAAACTTGAAGAAACCAAGGATATTAGAACAAAACTCATAAGGTACTAGAGCTATTTATGCACGAAATTAACTTATCGATTAAAAATGCTACGTGAGATTTGAAATAGGATTCATTTACTACTAAAACCTTGCTGCAGGCCATCCCAATTAAACAACAGTTTTATTACCCCAATTTACTGAAACGAATAAAAATTCCATACAAAATTTTTTATGACTGATATAATTAAAAAGCTAATCCAGGTCACTCATTCAATTACACAACGTTGAACATGCGATCTCATGAAACTGTGAAAACAATTCGAAATTTGGATGCAATTTAAGAAATTATAACTGAATAAATATTTGCATTATAAAAAATTCAATTGAATATATAAGTAGCGTTAAAAAAGAGCTATATTATCAAAAACTAGAATAAATATGAAATAAAAATCGGGTGAAAAAGTACCGAAAAAATTTTTAACTTTCTTAAACCCTCATTCAATGCTCGCCGAGTTCATATACATCACGATTACTTCGCACTGAATCGCTCACAAACGTCCGACCAATACCTATGAATACGCTCGAATACTACCAATGTTTCCTCCCTTGTATGAAGCAAACATCAGCCCAGATGCAGGTCTGCATGGACAACGAAGACGACGCAGGTTTGCATGCGCAACGGAGAAGCTAAAAAAAAAACTCTCGGACGAAAAACCCGTAAGTCTTCCTCGGAAGTAAATAAAACCTTTCTTCACGAATCCACAATGTAAAAAAGCCTCCAATTTTCCTGCCCCACTTAACCTCTCCCACCTTACGCGCGCGCTCGGACACGCACCGAAATACACGCCCACAAACACCCGCGACTCATTCACATTCGCCACGCTCGCCCGAGGGAATATCCCCGTCTGCCAGAGGGGAAAAAGCCGCTAGGAACGGCGGTGAAAAAACGAGAAGTGATTAGCATGCCGACGGGGCGGAACAGCGTCCAATGATGTGCGCGACGATACAGCTGACACCAGGTAAGCAAGCAGATCGCGGAATTCTCATTCGGAAGGGGTCTGGAAAAAAAGGCGGGAGCAGATGCATCTATGTGCAGCAGACCGGCGAGCCTGCTGTCGGGGAATAAATCTGCGTAAAGCACGGGGAATAAGGAGAGGAAAAATCTGTGCATGTTGAGTGCGGCTTGGAAGATTACTGGTTGGAATCCCTTCACGAAAAACTGGGAGACCCGGGTTCCAGTCACAGTCTTGTTGCTATTTTTCGCTTGTATTTCCATGCGTATAGCAATTCCAGTAAAGTTTTTGGCTACCAAACTTACGGATAGAAGTCTTCTTTATGGTAAACGTAACCCGTTCGTTTATTATTTTAGCAAATTCCTATTAAAAATGAGGAATAAACATGAAATAACCAATGCAAAACATTTGATCGACTGAATTTCAACATCTGATTTCATACTAGTTAAAAAGCTAAATTTGAAAGTACTTTTATTGAGATATCGGTATTGAAATGTGTCAGAAAAAGAGATAAGGCTATTTATATAATTCATATAGTGTTCACATAAAATAGAAATGATCATATAATGTTATTATATATTATTATAATGTTACTAACAACTTCTATCTTTTTACAAGGTAATATTTCCACATGAGTGCAAAAGTTACAAAAGCAATCTCATACATATTCTTTCTTTTCCCGTTAGAGGATGGCATAGAATATTAAATTTCAGCATTAAAACCTACCACAAAACAATTGAGCACATCTCGATAACATTCGCATATTAGGAGCGAACTTTGAAGCATACATTACCCTGCAATATATGGCGGCACACGAGGGGATTGGTTGTGGCACACCAACAGGAAAGCGCTGGGGTAAAGGACGGCAATAGAGGAAAGGACAAATCGAGCTTTAAGCGAAAAAAAAAGAAAGTCCTTATCGGAACATTGCGGCGTGCGCCTTGCCGAGGCAAAGAGGGGGAGACGTGGCGCCAAGAAAAGAAAGATTGTGGCGCCAATAGGCGGAAAAAGAGGGGAAACAGATAAGGCCTTTTTATCGTCAGACAGCTGACGACGACGACCCCTCGAGATAGACATGAATGGACCGAAGTGGAGGGGGGAATAAATTGCGCAAGACCCGGAGGAAGAGGGCAAAGAGAGCCGTTGGAGAAGAAAAGGGAAAGTGAAGAGGAATCGAGACCACAAGAACGAACTGGAGGACAGCGATGTCGTAATTTGGGACTTCCACCTTGTCTCCAGGGGCTAAATCAGCTCAATGGGTTGGATTATTACAATTGATTTAAAAAATATCATGAAGTCTAACGGGATTTTAAAGTAAAAAGATTTCAGGCGAATTAAGAAGTTTTAGAAGTTTGTGGGCGATTTCTGACTAGATTTAAGACTGGACTACCAATAGGTATCGCTTCAGAATAATATTACGAAATTTATCCACGCTACGAGCTATATTGCTCTAAATATACTTTCTTTACTTCAAAAAGAAATAAAACCTTTATACATAACTTGAATGATTAATTTAACATTGAGAGGAACCGAGTTCGAGGATACAAAACAAATTACTTTCAAAACGAAAATATTAACTAAAGTTCGAAGTCTTAACTCGAAAAAGAATAAACGCATTAGTCACCTCTTGTGACTTTTACCTATTCACTAAGGCCACCAGAGCATTTCAATGGCTTAGACAATCCATTCAAGCTCCGTTTGAGTAGTAAACTTCATTAGCATCTCTCACTTAACCTATTTCAAGAAAATGAGCCATCACTATGCTAAGTACGAAAATGTCTATATGCTCCTTATCTTGCGCAATGGTAGGACGTTGAAAAACGAGAATGAATAAGCTGGGAGCTTATTTAAATTGCAAAAACGTTCCTTTCTTGTTACTCCTTTTCTATACCCCTTCATTCAGGCGAAAGAGGAAAAATGAATCGTTCCTGGAATTCGAACCCAGCAGCGGTTGGGAGGAAATACCAAAGACATTCTCCGCCTACGAGGCATTTCCGATACTAATATCCTCAACCGAATATGTATAACTGGAACATGGAAAAAGGAACAAGGAAAAAGGAACAAGGAAGTACCGAGGCTTAATTCAAGTAGCATGAGGCCGTAAATCCAAAACGTGCAATTACATATCACAATTAAAATCTAACTTAAAAGTAACTCAGCAAGTCACTATATCTCGGAATCAAATGATACCAAAAGCTTAAGAGAGAGCAATATATTTAACTCCACCTGAATAAATAAATTTTGCAATTGGAATTCGGGAAACCCCCGTTGATCACAAGTCCACAGTATAAAGTTAACTTTAAAATACAACTTAATCAAAATTTTAATAATTGTAATAAAAATCTATAATAATATCAATTTTACATTACATTCCAATTTGAAACTAAGAAAGAAACAATAATTTTAATAATTTTTCCTTTCTACATTTAGAAACCTGTAAGTTATAGTTATGCTTTCGTGGAGCTTAATTAAACTGTAAATTTCCATAAATTCACGTTCCTTCTCAGCTTTCTACTATAATCTCAAATTAAGCAGGGCTAATAAAGAAATTCCCAGGGTATACAGAGAATAGGAAAATAACAAATGGATACAAAAACATAATCCCGTTTCCCAAGTTCGTAGGGAACGGGATAGACGAAATAAAAAATTTGAATCTCTTTCCACAGGAAGACCGCCACTGTCCCCTGAGACGAGCACACGCATGCAGACTTACGCAGGAGAATAACGGTCGACGCGGGGAATTCCTGTGCGTCCTCCCAGACTACTAAAAACCACACCTGGGAGAGGAGCGGGAAAAGAACACAGAAATGGAACTACTGGGAAAGATGAGAAGTTACCACGAAGGTTAAATAAGGGCAAACTGGAGGAAAGTCCAACGTGAGGCAAAAGGAAATAGTATGTAAAATTAGCTAGGAGAATAGGGCATACCGAGGAAAAGTTGGGTACATTTTCCATAATCCGACGCATCTAATTATTCACACTCACCTAAGATACCGGGATTTTTCTCACGTGAAATCGGCTGCATAAAACCCGAGGGAACCGAGCCAACAGTACTTTGCACAGCCTTCATAACCGCTTTGAATAATTTATTCAATCACTTTAAATATGCGTCTATCTTGGGGTGATTACACCACACGTTCTAACAAAGAACAGTGGAGGGTTTTCAACTATTGCTATATCTTTTTTCGTCATATTTTACAGTTCTGACGACAGTGAGGTCCCGGGATCGAACCCCAAGATGGAAAGGTATCTTACGTTTGTGTTTGTCTGAAGTTATAAGAAGGGATTGCAATGATAAAAAAAGCTCCAATGGAAATTAATAATTTTATTTCGAACGTAGCTAATAAGAACCATCTGGATTTGGCAGCCATGATAAAAAGGATGAGAATAGCATTACACTTGCTAAGGAGGAAAATGGTTGAGTTGCTAAGAGCAAAAGAGAGAAAGTGGATCCCTGAGCAGGAAGGAGGACACGGGAAAGAATGGAATGATAAGCAGAGGGCGAAATGAAATTCTAGGAAGCGATCGAAAGGGCCACGTGAGAAATGTTCGATCAAAAAGTAATCGAGACTCGCGTAAGAAAAGGAGTTCTTCAGAGAATTTTTATTGAATGAAGGAAAAATAACGATATTCAAAGAAATTAATGTTTAGGTGATACACAATAGCAACATTTCGATATACAATACCATGGGTACGTCAAATCACACATAAGATGAATAGCTACTCATAGAAAATAAGCCCAGATGAATAAAAAACCGATGCGAGAAGATGGATGGGTAGAAAACAATGAGATTCGAGATCTAATTTAAAATAACACGAACTCATAAATATGTATTACAAATGGTCTTCGTTACAAGACAAGAAACAAGTAGATGGAAAGTTATTCAACAAACACTAGCATGAAAATTAAACTAATGCATTAGAAATGCCATTGTTTCAGGGACAAAATATCCCAATCCCAGACTGTCGACAAGACCTTTATAACTTTAAATCGATACCAAAACGAAAAGCCAATTTTGGTCTTTTTTCGGTAAACGCTAATAGTCGTTACAGTTAGTTTATGATCAAACACTCTAAGATGCGCTCCTGACGGCTTTAAGGGAACACATGTGAACATAAATGCATTGAGAAAACTTCAAACATGTATTCTTTTTCGAAACTACACCGACTTCCTTCAAACAAATATCTTTTATTCCCAAATTATTTTTTTTAGCCATTAAGGAATTTAACGATACGGAAGATTAAAATCGCGAGAAAACACGTCTATCGACCACGACTGAACCAATCTAGGACGGAAAAACAAACTGCAGCGGTGTTCTTTTATAAAACCGCAGCCGATGAAGAGAAAACGCCATCCGAGAACAAAGAGAAAGTATACCACATAAGGAAATGAGCCAAAACGTCCCAAGGAGGATGAATCACGCCTTCGCTCTTAAATCTCCCTCTTAAACTC
This sequence comes from Sympetrum striolatum, assembly GCA_947579665.1. Lineage (NCBI taxonomy): Eukaryota > Metazoa > Arthropoda > Insecta > Odonata > Libellulidae > Sympetrum > Sympetrum striolatum. Next base: position 75,499,566 of record OX388347.1, on the reverse strand, counting down.
GCGCGGAATTTCAAAGATCACGCACAACACGTTCACCCCACGCCATCACGGTGACGCATACCCACGCATCACGGCATTCCTTTGCTTTCGCAGCATTCCGAGAACTGGAATACATCGCTGTGAGAGGGAGGCGAAGACGAACTTGTGCCAACTCGAGAAATATCCTCATTGCTCAAGCTAACATATTCATGGTTCTTCGTCATCCGCATTTAAGATTAATCCGAGAAAAGAGACCGACAATGCGTTTAATGATGCATATCCTACTTATATCAACACTATATTATCCCAGCCAGAAGTGGGAAGTAGGTATATCATTCTAAAGGAATGAGGTATATTCCGGGAACGTATTTTACTTTAGCCGACAATTTATCATACATATGAAATGTCCGAGAACAATTTAAATTCTTTCAATTGCTTTACATTTCTATAGCACTTTGGGCCGAAGTAAGTACGAAATCTGTAAGAAAAATAGTACACTGACTCCACAAATGGTCCAGAGAGAACATCTATTATAAAATCATCCAGCAATCGATACTACTGAAACACTTGAGGACTGGTAAGACTAACTCACTGATAGAAATATAAAATTACGTAGCTTAATTTTTTATTAACCCAAATAAACTCTGTTTTAACTAGGAATTCGAGTTTTTATTCAAACATCGTAGTTATCAAGTTTCCCGAATTCCCATTAAAATCTGAGGTTAAAATAAAGAAGGATTTTGTAATGATATGTTATCGCGGACTTATTATTTAAAAATATAAAAACGTAAATATTAAGTGACTGTAATTACGGAAGAATAGTTTACTTATTTAGTTATTAATTAGCAAGAAAAGAATGAAAAAGTATTTTCTTAGATTACTATGTCTAAGTAGCATTTTCGAAAATTTTGTATCATAATTAACAGTAATTTAAACTAATTCTATAACGATAGGATATATTAGATAGAGATCTTAGAGGATACATTTCAATCTAGATTTAGTAAAGACGCAACCAAATTTCAATAAAGATTTTCCACGATAAGCTGCAAAAACATACGGAAAGAAAAGCCAATTTAAACATCATCATAGATTAACATTGAATAACTTGCAGGAATTCTCCAAAAGACCAGTAGCATAAAAATGAGCCGAATATTGCTGGGTGATGAGGGTGTGTTTAGGGGACCGTTTCATCAGCCAAAATGACTCCAAGTGGATGACTATTGTGGGAAAGGGGTCGGAAGAGCACGAGACCTCGATTCCCGCAACCTACGCAAACCACCCACTCAAAACCCTCCGGAAAAAGGGGAGTAGGAAACGCTTTAACAGAGAGACGTCAAAAAAATCACGCCTCCTGCCTTGCAGTGAGGTGTGAAGGAGGAATGGGCGCAAAAGTGCATTCCGAGGAGGAAAGCCAGCTCCTTAACCCCCTAACTTACGACTGAGAAGTGTAAAAAATAGACGGGAGGAGAAAAGAATAACTAGGTTTATTTTTTCACCACAATTGACATGAGAAATGCCGAGAAAGCAATACCAACCACGGTCTATTCCTATATACATGTGATATTTCATTCGAAGAAACGTTAAATGCACCGTTGATTAGATAACCCCCTGATACTTCAAGAAATCGAATGAATGCAATGTAGTGGTACTAAAGATACAAGTATCTTAAATATTTCGAACCGGTTCGAAGTACCAAATACGGTTATCAATTACAGCTTCAATGTTTCAATACAATCTATCTTTGCAGATAATTGGAGAAAGTTTTAACTGATGAACTATAAATTCAAAGTAAAAAATAACATCGAATGAAGGCAACACGTTGATCCACATTCTAAAATCATATATGCTATGGATATGACAGAAACATATCCTCGCACCAATTAATGCACCTCAAGCCGCTACTGAAAAAAATCAATTAGAAACGTTACTATTACTTCCTAAAAAATTCTTAATTGGAGCCGATTACTAAAATAAAAAATTACCTATTGAAACGAGCTCGCAAGTCACTGCACTTAATGGCAACTTCTGTAGCACGACGCACGTTCAAGCTTAATTAGTCTTTAAAATCAAATTTCCAAACATCCTGCTCGAGCTGACAAGCCGCATCACGAAGGAGCGCGTCATAAAATCAATTTATGCCGTATCGCGTACTCGAGGTTATTAATTGATAGCCTAACACACTTACCGGCAACAGGTAACCCGCAAAATAAAAATAATATCCTACGAATGCAAACGAGTGCCACCCACCGAGAGTCGAAAAGCCTAGCGAAAGTGTGTCATGGAAACGAGCGCCTACGGGGAAGATCATACTTTCCTGACTTCTTTTTAATGAGAAGTCGGTTACATGCAGTGGGCGAGTGCAGGGCCTCGAAGGTCGGCTTTCTGTATCGGACCACATGCGCTCCATTAACAAAACCCTCCCCTATCACCCGCTGCAGTCGCCGCCCCTTTCATTAAGTGTGCCAAAGAAGGAGTACCACAAGGTTCGTGCTTGGAGCCCTATTCCTTTTTACGATTTTTCTCGACTTCCTTTTCTCCGCTTGATTTCTTTATGCGTTACGGGGCGAGATTCGAGTCTTCGGAGATAGGTCTAATGTATCTCTCCCGTGCATCAACCCTTCCTACGGCACCACCCCACTCTGCGGTGCACCCACGGCGCTCCGCCTCCTCCGTCACGGGTGCGTGGGAGGGTCACTCACCTCGCGTTAGCAGACAGAGTCAAATAAGGAGTGAGCACCTCTCCCACCTGCCTCTACTAGACACCTCCTCAACATTTTCCACCCCGCGTACGATCTCCACCTACTTCGGAGACGCCAGAAAATCTTTCCCTTCCCACTGGGCATCTACATCTTGGGAATTAAGAATATGGGGTGTACAGTTCATGTTTCAGAAAATTGTAAAACTCAGATAAAAAATAAGTGTCAGAAGATTTTTGAAAAGAAATGAAACATGAAAAAGCTAGCAAGACAGTGTGATGAGAGGTACTTAGCAAATGAGAAAAAATTCTTTTTGCTTGAGTTAACCATGCTGTTATGGTACCATCAACAAACACTTTAGGAAAAGAGGATGAAATAGTTTTTACGTCGATAATTATCGAAAATATATATCTAAAATATAGTTTTAAGTTAAAGTAAAGGGATTATAAAGCATATACATTTACAGGCTATCTTTACATCAATAAAAAGGATCGTTTAAAACTATTATAACAATTTAGAAGGCACACAATGAATCGAAAAATCTATCGCTTTGAATAAGCAGAATATCATCACGGAGAGCGAAGTATCACACAGATGCTGTTAACATCCAGGAAGAATCATTCACAGGTAGTTTGAGGAAAAGGTGGCTCTGGAATTCAAAAGGGGGAAGAGAAAGCGATAAACAAAAAGGTGTAAAAGCTCGGAAGCTTAAGGAACGCTAATAGGTGCATAACCAAAGTGTCCAAGGGTTTGAATTCCTAGAATCATATTCTTGGGTAAAAGGCTTCCCTTGCCTGAACAAATACGTCCATTGGAGGGATGCAAACAGGGGCTTCCTTTGATCCTCTGGAAATGACATTTCCGCGAAACAACCAACCATTAATGAATTCCAAACATCTTTCCCAACCATTCTTGCTTCCAACGGACGAACGATTATTTCCACAACTTGGCCTTTCTCAAACGGTTACATCGCTCACAAAAGATTAGCATACACGCAATTTACAGATCTGTATCCATAATTTCAGCCCTTCTGAGAAGAAACTGAGGATAGAGCAAGCATCAAATATATCAAATCTAAAGAATAAAACCACACAGCTGATTAAATAAAATGTAAGAGTAAAATAAGAACTACTGCAAACATATTGATAATTTCTGCCGATATAACTCTGTAAATACCATTCTATTTTTCGGTTCATATAATCATGACTAACAGTGACTAGCAATTAACTAAAATAAACGCTTAATATAGGTATTCAGGTAACTATTTATCTTTTCATTTAACAGCGCAAGTTTATTAAATCAATAATCAAGAACAATTTTGTCCAAGTTCGAATTCCAGCTAATCAGATTTTTCTGGTTAGGATGGTCGTGTGTTCGTAAAAATTAATAATTATTGAAATAGATGTAATTGGAAATTTTCTTCCTGTTTCCATTAGAGAAGTTATTATGATTATTATCAAAACACCAAAGGGATAAAATACCTTTAGAAATCTTTACAAAATGTTAATCTCGGCGTAAATAAACAGGTTCGATCCAGTTCATTGGCAAACAGAGTGAATCCGGAATTGAAACAGAAGTAGCCGTTTTCACTGAACCGATGAGGAGACCAAAACAAAAAAAAAAAACAAAAAATATGGTTCAATGTCCGGCATTCGTAAAAACTCAGGATATTATCAACTGCATCACTCGCACGCCGTTATCGCCAAACTCGAAATGAAAGATCCGAAGTTTAAAAACTCGCGGATATTCCTCTATCGGATTTCCAGTCCCGATAACTCCCGAATCAATTACTGATAACGCGCGCTGGACCGGCGTTTATGGCGCCGCCCGCTACAAATGAATCAAACCGTAGCCATCCCCAAATTATCTCCGGACTCCGGTAGTCAATCCCGAGGAAAGCCCTCGACTGAATTCCATCGAATGAATGGGCGTAATGACCGTAGGGGGGGAGGATAACCCTCTCGTCACAACAATGCGGGAGGTAATAACCGATGATTTAAGGCAATCATACACATTAAACCGGAATCGTACACGCGCTCCGCTTCCACTGGCCAAACATTTTACCCCGTCCCGTTCCCTTCTGCCGCATGAGTATTAAACGGGCGCTGCTAAGGTGTCCAGACGTCCTAGTTTTTCGCGTTTTGCGTGAGATTTAATCTACTCTGTTTCCAGATATTTCCGGAGGAGAGTGATACACTAATACAGTAGAACCCCGGTAATCCGGACACTCGCTTATCCGGAACCCTCGGTAATCCGGACGGTCCATTGGGAGTTATGCAAACCCGCAACTTCTTCTTGTGAACATATAAACTCGCATATTACATAGTAACAAGAAACGAGAGGTGGACAGACTATTTGAAAAATTTCTCCATTGGCTGCAATTATGTGATGGAGAGCGAAGTATTTCGTTTATTGTGATAATACATCTAAGTTATGATACTTTTCTGAGACAGCATTTTTCCATTAGAGGAATGCTTAATATGTGTGAGACTAAAAAATTTCGAAAGACAAAAAATTTTCAGTTGCAGCACGGTATCACTTCTTAAAACATCACTTTCATTAAAAAGCTATGAGAGAAGAGGCGTAAAAACAATCCTTCCCTTTGATAGACGTCCAATGAGGATGGCCATGCATGGGCTATAGAGATCGAGGGCAAAAAAACACTTGGGTCACACGAGAATTATTTTTGGATTGGTTTAAAACAGAATTCGTTCCAGCAGTTCGACAACATATGAAATCCGTCAATTTACCACAACGTGCTTTATTGTTGCTTGATAATTGTCCTGGCCATCCTTCTGCAGAAGAATTGTGCACTGATGACGGTGAAATTTCCGCAATGTTTTTACCCCCTAAAACGACTGCGCTGATCCAACCCATGGATCAAAATGTTATTCAAAGCATTAAGTTAAGATATCTTAAGTTCCTTCTTACGAATATTCTTAATGATCCTGTGCAGAATGAAAATTTGGAAAATGCACTGAAAAGGGTAAATTTAAAAGATGTCGTGTTCAATCTTGCTAACTCTCGGGCATCTGTGTCTAAATTATTGATCAGCAAGTCGTGGAAAAATTTACTCCCAAATTTTATTGGTTCAGAAGTTTTAGAAAATGTGAAAACTGAAGAAATTCAGCTTGCGCCGCTAATTAATCAGTTACAAAATTCGAACCCAATATCTAACAATGAAGCTCTCCGGTGGGCTGCTGAGGCTGACGCAGTTTGGCTCGAAACGATGCTTTAATAGATGATGAAATTATGAGAACAGTAACGGCAGAAGATGATGATGATGACGACGACGACCACCCTGTGGACTCCGTCAAAATTTCTCATTCTGAGGCTTTGGCGGCACTCAATACATCATTAAAGTGGGCCGAGGAGAAAAATTTTGAAGCACATGAAATTATGCTCTTTAGACGTTTTAGAAACCGCGCACTTGATTTAAAAATAAGAACGGTCGCGCAAAAGAATATAACTGACTTTTTTGCTCGCTGATAATATTCATTCACTTTATATGTTGTAATATCTTATGTAATATATACATGCACTACCTGTACAATATAATTTTTGAGAAAAAATGTTTTTTACGTTATTTTTTGAAAACCTCGCTATTCCGGAAACCCCGCTAATCCGGACGCCTATGTGCCTTAATTCGTCCGGATTACCGGGGTTCTACTGTATCTCTGTTAAAATCATTCTACCAGGATACTATTCCGTATCAGCTCAACGATCGAGGAACTTCCTTAACTTTGAGTTAGCACAGTTAATCTCATGCATTTCACACTAGCCTAGAAGTGACTTAAATAAATAAATGGATATTTAGCCCAAGTAAAAATGCAAAAAGATTTTATTGTTTCTTATCGTGCAACATATAGCTGGTCTCGGTGGTTTTGGCGCGCTAGCTTAATAACGCCGAAGTTCCGGGTTCGAATCCTAGTTAAAGCATGGATGCTTGCGTTGACTTTGAATCTTTAATTGAAGGAGTAATCTCATTAGACTTAACTACGGCCAATAAAGAATTGATCGTTACTAAAGCAAATACCATATCGCATTTCTACCTGTACATGACTCAAAAGTAGGAATAGAATAAATATTTCAGCATCCCCCAACTACGAGAACGCCTGAAAAATGTGGTTACAAATTATCAGTTGCGAGAACTCTTCGGCACTCGCAACTTCGTAGGCACTATCCTTGTGAAAATAAAAACTTAGAACTCCAAATGACATAGATCTTCAAATTCCATCAATTAATTATGATTGTTTCCTTAACAAAATGAACAATCAAGTAATGAAGAAAAAACTTGGTAAATTTTCCAAACGATTTTTTTTTCAAAATTTACGAAGTTTTTTCTTCATTACTTCAATGGCTTTCAACAAAGTAACGCCTGAACATTTAGATTTCATTAAAATTTCAATCTGTGGTATCTCAATGGCTCGCTAATCTTTTATTTTATCAAATATTACACTCTTCCTACGAAAGTTTCACCATCCTTGCCCGGGGCACCGCAGACTCGCGGATGGAACGAATTCGCAGTTTCGTTTGCAATTGTTGCTCTGAAGGGCAACCGTCTTTCTCCTTCGCCGCCAGTGCGGTTCCCGAGCCACGTCCACAGCTCTTATTTACGTCGGGGTAAGGAGAGAAGAGATTTATAGAATGGGAAGCGTGAATAGGAATTAAGGCAGGGAAATAATGGGAGCTAGGAGAAAAGCTATTGAAATGGCACGCGCTGCAACGGTACCCGTAAACGGGATGAGGAGACATGGCTTCGAAAACAAAACCGGATCTACTTTGGTTAATCATCGGTGGGCAAAAAGAGTACCACAAACAAAAGGAGTCAATTCGTACAGGATCGATTGAGCACAAGAGAAAGAAAAGGAACAGTGATGATACTTATTTTTGATAAATAATGTTGATTATAGTGGCTCCGAAGGCAATTGATATTAATTTATGAAAAAACAAGTTTTATTTATTCCGGCCTAAAATTGCGGATTGAACCGCAGAATACCAACAAATGCCATTCCTAGCCAATGAGGAAATAATTCGTTATAATTAATATTAGATTATTTTAAGATACTTTCAGACTGAATATTCGAATAATGCAAAATAGAATTAGTAACTCAAATTAATAAAAATATTTAACCTATTTCATCTTCAATAATATCAACAATATCGGCATGTTTTATGCTGAGTCAACACCAATAAATAACATAAATACTTAATTGATAGAAATAAAGCATTTATTAGCGTGTTAATCAAGCATATCAATGACTAACCACCACAAATTAACGAGCATCAATTTCTCGTAACACGAGTTCTGAGAACAGGTGACTTGAGAGTGAATCACTCCCAAAAAGAGAGTACACGAGGAGGCTGTGGACGGAGGCGTAAAAAATCCGTATCTCTTGGTCCATTAGCGGCGGAGGGACCATTAAAGGGAAGCACCGAAGGACATACGCACGACGACGTAAATCCATTCCCACGCGCAACTTTGAGATATGGTGAGGACGCTCGAGGTAGGTTCGGAAACGTCACAACTCAAGAAAGATGTGGGAAGTGGTCATCGAGTACGTAGCTGCAGACATCGGAAAATGACGGAGACAACACACTTGCTACGCCTTACAGAACGATTATCTAAGCGGACTCCTAATTTTCATTAACACTGGTAGACACTGCTATATTACTATATATAAATACAAGTACAGATACGAGACATCTCAGTATATTCATACGCATTCATTGACTTGACTGTCACTCTTTCGATTCTTGATGATTTAGGCCTTATCTTTTTATCAGGGACTGGGAGTACCCTTTGGAGTTACAGGAGGTTTTTCCAAGAATTGGTTGATAATAATCTAAATCGTACAATACTTTGTCAATTCGGTATTGAATAAGTAATCCTTTCATTAACTTATACTCGAAAATCCTTGCTGGTACAGTCGTTAACTTTAGCAATTACTTCGTATAGCAATAAAGTAGCGGTTGGTTTAATTAGTTTAAAGCCAGAGATGGTGAGGAAAAGAAAATGGCTGGGAAACCAAGCTATACTTTGTCCAGCAACTTCTGTCGTTCCCTTCCTCTCTGTCTTTATTCTACCATCTTTAAATCATTACATATATATGCGCTACTCCCCATACATTCACGAAACTACGTCCCGATTATAATCACGTAGATGCATTGTTAATACACGAAGCAAATCTAAAAAAAAATCATACTAGAAAGCATATATTGTTATTTTATTGCACTTAATTGCAAATCCTGTACTGATTCCTTTATCGATTCCAGATTAGCAGAAAATTAACAAACCCCAATTACTATGTACCAAGTATATTAAAGTTTTCTAGCTTGAGGAATTTATACCAATCCTATTTTCAGTATTTTCTCCCCTTTGACTAGTCCGTGGTACTAGGCGGTATTCTCAATAACTGAAACGAGAGCGGATAAAAAGTGGAACTTCTGTAAAGTTTAATTTTTCAAACGATTAGATTCGGGCCATCCTGGGCGGAAACTACGTCATAAATAGTTCCTTCATAGAGCTTGGCACTTTTCCACCATTTTTAGAACCATCAAAAGTTGGGTCGGAAACTGAGACTGCGATAGAGGCTGAATCTCCATGGCGATGGCGCTAAATCCCACCCATCCGGGCAATTACCGTTATACGGGCATTGAAATAGGGCCGTTAAGGAGTCGAGTGCCACCACATAGACTCCCCACTAAAACGCATCTCTCCCCCACAGAGAGTGCAGCCACCCACGCCCCGGAGAAAGGGGGACGAGGAAGGGGAGGAAGAATCGCCGGGGAGGACTAACGACGTGTTCCCGGGGGAGACCAAAATGAAGAGGCGAAAATGAAAAGTGCAATATCAACGCTTTCGGGTTGAGATTGTTCGGGCTTATAAAGTGTCTCTAGGTAGAATGTTCCACGAATTCCCGCACGTACAAATGACAAAGAAATAAATATATTTGCGTTTAAGTTGGCTACTTAAAAAGAGAGAGAGAATTCTCTGTAAACTATAACAGTCGTGGATGATGCTACTCCGGTAGCGAAACCGGTCGTCAGTTAAATAAAAGTGTGGAAAATTACACTGTTTTTATTCATTATCTAAAATGGCTTTCCACAAAGTTACGCCTGATCATCTAGATTTCATTTATAACAGTCGTGAACTGCGACTAGATATTTTTAATCTTCGTCACACCATAGCATTCCACCGCAAAATTAAAATATTTTTTACATAAATCTACGAACTGAAAAATTAAGAAGTAGGGAAGATGTTTACTAGGGTATCAATATCAACTAGATTACTAAAGAATTAGAGAGCGTATGAGAATATTTTTATAGACACGAAATGAAAAAATCTTTTAAAAATTATTGAAAATGACCTAAGGTTTAGCATGCTGCATTATGAAATTCATCGAGGTCTCAACTAACTGAAACCAATAAAAATCAATTGTTCGTAGGGTAAATACCCTGAACAGACGGGGATCTTTTCCTATCACAGATTTCTGGGACAGTCAGTAAGGCAATACAAAACAAGTTTTTACTCCTCATCTATGCTAGCAAGCCTCATTTCTTCCTTAGAATTTTTTGGAGCAAATAGTGAAGAGAGAGGGATCAAACAGATCTTCCAGCTAAATACCGTACAGCCTTAACTTACATAATACTTATATAATAATAATATCAATTATATAAGATAATCATTAATTTTCATGCGATGCGAGAAGACAATCTTTTAACCCAAGGCCCGAGGCATTCGGATATACATGTCATCCCCCACATCGAGCCCAGGCAATCTGCTGATAAAATTGATTACCCAAATATTTACAGTTGTAACTCCAACTAAGAGAGCACATATGCAAGAGAAGCGAAAATCGACACCAATCAAATTTAAACGAGCACTCAACCGGAAAACTAAACACGCCGAAACACTATATTCAAACTGAGGCATGGTTTATGAAGGACACACTTTATTTCCTTTTTCTATTTGCATCCAGAACCGTGCACCGCTAAGTGTTTTCTGACCTAGGTGAATTTCCTGCATCACAATTCGATTCCGCTAAATAAATTTTCCGTCCACGGCTACACCGCGTGAAAGTGGGCCATCTCATCGCTGAGGACACCGAAAGCACACGGACAATCGGATTGATACGTCCAGACTATCTGAAATTTTAACTCACGCACGGCAGTGGATTACCAGATCGCCATCCGCCGGGCAAATTGAAATGGTACTCGATGGTTTCAAACTCACCTGGAAAGAAAAGAAACTCAATTACTTTACGAAAAAAACAAACAAGTTAAACTCTTAATAAATCTCTCACGTCAGCATATATTGCTGAGAACGAAAGTGGATTAAAACTCTTCATAAGAGGTTATAATAAATTTGAAATTAATATTTGAATGTGTTGATTGATTGATGAAATAAAATTAATTTTCAAACGCTATTTTACTAGATATAGAATCATAACTCAATTAATGTATGGAATACATTAGCGTAAAATAAAGAATGTCTACTGACATTCAACATCAAGATCGCATCAAAAAAGGAAATTTTTCTAGCAGTTCTCAAAAGACTACCTAACTAGAGAAACAAACTAGAATGGGCATTAAATTACTGAAATAACTGAAAGCTATGGAATTTTCGCCGTAAAAATTATACTCTTTTCAAAATGGAAGCAATACTTAGTATAATCTACGGTAGTAAGCATAGAATTTATTAAACAATACATGACAATTACATATCTAAAGTTATAACCTTCAAAAGTCCAAAACTGGACACCATTCCAAAGGAAATTATAGAGAGCCCTGGGCGTGAATTTTAGTAACTGCACCAGACGGAAACCGTTCTTTTCACGAATTACTACCTTCTAAAAGGACATGCAAATCGATCCCTCTGGGCTGGAAACCAGTAGAGGACCATTCTTTAATTGGAAAACCCAACAGTTGCGGAAAGGGGGCATCCATTCACTAGAATTAGGAAAAGAGCTATTCAACCTCTTCGGGTTATCACCTAATTCAGGACGATGTAAATGGGGCGGTTATATCTTTCCTGAAGGGCTTAATAGTTAATGCTAACCCAAAAATAAAAAGATATACGAAAACGCCATTTCAAAATTTCGATGAATTAACTCTTCCGAGGGAGAAGGACCGATCAAAAACAAAGCATAGCGATTCCTTCCTCAAATAAAATACTTACTAAAGCAATTTAAGTGCTCTGGGCAAGGCGCGTCCGGCTCTTAACAGACCGCTCGCCTTGTACCGCATTCATCGCCGGAATAAATACAATTTCTTTATTCCCTTTTTTCGCATAAAAGTTTCAACGCACCTTGAGTAATTGAAGCGCAAAACTAACGAGCGGCAACAGTACGGTAATTGACCCGAGAATTTGACAAGCCGCTGACAAAAAACAAGCGAGCAACGGATGCGTAAAAGGCAAACGGCAGGAAAAGCAGAACTCGAAATGAAAAAAAATACGCTTCGTCGCAGCTTTAGGCGCAATGTTTTTCCTATTCGTTAAATTTAATCTCATGTGGAGAAAAATACGATGGAACATTTCCTTGATTATCCTTGCTCTTTAACAAAAGTGAGGTTTTCACGTTGACAGCTCGAAACAAAATCTACTCGTGCGGCGAATGCAATAAATGGCGCAATTACACTTGAAACGATAAGAGCGTTATCGTATAACATGACAAACTACATAAAAAAGCAAATATTTTTCGTGGAATTACTAAAAAGGAGATTAGAGTACTGTCCATAGTGAGGTACATGACCGATGACTTACAATTTCTCTGCATAAAAAATGAGTCGGTTACAAATTTTTTTATGATTTCAAATGAAGTACGTAGAAACTTCTAAAAAGCAAATGACAAAAGTTTGTAAGGAAGAAAATATCCCTTTCAAAAATAAAAATTAGCAATCGAAGAACAACTGTACATATTTATTGCCCGAAAAATACTCTTCTTCTCACAATTTACCATTTCCTAATCTATTTGTTAGCTTCAGCCTCATTACAAGCATTTCAACCCTACTACTTAATAAATATCACACAAAATAACTACATAATTTTAAGATACATTCATATAAAACTTGGAAACAAGATCTATAGATAATTGACAACAAAACCCTTACTTCTTCAATTTTCTCTAACTTTTATCAAACCTCAAACTGAGCTTAACCCGTGACATCACCCCTGAGACATTTAACAAGGAAGCATTGATCGACAAAAACGCAGTCCCAGGGACAAATGAGGTAAGACCTTAGGAGGAAATAAGTGAGGCGGTCCCCTTGCCCAATGTTGAGACGACAGGCAATACGTCGCGTCGTGCGACAGACAAATGAAACGCGACGAAGGATACGTGCGCACTTGGGAAAGCAACGGGAGGAGAGAAGACCGGCGGCAATTCGTGACGGAAATTAAAACAATGAAACGATGACTTTGAGGAACGCGAGGAGGGAAAAACTTTCGGGTCGCAGAAACGTCGCCAACCCATTTCTTTCTTATTTTATATTCTCCCATTCCTACTTCGTCGCACATAATGGAGAGGGCGGGGAAATCGCATGGAGGCAGAATCTGCAAGTGTCAACTGTTGGAGGAGAAGACAGCAAATGTGACCCAGACGGTTCAAATCTCTTTCGTGAGGCTCAACCGACGACGCCGTGGGCAAAAAAGGCATTTCGGAGATTTTCCATTCATTTGGCGCGCACAACGCAGAAGCGTGAAATAAGGAATTTAATTAAAGTCCGCGTTTCTTTAAGATCAAACAGAGAAATGTCGAAATAACGTTGAAACTTAATACAGAAAAATGCTTGATGCTTACTCACATTACTTAAAAATAAAATCGTATGTAAGGCTTTTTTGTAAGGATTGAAAATGCAAAGGTTACTACTTTAAGGTCAATTCCATATGGCAGAGGAAAAAACCTGGCCTCAGCGGATAATAGAGCCGAATTTGAACGAGTAATGGAGGAAGACCTACAAAAATTGGAGGAACGAAGATTTCCAAAGAAATATTAGAAAAAATATAACAAAATCAAGATTAATTTAAGCAAGAAAGAATACCAGGAAAAAATTAAAGATTCTACCCCTTATCCTTTCAGTTCCTAATCAACATCAGTCAAGTTCCATATAATGCTACGCAAATAAAGGAAGTTAATAATCTTACAGGTAACACGAACAAATCTAGGACTATGCAATAAATATTCTCCATAAACTTTACATAAGTCAGGTAGATATCTTACTTGACACCTTCAAATACTCAATACAAACATCTTCCAGGATAAAAGAGAAACTTCAAAACAATGATTGCAGGCAAATATTTCTGAATAGCTCATTCTGGGCAAGATATAAACTAAGCGAAGAACTGAATAAGAAATTTTCCGCAAAAAATTAAGCGTCACATTTTAAAAAGCAAACCTACAAATTATAATCTATACTTCAATTACCATTAGAATTTCTAAAAGAGTAAAAAATACGTACTATCTGATCCCCTGATGATTACGTTAATTACGAAACTCTAATTTTACCCATAATGAATATTTCTGCTTGAATTTCTACCTCCGCCAGCAGTGCATTTTCCATTATCTTACTACTGGTTTACAGAACAAATTACCTCTTCTTAAACTCGCCGTCTATTTACACGCCGTTTTTCCCGCCATATGCGGAAACAAACGCTCTGATAAGGAGAACTGGACACCTCTGACCATAGTCGCACAAGCATTATATATTGACTACACGTCTGGCGCAACCAGAATGCGTAATCAACTTACACCGTCCTCATTCAAAGAGATATCTCGCAGACACAAACATCTCCAATATCTGCTAAGAATCGCCGAAGTACTTGCTTAGTTAATTAAACGACTCGGGTGCTTGGCTAAAAGGGATTAATGAACTGCCTCCAGCACGTTACGCGAACAGACGATGAGAAAGCGGTATTGATGAAAAGAAAGAGTTGGTTAGGTTGGTGAGAATGAGATTAGATGCTTTTAAAAACCACCTCTTTTATGCTAATACCAACACGTTTTCCATTTTATATGCGAATATATTTCACGTAAAATCAGGTTCTCTTTCAGAAGTCTAGGAAGCACGATTTAAATTTGCGCAAATTAGGCTAATGCAGATCTGATTGGTACACCTGGGAGATAATTAATTACGCATTCAATACTCGGGAGCAACATCACTTAAATTAAAAATGCATTTAATTAGCATACTATATTCAAATCTTACATCAACGGTGGAAGGGATCGCCTTTCCTACCGGATTAAGTACGAAAAGAACGAATGATCTCGAATATGAGAAACAATCTCAAGAGAAAATTTGCTAAAATTCATAATGAAATTACAACGAAAATTATGACATTATATTGAACGGCGGTCTTCAAAGTAAGAGCTTTCCGAGTATGTTTGGCACGAAGTTTTATTCGGGAACAACAGCTAATTATTAACATCGAAGAGACCACAACGTCATAGGAGAAGTTGAACGACATCTGCCTAAAACGAAGCGCGTTAAATAATTTAAACGTCGCAGAATAAGATAAATAAAAACTCAGAACATCGACATTATTTTCATGAGTTTACACTTCGTGAGGCACAAGTTGATAAACCTTCATGATTAGCAATCTGTAAAGACCTCGTTAGCGATTTATAGGCAAACGAATCTTCTAAAGAAAATCTCATATCTTGACAGCCAATACGCCAAACATGTCAACTGTTTTGACCAATTACCAATTGGACAAAAGGTAATCAACCTGCAAATGTGTTTCATAAACTGGGGGGTGCACTCAGGACTTAGAAAATGAGATCAAGGAGAGGGGGAAACCGAGGAGATTTCAACGCCTGCGCAGCGCGCTTCATTGGAATGATGGGGAAAACAACATCATTGTTAAGACAAAAAGTGAATTTAAATAGCTATTTGGAAATAAATACAACAAGGGAGTAAAACTGAAATTAAAAACTTTAATGACTGAAAATATCAACACCCAATAACTTTCGGTAGCGTAAAGATTACCCGCAGAAGTTAACCATTACACGAAGTTACTAATGACAGGAATTGTAAAATTCGGCACAGTTCGCCATCTTTGCCAATAATGGCTGCAAGTAACCCCTAACTTATTCTTTGCAATAGCTGACTAGAAATCCAATTAGCACCTCCTTCGCTGCACCCGCTCTATTGCATCACAGTCGAGAAGAGCTGCCAAACCACAACCGGGAGTTGCCTCGTGATCCGATAATTTTTCGCGATCCGCAAATTCAATTCGCAACATTCATTCATTACGTCAGAGTTACGTATGGTGTGATAAGTGCATGGAAAACTTTGCCGAACGCCACCTTGTCAGCTTCCCCGATTTACGTCTGGTGAGACCAAAAGCACGATCAGCAAACAAATAGTAACTTAACATCGCAAAAAAATTATACGGAACTCGCAGTGGAAAAGTTTATCCAATAATACGCAAAAAAATGTTCTCTTAAAAGAACAGAACAAGGAGGTCTGGACGATGTTGAACGATACATTCATTTTTATCGACACGTATAAGTTTTCAGTGGTCTCGCTCGTTTCACGGTCTGTACTTGGTGAGATAGACCGAGAACCCACAAGTTAGCCTAAGATAAACGAATTACATTAAACGAAAAACCTGACGACCATGAAAATTATCGGTCAAAAATCAAACTCGACCCCGCAACGAGACTCGGGTCTCGAAATTCTCTTTCCCCGATTATTTTCCACCTGCGATGAAGAAGGTGTTGAAGCGAAGAAATTCAGGTTCGGGCTGTGATAACCTTCCGAAGTAGTCCTTTGGGCTCAAGGGCAACCGGCAAATTACAATACCAAGCAGCGGTTGTCGGAAGTTATTAATACCTGCGCCCCGTAGCGGAAATTAAAATTTAACGGTTTTCACTTCCACTAGTACGGACGTAATTTTCAAAAATGCATAATTTCCCCCAAAAAACAGCCTCGAATGATACGAAAGGAAATTCGACAATGCTTTCCTTGAAATGAAAAGACTGTGCATCGATAAGGGTAATTGGAAGTATAATTAAAAACCTAATCTTGTTGGTAACGAGTTTGAGCAGGTTGTTGCGGGCCAAATGCACTCTACAAAAATATAACCGTTATCGAGGGAGATAATTCTGTTAAATATAGTGTGTTAAATAAAGTCCTATATCAGTCGTTTGACAATGCGTTTATTAAAAACAGCGTAACAGTGTTGCAACCAAGGACACCCTCGGCGGGCCTCGACTCACCAACGCTCCAATAGCTTCGTCATGGGTAAATACAGACGCTGAGGGGATAAAAGTTACAAAATTGTGCCTCGAGGAAAACACTCGCCTTATTCCAATTTGAGGAACGCTACTGTAACATTTCTCAGAAGTTTCAGTACGATCGCTAATTAAGCTAAGAAAGGTCGTACTTTCCGCACTAAAGAATTTTACTTCTTGAACGATATTATTCACATTAATTATACAAAGATTTATCCATATATTCGGGAATGATTAATTCCAACGCAAACTCAATGTTTCCGCTTTCAAAGACAAAGAAAAATTATCAAAGCTTAGTATTCATTTAGTTTATAACAAATTTGAATTTTCAATTAAAATTTATACATCTTCATCTCAAGAAAATAAAATGTTCTTAGAAACGGATATCACAAATATGTACAACAATGCAGATAATGATTTAAGAGCAAAGAAACGGAATAAAATGCTTGAAAAACCACAGGCTAACATAAATGTTTAACAATTATACCTCAGCAGCATTTCATGAATTTTCTGTAAATCCTGTTTAAAGCTATCGGAGAAAATAGGTTGTAAGGCACTTTGGCTTGCCACAAGACCTACTTCTTCAGTTTTGAATTAAATAAATTTATTCTCGATGTAATTTGAAATTATTTATAGCCAGGGATTACAAAGATTAATTTTTTAATTCATAATTTCAACGAATTTCGTTTCATTTGACAACTATACGCATGAGAATAGCCCACCGTGTTCACCGCCAGAGCAAAATTAATCCCAACAAGTAAATCGCAGATCCCGAATAATTTAATTCGTTCAATGTCTCTTAAGTCAACAGTTCACCGAGATGCTGATAAGATAATGAAAAATAGATTGAGGTTATTATTCATAATGAAAGGATAGTCTCAAAATATTTCTCTATTCCACTTCAATTTAAATAGAATCATACGAAAACTTATTGAAAAGTAGATATTGCTGCTTATGGAATGGTTTGAAGTGCTGTTGGTTAATCGCCCCAACTACAGACCACATTCCCTAGCCTAACCTCAACAATACCACGTCGTACGCCCTATCCTAGTTCCCGCAATTGTAACATAAATTTAGAAAGCTAAGAGTGTGACCTCGTGGAGGGTAACAAACAAACAAGGCATACTTTCCGGTCACGACTGTCGCCCGAGGGCGCGAAGATGTAGCGAAAAAGAGACCGAACCCGCGGCCCCCAAGGCTGTAGGCCAATGAGATGAGATTAGCGCAGGCATTTGCACAGCATCTGCTCACATACGCACCGACGGCAGAAGCGAGAAATTATGAGTGCATATGCGTACGGTAAATTATCTGGTGGACTTTTGGTGATGAAACAAAATGAGAAGAGTGCGCCATATGTGGTTTCATGGAATCTCAGCTATGGGAACAAGGGAGTGGAATAATTTCGTGAATCGTCACTAAGATGGATTTTCTTCTGAGGTCCCAAAAAAAAAGCTTTCCAAGAAAAACTACCTTCATCCATCCTCCTTTCAATTACAACGCGGAATCTTACATCCATATACCTACAGTAATTTTTGAAAATTTTTGCGGACTATGTTAATTGTAATTTCTTACTTAAGAAGAAGACAAAGGACGTTCCTGTGAATCGGAGCAGAGAGTTAAATTGCATGAAAAAACTGTTGGTTTCCACAATTTCATAGCCATTATTTAACCTGAACATTGGTTATTTTGTTTGGTGCCCTTAATGGGGTTGTAATCCTTATAAAATTCAAAAATGTATTCCAATTTCCTGAAATATCTTACATTAGATAACCGAAATTTTAGGAAGGTAAAACAATGCCCAAAAAAATCCTGAATGAATCATCTTCAATTTTACAATTAAAGGTGGAAAAAAAATATTTTATGAAGCAATTATGATCTAAAAAATTTTGGGAGCAAATAAATACTGAAAATTACTGTAATAGTTCAGAAGATCTACCATGGGGAAAGCACACTATACAGGAGCTCACAGAAGATTCCTTCCCAGGAATACCAAAGAAAGAAAGCTTCGCAAACCGCATCACTTGCTACTGAAACGAAAAATGAACGCTAGGCGTTATTTAGATGTAGATAAATGAAAGGAAGCCGTCGTTATAAATAAACGTCCACTCTTAGCGAACGGGAAGAGACTAGCGTTAATGAAAGGTTTGCAGCGTGCTCATTACTAGCCCTGTCTAAAAATAGTAACCCATCGGGTCGCGGACTCCCCTACATCTACTAAAGATACGCCTCCGACGCATTATCTCCTATGTTTCTCTCACACTTACTCTATTCACACACAGATAAGCCGTGCAATTCTAAACCGACACTTGCAAACGAGCTTAATTTGCATCACTTAAAAGGAGGGCAAAAATCTAACGTTTCTGCCTGCCCCGTTAAAGATTGATTTATAGCGTTTGAACACCTTTCTAGCAAAGCACATTTGCTTTCCATTATCTTGCCTTTTTGAACGTGTCGTTTTGGATGATCCTGCAGCTGCTCAGTGAAGTCAGTTTCCATTAACAGCGAGACAGACATTGACTAGATCATCTTCACTTTTCCCTTCACGGAGCTGACTTTTCTATCTCAACTTTTCTTACTCAAAAACCCTGTCACGCTAAACCTTGAGTGGTTCAGTTTTACTGAATCCGGACTTACCAAGAAAGGAGTCAGAAAAGAGCATCGACTACAATGGGATTTGAGACTAATTCCTCAAGAAATGCATGACAAAATAATTCCTGAAGAAGAGAAGATTGTGTAAATAAGAATGAGAAATTTCCCTCTTTGTAGAATGTTAATAAACCAATTAAGGATAGAGAAACTTAAAGATATTTTCATCAGTATCATGTGAGATTACTTTCGCGGAACTCAAATTTTTTAACGATCCTTAAAGGAATATTTCTATACACAACCAAAGAAATTTGCCATAATATACAGTTGAAATATATTAAAAACGTTATTAGAAAAAAGAAAAGGAATATTTCTATATATTCTATAAATATATGTCCAATAAAAAGCCTTGTGTGTTCAGAAGAGAAATAAGAGTAATGGAAACTAAGAAGTAATCATAACCAACTCAGGTGAAATCTAAGAAATTTCGAATATATCACATATTTAATAAGGAACTGCTCAAACTAAAATAAAATCGCTTAATCTTAAGTATAAGCCTGAGTGGGCCAGAGCAGCTTCTCAGGAGAATTAATTTCAACAAACAAGTAAACCAAACCACTACACTAACATCAGAGAATGCTGCACATTGATTAGCTCATTGTCTCTGAGATAATCACAGCATCGCAAAAGACATTCCGCTTTCTAGCCTTAATGGCAGATCAGAGTAGAAGAATACGGCAATAAAATTGACCCTGAATCCTTGTAACGGCATCCTATGTCTTTCAATTTAATTCAGAACCAACCTAACACCTTTCCAAATCCAACGCAGAGTTTAATTAAGGCATCCTAAATAAAAGATTAACAACTCTGTTCACAATCTCGTGGAATGGGAATAGCTAGGGACAAATCGAGAGCGAGTGCAAAAATATAGTCTCTTATATGGATGAGATTAGCATCGAGGAATGGAAAGGCGTCTAAGTGAGATGCATCATCATCTCTTCGCCCGGAGAGCGATTGGAGAAAACTTCCCGATATGATCAGCGGGAAAGATGCACTTTCCTTTTAGTGATCGCAGTGCCTATAATCATGGTCGGCTTCAGGCAGTTAGCATGTGATCCAACCCGCTTTATGCGAAGGCATACACCGAGCGCCAATATTTGACTATTGGAAATTGGCACGAAGTAGGAAAATGGAAACTTTAGAACAGCTCCTTTCATACCACAATGACGAGACACTTAAGGGAGTTAGTGATGTGTTTGAGTTACATATAGAAAATGTTTTATCCAACATGGATAGCAAAAGGAATAACTAATGACTTTTGCGACCAATTAAACGTGACAGAAATCGCAACCTAAGTTTTGGGATAAGTTTGCAAAGTAATGCATAATAAACGGTAGAATAAACTCCTTAAGCGTTTCACAGTTCAAGGTTCAATCAACAGCCGTGTTTGCGAATTCTATCAATCTACAAAGATTGAGAACAGTCCCAAATATTGTAATCAAACAGATACGCCCAAACTTTATCCTACTACTCTACCACAAAAAAACTCGTCACATCTAACTGGTGCACACTGGAACGGCAAGCGGTGAATTACCTCATTATTAGCTTTCCAACACTGATTACAGGATATGAATATGTTTACTTAATGTTAATAACAACAGATAAAAAGGCATTCACACTACTGCCGTCCACATGGAAACGAAAACAGATGTTACGATGATAGAAATACCTCCAAAATAAACAAAATATATGAAACTGATGACAACAAACAAATAGCGCAAAAACTCGTGTCAAAGATGAAATACAGCACTTAGCGGGATGAATAAACATTCAGAGATTTGATTTTTAAATTAAAATGTCAAAAATTCGAAGGGTATTGGCTTACAGATATAGCAGGTAAAACGAATTATTATAAAAATAAGAGATTGTGCAAGATTCATATTCCAGTGAATTATCTCTGGACAGGTTTTTCAAAGTTGGATGGATATGGTGACGCAATAGCGGTGAGAACAAACGAGGGCCTTTCAAATTGGGAAGGGCAGAAAATTTCGGGCGCCCACACAAGGCCCGGATAAGGGGAAACCTCTCGTAAAAGCCAAACCCCTCTGGTCGTCGAAAGTTTCCCCCAGACTAAAACCAGACGTTAGAAAAAAAAAGAAACTTTCGATTAGAAGTCCGCAAATTCCCAGAAAAGTGGCACAGTCATCGGCGAACCAGACGCTTTAGCCTCGTTAGGAGATAATTTCCGAGCGATTCTACCGAATACGCCGCCACTGCCCCATAACATGAGATTCCAATTACTTTGAGCTCGATGATTTCTCAATCAATCGTGCGACCTCGAATTCTTTCCAACCAGCTCCATAAATATAAGGGAATAAAAAGCGAAAACTCGTGACGTTTTCATTCCGCTATTCTAGCGCCTTAAAAATCTTCATTGGCTTCAATTAACTGGTTCACTACACAATAAAACAGAATAACTGGTTCCCTATTATTGAGAATAATATTTAATAATAGGTCTAAAACATTTTAAATTACAGGCGAATATCATCTCAGAGGAAAATATTAACCACACAACATAAAAAATGAACAAAATGAAAATGTACAAACAAACTAAAGTTAGCAAAAAACTGCATGTCCTTTAAATCAAATGAAAATATTCACCACAAGTCTAAAACAGCAAAACTACACTGTATGCACAAAAGGTATTAGTCCTCATCTGTGTGAAAGATTCGCGTCAAATACAAAAACTAATAATGCGATGTATATAAAAACAATAGTTTCCTAAAACACCAAGAGCAACTCTCATCCAGGTTGACCCAAAAGCATAATCAACCAGAAAATCAACAGTCAATTTCTTTCAAAGCAATTCAAATTTTTATTACTTATATGTATTACGCCTTATTCTGTTAAATTCAAATAATATTCTAGCCGAGGTTTAAAATAAATATACGATTCATTCTTTTAGCTCGGAAGAATTTTTCAGCCAAGGATTAAAAATGCCTAGAAGACACAAGAACCTAAAACAATCGCGGTATAAATTCCTAGGAGAATGCAAACAGGCAAAATATCTAAGCTAATAAACTTCGACCAAACTTAACATTTTATAAACTTTGATCAAACGAAGGGTAACGTAGTAAATAACGTTCCTTGAGGAATCAAACCGCACGACAACACCAAATTACCCCATTCCCGCACAACCTCAACCTTAGTGGTCCCGAAGACGACCGAGATTGGCACTCCCCAGCCACCCAAAACCCCCAAGCACGACCATCAATTAAAAGGAGAGACATTTTCAACACCATCCCCACCGGGGGAACCTCACCGGGCGCCAACTTATTAATAAGACTCATAGTTCCACCACCATCTTGTTGCCGCCGATTGAGACGTTGAGAGAACCGCTCCACAACCATCGACTCCCATTCTCCACCTAATCAAATTCCCGCAACGTAAAATCCATTCCGGCGGGGGACGGTCGAGGGAAATAGGGACGGAGGTAATTCAAGCGCCGCTTAAGGAGGTTGGAGAAGTTCAGAATGGATGGCGAAGGAGGTATGAGGGAGCGACACCGATTTTTTTCTCTCCTCGGAAGTCGTGCACTTGAAAACCTCATTAAAAAGACGGAGCTGTTTTCTTTTTATTCCGGCGTACGCAAGACGCATACGAGAGCCGACAAAAGAGAATATTAGACAAAACGAAAAAGGTCGGGATATAGTACGCGCTCGTGTTGAGTGGGTGGCGGCGTTGCGACGAGAATTCGTAAGGGAAGTCCGCAAACATGGAGGAAACGATAATGACGGGAAACCACCTTACAAGGAATTAAATGAAGGCTGTTCATCGCGGTCAATTAATAACGACCGATTTCTGTAACAGTTTCGAGAAAATGATTAAATCTTACCATTGAGAAAAGTGGCCATGAAGGAGTCAATTAAAACTTGTTGAGAACGACTTAATAACGCCCACGATGGACTAAATACGCTTCGTTTCCTAAAAAATGTAATCGACTTGCAAGAAGACAGCGACAGAAAGGGCACCTGATCAGGAATCCAGTGCAATGTGTCCTTTCCCGTGTCAACCTATTCGAGTAAACAGTATTGAGTTTAAGGATAATTACCTGAAATCCTTAAAAAGAACAATTAAGGTTAAAGCGGCTAAAGATCCAAGTTGCAAGGGAATTCAGAGTTAACATGATGCGACATCTTAAGGTGATGATTTCCGAGCAAAAATTTCATTAATCACATTTATCTCAAGAGCGATCTTACATTCCGATAACAAAGTTTTTATCATAAAGCTTACTTTTGAATAGTAACTTTAAGTAGTTAAGATATTTATTTGAAAAATAATTCATAGGAGGCGTAAGCCTTTGTCTTGTGGTCTGAAAATTGAATACTAACTAAGGTGGGTTTGAAGGAGAACACTAATTATGTATCGCAGTAACCGGCTGAGATTCCCTGTTCTTCAACCGCGTTCTACAACACACAACTAAGAAGGCTCTCATCTTTTTGCTTACATATCGCACAACTATAAAGGGCATCGGCGTTCTGTCGCAGGAGTTTATTCGGCACATGATAAGAACAGTGGAAGTTGGTGTCAGCTATATAATTTACGAATGCTTTTCCGGATACAAAGTTCAATTTTCAGTAAACTGATCACGGAATACCTCTTGAGGCAAAAAAGGGTTCATTAGAGTTGCTCCAAATTTCTAGTCCCTCAGACAGACGAATTCTTATCTTTTTTATCAGCCAAGGCAATCGAAATCTTGCTTGTGAGATAATTTATAGAGCAAGTATTTTTGCGGATTCCATAATTAGGGCAATAGTCCAAGTTTTCTTAATAGATATCAGAGTTTCTCTGATAACATCCTAAATTTGGTATTTAGATAGTTCAATCCTCCAACATATCCCTTGATATCAATGGAAGTAAAACGGAAAACTTCATCAATTACCAGGAATTTATTCCTCTAGCAAGGAAAGATACTACCAAGTACAAAGTTTTTCAATTGATATCCTCAAAGCATACTTCCCCAAAGATTAAAAGCCTATAAATCTAATTCTAATCAGAAGAACGGAAGAAAAATCCTTACAAGTTGCTTAAGTCCTTCGTGAGTCATGACCTTATTAATTTTACTTAGTTTATCTAAATAAATTTCCTGATATACGTTTTTCATGGCTAAGCTGATTCATTTTATTTATTGTTGGCCTTCAATATCCGCGGTATATTCAAACGTATCGGTAAATGATTGAATGGATCAACTAAGACAAATGAATACATGTACTTGAATTCATCTTACGACCTAAGCTTTGAAAGACATTCCCGCGATTGCCATAACCTGCCTTATTCGTGCAGACACTTCACTCCGCCTTCATGAATTATTTCCCTTAAGGAAAGAACTGTTCTTCATGCCCACCACGACTCAATCGATGGTTTACGACATCCTTCAGATGACCTACAGATACAGCTTGTTTCTCCCCGGCCGTGAAAACCTCCCACCAATATCTCTCCACCCACACGCCCATTGTCTTCCAGCGGATCGTTCTCTTCAATCGACGCTGTTTTCTCCAAGCACCCAATTTACGTAATTCGTTTGTCCAGTCGGGTGAGTCGACCGCAACCCATTAAGCGAATATAAGATTTTTTCGCGTTCGTCCGAAGCGGCGGCGTCTCGCCTTTTGCAGAAGTTTCCTGCCCGTGCCCCCGTTTGATTGAGTCGTGACAGCCGAGAGGAAAGCGATGCGAATGCCGTCATCCGACCCCCGGCACGCCCACGTACGCGGCCCCTTTCCCGCGGAATCTCCCGAGATAACGGGAATGCTCCCGAACGATTTAGCGGCGGCTGTTGCGTCTTACGCGATGAAGTCATCTCGGTGCAGAGGTACTCGACATTTTTCCTCAAATGCGGGTACTTATCTGGGGATCCTATCATGCACATTTTAATATATGCGTGAGTAAAACATGTAGAGAAATCATGAAAATGTAGAAGTACTTGTTAACTATAGTTGCAATAATAATAATACATTGAGTGAATTGGCCCTAAAATTTTAGGAAAGTAAAAACTATGTAAAAATTCCACTAGATTCATTCGTCGGGACCAGTTACGAATAATATACGGCCATCATTCCTATTTGAATCCAAAACTGATGATGGCTATATATTAGAAGAAACCGGTTGTGTGAATGTTAACTATATGATTTTTTCATAGTTGATTTATTATGGAATTTCACACAGATCCATATGAAAACTATACAGTGGCCATGAACCATAATAAGTGCTCATAAGATTGAAATACTATATAATTGGAGGAATTTCGATAACCACTATTACCACAGTACTCCAAATTATCACGAATTTGAACTGAAGGAAGCATTAAAGTTAACTAATCCATGATTAGATACCAAAACTGTTGGTGACATAATGATGCTTACTAGACAAGATGAGGATTGAAAGAATTCTCCCTTGCTTTCCTCAAAGTTAGACTACTTTTTAATGGAACACATTCGAACGACCACCAGCAACATGACCCTATGAGTCCTTTTAATCAATAAAGAATAACCAAAATGAATAAGAATATTTAGCTTCCCTCATACATCAGTAGTGTTCGCATTATCACATCTACGAATAAGATTGAGAGGAAAGTAAATGAAGATTGCACATTCCTCTTTCCTATACCAGAAGACAAATAGGAAACAAATCCTCAATTTTTCTCATAAAAACATCGGACTGTTCAACGCCTACAGCCTATCAACGCCTTACGACCAGATGGACTGAACCACACAAAAAGCTAGAGCGACGAGGGAAAAGAACAACACAAATAGAGGAATCGGAATAAGATCGCTCGAGATAGATGGAGAGCTTTTTCGTCCCGCCCTCTCTCTAAAAATACTCGGAAGGTAGGCCGCGCTCGGACTGACGCACACACCTGAGAGTGTTTGAGAGGTGAACGCACCCTAAAGGGAGTGAGCAGTCGAAAAGCAAACACAAACACTCGCGCCCCCGCGATGAACTGGACGACGAGCAACAGCTTATGAAAGGAAAGATGCAACAGTGAAAAGACTTCCTCTTGCTACAAGCGACAGCTCTCGGAAGACCTTATTAAGAAGTTGTCTGCTATCTACAAGCACTTGTTGCCGACGTAAAAAAAGCTTGATCTTCCAGAACCCGAATTAATTGTGACATCATACACTACGCTCAATATCAAGATATTACTTAATTGAGTTAATCTAGATCAAAAATTAATATGCAATTGATAATTAGCACCATTACCTTCCAATCTATGCATCACTACCATTGCTTAGGACGAATTAGGTTCTGTTGATACGAACAAAAATTAAAGGTTATGAAACAACCACTGTTTAAGACAGGCATTACAAAATAGATACAAAGTTGAGGTGACTTTTCACATTTTTAGTCGCAAATGGCATATGTTTATCCAAAAAATATTTGTTTGAATCGAACTAGAATTTTTGGCAATATTAACGTTTCTTACTGAAATTTCGAAACTTCGAGGTAAAAATTCTCACAGAAGATAGTACATATTTGATTTGGAAAGAAAATTATATCTGTAATGCTGGTGTTCCACTATTGCCGGGTGTTACATTTCGATCAGAAAAAAGGCAAAACGACCCACCCTACTGTCTAACCAACATCCGTTACATTTCTGTATATTTTGCGAATTTTGACGTATTTCGGCGAACTGAAAAACCAGTTTCCTTGATTCAAACGTACTAAATCTTTAATATGAAATAACAACCAAGCAATATATATACTTATTTGCCATCAAATCATTTCGGAAGCATTGAGAAACCATCACCCTAACGATACACCCTAGCTTGCACCCAGGAAAATTCCCAAGGAAAAACGGACTTGAATAAAGTCTGACGGGGCCGGAAATCGAACCCGGGATTCCCGGCCCCGTCAGACTTTTTTCAAGTCCGTTTTTCCTTGGGAATTACAATATAGGCCAAACACGTCAACTATTCCTTAAGCCAAGAGAAACAATAAAATCAAACATACTTGTCTGGGTATTTCTCCTACATTCTGGCGTAAGAGCGATACATCCGCACGTAGACAAGGGAAAATGCAAGGAATTCGCCGAACGTTTAACGGGAACCTCAAAACCGCGTTCTCGGACATTCCTCGGAGTGGGCTAAATCGAAAAACGGACACGAAGAAATTACATATTCTCGAAATGGATGAGGGAAAAAGTCTTATTGGCACGTATTTCATTCGCAGAGCCAAAGAAGGAAATTCCTGCGACTCGGAACCTTTTCTCGTACCACAAACACTCCAGACTTGCTTAAAAAAAATAACCGAAGTTATTACAAACGAGCGAAATTACACCGTCATTTGACTTCTTAACAACGCTTACCCAGCATACATCAGGATAGGGAGAACACAAGCATACAGCTCGACTGACTGTGACAGTGAGCGTCGAAAGATCTTATTCAAATGAAAATGAAATGCACTACGCTTCGGTTTTTACCGTGTGAATTATAACAGAAAAATCCTTCTCTCGTGAGGTGCAACTTTATGCGAATTGCCCAATTCGAGAGGCCCTCCTTGATTTATCTGACTCATTAATAAGAAACTGAACCCCTGCGGAAGATTTGGCTAATCCGTGATGTAATATCATTTTTAAAGGGGTTCTGTCTTGCCCAAAGACAATACAAAGTACTTCACGGATACAAAAATTGACGGTGCTCGAAAAGTAGAGAAACATTTCAGTACCAGTATTATCAGACAAATTGAACACAATTGACATAAAATGATTGCCTTACCATTCAAGTACGAGCTACAAGAGTAAAAGTCTTGACCCCAATTAGAAAAAATCCAACCGAATCCTTCACTCAAATTCCGAAACGAAAAAGGATAGATTCAACTAAAACTTAAAAGCAAAACAATTATACTGAGAATGAAAATTAAAAGATAAGTCGGGATATTCAAGGATAGTTCCTCCTACACAGCCTTAATCAAGGACTACAAGAGAATAAACCGCAATAAAGACGTAAAAACCTCCGATGCAGGAGAGAAATTCACACACTTGACGGAGTTTCCATTACACGATCGTGAACATCTCGGTATTTCTCGGGCGCTGCACAGCTGCACCGCACTCTCACGACAACTTTATTATCGAAGCAATTACACCTCATTATGTTCGCAACCTTCTGGTCAATGTCTTTCGATCCCGCAAACGTACCGCGCGCACGGATGGAAATCTTCGCAAAAAAAATGCGTGGCCTTAAGCGGCAAATAGGAGAGGAACAAAAGACAAGTAAACAGCCTCGAAGAGGTGAACAACCTGCACATACAAATGGAAACAAAGCAGGAAGAGCGGTAGCGAAGACAGGTGCCCTGCGAAGAAATTTCCATTGCCGATATTGGATAAACGCTATTTTCGCCGAAAGCAAGATTAAAAGAGCGCGCTTCTGGGAAGTGGCAGATGGAAAGAGAAGCATCAAGTAGGACGTTAATTTTTACAGTGTACATCACCATTTACATTCTGAATGGGGGAATTTAAATGCTTAAACACCATTTGGAAACGTGATTCAAGGATGAACTCAACATTTCCCTCACAAAAAAAGAGTTCCTCCAGAGAACTCACGAACATACTGTAGAGAAGCCCATGCACCGTCAATAATGTATGTACCGATGTTCTAAAAAGCTTTCTTTTCACTGTTTGATTCAAACTAGAGTACTAGATGTGAAGTGAGAACAATTTAGTATACGTTATCTTTTTATCAAATTAAAGGTCTTCCATGACTCAAAGAAAATTCTTCACTGTCTTTTATAAATTATTTAAGCAGAATAAGACAGTTATATTTCCTTTCTTTGTTCCCTGCGATAAATTTATATTAATGCTGAGCAACCTATGGTACAACAGTAAAACATTTGAAGATATAGTGGGATTATCGCTTACCTAAGGCAAACACTAGCTTGGTCTGGGTTTAAAAATTATGAGTAAAAAGTAATATGAATTACCTTAGAGATAAAGAAGAAACGGGCGCCGTCCAACACAAGTTACAGCACATACAACTAATCAGTAGATAACATAGATGATATTTACCTGAAATTAGAAGAAAAAAATAATTAGGATTAGCTACGATACACACAGAATAACTTTCTTAAAATAGACCCCTTTAATCCGTAAAATTTTTGGCAACGATATTTTCAACCATTTTTTAAAGAACAGGGAACATATTTTGAAAAAGGGGGTAATTTCTTAGGATAAAAATTTTAAAAAATCAATTTCTGGCAAAGTCGAATTACTTTATTAAAATTTGGAAAATAAAAAAACACGAGCAAATTAGGAATTATATAATTATTAACTGATAATAATTAAATTAAATTTACAAGGTAAAAAATACACGTATGGAATTTCACTAACAATAAATGCACGTCATATGTCATAGAATAATTTTGAACGTTAGAAAGAACGATACCAAATAAACCTAATTGAAAATTAACGAAGAACTCTATTGCGGGCCATAGCATAATGTAGAGGACAGGGCGGACGGAGACAATTCAATAAACCCGCACTTAATGGCTCGAGACGAAAAACCACGACGCGTAAAACAACTATAAAAGCCACGAAAGTTTCGGATGAGAAGGAAGGAGACGAGCCAAACAGGAGCGAATGAAGGAAAAGCCCAGACGAAATAATGAGGCGGGTCCGAACAAATTAATGTTAAAAGCAACGGGGGCGGTGCTAATAAAAAGGATACGAAAAACGGACAAACACCTACGCGCGAGATTATGAGTTACGAGGGGAAATGTGGCAGGTAAGAGGTCGTGGGTGGCGGAAGGACCGTAAAAAATCAAAAGACAGATGGCCGGAGAATGGGATGGGAGAACAGGAAGAAAAGGTTTTTTTCAGAGGAAGAGATAAACATCCTCTGGCCATAGAAGAAGCGACCCCTTCAGGGGGTTCGAGAACATGACTTCCGGTAAAAAGAGCAGTCAATAACATTAACTTTACGCGCGTCGATGTATGAAGGCGGAAGCGCAAGGTTTCCTGGGTATGGAGTACTGAGAGATTGAGGTATTCGTGTCTCGCATCAGAATTTGAAAGCTACGAAGGATATCGATGCTGCAACCATATTTCGATGAAAGATTTGTTAAAGTATATAGGTATTAGATAGGGACATAAATCTTTCATTAACATTTTCTAAGTCAGTCTTTCTGATCGCTGCAACACAACGAATTTAAGCAATGTATGAAAGATTCTAAGAAATGGCATTCATCCTAGTAAACCCCTAGATGAATATTTAGGTGACCACACACTCTTCATCTTGCCTAACGAGCCTCGTTTTCCTTTTAGGGATTTTCTTAGCTACTGCAGCAGTGGTTCAGCTTCATCCCTCATCTAGGTTCAAATAGACATTCTAGTTGAATACTTAATGGACGAAGATAATAGGAGAGTAACAGGCAAATTGCTCGAAAACAAATTCTTCAAACGATAAATCTTTTCGAAAAAAAAAAACCTCAATGACATAGACAATCCAACCCATTTCCGACATCTTACTGAATACATCTCAAATACGAATCAGTCCTTTTGATATAAATTTCGGTGAACTTCAGATTCATTAAAGTGGTCTATTTTCAAGTAATTTGTCATTCGAGGAATTGATCGTGCGTAGAATTTGTATAAGCTCAAATTGAATTCCACTATCACTGAATCTTATTGCTTTTTGTCTTCTTAACTAATGGCTGTAAAAGCATGTAAAAACTAAAGGGAGAAACTCCGACGAGACCGGGAATCGAACACGAATCTTCCTGAACTATAAAGGAACAACATAACCGTGAAAATAAAACATAACTATCTCGTTCCTGAGATACGAACAGAGCAATATTTGCCTCGTGCTGACTTAAGATAAAAAATTTCACAGCCATTTTACAACAGGGAAAAATTAATGTCAAACCGAAAGAAGGGAAGACTAAATTGAACTTTGGAGATATGATCGCTTATGCGCGATAAGAACGGAGTTAACAGCTAAAATGAGCGGCCGTTTCGAGGGCGAGAAAATTCAGCCCTAAAACGTGTAATAAACGGGGACGTAATGGGGACATTCCGTAAGCCCTTCTAAAATGCATTTGGTGTTGCAAGGAAGAGGGTACGAAATTGTTTGCACCCGTGAGAGAGTGCGCGCATGCATTTTCATTATAATGCGCCGTACTTTCCTCCTGGGGAAAAAAGGTGTGAGCAGAAGTACCCGAGCGGTGCATCGCACAAGAGGAAATGGGAAAAAACACATTAAAAACGCTATATATATTCATACAACGCATTATGTATTGAAATAACTTTTTCTCTAAGATCCCTTAATGAAACTTGAGTATACACGGATCTTTCTTTAATTTACGATATAAAGAACTCCAATATCTATTCTCTCGAATTAGTTTCACTATTAAAATGCCTCGTTCCAACCAGGTCAACTAGGTTTACTCCTCTACTCCAAATTCTTTCATTTACAATATGCTTTGCACAACATTCTCTACTCAATCCTTCTGTTTCAGTGTCGTATGATCCATTCTTATAAGAATTTTTGCGTAAATTTTCATTTAAATAAACTCCTATATAAATAATTTTGTGCTCAAAATGGATTTTTTATTATTTTATTTAGTCATTATTGATTTTTTCTAGTTAATCCCTTCATGCATAGTAACAGCAAGTTTGTTATTTATGCGTTATAAGACTCAATTTCGCACGGAATAAATACGTTATTTATTTTACTTATAAACCGTTGATTTTAATTAATTGTCAAATGATGGTATCGCTGTATGTGAATTATTCAAATAAAATAAATAAATATAACTTTGGAAAGCAGAAGCGCTTGAGAACGGTTCCCATTACTTCCAAGCTTACAGTCCCCATAAAAAAGAAGGAAAACTACATCTGCACAGCATACAAAAGGCAAGTACAGCTTAAACATATGCCCTTCTCTATCACCGCTTATGCATATACGTAATAATAATTTCCGAAAAGCGCCAGGTGAAGCACGTATGGCGGTAATTAAAGAAAGGCGAGAGTAAAGCGCCACGGTCGCGAGTCAACAGCGTCGTTAAAATAACGAAAAAAGAATTAAAATCTCCCGGGAGCTTCCTTTTATCTCTGCTGGGGCTTTTCCCTCTTTTTTTACGGCGCTACCGGAGTGCATTTAGCCGCGCACTCTTCAGAGTGGATGTGCGCGCTTTTAAAGGGGATCCGAGGACCCAATTGGACGGAGCGCACTTCATCCCCCTTCGATTTACTGCCCCCTGTGATTTACGGCGACGATTTAATTTGAAAAGTTTACGGCGGACGAGACTTTACCGTTGCGGCATGACGACCTCTCCTTTATCTCCGACCTAAGTCCGAAAATCAAACCTCTCCCGGGATGTCTAAAAAACGCCCTTCGTTGCTAACGTTTTTTCCGCTGACAAATGCACCGGCGCCGGTCCATGAAGAGCCGCGGAAAGTTTGTGGCGCGTGAGTTACGGATTTGGGACGGGTTCTTCATCGCTAGACGTGATGCCGAAATTTCGCTATCGCTGTCAGGGAAGAAAATGGCATCCTGTTCGAGAAATGTAGACTTAGCATCAAAAATCTTTTTAGTTTTATGAAGCACCGAGTCTTTTATATGAGTATATGGGCATCAATTTTACTTCCCATAGAAACAAATCGATCGATCAACTTAAACCCTCACTATGACCTCATATAGCGTATGAATGTACCATAAGTACAAAATACTCGGAAATGGCAACAGGAGCAACTGCTGATGGTGGTATTTTGCCAAACAAAGGAAAATCTAATAGCAGTCTTTCATAAAAAATGTGCATCTATCACATTTCCAGGACGTTGAATTTTAGAGGTAAATTGAAGAAAATGTAAGCACTAAAACTAACGTCAATTCTAATAGGTAAATGAGATATTATCTGGCGCCAGACCCCTCATCCCGTTCATTGGTGCGTCCTTTATGTACGACTACATGTTTTATTTATTTATTTAAACGCTGCAAGTTGGTATTAATACCAGGTGGCAACGGTTGAGGTTGATGTCTCCAAACTATTGGTAATAACAGAAACGTAAAACAGGAATTATTCCACGAATTTTTGGAACTCTGAGCAAGATACAGAAAAAAGGAAAAGAATTGAGAGGTATCGCGGGAGAAAGTCCATTCTGACAAAAAGTGAATCAGTATAATATATCAACAGCACACATTTCATGTATTCAAATAATATTTTCGTTGATTGACATGGCCTTTCAATGAGGGTACAAAACGAATGAAGCAGATAAAAAGATCATTTCCCGATTAAAACTGAATTTTCATGAAAATGTTAATTGTCCGAGGGAAGGTCACCCTTCAATTAATTCCACTCACGCAGTCACTCGCGCTCGGACTTAAATTAATTTCCATGGAGCCATTATCAAACCTTGTAACTACGCCGACGCTGCCTGAATCGCACCAACCGCATTACACGTATTTCATTCTAGCGCAGCAGCGTTATCAGTCGCGTATCTTTGACGTGCGGACCCCAACAATAAAACATGGCCTATGTCTGCCAAACAATGGAGACGGAGCGACAACGACGTGCGATATACGACGCTGAAGATTTTAATCGGAGATGTCTGAGAGGAAAAAGGAAGAGTATTATTGAAACATTTCAATTGGCACCTTCAAACATGACAGAAGAATGCGCTTGCGATGCCTCTAAGAGAGGAAATGCAATTTCTCCGAGATCTGTGTAGCGATACAGCCACAGAGGTTGAGGGAGGGAAAAAATTTCTTTTTATCGCACAAATCTTTTGCTAATTTAAGCTTTGCTGATGATGACGTTTAGATATTAAGCAATCAGTTCCCGACATCTAAAGCTGGAACTCTTGTGATTTACTACGATTCGAACCCAGGGCTATTGTCCCACAAAACTAGAGGCGGTATCATCTTTAATACCTGGTGCTGAGGGTCGCACTAGAACCCGCAACCACGGCAATGCAGTGGGGTCCCATAAGATTCAGGGGTTCAATTTTACGTGCTCTGGGGTCCCACGGCACTTTTGGGTACGCCTATGCTTTTGGGTATAGGACTTATGAATGAATATACTACGAAATTGTATGAACAATGCTATTAATATGAAGAACAATTCTATTTGATAAGTAAGATGGAAAAAGAAATATGAAGTATTACACTTATAGTTAGATAACTAAAAAGTTGATTCTCTTTACAGTGACACTGATATTCTATGTGCAATGAGGATCTCGAGATTCTTGGGTACGCCCCTGCAGTTGACCGAGAGATTAATGAATACAATACTATTTGATAGGCAAGAGAGAAAATGAATAGCCATAATGGGGTATATCTGTAGATATATTAATAATAAGGTAACGTTCTAAATGTTAATAAGATTACGAAGATCACTCTCTCGATCTATCTAAGTCAGTCAGACAGTAAGTCAGACACACATGTGAACAATTGGCACCCCAAGAGGCACCTGATAACCGTAACATTCGGCTGAAGGGAAGTTGAGAAAGACGGGAGTGTAAAAAGCGTAGATATGCGGCACGCACATGCTATTGCGAAACGCACACACTCCATCAAGGGGGTCACCAGAGGACGACGTACCTCCGAGATGGATGCCACTTCCGCAGGCATTCAAGGATCGAATTTAAGAGACTAAGAGTTATTTAAGAGACGGTCTACACATTTGAATGGGCTAACTTCTTTCTATTAATCACCTCTATCAGATTCTTATAGACGGATATCATGGACTGATACCTTAATTTCAGAGTATCTTGATATAAAATTGCTTTTGTTTAACATATCAAATTTGCCTTAAGTATAAAGTGATAGCTGCTATACACGTTATGTCTTAATTTCAATGATATACAACAGTAAACATTAACATTAACTACTATATAGATATTAGCAGCTATTATAGAATAAAATTCAAATAAATTTCGAAATGATTTCTTGTTCTACGAAAGAGTTCAACTGAAGGTTTACTTATCAGTTCCCATATAAAGGTTTATAATTACTTAATCTTTGGTAGGGTACAAAACGTGAAGTAGTAAACAAAACATTCATAGATGAATAAAACAAGAACAAGTTAACTTTATCAAGAAGCTTCTTCATCCTTTCACAATCGGTTTCCCTGGAGGATATGTAAACTTGGGAAAAGATCAGCAAAACTTGGACTTTCACGAGTGAATCACCGAGAACGTGCACAATTAATTCAGTCTGGGAGTTTAACCGGTCGCCAGGTCGAAGCCATAAAGTTTGCCAACAAACGATTTCCTTTTTAATTTCATGAGGATTGAATTTAAACTCGGCGCCGTGACTCTCCTTCCATATCAATCACTGCAACAACACAGCCGTATTCCCGACTCTTCGCATCGCCATGGAATTAGTTTGTGTGGATTTGTTTCTGATGGAAGAGCGAGTGCAAATTTTCAGCTTTGTACTTATTCAACTTACACTACTCGGATATATATCCCTTTGAAATATGCCAATTTGGAGTAAATTTATTTTGTAAGATGTAAAATGTAAATTTCCTGGTGATAAGCGTATTCAGTGCAGTAAGGGGTGATTGATAAATGTATGCGTGAATGAAAGAAGTCATGAAAATCTTGCTTTGGGAGTTTATAGATGAGTTTTTTCTCCAGACTAGGTACGATAAATAGCAAACAAGATTAATTTCACTCTTTTCCAAAATGCATTCTTTAACGATTGTGCATGTCTTAGTACTTTGATTGTAATATCATGACATGTACCTATTGATAAATAATAGCTACCAAAAAATTTCGAAAAACAATATACGACTATAATTACCCAAAAATATACTGCATTAAAACCCGGTATCATAACGCATTTCATAATCAATGCTTAACTGTAATTTTCGACAATCAACGATTAAAATGGACAATTTAACCTCCAACGGCAATTAAAATGCTGATTAACTTAGGTACCAGATTGAGAGACCTGTGAATCATAAACTCAGGCTTAAGTACAATACTTCCATACCGCTAAATTTCAGTGAAGCTTCTACCTCAGATAACCTGAGAAGCAGATTTGAGAAGACATTATAATAATGACTTAGCACTAGTACTACTGAAGGTTAGAATAACGATTATAACACATTTAACTTTATAATTACATTTTTAACTATACGTTACAATACCGAGTCTTAGAGCAGTCAATTTCTTTAAGGCTTAATTATAATTGGAATGTAGCATAACTACAACTCTCTTAGCGAAATCTTCCTAAATGCATTTTTGCACTCAAAACATGCGCCGTTTTGACACAACGGAAGAATTAAAAGAAAGTCCACTACCTCAGCCGTGCACCGAAGGATGGGAACACGGCGGACTTCCTGCGATTAGTCGCAACGATCTTCATCCGAATTACTCAAAGGACGCCGGAAATGACGAAAGCCGAGAAGAATCCCTCGTAAGAAACCGCGTGCGCCTTACGGTTCGGCAGAGCGCCTCGGAAAATAGCCGAATCAAGCGAAAAATGTAACACGGCGACAGGTGGTGACGTAAGAGCAGTTACCCAACGCACAATACTTTTGAAGAGAGGGAGTGGATTGCGTAAGTGACGGCGAGTAACACGGCGTTATCGAGATTATAAATATAAACAGAGCGAAGGACACGATCGCGTCAACGGGTTATCGCTTTGTGAATGGATTTCGCAACATCACTCTTATGGCCGCTCCATTGAAAAAGATGTTGAAAAGCAGTTTCTGCGTATCGGCGGAAATTTTCAAAGATAAAAAAAGACGCCGGCTAATAACATAGAATGAAAATAGCTGAAGAAAGAGAGCAGGATGTCATTCAAAGAACAGTTATATGAATGCGAGAGACGGAGTTGCGGAATTCGAAATAATTCGTTTGAAAAAACTACCGAGGGGTAACGTAAAAGTTTTAGTTTAATTTCACTCTAACATCGGAATGATGAATGATTCAAATATATGTTTTAGCACTCGAAAAACTAATTCTTTCCTAATCTGAAGATATCGATATTTTAGACTTATCACGCTATTCTAGGTTTATCCGCACCCATGTAAAAATGTTTAAATAATTTAAAATGGATTTATGCATACTTTAAATAGGACTTAAGCTAAACTATCACTTTGAAAAATATAAAAAAGTCAAAAAAATATACCGCACTTAATACCATAAAGAGGCGACCGATTCCACACATTTTACATTAATCGTTTAATAGGAAGCAAGTTTAATTTGAGCCTTTCATTCATAATAATGCAATATTATCAAACGTTAATATAACTAAGTAATCAGTAATTACATTAGTAATTGTAAGTTTGATATTTAATCACTATTAAAAGTAGAAACTGTTACTGCTTTGATCTGTCATCACTACATGGAACTTTCTTTCAATCAAACAAATCACGTCAAACGAAGTGTACTATATACCGTAAATCACAACCGCACAGCTTCACTCTTGTAAAGGTTAAACAGATGAAAAACGTGAACTCTCAGCTCATGAATGCAACTCTTCCTTCTTTTCGTTTCCCGCGATTTTTTATGCAAGGATATTGTCGCGGCCCATTGTCTTCCGGCGGAAATGACGGAGGAAGCCGACCTCGAGGAAAACCATTCTCCCGTTTCTAAATAACGGAGAAAAACTATGCCAACAGCGGGAGTCGAACCCGGATCTCCGGGTTTCCAGACCACTGCGCCATCCATCACGAGTGAAAGAGACAGGAAGGCCGCGTAAATCGCATCGAATCTCCATTGAATCCCTTTTTCTTTAGATGTTGCGACTGGCGTCGAAGGAAACGGGAACTGTTTTCAAAACTATTCCCAACGAGTCTCTCTTTCGTTTATGGGACTGTTAAAGGAACGAGCAGCTGAGGATGGCGAACAAGGGCAGTCAGAAAACACAATTTTCACTAAATGTTGTATCACCTTAATTCCGAATATAAGTTGGAACTTGACGCTCTATTGGTACTCAGTTTTGTTACAAAAAGAAAAGAAAGTCAAAACGTGTAAAAAAAATCTAAAAAAGCGAACTATAGGAAGGCATATCCATTAAGTTTTATGTTAATTTTTAGATCTAAACAGGACAGAAAAATCCGCAAAAAATACTAAATTCGAACAACTCGACTTAAGGAAAGTAAGGCTAAAATTTTACAAATGGATTTCGTATCCTAACCCTTGAATATTTTCTTCCAAATTCTATACCTTGTTATGTGTCTCTCATAACCCGATTATTTAATAGAAAAGAAAGTCAACCGCCCGAAGGTAAAGCCTGCCAACAACATAACCACAACGAACTCGCATTAATTGTTAATATGAGTTGGTTTTATTATCTAACCACTATAAATCACATTATAACTTCTATGAATTACATTCGCAATTCTCATAAAATTACAATCCATCTCGCATCCCACATTTAAAAAATATCACCAATGACTCATATAACACTGAAGTATTTCTAAAAAAATCTATCAAGCAAACCAAGAGATGAGACCCACAGCTTTCACCGATTTGACCGGGCAGAATTTTTTTTAGTGGGGCAACTTCCAACTCAAAGAACCATTCATAAAAGCCCCGCGGACCAAACTTTTAACTTTTAGGGCTTTGCGAGTCGGAAAGAAACATGAACTGGAATCCTCTAATGAAAACGACACGAATACAGCCGCCGCTAAACAGCTAACCTCCCGAGGGCAACAGGAACGAGAGCTTTATGATGTAACGTTTCATGCCAATGCTACGATGAAGAAAAATCACGACCTGAGAGACAAACGTGAGGAAAAACCCTCACTAAATCTAATTTTCGGAGGAAGAGAGGAGCAAAAACTGTACCCGTCACATATCCCGTTACTTGGGTGGTAATAGTGACAAAAAATACGCTGTGCAGGATTACAAAGCAAATGGAGCAAACGTCGTTAATTCTAACACATTTCAAACGACGGATGAACGTTTACGAAATGACACAGGCGTGATAATTTCATGACGCGTAACCGTCTAGACGTTTGATTGTTCGCGCAAATTTGACACAAGAGATCTTAACTGTATCCATGTTCCAAGGCGATCCTCTGCTCCACTATAAGAACTAGATGCAATGGGAACAGCTCTTAGATGACTGAGAGGTTTACAAAACAAATCATTTTAAAGCTTTTCACTAAACATTGATTAAGTAATATGTGAATAATCGATGAAAAGATACGGATGACGCTTAAGAATTTAAATCGAATAAAGTGATATAATGTTCCCGAAAAGGGGCAGAGAGTAGTAGAAGAATTGTAGTAATAATTAATTAATTAACAAATATTTTTATCTTTCCACATGCTAAACTTTAAAGAATTAGCTTAAAGGACTTATACTTCTGCATAATGTTGTTGTTGTTTTATTGTGGTGCGTCGACATCTACGGTCATACTGCATATGGTAGACATCATTCACTATGCTGCCTACAATATCATATTAAAAGAGATCCTCAAGATTTCAAACATAATAATGAACTCCTCACAGCTTTCTAGCTGTTTATAATGTAAGGAATTCATCATTTATCACTTGAAACTATCACAAGGTGTAATCAACCTACGCGCAGAGGATACTATTTGATCTCAAGACATCAAAACTGTTCAAAACAACGAAGGATGGCAAAGAAAGAGTAATAAATTCCTAACACCAAAACCAAGCCTCTGAGCTAAATACCATACTGACATACGTCAGATTAGCTAAAAGCATGAACGATCGACCATCGTGACAGCCTCCCCTACCAACCACAGCGGAATTTTGACATCCCCGAGATACCCGGGAACAAGGGCGTTGCAACGCGAAACTCTCCACGACACAAGCAGCGACAAAACTTCCCAAGCGATCAGATTCCGCGACATCAAACAAAACCCGAGTCGAATCATCCATCAAAGCTAAGGATGAAGCCCTTCCAGCCGAGGAAAGATACTTGCGAACACAAACAATGCGATACTAGAGGTCGGGAAGGGGGTGCAGAAGTAGGAATAAAGGCTGCGAGGTATATGTGCGAGGGAGGCACGATTATTCACGTCGTAAACATCCAGTGCGAACGTGAATGGCACGGGGAAAAGGGGAAGGGGGAGGCAGAAGCATATCGGCGGAGTAGAAAAGGAGACGGGGCAGTCGGTCATTGAACTCCCGTCCTCCTGAATGGAGTTCCGATTACGGCATCCTCTGCGAGGAGCGGTGGGAGGGATGCGGAGCGCGTGGAAGGGAGCGGCTCGAGGGTTACGAAACCTTTGGCTGCCGCAAAAGAGCGGGGAAATCGAAGGTGCTGGTAACGCACGGCACGACCCGGGAAAAATGTTTAAGCGGGATGGAAAAATGCACGATCCTATAGTTATTAACGACGCATATGCACGAAGCATGGATGAATATTGAATATACATGAAACAATTAACTATTAGGATGAAAGGCTAAGAACTTAGGGAAAACAAACTCTATGAAACTAAAGGTTTCATTGTATACATCCGGATGACCTTAAATATGAATTAATATGAATCTAGTATGTCTGTGGGCCGCTGATGACGAGCTCTCTGCCTTATCTTTAATCAATAATAATTGTACGGAAATGATAAGGTTTTGTGTTTAGCTGAAATGATAATTGAATGCAGCCTAATGTTACTCTTTGAATTAGTAACCCAACTTAAGTTTTTACCTTCCTCGTTTCAACTCCTAATAAATTGGGACCTACGTATACAAGCTTCTACATAAAAAAATAATTTAAAATAATACGTAGAAACATTCGATGATGAACAACAAAACATATAAAAAATTCATGATAGTAAAAACTACCTTAGCGATATGTACACCACACCATACACCATATTTTTCATTTTAATTTTCATGTTGAATACATTTTCATTAGGTCCTTTGAGCTTTGATATGAAGAAAAAACATCTGAAATCCACGGAGGAACTTAGAGAACAAAAAAAAGAAATTTCCTATAATTCCAAATTTCTATGATTATTTAACTGTTTCGGCGGGCATATTGATGAATAAGAATAATATTTATACAATGAATAAAGAAAAATAACGCCATAAATAAGCGCCAATTTGAATTGTAAGCACT
The DNA here is from genome assembly GCA_947579665.1 of Sympetrum striolatum. Classification (NCBI taxonomy): domain Eukaryota; kingdom Metazoa; phylum Arthropoda; class Insecta; order Odonata; family Libellulidae; genus Sympetrum; species Sympetrum striolatum. The sequence continues at coordinate 75,458,029 of OX388347.1, read as the reverse complement.
ACAGTAACACGAATGAAATGACGTCGAAGAGACATATTCACTTATGATAAATAAAATATGTTTTCACAGCAATGGCAATTTCCGAAACGTTAATTACCACCGAAGTGGTGTACACACGGGATTCCTGACATAAACAACACAGAAAGATATTCCAAAAACGATATTCCACAAAAGAAAACATTGAGACGCGCTGCGGGGAGTGTTTATTTACGTGGAAAACGCAGGAAGCTCCTGCACTCGGCCCGTTACGTAACTCCCGGAGACAGGAAAAAACAAGATCGCTCGGAGGAAGTGTTAAAATAATGTTCCTGTTTCGGGTGAGAAAGAATGGGTCGTGATTGCGCCATTCTGCAGCGTCCACAGAGGCTCCCGAGGGAGACCGGAAGCGGACGGATGACTAAGACGCGTTGGCCATTCAAATCACCGCCGATCCATTTATAGAAGCGAGGGAAGGTCGTTCGAAAAGGTATAATAAAGAATGGGCATTTAACTGTTCGGAAAACGGTTAATTAGGATCTGTCGGCAGCGACAAAGGAAGCACGCGATCCGAGGAAGTCGCCATTGATAACAGCGACGTGCCGTGAATAAGAATATATTTCTGCGAACGTAAACGGGGAGAGGATGTTTGTGGAACGAAATACGAGTTCTTGAAATATTTTTCTTCAATTGCCATCCACAAGAAACACGATTCAAACGAGCCTTGGCCATTAAATATCGGTTCGTTTTTTTCAACTGCAATTGCTGAAGACTTTCTAAAACATTATCCTAGATAAAATCGAGTAGCTAGTACATATTTTTCAGCAATAACTATAGATATAACAATATTGTTTACAAAATAACCCTTAAGCTACCCCAAAGCGAAGAAAAAATTAATAGAAACGGTAAAATAATGCAGTAGTGATTAACAGTGGCCGGCTGCAAGTGGCCAAGGTATTACGTCAAAACCAAGGTATTACATAAAAGGGTAGCTAATTTAAAGAATTAAAGATAGAAATAGTCTAAAAACAGCGAACATAAGGTCCATAGAGCTCTGACGGTGATATTATTAATTGTATATTAATCGTTTAAATTATTTAGTTTCCGAAGTAAATTAAAATATATCCTGGTAATGAATAATGAAGATAAACTGTATCATAAACAGCATAATTTCATTATAGACGAAATAACAGATAGTTCTGTTACGTCGCATCATGATTTGGGCCAACCAAACACATTGACACTCAATTCCTTCATTAACAAAAGTTAAAAATCGCTAGTATTGCAGAAACGAAATTTCTTCCTTGTTTGGTTTGTTTCGCAATGGAGAACTTCAGAGTTTCTAGTAACAAAAGATATCTCCCTGAAACTCAAACATCCTCGCCAAGGCCACGTACATAAACGATTAAGGCGATGAAATCCACAATTTCCGCCGGGGATTACCTAGAAGGATGTACTCGGATTTACTTGATTACAAAGTTTCAGTTAGCGCTTTGCGAAATTAGCTAAGTCACCTCTACCTGTGAAATGACATTCTTCCTTTAAATGGATATTCGAAACTGCCAGTCATTACATCCGCTGCGGAATTTTTCCTGGAAGAAGACGCATCAATTCAAACCATTCTCAAGGTCGATTATTACTGGCATAGCCATCATCATTAGTGTTCTACGTTGCGGTAGGCCCGGTTCTCTGGATTCACCATCTCAAATGCAAATTATTCATACCCGTAGAAAACGGGCCCACCCATGATTCCCTGTTTTTCCCTTCTTCCAGTTCTTGGTCAACCCCTTCCTTGAGATCAATTTCGCACAGCATCAGGCTCATCTTCACTTTCAAAACCACTAGCGCAAAGAAACCAGTCAGGGTACTTCCTGCAGACTATGGGACGCCATTCTATGTCATTGCCGCTCTTATCGAAGGTGTTTTATAACCATTTAAACTTAATTTTTTCAGTAATTTAACTCGCGAACTTTTTAAGAATTGCATCACAGGCTCGTAAATAATAAGAAATACATATTTGGCCTCGCCTTAAGTTAGCGACGAGGAAACAGGCGCTTCTTTGTCCACCACCTGAAGTGGACCCCGATTGCTTCACCCAGAGTAGCCTTTTCTAATTCCCAAATTTCTCATATCACTCTCAGAATCACCTCATACAACTCGGTATTACAACATCTACATTAATCATCTGTTATCCATAATCAATTCCTTTATCGCTTAAACTCTAAATTAAAACTATAAATCCGCTACTATCATAAACTATATAATAATAATAAAATGAAATACATCGTTAGAGAATTTATTTTTTATTTATTCCATATACCCCACAAACATCCATTTTCAGGACTTTTACAGTTATAGGTATCAACAATAATGATAGATAACGCGATTCACTATCCTAAAATACTTAAGTATCCTCTGAACATAGAGAACTGACTTGCTGCTTAGGTATAATACAGTAAGATATATCGTAAGAGAATCATAGATATAATGATTCTCGACCGTAAAAGAAAATTATCGGATAGATATACAGGTCTAAAACACCCGAGTGATACACTAAACTACCAGATGAATTATATTCCAATCTGAGAACGCGCAGAAAAATGTCGGTGTACTTCAAATCAGAACTAAAATAAATTTGCAAAGACACAGAACCTATAATTCATGAAAAACCGCTTCGGTCAAGGACCTCATCAACCATATAAAATGAAACGCGAGACTACCTGCACGGCATCCAATCGTTCTTCCCGCAGAATACAAAAACTATTTTCACTAATGATCAATCCTACTGCGAATGACAAGCGACATGGTCACCAAAACGGCCGCTACACGAACTTTCTAAAACGAGCATTTCCAGGCGGCATATAAATAAATCCCTAGATATCAATTACCCTAAGCCCCTCTAATGGGAAGAACAAGGGACGAAGTGGAGTAAATCAAATCGGGAAGAGGTTTCCCTGGAAACGATAAATCACGGAACCATGACCTAATACAAAACAACTCCGGTGAACCGACGCGGCGGAACAATTTCCAAAGGCATCTTTATCGCTTGAAAACCATCCAAAAAGCGTCCACTCGAAGAAGGGAAATAAATAACCCGCATACATCACCCGGCGGTATAAATGAACTCAACCCCGGAGGCTCCGCGGCTCTCGACCCGCCAGATCTCTCACGCATCCTCCGAATTACCGGGACGGAAAAAAGGGCCGCAACCGCAATAAATTCGGCGGGGAGAGAAAGTCGACCGCCGAATTAGAGGGAAGCCCTATTTGACCATCTCGACCGCTTCCAATCCGTTCCACCATCGCTGTTATACGTCCCGTCGCAAATCCCGAGGGGGTAAAAAATTAGGCTTCGTCGGCGCAAAATCTCTTGGTGCGATTAACCCCTTTTCTCGCTATGGGAGGAACACCCACGCGGGGATTTGTAGCGGCGCACGCCCACTTCGGCACCCCACCCGACCGCACTCCCAATAACCCTTTCGGGGGTGATTTATTTCGCGGTCCCGCATAAGGAGGGCGGAGACGACCCACAAAAAGGCCTTCCCGAGCAGCCGCCTCCGCAAGACAAAGATCCCCGAATATTCGAGAGAGAGGGGACGTAAGCCCTCTCCTTGCGGGGGGGATTTATAGAGGGAAAGGATTTAACCGCGGAATAACATCTTTTCTTGAGTGGAGGATCTAATCCACTTTGGGAGAGCGGAGAAAGAGAGCCGAATTTGAATTGTAGATTGCATAAATTGGGAACGATGTATTACCGCTCTTCATTTAAGTGTGAACCGACAATTACCAAAGCCTTAATGGAATGTAGTTGAACCAAAACATACATATTATATTGCTATAGTACTACTTGTCGTCGTAATATAACGGTGGCGAATACTGAAATACTGTTGCTTCCTGAAATAAGGATTTGTTGAAAGAGAGTCATTACGGAGTGTTTGGATGTTCTACCTTTCTCTAGTTACATGAGCCTCAATATTCCCTACTAGACGCCATTTCCTTTGTTTCTTGGTAGCTGACTTTAGGTCATCTAACATCTTACGCCTTTGTCTTCCCCTCAATTGTTTCCCTTGTATTACTGCTCAATTACTTCGTTTCATTATGGAGTAAAACACAAGAATGAGGGAAGTTTGTGAAGAACATGACTGATGTTAGCTCTCTCCTAGGATATTCATTTGATCTAACACATCTATCACATAGGTACTCAATTAGAAGGTACTATTCTTATACTCAAGTAGGCCAGTCTAAAAGCTTCATGATTTTTTTTCTCGATAGTATTTCAAAACTTAAATACGTCGATCATTTCGAAAAAGATTAAGAAAAAATCAACTTCCATCTACAGCTAACTTCTGAATACGGTACTGCAAATGATAATGTAATATTGTCAATCTTCCACATATATTCCGAAAGCTAGAGCAAAAAATAGTTGAAACACAGGGCAAAACGTCGCACCTCCATCAAAAGCAATATGTTATCGGGATGACCGCTTCGGCTGGCCCAACTTCCCCGATATGTGACGCATTATCACCTTCTTCCTTTCCGAATAAAGTCAACCGGGGAAGGAATATTTTCCTTTTTTCCGAAGGCGTCACGGATCAAACAACAACAGAAACAGCACGGCGCCAAGCGAGGCGCCGGTGATTTCCATCAGGTCTTTACGTGTCTAGACTGCCCCTCCTTCCTGTTCGAAATCGATCACTGAGGGGAATATAACAGCACTACCTATTTAAGAATCAATGGAAACGTTCGGGGAGATGGATCGCGAGAAATAAATCGAAATCGAGCGCAGGAAAAGACCGAAATAAACGGAGAGTGCGTCAATGTAACCGAGGCAAGAATAAACTCCAACTTTTATTGGTAGCTGGAGCGAAAATGCTATTGTAAATGGAAACGCGGAATACCTTCCACCGGTGAAGGGATAATGAGATGTAAATAATAACCCCCGACGCATTGAAAGCAGGTGCACAAATAAAGGAGCCTACGTTGGCTTCGAATTACAAACGCTTTTTATCTAAATAGATTGCGGCTGCATTCTACAAATTTATCTCCGACTTTAATGTGGAAACTCATTAATTCCTCCAATTCCTACACGAAAAAATTTAATGCGGCAATTGAGACGTAAATTCTAAGAATAACACAAGCGAATAAACTAAAAATACGGAAACATTTACGCATAATTCCCTTTTTGCATTGGTTTTGTTTATGGATACGATAAAACGAAAGCTACCGAGGAATTGGTGATGCTGATAAAAGCGATTTGTTCAGATAATTCTTCAATAAATACAAGGGAAATAAGTGCAGGGTTAACTATAGGGTTTCCTGCACTCACGTATACTGTTTGCACTCATGTCGTTCTAGCTCTAGGGGAAAAGTACCCTTTATGTATTGGTTGTTTAGAAATGTGATAATACGAAAGCTACTGATGGATGTATGATGTTCAGGATTTGTCCAGATAATTCCTTCAACAATGCTACGAAAAGTTGCAACAGGGTTATCCATAAGGTTTCCTGCACTCATGACTGTTTGCACTCATATTATTCTAGGTAAACGAGAGAAATCTTTCCTAGTTGAGCTTCAATCACTCTCCAAAGCTATCGTTAGCATGTCGTATAAGTCAGGAATTCAAACCCCTATATGGAAATCATAAGACAACAAATGAAAATAAACAAGTCCTTTTCTCAAAATAAGGAAAAAACTCTGACATCACCGGTTTACATAAATATTATTTATGAAAACCCAGTGGGAAAGCGGTATTTCCTGTGCGAAGGAAAAATACGACCGCGAGCAACTTATCTTTCAACTAAAACAAAAAGTCTTAACTTTCCGCCACGAGGAACAGATAAGAAGGCGAGTTGGAAAAACATTGAGAGAGAAGGCGAGAAAAAACAAGTCTCACCTCGAGGCGCGAGGAAAAGATTCCAAGAAGAGGCCGCAGAAGTTCGTCACCCACGCTCTCTCTCGGGGGGACGAAATGAAAAGCCCATAGAGTTCCTGGAAATACAGCTTTCTATAGGTATTACGAGCTGAAATTCGCCGCTTCTCACGGACAAACACGGCCGAGAACACAAATGTTAACGCCGACTTTCACGCGTTCCGAGGAGAGCTTTTCAAACCGCGGCTCCTTGCAAGTCATCCGCGGAGATCTGGGTAAGGGTCGTTAATTAATCAAATGGAGTTTCTAGGTTAGGGGAAACTTACGCGCGGGAGAAACACGGCCGGGAGCGGCGGCAAATGTTACACGACGGCATTTTTTACGTGATCTTACGACTCTTAGAAGTGAATAGAAATCATGGACTAGGAATAACGCAGCTGACAGACTAATGCATAGTAAAATCTCTGTAACTTCATAACCAGTAAAACTTCTCCAAACTTCTGATAGAAGAGTTCTTCGTAACTACATCCAATAGCTTACCAGCTGCTTCTTCTAAGTATAAATCCTTAAATGCATAGTTAAAAATACAACAATGCCCAATCGTGAGGATTAATTATAATTGTAATTTACGATGGTCTTTCATAGTAAGACGATTATCATCGATTTCCAGCTTATACTTTTTGAGCAGTAAACCTCGCGATAGAGAATTCATACAGAAGGAAACCTTGGCGCATGATAAGAAAAACTAATATGCTGATGAACTGGTTACAATTATAACTACAGTCGACAGCTAAAAATATTATAATTAAACTAGGATAACTTAAGCCGTTAAAAGATAACCTTTCCTAAGCATCGGGTACATAAGGACAAAGGCAAGCAATAGCTGATGTTTTCCAAACAAATTATAACTTCTAAAAAGGAAAAACAGCATAAATCTCTCATTTGGAAACATCTTGAATGTGAACAAAAACGCAAGCTGCAGTGTAGGGATAAATAGCACATATGCATTTTTCAAACAACTTAAAATAGCATAAATACGGAAATAAGTTAAAATAAGTTACTCAAAAAATAAGTCTGCAAAATGTGAATTTTCAGAAAGAAGGAATAAGGCGGCAACATCTGAATTCTCTTCGACCATCTACAATTTCAGACAACGTAAAATGAACGATATTAGAATCTGCTAATTCGAAGGACGTAATTTCGCACAAAAACACCTACGCAAATAATGAAACACGGTCGACAGATTAAAAACGGTCCCGTAGAGACGATTTTCCCGCAGGAATAGCGAACCTACCAAAAAGTATAGACTGCGTCAACGAGACGACGGGGAAACCAAAATAAGAAACGAACGAAATCCCCAAATTTTTGCGGCTTCGATATGGAGATAGGGACTGGCAAAAATATTGGCAACGGATTCGCACGGAGGAAGGGGAGGACCGCGAAAGGAGAGAGAGCTCTCGAGCGAACATCGATTTTTCGGGAGCCAAAAACTTTCCACTTCCCCACTCCAGAACACCTGAGCGGGGTTTTTCCAAGGAGGTCTTGGGGAGAGTGAAAGTGGGCTACGCCACCGTCTTTTCGGACCGAAGAGTTAGCGAAGGCCGCTCTCGGATAGCGAAACCATCGGAGGGCATGAATAGTTGATGACGGGGAGAAAAAGGGAAAGATGGGAAGCGTGCGAGGGATGGAAGGCACGCCTCCGCTGTACCCGAAAGTTCAGCATCCGCGAAGGAAAACATTGGGAAAGTAAGGTAAGGTTTGGAATCTCCGATAGCCGTCAATGTCGGCGTTTCTCATCTCATTCACCGGTATTCGGAGAAAACAAGAAAGGACACCTCATATTAAAAACACTGTTACCCAACTGAATATTATTATAATATATTATTATAACAATATTATTACGATATATAAGAATATTATTAATTATAAATTAACTAATAGTTCAGTGTTATGAAAGTGCGGTGTCTTCTTGTTTTTTCCGAATACCGCGAATGAGACGAGGAACGCCGACAAAGATTCTCTTCGAGATTTAAGCCTCTATTTATTTAACAGCCATGTTCCAAATTTTCTTTCTTTACTATTGGACAAGTATAGGCGAAAAGATATTTTTGTAAAACTCCCGCCTTTTTCTTCTATTTCTTTCATGACGGTATCCTCCGCCAGGACGTCGTTGTTTTTTAAGGAAAAGAAACACATCTGCGTGAAGAATAACAACAATGATGCATACATACACGAATGAGGGGGAGAATACTTACTTATTTATCTTACTTTTGAAACAGGATTGAGAGAAAACGCATCATTCATTTACTGGTGTTTCAGTCTTGTAAATCGCTGTGATAATATGAAAGCAACACTGGTATGAATGTCACTGAATAATGACATTCATTTACGTCTTCCTTTACCGACTGACATGAAAGTGTTACTCATGGGGTCGTTGTTCTGTATTTACTTGGACGTTTTCCATCCATAGCCTATCACTGACTCGTCGAGAAAAGCAAAGGAAAAATACATCTTGCCTACAAAGCCTTATTCTTTCAATATAGGTAAATATTAACAATTAACAAGAAAATATAATTAACACTAAGCAGCAAAATCTCTAGCTAGCTGAAGAACCGACTGATTTTCAGATGCTAATGGAGGAAATGGGTCATAGAAATGTCACAGAAGAAGCTTATCAATCAAAGTCAAGAATATCGAATCTGGGCAAGAAAATAATTAACCTAAATCAGTTGATAATTTTTTCTTAAATAAACAAGTTGCATACTGGTTAGTTAAAACAAATAGTTTATTCGTGCGTTGAACTGAGGCTAACAAAAATGGAAAAACAAAACGTAAAATATCGACTAAGTACGGGAAATAAAACAATCTTTAAAAAACCAACAAAAAAGGACAAATGTCACAGCCGAGGATTCTGCAGAGCATGAGCTATTACAAGCTGTGACCAATACATCACAAACGGAAACTTAAGACGGAGGCGTTGAAAACGCGCGCTACTGCCTACAAAAACTGTTAACTGTCGTACTTTGGGTAGGAGTCACACCTCCGGAGGATAAGCATATGTTTGGTGGGCGTCGGGAAGGAGTGGGAGGAGAAATCTCCTGAGGAAATCTCTCGCTGAACCCTCGCACCGCACAAGAATGATTCATCTCAGCCCGAGTCCATTCCCTTCGAGGGGTCCGTCCCGAAAAAATACGCTGACGCACAAACCTGCGCGTGATGTAGCCGAACAAAATAAATAATTACGCTTCCACGGATATGACAGAGAGGTCTTTAAAAGTGGAAGGATGAATTAGTATAAAATACATAATAGTTTTGCATTCTCTTTATTAGAGTATCAGTATCTATTTTCTAACATTAAACGAAAATCGTCTAAAATATATTTATGAAGCTAAGATAACTAGATGAAAGATCTAGAAAAATGCACCGAAAATATTACACTCGTGATTTCCTTCAAATATTAAGCTTGCAGTTATGCAGGATTTTTAAGATAAACTTAAAATACATGTAATTATGCGAGAAAAACAAATCATCTTCAAGATTACCCTACGAGCCGATTCAAAATGAGTAAGATAGGAGGTGCATAATCAGATAGATAAAGAGAAGACGCATGATAGACGGTGAAATCGAAATAAATCAAATGGAAATAACAATTTACGCAAGAAATCCCAAAAAAAATATTAAAACGAAAACTTACCAGAAGAAAAAAGTGTTTACGATTTAAAAATTGCGATGCGACTTAAAATGCACAAAATTTCAGATGATTGTCGATTATAATTTCAAAAAGGCTATCGCTAACTCTTACGGAAACGTCATTTGGAAAAACATAGAGTGAAGCATCTCCTGGGAAATAACTCTTGGGCATTTCACTGACAGTCCTTAACGTCAAATTGGCAATTTAACAGTTCCTTCCGTCAACCACCCTTGCGCAATCGAGATTGAAATACAGTGGAACAGGCAAAAGTAATGATAGCGACACCAAAACCGAGATCGGGAAACCGATGTAATCATCTCATAGAGCTAAAAGGATCACCACGGGGGTAAGAGTATAATTTCAATCAGAAATATCGAGAGATCCCACTATAAAAACAAAAAGAAATGTTAAGACAGAAATGGCTAAATAAAGATACAAAACACTATGGAAAGAGGAGTGAGAGACGTCAACGTACAGTCAAGAAAGGAGAGATGAAGATTACAAACAGACACGCCCCCTCCGATTCCAGAGTCGGATAAGAGGTGCCGTCTCCCAGACTTCCGATCGGCGCAATAAAAGGCTCTAATCAACCCTTGTTTCTCTTATTGTTTTCCTTCTGCGCCTTCGGAAATGCCTCGTCTTGGAAAAGGACGGTCGCGGTAACGATGGCAGAATAACAAACTGCAATTACCGGTCCCAAAAAAAAGACAACGCAGGCGCGTGCGAGGCAAGCGAACTTCCTGAGGGATGGGCGAAGGGTTCGATTAGGTACGCGGGGAAGACTTTTATTTACCCGACGGTGCAGAAAAGGATACGATGCCAAACACAGACTGGAGGAAAACCTTTTTACCGAAGAATACACACTAATCTCACAACTGTTTCCGAAATTATACATTTATTGAGTTACGTTTACCGAAAATCGATCTACAGAAACAAAAAATACTATAATTAAAATAACAAAACTTAGAGATGTTTAAACTTTTTATGATTGATTAACTATGAAAATACGTAATGAATGCGTTTCTTTCAAAACAACTACTAGCTTTAAAACAGTTTTAATCATTAACTTTAAGAGACTCATAAAATTTCGCATAGAAAAACATTATGTACGAAAGTAACAAAATTTTAGTACTTTCTTGAATTTTTTTAACAAATAAAATCACTAAACAATTTTTTTAAATGTTGGCATTCACACGGTCTATTAGTTCCAATATATAGGGGATAAATTAAGGTATCATCCGAAAGAATGCAATACCAGCAGAGATCATAATACCAAAACGATAAGGTCTATATTTAGATTTCTATGACTATGCAATTTCATAAGCAGTTTATTTTAAAGAAATTTCCCCATTCGGACATTAATTTTAAAAGGTTAAGTTAGTTCTTGTCAAACAGCAAATTTTAAGACGTTTCAACCTCAACTCTTTTAAAATAATCAATCGTAACTCTACACTTATAACTGACTTTAGAGAATGCTTATATTTTCCCAAAGATTAGCACTATTATAGTACTATTTCTCTTCGACATGACCTTATTAAAAATTATAACATAAAATCCAATCTTTCGGTTAATGTACCCTCGAAATTCAGCGAAATCATTCTAAAAATTTCGAACTCTTTCGTTTGGAGACAAAACTAATCCAACAGAACAGCGATGGCGAACTAGCACTGCCCGGAGGAGAAAAATAAAACACGTGAACGTGAAACGGACGGATAAACCTGCCGGGGGCGGAAGGATGACGACATGGGGATTTTATTCAGTGATTAAGTCGGAAAGAGTTGGCATCAATCACGAAACAACGGCACGAAACGTCCAGCTGCCCGACTTTTTTCCAAACTAGATTAGAGCTCGAGTTCGGACAGCCAGAAATTTTCGGACGATTTCATTGGAACGAGGAGAAATACGGTGTGGGAAATAGTAACCGAATGCAAAAGAAGAATGGAAGTGGAGACACGGAGATAGGACCATTTCCTTCGATTTCTCAACGTCATAACGGTGGATGCTGGAGGGAACGGGTTGCGGACGTCATATACAGTTGTGTAGGTAACAATCTAGCATATTTAATCTGACGAGACGAACGATGCATTAAGTAAAAAAACTGGAGACATACATACGTGGTGATGGAAGGAATAAGCGAGAGCCCTAGATTTATATCAAAGACAATGATTTAGAGCTGAGACGGTGAGGAACAAGAAACTAGCCAAGTAAGGCAGTTGAGACAACATCTTTATAGACATCCTGAAGCAAAAATTGTCTTAGAACTCAAACTCTCTCCTATTCACAATTAAAGATGACATTTTGTCATTTTTAATTGTGCGAAGAATACATCAGTTTAATTTTGCGAAGAATACAACAGATCCAAAGAAATGCTATTGGCTATTACTTCTTAAAAATAAAATTAATTTTTGGCTTACCACAGAAAGGAGGAAGACAAAAAAGCAAATTAATTAGTGAAGTTTAATTTTGAATTAACTTCCTCCACTTGAATCCGTCGTCAGCTGATGAAAACTGCATCAATAAGAACTAATTCGTAACTATTACATAAGAGCGATTTGCGGTAAAAAAATAAGATTATAATCTAAGATATAAATAAAATTTATATCGGACGGAAATTCTCAGCAAGGCCTATACCATCAGCAATCGCATTCCAATCCGGGTGTACAATAAAGCTTTAAGAATTAAAAGAAATTTTGCAAGGTATAAAATCCCAACGCAAGCAGCGACGTTAGTTATGATTTAAATGTGATGCTGGGCGAATTTCGTTGGAGTTTCAGATTCACAGAGGAATTGACATTAGCGAATTTTAACCCTTTAAATTAAATCATTGATTTTAATGCTCAGTCTCTACGCTACCTAGGATATCTAAAAGTAATAAAATATCTGCTTCTGTCATCGTAAACTTTTTCCACAAAACAAAATAAAAATGAACTTGACATTACGAAAATTAAGGAAAAAAATTAAGGATGAAAAGATGCATTTGTGAACAATTACTCTATGGGGAAATAATCATCAAAAGATAAATAAATAAGCAAAAGGAGAAAACGAAAGCCGCAAATTTCGCTATAGTTTGGAACACAGCAAAAATGTATCAATTCTCAAAGAAAGAGCCGTGGGCGCTATGATTCCAGCTCTTTTGGAAATTATCGCGTCAGAATAAACAGATACTAATTCCGGATGAGCCTAAACGAGGAAATGTCACACGACATGGTCGTCTAACCGAAAAGTCGGGGATGGTGTGGCCACATGCGCCTACGTAAGCCTCAAATCTAACGAATAATTAATTACTCTCGACACACATTTGCGACCCGCAAGGAAACAAAACAAGCCCACACCAACCGGTAATCAACGGCAGGATCCACACGCGAAATGGCGAAAAAAGGCACAGTAGCAAGAATAAATGTCCCGAAAGTCGTGAAGATACATTCTACACGGCGACATCTGAATTACAGTGTTTTTACAAATGAAACCCAACGTATAATTTAAACAATCAAAGCACCAAAAACCGAATGAAAAATGAAAATGAAACTGGAAAAAAAATCGGCACGAACCGGTATATCCAATAGTCTCCCAAAGTCAACAATCACTCTTAATATTAACGAAATTCTTTGAGAATACAATAAAAATACTCTTTTCATAAAAAAATGTCTCCAGGGTTTTTAAATGAAGAAAATTACTAAATAATTTGGCTACGTAAGCTATAAATAAAACAAAAAATATTTTATTATTATTTGCGATTTATTTTACGATCGAGGAGTTGCTTCCACGAAACTTGATTGGGAAACTAAAAACAAATTCAATTATAAGAAAATAATTAATTATATATATATATACATATATATATTAATAATAGAGATAAGGAATCATTCATAGAGCTGTTTACTGAGATTAAATTTCCATATTTTAGGTGAATACAATTTAATGCTTTACTAGATAACTTAAAGTATAAACAAAATGAACCGCTAAGCAATTCAGAATTATAAACAACTATTTCTACAGATTCGTAATATTTGGATTTTAAACCGCACTGACTCAAGAAAGAGAAAAGATGAGTTTATCAACTGCTGTATAAAAATAAACACTCCCTGTCAACATCATGACGCGTCTTTCCTTTTACAAACAATCCATGTTTGGGAGTCGAGAAGTTTGGCGCAGTGATTTTCAGACTGTAACGAAGAAACACGCTCCCACTTTGATAGTATCGCTTTACAAGTGATTTTTTCGGATAAGTAGGGCGTGAACAAAAACAAGGAGCAGAATATAAATCTGGGAAAATAACTCTAAGAACACTAGAGAAGTAAGCAATGGCGGAACATTGTCAAACAGTCATTTAATCGGATGACTTGCAGCAAGGAAACCATTAATAACTTTAAAAGGGATAACTACGGAGCGCATCCGGACGCATGTAAACAAACACAAGGCAATTGACAATATTATTCAATTACGGGCTCAATCAGAACGAGATTACTTTCATCACGTCGGATATGTTTGAAGGGCAGTTTATGCGATTCAAGAACGCCCTCAATTCGGAAAGGACTCCTCCCTTGCCAAACACCGACATTAAAAATACTATTAGCGAGAGTTGAGCTAAATCTAAGAACGAGAAAAATCAGGAACGTTTAGCTTAATGTGATTACCGAATTATGGATATTAGCTAAAGGGACCAAAGAATAAAACAGGAAAGAATGGATATAATCCACCATATCCTGCTTGAGGCTTTACTAGGGATGAGTTCATCAACTGAAACAGCTTGAATAATAAACGGAACGAAAGCATCGTCTCAATTATCATTACAATAAGATAAAAAGTTAAACATATTCAATAATATAAACAACAAATTCTCAGAAAACGCAAGCTTGAGTTCGACAATCTTTGCCCTAGAGCAAAGCTAACTAATTTTTACATTCCGATTTTCGCTTCGGTTCAGTGTAAACCACCAACTTTCGGATACATTCGGTTTTGCTGTTGAAGCTAACGTAGAGCAGAATTTTTACCTTCTAAGCATATTGTGAATTGAATTTATTAGGAATAATTAAGACAAAGTTTTCATAGATATTAGGGTAAACTCGCGGGATGTGTAATTAAAAGATAAGGTCAGTACAAACAATAAAGTTTAATTGAGTAGTAAGTCACAATAATACATGATTAGAAACATTATAACGTACTCTTAATTAGAAAAGGAACCTAATACTTTGATTTAAATCGGTCTAAATAACGTTTGCCTGTTTCTATTCAAGCTCAACAATTTCGATTTTACTCTTCGGGTTCTATTTTCAATGCAGCGGTTACAACGGTTTTTCGGATATTCGATTGCGGTTCATAATCCCTGGATGACCAAAAAAGAAAATTCCGTCGCATATCCATTTCGCAGGACGCGTAGTCACGCGTGGATATAAAACTCCCTCCCACGCCACGCCAACGCGAAAAATAAACGGGAATGCCCGGATGGCTAATTTTTGCGATTGTTGCCGGGCGAAAAGCACTAATCGGAGCCGACATATGGCCGATGGAAATAAGCCGGAGGGGAAAATGTTTTCCTTGAGCGCAATCGGAGGAGGAGGAAAGTTGGGGAAAGATACGTCCAATTGGGAGTGGAATACGAGAGATATTAGTCGTATGACTCCATCCTTGGCCACTGGAAAACGTTGTTAAAACAAAGAGTGAATTGCAGAAAGCATAATTCGCGAATAACATCGCAGGATTGTTAAAGTGCACTTTAGAAAGGAGTACATAGGACAAAGAGTCAATTTTCGAATTAGAAATTTTTCTAGTTTCAAGCAGTCGCCCGATGAATGGAAGGCCCGGGTTCGAACATCGATTTTTAGTTATTCCATAACCGTTCCTTATGAACCCTTTGCTTATGATTCGCCGAAAATTCATAAAATTCAAAAATATTTTGGCTTTCAAATACTCGCCCGTGTACTCGACTCTTCCATAGTAAGGGATTATCATCAAATATTTCGAATACGGTAATATATTTGCTGTGTTGAGAAATGTAATTGAGTAGGATTGAAAGCATATAAAAATTCACTGGATAATTTTGCTGCAATTTTCCAGGCGTTAGGCGCACACGGGATTCTTGATAAAATACTAAACATACGACGGTATGTACGTAGACTTTCAATTACATGTAATAAGGCGATTTTTAACGTATTGTACTCGATTTTAGAGTTTAAATCGTAATTTAATATGCTGGAAAATGGGTACCGCAATCACGTATTACCCAACACAAGAAAGGTTTTCTTTTAGATCTGCTGAGCATAATTATGAGCGATCTGTCAACTTAATAGCTGATTTTTTTCACTAAAAATAGACGTCATTACGACTTCAAATAGAAGAAAACAAAATCGAGTACAACGCTTTTTACCCAAAAAATAACCCCCGCATTACAGAACCAACGTCCACATTTCGATCCCTTTTTCGGCTTAACCAGCCTATCCTTCATCCGGCCTCTTTCCCGGTCCTGAAAAGCCAGTTAAACGAGAAATTCCCGAACATTCGTTACAGTTTTTCTACCGAAATCAGCCCGCGTCAGCAATCGATAAACACGTCACAGCAGCCTTCGCAAAAAAGCCGCCAAATGAACTTAAAATTCTGGGGACAAGGTCGCTGATTTGGCAATCCCGAGAGAGAAAGTGGAGACCACCGGAACACCCGACTGCTTTATCCCAATGACGGCGACATGCGTCACGTGCTTATAACCCTTTCGGTCACACCCACGCCGAACCCATTCAACCCATTTTCTTCGGACCGTAATGACCTAAAGAGGCAGAGGGTACGGCCGCATAAAAATAAGGGGAGAAATGAGGTCGGCGGGAATGGTCGCAACCAGTCTAACGAACCCGAAACCGCCACTCCAGAAGGCCGCGTACAATGAAACCCTTTCAAACTTCTCGGAAATTGGACGCGATTTTCTTTCCGTCATTATGAGAGAGGGCAGGAGAAATTTTCCTTCGATGGAAAGAGATCATTTAATGGGGAAACCAATGGTGCACGCGAGGCATAAATAAGGGTATGCCCGATGGAATGGAGGATATCGAATACCTAATCCCGCGCTTTTGATGAGTTTAAGCGATAAAATCAACCCTTTCGATAGCTTGGTTTCGCCAAGTGCTTAAAATCAAGAAGTGAACAAACGGGAGGACAAACCTGAAAAATTAGTTCCAACTGAAAAATACAACTTGGATAACGGGCTAACGGTTAAGATCGACACAATATAAGGTAATGAGTGAATTGAATTGACATACTACTTAAATACACCACTTTTCTAAAAGAAACGGGTAGTTATTTTATTCTGAATTGTCTTAGCAAAATACTAAATAAGAAACCCTTCACAGACAACATTTTTCAAAGAATAAGCGTCATTTTCAAGGGTTGTTCTTGACTTGATTGTTCATCGACTTGCAAATGATGCTTGTGCGTAGTAACATGTTGTCTATGAAGGGTTACTTATTTAGTATTTTGCTAAAACAATTCAGAATAAAAAACTACCCGTTTCTATTTGAAGAGCGGTGTATTTCATTCACTCATTTCGTTATGGAATACTACAAAGTGAATCGCCGTTCCGCCGAGTTTATTTATTATTAATAATATGTTGGAAGAACAGACCATGCAAACTCAGGATACATCTTTGCTGATGCAATAAGTTAGATAACTATACGAATAGAAACGGTTTATATCAGGGAGGTTATTGTTAGAATTAGAAACATAATCGAGCAAAACAAAGGGGAGATATTCTTAAGTTCATCCAGAATCACTATAGCCAATACTTAAAGAACCCCATAAACATTGTACTCCTTCAAAGTGGATGCTAGATAAGATAGTGTATGTAACCAAAGAAAGTTTCATAGCTATCGAAAAGTCAAACAAAACAATTCAATGAAATAAAAACAAGGAGTCCGTAAGTGGCACCTGAGATGTTTATCTGAATAAAACAAACCCGAAGGAGATAACTCAATGGGATCCAAGGTTAACTATAGTTCCATTCACATAATAAATTTAATTTTTTTCGAGGAATTCTATTTCATCTACTTCAATGGTCCATCCGTAAGAATTCATCGACTCCAAATTTATTTGTTCTAAAGCAATTATACATATTGAATTACTCGGTAATGATTTTAATTAGATGGCTGCCGAATAGCCAAAGAAATAGCATCTTTGATAAAAGCTGTCCTAGGTTTGATCCCTACATGTGCGAAACGACCTTGGCCTTCAAACCATTTCTGTCAATATTTGTATTATGAATAAATGGGACTCCAGTGTACAATATCAGTGCATAACATTCAGTGATTTCCGCCTTGGATTACGAACGTGATTCGTTCCGAAATAATATCCTTTACCCGAAAATTCCATCGAAATTAATTTTTACAATAAATTACTATAAACAAACTTGTACAAATAAAAAATAAGTAAAATTATAGCTGAAAAGCAAAACATAAGCAAAAAAATTTCGCTTCGATAATTCCGGAATTTCAAGCCCAAGTGTAGGAATGTGCGTGCAACTTAATTTGCCAATTAATTAATATTAATATTTGTCAAGTCAAAAAAACCTTCCTTAGCAGGATAAATCTTTTGCAGAGGTATCTCTGTATTGCTGCAGCAAAAACAGTTTCTTTTTCAGAGAAAATATTTATTTAATATTTCCATATCCGGATTCGCCAATGATCATCTGTATTCCGGTCGCGTTCGTCACCGAAATTCCCCCCCCCCTTGAACTTCGCCGAGCAATCCTCAAATGTATGCAGAAAGGAGCGACCCAGTGCGCTAATCCTCCGCTCCATACATGCAAATAACGATCCGGAGGTTGGGAAACCCCCACATCTGCTTGACCTTTGACATCTAACCCTTCCTCCCACTCACCTTGCTCAATTTCTCCCCCTCGTGGTGCGGCAGCAGCGTCCTCAGCGACTGGAATCCCGCGTTGATGCTCTGCATGCGTCTCCTCTCGTTAGAGTTGGCGATCTCTCGCCTTATCCTCTTCTCTTGCTCCATGGGGCGGTGTGGACCGGAGGACGCTGTGTCGGAGTCAGTACCGTGGTTGTTGTTGGAGGATGAATGGGTGCGGGAGGGATGGTGGTGGGAGGCCCTGTGGGCCGTGGAATGCGGGCGGCCCGCTCCGGAGGCCTGGTTGCCGGCCCCTGTGGAAGCAGACCTCCTCTTGCAGCGCTTTGCACCCGTACCAGAAGCCTTCCGCAGAGAGCGAGAGGAACCCTCCTCGGGGGGCCGTTTGGTCGCACCACCTCTTCCCGGCTTCCAAATACTATCCTGGTCTCCCCAGTCGTCGCCCTCTTCCCACCCCTCCTCGTCCTCCTCCTCTTCGTCACTCGGCCTGCGGAAAAGAGATGACATCCGATGAGACATGGAGCCAATAAACCATCAAAAATAACACCGATGACGCGGCGCTGCATCATCCGAATCGCTATATATTGTGGTATTCCTCTGATGCGTCAAATCGTTATGAAAACAAGAGATCGTCTGAAAAAACATCCGGGGAAAATAACGTTTTTGTACGACGAGGTTCCTATCGACCGCCGTTAACACCCCATCTGAATTCATAGGGCAAACGTCTGGTATATAATTTATTGGGTCCTTCGGGGAGTAATGCAGGATTCTACACAAAGAAAAAAGAAAAGGGTGACTGATGGGAATGGCCCAAGGAATCGGAATGAGCAATGCTGATTTCAAGTTCGGAAAAATAGAAAATAAATTATTGTGACATAATGGCTGAATGTGAAGTCAATATTCCAACCATCTTCGATATGATGACTAATGAAATTCTTCTTGAGCATCTGGGAGTATGTTTTGAGTGATAATGATGTATCGACCAATCTTTGATCTATGACTAAATCTGAAATGGGTTATTCCTATTGATTTAGACGTGAAGATGGGCAGAGTTCGAAAATACTAATGGCGATAATAAACCTAAATAGCGGGAAAAAGATAACGAGATTTTTTTTATTCGCATTGGAATGAAAGCAATAAGTAGCTGCATCATCTTCATTCACGACGTTATAATTTAAACCTTATACTCCGATCCTGGGAGAACTGTTTTAAATTACAATTAAGATCACAAAGTAGGGCATTATTATCCTTTCCTTTATCCAAAAAAGGATACAAAATTAAACATCTGAAACAGGAGGAATCCCTATCCAAAACTGATTTCATGTCCCACCAATATTAAATCGAGAGCGACCCAGCTTTCCCATCCCAAAGTCATGCAACCGAGAATTTTCGTGACAAAAGACGCCGATGCGTCATGTCTGACATGTGGAAATGTTTAATATACGTAACAAACTTTGACCTTGAAGTAACTTCCGTAAACAACCATTCCTTTCCAACTATCACGGAAACTGATATCCATCTGAGACGCTTGGAATTCCCACGTATAAATAACACACCCAAAATTCTTCCTTTGACCTCCCACGCGGAGAATATTTCCGAACTCCGCAACCTAGTTCCGGCCGGAGACATAACGCTGAATGGAAAGGAGAAACGCTCAATCCTTTGTTACCTACGCTTTTGCCGAAAATAAGGAAAAGCTCTCTACAAAATGAATGAATTTTAAGCTAATCAAAAACCACTCAAATTAGGTAGAGATAACAATTTGGCGATTTTTTAAGAAGTTATGCTTTTCTATGAATGACGAAAGGAAATGTATTACTGAAAAGGGAAATTCGATATTTACTAATTTTCTGCAAGGCACTACCATTATACTACGAGAGATTCGTGAGAAACCAACTGCCAATTTACAACAGTATTCATATTAAATTTGATATAAGTAAGCTAAAATTTGAGGAGAAGGGCCATTCATGAGGCAACTGACAAGCAATATATTCTAATTTATACTGGAAAACTCTGGAGTATTAACAATAGCTGTATCGTTAAGAACACTTGAGGACAAATCCTGTCAATTAAGTTCACAAAAATTCTTGAACTTTCATTATAATTTTCCAGAATCTATTTTAAGGTGCCCGGTGAATTGATCCGGGGGGAATTCGTACGCGGGGAATTGATCTCCCGACAGATTGGTACGCGGGGAATTGATCCCCGGCGCTGATGTTATACTACCAACCCAAACCCACCCACCCCACCCCAACCCAACCCCCCCGGTTAATTTATTTATAACATTAACCAATAACCAGGGCATGCAGATTAACATAAGACTGAATAACAGTAGTTAATAACATAAGACTGAATAAAATCAGCGCGGGGGATCAATTCCCCGCGTACCAATCCGTCGGGAGATCAATTCCCCGCGTACGAATTCCCCCCGGACCAATTTACCGTCCACGCTATTTTTAGTAGCATAACAGAAAATTTGAACCCTATGTAACATCTATCGTATTCTATAGAAAATAACTCCAATCTAACGGCGAAGTTAGAATGTAATATGCAATACTTACGCTACCTGTTACATTCGCTGCTAATATACGTGCTGTACCGAGCCGTCCAACTGAAAGCCACTCACTTTCTGAGTATTTCCGTAAGAGGAAGTAATCGTCACGAGATCCAATTTATCAATCCCGTGACTTCCGAACCACGGAGATAAGTCTCATGCTCCAGCAACCAATCCCATACGGATCGCTTCCCCGAGCATCCAAACTTCGCCCTAAACGAGCCGGATATTGAAAAACAACCCAATTAAAATGGGAATGATAAAAAAGAGCATTTCGACACCCTTCGAGGAGTTAAAGGGCCCTATTCTCCATCCTCCGGAGTTTACGACATATTTCTCGCGATCCGTTAGAATCAAAGTCCAACAGATGTTCCACCGTTAACTTAGGAAGGAAGATGTCGAAATTTATTTGGAAATTTCCATAGGCGTGAGAAGTCACCTTGATAATGCCTTTCGGCAATTGCGACGAAATTCTAAATTTATACATCCTTAGATTTAGAAGATCTACTGGTTAACTTGGGAAACAATCATACTATAAAAATCCTAATAAGAGCAGTAAAATTGATTCACAATATATGAATTAAACTTTATGTTGGAACTATAAATTTCGATTGACGAAACAGCTATTTTAACTATTATCTTTATCAACTATTAAAAGAACGATTCTGAAAAAGAATTACCGAGTGGCTATAAAGAAATACCACATCGTAACGTCGTAAATATAAAGTTAAAAGGCATCCCATTGTCCAATTAAACTACGCAAAATTTCCTTCAGTATATCTGTAACCTAAAATGACACAATCTGTTCTTAAAAAATACTATACAACAATAAAACAACAGAAAATAACCCAACAACAATAAATAGCGCTTTTAATAATGTGGCATATTATAAAAGTCAGGCCTGCAAACCAATTGATACCTCACTCCCAATAAAATCAGCTACCGAGAGCTAAAGGGGAATGAGGATTACTAGATAACATGAGGAGTGAGGTCCTTATTGATGGACACTAAGAAATCACGTCTTAGCTAATCTACTGCATTATTAAATTAATCATACTCCGGTATAATTGTCTTTATTATCCATTAACACCCACAGTTCATTTAAGAGCAATCAATGACTGAATCACCAGACTTCGTAAAAACAAAAAGGACGACATGACGTAATGGAAGAAATAACGCACGAGACAAAAGACAGCCGTGGGTGAATACACTTTCACTGCGAAACTCCTCGCTCCCAAATAAGGAAATAGGAAGTCAAAAACCTCTCCCAAAAATACACCCGCGGTCGAATAAGGGATAATGGCCGAAGGATAAGCAATCTCCCGCCTTCCTGAAAGACCACGCGGAGAAACAGAGAGTATTCCCTCGGGCATCCCTCTTCTCACAGGAACTGCACGGAGATAAATAAAAAAAATCGCGCCCGAAAATAGGTCATTTGGCTTCCTTTCGCTCCGACCCCGAACTCCGGCGGGAGCTTCACAAAAACCCAGCGGGAGACTTCCTCAATAAAAACTACGGTCGGAAAAAATAAAAAAGGCTTGCCTCAATAATATTCCCCTTTTCCTAAAGACGTGCGTAAAAAAGCTACACCACGGGCAAATTGTCAGAGTTCGGGTTTAACGCGGGGTCACGACCGAAGCATCAGCTGGTAGGTGAGTCAGCAAGGGGTGGAGGGACAAAGATGAATGGTCACGCAGTGTGAAGGGAGGCGCGTGGATGGAAGCCGGCGACGCCTATTATACAGCCCTCATGATTTCACGAGATACGTCCACTTTATTGCTCTATGGTCCAAGATTCCTTTTATGGTATCAAGCGGTTGGAGGATGTAACGAACCAAATATTGAGGGAACTTTAGCGGAATCCCTCGGAAATACAAAATTATAATTTATTAACTGTACCCCGTAGTAGAGCTTCCCAACCGATGTAGTACCACCATATGGCTTGATGTGCCTTGTAATATTTCCAAACATCTTTTACATTCTTACACTTATTTTATCTACGCTGTATTTTCGAGATAATATTTCTAGGTGGAATTTAGTCCCGGACATACTAAAAGTTTCCATTCCATGAATAGTTCAATCTTCTTTAAAAGATTGACTTTTTAGGCAAGTAAACTTTAGGGTGACACAAATGCAGAGTTAAAACGTGTGCTGCGCTGAAGAAAAAGGTTGGAAAGCACTGAGAAAAACGCTTAGAGCGAGAAATTAGTGGAAAAAAAGTTTCTACTCATAAAAATAATATTAAGAGACGATGATTTAATACGAACTGAAAGTTCCACATAATGAAATTAACACTGGCGAATTGAGTATATTTTATTTCTGCGATAATTTTATAATTCTCTCTTGTTTCTCAATCGCTTTGAAAATTAAAAATATAATACACCTAGTTTAAGTAGCTGGAATTATTTTTATAAAGTCAATAAGGTAATATAGAAAATCGTGTAGTTGCGGGGTCTACGTATTCTCCATACGAAAACTAGTACAGAAAAAATGTATCACAAGAACAAAGTTTACATATACTACCGCTAATTCTAAACCTGGTCAAAAAGGAAATGCTTATCTGTATGTCTTTAATTATTATAGTGCATAAAAAGTGGTTCACATCCTTAATTCCCAGAATACGTATCATTCTCCCAGGGGAGTTATCATACATCTCTAAACCTTCCATTTAGCTAGCGAAACAACATTCATCTCGGTGTAGACTAACGCACAAGTGTACGAAATCCCGAAACACCCAAACTCGCAGCGGGAGCCTCACTATCTTTCTTGGGCGGAAGGGCGCGTGAATTTAGGGGTCCACGGATAAACTATCGCCCGATAACCAGCTGAGCCCCGAAAAATTGGGCAATGTTTCAACGAAAGCGGAGGGCTTGGAATATTTTAAAGGACGGCAATAACACAGAAAGAGGGGAGCAGTAATTCTTCCGATTCCCCGCTGGCTCTTAAACAAAATTTTCCACCGGGTAAATCAGAGACTGAAGTCAAGAAATGAAGGCGAAATAAAGCGATAAATCTACTGTAGAAGATAAAATTATTCGTATATTACTGAATCAAAATCATTATTACTTCACAGCCGCTAGCTAGATGAACTGAGATTCCTTTGAGACAGCTGGTACGACCTTTGCTTATGAGTTTTGATTTAATAAAATACTTAATATTTCAAGGATGATTAATATAGAAGGAACTATACAGTCTATCACGTAACCAAGCTGGAATATGAATCAATAAGAACAGCTGAAAAGCAAAAAGAAACAGAGACGAGGGGCATAGAACGAGTTATTCACACCGGATGCAATATAACAAATATTTTAGGCGCATAATCCGCCAGACAAGAAAAGATTGGGAACCCCCAAACGTGAAAAACAACGAAAGTTTCTAGAATCACCTCCTGGTGTCTCAAAACGACCAAAACTTCAAAAGACGAAGAAAATTCACAGACACTTGCTGAGTAACATCCGTTCCAGAGGTCTGTTTTAAATACACAGACTGTATTAAAGGGCGAACGGAAAGAGCATATGGAGGGGACCAATCTAGAGCAGATGTAATGTTGATATCCTGCGCTGCAAAATAGCGAAACCATTTGGTCGGCCCTCTCGAGCGTATCGCGTTTGTCAAACCGCCAAACGTCCGGAGGATGACCGCCGAGTGCCTGGCACGGACCCGCCACCCACGCCCTCGGCGGCAGAGCGCCTAAAAATGCCGAGGGGAGAACGAGGCGGAAACTAATTTCAGTGGAAAGGGATTTGGCGACGCGAATGGATGGACTCGGGAATACGTAAAGTGAAGCTAACGTAATGTGAAATGTAACTAAAAGTTATACTTATGCCATGAAGTAGGGAATCAAACGCTTGGTAATAAAACGTAAGTCTACGAAAACTAAATATCATATCACCGAAAACACAACGCAATGTTATTCAACAGTAAATTGAACTTGAAATAAATTGTTTATACAATCAAAAATTATAAACTTACTGGAAAAATTAATAGTCAAATATTTTAATTCTATTTCAATTTTTTGTAAGAACTTCCCTTCCCTTTCAGGGATTTTTACCAGCAATAGTTAAACTAATAAAGGCATACATAATAAAGACAGAAATATAACATAATAAAGACAGAAGGAAACACGAATTTGTTCTGAGAGCAGATATGAGAAAAATCAGTTCATTAACCATTCCAAATAATCAGCCCCACATGCGCGATACAAAATAAAGTTTCACTATTGGCAGACTAACAATTATGCGCAAAGATATTAAAATTTATCTACAAACCAATAGATTTACAAAAAGCTTCAAAATTTAATTTTGGTAAAAGTTTCCTAAATTTTACGGAAAAACAGGGCTTTCATTGCCATTAATATCAAAATTTTAATAAGAAAATAAACCTCGAAGGTATAGGGTAATTACCTATGTGATTCCAACATTTTATCGACCAGCCTAAGCTGATACATTTATCAAAATGATAAAGGATTAATTAATAGTTGGTTAAAACAGTACCGAACCACAGGCAAATGAAAGTAAAAGACCGCTTAGCAACAATCAAGGCATTTCGAAAACGAGAAGATCCAGCACACACGTTCCGCAACCTCTTAGAGCCCCCCATCTGAGGCGAATTCAAAATGCGTCCATATAGCCTAACAGTACCTGCCCGAAATACTCGATTGCGACAGACGTGGAAGGGAACAAAACGGGGGGCCGTCGGAGGCAGGAAAGGTTGGGACGGACGACACATTTTTACGAGCGCAAAATGGATGAGGTGACCACAGAATAGAATGGGATAGGCGGGGGACAAGTTACTTATTCTCGGCCAGGGGCACTCTTTCCTTCATCGTGCCTCTCGCGTTCGAATTTCCGCTCCGCCCACGCGATTGGGGCTATTTGGCCGCGAACCGAATGCTCAAGAAGCCCCAGCAGCGAAGAGTGAATTAGTAATACTTTAACGCTCTCTTAACTCCCTTTACCATTTATCTCTGCTATCAAACCCACGATTCTGCCACAATGTATACTTTTGGCCGCCAGATTTAAGAGATCCTGCGAAAGCGAGCTGTTTTTGCACGTGCCGGAAGATACAATGTTATTTTGAACCCTCTTCTCCCTTGATAAATGTGCAGCGAAGAGGCTAAGCAGCGAGAGAAAGTTCCCGTTTAATCCGAGAAACATATTTTCGAATTTCAAACGCGGGACGATAAAAACTATAATGGGGGACAAAAATTGGGCAAATATTCGCTAATCCTGAAGGAGCTGAGCTGGATAAATCAGGGAAATATCCCGTTAGCGCTAATCCTTCCGGGCTTACGAAACATTTGGAACTGCTCGCTAATTAATGCGATCGTCCCTTAAGCAAAGGAAAGCGGACAGGAATGGGGAAGATTACAGGGAGGGTCGAGTTACGCGGGGGATCCACCCTTCTAATTAATATTAGAATTGAAAAACTATAAATACATGACGAGGAAGAGCCCCTGTAAGTGTTGTAATCTTCTTGCTTATTTCCTGAATAAGGTAATGAGGCTGATATGTGGCCCCCAATTTTGGCAAATGCTTCCTTGTTCATC
Organism: Sympetrum striolatum; assembly: GCA_947579665.1. NCBI lineage: Eukaryota > Metazoa > Arthropoda > Insecta > Odonata > Libellulidae > Sympetrum > Sympetrum striolatum. The sequence continues at coordinate 75,431,555 of OX388347.1, read as the reverse complement.
AGAAGAGCACGTGATACGATTGTGGTAAATTATTTAGAAAATTATCAGTAATTTTACTTTCATTTCAGGGGAAGTATTATAAAACTATAAACTAACCTCGCTGTCATGAGAATATGAAGGAGATTATTATGGAAAAGTAATTCGAGGGAGATAAACTCAAGTCCCTTCCATTTCCATGAAGTATCAAACTTTGAAATAACCTTGCTATAAAATATATTGATGAAGCCCTAACTTAGTAAAACTCCATCCTAGAAGAGGAAAGAAATAAACTTTACTTCGCTATACATTACCCATGAATAAATGAATTATTTCCCATTCATTATACACAATTATGAACCAATTGGTTCTTGGTACAGATTAGATAAATATGTCTAACTCACGTTCCAATATCGTACATGGCTGTGATAAAATATACCAAGATATCAATAAGCAGAAACTGAAATTCATTATATTTTCAACCGAGGAATACAATAGCTATCTATTTATTTCCTATTCAAGCCTTTTGGTTGCTAACGAGCTTAAAAGCAGGTAGTTTTCCCACATCAAAGCACTCGCATGAATATAGGCAAGTTTAATTTAAGACTTCACGTGAGATATTAAAAATCTTTATCAACATTTATTTCCCTTAACCTCAGCGTAAATTAACAATCAGACAGCAAGATTTAAATTTTGAATATACAGAAAATATGACAAAACTGAAAAAAAATCATTGATTTGTTACCTGAGGAAATTCGCAATTAAATATAATTATATGAAATTTACCTATTCGTACCAAAAAATGAAAACGGCAATGAAAACTAACGGGCCTCGTTCCGTCAATTAAGTAACGCACGCTCTCACATCAGAGTGATACATTACAAGATATATGAGGTCCGTGCAAGCAGCTGGCGATATTTATAAACCGCCTTGCAATACACGTACGCGCCCAGTACTCGGGGGATGTAGGCCAGGCATAAAGGAATGAGGAAACGGGGGTGCGGACGTCAAAACAAAAAAAAGATGTTTTTAAAGGGCTCAGACGGATCTCCGGAACAGAAATAGTCGAACCTAAGAAACGGAGACAGACGATTTAGAGAAGACAAAGAAGTGGAGGAAAGATGGCGTCGAGACAGAACGAGAGGGAAAGGAAGAGGAGGGGTAAACATGTGGAGGAATTGGGTCAGGAATGACGTTTTAACAGAAGGTGAGAGGACGGGAAGACAATAATAGTGGGGAAGACGGATGAAAAATGAAAAAGGGACGGAATCTTGGCAACGGTACTAAAACGGAATGGGTGGCACTAATTAAGTTTTTGACGACTTCACGTAAGAGTAATATTAAAATAAAATAATAAAAGAGTGCAATTTTAAACAGTAATCGGTCCTGAAGGTAATTTCGAACCAAAAACCCTACAAAATTAGCAACAAAAAGCCCACAAGAGGGGTTGAGATATACTACACAAGATTAAGAATGAGACAGTAAATTATTCCAATCACAAAGAAGATAGGAGAAGTTAGCAGCATAATTTTCCCTCTTTCGAACATTACGGATGACGGAGATTAGAATACATGGTTAGTAATCATGTGCAAGTTAAAACCAAATGACCTCCGACGGCCTTCAAAATCAGGTCCCTCGAGGAGCTAGACGAGTCTAAAAAATGGAAATAAGGAGATATTACAAATAGATTGCATTCATTAAGTGTGCCGACAACTGAAAAAAACGCGAGAAAAATCTCCACGTAATTATATTTTTGCGCTCTTTTATATACATACCAAGAACAGCGTATAAATTAAAATCAAATTAATACGAAAGAGATAAGGTTCAAAAAATCAATTCTGACAAAAATGGAATGGACACCTCAAGGAAAAAACTCCCTTAAAAAGAGCACTACTTGGATATCAAACTCAAGATATGTATCACTTTCAATTTCCTCCAATGAATCATCGGAAATAGACACTTAAACTCAAAATAGACTAAAATCATCCAACAACTAAAAACGAATACCATATTTTTATGCCTTCAATCAAACATAACTAGCAAGTATTTCGAAGGCTGACATTTAGACACTGAAATAAACCAAGATGTTCCACTCGAATCGGAATAGCGAAAAATACTAAAAATATATACATCCAAAAGAATGAAAGATAAATGAACGCTGAATAACTCAAATCGAAAGACAATTGTTTCAAAATTGAACTAAATTTAATTTAATATTTTTTCCGGGACGAAAGAGAAACACCCTGCGTGCCTCCATAGACAAGAAGTAACCACACAAAATCTAAGCCAAAAAAGATAAATACTATATTTTGCAGATACAAAGAAAAGCGTCAGTTTCGCCAAAAATAACACTAGATGCTTTTACCATAAAGTAAAAAGGCACTTGTAGCCGGTGACCAAGAACTTAAAACGGTTCAGACATTCCATCCCTAGACGTATTGATCCAATTACGGGGCCAAATTTAGGAGCCATCGAGTAAGAAAAAAGGCACTCAAAATGCTAAACTGACGGGGAACCCATAAGGAAGAGTGCGAGGGCGGACAGCTGAGGTTGCGTGCTACCACAAGACAAAACCGCTCTGAAAGACCCAACAGCGAAACTTGCAGAGAGTTTTCAATAACAGATGAACAGACGGCGTGACATAGTCTCGAGAAAAGAATCGCTAGACGAGCAAAGCCACAGAGACGCATACGTCAGCCGCAAGATGAGCCCGAAATTTCTCGAATGGCGACGGACGTCAAAAGCATGCGGCACTTGTTGACGCCTCCTTTCATTAGCGAACTTCCCGAGAGAGGGAGCAACACCGGCGAACCAATTAACGGCGGAGGATTACGCGTAAAACCGTGAACTGAGGTATTATGCAGACTACGTTATGATGAGACCATCTCGTTCCGCGCAGACAATGCGCAAAAAATCCGCGTTAAGTATGAGGAGCCCCGACGGATAGAGAACACCTGTATTCGCGAGGAAAACGCCACCGATGCAGTCGCAAATGTTGAAATTTGCTAAGTCTGAAAATTCCATCCTCTCCACATCCACGTGATTATTTCCGAGGGTAAAAGTAACAGTAAATACTGAGTTATTCATTTTTGGCCTGGAATGGATGCTAAATGCAATCTGAAAAAAGACTAGAATACACTCAATTTAGGGTGAAAATGTAAATAAAAAGACGTGTACAAGAATAACGCGTGATAATATAAAAACTCAGCTTCTTATCCCTTTAACCAAATGAAGATATGAAATTAGTATTACTGTGGTATATGTTAGTGTTTTTCTCCCTCACTAATGTAATTCCTAGGATAATATCTTGAGAGTGAATTTGAATTGTAACGATATGCTCAACAAAAAGACAATTCAATAAAATAACTAGTTCATATAGTAAATTATCCTAATAACAGATCATATTTGAATCCCATGGAAAATACGTTAGCACGTCCACGAGTAAATAAAACAGTACGTAAGAGAATGCTCAAAGCGCTGGTTTATTTCCAATTACGATTTTCTTTATTCAAAAAGCGCAAATGATTCATCTGTGATACAGAAAATCAATAAAATTCAGAGGAATAAGGATTATAATACCATTACTAACTTAATGCTTTTTATATTGGCGATTAAAAGTTAAAAAATAATTCCTTAATATAAACAGACGCATGACTTGGAAGAGTGAAACGACCTAAGCTAACGTAGCGCAATAGTACTACGAATTCAATACAGCTTCTAACTATTACTATCAGCACTACTTGGTCCGCGCAACGGGTTGTTTGCATTCGTTATCAGCAAGCTACCGAACAAAAAGCAAGCTATCGCAAAGCTGTTTAACTGTAGTACGCTGTAATACCGCACACCTACGGTTCCGAACGTACACTTAAATTTAAAGGGATACAAGCTCGATAAAAATGAGACTACAGTACCGCCGACTTCCAAGTACTTCTTTTCGAGACGATAAATTTCTATTGGTATTGGTTAAGTCTGTAACCCGTAACATACTTAAGCAGAAGCTAGACTTATTTTCAAAAAGGAATATTGACAAACATTTTAGCCGAAGTCCATCCATTTAGTCAATCGCTACCATAAACAAAATTAAAACTGTGAACATTAATGGGATTAGTATAGTAAACAACATTAACCTCTTAAGTTGGAAATTTTGCAGGTTTTAGAGCATCCGACGATAAAGAAAATGGAATTCTAGAACGCGCAATAACACTTAGTGCACCGAGCATCGAAAACCGATGGAACGTTTAGAGACCATTATACGAAAATATGTTTATGGTATACCAAAGTGGCTCAGTGTAATCTAATGAAAAATTTAATCGAAAGGAAAACGATAACAATAATAAATAAATGAATATGGAGAGAGCAATATCAAGAGAAGCAGAACGATTCAAAGTTCTGAATCCAACTCTCTCCAAATGCGGATTAATTCGGGAGAGATATAGTTTTCCAATACGCAATGACTATTAACTTTGTCATAAAAGGCAAGTTAAACTTGGCCGTACTGAAAGGTCAATCATTTTTTAAATACTGAGTTGAAAATGTAAGAAGAAATGAAACGAGCACAATTCTGAAAAGGTCCCTCAATGGAAATAAGTTTAAATTATTCGCTGTATTTATTGAGCAAAGAGATTTCTCGAGGATCTATTATCATGTTCCATTTAATTAGGATAGATGTTTCCTTTCAAAGTAAATGTCAAGTGTCAATATGCCCTTTTCAAGATCACCCTGTTTAATTAGGTTAATTAAGAAATAATATTTGGTCAATTAAAACGATGATAATATTTATAGAATAATAAAGTTACCAAACGTAAAGAAAGCTTATAAATTACAATTGAAGACGTAGATGAAGAAGACTAGATGGATGGAAAAACAAGATCTATAAAAACAAAAGCGTAGGCAAATTCCTTCTCAACGCCAACCGAAAAACTGCGTCTTTCGCGAGAAAATGGGATTTCGGGAAGCTGTTTATGCAAATGAATAGCCCCTTTGGTTATGTGACCTTTTATACGACTGCATTCACACATTTTCGGCCACCTTTGCCCTGAGATGAAAACGTGACTCCGCCATCGTCCTCTTCACGAATATTGGGATGCGTCCTCTCTTATCTCAAATCACCCACCGCAAGGCTTCGTCCTCATTCCTTTATCAAACGTTCTTCTGGTGGAAAAACGCAGTGACAATTAGGTCATCCCTAAAACTGTACGGGAAACCGAGGTCTGGAGCTATGAAATATTTCGGTTGAAAAACTGATTATGAACCTGGTGGAGCACAATTTGGAGGAAGTTTAAATGATGTAACTCAGAAGAGTTTTGGGTGACTCATTTCTTCGTTTTGCAAAAAAATAGAAACCGATAAAGGATTCATATTGATATGCTATTCAAAACATTCTATACCTTCAAGAAGAATTTCACTAAAAGATCTCTCCTAGTACCAAGTAAAGAGGATTCCTCTCTCCATAAACTGAAGCACTTCAATGTGATATCATCCATAAAAAAAAATAAGATTAGAAAAAAATGACAGGCCATATCATGGCTAAGAAAATATAAAATCCTTCTGAGGTTTTTGAAACATCTTCTAAAGATGGAATGACCTACATCCACGCAATTATCGAATATCTATATAAAATAATATTCATAGGTCAACAAAAACAGAAAGTTACTGATATCAGGAAGCTAGACGATCTCACGTTAACTATTTCAAACACCATTCGGCAAGAGGCAGGAGTATACGACGTAATGGTGAAGAAATGTAATTATAGGAAATAATATCACGGATGAGTGTTTTTATACACATATTTATAGATGTAACATTGGGATATCTACATATCTGTAACAACTTAATTATGATAAGAGGAACCTTAAACGGTCTAAGTGTTAGACGAAGAAATAAGAGGTGGGAATGCGCTAATTTGTACTTGGCGCCTGGTAGTTTATATATTATAGTAGTATATAATAGTTCACTCACAGAACCTAAATTAAACTCTGTTATTACAGTAATGTTACGGTCATAATAAGAGTTTATCACAGTTAAATCAAGGGTAAAAGAACTTTCATCTCGTCTTTCACAATAGATACAAATAACCCAGTATAACAAGGAAACAAGCAGCAAAAACAGAAGCTCGCAGTTGAATATGAATCCAACCTAATCCAGTTGACAAACTTTCCCTTCCACAGTTGTTTTCTTAACTATCCAGCAAACCCCTAAAATTTGTACCTCGACAGCATCTTCCACGAGGGCAAAAAACCGCAACGAGGCAAAATAAAGAGAGCACAACCAGAAGACGGGCGCCCTGGTTTTTACACCCCCGCGACTCAACAAGAAACAGGAGCACAAAGCCTTTGAAAAAGCGCGAGGAAGTGACTTGCAGTACGCGACAGTAAACGGAGACATTAAAAATGTACGCAGGTTGCACTTTCCCCTCATCAGCGAGGCAAACCTATTAAAAAAAAAGCGCAACTTCCTTTACACCATTCATACGTCCTGGCTGAACACCTACTCCGCGCTCTCGAGTAAGCAAACTTTCAAGAGGTGGAGAGGAAATTAAAAAACAAAACTGTGACACGGGGAAGAGAGACCGTGGAAAAAAGGGGAAGACCTTCCGGCGTCACCGCAGTCGCCGACACTCGAGCTGGCGAAAAAGCCGACAAAGGACGCTAGACGCCCACGCGCTAACCCGTTAATCCATGGGAGGTGTTGTGACGCAGGGCATATGGGGGAGGGGAATGGAGAGGGATTGAAACAGGGTAAGGCCTCACTCCACGTAACTACTAGTCACATCTGTATTTACGTGCGAGAGTTGTATCGAACGATATCCGATACCTATGCTAACGAGCAACACGACGATTTCTTCAATTAGGAGAGTATCTATTACAATACCTTAAGCAATGCAATAATTTTATTTTTTGGATACGATATAAAAAAAATCCCAAAATTACCAGCCACAAACGAAGTCTTACCAATTTCATTTTGCATTAAACAATGTTTTTACTTTTGAATTATAATAAACGTATCTCTTACGGTGGAAAATAATAGAGGACATTTTAAAGTTTCAATGCTACTAAAATAAAAATGTTAAATATCTATTTAATTTTAGTACAGTAGAACCCCGGTAATCCGGACACTCGCTAATCCGGAACCCTCGGTAATCCGGACGGTCCATTGGGAGTTATGCAAACCCGCAACTTCTTCTTTTGAACATATAAACACGCATATCAGTAACAAGAAACGAGAAGTGGACAGACTATTTGAAAACATTTCCATTGGCTGAATGATGTGATAGAGATTGAAGTATTTTGTTTATTGTGATATCACGCCTAAGTTGTGATACTTTTCAGAGAGAGCATTTTTCCATTAGAGGAATGCTTAATATGTGCGAAACTAAACAATTTCAAAAGACAATACATTTTCAGTTGCAGCAGGGTATTACTTATCAAAATATCACGTTCATTAAAAAGCTATGAGAGAAGAGGCGTAAAAAACAATCCTTCCCTTTTATAGACGTCCAATGAGGATGACCATGCACGGGCTATAGAGTTGGTGGTAGGCATTATGAGGTGGCATTATCTATACAATATAATTTTTGAAAAAAAATGTTTTTTATGTTATTTTTTGAAAACCTCGCTAATCCGGAAACCCCGCTAATCCGGACGCCTATGTGCCTGAATTCGTCCGGATTACCGGGGTTCTACTGTACTCGAATTTATCAGTTACTGTTGCACGGAACAGCTTAGTGCATGGAATATTTTATATATCTATATTCAAAGGAAGTATATTTTATTTATACTTCCTTTACATTATATATTATTTATATACTAACTTTAACCCAGTCTTCTTCGATACAACTTAGGGTGTAGGTGTGGCTGACTAATAGTTAACGTTGAATTATCCCCTTATTAAATAAAAAAGCTATTAATGTGATAACGATTTTGCATTTAGGCGGACTGATTGCACTTACAATTTTCTAACAAAGGAAAACAAGGGCAAACTATCCTCATCTAGCCAATCTAGTACCCTTATTCCCTCTCCAGAACTTTTCGTAACTTATGGAAGATCAAAATAGCCTCCTATTTAATCCATTAAAGAAAAAAATTGAGCAGCCAAATACTATGATAGTAAATAGGGTGAGAGGGACGTAGAAAAAAATTTCCTTAGGAACCCTTCGCTTTAAAATGGGGGAAAGGGTTCCAAACAAGCGATCCCTCGGCTGCAAAGCCGTTGGGAAGGGGAGAACTTTTTGAGAAATGAGAATCAAAGGCTCTTCATTAACGAAAGCAGAGATGTGTTGAATTTTAAAGGGACGATTTCCGAGAAGGAAGCAAGCGGCGATTAAAGCCCCAATCCGATCTGACGTACACTTATTCCTTTAATGGAACAAACTCATTAGCTTCGAACGCCGTTTGAAAATGAATGAAAAACGAGGCGATAGTGCTTAAAGCTTACGGCGATATTTTACGAGTTGTTAAGGGGACGCTGGAATGGAAAAATATTACGCGGGGTCGACTAATGATGACTGAACATCGATGCTAAATCCCTAGAAAATAAATATAAATATAAACAAGGTGCTCCTTTGAGCAGACACTTCTGATGTTTTTCGAAAAAAGTTAAATAAATACATGAAGGAACAAAAACTATGAAACAGTCTATACGTACCCCTTCCTTTGATTGAGCCCATTAAAAAAAGTCATAAAATAGGAGAAACATGTGCAACTGAATAAAAATAGGTATAATTAAATAAACGCTCCGCTTTAAAATTTGCGCTTGATAAAAATCAATTTAATCAAAACGACTGGAATGTAAAATATTTCAACGAATTTTTCCCAAATAGGAAATGCACTCGAATTCACATTTGTTTCATTTATTCCCTTCACTTTATTTTCGTGCGATATGGACTGATAAAACTTTTTACATCCGATAAATTTTCAAATCAGAGAAATAATAATTCATTTCGTTTCAACTGCACAGAAGTAAACTCTGTATTGGATTGGTAACAAGTCAAAACGTGTATAATAAGTGTTTAGATAGTATTAATCGCATTTAATAAATATTGCTATTGCGAATAAGTGAAAATAAATCAAATTTGACTTGTTCGAAAGACGAGGCAAAAATAGTCGACGGAATACGAATGTTCAATCATGTTTTGTCAAATATACAATCGAAAATGAAATTTTCAAAATACGAAAAGGAATAGGAGATGAAAACAATGAAAATTGGAAGAATACGATAGTGAAAGGTTTCCACGTGATACAGAAGAGCAAGGAAGCAAAACATCTACTCAAATTCAGACGAACAACTTCAAGAAGTCCGCCCAAACACGAGCGATATACACGAAAAGAAAAACGTCAACAGATCGTTTCCACAAAGAACACGGCTCGACCGAGAAACCTTTTCAGCGGAAAAAAACAATCGCGAGAGACACAATGGAATAAAACGCCACCCCCTGCAACGAGACAAACGAGGAGCGATAAGCAAATGCGCCGGTCCCCTCTCATTGAAAAAAACCACTGCACAGCGCGTCCTTAAAAAAAATCATTGAAAACGAGTGCGTCGGCTTTAAAACAACACATGCACCCCGAGATAAAACAAGGATCCCCCGATGCAACCGCAGAGACAACGGGAGATAAAAGACGATCATGGGGTGGCTTCCGAGGACTCTCTTTGATGCTTCGCCGTGGCGCCTCTTTTATTCCACGTTGGGCGGCAATTATCGCAATACAGTTAAGTGCGCAGATGCTTTACGCATCCACTCTGTCTGGACCACGAGGTGACGATGGGATCTCCACCGAACCAAATTCGTATTTCCGATGTTTTTCAACTTTCGTTTTTCTGATGAGATCTAAAGTTAAAAGGACGTAGGACACGGATGAGTGGACCAATTTTCAGCTTCAGCCGTTCCTTCTCGTGAAATAAAACAAGCGAGATATTTTTATAAGCGATATGACGAGATAAAATGACAAAGAGAGATAAAGTTTTCATCACAAAGAAAAGCTATTAGAAGATGCACTAGTGCAGAATTAAATGATATTCCACTAGATATTAACATGAAATATAAATATGTAATAAGCGTATTTATCTGTTGGATTTCCAATCTGCAAAATGTGACCAATTAAAATTTCGAAGGAATGATAATAATGATTAAATATCAATACATTTATTACACGCGATTTATTTCGCTTCCGAGAAAGCTACATCGGATGATTTACTAAATATTGATCTATCACATGATATGAAATACCTTGGCAGCAAAACTAATGTTATTTGACAAAGTAGTAAAAATAGACGAAATGACGTTGATATTGACTTGCAATGAAGTCACGCTATTACATACTGATGCATTGTTTTCCCTGTTAAGATAAAATTTTTAACGGATGATCCAGAAAGTATATTTTGATATACATATTTCCAAATAGAATCCCTTCAAAAATTTGCAATTGAATACATTCCATTCATTCTTTTAGAATTGCAAAAATCATATTTTTTAAAAGAAATACTATTTCATTGAAATTTTATGTATATAGTAAACTGTTACAAAATCCGCAAATAAATTGTCGAAAAGTTTAAGTGTATTTATTAAGACAACGTATTTTACAAAACCCTCATCCCCTTCAATCACTTCGCACGGATGAATGTTAATTACCCAGAAAATTAAGCATCATACGTCAATCAACATTGATATGATTTCACTAATTTTGAACGATCACAAGAAAATTCTACCAGTAGAAGATAATCCGCTAAAAATCATTCCTTTGAATCAAAAATAACAGGTTTTTACCACCAAAGAAATTTTAGTTGAAGGCGAAAAACGGGGGAATCACAAACTACCAAAATGACGAAGATTAAAACCTAAATGCTTCAAATTCGATGAGGCGAGCAATGAAAAAGGACGCCATAGAGCGAGAGAGACTCCTCAAATTCTTCACGCACCGTACGCCCTCCGTAGAATTTCGGAAGCGCCTAAGCTTGTGGAAGGCGCAGTCCTGAGATTTCTCGAAGTTCATACATATTGGGATGGCAGAAGGGGATGGGTGATTATACCATTATTAGAACATTCTCGAAGGTTACCATCTAGAATTAGAACATTCCAGAATTCCGACGTCCCGGATCGAATGTTCCGGAAATCGAACTTTCTAGAACCCCAACATTTTTCTAGTGATCCCGCTTCGCTAGACCCTTAGTATTCCAGAATATTCCAGGAAAAGATGACCCATAGTATATTACATAAAACCTATCGAAAAAATACATAACATCACCTCACATTGTAAACATAAACAAGTCTAAGGAATCATAATAAATAGCAGACAACTCATTCCAATCCAATTTCTAAAGTGTTGACATAGTCTAAAATTCTCATCGCGTACAAAGTCTATAGCATTTGATTTTTAAGCCATTTTTTACTAAATTATGTGTTTTACTATAAGAAATCACTATTATTATTTATTAACAATTTCGAAATGGCCGTGCTTGAAGATTACGATATTTTCTGATTGATATTCTCACGCAACAAATTTATTAATTACATTCGGATGAATATGTACACAAAATGTACATATATGTAACGAAATAGCGTAGTTACTTGCTATTGTAGATTAGTGAAACACAAATTGAGATGAAAGGTAGGATAATAAGGTTTTTACGCATGTTTATCAAATGAGTTTCTAAACAAAACATGTATTGAAAGGTATTTTGAGAATTATAAGCATAAATCTTGCCTATAATTTAACATCATCTCAATTTATGCTACTAGAGCTATAGGTACGTACACCTATTAGCAGGGTTGACAGCAAGGTACCCGGAAGGATGGTGCAGAGTAGGTATCGTGCGACCGCCCTCTGAGAGAAACAGAAAGGAACTGAGGAAGAGTCAGCGAAGGGTCAAATATATAGGAGAGGGCTTTTGGGATGGGGTTCAGCTATTCGGAGTGGGCCGCATGGATACATCTTCTGATGGGACTTAACTCTTAAAAGAACAATGCAACTGTACCTTATCGAGTCATGAAAATAATGTAAGTATATTGCTTAGTGGAACCTGAGAATTTAAAAAGTAACATAATCCGATGAAATTAGTTTTTCGATGTTAATCTAGAATTAAAACAAAATTACATTTGTGGTACTTATTTTGAAGAACAAAAACTTGCTTGTTGTAGGTGGCTGCCTAAAATTCCTTACAGGAATTTCAGGAAACAAAACTTCAAATGAATTTACACTTTCAATGAATTACGAGCAAAAATAAAGCCATTGGGCGAAAGCATCTGGGAATAATAATTATAGGTGACAATACATTCATAAGTAAACGTAGATAGACATACAGCGCAATTCACTGTCATTTATGCGTTATTGTTTATTTAAAATTTCTGCCATTCCCTTTTAAATTTTTGGGTATATTCTGTTGCTTTTCCAACCCTTATTTCAGATTACTTCCCTCTATCGAAGCATTTTCTTCTTCCACCTTCAAGGGTGAACATTTTCCTAAGGCCGAACATAAGACAACTGTGACCTATCACCTCTTTGGTAGACGTAAGCCTTTGTAAGGAGGTGTGAAACAGGGTCGTATTTTTATTTCAATCAACCGTCTATACCGAAATAGGAAAAAATGTAAGAAACAACATTTTCCTAATATTTTACACGTCATTTCTGACGCCCTCAGCATAACGTCATACGCAAACTTTTAAAGTACCTCGTTTTGTTCCCATGGACCCAGGGAAACAATGCAGACGCATGCAGAGCTTTGGAATGAACGCCTCCCACGGAAAAGGACCAAAATTCAATCCGCCAAAAATGAATAATAGCAAGAACAAAACGGGGTCTCTGTAGCCTCGATTCGACACGCTCATCTGAAACACGTGGAGTCGTTGCCGTACCGAGCGACGAAAACGAGAAAAAAATGGAGAGAATTAAAAAAACTGGGTTCAAAGGGATGGAGTTTGGCGAGGTCGTAAAAGGTGACTTTTAGTGTCGTGAGAATGTGTTTTTTCGTCGCGTCGACGGAGAAGGAATTGCCAAAGAGATGTAACCGGAGACATGGCCATAACTAGAGCGAGAGGACATGCAACGGTTAAGACAAGAAGACTAAAACGTCCCGTTCCTTCGATTATCTTTTTCGAGACCGCGATAGCATTTAAACGTGACGTAAGTAAAAGCTACTGTTTACCATTTCGCATTGAGAGAAGCGGAAGCACTGAAGTAGAGACTGATAAAGTGGGAGTAAAACAGAGAGAAACAATCGATCGTTTACCTTTTGTTTACTAAATTGTATTAGGTGTCTACAGTAAAAGCACGTATAGGAAATTGCGATATTTACTACAAAGAGAGCGACAGCTATTAATTATCGCTATTGATCCACATTCGCTTCTGGTCCATGGGATCCAAATGCATTACGATCAGTTCAGGGATACAGAAGTAGTAAAAAAGTTTAAAATATGGGAGATAATTCATAATATAAATATTAGACGTTGACAAGAACGTAAAGTGTTGTTTATGGGCTAGGTAAATAAGATTATATAAATATCAGAAATAGAAAAAGAAGTGCATTATTGTTTATCTGGAAAGAGAATTAGAAAGAAAGATTAAATTCTTGTAGTAACGCGAAAATAATAGTGTTTACTCAATACAAATATATAAGCGCAAATACTAAAATAGCGAAAGAACAGGGACTCGAACCCAGTTCCTTTTCCAAAGCAAAACACGAGACGAAAATTCCCTAAATATACAACAATATATGCCTAGATCTATTATTCATTCATACAGAAAACAAAATCTTGTACGGATAATGATATATAAAACAACTTCTTTATTCAGTCAAAATTGAGACTCGATTGTATATGAATTAAAATCGAGGATGCACGACGATTGAATTCGATCGAAATCCACAATATCAAAAATGCATACGCAGCAGAGAAAGATACATAATTACTCTTTAGGTTTACAGGGAAATTATCAATCGGTAACACCATACCGAAACTCCTGCATATTTCAGAATCAAGTATATCTTAACTTGGGTTCTAATTCCAAACATTCCAAATTTAAGGATTCCTACACGATAACTCACGAATGAAACTAATGTTTGTTATCCTCTACTTATCATAATCACAGCGAGAATGCAATCAACTATATATTGTCGCAACTGAATCCGATAGAAACGATACAAAAACCACACCTTCAAACTTTTATCACAGAGCATCCCGGAAGACCAGTAGGTACATCCGGGTACAATCCGGTTGTTCTCGAAAGTTCGAGAACATTCGACGAATGAAGGAGAGAAAGAGCCAGAAGACTGAGAGATTTGGGATGCGCAATTGTCATGTAATAGAAGACGGTGGAGTCCTCTGGTGGCATGGGGAGGAGTTAAATAAAGAAAAAAGACAGTTGTTTCAAGATTACCCCTCGCTCATTCTTAGCCCGCATACCTCGGATTTGAGCAACCCTTACATCATCCTCCACATCATCTTCACTTAAATGGCTGCATCTCACAAGATGCTGACTACATCTTTGATGCAATGATTCCTCGGCAGAGAGACAACTTCGAAGCGCTGTCGAAACGAGGGTGAGCTACTGGTAATTCCCCTCGAGCTGAAACGTTTTCAAACAGCCATTCGAAGTGAAAATAAGAGTGTCACCATTCGTGACTCATCAAAACAACGATTCATCACTCGTTAACACTGTAAATCGACGTTAATATGATTTCAATCTCCTAATAAGAAACGAAGCCGCCATGCCGGCAAGTTTCGAGCATTTAAAACTTCTCTCTAATAAAATAACTATGATTAATTATGCTGGTGATGTGTTCACACATAAAAGGAAGAAATAAAAAAAAATTTAAAAAGGGGAAATGTCTCTCCTTTATGAAATCGATGGTAGAGGTCATGACTTGGTGGAAAGACATTATCAAAAATAAATACATACTTAGTATAAGACTCCCCTTTAAATCATGCGTTAAAATCGACAATACAATGTTGATATTTATGATTAAGCTAATATATGTTACTGGTTATGCAATACGGCTAATTAATAACCATTTTCTTGCCTTCAAAGTTAACATTTATATTACCTCAGACTCTCGATTGCAAAAGATTTAAAAGATGGTTCATCATCCTTTAAATTATATCTTCTATAACTTCAAACATGCGGCAAGGAATTAGAACATATTCTAGTATATCGAGAAATCAGCTACTTGAAAGCAGGAAACATTTCCTGTTTGTTGGGAAAACCCATTTTTCCCAATCAGCTTCAGTGACGAACTTCCTGGAGAAACTAATCACCGATAAGCAACAGATGAGAGGAAAATCTGCAACTCCTCGACAACTTTCAACCGAGAACTTAATTTCTAGGAGCGCATAAGAAATGTAGCTTTAAACCTTTTTAGAGTCAGTCTGAGCTGATTATTGCGGAAATGATCCGGATGATGGCACTAAAACTGACTTTCACGCGGTATGAGTGATGCGCACGACGAAAAAAGGCGTAGTATCAGATTCAACCATTTACTGGCACCAATTGAAGCACCTGTAAGACCTAGATTACATTTTAAGCAGGGAATGACAAGTTTTGAGGTAATACATCAGCAGCAATGAGCTGAGAAATACTTTAACAAAACAAGGCACGTTTAGTAAGTTAGAAACGAAAAGCAAATAGGGCCTTGAACAGATATATATTTTTCGTTCGCATTTTCACTTCAGGCATATGAAAACAAAATTAATGTTTTATGTCGGTGTAGTTGCATCAGCCAACGTCACACCGATTTCATTTCGTTCCAATCATCAGACATTAAAATATGTACTCGTTGTTTACAGAATGTTTTTTTTCCGATCATAAAACATTAATTTTGAAAACAAAACTTGTAATGTTGGAAAATCACGAAAATATGGGTTTAGAAAAGAATATGTCAAGCATTTATTTAAGTAGCTGTTATGCGAATTTAGTAATTTGAGTGGATTGGTTTCCTAGGGAAGCAGAAGTTGGAACGGAATAAATAACCTTTTTTTGTTTATATTCTAACAGTCGATTAACCGGTCACTGGCGTAAATTACGCTTTTTCTGGATTCGGCTAGCAGTTTGAAGCACTGGAACCAGCTGATGCTTCTATTAACAACAATTACAAAACCAAAACAAATAAAAGCTGAAGCAATGAATTTCTACACCAAAGACTGAGTCAGAAATAGGGAAGACGCAGAAAAGCAATGAAGTATGATACAAAAACCTTCAAACGCTATGTTTACCTGGCACTATTACGTCCCCATTTCCGCCAGCGCTTATACGAGAGCCAACTAGGACGATGGCCTCGCTGCGATAGTAGCAATGACATTCTACACTGCAAAATTCATCCCCACCCACTCACGCTGCTAAGTAGATGGGATCCAAATGAGCATCGCAAGGGAGATATACTAGAAAACGAGTGCAGATTAAATGCAAAAGGTTTAAATGTAAAAACACGTTAGCGGCAAAGAGTAGATGATGACGACAGAAAATATTAAGAGAGTGTAATTAAAGAGAAAAGGAAACGATAAGGAGAAAAACGTGGATGGAGCATATAAAATAATGTAAAAATAATTATGAGAAGTACAGCCGAATTACGTGGATGGAAGATTCATTATCATTCCTGAATAATTACACTAACGGCTAACGCGTGACTCTGCTAACGGGTGTTTCGAATCACGAATGTTTTGAAGCTTGTTCGCGGGCATAACAAACATCATTAAAACGAAACAGTAAATGCCTTATGAATTTCTGGGAAAAGAAAGTGATACGTTTTCGAATTTTTTATATGTTCTATAGCATTTGTCAAGTAATTTCAAGTACTCGAGCGAACAAATATGATTGAACCCTTATTGTATGAGGAATCCCGGCATCCAGCAAAATAGAACGAAATTTTGAGTTTCAGTGAATGTCAAAGAACGGTACGCTACTAACCGATGTAAAAAACATTAGACGATTCTCGATTAATTTATTTATCAGAAAAATCGACTAGCCTCGTATATTAACAAAAATGAACCAACGGGAAAAGAAGGGATAGGAATAAGAAAATATCAGGAAAAATAAAGCAAACAATATCAAAACGAAATCTCGATATAATTCCCATGAGATTGATAAACAAACCTTAACTTCATACGTGACACAAAAGGCGTCTGCAAGGTGGGGCGAGGGGGAACTACTTTCGGATACGTGACAAACACGGAGAGACGTAGTAAAAGAGTCAGTGTAGTTAGACATAATTAGCCATGGGGAGAAACGGCGGGGAAACGCAAGGGGTCCGAGGCGCTAAAAATGAATTTCTAGGCTGAAAGCGAAGGAGAGAAAATTGTATCCCTTTTCCCTATAACGTAATCCACTATTATCTCATACAAGTAATGTAATATACGTTTGTTGTGTGTTCCTTCTCTAGCATTATATATATCACTATCAACTCGGGGAGAGCTTCAAAGAAAAATTAAGAAAATTACACAAATCCCTTTTGTATCCAACATCTTTTCTGTTTTCTTTCCACTTTCATCCTTACTTCTATTGTTTCCTTTATCAATTCCCCTTCTGTATATTTTGACCACTCATTTTCCCTACCGTGGCTCAATTATTTTATATATTATATTCAAAACCCTCTCTTCTCTCGACAGACTTTTGCGCTTGTTTTCCTTTTCAGCTTACGAATATCATTTTAGTCCACCCCCATATCTCGTATGTCTCCAATTCTTTGATATTCACCGTTGTTGGCGGTCAAGTTTCACATTCATAAAACAAAACATTAAACAAAATGGTTTCAAGAATTTAAGGAAAAAGTGCCCTCGGTACATTAACATAATGACCCTGCAATCCGGTAGTCGTGTATGGTAGGGAGTGTAAAAACACCGCTATCCCCAACTCTAATTGAATTAACTTTCCTAATGTTGCAAGGGAAGAACGACCAGTAGTATGTATGGTTGGGCTTGAGGTTAATCTTCCAGGGAAGTTAAAGTCCTAAGGTTCGACTCCCAGTTATACCGAAATTTTAACTTATTTTTTTTTGGTTTTACGTTTTCATTCCTTTATTTTATTATTGCTATAAAGGGACTTTATTTGGCGAAACTGGGACTTTTACGTCTATCTTCCATTTAACCAATACATACAAATACACAATATAGACAAATTACTTAACGAACAAAATACAAATCAATATGAAATCATACAAAATACAAATCTATAAGAGTTTTTCTAATTTTATTATCATAAAAGTTTAAGAATAATATCATTATTTAAGAATTTAATTTAACTGTTTGTAAGTCTGATTTTAACGCTGAACTTAAAACCACAAGAGAAACAGCCCACAGTAACGGACCTTTATGACACCATTCGACATAAGTAACCCTCTCGTAAAGAGACAAACAATACAGAGGGAAAAAAGAGGATAAACAAAAGCGGGACAGGCGGGAGAGAGAACAGGTGAAGGGGGCGGTGGCACGCTCCCAGCGACGAAAAAAGCAGACGGCGGCTGAGAGGGGATTTTCACTGGAACTAAAACCGCCTCTCAGACGCATCGAAAAATTCCGCCCACTCCCCTCGGGGGGTCTTCCCAACCCACCTCCCCTTTCGCCGGGATATATAACTAATGTTACGGGAGTTAAATAAGAGGCATTCGGAGAGAAAGGGAAAAGGCGGACTAAATGGGTCAAGGAAATAGTCGTGGGGAGGAAAGGAAGAGGGAAGCCGCACAAGCATGCGAAGAACAGTGACGAACAAATAGACTTCTCGACCGACTCCGAACCATTATCTGAGTTGTTTGTGCTGGAATTTTATTCCAAATATCGCCCGGGAAGAAATGAACACCATAAAATCATAACAGCCTCGATGCTGCTCTCCAAACGTAGCCTAGTTCTGAGATAGTAACGGCTGAATAATCAAGTAAATGGAAACAGAAAAGATGATATATTGCTCGGCAGCTAGGACCAAGACACTAATTTTTCCGTTCTGACAGCAATCTTTTAACGCTTGAAAGTAAATCCAGAAGATTTCGGCCAGAAAAACATTTGTTTAGCGTAGTCATCGTCCCAAATGGAATGTACCATAAGGTCATGAGGTCACATCGCCATAAAACCAATGAGATTGCGTTTCACTCAATATATTCTAAAACAGTGAGCAAAAAGCTTTGGAGTGGCGCAGTTATGCAGCTACGAGCTGCTATAGGGGCCAATAATATTAATGCAAATTCGCTTGACGACAGAGAGGCCCCTCTTGGCGAGGCGAGAAAAAAATAATGCCGAAATCACGCAAGGTTGATGACCTATCAGCTGTGGAGGGAAAGGCTGAGCCGAAAAGGAGACGTAGGTTGGGGAAAAGAAGAAACCATATCCAAGCTAAACTAAGGCATGGGAGGAATACATTGGATGAGTGAGATGAGTTCCTGTACAGCCCATATATTTATGTCGATTATGATAGACATAAACACGTTTCAGAATGCGTACACTGGGTGAGATTAGTAAACCAAGAAAGGCAAAAATTAATACCTTAAAATTCTTAAATTCTGCAATCTCTTCCATATTCGTAACATTTCCCGAATAACAGTCGTAACTGATTGTGAGTGAAATAATTAACATTATAGAATCTACGATCATATTTTGATTAAAATTTACCAAATCAGGCTTAAATTTGAAGTAGTATAAGATTGTATGATGAAGTCGTTACTAAGCGATACTCCATAAAGACGGAGAAAAATAAAAAAATTAATAAAATAAATGTTAAATATGCAATAAAAAGTTAAATTGCTGCAGGTTACCACTAGTATGATGATTACTAATAATTTAACTGATTTAAATAATAATTTAACTGAAACCAGTCAACTATTCACCTCTTTCTTGTAGGAATTAAACTTGGTAATTTTCATCCCTATTTACAGGTATGATTTAAATGTTATTACGCTAAAGATAATTTATGACACATGCAGATAAGTTGGTCGTATTTTAATTTATTATACCTATCATAGACATAAATTGCAAAATTGTTAATTTTTGAGATTTCTCGTTTCGCTATTTGGCTAAGGAAAAAACAGACAAATTAACGTAGGATAGGAATTTACTTTGTACAAATGTATTAATTCCTTACAGAATCACGAGGGATTCGATTTAAATTCATCAAACACGCCCGAACACTCAAAGTGGAACAAGGCGAAGATCGCATCACCGACTTAAAATTCACCTCCGTACGAAGATTTTAAAGATAAGCGACTAGCGACAAAAAAGAAGCTCTCGAAGAAATAAATCACGTCGAGCAATTAAACCATTAGCATTCTTTCGACACGGGGACCGCTCCGCAAGGTTGTAGGAAACGGTGGCAGCGACGCAAGCAGTCGCAAATGAATAAACGACGCGGTACTTGACATGCACCTCGCAGCCTCCCTCCGGATAACTTGCAGTGACGAGGTGACGAAACGCAAATTCAGCCCGGGGAGGGGGGATGGATGGTAAACAAAAGTTCAAAAAAGAGAATCTCTCGTGGAAGTGGAGCGAGCGTTACGTCAGAGGCAGAGGGGGGAAGGGATGGAAAAAAACCTCCGGAGGTTGATGACTTCCACACTATTGACCCATAAAATATTTAACATCTTTTAAATGACTAACAGGAGACGCGAAAGAAGTCACGGCCGAACTGAAAGAGCTGCTTTCGTACTCTCCTCTCGGTTTCTCCGGGAAAATCGGTGTCAAATGATCGTCGATTATCACCAGGCGGCTGGCTCTCTGGGAGATCTTTGGATAAGTCTCCGGGATGTTTATGCGGTAGAGATGGTCGGCGGGAATGGAAATGAAAACATCGCCCGAGAAAATACTTATTCGGACCTTCGAATTTCATCGACAGCCTCATCTATTTATCTAAATCGAGAGTAGAACGATAAGGGAGATTGAAAATTCCATTTCGATTACGGATCACCTTTCCGGGATCTATTGCACCGACTTAACGGATGATAAATCTCGTTTTTTACGATGTCTCTCTCTTCTAAGAAGTAAATCACGGCTGACGGAGTTGGAAGAATTCCTAGAAATACTCTGACTTGCTTTATTTATCTAACGGATTAAACCAATAGGCGTGCCGATAAGATTTCAAAGAAACTGTCTAGTCGGCTGATTAAAGATAACAATAAATAATTGAAAAGATGTATTTCTTCCTATTACTCATCTTGTTATGACTATGAACTTTAATAGTTTATTTCATTGATTCACATCAGCGAATTCGCCAATTTACGATGCCTACAGTAACGGATAACATACGGTAAATTACTCATCGTACGAAATGATTAGAATATCATCTTAACATTTAGCTATGAGATATCTGGAAGGGTCACTGGAGGGTGGTAGTGGTTCATACAACACCTACTACTATACAAATAGTATACAACAATAGACGGTGCTGGTTTATATTGCTAAGGAGTCAAATAGTAAACGTTAACGTTGTGCAAGGAATGTGATAAAAGCAGGAACATAGAAAAGGGCGAGCCTTGCTGACTTGGGTGAGAAATTATATATAAATTGTGATATAGATTCGAGAATATCAAAATATGAGTTCTTTACGCGGTAGTTACAAGAAAGATCGGATATAAATAGTAAAATAATAGAATTGAAGATAATATTAAATATTATTATATTACTTTCCCGGCTCTATTCTGTTCGCGATGAGTGAGCACTGATGAAATAATGGAATTAGTATAAGAAATATTAAATATCTGATTACGCTGAGATTGTATAGAGCTCGAATATTCAATTTTAAACAATGAGAGAATGCCGCTACTAAAGAAAGACCATATCTTGGAATATTGGTAAATATTATTGGTTTCGATATTTCCTCGGAAAATATCAACACTCCCCTCTATGAAAACAGAAAGAATGCGGCGAAAACAAGAGATATAACGTAAAATATCCGAGAAACTCATTACTAAGGGTAAACATTGCAAGAAAGATTAAAATGACAGTCAAGTCACGAGAAGGACCCGCATCACACATTCATCGGGTCCACAGCCGCATCACTTTAAATCCAGGGGGCATTATGTACCCGTGCCGCATGACAACAGAGTCGAGACCGTTGCTTATCAGCTGACTCTCCTCGTCGAAAAAATCTCGCCCCAAGGACGATTTCATCTCTCCGGGAAACAGCTGTTACGTGATAACCCAGTGACAGGACGCGATTCGTACGGCAAACAAGTTCAAGAGCCCTAGTTTTACGTGGAAACCGCAGTGTACCGAAACAGATTAATACGTGACGTACGAGAGATGGATGTAAAGCGATCCTGCCTTATCTGTCTTTGTTTCCGATTGCCGCTGACTCACGGCTTTCTCCCACCGAAAGCATCCTCACGCTTCATGGAAATTAGGTGAAATTACGCGGCGGGTGAAAGTGGAAACAGCGAGAGCGAAAAAACATGCGCTCCATCGACACTTCGCACTTCTGAGGATCGATTACCGCAAACGAGTTACGCACTACAGTTAATCGATAGGCAAATTTACGAGCAGAGTTCCCTTGGTGAAGGGATGGTCGATCTAGGGGGCAACAACCACAAGTGATGCTTTAGAGCAGGGTTTTCCAAACTTTTTCTGCAATGGAACACTTCGCAAAACTGGGAAGTTTAACGGAAGACTAAGCTTATTTTTAGGTTAGGTAATTCTACCTGTAAAATTTAAAAAATCATTTAATTACAACAAATTATTTATTTGGTAATTATTTTTAAACATAGAAATATAATATTGTAATAAAAACTTCAATAAAGCATTTAATGACTTTTATTCTCCAATTCTCCATTGACATTCCAAATTGTCGCGGAACATAGTTTGTGAAACCTTGCTTTAGATCATTATGAGTGGAGTTAGAACCAAGAGAAATAGACATAAATAAACTACTCATCTACATCCATACATGAAAATATACACAGACGTAAATGTATAAAACCCTATCAATAAATGATACAGTAACCTTACTGTATTTTATTATCATATCTTACAGGATATTAAATGCAGGTTTAATTGCTAGGAAATATAGCAGGAATAAGTGCTTTGAAAGTTTTGAAAATCCTTCCCTTTGTGTATGTAATTTACTGTCTCGGAATACCACTCCCGTAGGCACACTGATCGTGAAGCATTAAAACTAGCAGGCAAAAGTGTCGTCCCTTACTATAACTGATGGAATATTATAGTAAACATAATTATAATAATTTGTATCAATATTATAACTAGACTCTGAGGAAAAGTGGAGCAAGAATAGTTAAGAATAACAAAGCTGCCAAAAGGGATATATTTTAGTTATTTGCTATTTTACATTCAGCTAAAATACTCTCCATCTTCACAATTATTCGGTTATATATTTCATGAACATAAATTAAAGCTCCAGATAACCGTTACAAATTATCTTGGCTTCGTTATTAGTTTCTACGTTTGGGGAAATTAAACAATTCTTCAAATAATTTTACGTTATATCTGCTGCGTATCTTAATTTAAGAGTAAATTCGGCCCAACAAAAATCCAACCTTCCAAACAACAACGCCTGATCGTGATCACCGAAAGTATACTGATAAAACAAATTCTTTGGCTAGAAGCCTTTCTTCATAAGATGCTACCAATAAAGTGAGAGTATTCTTCGAGACCTGCTGATAGGTCCAGCGAGGTGTTTGAAACCTGAAAATTCATCGAATTACGGCCCCGACCATTCTAGTATAACACTGGGTATGCTGCTTACGACAAAATAAGACTTCCTTACGGGCCAAAAGCAAACGAAAACATCCGAAAGTTCATCCACGAGGACAACAGCGTAGATGTCACCTCGTTTGCTTGAACAAGGGGCCATCGCACGACCGGACGTCGGCATCTACGCCATCAGATTCCACCTAAAGAATATCATCCGACCCCGATGACATCACTTCAAAAAATACGCGCTTTCGGCGCAGGAAGAGAGTCGGTCATCAACCCAAGACTCTTAAACCACGAGTAAACAAAAGGTGTCGTAACCGCATGCCACGCCCCCTCCCACGGATGTCCCGAAGCAGATTTCAATCTGCTGACCCGAATTAGGGTTCTCCATGGAGAGTGAAGAATGAAGCGTAGGCGATAGGGGAAGTGTGAGGGGGAGAATGGAGGAAAGGCGATATTAAAGAGAGTGGTGAAAAGAATTGAAGTGGAAAAGAGCAATAAAGGAGAAGGCGAGATGAGATTTCCCGGAATATGAGCAGACTGTAATATTGGGAGTAATGAAGATGGGATGAAGGGTAGATGGCGGGCAAGACAGATTCTGGAAAGATGAAATGATAGAGCCCCTGGGGCAACTGTGCTGTCCACCCCTGAGGACGGTTTCGAAACGTATAATTTACGTGAAGGGCAGAAACGAACAACGTTTCAAGTACTTGTTGCACTGAAAAACTATCATAGCATCATGTTATTTCTAAATAGTTAATATTAACTGTAGTACGGGAACCATTAATGCCGACCTCGCTTGCCTGGAACGTTAGTCCAGCAATAATAATGAGAAGAATCCCAACCCCGGCTAGGGCACGGGTTGGGATTTCGTATCCCAACCCGTATCCACGGTTGTTCGTATTTACAATGGGTAAAATGGGTGTGGTTTATCTAAACCTCGCCTTATATAATGCTGAGAAAATTACCGATTCTATGATCCTATTTATCGAACTCGCAGAAAAGAAAAAGGGTATATATTTTTTTAGATTGTACAATATACACGTTCTCAGCAGAGAGCATACCGAATTCATGTAATTGTAACCCCAGTTATAGGGTATTAATGTATATAAACATACATAACGCCCTTTTTTGCCTAGATGAAGACTAAGAAGTATTTTTATGCTACCATCATTAGATGTGACTGGAAGATTTTATTTTCTTTTACTGTGTTATGATATAATTTGTTCCATTATAATGGAGTTCTTCCTAGTTAAGCATTCTCTTGTTGGTAATATCTGCTGTGACTATGTAATCACAGATGAAACACAGGAAACGACAGTTTTAGTACTTTCTCGGCATCATCAAGTTCCTGGTGATGTACCACAAAGCAGGACGTATTGTGTATCCTAAGTTCAGCGAAACAAGTTTTCGATTACAGTTCATCGCAGAGCAAAGACATTTAATTCTTATTGCCCTCTTATATTTATGCCTTTCGAAGTATGATGAACAGCCGAAAAGGTGTTATGATTGAAGGAAAAGGACATAGAAAGTATGAAAATGACAGAAGAGAGAGACATTTGTTCACGTATATCTGTAAGTTGCCAATTTATTTATTCATTCAAGTAAAATTTGCTTCCTTCAGTGAGAAAGCTTGTTACATTCCAAATAAAGAAAGCCTAAGAGATCAATTTCCAGATAGATATAGAAGCGAGAGGCACTGTATACGAATAGGATTACAAGGATGGCGAATTCTTCTAGCGATCAAAGGACCCAATTTCCAAACAGAAAACGACATTAGAAATCTGATCGCATGTCATCTGTGCTCCCATGCAAACTTCATTCAAGTGATTGTATCCCGTGCAGCTCAGTATTGTGACCATATTTGAGCGGTAAAGAGGTTAGGGGCGGGGCGGATGATTCATGAATCAAGCACAGCGCTATGATTGCAACGACAACATTTTCTCTTCGAGGGAAAACACTCTGAGTGGTACAAAAGGGTAAGTGTTGATACCGCGATAAGGCCTGGCGCTTGTGACGTCTATACCGTTAGCAAAGTACGTAGAGAAACAAACCTGTATGCATAGATATACAACGGTACGTATTTGATGTTTAATTTATGAATCTGATAAATACTCGTATGATCACTGCCCCCTGCTTCTGAACCTAGAAATTGTACGTCAACCTACAGCGTAAATTGAAGTTAGCACAAATGTTTCAGATGGCTGTATGTAATTTTTGACGATATTAATAACTAGCGTGTTCAAGTATTCTGAGTATAAAATTATTCATGTAAAATAAACACGCAATTTAATGTATACTATGCATGAATTATGCCCTATCAGCTAATATTAAGTTAAATATGGGTAAAGTTAAAAATAACCATAAAGGGAAGTTACTTAAATAGGCACTATTTCATTTCACCAGCATAAGATTTTCATAATTAGAAAACATAGAAGACTCCTAGAGCCTTCCGAAAATTTGCTTCCATATTGCAATGGATATATGTATTTGAAACTCTAAAATATTTCTGTTATGTTGCTTTATGGCAGTGTATTTTTCTTTCTAAAAAAGAAAGTTTTTTTGGCTGTTTCTTTACTTTAACATCATTAATTACCAATTTTGCTCCAACACATCTCCAAGCATCACATACAAAATTGACTCTAACAATTTTAGCTAAATATCTAAGCAAATTAGTTACAACTAAAACCTCTCTGTTACATTAATATGCCAACATGAAATGAAATAGATGTTTTCTTACTAGAGCTTACGAAGTAGAACTCGAGCTAAAATAAAACTTGAGCAAAGAAAGCAACTATACGTGAGTCTGAGTGTAGTATAGTTTTATTTCATGTACAAAGTTGGAGAAATAACTATAATTGTACAGTAACTCTTCCAAATTTACTCTCAGAGCGCAACAAACTTGGCGTAGCGGAAAACAAAGGATACGCTGTTAAAATTAGTAGAGCACGTAAGAGTTGACAATCTGTGCGCAATCCTGCAGTCTAGAATCAAGAGTGGAATCGTAAAAGAAAAAGCACAGCCTCTTCAGTTTATTTGTTTGCGTATTCCCCATCGAGCACAGAGTGCAAGGGACTTGCGGTCGCGAGGAATTGTTTACGTCCCCTCCTGAGGAACAAATATTAGATCCCAGGTCCGACGTCCCCCTCCAAGAAGCAACCTCCGAAGGGTAAACACCACGGACTCTTGCGTCAACAGAACTTGATTCCAAAATTTTATTCTATATATTTCCGAAGGAGCATCAAAATGAAATACGCAACCTGCCCCTAATACACATAAGGCACGTGGAAGGAATGATTACGAAGTCTGGAACGAATAACGAAGAGTTGAGAGGCCATCGAAGATATTTGGGATGTTTATCTTCCAGAAGACGGGCAATCGCCCACGAGGATTCGAATTCGTGGTGCATCAACAAGGAGGGACTTAAAACCAAAAACCAAACTACGTTGATAACTACATCGATGCCGGCTTTTTTAACGAGATGCTGCTTGCATTCACAGAAAAAACGTTACGATCGAATAAAAACAAAGTAGAGCACGCAGAAAGTTTTAGCACTTTAAGTATGGGATATGTAATGGGTACACCCTACTCAAAGATAGTTCAAGACAGTCATAAATATTCTAAAAGGAAAAATAACTTGCGTATCCCTGGAAAATAGCTTCGACGTTTGTAATGAGAAAAGTAACAAAATTCATTGTTTCTGCCTTTACCTTGTAGTAGCTCTTCTTGATGAAAGAAGATTACGAGTTACCACAGGATTTAATGTAAGCGACCTAGGTTTCGACGCATAACGTCCTGCGTTACTGTGGTAATGTAACTTGTTTTTATTACTCTTCCATAATGAGAGAAGTGCTATTTTAACCAAAAACGTAGCGAGAAAATATTTTTAAAACATTTTCTTTAAATTAATTTCACACTTTTAATAAAAGGCGTCGACCGATGTGCCTCACAATGACGAATGAAATTTAAGGAATGAATAGCTTAATAACTCACGCTCCTTTTTGCAAATAATCACGAATGTTTGAGCACGAGATTCTTTTACCACAACTTTAAAAGAGAAACAAAACGGAAAAGATGAAAGAGTAGAAATCCGCTGCCAACCTTGAACAAAAAAGGAAGTGAAATGAATGCACGCACGCATAAAAACTCATATTTAATGAAATACGTCTCGGGTGATGTAAGTGAGACGTTGACGGCGAGGTGATTACCACGTTGGAACACAATGTATCCCATTCAAAGAAATCTCCAGCGGAGTAGGACAATGCTTTGAGGAGAAAGATAAAACGAAGAGTGATGCGTGGATTTTTCAAGAATGGCACACGACGGCGAAACCCGCGCTTACTGTAATAGAGTATCGGTGAATGGAAGCCATTACAAACGCCTTGGATGCGTGGGCTCGGCTCAAAGCTGTTATTAAGCAATTCACGAGTTACTACTATTTTCGAGACGAAAGCAATTACGCTCGTCACAGGAGTGAAGGAGGAAAAATTGGAGTGGATTCGAAGTAATACGGGTAATCACTTCCCGTAATTACTGATTCGCGCGGAGATAAGTTTTCCTGCAACCACTTCTACGCGCTCGCGACGAATTAGAAACTCACTACTGCGTTTTTTTTACGTGAAGAGAAACACGTGCCCCTGAGGTATTTCATACGCGCGGCAATTTGCAATCGATAATGTTCAACAGAAGCAGGTACTTAGCGAATCTTAAAGGAGAAACTCAAAGGTTTCGAGGATAATATGGTACTCGTAACGCTGAAGGAAATTACAGGTGTACGTACAGATAGCCTTTTCCCTTACCTCACGTGGCCAGAGGGCACATCCAACGCGCTAGAGCTATTTTTATCCACCGTTGATACTAAACGAAACACAAGAATAATCGACTGATGAAATAATTCCTTCTGGGAAGACATTCCTAGATTTACAACATGAAAATGTCTTTCATGACTACGGAAACATAACCAGAGAAAGTGATGGAAGTCGTCTACATATACCTTACAACAATTACCGGAATATTCAGGGTTTTAGATGAAAAATATTTTAACCTCAGATGTAATTAGAGAACTCTTGATGGATAAATATTCCGAAGATGCCCATTTGGTATATTCTGGACCATTAAAAAAATATCTCAATGATGCTCGCAACAACAATTCATTTTAAGCACTACCCACCAAGAGACATAAATAATAACCCGGGCTATCCTTCATTTTTCCTGCTATAAAATCGCCGTCCATGGTATTTCCATCTAATTTTAACTTCGAAAACCAAAACAAGACAGTTCATGAATCAATCACGAGTCCGTCAGTAAACAAACCATTCGAAATCAAATCTTATAACACATCTAGGAAAAAAAATGACTGGTTAGCTTTCACGCTTAACGTAATCTAATATGAGGTACATTTTTGCCCTAAATTCAAACGCTATTTCTACCTAAAAAAAAAAACAACTTTGAGACGCGGAGAAGCCGTCGCCCCGAGGACAAACTCAAATGTATGTTACGCAACACTCAACTGCCAATACAACTAATCCGGCGCGGAATTCGATAATAATAAGAGCTCTTTCGAAGCCAAGTGACAGAAAACGATCTGAATCAATGAACCAAAAACATTCGAATCAGATGTGATTTTTTCACTCAGAAGTCACTGAAACATTGGGTGAGCCAGGACAGTCAACTTATGCCTACGGAAGAACCAGTAAGAACTGGGTTCAACATCGCCGGAAAAGGTCGGTTTTTCCTGCATTTTGACCCGTGCCCCGGGCGACTTTGTCATCGGAGAAAGCTGCATTAACAACGAGGAGAGAGTGGAAAGCGACTCCTTACCGAGATGAGTCTAGCAATTTCAGGAGCCAGGAGAAACAGAAAATACGCTAAGGTTGTAGAGTTGATTTCAATGACAATTTGCTTTCATTCGTATATTATTCCATTCCTTGGAAACATGAACAAATATAAAGAAAGACCGATTGCTTGACTCTGGTCATGACATCTTCGTTGACAACAAGAAACTATTTCGAAACAATACTGTGCGAGAAATTTACTGCTGAAAACTACAATTCTAGGCAAAGAAATTTGGCTGGAGATTATGCGTGCAATATTTAAGCAGGTAGGTACTGAATTATGTAATTGACCGCGATGCTAATAATAAATAAACGAACAAACAAATAACACTAACATTAATAAAGTAGCTCAGAGATTGTGAAAAATGGGCAGAAAGAAAGCCATATTTTATGAATGAAAAATTTTCGTATCATAATATTTTTACAACTCATTCACAATAAGAAATATGTGGAAAACTATTTTCCATTAAATCCAAAACTTGCTACAATTCTTTAAAAGTTAAAATGCATTTTTTATCACTTCAAACCCCCACTTTGATGACGCTAGAATAATTCTTGCCGCAATCCGTCACGCGCAGTACAGCCATCAATCAAACCCTCACGCGAAAAGTAAACTTTCCATTACCCGAAATAGTTACTTTCCTCTCGATTTTTTAGGTCGTCCAACATCCGTACAGACATTACGGGTGCAAAAATAATAAATAAAAAGCCCCGACACGTGGACCAAAAACTTCCTTTCCCTTTCCTTTCTCGGGCATTTATCACGGTTTTAACGCAACAATTCCAACCAACCAACCGAGAGAAAAAGCTCTGAATTTATCGACGCGATTTTTTCTCCGAGCAAATTATGCGCGAGAACGGACATTTATTAGGCGGGAGCGATCGCCCTCTGGCGGCCACCCACGGAAACATCGACCGATAATTCAATTTCACGGCACGCCGATCGACGCCGCCGAATTTGGTCACGAACGATCATTTTTTTTAGGATCGAAATGAGGGACAAAACCTCGGGCCGGAACTCAATTAGCGCGGCCGTTGCACCCAGAATGCAAAGGGGAGGACGTAAACACACGGAGCAAAAGTGAAACCGAATGGTAAACAAAAAGGAAAGCTTTCGTTCCAAGAACTTATTCGCTCCTCAAGGCGCTTAACATTGCCTTTCGGCCAATGCCCGCGTCGATTGCGATGGACGTGACCTTATTACCTCGACGGGAATACACTCCGTGCACGATCTGCATGAGAAAATGACTGAACACGAGTTCCCTCCAAGTGACAGCTCACAGAGAGAGGACAGCTCTATAAATGGTTAACAACTTTCCATAGCGAGAATCAAGTGAATACAATCCACGTCTGAATAGCACATACGAACACCATATAAAAAATCATTCAAGTATCGATACATAAACTCCCATTTTAAATATCGAAGAACGTCTCCTATTGGAAACTTTAATCCTGTTCTCAAACATCCTTTATAATTAATCGTAACACTATTTCCTCACTTCATTTCACAGAAAATTAATTAAACATATTTACATCTGCACAAGTCATTATTTCTGTGCATCTTAAAAAAACGGAGTTCCCATGCTAACAATGAAGAAAACTTCTGAATACTCTACTAATTTGTATAACACCCCAAAAGACATGAACATCCACAAACTTTAGTAATTCAGTTACTCATAATAATATTTTTGTCCATTTTTGACATTTCTGGACGGAAATAAGATTGATACAGATTGATCAGATTCCGCCGCTGTTTCAGGATAGTAAATATTTACTATCTTTCGAAGTTATATAAATTATGAATAACGATTTACATACTTCAAAGTTTAAAATACGAGTATAATGGTATAGTAACGAGTATAGAATATATATAAATACGTATGTAATGAAATTAAAACCACCCAATGAGCCATACCATCAAAGAACATATGACAACTAAAGGCTTTCAAAGTTTCTCCACAAACATAAGAGGCTTGAAGATGGGAAGTTATTTCAAAAATAGCAGACGACCTTCTATTGAACAATCATACTTATAGTACTACGACTTCGGCAAACTTAGGATGAGACGAAGGAACTTTGGACGAATCACTGTCAAAGTAGGCGGAGTGAATCAAATTTCATTAGGTGGGGAAAACAAAGACCCGGGAAGTCAACGGAAAGATTTGGGTACTTTTCCAAGCCAAAGTGAAGGAGAAAGTCGAGGACCGGAGCGCCAAAACATGACGCTTACATAAGAAACACTCGCTTGTTAGAGCCAAGGAGGAATAAGCTCTCACGCGTAATTACCAACGACCCAAGGTGGAGACGAAGCACTTTCAAAATTCATCCGTGAATCATCTAAACACCTGACGCAACAATTTACCAGTTGCTGACTGAACTTTAACCCGACTTTTAAAGTGTGAAATAATTACTAAGAATCAGACAGCTTTCATTCGTTGTTCCATTCATAACATACATGTCATTGTAGCGACATAATTAATGTTACCTATATATCAAATTATATGGGTACATCCCACGAGAAAAATAGCAAAGTAAATTAAAGTAATGTCAGAAATGCACAAAAGCAATATGGCTTGATTAATGAATGAGGAAATGATTTCATAATGAGTACAAAGACACTAATATAAATAAAAGTGCTGAGTAGCACAATATGCACATCTGTGAGGCATGAGATATTGCTGGAGCTGCATTTTCCAACTATACAGGGATATCGATGCATATCAAACTGATGACGGTACAGTTATAATTGAATGAATCAATTTAATATTATCTATACTTGAGAGCGAGCTATAACAAGTGAATGTGTTAGTTGTGCCACGCCACCTGACCTATTAACTAACTGCAGAGACAACTTTTAATAATCACGACTTTATCAGCCAAATTTCAGCCATTGCAAAATTAAAATTAACCAAAGTAAGCAAGAAAAACAAACAGACGCACCCTATCCAGGATTAAAACCCAGGAATCCATTGTCGGCAGGCACTCTAACCTCTACGATACAAAATCCAACATTATGAACGACATCATCAACGCTACGCAAAAACAAATGCATATACAACAGGATGTATGTACGTAAGATACGTCACGGAAAATACCGTCTCATTCGCACTGACCCCCTACCGAAACGGTGATCCCGAACATCTAAGAAACCCAACACCAAAGCGTGATCCGAAGAACAATCTCACCAAAACATCATTCTTCTTGGCCCCCGGTTAATCTAGGAGTCCCACCTGAGAACCTCTGAGATGGGAAAATAATCCCCTGGAACAGGATGAATGAGCGTGAGGTGGAGTGGGGGTCACTCCCCTCCCGCATCCTCCCCCACCGTGCACCACAACAACAACACGACCCTCCCCTACCCCAATGCTGATTCGGCCGTACGTTATTCACGGTTACATTCAGGGGATACGCCCACCGTTCCCTTAGTGTTACCGACGCAGGGGATACCGGAAGGGAAGCAAACAGGACGGAATGTGATGACATCCGATGACCTGCACCAAAACGGAATCCAGCATCCGTAAGCGGAAAAGTGGGAGGGCCGTCCGGGACAAGGCCGCGGCGGGAAGTCACACCCACGGAAAGTCTGAGGAAAAAATTGCTAACGGCCAGCTGTGATCTCACCGTTATCGCGAGACGGGAATGCGCCGCAGAGCGGGAAATGGAATATTGTCGCCGAGGCTGGCGATTTCGGGAAATTATGGATTAATTGGGGTAATTTCGTGAGAATGCAATGTGTTGCAATGAGTTGTATGTACGATGAATCAAGGTCTGGTAATAATAGAATTAACTGGGTCAGAGATTTTCTATGGGAGAGAATATGAGTTCCACCTGATGGTGCTAGAGGGGATCGAGTTATCTCAGAGGTCCCCCAAGGCTGCGTAATTGGACCACTACTTTTTAATATACGTCGAACTCTTGAGAATCGGAATGGATGTTAATTTTAGGACAGTTACCGGTAAATAAGTATAGAAAACATAAGGAAGTATAATAAAACATATGAAATGGCAAGATATAACTAGAAATTTTTAAAAGGCGAATGCAGGATTTAAAAAGTATTAGTTTATCAATGTGATATACACATTAAAATGTAAATAAGTGTAATATTATCAGTTCAGAAAATTTGAGGAACAAAAATAGAAGAGAAAGATTAAAGAAAAAATCAAAACGCACTCTGTTTAGACATTGAGAGGTAATTTAGAGGGAAAATGAACTACATTGAGAACAAATATAACAGATTTTGATGGAAACATCTAACATTTACAATTTTAATTCTCCGAAATCCCACTTTTAAACGACTGAACGCTAATTAAGAAAAAACACAAACGAGTAAGATATCCTCAACGATGCAGAACTAAATCATAATGCAGACAATAAACTTTAAAATTACGCTGACGTTTTCACATTGCACATTTTTCCAATCATTTAATGATCCCATTTAAATTTTTAAATCCTTCGAAAATTCACACCTGCAAGGTAAGTAAATCTTTTAAATCGAAATAAAAGACGCCGAGCAAGTAGATATGCGAAAGAAATAGCGTCCCTAGAAACCTCAACCACTAATAAAGAAAAACGTCGAAACGATTTGCTGTGGTTAGCAACGCACGACTTTGATGAGAGAATGTACGGATGCGATTGGCGCTGTAGCGAAGGGCAGCAGTTAGTAATGAAAACTCACCAGAAACCCACCGGTTGTTCTTGAAGTGAGGGAAGAGGTATGTGAAAAAGGAATTGAGCTCACCTGTGAAAGGAAAGGAAATACAGTTAGAAATACAACAATATAAGAACAATAAAAAATGGTACAAAGACAATCACGAGTTTGCCATAAGAGCACGTGACAAATCATAAATTACAAGACATAGTAACGGATATAATTTTCAATAGAGTATAAAAAAGTTCATTCATAAGATTTCTCAAATAAAAGAATGATTACTATAGTGCAAAAACAAGTCAGAAGACCTAGCCACCATATGACAATAGATAAATTTCCAGAATTAGTGAATTAGAGCCGATAATTTCAAAACTATATATCACAGCGAATAGCCACATTTCCGTACCCTAAATATATATCTTCGCATCTAGTAAGGCTGCATATAAAATATTGAAACTAAGCATTTTTAAGACAAAAGTTTTTTGAAGTATGGCTTCATCGATAGGAATGGCTAATTATGTGTCTGTAATATCCTTACCGAAACCAATGCAAAATTAATTATTTATGTGCATTTATCCGAATTATTTGTAATACTAATTCGTCAAGGATGGAAGTTACAGCAAACGATCCTCGATTTTGAGAGAAAATTTTCAATTATTTAAATGTCTAATTGATGAAAATTATACACGTAGATCCGAAAAAAACTTCAGCGGATAGAAAAACAAAACGTAACGACGGTAACCGGTATAAGAAAATTTATACACATGAATATGCACGGTAATACAATGAAATATCGAGTGCAAACTTTTCAGACGAGATTATAAGCGGACGAATATTAGGAAAATTTCATAAATTTAGACATAAAAATTTCAAGGAACAACTCCATCGAAGAACATCACGGCGGAAAACCGCTAAATAAAATTCACCAAGTTCACGCAAAACTTATGCACGGAAAGGACAGACATTTTTCGAAGGAAAAGATCGCATCAAACATGCACGTCGACTTCAGCGAAGGCAAAGATATGCCGAGACGATCGCATATCTCGTCTGGAAAAACGCAAGAACAACCACTTCCCTCTCCCACGAAAGTGCACGGGGAATTTTATGCACTCTCCGATCTAAAAATAAAGAATCGAGGAATCTGATGAACGTGGACATCCTGCTTTATTTGGTCCGAACCTCGGTGGAAGTCGCCCACGGACGCATGTACTCCGCCCACCCAAACCGCGTGCATGTCGAGAACAAAAACATAGACCACGGAGTGCACCCGTCGACCTTGCCGATCCTCCGTGGATTACGGTCCGCGAGAAATAAAACAGAAACGAAAGGCGAAGGCCTGTCTAAGAGACTCACGATTCCGATACAGGATTCCATCGCATAATTCGCAGTTTTTGCAATACCGGAGGAGTCGGATTTTTTCCGGAATAAAATCGAGGAAGGCACTGGAAAACACCTGCTTCTATCTAGAATCGAAGAAATAAAATAAATCCGAGTAAAAATAACTCGGAAAACCTGATTTATCTCCGGCGATTCTTTCCGTCGATGCGATAGAGATGTGCTTCAACGAACCAAGAAACTATGTGACCGTATCCTGCAGCCCTCGTCCGTCTTACCAGAGGAATACGTTGGGGTTTCACGTAATATCAGTGAGTAACGACTGTTTTGCGAAATCGTTCACAAGTTTCTGATTTCCTATCTGATAACTACACATTTCAGGATGAAAAACCGGAGCATACAATTACAAAAAATAGTTGAATTCCATATTTATAACATCATTACCATAAATAAAAGAAGAGAAATGGAATTCCGAAGACGATGACTGTCACGTTTAACAGTAAACAATACACGATGATGTAGCTTCGCTACGAAACCTAGGATGCGTTAATTTTATTGTTTGGTTTAGTAAACAGATTTGTTATGAAGCAGTTTTGTTTTATATTTACTCATAATTAAAGAAAAATGGATGGGAAAATAAATAAAATATAGTATAGCTAGTAAAATATTTTCTGCACTTACAGAATTTAACGGAACTGTTGTCAAATTATACATCTAAGTAATACAGATTAAAGTCTACGAAGTTATATCGATTCATCACCAAATTCTACTCAACAACGTTCGGAATTCCTTGGCACGTCTCTTTCAATAGTCGGATAAATAACCGATAAACAACTCTGATAAATTATTACACTCCTCATAACGATTTACATTTAGCACAAATTTAGCGTAGATAAAATAAACTTTTTTCAGCCAATCCTCCCGAAGGAAAAAGCTGCGTGGCTTACATAACCACTTCATTCAATTCCACTTAACTTGAAAAGGTGCTTAAATACCCGGACATATAAAATATCCCTTAAGTATGACGTTATGTGCAGGTGCGGATTCGACCTTTCAGAAGTGGAGAGGAGATTGAGAGCCTTTGGGAGGATGATGTGGATGGGATGGGAAGATACTTAGGGCTCCAGAGGAGGGATGAGATTGAAGGAATGAGGACAGCCTTCGAACTTTCGATTACTTTATTTTACGGTCAATCTCGGAAATTTATTCACCGCGTACAATCAGCTCCGCGTCCGATTTTCAAAGCTCCGAATGACTAAATCCACGATACATGTCGGCAAGAGTCTATATCAACCGTCCGAGCAACGAAAGATATCATCACCGATAAGTACTACATGGAGAACTATTTCGCTACTTAAGACTTGCCCTCATTATTCAACGACGCGACCGTTGACATAAACTAATCAATTTTGCAGGGGATTAGGATTTCATCTCCACCAAAATAAATCTGTCCTACGACAAATTTCATCCAATTATTTCAAACCTTCCCTATCCTGTGCCTGGTTTTTTTAATTGCTTGTATACGTTATAATTGATAATGGTTTGTTCTAAAAAGAAATGACTACAAAGAAAATTGATTTCCAATCAGCGACACTAAATCAGTCGCAGAGGCTGCACTGAGGAAGTTACGTCATGAGGAAAAGTTCAAACATTTTGGCAAATCGGTTCAGAGCCAATCAAATCGCTAACTTCTCTTACTTAATTCTAGAGACGTCTTAAGTAATCAAAGAGAGATAATACTATAAGGTAAACAGGCAATGGGTTCGGAGTGGGTCATAATAGCACTCGAAAGACCAGTTTATGCCATGCTACCAGAAAGTTTCCTTCCCACAGTAACGCAACAGACGAAGAATTCCAACCAGATGACCTCGACAAAAGGGTTGGGGGGACAAAAATACCGATACCCCGTACTACTGATCTTAAATTGGCGAACGGGGAACCACTAAAGAATGCATGGTGATCAAATCTATAAGAACCCAAAATCCACATAACTACAACGAAAGTCAACGTAATAGCACGCCAAATGCACGACTGATGATGTCAATCGAAGTGCTTCTACATGTCATTCCAGAGATCAGAACTCAATCATTGATACATCATGCATTTATGACATGCACGGAGTGGAAATACATTTGCGGTTGAATAGAAACAAATACAGAGGTCGATGTGTGGATAAGCTCTGAATTCCTTACGTTGCTTCGTGAGGCTTTACATAGCAGAGTTGCTCGTGTAACCCATCCGTACGAGTGACAGTACTCGTTCTTTGAAACACAAGCGCGCTTAGAAATACCTATCAAGATTAATGCTCCTTATGACCTACACTGACGTGGTCAGCCGCACGACCGACTAAGCCGAAATACTAGGGCACATTAAACTCGTTTGAACTTTGTCACCCCAGCCTTTTCTAAACTGGAGCAATTAAGGACTGACTGATAAGAGCGGCGAATTCCGCGAGCGGAGAGAAACTTCGAACCCATGACCTTTCGAGGAGAGGGTGGGGGAGTTGCGACGATCAACGACTCGGTACTGTGATTATAATACAACCGAGAAGAGCCTTGACATGGATAATTTTCTAGGGAAAAAACGTACGCCGGCGATTCAAAGTGCCGTGCAAAGCCTGAGTGATGGAATGGCGATACGTTTGCAGGCTACGGAGCATAATTACATTGACAGTAAGACGAGAAAAAGAAAATGAGCACGCAATGAAGCGATGATGAAGATATCACATGTATCTATTTATATGAAGTCCCCAGTGCTATTACACTAATAAGCCGAGAGCAAGTCTTTCTATAATTATATTTGATTAAATGCTTATTTACGCCTGCTTTACAGAAATTGAGTGGTGATTTAATATCTGGAATGTCATCACATCTACTGAGTCATATTTATAAGAGAAATTTGCGATCGATTTATAAGATATATTATTTATAAACATTTTAGAAGTTGAATTTACTTAGAGATTGACATCATACTTGAGATTTTTAAAACGAATTAGTACGAATTTTAATAGAAATATTAGAAATAAAATATCTTATTATAATTAATTGTAACAAATATAAATAGTAATTAATTTAGGGTGTACAAGTAGAACTGGATTGCTGAAGTCAGGGTCCTTACGATACTGGGTCTTCATTTATTACTGCATTAAAAATAAGAATCCAATTCGATTCAAGGAAAGTTAAACGTACATGCATTTAACGTAGAAATAATACGCAACAGTAAACATTATTTATAATAGCGATTAGTTGTGTAACAGAGCTAATTCTCATTTATTTATGAAGAACAAGTTTAGTTTACCAAGTACATACGATACAAGAACTTTATGATTTATAAAAACGCATTTCAGCAGAAGAGATGTCTGCACAGAATAATAATATAACTCAACTTTTTAATTAACGTAAAATTAATTGATTGAATGAAAATTATTAATTGTGTTAGAACGGGAAACATTGAAATAATAGACTGGAAAGACTATTAAATGAGCGAGAAGCTAAAGAAAAAGTGAATTCCATTCAATTTCCAAATTCAACAACCGAAACTAAGTCCTCCGACGTGTGAAAACAAATCCCTCGGGATACCACAAACTTCAGTAAATCAGCCGTTTTTCTACACTTCCTTGCAACAACTGGAGCTTTTTTCGGGCATCTAAAAACGAAGAATGGCCTCACACATAAGCCCGCCTATTTTCCCGTCTGGTCTCCCACTTCAACGCCCATAGAGGCTCTCGGGCACACCCCTTTCTTTCCAGAGTTCATCCTTGACACACTTCGCTCCAGCCAGACGGACCAAATGCCGACGGAGAGGACCCCCCATCCCAGCGCCCCCAGTACATCTTCCGTTAAACCCACCCCCCTGGGCGCTCCATCCGCCCACATACGGGACACATGGGGTCGTACGAGAGAAAAATGCGGCGTGGGTGGAAGAAGATAAAAAAACGGCCATTAACGATGTCCGGCCGAGCAGAGTTGGCAGCACTTCCTGCATGACCATCGCCAAAATAGATTCTGGAGGAGTCCACCGAGAGGATTCTGCAAAACCATCTGGAGGAGAGTTTAAAATGTTTATCTTGCGGTGGTTTGGGTCGCGGAAAGTGGTGGGAAAGGAAAGAACGCCGAAGTCCGAAGAGTCGGTAATTCCCGAGGCACGAGAACAGGGAGAGATACTGGTATGAATGTAAGGATTCCCAGAGCGACGCTGCGACTGTGTAGTAACGGTATTAAGCTGCTAAAGGCACGAGAAGGGAAGCTTCCGTCTGTAAACGAAGACGGTTATGTGCTGGAGATGGTAAAATGAAAGGTACCGCGGCCTGAAAAAAACGTACGAGCAGAAATGTAGTTACCGATGGTGTAAGCATCGCGATGATACCGAGAAGCTGGATAAACACTTGGATTCCAAGTCCTTACAACCCTTGATATACCGTTAATTTTTATCGACAGAAATAGAACGATAACCCCGCTACATTGCCATTAACATGGAATAGAAAAACACTACAATAAAAAGCTCTTCCGAATGAAGACGAACTTTATTTACTTCGGTACTAAACTTAATCAACATACATATCGGTACCTCTACAGGTCGCCATCTTCAGCTCGTCTTTTTTCACACAATGTCCAAATATTCCACTTTTATTCTAAAAAAATCTCCCTTACCTCCAACAACACCTTTCTTTCTTTCTGTTTCAAGATAAACCCCTTTAATCTTCTCATACATAATACATACGCTAATTTAGCTTTCCTTCGGGAACGCAATTAAAAGAAGTATTCGATATCAGACTGATATCCGATTTACTTTCCCTATCTCCAGCCCAATTGAAACCTTCACGCTTTCATAGTTTTGCTGTGAATTAGTTGTTCAAGTTTATTTTCCAGAAACATCACCAGACACCCCAAATCACAATCAAAATTTTACACACCCTCTCACCTTGTGCTAATTTAGTGCTAACTGATTTATCGACTCCCCCTACTCGCTAATATCCTCGCCAATCCTTCCACTGGGAGTCAATTGTCAAACTAGAACTGAATCAACAATATAGAAACTGTTTTTTGTCTATATTTTCCACACTGACGGCATTATTGTACAATAGCATCAGTCTTTTCGTTCAAATCCTTAATATATTTCCCAAAATAACTATAAACAAAACAGAAAATGGACTTAAATTGAATACATGAAAGTATGTTTCCCCAATCTCAATTAATACTTAACTTTGGACGCGAATTTTCATTGAGTTATAGGAATGGAAAATAAACTAAATGGATCCAAATAACGGTTCCCATATTCTGTACGTCACAATCATTTCTGCTTCAGAGATATGTATCAATGTACACGAAATATACAAAAACCCGATTTGCTAATTTCGACCAGCCAAACCACCAGCAAACCGTTCCGCCACGAAGGCCGAATCCCAAATTCGCCCTTGGCTCATAGAAAACGGAAATGACGACCTGAATGATAAACGCACGTTTTTCGCATCAAAAGAAATCCCTCGCTCCGGCATGAAATTTAATTACCGCACATGCCCTGAAATATAGATAAATCCGACGGGAAAAACGCGGACGTATGAACTTATGCTCTCCTCTTGATATTCATAAAGAACACGCGTTGCTATTCGAGACACATTTATCGACATCCTCGACTCAATGGGCACGACACAAAGAGCGAATTCCGAAAACAAACGGACGGAATCGGGAGTCCTGATTCCACCTTCCGATTGCCCCAAACAAATCCATAAACGAACGACGATGATCGAAAAAGGAGTAAAAGAATCCGTGCCTTACGTCGACCGAGAACTAAAAGGGCCGAATTTGCAAACAATGGATCCGCATCTCCATAGACACTGTGGGAACGAGACGGGAGATTGAGATGCGTCTGGATGGATGAAGCAGACACGTAATGGGAGCGAAAGAACGCAGAGAGATCGGGGCGTGGCTGTCCCATAAACTATTTGAATACCGTTTCGAAATGACGGCGTTATTTCCTGCCCGCCATTAAGCCCTTGTACGGATCTAGACGTACGTACCCTCGTGTTGTGACGGCTGAGGATGTGATTATAAAGGAAAGGAACGAGGTCGACCGCTGTACTCTCTGTGTTCCGAACAACTTCCACCTCCCCCACCACACGACCAGACGTGGAGGCGCTTTTTTCAAGGAAAAAACGAGATTTCGAAAACCGAATTGGTGGCGGCGAAAGACGGGTTCGTTAGGGGTGGAGGGAACAATAAATCGAGAGTGTATTAACTTTCGTTGGAGAGAAAAGGAATCGATTGAGTAAACGAGGGAAGCTAAGGGGCAAATAGGAGCGGAGAGGGATTAAAGGCGGTATTTAGGGTGCGGTCGGTCGCAAAAAGGTAAAAAAAGAAAGCGCGGCATAGCTGGTGCGATTGCAAGGTTTCCCACTAATGAAGAGCACAGCCTGTGATTACGGCTGGCATTTACCGGTGATTTCCATGGAGGATCATAAGTTATGAAAAGCAATTACTAAAATGTGCAACTATGTGATTAGGTGAGAAGATGAGTAAAATCTAAACAAAAATAACTTAAAAAGCTTAGTAATACACCAGCTAAAATAATACTTTAGATATGATAGTCCAATATTATTCCAGAAAAGAATCAACGCAACTTAAAACAGAAGTCAAAATAAATAAAAATGAAACCATTCTATAAATAATATTTTATTACTACATGAATAACAACTGAAAATGAACCTAAAACCGATAAAATATTGATCCAAATAAAGAAATGACACAACTTCAAAGAGAGGTCAATAGTAATCAAAATTCAAGCATTCTATAAAGAATATTTCATTACTTATTGAATAACACCTAAATATGAACCTAAAAACGAAAATTCTACGCCCTATGTCACCAATATAAGGTCCAAAGAAAAAATTCTCAGACCAGTCACTATGGAGAAAAAACTACAAATTTCAACAAATGCGTAACCTTACTAAGGTGACATATCTCTATGGGCAACTATATTACAAAATAGTAATAAATAACCAGGTTTACGAGACAAGGACGTATAAAAAGATATAATTCATCGAAACCCGTACGCGAAAGTATAGCAATAAACCTTATCGAAAAACTTTACAATATAACTTCGAAAACGAGTCCTCCTCGCTACCGCAAAACGCTTAACTTCGGATCCCTAGCAAGGCATAAAAATCTTATACCCGTGATAAATACGATATCTCTACGGGACATTCCAAGTACAACACCATCATAAAACGGCTCCGTTCGCCAACCACGTTCAAGGTGGCGACTCAATTCCAGCGGCGACAAAATAACCTTTCCTCCGCAAGGAACCGCGCAGAACCCCGGGGGTACCATTTCGAGAATGAAATATATCGCCACCAAAAGCACACGTGACCGACTTCAAACGTGAAACAAAGCGTCTGCGGGCGCGAATCGTTGTGAGGACACTCGAAGAACGAACGAACAAGACGAGACATTGCCGAGACGGCTGAGGGTGACGAGAGGCGAACAATTAGCCCTCCACGGAGACCAATTACTCAATTTCCGGTCTGGAATCCGACACGACGCGTATAATGAAACAGAAGGTCCTGGGTGCATCGAGACCCTCTCGTACATCCCTTCCAGACCAAACTTGAAGTCAATAACTCTTACTGTAGACACTGAAGATCTAGGGTTATGGGCCTAGGACCTGAATAGTAAATATATAATTACACATTTCTATTAAAGTATTAAGAGTTGTTACTCTCATCATTGCCTTAGCTTATCCATGAATCCTTGCACTTAACTTAAATATTCAGTAATAATATGAGGGTAGGGATAATAAAGGTTACGTGATTCATAAAGGTTGAGAACCTAAGTTGAGGATATTTACCAGAATGTTCAGCTCCTACAAATGGGTACTATAAGATTGAAACTGATTGCAAATAAAAGGAATTTTCTGAGGAAATGCAACGGTTGTTTCTCCTGTCAGAAAATGCTTCCCCTGTATTTCAGGGACCACCTCATACTGTAGGGATACACTCCCGACTATTCGGTGTGAGATTGCATTGGAAAACAATGAAAATTACATTAAAATAAAACCTATAAAAAACATTGTGATATGTGTCTAACAATAGAGACCAACTACAAGGCCCAGTGGAATAAAATAAGGACGAGAAAGTGAGAA
This sequence comes from Sympetrum striolatum, assembly GCA_947579665.1. Taxonomy (NCBI): domain Eukaryota; kingdom Metazoa; phylum Arthropoda; class Insecta; order Odonata; family Libellulidae; genus Sympetrum; species Sympetrum striolatum. The sequence continues at coordinate 75,388,021 of OX388347.1, read as the reverse complement.
ATAAAAGAAAAAAGACATCGATCTATAAAAAAAACAAAAGGTTAAGCACCCGCCATTGTTCGCTTAGGACAAATTTAGCACAAGGAATGAATTACAAATGAACATCAGCGTATTTATAGCTTCACAATGGGAAAGTAAAGATTGCCACATCTCTCGCTTTTGTCCAATTTTTATGATTCTGTTAGATAGAAGACATTTTTTGCCGCATTCTCAACATGAAATTTTATGCAGCGAAAACAGAATGACGATGTAAGAAATACAAGAGTAACGTCCGCATCACAGGAAGACGCTATAAATAAATACAGCAAAATACAAACAACGGGATGGATGAGATAAGAGCAAACTTGCAACTGTGTTAAAGAACACGATGAAGGCATCTAGACATCTAGATAGTGATTTTAATACAGACGAATGATTATTTTGTAAAATAAAATCTACGAGAATGATACAATGACACATCCGATATAGTTTCCAGTGAAACGCCAGCTTATCCATGCTCATGGGAACATTTATACTATCAACGGGAGAATACAATTACTAAAGCAACGAAAATATAATCTGATTCACTATAAAACGAGATTTCCGGTGACGACATTGACTGCGAATACAGTAAAACGAAAATATCTGTAGTGGTATAAATAGGCTCCTACTCCTCCTAAATTACCATCTTTTAAATTTTCTGAAATTAGTGAGCTACATTTGTTTACTAAATGTTTTCGAGCATATAAATGAAGTCGTCAAAGTAATTTACTTTAACTTCCATTTTGTCGCTCTTTCTATGGCTTATCGACATAGCAAAAAACTGAAAATATCTCAACATGTGAGGATTCACAATTTGCTGATATTGGCCTACAGAATAATAAAAAATAATTAAGTAATGATAATGAAGAATAAGAAAACTATCTTAGCCACCTGTAGTTTTCAATTTGGGAACCTGCCGTCAAACCTAAAGTTTGGCAGTACCCTTTTGATGTACATCTTTATTCTAGTCTACTCTCATTACTTCTTCCTTCCTTGTTTATGTACTTCAACTTGTTAATAACTCTAAATTAATTTATTACATTCAGTGTAAAATCTTACCAATGCAATTTGTTTTTGTTAGCCTTATCTAGTAATGTAAATACTACATGTAGTAATATTTTATTTACTTTTATTTTTCCTTTGCGAACTGTAATTTTTTATACTAAAAAAGTATTACCTTTATCTTTAAATTTGATTCAATAAATTAAAAGAATTTATTATTGACATCATCGATTATTATTCTAAATTAATTCAATCATCTAGTGAAATTCTGAAGGCAGCGGATCGTACTGGAATTGTATTCCCCTTATATTCGTGTTAATACGGGATGCTTCTCTCATCGCCCTGCGTCTTCGATTTGTTCCAAAGCACGAAAAGGGCGACGGCTAGACAGAAAGAATGAGGGTGGGGAGGAGGGAGTCGCAGCGAATTCCCACCAACTTATCCTTAGGGGCTCGCGTGCAACGCGGAAACATGCGGCGCGAAAGATCGGGCGTTCGAGAAAGGCAAATACACACACACTCCACGAAAAAGGTCTGAATAGCAAACGATTGTATTTGGTGTCCCATTTCCTTACGAAAGCGGTCGAAATGAATAAACGGCACGCAAACGGAACAAAAGGTGCCTCACAGACGAGTTGTGGGAGCCGAAAACAAATCTATGCCTGCCGATTCCGAGATTTCGAACGTTTTATTTTTTATTTAAGTTATGGAAGAGTAAATATTCCTTCGCCTTCTTCGCTACAATGGTGCAATATTTGGGGAATATACTCCGAAAGTTTGAGTTAACTATTTTCTTAGCAGTCCACCGACGGAATGTTTAGCGAAGCCGCTTGAAATCTTGAATGGAGAAATACTTCCCAAATTAACTCAATTTGGTAGTTATTTCCTTCGTTGGCTAAGTCCTTTTAGGGCTTTTAAATTATCGCCAATGGAAATCATACTTTGAAAAGGTGAATTGCGGAACTACTAGCTAAGCAAATAATTTTCAAAAAACCTATCTGAAATTTTAATCGATTAAAATTCATTTTTTTATAGAAGTGTTTAAACGATTGAATTCCAAATTAAATTCCGGACCGAAACCAGCATAGACCACAACTAATTTCATGTAGGAGAAAGAATAGCTCGATATCCGCTCATACTTGCGAAATGATCACAGCTGTCAGTCTCTCTTAGCACTTCTTAGAACACTACCACAAATAATGTCAACAATTATCTTTTTATTTACCATAAACTAACAGCCCCTATTCTATACACTTCCTGCTTAACTTAATAAAGAACTGACCCTATTTCTGCGGCCAACTGAAGCTACAAAAACTAAATTTTTCCTCTTCCTTCGTGCAGCGGGTTCAAAAATCTTCCCACATTTTCAAGAGTTGACACCCCATCTGATTCGACACCCTGTTACACCCTTCACCAATAGCCCAATACTTTACAATTACCAATACCAGTCCGAATCCATATCAAAGCAAGCCATTCGTAACTTTCTATTGCAACATTTTCATGTGAAAGTAAAAATTTACGAGTTGGTCACACACTCGGCTGGACCAAACACCGGCTTCGGAACGTATATATTATTAATCCCGCATGCCAAACGTTTCGGCGGCAAAAACGAAATCCGATGTGCAGACAGTGCGACCGCTGAGGCGCTAAACGAATTGCGGACTATTCCTTTTTCCCTCAGACACCTGCGCCGCAGTAAATATCAGACTCGCGAGCGACGCGGTAAATCGCGAGGGCCACGGATTTAATCCCGAGATATATACGAGCCCACGCCGAATAAATACCGAAAACAAAAGGACGCGCGCCTAATGAATATACGTGTATATATTCATTTCCGGAACCAGCGGCTGTGTCACCCCGAATCTTGAACGCCTTATTTATGGGAGCCTCGCTCGCAACTTTCTCCGATTAATTCCCCGCCGAGTGACAACAATACGGAATGAAACAGCGAGGCGGGAAAAACGCGGCCATGACCGGAAACCGAATAGGGGGATGAAAGAGCATCCGGGGGAAAGAACCGGGTTCGACCCTCAAGGCCGTATCTCTTATGGCTTTCAGGCCGATTCGCTCTTTTATTCATATTCCTAAAGAATCCGGATCGTTCCACTTTCTCGCTGGAGAGCCTAACCCTCGTCCAACCTTTCCCATGATAAATCGAACGTCTGTGTTCGCCGAAAACCCTAATTCACATGCTGCGAGAGGGACACTCCCCTTCCACCGATAAGCGAAACGTATTCAGCTACATGCGCGCGGAAAGCGGGGCCGTCTGCAGACTGTGACCAAGGGAGGAAGTAGCAAGAGGAGGCGAACTAGATAGGCCACCTTAGTTTTGTCTATGGCTAGAATGGTGAATAATTTAGATATGTACAATAAAATAATACTTTTATAATAATAATCAAGACTTTATTAGAGGGAATAAAAGCCCTTCAAAACCATTCTCACAATCGACCCTTTAATATACATCACAATCATCAATACAATAAGCTGGGTTTTAACCCCAGACCTCAGTGTTCCGAAGAGAACTTATGGGGTATATAACTACCTAGGCCAAGTAGGGATGGATTTATATTTTGTTAAATCAGAACTTTCTCTACAAAAAATCTCATTGCTCACTAAATTAGCCAAATTGTCTTGTTCAAGCTTTATTCCTCGGAAGAAAAGTAAAAGCAAAGTTTTTAAGACCTCCGAATTTACATTATCCGTTGCTTTCACAGATGTTATCAAAATAAAGTAAATGGTTCATGAGTAAACACGTGTTACCTCTAATAATTAATTTAAAGGTGGCGGAGTGGATAGCATGAACATCAACGCCCTAGTGGTTGGAATCTTCGCTATGGTCGTCTATTCTCGTATATTTATGTTGCGTTTGTAATGTAAAAATTGTCACTCTAAATTGTCTTCTTTAGCTGTATGTGACAGATTGTCAAATAAATGAATAAAATGAAGTTAATAATACGAGAAAAGTTTTTCATTTAACGATTCATAGTTAATAATAGGTATATATTTAGCCAAAAACTTAAACATCACTAGGAAGTGAGAACATTAACCACGAAACCTGCTGAAGGGTAGAACCTGCCCTGGCAAAAAAGGTCCGAAAACAAAAGGAGATCGGGATCGAAGAATCGTCGAAAAAGGTGAAAGAGATGCCGAAAAAAACGGGATACCACGTAGAATAGTTCTCCAAGAAAGGAATTAAAACGGGTACAACAAGAAGTTGACCTCCGCATTCCCAGGGCGGGAGGCGCGCATTCTTTCTCGGCGAAAAAGGGAACGAGCGACAGACAAAACACAATCTAAAAAAGCCGACGAATTCCGCCGAGACCAAACAAAATCGGGGGAAGGTGGAGGGGGGTAGATTTCGTCACGTTCTCTTTCGGGAGCCATACACATCCAATTTACTTCGGACTTAAAAAAATCGCCCCACCGTAACAACCCTTTCCCACTCAAACAGAAGAAACTCGAAAAAAACTCGACCCAAAAACAGGAGGAGACAAGAGAGATTCCACACTTACAAGAAAAGGGGAGGATATAAACTTAGCAGACATTGGTGTACGCCCAAGAAAGATGGTGATGGAAAAGGTATGATCAAACCGGGACTCGAACCTATGCCTTCCACTTACCTACGGAATACACCTATGGAATGAAGCTATATAGTATAATCTATATATAATAGATATTTTTACCGATTAAAACAATCTGAATTAATTATTTAGTTACAGGAAAACGCGATCGAGTAAAATAAAAAAATGTACGCGACATTTTAATAGATGTCAATACCTAGAACACCATAGAAATGTTTTTTTTCGTCGAAATAACCGATTCGTTATGTATGACTTGATTCGATGTTATGACTCTTAGTGAAGTATTTCCATTTTCATGTCATTGCATATTATGGGATATGAAAATTACGCAACTTACTGAAATAAATAAAATATTGTGGAAAATACGAAGAACTTTAAAAAAAATTATTTGCTATGGCGTTCCACAACGTTCGGCCTGAACATCTTGATTTTACTGAAATAAAATTATAATGAAGCAAAAATGATTTTCAAAATTTGCAAAAACAGTTCTCCATCTATTCTAAAGTGGTTTTAGGAGTTATTAAAACCCTCAACGTTAGCGTCTGTTATTGCATATTGCTAAATAAAATATCAATATTTTTTTATTTTGATTCAAGATAACAGAAAATTTATCCACTGTAAACTGACGTCTATTTCTTATTCATAGTGGTAATAATATGAAAACTACTGCGGTATGGCCGATGCTGATTCATGGTAAGACCTTATAGATTCAATGAAAACTCCTGCTCGTAGGGCAATTAGGTTGCACTTATATTGAGCGAGCAGAGTAAAACTACTTAATTCCTCATCACCTCAAATATATCATTCCCACTTCATAACTATAGAAAGCTAAAGACTTTAGGTTCAAATGATCCTTTTGCTGTATACTAAATTACATCACCTATACTATTTATAAAGACACGATTATCTATATAACCCGTTATTATCTAAATAATTTTATAGGTAAAATTTATCATTCAGCTGCAGAACAAGCCCTTACGTCATCGAGAACTTTAGACCAAAAAACAAATTGACAAACCCTTAGATGATTAAATCAAGAAGAGTCACGCAAATTCAAGAGCGAAACCTCGCGAGAAATTTCATCAAAACCGCCGGGGTAGAGCGAGCCCGCACCCGGAGAAAGTAAAAGCGTCCAAGAATACGGCTGGGATAGAAAGGCGGCGATGATGGGGGAATAGAAGAAGTTGGCGAGAGAAAAAGAGCGTGGGAGGACGTGGAATAGGGGAGGGCGTAGCGGGGGCGTTCCGGGAAGTGTCCAGCGGGCGCCACACGCACCCACATGCAGACTTGAAGACTTCACCGTCTGCAGGAAGAGGCACGAATTTCTCCCACTCCTTCCGGCCTCCATTTCTCCCCGAGAGGAGGAGCCACCGTCGAACGCGCCCACGCTCGAAAAAAAAAAATTGGAATAAAAACCGCGGCGGTGGGAACCGAGATGAACTCTCCGTGGGTTTTTTCCGATAGTCCATTTTCGTCATTCTCCGAGGGAGTTCTTTCTCCGACGCCGACTGATTTCGCGTCCGGAGAGAGCGGAGGGAGTGACTGGGGAAGAGACGCGGTCACACCGCGCGCCTTCAATTTTTTCCGTAAACAAACGACACGAAGAAAGCCGTTTCCGTAAACACGAAAAAAATCCCCGGCGTGCATTCCGGGGCTCGTCTTCCCAGCGGCTGCTCTTGGATAAAATGACGACCAGGAAATATTGAGTTATACGAGAGAGAGCGGTCAGCCGTGGGGTCTTCTTTTTTACTTGATTAGAATGGCTGAGATGCGGAGGCGTACATGCAGGTGGGAGCTAACAGGAGATACGCCCCTGCCAATCAAAGCTGTCTAAAAGAGAGCTCTATGCTTCCTCCTATGAGATAAGATCTACTCTAGTTCTGTTTTGGCCTATTGGCTATATTTTGGCTATTCATACCATTTAATGACATTTTTCCAGACAAATATTAATCAGGCATTGTTTAATGCGTACCTTATTCTGTATCCAGCATATGTATCCTCAAATACGAATTTTCCTCATGTTTTCCCCTGGTATTTTTATCAACTGAAGCCGTACAATACTGATATTTTGCATTACTTTAGTTGTTGCTGGTGTACCTCCTTTTCTTTGACAATCTTAAGCTGCAAAGATTTTTTCCTACATCCTGCTTTCTTTTGTTTGTATTTAATTATAATCTGTGTATATATAATAATTTCACTCGAAATTAGGTGGAAGAGAGGCCCACACGAGACTAACACCGCCTAAATAAGGGTCAATCCATCTACCCCTTAAGCAAAGTAATTTCTTTACTTTTAACTAATTTACATTTTGATCGTTTTATTTACTCCAATTTTTCCGGCTGCGGATAATATTTATATCTTTCGCTAGTTTTTGATAACCCCTTAATATTATAATTCTTCTAGATTTATCTATATTTAATTTATTTTTAGAATTCGACCTTAGGTAGGCTAGATAGGAAAATCGCCTCGAATCAAAAAAGGATGATTTAACCTACACCAAGTGTTTATTAGCAGAACACGACAATTGAAATCACTAAATCACTGAGCAGATAGCTGCTCAGGAATAAATACGAAATTTGCATTGATTTTTAAGACAAAAGGATTTTTATTCAGACCGACTTGAATAGGATCCATAGCAACATTGTGAATGATAAAAATCAGTGGTGAACCTGAGAGAATCAGAATATTTCAGTCTATTTCACGGAAATATTCACATGAAGAATACACGCATACAAGGGCCGAATAAAACGATTTTAAATCCACGCTGCATCTTCATTACACTAAACATAACTTTCAACGAAACCTCAATACGAACAAGTCAGAAAATTACGCGAAAACATTCCTTGGATGTGAAGACACAGGTAGGAAGACCTCGTAAAGGATATAAAACATTTACAAGGAGCGAGAAAATAAACAGAGATATGAGTTGTCGCAAGGAGCGGCGCTGGGGAGGCACCCCACCGTGAAATAAGGTATAACCACAAAGCTACCGAGGCTGAACAAATAAGTCCACAAGACACGCACCGAGAGGCCTAATCTGAGGGATCGCGACACCGAGGATTAAGATGCCAACGGAAGACCCGGAAGGGCGGTGGGTGGGCCCCCGAGATAACCAACTGTTAGATAAGAAAGGGCTGAAGATGGAAAGAGATGGTCGGCGTCGGAATGCGCAGGGGGCGTCGACAGGCTGAGATATTAGAAAAGGAAGGATTGCCCTTTTCCCAGAATTCCGTCTGGCGGAGAACTTGAAAACAAGTACATCGGGATTCCTGAAGGGAATTATTCCCGACTAATAGAAAAGTTGATTAGAACCGCGAACACTCCATCATTGCATATTTCCCCCTCTGAGAATGCCGCCGATTTAATAACTGAACTAATAAGAAAGGCTGAACAACTACAAAACAAATTTCCCAACGATGTGTTGAAAACGAAGCAATATAATTACATTCTCAAATATTCACTGCTAAATGTTTGAAAGAAAATAGCCTATGGTTGAAAGACCAATATCTAACGTCTACTCTAGGAGATTCTATGAAATCGCATCTCCATAAAAAACATGACATTTGGGTAAAAATTTGGGTAAACGTCTGAGGATTAGATAATTTTTAAGTCTCCAAAAGAAATTTCAGGGCATGAGAAAGGATCGGAGGCAAACAATAGATAAAAAATAGTCCCGAAAACAAAATGTTTATACAATAGTATAAAAGATGATCAATTTAGTTACGCTGTTAGAGTTTAATTATAATAAAATCAACAGTCTCAGGCGACGTCTTGTGGAAATACGTCATGATGAAAATAACAAAATTTGTACTTTTTCCACTGTGGAAAAAGTACAAATTTTGTTATTTTCATCATTTAATTATAATATTGACATTAAATATATTCGCCAATTTATTTGGCGGAAAAAGTACAAATTTTGTTATTTTCATCATTTAATTATAATATTGACATTAAATATATTCGCCAATTTATTTGGCGGAAAAAGTACAAATTTTGTTATTTTCATCATTTAATTATAATATTGACATTAAATATATTCGCCAATTTATTTGGCGGAAAAAGTACAGATTTTGTTATTTTCATCATTTAATTATAATATTGACATTAAATATATTCGCCAATTTATTTGGCATCATTTCATTTCCATCACTTAGCTTGAGAATTGAAAGATAGAGATTTTGGCTACTCCGGCAGGTGGTCAGTTTTGGCAACTCCCGCCGTACTTCGTTATTTCGGTACAGACAGTATAAACGCGCTCCTACCAAGTGGCGCCTGCAGCTCAGAATACCAACATCTCCAATTAGGTACTCCCATTCTAATTCAGATCCTAAGCGATCCTCAAGTGCAATTTTTATCTCGACCAAACAACTGAAAGATATTTCTGTTAAATGAAATGAACAAACGAGTACTCTTAGGCATGATAAAGAAACATTTCAACCATCCTATTAGCAAAATATCCGACCGATTGGTCAACCAACAGAGTCAACCTACAGAGATATTATAAAAGAATAGTTTTAATCAAACTAAAACATAGACGTACGAAATAGCAAACGATTAAAAGAGCATTCCGCGCGCCAGACGGAATCGGCGACGTTGCACCGGCGAAATCGACTTCGCCTAAAAATAAAGACAGCGCAAAACGTACGGCGATACGAGGGGCACGAAGAAAGCGAGAGGGAGGCGTGCCGATGAAGGAAGGAGAAGAAGGAGGGAGAATGAAAGGAAAGGCCAAGAAAGAGACAAGTATTTTGGTGGGAAACTAAGGGTGGTACTACATCCAATTTCCAGGGACCAGGTTAACCAGAAAAGCAATTTGCAAATACATATAGATGCCAATACGCTAATATTTTATGCATAATGCTCAAGAATGTCCTCCAAATCAGCGTGACTTCTATTAAATACTCGAACTAAGATATTTATCTATAGCAGCGGAGCAATTTGCACCAGAAGTAAAGGACTTCGCTAGTGCAAAATTGGTACACGGAAAATCACACCTAATCTTCCAGCTATGATATTGTAATACAATTCATAGAAGTAGTAACGAAGGAGAGACTTTTAAAAAGGTGTGGATCAAAATAATCTTTATTTGAACGAAATTGGAACTAAAATAACCGCTTCGAACACTTCTAGAGTTCACACATAGAGCTAGAACCCTATTAAATGCAAACTAGCATTACAGAGTTGTAAAATATAAAACTGTAGAAACCTTCATTGAGTACGAAAAGTAAGATAAAAATCAAACAGTCTACGAAAGAGCAGCCATTACTTTAGATTTTCTCATAGCAATAAATAGAGAATACGGTCCAAATTCCAAGGTGTACATGGACCAAAAAGGTCGAGAACCCCTGCCATCAAGAAAACAATAGGGCTCGACAAAAACCTAAACATCCCAAAATTCCGTACAATCTGGACCCTGCCTCGGAGGGATGAAGCCTAAAGATCGTAGTAAGGGAGGGAAGAAAAAGACGGGGCCTACTGGGGGGCGGGAGAAGCTAAATTTACCTGAGGGAGGCCGCTGCGTTTATTTATGGTTCGACTAACTTAGGGGGCGTCCGAAACAGATAGAGAAGAGCGAGAAGCATAAGTCGAGTTGAAAAGCAGGGCTCAAATTACGATCGCGGGGGCGGATGGGGGCCAAAGTGCGCCTTCCGACCAGAAATAAACGGAGAGGGGTCGGGCGATCCGCAAATATGGCAAACGAGTCTCCAAAATAAAAGAGCTGTGCGATGTCCTTACGGAGATTGCAACGACACTCAAGATATGGGAAAAATAACACAAATGGACCAAAAGTGGCTGCATCGAGGAAGGAAGCGGAATCGATGAACGATCCTTCGAAAAATGCCGCGTAGTTACTCCAAGGCTGAGAACGCCTTCGAGATATACGTCGTGATACGAATATAAACGATTATAAAATACCGAATAAGATACAGGTAACCCTGTCACGGGTAAATCCGGTGACTTTGGTGCCCTGCCACTAGTAACTTTGGAAAGAACACGAAAAATTAGGATGATAACAAACTGCCTTTCTTTGAATTACTACCACTGAAAGACCTTATTCACGTTTAATTGGCTTTGCAACCTCTTAACGACCGGAGACACACCTCGACAGACTGAGAAGTAGACAACGAGGCAGATTTAAATGCATTGCGAGTATTACGCTTTTAATTTCGGCAATTATCTACGAGAACATTCCGTCTCCGACTGCAAAACTTCCGATTCCATTTAATTGGCAATCCAAACGAAAATTTAACAAGGTATACAGTTAATGCAGCGTAAAGGGCCCACCATTACCCAAAAAAAGGTTCATACTTGCGGAGGATGACGATTCCCATTAGCGCATCAAATAATGCAAATATAAGACGATTTTTTGTTAAATTAAAGAATTATTCATTTTCTAAATATATATATTTTCTATACTTATATTTTTTCCACTCCACGTCTTATTTTCACAAGAAATTTAGAGCTTTACACAGGAGCTTACTTCATTAGCTATTTCCAATAACAGACTCTTTTGCTAAAATCACCAACGATAGAATATAATACGAGAGTCATAAGTGGCAATTTAGCCTTAAGGACTTCATTACGATAAAATATTAACTTCTTACTTCAATCAGTATGCTATACCGAGCGAATAAATTCGTAAAATGTATTTATTTTATTCGTAACCTAGCTCTGTATTGAGAACGAGGCTTATTGGATACGACGAGGAGTCAGGTATTCAATCGTTGCGCTTCTCTTAGCCAGAATTTTAAGAGTGAAACAATTCCACGTAAGTACAGTATTATGACCTTACTAAAAACAATTTTTTTTAAGATTGGATAAGGAGAGATGGAGGTGAATAATATAAGTCAGCAACACTCATACCTCGGCAGCTTTCACATCATCACACGCATGATCAAAACTAAGACAAGAATATGGGATTCATTTTTCTCCACCCCGCCGAAACGTATCAAATGAATCCAGTAAAACATTCTATTCACGAGACCCTAAAGTAAACGTAGGGAAACAAAGTAAGATCGTGGAAAAATTGACGGAGATGGCAGAGAGAGAAAGTGGAAATAGCAATAGGAAGTGATAGTAAAAATAGGCGCGCATCCGCTGAGCAGGTACCGTAAGATGGCAAAGCGTAAGATAGGAAGGGAAGATGGGATCGGTGGAGGCTTTCCCGTGAGAAGATACCGCCTTCGCGGGGAAGCCACGGCGAAGAAAGAGGGACTTAGGAAAGGGAGAAGACTTAAAAAAGCGAACATGCAGAGGAAAAGAGGAAACAGATGAGGCGAAGGGAATTATGGAAATCTGAAGGAGCCGTGTTCACAAGGAATGCATGACAGCGAGAACAGATTAACTGGCGTAGGAAGACTGCTTGCGACGATGCTGAGAATGCATATTCGCGGGAGATTATCTAAAAAATGGCAACAGTCGTTATAACCAACGATAAATATTCCATTGATAACGATGCTCTTATCGTTCAAGGCTGGGATACTCGTCGTAAATTAGCACGTTCTCCACAACAGGTAATGAAAATAAAATGCAAGTATACGCAGAAAATAAAACAAAACTTGAATGTGCGACAGACGTAATCTTTACAGCAAAATAAACCGTAAAATTGGCATAAATGCCATTAAGTATAATGACTTTAGAATATATAAGTATAGTGACTTTTGATAAGATATTTATACAGATAAGTAACGCAGTGTCACAGTAAGAAGCATTAATAAAACCTTAATACTAACGCAATAATGTAAATAACCAATTATCTTAATAACTTATACTTATAATTTATCATATTAAATATTATAATATTATTTGATAATCTATTATATATAGATGCTTCTCCGGATTCATTCATATATCATATATATATATAGAGAGGATACAAATTCACAGCCTAAACCACAAGCGTCATTGACTTGAAATTTTTACGACATATTGGCCATAACGTGTAACCGCCAGAAAAATTGCGATTTTGAACCTCAGTGTCATGGGTTCGATTCCAGAGGGCCCCAAAGTCCCGATTTTTCCCGTTTAAATGCATTGCTTAGATTTTCGGGAATTTTTAAAAAATACTTCCCGGATAGGTAGAGAATCGAAACTCTAGGAGCCTTTATATATGGTCATGACCTATCGAAAACATAAATGAGTTTTACGGAAAATATCTTGGGTTCGATGCTAGGTCGAGACAAAAATCGGCCGTTTAAAATGTATTGTGACGATTTTTAAGATTTTTTTTGGACCCCTTCCCGATGGCATGGAAACTTGAAATTCGCCATGGAGTTGGAGATTATAAATATATTCCATAATCAAATTTTACATATTCGCTGATGGTCCTTGGTTCGATCCCAGGGCGCCATTTACATTTCTCAATGCATTTCTTATGGAGATAACGGAAACAAATTTTAGGTTCTTCCCGGCATGCTATCGACTTAAAACTTAGCGTGATAGAAGAACCAGTCTTAACAAATCAAACTATGCATTCATAGCTATCAATGTGTCCTGGGTTCGACACCAGGTGTATCTGCAATCAGAAGTTGATCCGATTTTTAGGAATTATTTTGAAACCTTTCCCAATAATATAGAAACTTGAAATTTGGCATATAGATTGAGATCATTAATAACTTTCAGAAACATTTTTTAAATTTCCACGATCGTCCTTGGTTCGAGTCCCGAGAGCCATTTACATTCGTGAACATTAGAGCGTCTTTTGAGGCAGCTGCGCCCAATATTTTTGCTTTAATTTTCACACATAATTAGAGATGGAGAAATTCTATTGTGCTGCATAGTGTGTATCACCAAAAAGACCCGGGTTCGATGCCGGACGAATAACTTGCAGCGAATTTAAAGAATATTTTCAATCCCCTTTTTTTTCTTTTGAGGACCGTCCCGATATGATGCCAAGATGAAATTAGTGTTGTCGATCTGCTTGCAGTATGCAAGCTACATTTTACTCGTAATATATATATATAGAAGAGCTGGGAAATCCATGGCCGGAGTACGGTGCTGTCTTTACGGCTCTTAATTGAACAAATCCCCATGTTTAAATTGTTTTTTCACAGTATTTACATAAAAGTTAAAAAACTGAATCGTTCCAGAACAATTATGAAACAAAATTTGCCATTTTAGCATTAACCCTAGCTACAATATTAACCGCTTAATTTTCATTAACGGTAATTTTCGCTCCGTAAGCTCGCACATAGTCGAGAAGCACCGGCAATACAATGACTATCGTGCCTCTGAATTAAAAAACGTCGTCAAAATTTAATTAAATCGTACGCTCGCTCCTTCCAACTATGTTTTATCAAATTAACTCTCGCGGCGAAAACAAGCACACCGTGAAACGAGCCATTATTATTATTCAAGCGATCACACAACTAGCCCATAACAGGATATGGTAGTGGGATCTTCTTCGTTATAACGATACGGTTGGCTCGTTCTTCGGGATATATGCATTAATAATAACCGGAGCTCAGGTTCCACGGATGTCATAAAACCGCTCTTGTGAACACCCAATATTTTGGGCCGGATGTTGAATCCGAGGAGCGAAAGAAATTGAAATTCAGCCGAAAGTGAAGGTTTCTTGAAGGGGAAGACTTATTAAGAGGTTCTTTTAGAAAAGACAAGACATCTATACCCAGTTTCAAACTGATAACATCAAAAAACTTGAGACACCTGTTAATTGATTACAGCTCAACAGTATAATAAGATTTATAAATACAAATAAAAACTTTTGGTATATAAATATACACAGGATAGCTAAAACTACTAATGACATTCAATAATCATTTTTACTTTGGCTTAACAAATTTCAAGTAAACAATTAATATTAACCACAGGATGCCAATTTCTTATCAACAAACCTGAAATAACAGCAAAGGTTTTACTATTATAAGGAATTGCTATATCCAATTTGCAATATTAATCGATAAAGTCATATCTAAACTATCCATTTATCGGAAAACTATGCATTCAGCGTCAATTGGACTCATTAGCTGAACGTATGATAAAAAACAGAGCTTTGATAGGTAACTTAAACTATAGACTGGGAACAGATCGTGGTACCCTGTATCCCTCTAACTCCAAGACCAGCCCAAAAGTAAATCGATATATTTGTTCATTTATATAATAAATTAATCCCAAATTCGACAAGGAAATATGTGAGTACGTAAAGCAAAAAAATAGAAAACAGAAAACACGGTTCAGAAGCGAAAAATACGCAACTAGAAGTTAAAAAATACTTAAGCAAGTAATATGAGACTTGAGGAGGAAGTATGAAGAAAAATGGTACCCTAAATTCTTCTCTAAGACCCCACGGAGTTAAAGAAACCATTTCCTGAAATAATGACGCCCACGAAATTAATGAAGTTCGCAATTTCGTACGTCTCCCCGACTCCATTCTTACCACCCTCTCTCTCCAGCGACGCCTCCTTACTTTTTTTGCCCATTATTTTCGGCGAACGCGAGCAGCAGACCGGCAAAGGGAAAATCCCCAAAATTCAACCTCCGAGGCGCAACAAATACCAGCACGAGCCGAGAAAAAAATTAGCCAACGGTATGAGACACTTTCGCCCTCGACCAAGGTCAAACAGTAAAAGGCAAAAAAATAAACACGTCAACCTTTATGGCCAAAGAAAGCGAGGAAAAAATATTAACTATTGTGACTGATGGGCTCCGAAATGGAAATGCGAACCTTGGTTTTAATGGCTCGTGCCAAATGGGCAGCCTGGCAAATATGAAACGGATGAACAAACAACTTAATGCTAAGGCTAAAAAACGAGAACGAAAAACTGTATTCCCCTATATTTTACGTAAGGTCCTCGAAGGGTTTAAGCTCTGCAAATCCCAAAGTGAGTTACACAACTTCCGGCCAAGCTTTACTGGGTTAACAAATAAGCCCCAAACAGCGTCATGGAGCTAACCAACAAAAGAATTTAGTGTCCGAATTGCAGTGGAGAAAATAAAAAAGACATTTTACAACTATTTCTTGAGCTTGATGGGAACTAAAATGACCAAAAGTTAGTCAGTATATATATTATATATTTAGTTACAACTGAACTCGGGTATTTATCCAAATATTTACCTTCAAAAGGTAGTTTTCGCTCAATTATACTTTCCCCGAAAATAGAATGAATATTTATTCGACTGCTGATGAGAAATGAGAAGAAAACAAAGAAAAACTTTACTGAGAGTAATTTAAGCTGTTCGTTTAAGTTGTGTAGCAAATATTTAAACCCACCATACCCAACATGTCGGATTTAATATTTCTTTTTGGACGGTTTTGGTTAAATTTCTTCCTTCCTAAACTTTAATTAATGAAACTTAAGAAAATAATTAATCTTATGGAGCCTTACGTAATAGATGATAAATATACAATTATAAAGATGAAATTCATTTTTTAATACATATGAATAAGAAAACAGATTCCGCATTATGTTTTACAAGGGTATTCATATTTTTATCTTTTTTGACTACGTTAATCAGACAGTAATTTCCAATATAATTAGATACTTGCAATCAAAAGCAGTACTGTAATCACACCCATGCTTTTTAAATGCTAGGTATCGCTGTATTATCCTATTCACTACCGGAATAAAACTCAAGATCAGCGGTTTTTCTCATTTCTAAGCGGAGTGCGGTTAAGTAAGACGTAACTCAAGAAACGTTAGCAAAGTGGAGGAAAGAGAGATGAGGATGAATTTAGATGGCAGACGAAGCGTGACCTAGGGGGGTAAGGCTTCGTCTTCTCCCACGGGGGAGGGGGATTCGTGCAGACGAATGCAGCGGAAACATTCGCTTCGGTTATAATGAACCAGACGAATTCATGGCCACAGTACTCCTCATCCGTATGATTCAAAGATTTACCATGAACGGGGACGGCTAAATATTCATTTCATTTTTCATCCTTTACTTACCCAACGAAGGGTTCGATGATTCACTTACTTGAATCGATCAGAGAAAATCCCAAAGAGAATACTAACGTATAATCTATTAAGCATCTTACTGTAAAGGAAATAGACAGCGTTTACTGTGGAATAACCATTTTTTGTTCTCACTTTCTGTACATCATTAGTAACTACCCACTGTAATTAAAACTCCAACTCCCACATGTTGGCACCTACTCGTAATGGATATCAAAAATACTTTTGAAATACTTTCCCAGACTAAGCGAAAAAATATAAGGTCGTATCCACATTACAGAATTATTAATACTACTCAATAATGAATTTACTATCATAAATTATAAACACAATACAATTATTTCGCAAGTTTTAGATCAAACCAAGGTCGAGATTATTTATAAACGATGCTGGTCAAGGTAAAGTTAACCAGTGACTTAATTTCAATTTTATTTCCGGAATTTTTCAAAATATCCGCAGAGAATATAAAAAAGACATTAAATTCTGGGAATAATTCATCCCCCTTTACCCTATAAATCCCTGAAGTACTATAAATTGATAATGTAAAAGGCAAAGATAAATTCCTTAGTCTAGAATGTGAATACGGCCATGATTAATTAGCCATGAAAACTAGCGAAAAAAAATAAAAAAATAATATAACTTAGAAAGGAACGAACTCAAGCAATCCTTGGCTGAATCTCGCACCATTTTTCACGCAAACGAAAGTACTAACGGATCACTATGAATATTCAAAATGATGTCCATTGTGGATATTATCTCAGGAAAAGGTTGAGAAACGCGGTTGTAACGCAACGAGCAGCGTGGAAAACCGCCGAATTTCAATGCCAGACGGGGGTTCAAGGGTAGGGATGTGAATGAAAGGGAAAGGGAGGGAGGGAGGGGATTCAAAGTGGAGATAATCATGGTCTGCAGCCAGCCACTCATATCAACAACGCCGTGTCCGAGCAAGGGAACTAGAAGTTCGACGAGACTCTTTAGGTGCGCAGAATTATAGCGCCATTCCCTCTGCAAACCTTCCATAAATAAACCAGAACGAGGAACTTTGGCAGCCTCTATTCTACCCGTGTTAATTACCGACACCGTTTGTTCTAGAGTGGAAATGGCTCGAAGAATTAACGCCGTATTATAAAAATACAACCGGCTCTTTAAATGGAGGGTATCTCGTGGAAGTATAACTCAAAATCCGAGGCGTTAGACATTAGAGATAATTAACACGGAGGAAGATGTAAAAAACATCATCCGGAAGGAGGGAGTGTGTTTACGGAGGTAATACCAAAATAGATCGGAAACAGCGCATCTCCAAGAATGCATCCGGAAGTTCATTCACAAAAACTATGATAAAAACGTTCACAGACTAGCATCAAAGCTTCAATTGACGAATGTGATCGGTTGGAAAAATTCATGCTACCACATATTTCTAGGTAGAGTATTTATGATTTGTTTTTGATACGACATGGAAAAAAGTATTCTTATATACTTTCGACAAAGTGAATTGTACTGAGGTATCAGTGATACAGAACAAAGGCATCAATATTGGTCACTCCTTATAGCAACTACGCTATCTTCAAAGGGTCGCAGTATTGCACTGTCTCAGAATAGTTTTCCTTTTATTCTAGCTCCGTGATGAAACAAAGTGTTTACTAACTCATTCCTCAACTTGCCTAGCAAGCCTAACTCCACATCCAGGGGCAGCGTATCCAAAGGTAGGTTGGATGAGGTTCAACTAGTCTTTGGGATGAATAAGTACAGTAGAAACATAAAACAAAAATCATAGCCATCGCTGCTTGCGAAAATAGAATGTATTAGCCTAAAAATTGAAATCTTGCATCGGGATTACGAAATTTCAACCTCATTTTGAAGATAGAAGTATTTTGAAATTGTTTGACTACCTCGAGTGATAAACTTCGCTTATGCATCAATTTGAAGGCGAAATGTTAAGCTGGCAGAGAAATCACGCGCCATGAAAACAGCGAACGACGCATCTGCAGTATACTACGAAAATTCCTAGCAAGGAATGTTTACGACACGCTTTTTTCGTAACAGTTGCGAGTTTGTCTTCTTCTCACCCACGAAGTAAACAGAGACAGATAGGAATTTCCCCGGAATACCATAATTCCATTTTCCCAGAAGGAAAAAAATCTCCGCTCTCGAAAGCAAAGCGGAACAAAAATCAGCACACGGAAAACTAAAGGCAGTCGAAAAGCGACCCCCAACGAAGGCAAAAAAGGCACTTAGCATCCTCCCACCGGTCGTGACATTGACGAGAGGCACGCGCACCCACATACACACGCGCACGTGGCATTCGAGAGAGTATGGGGTGCTCTCGAGCGGTACAGAAATAGCGCCAGACGGACAGAGAAAGATGAGCGGCAGACGGGATATGGGTGGAGGGAGGAGCAGGGCCGGCTGCACACGTAAGCAAGTGAGCATCAGGGCAAACACTACAAGGGGGCGGTACAATGCTCTTTGATGGATGGCACACCTCTTTCACACCTACTTTTTATAAATAGCTACTGATGGGGCCGTATTCTATAAGTTGAGGAAAATCATATGATCCAATAAAAGCTCAATATTTTTCGGATTGGCGCAGTTAACTTAGGCCAGCTTGATTTTTCAGGTAGAAGGATGACGATTCAGAATAAACGTGGTGTGCGGTGGGGGAGTGGTTAGCATGCTAGTCTTGCAACGCAGAGATACCGAACTCGAATCCTGGTTAGAGCAGGGAAGTGGTTTACATAAAACGTTCACCTAAAAGATTGAAATCTACCTATCAACAAATTTAAATTTGTAGAAAAGTATACGTCATCTTTATATTTGAACTTACACAAAACCACAGCCACCTCCATAGATTTAAGTCAAATTATTCATCATTGCCATAGCTTTCACTACACAAAACTAAATATCTTCTGTACAATTTATAATAATAATTACGACTTAAATTGCCGAATCTTAATCTTAAGATGCCATTATTAGAATTAACCCGTTTTACAGACACAAACAACCATTCCCTAATCAGGATTCGAACCCGGTCTCTTGTCTTGCAAGGCTAGGGCGCTAAACAATGCCACCGAGGCCTGAATATATCATAAATCACAAATTATTAATAATAAATTTCACATATTTTGACGATGTTTTGTGGAAATACCCCTTGTCTAAAAGGATAGAGACTTACTTTTTCCACAGGATTTTAATATAAACATCACCAGATTTCACCTGATGAAGACGATTTATCGCAGAAACCTGGCCATGTTTGTACACACATACTCAGAAAATATTACGTCTCTTTCCTTTTAAACTGGAATTAATAATTAAACGTAACAAACTTACTTATTTATCTACAATTACTAGACAGATGGAATGGTATAAATACAGTAGACAGATGGAATAGTATAAATCCAAGGAAAAAAGCAACGATGGTTTTAATTCCCAAGGTCCAGAAAAGTGGATCTTCTACCATTACGTCACTAGCGGAACATCTTGAGGGGCGGTTAGCGACCCCAGGGAGGGTGGCAGTCGTCGTCGGACACGAGCCAGGGATGAGGAGTGAGGGACAAAATTGAGTGGACGACAGGTGGCGGGAGACGCGAGGCCGAGCGGAAGGAAAAATCCGAATTGGAATGTCACCAGTCGTGGGAGTCAACAGCCGCTGCTACGGACGTCTTCAAAATGGGAGAGCCTCTCTTCTTCTCCGGAGTTTATTTTAAATGCAAATAAAGAAAGGGGTTCTGGAGGACCCACTCGAGCCGCGAACAAATGGAATTGTTAAGTCACCAGATGTCCCGCCGGACGGGAGGGGGGAATCCCGATGCCGTTATGAGCAACATAAATTTCTCATCCATCAAATCCACGCGCACCAGATGCGGCGACGATTTATTTCCTCTCGTAAAATTCTACGTGAGAATGGATCGAATGCGATCTACGCAACGAAAAACATTAGAAGATTAAAAATACAGAAAGGAAAATCGATAGCGATTTAATTTTCTCGTACATTCGTGGTCTCCTAAGTTTGGCTCTTTTTCCATCAAGTGAATTAACGAATTGGGGTCGTCGTGATGAAGAATCCAAAAACTATCGTTCTAATATGAATTTCGAGGCCGATGAGTCATCGCCATCTGCAACAAATAATTACGAATCACGAACAATATTTCCTCCATTTCAGCTGTGATAAAGACCTAATACTTCAACGTCTTTAACAGGAAAAAGAGGATTGGATAATTAATTAAGCAAAAAATACGTCCTTCAATATATTATAATCTAGGGCAGGGGAACTCAACCTTTTTTGGCGCCCGGGCACCAAAGGGTGCTTCCGAAAGCGAAGCGGGCACCACATAACATTTCCGTCCATGGTGACATTCACGCCATCCCTTGGCAATATTATCACTTTACCAGTTAACCGTTGGCCGTTTGAAAAAAACGTCCCATGGTAAATAAGATTCAAAATATTACAACGTATAAAATTTCATCACAACCTCACATCTTACGTATATGTGAGAATCTCTCATGTGAGAAAGTCTTTATCTCTGAAGAAGATTTGATAGCGGGGAATACATCTGGTAAGAAGGTTTTCGCTGCATGTGCACCGCTGCGTTCCCAAAAGCAGCAGTCCTTGATTACGAGGAGTTTGATACATTGATAAGCTGAGCCGAGCTGAATCTTCGCATTCGTATAATGAACTAAATATGATATAGATACGCGTCTTGTTAATCTGGACATAGGCGACAAGAGGGGTAATATCTTTACGAAACCCAAGACCAGGACAACCAAGTTTCTGACCCCTTCCCCGCCAAACCTCCACTGTATCCCAAGAAATAATGTTGTAGCAAATAAAAAAAATCTTTTTACCGAAGCCTGGCGGGCACTGTACGAGGTCGCTTCGGTCACCAAGTTGAGCACCCTTGATCTAGGGGAATCACGCCATTGAATGGATAGTTTTCGTTCAACATATGGAGAAACTGCTATAAAAATGAGTCACATATACTTCTGTATATAGGACTAATAAATTAGTAATCATAATTCCATTTCCAATGAAAATCAACGGACAGTTCTATAAGTTATGGATATTATATTAATTCTGAGAGAAGCCATTCCTACATTTCTAATATATATCCTAAATTTCACTTCTAGTTAAAAGTTAAATAATTATTAAGTTATTCATTCCTTTTTGGTGAAACTAAATAATTTTATTATAAATAAATGAAAATTTAATATAAATAAACAAGGAAAAGTAGTAAGTGAATACACACCCAAAGTAGTGTACCTAAGAAAAATCCCAGGATGAGCGGACATGAACGTTATTACACTTAACTCCAATTTTAGTAAATATAAGTCAAAATTTTTAAAATAGAGATGATCATAAATCAAAAGAAAAATGCAATACGGAAGACTTGTCGGTTAAACAGTGTCTTCCAATTGGAGTGTCTGCCAAACGCGAGGATTTCGCTCAAATTCGGGGGCGTGGGACGGCAGATCTCCGACCGCGAGAAAAGATGAAAGACTCGAAGACGTCCTCGAACAAATTTGTCAAATTACTAAACACGAAAACAAAGACCTACGTCGCAAAAACTCTCTCGTGAAGCCCAAGGCCACAAAGCGATTTCCGCAGCTAAATTTTCGTCGAGAGAAAAGAGCTGCCAAAACATTAATCAGCTGACGGATATGTTGTCGAGATACGCTAACGTGTCCGTATCTCGGACACTTAAAAATTACGTCAATCCAGAGCAGGAAAACGTTACGCATAACGGAATGACAGGGGAATTTCATTTTATGTAACGTAAAATATCAAAATTGGGAGAGGGATTTCATAATGATAGGCTGAAATGTTACTTAATACGATGAAGGGTGATTCCACATCCCTTGACTATAAGAAATGTGTATAGCAGCTGGTGATAAATATTCTATCATATAAAAGGCAAAAATAGAGAAATTTACATTATTCAATATGCACTTCTCATTCAATGAGTAACATAGAAATCTTAGTAATAACATTTTGGTTACTTCCAGAAACGGATGTATTGTTAAGAAAGAAATTCTGTAACATATCACAACGAAATTAACAGTACTAGATATTTAAGATAAGCTTGGAGTTTTCAAATACGACTACTAATACATAAATTTTAATAATAAATGAACAATATGGTAATTATAAAATAACGCTAAACCTAAATACTTTGACAAAGTTAGACGTGACTACAGACAAAGCTAGTGACTATACAATAACCAATGACTATTTAGCCGTGACGAAAAAATACGAATCAATCTTCTTCTATCGCAAAAAAACTTTTTCTACACGAAGAGGTCCTTCGTTGGATAAGAACCGAGGTTTGATAATCGAATTCCAATCTTCCGTTATCACCAGTCATAAAAGTTACAAATGAAAGAAATCGTTGGTGACCCAAATCAGTTAGACTGATAAGTAATTCAGATGCTGATGATGAACAGATGCTATTGGGCAAGGTGAAGAGTATAAACCAAAAGTTTTCCTTGCTGAGCCTGGATTCTAGGAGTGGAAAATTTTCCAAGCACAGCACTATGTCCCTAATAACAAAACTTTTCATTGCTTTCTATAAGAGCCCCAAATAAAGAACATTACTCAGGATAATTTACTGGTTGCAGTGGCGGAGTTGTTGGCGTGCTAATTCTCAAAACCAAGGTCCCAGGGTTGAGTACGGACTAGTCATTTTTCTCGCAAGTGAATGCTTGTATGTGTTAGTCCGTTGATATTTTCTTTACGTCTACACTATTGTTTATAGAAATAAACAAATGTTTATAGAGATGTTTATAGAAAATGAACAAATTAATCATACCTCGGAAATTTCTACATTACCATAGCTACTACGAAGAATACAGACTGAAGCAAAGGAAAGATGCATTTTTCTCTATCCTGTTCCAAGAGATACGACCATTGATTCTACAAAACCGAGTTTCCTAGGTCAGACGTGGCCAATCAACTGAGAGGAAATCGGATAAAACATATGCATTCACAGCACCGCGCCTCTGAATGAAAAAAAAACTGCTAGTCTTTCATTTCGTCCGCTCCAAACAGGAACTGCGTTTCCTTTCCATCGCTTCCAGTCGGGGCATTTCAGCTATCAAGACATCGGCGAAGCATTGAAAGCGCCCGTACGCTTTCCTCGGTGAAATCGCGTCCGAACTGCAATTAAAGAAATGTAGCGCCGTCTCGCATCACTGAAATGACAGCGTCTCTCCCTCGCGTGGCTAAAAATAGAAGCTCGCGTGATCGGAACGGGTCGAGATTCTTTTGATCTGATCTTCCCGGAAGGAATGTGAGGAGAAAAGAATGGACGGAAAGAGGGAGTGGACAGATGGACAGGAAAACGGCTTTCTTTGTTCCAGAACATTCCTATCGTGTTTACTTATCGACGCACATAGAGACAACGGAGAACTCGAAGATAGCACGAATTAAAACTACCTTACTTGAGTAAATACTTTCATGTTTTGTATCAATTATTTTAGACAAATAGAATATATTTAATGAAATATTCACCTTATGTTATATCTTTATATGCCACTGTCTATGTTTTATATATTCATTGGCTATGTAGCATCATGTTTCGTAAGGAATGTCATCTAACGAACATTAGTGCCGTAGTAATAATATTGTATACTGTTTTTTAAGGTATTCTATAAATGTTTACATTTTTTTCTATTAAAATACATGTCTACGGATATTATTGCCAAAATTTTGAAACATTGCCCCTGTATTTTGATTAACTCGATAAACTATGTATTTAAATGAATAGAGTTAAAGATAAACCCTTCATGTATATATTTTCTTCTCATACTATCTCTCCAATTTCATAATTGTATAATGTATGACGATGGGTTGGATGGAAGAAGAGACTAGACTTAACTCTCAATTTTAGTATTATTATTATGCATCTTTCACGTATTTTAGGAGTCCTAAGGTATGTATGTAAAATTTTCACTTATTTATGGGATGCTTTCCTGAAAACTTTTCCAAAAGAATCGCTTATATTTACGAGCCCATTATTCTACTAGATTTCTCTCTTAATATATTAGCCGCTTTGAGAATAGCACGAGAAATAGTTACATAATTTAACAATTATCATTCTATTAAACTATTAATTTAAATGCTATTAAAAAGATAAATATATAAAAAATATAAACCGTTCAGAAGAATTAACAAACTTAATCATCGGATCTAAACCCTGCTCATAACTAGAAAATATACGATAAACATTTCAGCACATATATAGGAGAATCGGAATCCAAGCTAAAACTTTCGGACACGAATACTACCACATTGGCTTCGTAGCAGTGAAAGGTGAACGGTACGGAGTAGTGATGTGCAGGTACGCACTTGATGGGAGCGGCGTCATGTCGAGGGTGTGTAAAGGGAGTACACATGGCGGCGGCGTCACAGAGGGGATGTCACGTGACTTTATTACGCAACTCCACCTCTACTCTTACCTACTAATCCTCCACACACACCCGTCAAACAAAGGGAGACATTTGCAGGGGACAGCGACAACGGAAAAATGAGAGAACAAAGGAGAGCAAAATTAGAGATAATTTAATTGCGGGGAAGAAAATGACGTGGAGAGAAGGGGTTGATTAGATGACGGGAGGGAGGAAAAGGACAAAAGAAGGGAGAATTGCGTGCGATATCGATATAATAAGATGCGAAATTGCCCTCGTCTTCTTGTCCCAGAGATGAATATCTACGTCGTCAAGAGGAGGGAAATAAAGACATCAAAAGAGAAATACAGAGGGTTTTCGATGGAAGAACAATGAATTAATGAAATCTGAACCAAGGAAAAAAAGGTGAAAACAGGAATGTCCTAAAAACTGAATAGCTTGGGTGTAATTTAACTTTCTTCATGGAAGAATTTTCTAGAGGGATGCCGTCTAAAATCGTACCGAACCAGAAAATTATTATCTCCTGGATATTTAATAAACAAGAATGTGAACTAAGGTAAAAAAAACTGCCAATTTCTCCTATTTGAAAACTCAATGAAAGGATGATACGAATATTGTTGCAATGTCTTTTGATTATTAGAAAGGAATAATTACCTTTTAATTAAATAATTAAAATTTCAACAGTGCTAATTTTAATCTCTTTTTGCACATATTAAATATTATCTTTACTGCATCGATTACTTTTTATTCGCTCTAAATTTCTAGTAAACAATTCTGCTTGCTTTTATTAATGTAGCTGTTGAATCTTCTAGTAACACAATCTCAACGCCGATCATTGTTGCGTAAAGGTACACGATTTAATTGGGTTTTTATTCAATTTGTGTCATTATTGCAACGTTACTGATGTATATCTCACGAGTATTTCTCAGAGAGATCTATGTAACATCTCTATAATATTCAAGGATGCCATACAGTCAATTATTATAAAATGTTTACGTTTTTAATACTCCATACTTCATAACATTAAACATGAAATTCGGAAAATTCTTCTTGGCAACTCAAACTAAATAAATAGTAAAATTATAGAGCAGAATTGCTGAATATAGAAGTGATGCTGAGTACATATGTAGCAGATTTGATTACTGAGTTCCAAGGCGGTTGCCTAGCTTGCTTACAGTCTGAAGGCGGCCAATGGTCAAGCTAAATCCAACCGATCGTCCGTCAAACAAGGCCGTACAACGCGAATTTAATCAGAGATGACACCAGACGTCTCCCGGAGACGGGCAAAGAATAACGCACCGGAAATACGTCATCCGAAATCCAACAACGGCGGAGATTAGGATGCTGAAAGAGGATCCGAGGCAAAAAGTGCGCAAACCTGTCTCTTTGCTTCTTAGGAGCGTCGAATGTAGACAGGTAGGGGAGAGAAGGGGGTATAGGCTTACAGACGCCGGATTGGCGTCAGAGACAGCCTTAACCCTTTCCCGATCTTGACAAGACCCCTTTATGAGGGAGATCCTCCGCTCCATCCCCCACCAGCTATAATTACGCCCCAGTAGAGCAATCTCGGGCAAACAGCGTGGGACGCTGATCCGATAAGTCATCGGAGAAGTTCGAAAAGGTATTAATAATGCGAAGGAGTGGAAAGAGCACAAAATTGGGTCCGACTGTAGAGGGATGACCGATCCGCTTCCCGCCTTTGCCCGGGCGTCAGCTGGCATTTCCCGCAGCGCAGACACGCGACGACTGGTGTCCTGCGTTAATTACAGTGCGCACCCGATGGGATTATTGGACGAGAGGTGAAGACAATGTGAGGTAGACAAATCATGGTCAATGAAAAAGTTGTTTATCTAACGGTTTAGGAAATA
Source organism: Sympetrum striolatum (assembly GCA_947579665.1). Classification (NCBI taxonomy): domain Eukaryota; kingdom Metazoa; phylum Arthropoda; class Insecta; order Odonata; family Libellulidae; genus Sympetrum; species Sympetrum striolatum. Next base: position 75,361,238 of record OX388347.1, on the reverse strand, counting down.
CGGAAAAAAGGAAAGGCCAACGGATTTTAATTTTATGCTACCGGAGTTTGGGGAATTACAGTAAACCTTCACACCACCTGCCGCACGCGGAAAGGCGGCTTGCAGGGTATTAATGTAGATGTAGAAACCTAGTACAATAAAGCATGGAGGTGGCATATATATACCTAATGAAATATAATTCAATATAATCTTCTTGATTTATTGACTCCATCATAGATTGAGGGCTAAATTAACGGTAAAGATACATTTATTACAAAATTCGCCTAAACTTTCCGCGAATCGCCAAGATTTGAACCATAAAGACTGCTCAAGAGAAGATACTTAGTGAAGACTCTATTTAAATCATTATTTTATAGAGCAATATTACGTTAAACTAGTTTTCTTGTACAAAAAAGCATCTAGTTTCCTTAACTCTCGCATCATTTGGAAGTTCCAAATGTATATTCTTTCACGCTGAGACATCTTAGTAAATCGAAGACAGTATTCGAAGGAATGCCAGTAGGTGGAATGATGGATACAGATCTCTCATGAATCGGATAATGGTTAGTGTTAAGGCAAGGAATTTTGCGATGAGGAAGAAATTGGATTCAAACAAGACGATCTGGAGAGCTACTACCAACCAAACTAGGAACTGATAACCTATCAAGAAAATTTAACCACAAAGGAAGGCAAAAGTCAAGGCATTCTGCTCTTTTCCGTGTTCCTTTTGGGAGAGTGAATGCCTGCAAATATGAACCACTCACCAGGATGATGCGGTCCACAAATGACATCCTAGTGAGGAACAAATTTATCGACTCCCAGAATTTTAAAGCATAAATTATGCACAACTTTGTCCTCATGATTTGTTTTCTAAGTTTCTTTTATGTTCTGTCCAATTCCATTTTTATGTTATTTTTTATTTTATTTATATATATGTTTTTCTCTTTTTTTTCCTTTTTTTCGGTGATATTTATGTATTTTCCTTTTTATATTATATCACATGTAATAGGGTAGTATTACCCGTTTGCGATGAATAAATTATTATTATTATTATAAAAAACTACCTCTAAGTATTGCTTATAATTTTAGCTTCCACAAGTCTGAAGAAGAATAATTTTCTTCCAATCAATTCAAATTTATCCCAAATCTTTACATCAACTATTATAAAGACACCCACCCACAAAAACCAACCAAACAAATCAGAAATCCTTCAAGCAGTCTCAATCTTTATCAGTTCAATAAATCGAAACCTCGCTTCTTCTTCCACCTCTCTTTGAAATCCTATCACAACGCGGAGCGCACCAGACATGAACGGACTCCTTAAACTGGAAAATTAATTTTCCCCTCTCCGAGGGAGCATCTGAAATCTCCCAGGTGCGTCCAGAACAAGTGAACCACGCGCTCCTTAACCGGAGGGAAAAAAACCTCTTCTCCGATAGATGTCCACGGGATGAACATCCGACACCTGCACCCAGCACCTTTCCAACACCAAAAACCACTCTTTTGGGCGTCATAGGATTGGTGCGAAACGGTCGGGAATACAACATTAACCGGCCCAAACGAGTTGGGGAAGCGTGTCTCACGAGAAGGAGAGAATTAATATAAACGGAAAAAGCGAGGAAACGAGCAGGTGCGTAGCGGATTCGAGGAAGGGGGGGAGTCACCTTTAGGGGGGAGGAAGAACGGTAGAAAAGAACGGCTGAAGAGAATTAAGAATTGCACCAGGAGAGAATACGACCGAATACTACTAAATAGTGAAAAAGTTTCACGTTCAAAGATAGCAAACGTGCCAGCAGAGCAAGGTGTCCAACTCGAGGCACGCATTGGTCCCATCAACTAATTCCACTAGAATACGTTCGAAGGAATTATTTTATAAGCTAACCCTTGATAACTAAGGCGGATAAGAACGCAAATATTACTTATAAATCCGTCCTTCAAAGTGAGCCATTTGATTAACTTTGGATATACATGCACACGGAAACTAACAGTTTTCGATGAAATATATTTGATTTCAAACTACATCAAAGTAGATTGTTAATATCGCACGAAGCCTTCGCAGAAGCTAAAGCGGCTCACTGAGGAGTGAATCTTGGAAACCTCTATTCTAGAGCGTAGCAGTTTCTTTCGAAGGGCTAAGATTCAAATCTCGGAGACCCTTTTCCTAATAAACCATGCATTACAGGAAGCAATTATATAGATTATATTATGTTGAAGAAGCTAATATAATGTATCGACTTGTATTTTATTTGCTAAATCAGACAATTATAAGAAACTTCATCCAATTTACTGCCACAAACGAACGATAATAAGTCAATTCTAATTAAATAATATCGTACAACAATATGCAGATAGTTAATACAAAAATAAACATCCTCACTTAATCTTTAACTTTCCTCGATGTGAATTCTGAGAAGATTCTTTAATAATTGCGAAAATACAAAACGATTAAAAACTTCGTAGAATACAAATCCATTAAATACCGCTTCCAAATAAATGAACATTCAAAATGCAATTTAAGCGAAAACAATTCTCATCATGCTAAAACACAATGCATTGACTCAATACCAAGAGGCAGACTGTGAATAATGACGAACAGTGAGATCTGAGAAGCAGCTACACTGAAGAACCCCCTGTACTCCATCTACAGCGCACTGATGCTACTTAACCTTACGGCTCTCCAGAAGGAGCGATGACTAAGGGATTGGAAAATCATTCACAGCGGATGATCATCCATGCAAAGGATGAATAGCTTCGACACGTCATCTTGCAGAGGAACCCATCTGCGTATGAGTGATCGACTCCTGACAGAGGTTAACTTGCGTTGCATTCAAACGCAGCCACAAGTGAACTTCGGTCTCCGTCCATTAACTTCAAATCTTTCCCACGACGTCCGCCGATGGCATCCGAATTAATTTCGGAATAGATTCGAGGACATTTTGATGAGCGGCAAATGGCGACAGCCTCGTTCCAATTCTTGCGCTAAGCATGTACACCATAAAACCTAAATGGTCGCAACTACTTCTAAGAACGCATTCTTAATGGATAATCCAATGATATAGAATCGTCTCAATGATATTATAGAACTTCGTATGAAAATAGAAAAAATGAAAATAATCGTTCCCACAAACGTATTTCGGTACTTCCCCTAGGAATTCCCCGGCGAAAGCAACTGAGCACTCCCCCTCTTCCTCTAGCTAAACGGTCCTTCCTTTTCCGCCTTCCTTGATAACGGCTTGATCAAATCCTTTCCCAACTCCAACGAGTTTGCCGTATTCACTGAAACATTTCTTGGCCGTGGCTAATTTTGTAATTTACAGCAGCCGAATCTTCACTGTTATTTTAGATATTTACTTTTATTACTCAAAAAATCCTTCGCGTCGAAAGAAGTCTTCTAGTTGTATTAGGACAAATATTTAAGTAAATAAAATAGCTCAAAACATGTTTCAAATGTGATGAATTGTACCGCAATAGGAGAAATGTTAATCCAAACTGCGTAACCGTTTATCATCATCTAAAGTTATCCATTAATTATCTAGTTATTTGATCAGTTTCTAACGGAATAATTTCCTTAAAGATATAAATACATCACTCAACAATCGCTTACTCCCAGGAAACATTTCACAATTATTAATTAATTTTCATTGTTTAAGATTGAAACCTGCGATCCATTGTTATTTATATTACAGAATAGAAACCATCCATTTCATCGACTTCAAAAGGGTTACTTCTCTAAGCATCAACACGAGGGCTGAGTAATTCATATATAAATATAAATCAGCGACGTTGAGTTGAAAAAGTCATCGTCTCCGAAATCTACGAGATGATTATGTTAAGACTCCTTAAGTTCCTTCTTTTTTTAACCCTAAAATCATGGAAAATTATATGATAATCAGATAGAATCAGTAATTTATTCCCTTCCCCAAGAGTTATCATTTCTGGGGTGAGTTAGCTACAGTCATCATTCCTTATGCTTCTCCCCCTAGTGATTCCAACATCAACACCTGCCAGTCGCCGTTCCATCTCAACTTTTTTAGACTACTTCCTTCCGTCACATCTTCCAATGCCAACAGAACACGAGGATGCAAAAAATGGATTCCTTTCTCATTATGCTGAGCTAATTCCTCAAACAATCAATTTAAACATATAAAAGTTAAATTCATACGTTATGCAGAAAAGACGACAAAAAGGATACGCGGTAACACCAACTACATAAAACACTATAAACGCCTTTAAGCCACTTCTAAGAATAAGATAAAAGGGTATCTCTTGCAGCAGTTCCTCTCACTTATCCCAAATCTTGGAACGGAAATTCGATTCCGAGAAAAGGTGAAACACTCGCAAACACAGCAAGTTTACGCGAAGAGGGATAAGAGAATATCGGCAACACCAATATTTGAATTGGGAAAGAAACAACCCCTACGAAAAAAGAATCTCTATTCGATCAATCCAAAGATGGGAGGAAATACTAAAATTTCAGGAAGGATGTCGTTATTAATAGATGCACTATGATGCACAGAAAGCGAGGGAAAAGGCGATGCCGATCGATGTCTATCGACCAATTGGGAGCATATCCTTTATCTCAGAGAGACAACAGGAAGCTCTTCCCATTCACAACCCTTCTTCTTTGCCTCCTCAATGGATGCACGCTGATAAACAGAAGCGCAGGCTTCCGGTCTCTCGTAAGTAACAGCGCGCTAGAAAAGGAGAGGAATTACCCTCCAAGGCTTCTCCTTGCGTCTCGCATAACGACTTACTACGATAAGAGACGGGTCGGGAACCCTACGACGGCGCTTGATTCAAACAGAAAACGTAGTTATATCCATGGAGCAACAATCATCGCCATGGCAGCGAACCGTATTTGTAATAATCTGTATTTCGATAAAACCGTCGTATTTCAGTTTCTTTCCCGGTTAATACGTCAAACCGGTTCGAGCTATTCTATCGGCTCCAATAATTTAAAGTTTAAACATTTCTGAAAGCTTTTTATGGGTAAAATTTCATGGAATTAATTTAAATTGCATCGTAAGAAACACAAGATATTAAGCTATTAAAATTTGAGCGCAGTTATTGAATATCTAAATGTTAGTTAGAGAATAACATGCGTCAGCTGCATAAAATTAAATAAAATTACTTCTACTCTTAATTAGAATCCGATCCCATTGATAAATCTGCAGTCAAATTTATAAGACTACGACTAAGGTTTAGGCTAAAAAAATTGTAATTTTTCAATCAGTGTACTCCGATATTCAGTTCGAATTCCTGATAATAAAAAAAATGTTGTGACCACCAAAGGCCCAATTCCGGAAATTTAACTTATTGAAAATAAAACAAGTGGTGATTAAAAAATGGAAAATAGACCTGCATGATAAGAATATTTTAAATAGCAATTTGAAAGATGAGAATATTCTAAGGAAAGCAGGTCTATCATAATAGAAACAAATTAAAATCACTGTATCTATCGTGAAAGATTTTAGTCTGCTTGAAAACTGAAAGAAATTTGGAAATAAACATAACCAGCAGAGAAAATAGACCGAAGGAACAAAAAGTTAACAAATGCAATATGATAACAATTAATTTTCACAACAAACCTACAGCTAATCCCATTTCGACATCCTGTATACTTTTTCCGAGCCAATTGGAATTGCGTCATTATTAATCAAAGAAAATATGGGCAAATTATCTTATTCGGGAAGTGCAACCCTTTCATCGGAGAGTTGGCGCCAAAACACACGGCTGAGGAAAACGAGACTCGCGGTCACTAGCCTCTGGTGTTTAGCAAGTAAAAGGGAAAGTTAATCCCTTCACGCACACTCCTATTCACCGAAAAGTTGGACTCAGCCGAAATAGGGAGATTATATACGTGCAACAGACCCACTGCACTTGAACATATCTGATAAAATCATAGGTTTTAATTGTATGGAACCAATCACCAATGAATTAATAGAAGTTAGAAGCCTACATTATTAATGCTAAGAACTTCACACACCTCTAAAACAAAGAATGATTACCTTTCCTTAAATTTAATACGTACAATACCCAGAACCCGAAATTTACGGTTATATCTATTATATTAGATAATAATATTTATATTAGATAGTTAATATATTAGTTCTTGCAGCATCTTATTTCGAATACTCAATGGTTACACTAGTGGAAGATAAATAGCAATTTACTTTATTATATTATTGTATATCTATTATAACTTACAGTGACATTTATATGGTTGGCGGATAGTTGTTCAATCTAAAATCTGGACGTATATATAAATTAATTACTTTAACATATAGAATATATTACCCAAAACGAAACATAAAATTTACCTTTTGTATGATTCAGTGTTTACTATCCAAAATCCCATCTTCATCGGGCTCATGATTTTTAAAATCGTGGACATGCGTATCCGTTACAATGTCGCGTTGTAGCCGAGGCAAAATTTGCGAATTCGAAATTAACTTCTTCGTCACATCCCTAGTATATTATAACCACACGAATCCAAGCGAAAACAAATCTTACTTAAAATCCCGCAAATAGTTACTACCAATTTGAACCGAACCTTCAAATCTACCAAAAAAAATAAAACTAACAACATTTAGCAGGAATCCAGGCAACCAACTCTTGACGTTGTTTAGTTAACATGGCAACCAAATGAGCATCGGAAATATCCAAACAAATTTCGCGTACTTCGCAAAAAATTTAAAAAAATCGAATTATAAATGTAAACTAAAAGATGATAGTGATAAATCAGCGATATAATTCGCTACAACTAATCTGAAATAAAACAAAGACGTAAATTCTTCATCTTTGATAACGAATCCTTAGAGGATGTCGCGTTACTAACGTAAGCAAACAGACGACGATTCGCGCGCCAATTACAGCGTTAATACGGAAACAACATCGTTTGCATAATTATGTTATACAATACTGAGAGGCAATATAATACGCGAATGGAAGCTGAGGGGTGCTGTTGATGAGTTTACGAGAATAAGCTATGATAGACAACAAAATACAATGTTGAAATACTAAAAGTTCAATAAAAAGGAGCTGAGAAACGAGTTGTGCAAAACCGACCCAACAGTGGGGCAAGGTCTGCTTAATTAATACATAAGGTTACACGTGTGTAAAGCATACGCGACGATATCCATCGATAGGGAGGCAAAAAGAATCCCGACGGCGAAGGACGAAAATTGAGCAAAATTTTCCATTTCGGAGGCACCGAAAAACCCGAGCGCGACAGGACGACCCAGACATTTTTTTCGGCCCTCTTCTCGGAATGAATCGAAAACAAAAAAGGCGACACCTCGTAAAAACGTTCTATTTCCGGAGAGGAGCAGTTGTTCACGGTCGTGTGACGCGGTGGCAGCCGTGACCTCCCCCACTCCCCTAGGGATCGCTCCGGGCTGAAGAGAACTTTTATTGCCCTCTTCTGCCTACAAACCCACTCTGCAAGCTCCTCTCTTCATTGCAGCCATCGTCGATGAGGGAATGCGCAAGCATTTTACTTGCGAGGGCCGCCCTGTGGCGCGTACTTGTACGACTCCATTCAATTTCCTTCCCCCAACCAAGATTAAAGGAGGCTCCCCTCTTTCGCGATTTACGAACCTTTCCCTCCTCCTGTCCCACTCTCCGAACCAAAACAAACTAACGCTGCAAGCGTGACAATCAAACGCCATCGATACAAGTGAATTGGCTCAGACTGCAGGAAGTAAACAAGGCTCTCTCGGAGAAAACAAGATGACGTGCTATCGTATTCAAATGTTTGATTGTTTACTACGGTTATTCTTAGAAACACCTCCAATTTATAGTGTGAACAAGCCATTGCTATGAAACTGTTTACAGGCCAAAATAAAATATAAATATAAGAATTTTCATTGGCGTCAAGTAAATATTATCATGAACATGTATAAATCGATCTCTTGAACATCGTGATTAATCAAGAAATATAAAATCATACGACAATATTTCGAAATCGTGTAGATTTTCCATAATATCTTTAATCATAATAGAATCAAAGTTACTCTTCTTTGGAGTAGCTGGAACACATCCTTAGTTAACAAATTCAAATAATTGAGGAGATTCTTCACTCAGCATCCAATCCTTAGCAATGGTCCATCCTTCACACCAAAAACAGTTATCAAACAATCCCATAATAATATAGTGTTCATGGTTAAGCATGTGATAAGTACTTTACTATTATAGTGATGTCATTTTGATACTTTCCATTTCCCAAGACAAATATTTGATGAAAAAAGCAGGCATTCCAATGCTACATGATTATGAGATTCTAATAAGACGACGAGTTATTGATCAATCTGTGAACCTTTTGTACTTAGGATACTAAATAATAATAGCTGAAAACAAATTCTGAGTCGAATATCTACTATTACTGCGAATTGAGAATCTGAGACAAGAAAATTTCCTACAAAGAAATATTGGCGAAGAAAAAATTAATAAAAAATTCGTTCGAAGAAATGCTACCTGGGTAAATCCCAACCCTTCCCTTTCCTGCTACGAAAACTGGTATGTAACAAGCCAAACTATACATACATGGAGATTGAATGAGTGCCCAAGCAATTTCAGTTACGGCAAATCGAGAATAACACGGGCCTTAACAGCCGACCGCAGGCTGCGTAACAATGACATGAGCCCCGAACCTTCACGAGCCGTGGCCTGCTTCAAAATTCTCTTCAACCGAATATAATGAAGTTACTGGAGAAACCCTACACGCACCATGTGACTGACCAAAACCCGGTTGAAAGTTCCACAAAGCTCCACCCAAATTTTCCGCTATGCCTCCAGGGAAAGAGGTAAGGTACGCGATGCCATTCCTTCCAGTAATTAGCCTCCCTTTGTCCCCTTTCGCAGCCCCAACCTGCTTAACCGAGTCCCCCCGTCGAGTGCGAATGAATCAGGTGATGGCGGTCGATACGAATGGGTTAGAGCAGACAGCGTGCGGTTTTTCTCTCGAACCGGAAACCGAGAGGCATTGGGTTACCAATTCTAAGCCCTGGGAGGAACCAACAGTCATCATTGAGGAATCATATACGACAAATCTAGACCGAAGCGATAGAATTAGACTACTTAATTCATGATAGGAAAGCATCCGCAAATAGGCAACTGACATTTGAATATCTTGTTTCTTAAATCAGTAAACCATTGTTGCGATATATCCCACGCAACGACGTAAATAAATAAGTACAAATCAAGCGATACTTAATAGTAATTCTATCTAAACAATAAGCAACGGAATAGAAAATAGTATTGTACAAATCATCCATTGCTTGTTTTATAACTATCGAGTTATCAACTCATACATGGCGGTAGCTATCTAATTTCAAGGGTTTAAATGGAGCATAGATAGCTACTATTATTTCTTAAAGATACTAAAAGAAGCATAAATAAGTAAGCTAATGAAAGAGTTTGTGTTATCACAACATCTGCCATACACCTTGTGGTCGCTCCACAGGTACAATAATTAATTCGTACATTAATAACTCGGAAAATAGGCTAAAATCTCGCATTTCCTCAGAATGAACCCGGCAAAATACGTCATTTCACGCGGCAAACCGGCTGAGCGCAAATCCCGCCAATGGCAGCGGAGAAATCATTCCACGCATTCGTTCGATATAACCCATTACGTTCGTTACCCGCTTCGCTCGAACAGCCGACACGTTTGCCGGCATCGAAATCTTGGGTGGGAGCGTAAAAAAAGTTCGTTTCTCAGGCCGCCAACCCTCATCCCATCCTCAAAGAATCGTCCGTAGTACAACCCGGCCCTTCCCCTCCGACACCTTCCCCACTTCACATCCTCCCGTGGGGAAACGGAGCAAGATGGAGCGGGAAGACGTCGTGGACATGCGCACCGCGAGGAGAGCGCGTGCTTTCGGCAGCCGAGAGCGAGTCTTTGGCGGGGTTGGCCGCCGCCCCTGGACGCCTCGGCCGGCGGGCGGGCCTACCATACCTTCCCCCCGCTTCATTCCACCTCCTCGCTTCCCTCTCCTTGGGCGAGGAAGACCTCCCTGCCGGTGGGAGTGGGGCGAGCCAGACGAAACGAGTCGATCATCCGAGAGGCGGCGGTTATAGAGCTCGGCGGATGCGACCATCCGGGATGCCACACGGCGCCAGAGCGTACTCTTTTTACCCCCTCCCCCTGTACGCCACGCAACCTAAGTGCAGCGGCAAAAGCTGTACGCCGACCGCGGTTGCCAGATTGGCCTCTTTTTGGACATTCCATGAAACTGGGTCTTTTTTTCTCCTCCCCGCTTTGTCCCGGCCGTAAAGAATTCTTCGGCGTGTTACCTACACGGCTACCTGAGCCTCTTTCCCTTAACTTGGAATTTAACCTCAGGATACGCTAATACAGCAGTTTTGCCGGCTCGTCGGAGTTGTGATCTAACGAATAAACAACTGCGTCATTATAACTGTTTACGTTGTTACGGCAACCTAACGTTAAAATGGATAAAAAAGCGGAAAGTTATATGCCTTTCTTGCGATGAAAACATTTATAATACTCTGTGAGTATGCGGCATTTCAATATTTTTCAGCTAAATCCCACAAAAACAAGTTATAAAAGTATTAAATATAGCATGCCATAGAAAAAAAAGGAAGATATGTACATCTAAAATGTAATACGAATAACTCACGCACCCACGAAAGAGTTTCTGTAGGTTAAGCATTAATTTACCAATTTCATTCACACATTCTACGATGATTTAGTCCCTGAAAAGACAGCACAAGTTCAAACAATTCATTCTGAATTGGGCCAATACAAAGTTAAAGATTATATAATACATAAGAATAGTGACACCATAAACCTTACTAAGGTACGGAAATTTAAGCACATGAAGCAAGAATAAAAAATCTCATCTTATCTAAGTAGTGCAAAATATGAAACAACAAACAGTAATTATTCTTGCAATCAGTCCTTAAGAGGAAAGATCAATCAATGAAGGGTAATGGTTTATATGGCGATTCTTACAATTTATTTCTTGACACTTAACAATTCCCACCAATCTAAACCCAACAACAGAAATTAGACCATACCCTCACAATTATTTTCCATCCTAAGGCAACTACAACAAATAGAACTTGCTTATAATATTTTCCAGATGATATTCTAAAGCTGAATTACAATACAGCTGCAGCATTGCTATCTCTTCCGCAAGAGGGGCAATGCCCACTGATCTAGAGCAGTGCACAGTCAAATTTGCGACAAAGCACGTCATCGGTGTATCTTCTGGCGCATGGGACACAGATGACCTGGATCTCGAGCTTTTGCTGCGACGAGAGTTTGACTAATACGATTCGAAGTCGGCGGACCATTTTCTAGGATTAATTACGGTTCGAATTAAAATTCCAATCTGGCAACCCTGACAGCAACACGGGCCTCCTCGCGAGTGGAAACACGGCGTCGGTGACGTCACGCCGTCCATTCATTCATCATCATCACCCACCTACACACGAAGCACGCCCTCTAAACTCATTTCGACCCCCCCTCCTCCTCTGTTTCACACATACACAAGCGTGTCCCCTCCAACCGCGATGCAATCCACACACAACGGTGTATACGACCAAGGGCGTTGCCTTTACATACCGATGTATTGAGGGTAGTTCGAAAAAGTATGACCATAGCGAGTACCACGGCTACCACTTGGGTCTCGACTAAAACAACTTCAGGGAGTACGACAAAATATAAAACTAAATTCTTGCTACTGGGAATGATGGCTTAAATTCCATACACGACGATATTCATCAGCGGGTGAATATGAAATCTGACTATGTAACAACTCAGGAGACCGAAATGAGAACGAGTTGACACCGATATCCGAGTAACACTTCATACACTCGAGATAAGATCACATCACATGCGAGAGATAAGGAATCGAAAATTTTTCCGTTCGGTTGACGAAAGATTGGCCGGCCGCTCGTTCATCAACCGCTGCGGGAAGAACAGAAAATCTCCGCGGCGGTAAGACGGGACTGCGAGAGGCACCCGACCCGAGTCAAAAATACATTTCGTGAGAGACGGTACAACAGCTGGCGAGACGCTCAAGGATGCATCGTCGAAATCGAAAATGCTACTAGCTACGCTGCTTATATAACCTAGACCTTAACTTGAGGAACAGCACGATTGTCTAATCTTAGAAAGGAAAACACCAGTAAAATCATATCCTTAATCCAACATCAGTATCTGTGACAACAGTCGCCTGCATCATTTAAGGCGTGGTGCTTGACGTAATTAAGATCCTACGCAATAGTTAGCGGAAATGCTGTTTTCCGTTATACTGCTCCACTCCCAAAAACGCCGTATTTATATCACCGGCGAACGATGCGATGTGAGATTTAATCCTGGATATCACTGAAAAAGAAAAGCTACGGCGACGTCCAAATCTTATCCACTGATAACATATTAATCCACAAGCGGGTTTAATCATCAAGAGATAACACTAAACACCATGGGGAAAGAGTGGTCAATCCAAATCCGAAGTAGACGAACGATGACAACAACTTCGCGTTGATAGACCTTTGAAGCCGAAAATCAATTGAATTTCAAAATAACTCCCCTAAAACTTCTAAATATCTTCAAAGAGTTCCAACACGAAACTCTCTTAAAATTAACATTCCTCATTGCAACTCCTTTTCAGTAAGATATTCGACAGCACACAGACACGTGGTTTACGGATCAGCTGTAGATCTTTTAAATTCTAAGAATCCTTTCATATGTGCGGCTTCAAAAACAATTGTCACTGAACTTCAAATAAACGAAACGTTAATCCATCAAATGATGCCGTAATAACATGCCAATGTCGTTTAAAACCACATGTTCCTCGGGATATGGCGCGACTAAAACAGCTGACCAACCGGCATATTCGCCGTTTGGTAAACTATGTCACCGGCTCCGTCGACAGAAACAAATATCGGACCGAAAAATTCGATTCACCTGATCATTGTTGCATGATATCTCATATCGTCACTCATCACTCTTAAACTGAAAATCGCTCATTAACACCAACATAAACACCAAACGCAGATAGCGAGGACTGCCCGCCCACTCCGAAGGCGCGTCGTCCGAAATGTGGTATTGCTTACCTGCTAACACTGCCGACGACTTCTTTTTCGCTGATTTTAAAGTCACGAACTTGTCGATTCTCCCCACTTATGACAAATACTGACATATCTTGACGAAACCCACTGAGATCACTCTGTATTAGAACGTTTCTAACACAGAAAAAATGACACTTATAGTACACAAATACCTACGCCATGCCACTCACACAGCGCCGAACAGCGGTTTGTAAGGATACCTTTGGCGGGAAACAGCTGAACTGTTCCGGGACGTAAGCTTGTATCATTCCGCAACCACGTTTTTCATGTAAAAAATTCATATCCATTGAACGTATCGAAATAAAACAAAACAGGTTGATTTAATTATGAACTTATCTTTAGTTATCATAAATTGGCGAGTTTAGCTTTACAATAAGTAAAAGAATTGAAAACATGACGGACTATTTTTCATGCCCACATCCGACGCGCGACGCCTAAGCAATGGACGCGCGGGAAGCTTCAGATACACATCTGCCAGCTAAGGCATCAAAGAGAATGTTACTAGATGATGAAATTAAGTCATTCTTGTTCCTTTTAGATCACTAATATTAATTTAATTCATCATTTTATATCTTTAAGACGAATAGATGTTTACAGCTGAAAATACAACTGCAATAAAAATTCGCGTTTAGCTATGAGCAATGAAGATATACACCCAACATTTTAACAATATTATAAATATAATTTAGAATGGTTAAGGTGTAATTGATAATATATGTATAATGCTAAACTTACAGTAAATATTTCATAATTAAATGCATAAACGCAACATCAAGCTGATTATCCACGAGGAAAAATATTGAGATAAATAATATTAATATTATAAATAGAATCTGCGTAATAATATATGAAATTAACGTAACTCCGTTGCGGTAACAACAGCGCAAAAGGCTGCATCTAATTTTCGGCAAATGTGAGCAGCCTTGCCATCTAGCGTCGCGAGGTAGAAGCTCTTAGAGATCACAGCGGATCCTTAAGAGCGCGCGATTCAAAGAAGGAATACTTCTTATTGAAAAAATATAATTTAATAAGTTCAAGAGACATTTCATTAGATGCACTGACATAATTCACTCAACCCTAGTTTCATAATAACCGAAAAGTACCCTCAATTCAGAAAAAATAAATGGAATTCATTTCCCTTTGTAAGTCCAAGATTTTAGCTTACCTCCATCCACTATGCAAGCATACATAAAGGCAAGCTAAAATTTATGTTGGGAAATGGAATTTACTTCTGTGATATAAAATTCAATATGATACAATGCAGACAGGTTCAGTAAGCAAATATAAATATGTTAATTGGACCAAACATTTGACAAGCAGAAATTATGATATTATAAACAGGTGAACACATACCAATAAATTCTTATGAAATGATATTCCACATGGGGAGGGAGTAACTGATAAATATTGCATACAACCAATCCAATAGTTTAGTATATAAAAATATCAGCCACATGAATACAAAGTGATACCTCAATCTAGCATGTTTTATGTGACCAAGCAAATTACATGTCATCACTCACATATTAGACGGCTGCTTCTCTTTCACACTCAAAGCATAATACACAGGATAATGAGTTTGGATAGTAATAAGATCCAAGCATGTGGTTAAAAGCAAAAACAAAGGTCATTGAAGTATCGCTTTTATTGTTAAAAATGTTACTACCAAGTTATGAGATGGAATTATCTTGTGTTAGATGAAGAATAATTATAAAAACAAGGAGAACAATGTGAAGATTTCAACTTGTTTAAATGCCTCCATACACAATGAATATTGACACTGAGGGCAAAGAGAAAACACACACAACAGAAAAGTTCCAGGCAATTTAAAATTAGTAAAAAATAAATGCAAATACAGTAACTTAGTACGAGTGCAACACAGGTGGTTATCTTGAAACCCTCCACCAAAATGTGGTCACCAAAGAGAATGATAACAATTCTTCACTGGCAGACATCTTTTCTTATACCTTCTCTTGCGGCGATGAAAAATTTCACGATGGAAAGTTTTGATGCATGAAATACACAACTATCAAATCGTAACAATAGTTGAATTAGCAAATCTACAAGTTATCTTTTCATAAGATAATCTAACTTAAAAGTGTATATAGATGGCACCAAATGATGCTGATGTAGGTTGATAGTAATTGAATGGCAAAAATGAATGCTGCGTAACTTACATTAGTCTGAAAGATGCAATGCACGATGTTCCTTTAAAAGAAACCAAAAAATAACAAGAAAGACTTTGAATAGAACATGGAGGAAAATAAGATTGGATTTTAGTATTGCACAAAAATCTACTACATTGTTTTAGGAATGAAAGTGTGTAGATAACTCCAATTACATTTTTTTCATATAATCTCTTATTCAAAAATATATCAATAATGAGCATAGCTCAACACATTGGCGCAAGATCATTTCTTACCTATTCGAAAGCAATCAATGCAAAGACAGATCTAATCTCTAAAATCCAGTCAAGCAAGATTGCTACTTTAACATAAAATTTTCATGAGTGATCAATGTCAGTTTTTGGGTTAGTTTATTTAAACTAAAAGATGAAATTTGACCCTCTTCGCCGAAGCAAACTTTTCAGGAAGAATTTCTACAAAAACCACCAGAATGGATGTCTTAAGTTAATAATCCAGATGTTTCCCACAATTTATAAGATAATTTGATTTACATCTCTATATATTTTTGGATTTATAAGTTTGGGAAATAAATCTGAATCATTTGGCATCCAAAAATGTTTCCTTTCAAAGGAAAATCAGCTGCTTAAGCTCTTCTTAAAATTATATGCAATCTCTTGAAAAAGATAAATGATACTATGTTACTGACCAAATGTAGAATAATGCAGGCATTAAAAACATAGGTATGCACAAATATGTTAATTTATGATAATGAGATTGTCGGAAAGAAGGCTCAAAAAACACAACTTCTAACAAAAGATGCTGATTTGTTAAAAAAAATTAAGAAAACAAAATATCTGGGGAATAGGTTACGTTATACGTCAAGGTTTAGTGATAAATGAACTGAAATAAGGTGGAAGGATTCCTTTTCATCACAAATTATATAAAATGAGACAATTAGGAAGCAAACGTTAGATTGAGGTTTCACCATGATGACTAGTAAAATTCGTATAGAAAAAAGTATTAGAGATTTTTTAGGGCTGATCACCTTAGTTTTAAGTTTCTACTAATCATATAAAACAATTCGATAAATCTACTCTGATGAAGTTTACATACAATTCATATTATTTTCCACATACATTATATGTCATCCCTTGTAAATTCATCAAAGGAACATTATTATTTAAAATCTACATGAAAAAATATTTTGTCATGTTTGTAGAACTTCTTCGACCATATGAAACACTGTATTTCGTACATGGGTCAACTCCTTCCTAATCTAAACTTCGTTTTTATAGCTAAAATATCTTTGGGAATCCTTACACAATCCCAACTGCAAATCATTAGAGTTATGGTAAACAAAGAGGTTTTCTATAGAAAAATGTTCACCTCTGATTGTGTGTAAAAAAAACCTAGCAAAAATTTTATCGCTGCTGCATTTAGCACTCATTCACGCAAACACATTCACACACTCGATTCACAAATGCAATGCTCAATCGATCACTTGGCTACAGATGTTTCTTGAAACTCGCTTTTAACCTCTGTTGGGCAGGGTTAACCTTCATTTTCAGCTGCTTGATAAGGTTATAGATTTTAAGGGATGGTCCAACTATCTTGCCTGTGATTTCCATGACCTGGTCTTCCGTGAGAGATAGCAGAGTTTTACCATCCACTTTCTGCAAAGGAAATAAAATGAGAGTTAGAGATGAATCTTGAAAATATTGTTTAATAAATTAAAAAAACCTTAGTCAATTCTCCAAATTTTTAAAATTGGACTACTACAGGAGTGATGAAATTATTTTTCATGCATTGAAACGTCAAAATAAGTGAGTAGCATCAGAATTATTACATGTTAAACATCACAAGGAGAAAAATTTCATAG
Organism: Sympetrum striolatum; assembly: GCA_947579665.1. Taxonomy (NCBI): domain Eukaryota; kingdom Metazoa; phylum Arthropoda; class Insecta; order Odonata; family Libellulidae; genus Sympetrum; species Sympetrum striolatum. Next base: position 75,344,153 of record OX388347.1, on the reverse strand, counting down.
TTTAGATAAATGGATTCATTTGAACAGTTTCATCAATGAAATTACTCATTCTCGATTTGAACAAGTCAACTCACAGATAAAACCAGTAAAATAATTCTTGTGGGAACAATGAATTGTTTTTCTATAAGATGTTTTAAATTCCACAACATTTTGCCAAAACATATCAATTACGCTCCCGGATAGTCATGTGGACAGCGCGTTTGCCTTTGGTGAAAGCGGTCCCGGGTTCGATTCCCGGTGGGAGCCAATGTGCGAAATGACCTAAGTTGTCGAAGCACTTTTAACAATACTACTACTACTACAACATATCAATTACTGTATTAACTCGAAAACAACATACCACTGAATGTAATGCACACCCCAAAATTCGAGTCTTGGATATTGAAAAATCATTTGCCTGCGAATCTTAAGCGTACCTTAAAACATGCAGCTACATGTAGCAGCTCCGTACTCGTGTTTACTATACACATAGTATGTATAGTAAACACTATACATACTATGTGTATGGAGTAATATAAGACATATTTTCTTGCTTTATAAGGATATTTATACACATAGATTTAGATTTAGATATATACCCCGCGAGCCGCCAGAGGCGTATGGCAGGGGGTGTAATACACCACCATTATGCATTCCTACCTATTAGCATCTCTAATAGCTTGGGGAAAAAACAACCAAAAGTAATTATCCGTCCTTGCAATTACTTCCCTATAACGCTTCGTCGATGCCTCTCGGAGATCGTGTTCGCTCCTTACTGGCACTAAAATTTCACTTACTTCGTCTATAAATTCTGAACGATTGAACTTTTCGAAAAGTTTCCGACGATATTCAGATCTTCTCATCTGTAGTGAATTCCAACTGAGGGACTCTATCATTGCCGTAACGCCGCTATCAAACCTGAAATCCCCGCAGACGAATCGAGCTGCTCTACGCTGGACCATCTCTAAATCTGAGACTAAACCTACTTCGTGTGGGTCCCAAACCGCACACCAGTATTCAAGACTCGGACGAGTAAGAGAAAAGTAAGCTATTTCTTTGACTCTCGATGAGCATCCTCTCAACATTCTACCAGTTAATCTTTGCATTCTATTCGCTTTTCCTATCGCATCTCGAATATGTTCTTTAAAAGATAAGTTACTGCTAAACGTGACTCCTAGGTATTTGTTGTCGTGAACTAACTCTAATGGATGCCCTGAGATTTGGTACTGCGCGGGAATTATGTTTGTGGAGCGCGTAAAACATACATACTGTTAACGAAATTACGGAAGTCGTCTATGGCATCCATAAGTCCTACGTACGTGGGTACAATAACTAATTTAAAATTGGTAATTTAAAAAGTTGGATGGGCTAGCTAATCACCTTTCAATTAAAATCTATCGGCTCACAGTTGTAGTCCTCTGGGCTCTTACAGTAAAAACATCGATAGTGGAACATTTGAAGAGTTACTTAAAACCATGGTGAGCCAAGGATGCTTTTGGCCCAGTGTTACGGGACATGTGCACAAGCAGTATTGAACCCAAATCTAAAGCCCCATCGATTCTAACGTGCATCCTGATTTTTTATTCGAAAAAGACCCATAGGTGAGTGTTATTTTTGAGTAAAAACGGTATGTTTATTACATGGAACTGTAGAGAAGATGATTAAAATCTTTAACTAATGGATAAATATAAGACTCATTACACTAATGAGTTCAGGTTTAACTTTACAGAAACCTGGACTCACAGAAGTCCATAATTTTACTAAACCACTGAGTAAGAGGTGGCTTATTCAGTAGCTTAGTGAAGTTATCATAATTGATTGATTTCTGCGTACGACTCCTTATTTAGCAGTCTAAGAAATTTGGAAGAGGATCCTGGCTGATAGGGACATTATCAAGGACATATTTGACAGGGTAAAAATACAAGCTAATGACTTTTCATATTTATTTCCTAGGAGTGATAAACCAATCATTTCAAAATGCGTAAACCCAATACCTGGTGAGGAATGAAAACATGAAGCTAACTCAGAGAACAAAATATTCCTAAATTTTCCAGTTCAGTTTTGAGTTAACTCATCATTTTAAAGTACTCAATATTTTCATATAAAAGGTTAAAATTGCAACACTGAAATCTTGTAAAAAGAGGAAATTAAAAAAAAATATTCTCAAATAGTTTAGCAATTTTTACCTTTTAGGGTATTCAATTCAAAATCATCTGTCTTAAAGATTGCTACTAATTGAGAGTATCGATTTATAGAGCATTTTAGTAATGCTTAGGAAAATAAATATTAGAATCAGCCTTAATATTCAAGGTTATTATATCTTTCTCTTAAATTTTAAGCTGAGTTGCAAGAAAGAATAAAGAATGCAATTAATACTTAAAGTAATTCACAAGCTGGAAATAAATTTTTCAATAAACCCACCTAGAAGAATTTTATTAATGGAGAAATGCTGACAAGATGCCTATACAAAAAATAGAATTGAGATATCTTACTTCTTTGAGGAAGACAACTAACATCTCGTGAAACGACCAACGAATAGTATTTACTGTACACTTGATGAGCACACTTTGAGGACTCACCTGACGGCTAAAGCAGTCGCAATATGTGGCACAATCATTCACCCTGAGGAATTGAGCTACATCAAACACATTCCATTCAACTGGGACTAACTCCCCTGTTTCCGTAATCCCTGTTGAGTCAACCAGACGTGGAATGAATTTTCCACTGGTGCTTGTACTCTGAAATAAACAAGATTGTCATTAATAGAAGCAATAACACACGTAAAAAATCTGATGTGGCCAACACACGACTTTCTCCATTTTTAATGAAAACAGAAGCCTATGCTGGTAATATATAAATAACTCCAAAACAATGAGTGTTACAGAAAAATGTTTCAAACAAAAGTAGAAGTAAAATACATCACCTATAACTTTTGTACAAATTGTACATAAATACATCACATTCTGTCAGATATATTTAAGAGAAACTACAATTTTTGAATAAAAAGCAACTTACGCAACTTACTTACTTATTCACTAATAACGCCTAATCTATCAATGTTACGAAAAAAGGTTTCAAACAAAAGTTGTAGTAATGTACATTATCTATAACTTTAGTAAATAATTGTATATACCTGCATTGCATTCTGACAGAGATATGTATGAAAAACTTCCATTTCTGGATAAACAACAACTTCCGGTTAACCATTATTCAAGAATAACTCCTAAAAGAATCAGTGCTACGAAAAAATGTTTCAAACAAAATTTGTAGTAAAGTACTTTATCTATAACTTTTGAGCATAATTGTATATACCTACATTAAATTCTGACAGAGATATTTAAGAAACAAAAGTTTGTTCCGGATAAACCACAACTTCCGGTTAAGCGATATTCATCAAAAACTAATCAACTCTTGACATTGTTAGGAAAATACTAAATATGAATTTTTGAAATGATCGGATAATTTATTTTAAAGATAGAGCGCCCACAAACGTTTTTACCACAGATAGACAGACACACACACAGAGACAGACATGTTCGGGAAAATAGCGAAAACGAACTCTATGGTCCTCAAAACATCTATTTCCGTTGAAATCTGGAGATCAAATTTTATATGAATACAACACTTTCTCTATACTACAAATAGAAGGAAATTAAAAATATATAAAAAGACATCCTTACTGCAATAGATCTACGCCAAAGCCTAATATATAGGAATTTATAGTAATCCAGCAATAGCAATTTTCATGAAAATATAGACATACAGGTTATTGTGAATTTAAGATGAATATAAATATGGAAATATAGCTTGTTTAGTAAATATAACTAGTAATCCATTTGAACCCTTCCTGCAGAAAACTTAACAAAAACGAATTTTGCTGCCAAAAAATTAGCATGCCCTACGCAAGTACTACTTCTGGATTTAATCCCCTAGAACTCCGGGTGACTTTGAAGTAGCATTCCAAGTAAAAGCAATTTTCTTGTATTTTACTTCCTTAATAATGTTAATATTGCGATTTCAAAATAACTCAATGACAACCCAAAATTGTTTTGTAATAAGTTTTCAATGATTACAAATGAGGAATATCATAATATTTCAACAGATCATTAAACTAACTGTTCACAAACCTCTAGGGGTCGTACACAAATTAAATAACGCAACATTTTCCAATTTTTGACCATACCCTCCCCCAAGTTGCATTTACGTAATTTATGCACGGCCCCCTAACACACAGGTTTTGACATTTTCATTACTGGTTCATTCTTTGGGATTTATTTCAAATGTTTTTTCTTCCATAGAATTCAATGTGATTTATCATATTTAACTATTTTAGCTCTAATAACACACACGTAGAGTTAAAAAGTATGTTAAACCAAACCTATCAGGGGGGAAAACCTCATTCAACTGTGCTTGTTTCTTGATTTATGAGATCAAAGGAAATTCGCCGGTTTCTATGCCCTTGGAAAGATCTTGCATAGATGGAAGTTGTTCAGAAAAGATTCATCAAATAACAATAAAATGATTTCCAATCAAAGAAGAGATGTGTAACACTAACATTTATATATGAAGTGGCTGTTCTTTCACGAGGCAACTCAGGTAAAGATGAGGGTGGAGAAGGCTCCGAGGCTATGGGAAGAGACTGATCCGGCCCAGCTGGCTCCTGTCCCATTTCAGGTTCCATACTAGGCATCCCATTCCCTTCAGGTATTGCTTCTGCCGCTACTAGGAACAAGATAAAACAATACTAATATTATACAAGCCATTGTCTAATGCATGTTTGAAATACCATCCCCAAAATATGAAACTCTAAACTGTGGAAGACCATTTGTTTTGCGATGATTTTCTGCAAATCAATATAATGCATCTGAAAATGTATTTCACAGAAACTTTAATCATAATGAGACAACAATGAAAAAGGAGACATCTCAGTATAGATAAACGTGGTTAACAATTATTTTAAAAGATGCAAATTAAAAAATTAATGAGAGATCATCACAATAGGTGAGGCATGAATTCCCAGTTATACCACTAGATGCAAATCCACTAACTCTCAACTTGCATGAGAAAGGGGAGAATAAACCATGAATATTTTGCATAACATCATAAAAAGTTACATGAATTGAGATGAAATTGGTAGCAAGAGAGTTGCTATCAACATGCTATCAATATACTTTGCACGCAAGTAGCGGGAATGAATTCAAGTAGCTACAAGATGACTATTAGATTAAAATGAGCAAAATTACTGATAGAAACTAGAGATTAAGATCTACTTCTGCTGTGGCTGTTAAACCTTGTGGGATTAGAATTGCAAGAGAAATAGATCGAAAAAAATGACTAATTTACGAAAAACAGAACATCTGTTAATTTTGCACATGATAGAAACTGAAGTCATTTTCCTGTTTTTCATTGGGAATTAAACAAGAGGAAGGATAACAGTATTTGATGATTTCTGATCATAGGCTTTCAATGGATATTGAACAAATCCATTTACTGACCTGTATGATCTTCGGATGTCAGCTTAGTAGCTTGAGCAGGTTCATGGTGGAACCGATCACTTATCCGCACTGGTCCCACAACTGGACTCTTCCTCTTTGGATGAGGAGTGGCACCTTTGGTTTTTTTATGACGTCTTCGAGGTTTCTTTTTCATCTTTTTTGCAGCCAAAGCTGTGCACAGGAAAAGTTTTAATTTTCATTTTTTTCAATAATGATTATTTATGATTTCATTTGTATTGTGCTATATGACTGTATAACAATTATTGAAAATAAACAAAGTGTTTAACAATGAAACTTATGAAAGCCAGTTCCTTAACCATATTTGCAGATTTCTTTTAATTAATTATACCAAGAGAGAGAGATAGCCACTAAGAGTTTTATGAGAAACAGACAATTTTAAATATTACTCCAGTCTTATAAATTTGCCAGTGATTAAGGTAAGTACACTCAACCCAAAATACACTATAAAAAATTTAAATTTTATCTCTCAAGATGTAATAAGACAATAAGAAATATACGCAAGTTTATCAATCATGAAAAAATTTTTGAATTAGCACCGGGAAAAGATATATTAGCTTGAATAAAAGTAAAGAGAAGTTCAGACTAAGACAATTACTTATGATTTTCCTGCAGAGAGAAAACAATTCAACTAAAAAATTGACCTGCACAAAAATTATTCAAAATTCAATTTATACCAGAAAACATCTTTAAAATACATAACAAAATATCAAAACCAGTCAATTAATATGTTAAAGGATAGATTATTCTTCAATCAAGGGGATAGCTATCAAATCTATCAATAGGTATTTTTATTATTAGCAACCTTCACGTAACAAGTCTAACGTTTGAACCGAATTATGTTTACTCCAATCAACGGGTGATCTTATGACCATGGTGGAAACTTTACAGTTAACACTTCATACAACTTATTTTGCAAATTTAATAGTTTTCTAAGCTATCATAAAGTAGCCTTTACAGATGAGAAACTGTAAAGCTATGAAAATTCACTAATTTTCTTTAAAAACCTTACTTCAATTTTACTCTAAAAACATGCTAAATAAATCAAGATGTAATGCAGCAAGATTCATTTGGCTGTCAAGGATGCACCTAATTTTTTTCAAGTAGAGCATCTTACCATTAGAAGTTCTATTTCGAGGGCCTTCCAGACGATGTCCGACCAGTTGACACCAACCAACAGGGTACACATCAGGACTCTCACAATCTAACCACTGGTCATATTCCTCCTCCCATCCATCAAAGTGTACTTTAAGCAAACGTCCTACAACACGAGACACTGTTCCTACACAGACCAGACGAGGGTCCATCAAATCAGCTGCCTCTAAGCGCATACCCTCCCGGAATCCATGTACAGGCACTTCCTGCAACAAAAACCATCATAAATGTATTGATCAAGTTGTTCTAAACAAAGCAGTAAATTTACATGAATATAATCAACACAATTACATAACAGTATAAAGTAGAGCAGGAGGAAATGAGTTGATTTTACTAGTATAAATCTAGTTACCATTTACCTAAGGGTTATTAGAAAAATCTTCTTAAGAAACTTTCTATATTATGATAGCAACTATTTAAGAAACCTATCAAAGTTGTTAGCACTTGATTCATTGGACATGAGATTAGTACTCAGTGAATCCAATTTGTTTGACTTTACTTTAAAATAATTACAATGCAGCAAAACAGCAACTTTGTGGAATATAAATTTAACCTACTGTTAGTATGCCAGTGTCCAAAATATTCATAATGAATCAGACATTCTCAAGGCAATGTGCTTAGGTGAATTTACTCCAAGTAGGATTCTTTATTTATACATTGAATGTTTTTGTATATAGACCAAAAGAAAACCTGTTTACAACCTAAATACTTATTATGTATGATTATATACAACCTAAATACTTATTAAGTATGATTATATACAACCTAAATACTTATTATGTACGATAAATATATAGGAAAAACCACAATAGAGTGAAGCTGTGAATTCCATGCAAAGGATAACTGTATTCAACAAATTCTGAAAAAATTTTCCTATAAAGGCAAAAGCAGTTCTTACAGCGTTATTCTTTGTTTTATTATAAGTGTAAATTTAATTTCAATTTTGTCTTGACTATGAATATATAAAATTTCAAGGGGGGAGTCATTTTTATTGTAAGATTCATATTACGTTTAGCTGCAAATTTAGATCATCAGACCACACTAGACAGGTGTTGCTCCTAGGTAAGCAATTTAGCTACAAATTTTACAAATGGAAACAAATTTAATAACTAAGTAAACCTAGACAGAAAGTTTTTATTATTATTTTTATTTTAAGTAATCAACTAAATAATTTAAATGGGTTCAAATATTTCAGAAAGTGAAGAAAATGTAGCACTGAACTCTCAAACTGGCTGCAACTAGTCTTAAGTTCAAAGGTATAATTTTCATGCAATTTAGACCATTAAAACTCTTTTCATAAAAATATAATATTTTATGCAATAATCATATTCTCTATTATGAAATATATTTCCTAAATGTTAGGTAGTTTTGCCTAATAATGAAAATTATATATTCATAAATAATTCCATAAACACTATGAAATGTAACACATATAGAATGACAACAAGTCACATAATTTAAGTGAAGAAAAACATAAATGAAACACAACAAACATTCAGTTTTAAATACCCAGATGGACTAATGAAGACAGAAAAAGTCCCTTAAATTATGGAATATTGAGAATTATTGGATGAGTTTACTTTGATCACACATTATTATTTGAAAAGATTAAATGTCCTACAAATCAAAAATGTTTCTTTTGACTGCAATTTACTTACAATCGCAATCTTTAATACAGGTATACCTCACTTCACAAATTATTTGATTCTAATCAGTAGATTATGAAGAGGGAATTTAAACAAGGAAAGGTGAAGTTTACTTTAAGATACAAAACCAAGCATAAAGATGTTGTGATTCAATGTAAATATTTCTATAAAATATGTCATAAGAAGAATATTAGAACAATTTTTAGATATACTGTACATATTGAAAAATTGTACAGGAAAAATTACAAAATTCTAAGTACTTAGGGCAATGTAAAATAATAAAATTAGCCAAACAAAAACAAATTGTGGCAAACATTGGTGGAGACACTGAAGAATAGAGGCAGGCTATCCAAGAAAGTATAATAAAAATCAGTGAATCAAATTCACTCATCAGTGAATAACCACCACCCTGTTTATTTTTAATAGTTCGTGTACTTCCTCTGAGTGATGCCATTATCTCTGAAAGAGAGGATTGCTTTACAAAAAAAATTTGGATAGCTTACTTGCATAAAAAAACAGTAAAAAAAAGCAGTACTTTTAAGAGTTTTCCATACTAAAGGTGGACATTTGGAAATAATATTGACTCATAGAACAACTGGAATTTATAACTATGAGGGTTATTTGGAAAGTAAGATGGCGATGGTGGAAATAAATTTGCAAGTGTACAAATTTTCATGCAACTTGGGAGGTATTAGAGCAATGTTTTTTTTCCTAAAAGTGCCTTCAAGTTTCATGCATTTTGTTAACTCTGGAATTAGCTTCTGTCCACCAGTGCCATAGAACCCCTGCTCCACTTCCTTGACCCTTTCGCGCCTAGCGTCGGCTATAGCCGTCGTGAATTTTTCTACGCAAACGAACGAATGTCGGCTCCAGCCGACGGAGAAAAACCTACGCAAAACACCGAATGTCGGCTATTGCCGACATGAGGAAAGGGAAGTGACCGCTGGGGAAGCAATAATCCAAGGTATGCAGTACGCCCTTGCAACCCAGCTTAGGGAGAGTTCACACCCTTTCCTCGACAATGAGCTCGACCCTTCCCCTCATTAGTAGCCCTCATTGCTGCCTGAATCCGCGGTTTATTTATCATATTTGAAATGATTTTTCCAGGGAATAAGTTTTTGCATACAACAAAATTTTTAACTTAGAAATGAATTATTTGTTTTTCGCCTAGCCTGAGCAAATTTCAAACGTAATTCTTGCGTTAATACTAACGGAGTTTCACTTCGGTACTCTATTTAGTTTGTGTGTACATATATCAATGGTGAAAAATACATAACTGTAGAAAAGACTACGTTTAAAGCCCGGATGAAAAAGAAGGATGGGAAATATGATTTTGCAGTTAGTAATCGGAGAAATACTTGATAATATAATACATAATACTTGATAAGTCATAATTTGCAGAAATAATAGATAAAAATTAAATTCGTTAAAAATAACGCCAGAATGATGTTTAAAATTGTCAAACGCTCAGAATAACATTACGAATTCATTTTAAAGTATATATTTTTGGAGCATACAGCAAAAGATTATTTAAAAAAACCAATGCTAATGTATATAATATATAGCAGCAACCTGCTGGGAGAGGGGCTGCCGAGGGTTGAAGGGTTGAGCCGAGAAGCCTGGGGAAGGGACGGTGTCCCGCTGTGAGGGGTTCCAAAACGGTCGAAAGATATACCTGTGCGATTCCTCCTGCCCAGAGAGCTCCGTACACAGATGTAAAAAAAATTTCAAGCAACCCGTAGCAGGAGAAGTATTTTCCTTCGAGAGGCTTCGGCGCGAAAGGGTTAAGCCAGTCATTCTTTTCAACCATCACTTACTCGCTGCCAGAAAAATAATTCCCTACTTAAAATTCTTTGCTTGACCAAACAAGGGGTAATCACTCGGTTTCACATCTAGTCTATGTGGAATGCGATTCAAAGCATTCCAGCCAAAATAATCCGGCAGTTGCTTTGTATCTTTTAAATTTTTCTGAGGAAACTACATAAAGAGCACCCATAGTCAGGAAGCTATCAGAACGAACATCTTTGATACAGTTAACCAATTCATCAGTCACAATTGTCAGCCATTCACTTCTTGTGAACAAGGGAGATTGACATTCAGCCCATAAACTGAAACAAGTTGCCAATGAATTTCCACTGCAGTTTTACCAGGAGTTTAAAAAGCTTAATTACGTAGTGCACCTCACACTAGTAGAATTCAAAAATATAATTATCAGAATATATAGAGATTTACAAATGTTCACAATTATTACTAGGCATGATGTTACTTCCAACAGTAAACATGTTTTAAAATACTTAAAATAATAATTTCTACTATTATGAGTAGGAACAGATTAAATAAATTCCAATAAATTCAAATAGGGGAAATTTTTTCCTAAGATGAGCATTTATTTCTACAAGCTTGCTTTAGGAATGCATTTAACTTGTATCAAGATGCAATACTGTATTTCCATTCTATAAATGTCATTTATTTTATCGATGATGAGGCAGCAGTTTGAGGAAAGAAATATTTCAAACAAAAAATACATAAAAATTCATCAATTGGCAAGTTCACTGATCAAAGATGATGTTAAGCAGAAATTCATGAGGTAAGGTATACCAAGAGATGGGACAATCAATTGAGAAAAACAATCGAATAGTTATTTGATTGTTTTGGCATTTATTCGATTGTTTTCATTCGAATGAATTCACTTGCTTTCGTAGGCTGGACAGGACGCTGTAGCTGGTCAGGGGCAGTAACACCTGGCTGCCGGGATATCGGATCAGATATACATACTCACACGTATATATGACATCTATATTCATATTTCATCAGTATCACATATCTCTACCAGACTTCCACTAAATGGGATCACGTTCAGAGCCACTTCTATCCTCTATTCTTCAACGCATATCAAATAAACAAGTGAAAATTTGAATAAATTTATTTGATTTTTCACTCACTTCCTCTGAACGAGTGAATCACTCACTTGGAACAATCGAATAGATTTATTCGATTTTTTTTAACTCGCTAAAAACAGTCGAATAAATTCACTCAGTTAGGATAGAGAGAAAAATCAGAACACTTTAAAGGAATTATTCTATTCTAATACATCTAATTGAATTTGTTCTTAGTAGTTTTTTCTGAAAAAGCGATTTGTCACTTCATTTTTACCTTATAAAATGATATAATATGGCCAAAGACAAAAAATAATTAATACCCCAGAAAAATCCGATTAGAAAAATTGCATGCACAGAAAATCACGAAATTTCCATTTTCGCTTAAAATCTAGTCTACTTTTATTTTTACTTTCTCCATATACGAAGTATAGAGAAAGTATTGTTTTCATGAAAAAATTCGACTTCGAGATTTCAACGGAAATACATTTTTTGGGGTCCCTAGAACACGTTTTGACCATTTTCGGAATGATGTCTGTATGTGTGTGTGTGTGTGTGTGTGTGTGTGTATGTGTGTGTGTGATAGTGGACGCTCTAACGTAAAAACGATTGGTCGTATCAACACCAAACTTCATATATAGTACTGTCGTGTGTGCTGTCAGAGTTGATTAGTTTTTGGAGTAAATCGGTCAACCGGAAGTCGAGCTTTATTCATTAAAGCTCATTTCCGGTTTTCAAAATATCTCCATAAATATGATATATACGTATATTGTATTACTTATAAAAGTTTTAGATAATGTAATTTACTATAACTTTTGTATTTAACATATTTTTGTATCACTGGTTGATTAGGAGTTATTCGTGAAACACTGATAAACCGGAAGAAGATGATTATGTACTTTGTGGGCGCTCTAACATAAAAACTATTTGGCGGATCAACACCAAATTTCATATGTAGTACTTTTATTACAGTCTTTAGAGTTGATTAGTTTTTGGAGTAAATTGGTTAACCGGAAGTTGAGCTTCATTCTTCAAAGCTCATTTCCGGTTTCCAAAACATCTCCATAAATATGATATTTAGGTATATACTATAATATATAAATGTTTTAGGAAATAAAATTTGCTATAACTTTTGTATGAAACATATTTTCGTATCACTGATTTTTTAGGAGTTATTCCTGAAATACTGATAAACCAGAAGTTGCTGATTATGTACTTTGTGGGCGCACTGGGCTCTATGGGCGAAAATCCAGTTTCATCGTTCTTCATCCAGCATGTCCCGAACAACATTATTTATAATGTTTAGAGTTCGAAATTACTGTCGTAGATAAGTATTTACATCTTATATATGGAGAAAGTCATGTGCTGGCCACATCAGATTTTTTTATTTAGAAATTATTGTAAAACATTATAAAATTGAAAAAATAGGATTTATCAAGCTAATGATTCTTTTCAATCTTCATACGAACTATTTTTCATTACCATAATCGCAAATATATTATTTTTTTTTATAAATTTGATTTGCATTATTACTGTGTTAGTATTATACTTAATTATTGCTGCAACTTTTTCATACCTTGTAATTTCGTACTCTGCGAGAGTTATTCATATTTCATCAGTATCACGTATCTCTACCAGACTTTCCCTAAATGGGATCATGTTACGAGCCACTTCTATCCTCTCCTCTTCAACGCGTTTCAAGCAAACGAGTGAAAAATCGAATAAATCTATTTGATTTTTCACTCACTTCCTCTGAACGAAATAATCACTCACTTGGAACAATGGAATAGATTAATTCGTTTTTTTTTCACTCACTCAAAACAATAGAATAAATTCACTCGGTTAGGATTGAGTGAAAAACGCTTTATTCGAATAATTCGATTGAAGCAAACAACCGAATTATTCGATTTTTTCAATTGATTGTTCCCACCTCCAGGTATACCAGTATTTCAAAACATAAACAAAATTATTCTATGATATAGATTATTTACCCTATTGAAAAGAGAGACGGGCGCAGCAATAGCACCATTCTCTTTCATATAAGTATCCCAATCGAAATCGCCAGCTTCATAACCCTTCGGAGGAGTGAGAGATATACTGTTGCGGTCACAAAATCCAACTGGGAAAATACAAGGTGAGCTGCTGTGATAACAAAACCAGTCTGACCCTGTTGCATCTGCGTCATACGAATCAATCCTTATCATTATATAGCCTTCCTGAAGTACCTGGAGATAAAGCAGTAAAAATATTTAAAAATTAAAACACACAATGGAGTGACCAAAGGAGGTATTAAAGATTCACTTTGTTAGAGAGGTTATTTTCTTATTTACAGAAAAATTTCATTAATTTTGAAAATATCAAATGTTGGTGAGCCACGATAAAATGCTTTTCAACCTTATTTGGCATTAATTTTTTTCTATTATATTTTACACCCAAGAAGATTTTTTCAGGAACACCACAAAACAAGACACAGAAACTGAATTCTTCAAACATTTAAGTCTAAAGGAAGGCATTCAAGTTGTAGAGACAAACTTGGGTTGCATTAAAAATGATAAACAGCAAACAACAAAAGATAAAACCATATGGACTGAAATAAATGTCGAATCCCAAACATGATTTTCTCTAGCCCGCCTACGACAAGCAGATGTTTTTGATGGCCACTAGGATGGATCCAGGCTTCCTCATTTGGGAGAAAACGAGGAAGGAAGCAGGCTTCTCCCTTATAGATGGCGGAGTGATGAAGAATTAATCTACGAGAACCTTTTGAAAATGCTTGAAAGAGATGAATAATTTGAACAGTTAGAATGAAAAATCAGCTGTGCATGAAAAGTATCACAATTCTGCCTTTATGTTTCATATATTTGGCATGTTTATTCAGTCTCTGTAGAGAAGGTTACTAAATGTTCTCTCTCCTCTGAAAATTGCAATTCAATACTTTATTCCGATTCATAAAGTCATAATAGGAATAGACCTATTTCATTCTAAAATTAAAATTTAACCTTTGGTGATAAAAGATAACTCTCTAGTAGCCCCATCTCTCACTCACTTATTAACTTTAATGTACAGGGAATTAATAAATGATTAAGGTGAAACTGCAATTTTTAAGTAATCCTACTGCGATGTATATACAAAGATTTTTGACAAATAAACAATCCATTTCGTAACAAAGGTCCATTTCTTACTAGGTACATATCCGTTGATAATAAAAAGGAAGTGATTTAATTATTATTTCTATTTCACCCTATATTTGAACTCTTTCAGTTAGGCAATAGTTAAAAATTACAATTCTGTCTATTTTGCTATTGAATATTATGAAAAATCACATTTTTTGCAAAGGCTTTAACAGGACAAGAAGGTTTTCAGTTTAATTAGAGAGGAAGGGCACACAAAGGGAAAGTCACAGTAAAAACAGGATATGCAGTGAGCCTTCTCAAAGTACATGTAAAATTAAATTCCAAGCCCTATTTTGGTTCACTGACCCATCAGCATCTGATACATTCAAAGATGTTAAAGTTGATATGCTAGTTTCTGTATATTTATTATCATTAACCAATTCAACATTTCCATAGATTATATAATATGCAAGCTGATAACTACAGGAAATAGTATTTAGCTAAAGACATATTTGATGTATTGCTATCTTCAGATGTGCTGTGCATTAGTACTATAATCAGACATGACTTTCAAATACCCAAAAGCAAAATAATCAAATTATAGTTATTTGTAAAATATACTGTTTATATATTTAAATAATAACTATCACATACAATTACTGAATAGCTGTTACATAAATACATATAGGAAAAGTATAATTTATCTATTTAATTCCTTTCCTTAATTTGAACAGTAATTTTGAAATTGGATTTTTCAGTGCATTGAAATGTTTCCCTGTATTTGAATCTTTGAAAATATAGCCTTACTTTCTATTGCAATGACTTCTGTTATTGGAAAATTCTCCAAAACTCCCAAAGTAAAGGTTGCCCCTTGAAGTAACTAATAATTACCTTTCTGTGTTACTGATTCAGAAAATTTATAAGCAATAGCATGGGCATTTAATTTCAATAAAATATGAGAGAAAACTATTTGCGATGCTGTAGTTATTAAACTGTAAGATCACAAATATCAGCAGGAATTAATATTAAAAAGTTCCGAGACATTTTAAACTTTTGAATTCTTTCACCTTCCCTAAGTCTGTTTCAGAGTCTGATAAATTATCCATTCATTGAGCCATAACAAAAAACAAAACATAAGGGCTAAATTTCACACACAAGTCTGCCAGAGGCATTTGACTTTTATCATTCCTTACTTAACCTTGTTCATTCCTGAGGTTACATGAAGCCGTTTCATAGGCTAGAAATTTCAGAAATATTAAAAGAGCAATTTTCATAGTAATTAATTCGAATTAGAGAGATATGGCTGATATTTTTGGGCAAGTTAACCAAGACATTAAAATGAGAATATTTTAGGGTAGTAGTGACAAAAAATGTGCCATCTGACTCAATTTCTTTCCATCATTTCAAATATGAACTTATGAAAGCCTCAGGACTTCACAAACTATTCAAAGTTACACAAAAATTTCCATGAAAACGAGGTTAAATAAGAAACTTAGAAAGAACAATGAGAGGAAAAAATGAAGGCTTGAAGAATGATGGAGAAAATAGGAGTTAACACTCATTTGAGATTTAAAAACATTCTTTTCGAGCCATATTTTCATTGTTTTCCTTCTGATTTATCATTAATCAAAAACACCCTTTCAGAATTTAGATCACAATTTATATTCTGTGAAAGTTCAAAAATTTTTAATGACAAAAGTGAGCTTTTATTTATTAACTAATTTGAAAATTGAGATCATAAGTTTACTTAAAAATCAATATCAACTCCATTTCCATATAAGAAAGGTAGTCTAGTGAAAAGATAATGAGTGGGGTGTATGAGAGAGAATATTCTCAGAATCTCCACTCCATGACATGTAATGGTTAAATAAGAAAAATTAGTAGGTTAAATGAAGGTTCGAATTGGAAGAATTAGCGGAAATGGGAGTACACACATTACGTTAGACATATAATAACTGAAGGCCAGGTAAGCCTATCACTTCATCAATGCAAATTCACAATTTATAAACATAAATTGGAAGAAAATGTTAAATTTTCAAGAAAATCCTAGCCAAGTGCGCCAATAGATTGTCAAGCCAAAATATGATTATCCATTATAAAATTTTACGTCTAGAAAAATCTCACATTAGTTGTTCAATACAAACTTTACCTTCATAACAGTAGCAGCACAAATAGCAGAAAGATTAAGTGGATCAATAGCTTCCAGCTTCATTCCTTCTAAAAAACTAACACCACTTGTAATAGGATATGGTATAGGCGGGTGAGTGGGGAAAAGGTCTACTCTTGCATCGTTCCCATCATACTGATGTTTTTCACAGCGATCTAAATACTCAGGGGGAGCTGATATCCTATGGCCTACAACTTGTGCCCACCCCACAGGATGAATGAGAGGAGAGTCTTCATGGCACCAAAATCCTGAAGTAATGAAATAGCATAACATTTTATCATTCAAGAAATAATATAGAATGAACATCAAAGACAAATCAAGAATTAAAAGGGACATATAGAAACTTACAATGATAGAATGCAATGGTATCAGTTCAAGCGACATTTTCAGAAATAACCAGAAATGCAGAAGTTATTTTATTACAATAATCATGTCTTTATGGCATAAACTTAATTCTGAAATTATTGCTCTTACAAACAAATATTTCAAACAACAATAAAAGACTATGACATAAACAGGATTTAATCTTGGAACCTCTGAGTTGTTTATCTAGCACACTAAACCCCTACATCACAGAGGATGGAAATTTAAACGTAACTATCACATCATTTACCAATTAAGATATAATTATATCATAATCCTTTACTTAAACATATAAGTATTGGTAATTCCATTCAATGCAAATAAGAAAATAATTTAAATCGTCAAAATTAACAGCAAAAAACAAAACAAACCAGGATAAAAGGGACCACGTTGACAATGAGCTTCAAGCATTATGCATGAAGAAAAAATTCAAGACTTGAGTTCTACAGATCAGATCTGAAAATTTTTATCATTTCTGACAGAGAAGGAGAAAGAAAAAACATGTGCAATAGGCTGTAGATTTTGGGATCAACTTAAGGGATATCCTAAGGAAAAGTCATCTACATATACAGATATGACCTATACAGGGTATATATGTAGATGCATATGAACAAAAGATACTAAAGTTCGAGTGAATCTAAATCAAAGCATCTTCCAGAATAAGCCATAAGGAACTAATAAAATCAGAGAAAAAAGTTCAGGTAAAAACTAAATAATATCATCAAATATGGTAAAATAAGAGAAAGATTATGCTATAGATGCATTTCTTTAAACAGCATATTTCTTATTTTAATAAAATCTTACAGATCAACAGGTAGATTCAATAAATAAGAAACCAACCACTCTGCAGATTACTTAATGCACTATGCTCCAAATGAGAAGCTTTCCCTTCCACTGATTAATTATAAAAACAAGCCAAACATCGCATTTATACATAAAATTTATAAAACATTTATACGAAAAAATTAAAACTGATAATCTCAAGCATAACTTTGTGGAATGAGTAAACATACAAGGAAAACGCTCTGGAAGCTATTTCCAGTATGTAGGTAGCTGTTCCATGGATGTGATTGATGAAATGATATTATCATTATCTAATGTTGTAAATTACTTTTACTAGGATAGGTTTACATGATGTGGGAAAAGGAAGCTATGGGGAAAGTTAAAAAATGGAAACGATTTCATTCTTTACCAACTACTTTCTTGATAATGAATAATTTGTAAATAACAGGATATCTTCCGAGAAACTCAAGGATTTCTGAAGTAGACAAATTGAATATAAGAATTCTTGATGAAATACGGTACCAGTAACACTATACTGAAAAAATGAATGTATCTTAGAAGAGAAAATGATATAAACTAGACCATTGGAGAAGAAACAGCAAAGAAGAGGAAAACACTGGAGCATTAAGTTCAGCCAGTGAATTATGGAAAAAAAAAGTTTAAAGAAATTCAGCAAAGACTGCGATATCCACCACAATTATTGAAATATGCTCAAGATTCTTGAAAAATTGTTTGCCAGAACAGAGAAGGCTTTATTAAGAGAACTGAGATTTGCAATCCAGACAATTGCAGAGATATCACAATGAGCCAAGGTGTACCTGGAAACAAAAGGTCTTAAAGCCATGTTGCAAAAACTGGGAGCTTCATCACTGCCAAATCTCACTTCAAGATCTTCTTAAATTCAGAGATGAATTTGATTGATTGAATGATTTAGAGAATAGTGACTGCAGATAATGGCAATGTAGATGAGATTATATTAAACTGATGAATTAAAAAAGAGGTGAGAGGAAAGAAGCTGTCCAGGGTAAGGATCTGAGAATCACCAAAAACTAAACGAGAGTACATGGCCATTAAAAATAAATGAAAACTTAACAAGCACGATGATACAACAGTCAAGAGAGAGAAACTCACTTCTACTACCTGGCACTGATAGCAGTCAGAATGGGAGAAGTGGTAAAAGAGGTCATCAGCTGCATTCAAGCAAGACGGATGTACTGGAAAGAAACCTTGGCAGTACTGCATGGAAAATAGCAGTTAAGCCAGAGGGTAAACTAAGCCAAAATGAAAGAATTTGACGAGCAATATAAAGTAAAGAAACAGTTTGTAAGGGCATTGAGAAACACAAATGGGACTGAACAAATGTTGATAAGATTGAAAGGATTAACAGAAACAATACTAATTTAACTGGATGGTCCAGAATATACCGTATTTAATCAAAAATAACGTGCCATCAAATGTAATGGGTATCCCAAAATTTGAGCATCAGAAGTAGAAAAATCATTTGCTTGCATCTTAAAACATGTGGTAACGCAATTCATATCACTGTAAGGATGTATACAGTACTATATACGTAATTTATTCACTTACACTAAGTATATGAAATACTGGTAGCCCATGCTTAAGTCTTACACAATTGGCACATTGACCAATTTAAAATCAGTCATTTAAAATGTTTGATTCCCGATTCCCCTTCAACTAAAACTGTTCCTGGCCGACAGTTTAGTCTGTAGGGGCTCTTTAAGTCAAAACATTGATAACACATTGGTGGAATGTTTGACGAGTTACATGAAAACAGGATGAGGGGGAGGATATGGCCAACTACAGCCAGCCCTGTGCTACAGGACATTTGCACGAGTAGTATTGTGCTCTAATTTAGTGCAATGTGGATTCTAAAGTGCATCCAATATTTGTGCTGAAATAGAACCTAAAATAGTGCATTTTATTTTTGAGAAAATACGGTATTATCTCTAATCAGGATCTACAAGATAAAAATATTTTGTAAAGAAATAAATTGTTTCTCATCCTATGGTTCTATTTAAAATGGTATAACTCCAAATTTATACAGTTTTCAAAAAATTTCTTCTGCTATCTTCTCAAAAGCGATAATAGATTTATTTCAACCCAGGATAAGGGATATATATGCCAAGCAATGGGTTAAATAAAAATCAGAGACATTATAAACTGTTCAACCCTTGCATACAATGAGGGGTCATGCAAACAAGAACCAATAACCTAGTAAATCTCATCTGCATTTCATAGAGCTAAACTATGGGTTACATACAGCTTAGACTCTATTAAAAGTTACGATAATTAAGTACATATTTTTTCAAGAAATTAAAGTGATAGAAGCAAGGATACAGCTGTTATTTTTCTTCCAAGATTTGTAAATTTTGCTCAGAAAACAAATGTAACTTTATGATTGCTTAATAATGGCTTATGTCAAACGCATTAACTTTAATGACGTTCATTCATTCTAAATAAAAAATATATTAAAAAATTTACTTCTATTTTCAAGGATATTTCTTCTTGATTATAATCTCAATACTCATCATTATACAGAAGCAGTAATTAATACAACTAAGACTTATAAAGGGTGCAACTTACCATTATCATCCGGGGCAGAGTCGAAATATTTTACATGCAATCTTTTGCCAATTATTTTCCTTACTGTTGCAACTTTCACTTGTGATATCCTGTTCTTGTCAACTACCTCTAAATTTATACCGCACCTGAAACCAACAAAATTTAGTGAAAAAAAGAAGACTAAATGAAGCTATACGCAGAACCTTATTAGTCGGTACATACCTAAACCTTGACTTTAAACTCTCATTCCATTTGCTATATATATTGGAAGGCAAAGTTCTAGCTCCAGTCAATCGTTTTACCAGGAATTCCTTCCAGTCTTTGTACTTGTCATGAATTGCTGCAACAACAAAACATTCAATGATTTCATTTTCACAGACGAGTCTTAATACTCAAAAAATATGATTTAAACACTCTAATAGTCAATTGCAAACGTAAATAGCTAGAATGAAGATAAATCCTTACTATGTGACACTGACAAAAATACACTAAGTTATAGAACTAATATCACAGACGAAGTAACAGAAATAATTTGTAATGATTTATAGCCTTAGTTTTGTTATGTGATTACAGTCAACATTTATTTAAATTACTATGTCAACGTTATATTTAAATTTGGAGAATGATATATAAAGATTGACAAATAGCTATGAAATAAGGAGTAAGATCAATGATAATAATTTGAAATAAGTCAGAATGCAAAAGAAGATTAGATAAAACACTTGTTGATTATATTAGAAATATTTATATTGGTGATTTAAATAAAAGTTAAGAACATTTAATATCCTTGGTCCATCGCAGATAGTAAACTATCCTATAAGGAACATTTTAGGGCTACAACAGTTTTTTACTATTTTTTTATTTTAACCTTAATTATTTATAATTTTGACAAAGTGAAGTTTACTAGATCCTGAAAACAGCTGCTGAGATAGGAGCCAAAACCTGGATGACTACAATTGCCCTGACCCGGATGGAAACACGAGGCATTTTTCTGCATGTATTACATAGCTTGAAATTTTTATTTAATTTTCACCATTCAGAGATACTCATACTGGATATTACATAAAATTCTCTTTCAAGAGTGCATTTTAAGCAGCTATTAGTTTGACTCCTGTACAATACATTTGAATACAGTGTTGAAAACGACTACACTGAGACCCGGTTTGATTCAATTCTAGACATTATAAATATGAGAATAATAAGCAAAGTGATTCACTAACTCTTTGGAGGGATTAGTGGTTTTCCTCTCTCTGCACACCATCCCACAGGATGAACAGTTGAGGAGCACAGGCTGACCCAAAAGTCTTTGCTATCATTCTGACCAAAACCTTCATATCTCAATAGCACCATATAACCTGGAAGAGAGAGTTTAAAATGTTAAAATGTTTGATCAATTGAGCTTATTGTGCCCACAAAAATAATTCAATTGTTTATGATGTGGTACCCAAGTTGATTGATAATAGAATAATAAAATTTCATCAGTGATCAATAATATTTCTGATGTTAAAATAATCTTCCTAGTTCCATTATACTTTGAATTTCAAACATTTTTTTCATTAAAATTTAATTAGTCGAACACACTGCCATCATTGATGGTGCCTTAGATATAAATAAAGTAAAACCCATTCAAAACTCTTTTTAATCTAAAACAGACATTTTCGAGCAAAAAATTATAATATTTATTCCCCCTTCCTTGAGCTTTTCTCTTCTACACAATTTAACAGCTTTTAGCTAATGTATCACATCAAAAGTATATTAAAATTAAAAAATTAGGAAAAAGTAAATAAAACAAGGAAACAGTTAATATATAAGAAAAAATTAAAGCAGAAATTAAATTAAGGATATATTAAATTATAAGAGGGTGAAATACAAAAATTAGAAGCAAGAAAGATGACACCCAAATATATTTATTGTTATTTACAGTTATTTATTGTTAAGAAAGAAAATCTCAAGGAGATAAAATAGTTTATTTTAGTTAAATACTAATAGCACTTATAACAGAATAATTCATTAATAAATAATTCAAAGTACTTATAATTCTAAAATCTAAGAGTAGCACAATCTTAGAACAGCAAAACTTACCAGAAATTTTCAACACTGTAGCAACCCAGAAAGAATCTGGAAAAGCTTCCGAGAATTCATCTCCATCCGTATTTTCTACTTCCACTTTCATTCCTACTATAATACTGTCCCAACAGTCAGAGCTTGGAGCCTAGGTAAAGAGGAAATGAATATTAAGTGTGAATTAAATAATTGTAAATGTGTTTCTGAGCTAAAATAAAATATAACGAATTTTTTCATAATTAAATTTACAGGATTTTTATGATTCTCTATGAAAAATCTAGTATTGTAATCGAAAAAAAAGGCAACATTAAATAGACAATATATACTCTAAGAACAAAGGAAACCATTTTAATTGGTTCATCCAACCGAATGAAAAATTAGCTTCAACCTGCCGAGGTAGTTATCACAACAGTGCAGAGGGAGGACTTCAAAACAGTTCAAAAGCCTTAAATTATCGCCAGCAAATGCTTTTACACAAAATCTCGACTTTTCAAATGAAGATGGATGGAGATTAGAAGTAATTTAATTATCTATTAACACTCTTTCACCACCTGATTCAGATATAACCAAGTAAGAACATTCCTCCTTTCAACTTTATTTATCATGTCAATATCCTGAAGAGATTAAATCATTTTGCATATCTATTTGAGTATGCAACTTGTAGAAATTAGAACAGAATTTTCTTTCAATAACTGCAATATTGGGAAAAAGGTATTTTGCAGATGATTGATCACAAAGAGAAATCACAGAATCCTAATAACTAGGTCAAAGGGCAAATGGTAAGGAATACTGATGATAAATGATATAACTATTTTTGCAAAAGTTAACCTGACATGAAAATATTTTTACTCAAGGCACTGAATGGAAATAAAATACAAATACACAAAATAACGCACCATCATACACTTGATCAATTATCTATTCATGGACTGAGGAGGGTAATACTTACATGCTTGAAGCAAGACACTGGAGCTGCAATAAAGCCACTTTCCGAGAGTTGGTTCTTCCAATCATAAGAATTAGCCAAATCTGAGGACCTGCCCCTTTTTCCCACTGGAGGAGGAGTCAATTCTTCCTCTTCCTCAACTTCTCTGTATGGTGACACAGAAGTTTTCCGCCGTGCTCTTCCGACTAATGTTGGTGTTTCTGGCATGACAATTGGTGGATCTGGAGCTTCTATTTTCACAACAGGACTAGGTGGGGATGGTGGGCTACTTGGTTCCAACTGTAAACAAAAATAATCGTCACTTTTGAGGTTTACCTGCATGATACTTAAATTTACCAGAAAATTCGATTACCTCCAAATTGAAGACAAAATCAAGATTAAATATCTTATGAAGTATTTGAGGATAATACTAAATATATTACTACACCTCCATAAAATTATTCCTTTTATACTCTTCAGTCCAAGATTACCAGTAAATGATTTTCATAGAAGCACGATTATACCCTATGTAAGCAAAGATCCCCTTC
Organism: Sympetrum striolatum; assembly: GCA_947579665.1. Lineage (NCBI taxonomy): Eukaryota > Metazoa > Arthropoda > Insecta > Odonata > Libellulidae > Sympetrum > Sympetrum striolatum. The sequence continues at coordinate 75,320,438 of OX388347.1, read as the reverse complement.
CAGATATCCATGCATCCTTTCTGACGTTAAGTATTTCTCATACTAAGGGGGAATCAACAAATTAATGTACAAACTTAATCTGATAAAATTTCAACAACATCATACATTATATATATATTATACATTAATGAGTAATGAGATCTATAGCAAAGGAAGGATATTTGCAGATGACTCAGATTTATTCAGTGACATATTGAGTAATGTAGATGGTATTTCTCAATTGAAGATTTTGGTCTTTGTTAGTGATGTGAAACAAAACAACTTGAGCTCAATTCTGCTTACTATAAAAATCGAGCAACTATGTTGAAAGGGCCAATGCATTTTTTGTTGATTTTGTAGCAGTTCAGAGAAAGTTATGTTTAACAAGTACAGATGATTGGCGGAGCTAAAATTAGCTATTCAAAATGTACAGATCTGTGATTTACCAAATGAATAAAAACATTCTTAATTTCCTTTCTTGTTTTTACCTCACCTTAACTTCCTTTTACATCAATGCAAATAAATAAAACCTGCAAAAAATTAAGGTTAATTTTACATTAATATTTTTATGAGAATGTTTTTACTTGCCTGAGGTAGAACAGGGCAACATTTGCTTACTGAAGAGTAGTCTACTATCTGAGCAGTGGATACACTTAATACTGTGCCAAGCAAAATACTTAACCACAATTTATCTAAGAGTTTTAGCATAAAGTGCACCAAATATATTTTATAGAATTCGTTGATCAATCAGGATCTCAATTTATAAGATTTTTTTTGTTTTCTCTGACAAGAATTTTAACAGTAATGATTGATTATTAAATGCAGAATGATTTCAACATAAAAAGACTTATATTAATACTGCAAAACAGAAAGAAACAAGAGACATTTAACCAACATTGACCACAAAAGAGCCAAGTGCCACATTGCAAAAGAGGAGCGTGGTTAGCCAAAATATGAAAGAGTCAAACATACAAAAGATAAAACTGTGAAAGAAGAGATACTTATAGTTACGCATCTTTTCATAAATTTGTGGGTAATTTATTCTAAGTTAATATATATTATTTATTTATTTAATTTATTTAACAGAAATAGGTGGCCCCAATAATATCCATTACAATATATTGTACAAACACAAACAGACAACAAACGTAGACGACCATTCCCTAACCGGAAAAATCCGGTTAGCCAGGATTTGAACCTGGGGCCTTGGCATTAGCTAGCATGGTGACATGCTAACCATTCCGCCACCATTGCCGGTACATTAGATTATAATATACATTACATTAGATATAAAAGTGTGCATGTGTATATATTTTTTGATTTTTCAAGGCCTTTTAATGTGTGAATGGGTGAAAAAGTGGTGACAGAATTGGTAGCGCTAAAAGATCCATAAGTAGATACACGTTATAACAGTGCAAAGATCCAAGGATATTATCAACAGGCATGGCGGTGGTGAAAATGACATTGGCATCACCTAGAGTTACTTCATAAAGAAGTCAACAATAGGGACAATGATTAACGATAAAAGGAGAATCAAAGAGAGTGTAGAAAGTTTACAGCATAAGTAAAAATATAGTGGGTACTAATACAATATAAAATACATTAATATCAATGTTATGATTCAATTAAAAATTAATTTGCATTTAATAGGTTTGGCAAGTACACAATAAAATACTTTAAATAATAGGTCTTGCTTAGATACATATACAGTTAAAATTATTATAATTTCAATATTCTCTTTAATAATAGTAAGTTTATGTTTAATATATCTATTTTATCTCCTGCAGAATAATTTCTCATTACACATAGAATAGGTGAGAAACATGAATAATTTCTCATTGTCTTTGGTAGTGAAAAAAGTAAGTTATTCATTGTGTTTTAGGAGAGGCACGAAGACTTATTTTATTGATTAGGTCATTTGGCTCTATGTTATTATGAAGTAAATAATGAAATTTTAATATACTAAAGTGGACTCTTCATCAAAGACAATTTCCATTAAGCCAAAGGTGATAAAGGGAAAAGTTCATTTAAACAAGTTTTTCAAGGTCGACCTAAAAAAACTCCAAAGCCCACCAACAATCTGGATGGACCTTGCATTCATTAAGGTGCTTGTGTAATGAAAGATGAGAGTCATTACCTGTGGAATGACAGCTGTTCTCTGGACGGGAGGTTCACTCTTCACAGCATCACCATCACCTCTTGCACAGGCTAAACTGCAAAACCTCCTTTCCTTGGTATAGAAGGCATGCCGAACTCCCATGGCTCCACACTTCTCGCACACAGCTAGTAATTGACAGAATTCCACATTTTTAGATTGAAATGTGACTTAAGACTTCACTAATGTAATTTAACAAGTTTATTATCAAGCAGATAGACAGTGCTGCAAAAAAAAAACATTATAGAAGAAGGATCCTTTAGAATAAAACTTATTCAATAAAAACACAATTTATTGGTAAAAGGTAAACGTGGCAATAACATTGCACAAGAGCTGTTCATATAACAATTTAGAAATGCATGAACTGTGACTCCATCAAAAATGATCATTTCACAAAAAATATTTAATTTTTCAACAAACGCGCTACCTAAATAAAAACTATGATAAGAGTATATCCATATGAAACAGAAATGTGATAAGAAATGCAACATAAACTTAGCAACCTATAATATTTGTTGAGAATAGTAAACAAACAACAAAGATACCACACATATTCTCACTTCAAAACAATCAAGGTAAACCATGACAATTTTGATCAAGAAATCATTTGAGTGGTTTACTTCACAGAATCAGTTTTAAATCATTAAACTTAAGAAAATAATTTGAATATATAAGACAAGCGCCTAAAGATTAATTCTCATAAGACCCAACTTTCTAATAAATTGTAAAAGTTAAAGCTTAACAAGATTTATTCCAGATACTGCTTATTGTTAAAGAAGTATTAATTTCTAAACAATCTAAACATGCAATATTTCTAACAATCAAAACATAGGATGCTTATATAAAAACTCCAACTAGAACAAAATTCATCATGAAATTTTCCAAAAAAATCATCACATTTTTTTTCTTTTTCCATTTCATAGGAAAGCTTATTTAAAAGCTGTTTCGCAAATATTTTTCCATATCTCAAGAGTTCATAGCCAAAGATTAGCCTCTTGGCCTCATAACATCTAGCAACTAATATCTCCATGCTTACATTTAGTTCTGTTTATTGAACAACTGTGTACATAACACTTGGCTACAGATCTATCATGTAATCCACTAAAATGCATAATAAATCTTTATATTTTCTTTGCAACCAATTTATGGTGTGTATACAAATCAACATTGATGAGGGGGTTTCAAGCCTCTCTCCTATTTTAAAAGAATATTATTTATGTGAATTCCTGCTTGGATAAACACTAACTGACAAACCCTCAAATTTCTGATTTTATTTTAGGAGAAATTCCAAAAGTTAATAATTTATAAAAAACCCTTCCAGACTTAGGATGTTCATTCAAATATAGGATTTCCTGCTCCCCCTCCTTAAGATAATGCCTAGACACCAGAATACATACATGTTTACTTATGGTAATATATAATCCAAATTGAATAAAAACATATTACATAATCTGGTAGGATGTTTCATGAGAATTTTAATTTTAAGCAAGGTCTGCACATTTCTCTATTGTTTTTTTAAGTATTTCAATATGCTGAAGTAAATATAATAAAATGAAATGTGCCAAATTGAATCAAATCTGATGTGGCAAATTGCCTGGTTATATCCCTATATTCATTCTTAACTATACTTTTATAAATAAATCGGCTAGAGATCACAAGCCACATCAATATTATCCCACTACCACGCAACTTTTGCAGTACAACCAAATTATACCAACAGCAATTAAGAAAAAGGTATACAACCTCCCACATAAAATGTTTTAAACATACTTAGTTGTAAATCCAAGTTAATGAATTTTAAGAGGGTGCTAATTTTGTCAGGCCTTCTACGTCAATTGAAATTTTCAATTCAAAGATTCAATTTAATAAATGCAAAAACATCACTGCTTTTAAATTAAAGCCATAATATGAGATTCGTCATACCATCAATCACAACTTAAGAACATCTTGAGATTTTTTCAGAGTATATGATGCTAAGACCTCATTAAAAAAGACTAATACAGAGTAACGCAGAGCAGTAATCAAACATAATCCTGGCCATTAGAGACACAATCAAATACCATCTAAAGCAGAAAATGAAAACTTGATTTTCAAGATCATTTATAAATCCATGAAATATTTATTCATACATAAACCGATAAATTTACTTTAATTTAAAAACCAATCCAGTGGCATATCCTAGAGGTGAATGACCTCTGAATTAGTAGATCCAGAAATGTACTTTTACTAAGGTTACAAGCTCAAAACAGAAACTGATAGCCAAATGTTTTTCACAATGACAATCTATCGAATTTGTCTTAACACGGTCAATTTTGGTGACTAAGAAAATGTAAGTGCTATGCTAAGTTATAATTAAAGATGAGGATTCATATGAGGAATCATTTCAAATAACTCTCCCTAGGAAGGATTTTGGCTTCTGTTTAAATAACAAAAATAATAATTCTATAGGGTTTGTTCACATGGAACAAAGAGGACACTTTGAGCGTAACATAAGAGCCATAAAGCCCGCTAATTGATGATCAAATTATATCAAACTATAAAAAATCAACAAGATCCATTTTCCCCTGGCTGTATATAATACAATTTCTTGGTGTAGCTCTGATGACAACAATGCCTGTACAATCAACAATTTTTATTTTCCAGTCTTTATGTCTTTTACCTCTGCCCACATTCTACAGCACACTTCAATACAAAACAAACAAATTCAATTCTTCTTTGACTTAGGCCACATAAATAAATTGCATTAAGGTTTAACATATACCTATTTTTCTATCCAAAGAAAATTACACAGTTAAAGGAAAAAATTAATAATGAAAAAGTTAAACCCTTTATAATACCTTTATTTCTCATCTTTTAGTGAGACTAAGAAATAAAATATAAAGACTTATTTTTGAATAATAAAAAATAAAGTGTGGAAATCAAATTTTGGTTGGATTATAAAACATATGGATCTGACAGATAGTCTCAGCAAGACAGTTAGATAAAATTGAATGCCATACCTCATTTCATGAATTGCTGCCAAGCACGCAGATAAAATGAATTAGTTCAATATTCCTTAACATTATTATGTTAAGCTATGGACACCAAATCTCATACCTCAATTTATACTTATCTAGGACAATAATAAATATGACAAACTAAATAAAATTAAAAACGCAATATTTGTTATATAATGAGCACTATTTATATCTTAAGCCATTGATGATATAAATTAACAATCATCAGCTGAATATAAAATTAAATTTTTAACAATATTTTATTGATACTCCTTCAAATAAAGTGATTGTGTGTGAAAAGGTTAAGCAAAATCGTGTTTAGTATAAAATACCAGAATTAATAGATAAATAAATTCAAACATAATATAAATAAACTCACCCATTCCATCTTTTTGAATTGGAATTACACTTAAATCGGAATCACGCTGATAAGCAATTGGCGTTTTCAACTTTAAGCCTGGGTGTTTCACTGGCTTTATTTTCTTTGATGGCTGCACCGTCTGAGTAGCAGCAGATGTCATATATTTCACAGGAGGCTCATCATAGGAATCGTACTCATCTAGCATCATATAGCTATCAACATCCTGTTAAGAGATACAGGTTAAAGATAAGTTATTTTTGTGGTGTTTCTGTTACGAAATTATTTATTCAATTATGATATTATCGTTTCAACAGGGTTAAATCAGCTTCAAATAGAGAAAGAACAAATTTTTATTGGTAAAAACAAACCATAGGGTCCCTTGGCCTCATTTCTTCCATCGCTGGACTATCAAAAAAGAAGTGACTCCCAGCTTGCGGGTTCAGCATCATTTCATTAGTATCACTTTGAAGTAAATCATCTCCGATCCATACGAGTCCCAAATCTAAAATACAATTGAATGTTTAAAGCTCACATTCATAACATATGACGAGTTTCATGTGGCCAAAAGCGAGAGTAAAAGCTCGCGAATGTTTCCAAAACAATTTTTTTTATTTCGAAAATAAGCTGCACAAGTCATTCACTTCACGCAGAGCTTTCGATGAGAATAGTTCTATTGTATTAGGCGAAGTTTTATTTCAAATGATTGGTATTTAGATTGCTGAGCATGAGAAAATACAGCAACCGGTGAAATATGTACAATTGGTACAAGTTGTAACGTGCGACTAGAAAACACCATAAACATCGATATGGACTTAAATTTACGCACTTATGAGGATCACAGCATTGAGGATACACAAGTTTATAAATGGAAACTTAACATTAATAAACAATACTTCCTGACGGACGAAATAAAGACAGTACTGGCTCCACAAAATTTAAATATAAGATTTATTATCGTTTTCCTTACCTTCGCGAGTCGCCATGTCCATCACCACCAACTTAATTTTCCGATTTCGATGGGCAAGAATAACTATCTACAGTTAAAATTAAATAAAATTCAAATTCCTTTTTATCCTCCTTCTTGTTTTTATGTACAAAAACATCATATAACATTCGAGACCCTCAAATGACACAGTGCCCTACAACAAAGACCCTACGATAGCTCTCATGAACTACCACTCTAATCAATGACTTAACCGAAACAGAAATATTTTTATTCGATAATTTTCAAGAAAATAATTATATAATAAATTTATTCGAGTCGATGACTTAAAATTAGGACAACCTTTCGCCTAATACTTGTAAAATCTGTTCAGAAAGAGTGAAATATTAACAAATTCAAAAATACAGGCAACATTGCGCTGTGAGCGTCGGGCTTTTTAAACGAAATAGAAAGCGGGGAAAGCGGTGAACGGAAACATCCGTTTGGGTAGAAAACTCATAACAGAGCGAAGAAGTTTCTTGATAATAAATTTATTTAGAATGAAAATAGTCTTCATTTGAAAAAAATTAACTTGTACTTTCAACAATAGAGCCTCAATAATGTATGTAAAATATTTTGCTGTAATATACGTTCTACTCGAATAATTTTTGAGCTATTACAATATGATCTGGTGATGTTTCGAGTTAAATTATTATCAAATTCGTTAAAATTATGTGTTTTGAGTGATGACTGAGAACAGGAAAAATTTAGTAACACCGCCTTTTTGAAATACGTAGCTGATGATGTTTACTGTAAAATTTCAAAGCTATTTTAGTGCCACATTGGAATAAATTGGTAGTTCTTTAACCTTTACACGGTTTAAAAGGCTTTTATTTATTTTCTGAAGGATATACTTAATCATAGGCTGTAATGAAAGTTATTTCCAATTGAATCTTTCGATCTTCCAAGTTCAATTAACTTTTCAGAATGTGATTGTTTATTATTCAATAGATGTAAATTCAAATTTTGGGTAAATCTCTCCAACTGTCTATCGAGAGATTGTCCAAATATCTAAAATTTGATTCTAACAGAAAAGACAAATATTTTCAAACTATGTTATTCGTTCTGCAATTGATAAAGATTTTTAGACCCAGAGAATCGGATTAAATAAAGCTATGCGTGATACAGAATGAGCTCGGTAAAAAACATAACAAATAGAGGTAATTGGATTTGAGGAAAAGTTCAACTGAAACTGAAGAATTTACACCAGAGAATGAATCTATAGATGTGATTGAAATCATTGATAAGCATGTAGTTATTTAATTATTAACTCAGATTGTTAAAAAAATATTCATTCCAAAAATGTTATCAAAAGATAATTGGTTGAATTCCACTTTCATAAAAACTAGCTTAAAAGTTGTCCATTAGAAATAATGAATATTGAGGTGTTTGAGCACATAAAACTAAAAGCATAAAATTTACTCTAAAGATATGAGACATACTGGGTTCTATTTCATTTTAAAACTTTAATTCTAGATAATAAATCCATGATAAATTGAAAGATTAAGCCAAAGAATGTTAATACCAAAGAATTCTTTCATGTGCGAGTGATGATTCTCATTTTATACTTATGATATTTTGGGATGTGTGAATATCTGTATGCTTCCTCAATTTCACTTAATATTAACTTCATTTTTGCTACAGGCATTAGGCTCTTCTCATATTCAATCTTCCAAACAAACTTACAATACTCCTTTCATACTCTATTCATAGGGCATTTCTTTTTATCCACGCTCATTCATTACCCTCATAACGTTACTCTTTAACTACTTTCATTTTATCAATTGTATTACATCCCATGCTCTTCACACAACCTCTAACCAAGGGTACAACTTATAGAGGAGACATAGAAAGATAAAATCACTAGAATGTTTGTCGCTGAAAATGAGGATGATAGAATTGTCCTGAATGAAAAGAGAAGGAAGATGAATACTGTGAGGTAAAGAGAAAAGCTGAAAGGAGGGTAATTGAGATGTAGAGTAGAGTATGATTGAGGGTAACTTGTACGAAAATTAAAAAAAAATCTGGAATTGAAAAACTGAGTAATAATAGAATAAATAGGAAACAATGGTGAAATAGTGCTGAATATGGCAGATCAAGAAAACATTGGAAATAAATTCTGTTGAGTTAAGTTTAGAAATTATCCAGATGGATCTGAAAAAGGACATAAAATGAAACAATAGAATTATTATAGTGGCTAACATGTCAAAGTATTCGAGGTTGAAGGAAATATTAAGAAATAGGAAGGCTGAAGATGTGGATGGAATATCAGGCGAAATGCCAACGAATGGATACAGTATGATAATTAGTTGGATGTATGATTAAGTTTATTGCGAAGTCCAGGCTAATAGGAAAAATACTGTGTTCTGTTGCCTGAAAGGAGGGAAGTAAGGTAAATTGTAAAAGTTTTATAAACAAGGTTACCAAGAATACAGAGGAAGGTATTATAAATTGTCAAGTGAAGAAGTTAGAATGGTAAAGTTGAATAAAATTTGGAGTTAAGCTGGGTTCTCATAGCTTTGATTTCATGACCAACAGCCACTTCGGACATGTATTTGACTAATTGAGAACCAGCGGTCAAGCAACTGGCAGTCTTGCAAAACTCTTCCAGAAGCAAGCCTAGTGCTTTCTACATGGCCAGAGTATGCACAACCAAGCCACTCAAGCTTATAAGTAACAGGTGTTTCACTTAACTGAACACATCTATTGTGTGAAGGACAAGAGTGCTGATACGCACAGACCTTGCTAGTTGTGCACGTAAGTTAAATAGTTCATCATACATCCCACCCCACAAGAACCCAGATTGACTGAGTGGTTTAATGCAAGGTACATGATTCATCAATAAAATATTTGCTCATTAACAAGTACCTGAAATGAGTATAATTTTTTGAAGGGGGAAAGTTCATCATTTGATTATTAACTTGAAAATCTTCATGACATAATCAACAGAATAGGACTATAGTAGATACTGGCAGAGTATGGTATGGATGAATGGTAGATTAGTACTGTGGTAATTTCTTTTTTGATCGATGATAACACCACATTTCGAAGGCTTCCGATTTCCTCTTTTCACTCTTCCCAATAGTCCAGGTCTCGCTGGCGTAGAGTAGGAGACTCAAGGCAAAAGTTCTCAGGTGTTTTATAAGTTATAAATTGATGTTCCTTGAGAAGAAGAGTTTCTTTCTTTTATTGAAAACTAACTTTGCCTGGTTGATTTGGCTATCTCCTTTATGCTACGCCCATCCAAAGTTATCCTGCTCCCCAAATAGATGTACACATCCACTGTATCTAATGTCTCTCTTCCAAAGATGTGGATAACATATGATAAAAGTAAGGCTTGTACGAGTTGAGTGCTTTAAAGCAGAAAAAAGCAGCAGGACAAGGATGTATTATACCTCTTGGATTGCTCAACATATAAAAGGATCAATGTGTGGTATAACTCAGTGAAAATCTTTAATGTTTGAAATATAGTAGGCTTATAAAGTGTACTTGTAGTCCTTGGTCAATGCTGCATCAATTGGCTAAGTTCTGAATAAGTCACAAAATGTTAAAAACACAGCTGTAATTGCATATAAAATTGATGTGCATATAATAATACATTTACTATAGTGTATAGCAAAACACTGATTTTTGACTTGGTCAAATGAGAATATTAAAATTGGCAGATGATTTTGTAATTGCTAGGGTAAAATCTTTTCTAACCATAGAATATTGGATAGAGAAAAAGAAATGCAACAAAATGATAATTTACCTACCATTTTTCTACTGAAGTCACACCTTTCCTCCATTCTAAGAAAACACACCACTAACAAATAGTACTTACACGCAAAAGTCATCCAACTTCTTAAAATACTCACCAATCATGCTCAAATAGTAATTATTAATTTCAATTGTCCAATTCATTTCCACTTCTGTAATGAAAAACTCATACTCAGACCAATCTTCTCTGCAGCTACCTTTGGCTATCTAATGATACTTAAAACTCATTAGGATACTTCCCAATACAAGCAGTTGTGTTGAAAAAAAGCACCATAGCGTCAAAATAAAACCATACATTCCATGCAGACAGTATCTATTAATACAGATACAAATTATGCTATGTAGTGGGTTGCCCAACCTATTCAGCCACAGGACTATAGAAATTTCATTGTGCAATGGCCTATGAGTACTTCTTAATACGTTGAGAGCAGATGACCACTTGAGCGGTCCTCATGGGCCCCAACTGGTGGCGCTCAGTCATTCGAGTGGTTTTCCTGGTTTTACCAACTGCGCTGGTTTTATTCCAGGAAGAGGGAATTAGCAATATGCTTCGATCTCTGTCAAAACGGTTAAATTAAACTTCCATATATGTATCTAATTTTCCAAAATGAATGTTTGTATGCAGTTTTTGCACCAAAAAACTCATATATGCAAGCAAATACCAAAATATATCACTTAAACTATTTTTGCAAGTAAAATAATCAATGGTTATATTATCACATTACTGAACATAAATGGCAAACAGAATCTAACAAATTAAAATTATATATTGCATGATATCATGTATTTTAAGGGAATATGTATGTACTACCTATCAATAAGGATAAAACTCATGGTACAAATTTATAAAGAGTTTTGATTCTACAAACAAAGATCTTTGTACTAGAATTTATTTAAAACATTTCACACATGCTATTTCAACAAGTATATGATATTGTACAATTTAATGTTAAATAACTTTATATATTGAAATATGTTATCAAATGTCGGTTAACAAAACTTGAAGCTTACACTTATTAGTTTTCATAGATACAAAAAATAAATATGATGGTACAGAAGTGAATCAAATATGGCACCAATGCATAATTTTTGTTAGTGAAAAATTTTCAGAGTGCACCAATAAAGATGGATTTGAGCCAATACCTCTATGCAGTACAGTATCCCTCACCTATTCAACTTTGGCAGGTTTTCCTACATAGAGTGTATGCCAGTCTGGTATTTTGTTTTTAAACGAGATTGGTTCTTATTTCAAAGCTCTTATATAGATTCAACCAGATCCTTAGAGGTAACTAATTGATGATAGCTGTTCACTGAGGTTATGTAAATGAGTGGCTCATTCTGAAATAGGTACGTAAAAGTAGTCGATTTTAAAGATAATTCGATTGACACTTTCAGTGTCCATTCAGATGTAACTTCACTCAAATGTAATCACTTTAAAGTTATTACAATTAACTTTTTTCTTCGTTCTATAACATTAAGCATTTTGCCACCTGTTGGGGACAACAATCACGTTTTCAACGGGATTACGGGCCAATAGACAGGGTTTAACCTGTCACAATTTCTCTCAAAACTTAATTGCATGGCGGTTTCCATTCCTCGAATCATAGCACTTTTTTCTCCGTAAAGTAGTTTCATCTCCTCATCTGTTGGTGGATAAGAAAAATCCCGACGTCGTTTGATGGAGGATGAATCTGTTGCTGCTGATTACAAGATAATAAGTTCGTCGTTGTTACAATAAAGTCAAAATCGTTTGATTAAAATCTTATGGAGTATGACTTAGGATGACACATAGTTATGGAAATAAAATGGTACTTACAGTCACTTTCTCCTGATGCTTTCCTCTTCTCCTCTAAAATTAAATACATATTATTATTATTTATCGCAAGATAATTTAACCAAACTGCTATTTCAATACCTACGTAATTCCATTTTATGTAGCATAGACTGCTTAAAGAATTCAATCACATCCTTATCTACTTCTGTTTCTTGATGTGCTGCTGGGTCCATTTCAGAATTATTTCTAACGTTCGAAGTAGATGTATTTGTTCGAGGAGATCTTTGAACTGTTCTTAACCTATTCCTACTGCTGTGATCAAATCTTTTTGGCGAGTGAACATTAACACTAGACCGAAAATGTGCGAATTCACGAGAATTTGGTCTTCTGAACGATCCATTCCTCACCAAATCATAGGCGACAAATTTCTGAAAGATAAAATAATGATAAACCTAACATCAACATAATGTTCAAAGTTCAATTAAATTTTAAATACTGAAGACAAACTTCTTTTTTGAATGTATTTTCTACATAGCCGAGTAAAGCATCCCTCTCAAATTCCAAAGCAAGCGCCTTTGATCTCCAGTATGCCTGATGGTGCTTTTCTTGCCATTTGAGACAAACATCATAGTTCTGCCAGTACCAGTCTATGCCTGAACACATATTCAAACTCCTATCCCTTTGTACCGCTGTTGCTTCGGGATGCTCGAGATCAAAATATCAACAACGGATTGAAAATCACAAAATGCTTCCCATGTTTTCATTAGTACTTCTCGCTTTTTGGCGCTGTAAATCCATGTAACTCGGATTGGTAAAGGAGGTAAATACGAACTCAAGAATATGTAAACCTTAGATATTCCTTATAGATATTCTTTGATATGTCATAGCAGAAATATTCTCTCCTTTCAAAATGCTCTCCTAACACTTATATAAATTTTCCTATATTAATGTTTTTCCTTAATTTTAATTAATCATTGTGAAAACTATGAGCAAGCTTGTTTTGTCAGACTATTGTTTGATGTTACGTGAGCAAGTATATTAAGTAAAGAATCGAAATATTGTATGGTGGATATAAGTTATGCAATTATCGAATTTATAGTAAAATGTGTTCTTTCAAGAATTCAATGCTCATTACTATGAGGGATTCTCTCTTTAAAGCTTTTCAGTAAAAATAAACATCTGACCATTTCATGGCTAAATGCCATTAACATTTTCTCCAGTTTTCTTTCAAAATTGAATTTTACATATATATAATTGAGACCATGATGATTAGGTGTTAAAAATGTATCAAGGAGTAATATCCTTAGAGTCATAACAAAATACAGAGTTCCAAAGTGATGATTTTACATTCACAGTATGATGGAAACTATATTAACCTCAGGAATAATTCAATAAAAATTTCAAATGAAAGTAAGCATTTATATTTGTTATTAATAATATCACTATAGTTACTCATCGACAAATGAGACCAGCATGAGCTTTCCATTATGGCAGATAATGAAGAAAACATTGATATCATCGAGAAAACTCGCATATCTAAGCAAATTCTTGATTCTCTGCGACGTAAATTTTTACAGGGGGAGAGAAGAAGTGATTTTACTGAGGGAATGAATCGCACTTATGAAGAAGTATGTATTTTCTGTTTTGAGATGATGTAGCCACATTTTTAGATGTTTTCCTGCCATTGATCTCAACATCTATCTGATTTCACTTAATTTGTTACTACAATGAAGTGTTGATTTCACCAGTATTCTGGAATTTAATGTTATGGATTATTTTCTTACCTATTTCAATGAGAACTTAGTCATTACTTATATCAATCCAACTTTCTGATGCATGTCAGTATACTCCACACAAATGCACATACACAAGATTTTAACATAATCCTTCCTTGTTTCAATGATCACAAACTTACTAGTTTAGATATGCTTTCATTTTGAAAGGCTCTCTTTTCCATATCTGGTCTTTTATTTTCTTCATGGATTGTGCTTTTGTCATGGATGATTGAAGTTTTATATAGTGCAAAAACCGGTTTATCTAATTGATGTTTGTGTTATCAATATTTATTTTTGGCTTAGGTGTAGAGATATCGTTACTAAGAACCAATGTCTTGATTTTCTTAATGTTGTCTTTGAGAGCAGACTTTTGCTAGTACTGTTAAAATTCTATTATTTCCTACCCACTGTCACCAACTATTGCAATATCATTTAAAAATCTTAAACATTGTATCTGTTTCCTGTTGATCTTATAACCTCATCTTAGCATTCATCTATGCAACTTCGTCTTCCAAGAAAATAAGGTTCTTGATAAGATGAAAGTGGGCAGCCCTGTCTTATACCTACTTATTTTTGCAAATCTTTCAATAATCAATTATAGGGTGATGTGATTTTTATGTGTTCAACATGAAGCATCTCTTGGCGTAAAAATAACACTCAGAAATTCTTATAATTCTTATTCCATTTGATTAAAATTTTAATCAAATGGAATTATGAACTTTAAAACTTCCCTCCATTTTTACCCTGATTCTTACATTTATTATAAACTAAATCTAAACAAAAGAAAAATTCACAACTAAGTAATCAATATTTTCCTGCAAAAATTGTAAAGTGACATAGAATTGAGTTAAATATTTATGCTCTAAGCATATTTACTGTATTTTGCATCACAAATTTCAAAATCACCAATTTAAGGAGAAAACTAAGAGAAAAAGTACAAGGAGGAGTACAGTTGTCCCTGCTGAACTCGTACAAAAGTATGCCATCAGTCCCAAATTTCACTTTAAAGCAACAGTCCATTTGTTGATGATTCATCTTTTTTGGATGCGTACTTTGGATAAGAAATCAGTTGATGAAGAAAATTTTGCTGCTAAGGTTCGATTAATTCGAAGAAAAAAACAGCCACTGAGTATTCTTACATATCATGTAAGTTAAAATAATCAGCATGATGACTATTTTTAAGTAAAAACAAATTTAATAAATTTAACTTTTTCAAGTTTTAAAGGAAATTTATTTATAAAATAGCAACAATGCTTTCATTATTGACATAAAGCAAAATAATGGAAATTAATTTATCTCAGATATATATACTTATAAGTGCATATTATTTCAATACACCTGCTTGCATTTCATAGAATCAAGTTCAATTAAATATTTTAAATTACGGGACAGAGTTTGCTTATTAATCAAAAGCATTTCCATACAGAAACTATAGTTAATTTTTATTTATGATAAATCTATGTAGATATTAACTGAAAAATTTAGGATGCAGGGTAAACGTTGAATATTATTCTTATGCTATTTGATATTTCTAGTGAAATAATTATAAAAGAGAATATGGAGTTTCATTTATTTAAGGACAATATTTCTGACATAAATAAATATGTGGCCAGGAACATTGCCATCTGGCCAGAAAGTCAACTTGCAACATAGACTTAAATACCTAAATAAATATTGAATAATGAACCTTTTTTACATCCAACCCAAAAAAGTAGAGAGAAAATATATAATCAAAGTGTTTTCTAATTTCAGGAAAAGATGGCTCTTAATAAACATCATTTTAAGAGGACCGAAGATGATATTCAAATTTTGGTTGAGGCATTTTCCAAACTAAAGCGCTTCCAAAAATTAGGATTGGTAGGAAATATAAAAAAGTGCAATATGATTTTGCCATTATCTGAATGCACTTTATCTCAATATAGAAAGAAATAATCATAAATGCTTACAAATGGCATCTTGAAAGTTACCAATAAACAGTACATTATACTTTTGGAGCAGATATTAAATGTAACCTAAATTTTTATATGTTAACATAACATAATTATGCTATAATTATAGCATAATTATTGTGTAGCATTTCAATCAGGCTGAATCAATTCAAAAGTGTTGAATTTCAAAGAACTAAGATGAAGAAATTGAATGGCACAATGACATTTGTAAGAATCAGTGGGTATTTTCTTAGCTGTGGATTAATTAGGTACAACAAAAATCAGATGCTGGGATGAATACAGCACTTTTGGACTGAGATCCAAATGCATCTAGAATGAAACAGAAGTACAAAGTATTTCCAAAAGAAATTGACAATTTTTAAACTTTCTCACCTTAAACTACACTAAACAATAAAATCAACTGACACTTAGGTAGAAAAAATGTTTCAATATGGATTTCGATTTAATTTTGTATCATTCTATACCCTCAGTAATAAATGGTTAATGGTAGCAACATATGAATACATCACAGGGCACTTATATGAATGAAATTTGGAATGAAATGGAATATGGAAAGATGAAGTGAGTAGTGCTTGTTAGATGGAGTTAGGTCCACTCAATTTATCAAGTGCACCAAAAATTGGCAAGATATTGCATGAGGATGATGAACTTTGGTATGTAATTCTCCAAATGATTGAATGAAATGAAACAGAATGACCAGAAGGTATTAGAAGAAAGAAATATGGATTATTGCTTTATCTGTTTGTTGTTAAAAAACTGGGTTAGATATGGAAAATAGACAGTTAAATTTGATGACTATACTGTAATTCATCAATTTACTATACAGACTAAAAAATCCAGATTGATTTGATAGTAAAGAGTAGCTTGAGATTTCACTGATGCTGCATGGGTTAAGACAAAATAATTATGTCCAATTATTTACCAGGAGAAGTATCATGAATCAATTAGTTTTATCACTATTCAAGATAATGATGATATGTTTACATGTGAGGATCGTGATTTGATTGAATTGAATGATTTTTTTCTATACAGGATGCTCTTCAGCAGTTGGCAATATCAGCTGAGTTTTCCTGTTTTGGACCAAATAGAAAAGTTATGCGGTTAAATGCGCCAGCAACTGGCATATACCTCATAACTTCTGGAGAGGTCTCGGTGCTTTTTGAGCGCATGGATCTGATAACATTGGATTATTATCTTGAACCAGTTGGAACAATTGGACCTGGAGAGGTACTAGGAGAGGTTTCATTAATGTATGACATTCCTAGAATTTGCACCATTGTTACTATGGGTGAGCTAAATCATTTTTTTATATATATATTCTTTTAATGAAAGTATTCCTAAATATTGTAATCCTTTTTGTTGGAATTCCACCCTTTTCTTCTTTTGAACCTAGATCCCATAGGAAGAAGGTAATGAGTGAACATTTATATGCATTTTAGTAAATTAATTTAAAACATTTTAGAGTAAGCAAAGTATAATTATAATTTATTGAAAAAACCCTGAAATATTCCAATATTTTATAGTAACAAAAATGATTTTAAGTAACTTTTAATACTTACAAATACATGGGAAAGTTTTCATAGATCCAGAGAGGTTCAAATTGATTTCACTTTTTATATCATAAAATCAGGTTAATTTTAATTGAAATATTCTGTAGTTTATCATATTTTATTTTTATGAGTGATTCAATATACAGCACATATGCACATAACACAAATAACAAACACATAAATATTTTTGCAAGTGTTTAATCATACTCTACTGGAACTCTTCCATTGATTGATATTGACTAATATTTAAATTGAAACATAAAATTGGAGTATTTCCCTTTGCTAAAAAAGGGAATACTCCAATTCCAAAATAATCCCTTTACCCTTTCATGTGACAAATTATTTCCTTGGCGGCATCCATCAATTAATCAATTGAATTTGCCTTGTGACTTATGCTTGATGAATCAGACCTGTTAAACTTTGCGGTGTTGCAAAATTTCATTATTAATACATTGCTTTGTGGCACATGCACAGTAAAATGTTTTTAAGATAACTAAGAATGTCTGAATAAGAAGGAGAGATGCATCAGATAAACCTAAAAGAAAACATCAACTGGTTTGGATCTTAATGATTCAGAGAAAATTAAGTACCGTATTTGACAGCATATAAGACGCACCTTTTTTCCTAAATTATGTCTCGAAAAATTTCCCTGCGTCTTATATGTGAAGGTTCAACCTCCACAGGTTTCAACACTGAATGCTATTTTTAGCCCAGATGGTCTATACTACCGATTTCATAATTGCATTCAATGATCGTGTTAATATTTGGCTTTTACGAAACGTGACAACTAAAAGAAACTACATTTTAAGTTATTGTGGTACCGCGCTTTCGCACGGACTATTAAAACTTTTTTTCCTTGTGAGTGGCCAACTTAATGAGGGTGCGTCTTATATGCCGGTGCGTCTTATATACCGGTGCGTCTTATATGCCGTCAAATACAGTAACCACAGTTCCCAACATTCATGATGGATATTTTAAGATTAATTATATTGTATCTAGCTCAAATAAAGATGATATTAACTTTCAAGAGGTCACCATTTCTCTATTCTTTAGAAAAAATGAGGTCTTACAGTTACATCTTCACTAGTTTCTCCATATTTTATTTTTTTCACACAATTAACATCAAAAGCAATGGAACTTGTATGGTTGTTTGACCTTGGATTGTATCTTAACACTATAAAAATATATAAAGAAAATAAATGTAAAAATATGAACCTTTTCAGTAACATGTGAAATGGTGTTTTGGGAAAAGAATAAATTCAAAGAAATTCTATTGGAAGCATTCCTTGATGAAAGTAGGAAAATAATGCAGATCTTAAAACAACTACCATATTTTGAAGACTTTGCAGAAAATGCTTTGAGAGTTTGCTCATGTAAATCCTACATTGGAAAGTATCCCAAGAATTCAGCAATTAGAGGTGATGAGTTATCTCTTAACACATTCAGTGAATTTATCACTCTAGCTATAATAGGGGTTGCTTAATTGTATGGCTTGTTATGGCCAACACTAATAAAATTGGTTTTAAAATCCAAGTTCTGTTAAACAAAAAAGTTAAGGTTATTAAAAACTTTAGTGCAATTTAATAGTTACCAGATATGATCAGATTGGAAAATTTCATTTGATTGCAACTATTTTAATTAAAAATTATATAACAGCAAAAGGAATATACCTATATTGTGAGAAATGTCCAACTTATTCTACCTCAAACTGTATAAAAAAGTTGACTTCTGCCACATTAGATTGTGTAGTTAAAACAAACAGTCTATTTTCACATCACAAACTGAAGAAACAATTTTAAAAATAAGAGTAGGTTTAGCATAAGGACAAAATTGTAATCTTGGAATTGATGCATATGAGCAGAGAATGCCAATTCAACGATCACCAACAAAAATGGACTCACTTTGTAAGGAACAGTTGGACTTAGTTTTGTCACCAGTAAAGAAGCATACAAAATATTGTATCAAGTTCATAGGGGTGATGTTCTACCTCAATCAACTAGGTAGCCACCAAAATGAATAAAACAACAATGACCAAAAAATTTCATCGTTTGGAAAGAAATACGAATAACTGTGTACAGATGGGCTGACACGTTACAAATTTCCCACTGTGTTACACTCACAATTCTCAACCGTTCGTGGTCTATCTGCATTCCTCCTTTTCGCGGTCTTTCTGCCTTTCTCTCTTTATCGGAGATTTGGTTCCTACCGCTTACTCGGCAGAGGACAATGGTGGGTATATGTTCGGAGAGGTGGAGAGGATAATATGTTGAATGACAATGCGCGGATAGGATATAATTCTGTTTATTATCCGTTTGATACATTCGTATAGTAGCATTATACAGAGATTATTTTATAACATTTATATATTATTTTAACATATTTGTACAATATATACAGTGATTGAATACATTTATTCCAAATCATAGGTGAAATATTTGAGGTTCACAAACACATTTCAAAAAGTTCTTTTGTCCTATTTCTTCGGATAATGCTTTAGGGTATTGTCTCATGCTATGATGCATGGACGACGTTAATGCATCGGTAGTTTGTAGATTAACATTTGGATATAAGTATAAAGTATACACTAGTTTAGTGTTTAACACGTATTGTAGAGAGAATTTCATGTATTTCGCAGCGTCTTTAATTTTAGGAACTGTAACAGCAATAAGTGGTGCAGCATTTCGTTTAGTAAAGGTTAGGTTTCCCATACCACCTGGGTTTCCTATATCCATTGGAAAGTCATCAGAATTAGCTGATTGATAGAATGGTAAAAGACAATCTTCTGGAAAGAAACTAGATGTATCCTCCTTGTTAGGTACAATTGCCCAAGGAGGCTGATTGGGAAAATTGAATTCAAAGCGTTTCATGTTCATATGAGGAACTTCCTCAATATGCCATCTGTTTCTACTTCCTATTTCTTTAGGTTTGTATGAATTTATTGTAGCGTTTGGTGTAGACGGAGTTTGAGGATCTTTGTGAAACGCTGGTTCATTATCTAATGTTAACACTTCACGTAATTTATTTCCTATGCAAACAATCATGTTAACTCCATGTTCCAATTCGTAGGTGGTTAGGTTAGTTGTTCCACCTGTTATAAGTTTTTCTCTGGTAATGGCGTAGTTACCAATTTCAAATTCATCACTATGTATTTGTAAACCGAATATGGAGTTTTTTATTAAACGTAAGAAATCAATTTGAGTAGTCTGGTGTTCAACAGCAACTGGTGGCAACCAGAAGGATAGAAATTGATACGGAATTGGACATATTGCTATGTCTGCGGCAAAGTCTTTTGTCTGGAATGTACTAGATTGCGGCGAAGTCTTTTGTCTGGAATGTACTAGATTTGAATGCAAGTGTAAGTCTATGTAGTTTAGGCGACTGGTTGTTTCTGAATACGAGGGGTATTATTGCCTTTCCGTAACCTTCGTCTCTCGAAGCGTCTTCCAGAGTCATTGTTGCACTAGGTCCGTCGGATTTGGTAGCTGATCTAATAGAGTTTCCAGCGGTACCGTGTCTTCCGTTGGAATCAACTTTATATTTTTTGCAGCAGGTTCGTCAATTCCATTAGAGGGGACTGGCATTGCTGTATAGGACCCAACAATTCCGTAAGTTTAGTTATTATGTCAGATGCGTGATATCGTATATGTGTTAACATATCAGAGGTTGTTAGTGTTGAAGGTGGTGGAGGTAAATCGGTAATGTTTTGTTTTTCTAATAGATGAGTTATGTGTGTTTTAATTTTAAATCTGACGTACCTTTGTTTAAGTTGTTCGGACTCCTCGTAGTCAACCCAGTGGTCTATGGGACGTGAAGTCGAAATGTAAATGGGTATCCTGGTAATGGTTCCCTTATCTGAATTCTTTATGTCCATGGTAAAGTCTGCTCCTTCCATAAGAAGTTTCCATGTGGGAACGTTTTCCTGTGTAATGTACGGTTCTTCGAATAATACTGCGTTAGCTTGAGGTAGTTGGTCAAGCAAGGAGGAGCGATTGTTCTGTTTGGGGATTGTGGTGGGGAGAAGCGGCGCAGTAAGTAGGTTCAGAAACATGCTTTTACCCGTATTAGTTTTACCTTCAATGATGAAGGTATTTTTTTTGGGTAATAGTTTGTCTGAAATAATAATGAAATATGCGTAAAATTCAGATATGCTGATTTCATTCCAAAGGAACCAATTATTAATCCATTCTAAATTTTCTTTTTTATAGTTGACGTCGTTGTTGTCTATGAGGGACCTAAGGTATGGTTGTTCGCATATACAACTTTTGATGTAGTCATTTCTAAGTCCAATTAAGTGTTTGGTAATGTTTTTCCATCCAATACCAACGGTTGCCACTATTTGCATTTGTGTGGAGTAAGACACGTATTTTTGAAAACTTTTAAAATTAGTTATGTTATTATCCTCGATTAACGTTTGTAATGTTTGTATAATATTGTTTCGTTGTAATTTTGTGTGATATTTTTTCTTTGCTTCAATGTAGGGCCTGCACGAAACGTAGAGGTCGTCCTCGAAGTTTTTATGAGAACGGAGTTGGTTCTTTATGATTTTGTCTACACAAAGAATTCCATCTCCGTTCTTATAGTAGCTTCGAAGACCCTTACGGAGACAATACGCGACAAACCTGTCTGTATATTTGACCTGTTGAATTGTGCTATCTGCCTCCGTATGGCCTCCAAGTGAGGCCCCAAGCCACCTACAAATCTGGTCTCTGGTCTGGTTTGAGTTGTTTCGTGCTGAGCAGGTGTAGATGGCGTGTGTGTGGTCCCCGTGGTCGAAGGCAATGAAGTTTGGACCTTTGCCTGTGAAATAGAGAAATGATAAGTAACAGATAATCTTTTTAAATATAAATAGTAGAAATGTTGAAATTACCTTTTTGGTGTGTTGTGCCTTTGATGTTGTGGTGGTGGAGAATGAAGGTGAATAATGTTTCTTTGGTACCTTCCTTGACGTTGACGGTCTCTGACTCGGTGTCTTTGATGGACTTTTCGGAGTCGGCGGAACTGAGAAGAAGTGTGTTTCCTCTCCTGCGCTTGGCGATACTAGGTCCACCTGGGGAGTGTCCGACATTGTATCCTCCTCCAACTCCAGCAGGAACAGCTCGTTCTCCGGTTTCCAGTGGCTGTTCAGGAGTTCTACGTCCTCGGGAAGTGGTTGGTTCTCTTTGATCAGCTTGTCGTGGTTCATTTTTTCTGCTTTGAGAACAACTTGAAGAACGTCTTCGATGGTATAGGTCCGATAGGTCTTGCTGTAGTCTGCCGTTGGTTTCATTACTGTTGTTTCCGAGATTTTACACTTCTTCTCTAGGTGAGTATGTAGTTCCGTGATGATGGTCTTGCGGGCCGGCTGGCTGCTTATGTTGATGATAAAGACGTACAGCGAGTTTGTGTTCTTCCGTTCCAGGAATTGGATATTTGAAAATAGATGTTCCAGAGGTTCCGGATGATTTCCATTGTTGTGGTGTCTCCTGAGGACACGATTCGTGGCAAGATAATTTGCAAGATTCCAGGTTTTCGGTATGTATCCCTGTTGAACGTAAAGTAGTATGTACGCTCTGGGCGGTACCTTGATCTCCTTCCCTGCTGGTGTCGTTATTTTCTGCCATTTTTCTGGATCCTCTTCCTGTCCCATCCAATGCCACGGTTTCCGGTCTTTCAGTGCTCCCTTGATGCTCGCGTCTGAGTGGTAGCGGTTCATCGCAGTCATCGCACAGGTAGCAGTAAGACGTCTCGCCGTGTTAGCAAGGGCTGTCCATCTGATGCGGTTGTTCGTAGAAAATGTCTTATATACGATGTTGCGGAGAGGAAGAGATGTTCGTTTTCTCTAGGCAGGTCGCAGTTAGCCAACATATTATCCGCTCCGCGTATCCGATGAACGCATATCTCTGGAATGTAGTTTCTTTCCGTCTTGAGCTATATGACTTGCCATGAGACAGGTAAATACCAAGAGGGCATTACAATAGATAAGACTTGGCTTCACATTGTCATGAAGATGTTGCTGAAAGGCAATTCACAGATCTACGACTGGTAGACATGTTGGGCTAATTGTACCCAAATTAATGCTGCCTGATTACAAAAACAGGTAAATTAACTAGAAATTTACCAAACAGGTAAATTTCTAGTTTCACACAGTCAGGGAGAAATTCTATATCTCCCCTAAAATATCGTCGAAATCGGGCCAAAACCACTTGAGAAAAAAAAAAAAGGCTGACTGTGTGAAACTAGAAATTTACCCATTTCTCAAGTTAAAAATTCTGTTTTAATTGACTAGCCCATGTGCTACAACTAGAGAGAAATAGGTAAATTTCTAGTTTCACACAGTCAGCCTTTTTTTTTTTTTCGACTGTGTGAAACTATAAATTTACCGAGAAATTTTTAAATAATATATTACATACTATTTCTGAAACATTTTTGACTTAATATTGCACTAACATATTAAATTTCTTATCTGGAGGAAGGTTAAATTCATTAAAATACAATTCTTTATTGAAAAATATAGCTCATGGTTTTGGAGAAGAGTATTTTGTTCATATAATGTTGAAAGGAGAATGTCGTCTGATTCACTGCCTTGATATGGTGCATGGAATGAATACAAAGGGAAAACCTATATTCCCTTACTTGTATAGTGGGCAAGACCTTCCACCAGGCCACTCTGTTGTTACTAAATTTTTCAGTATTGCACGCTATTCAAGAGGAATGGTTTTCAACTTGGGTAAAATGATAATATATGAACAACAATTAGCTTTCTTGATTTTTATTGCATAACATTACCCCCCATGACGTTTTAAGATTTTCAACAACAATGAATAGTATTTAATAGAATAATAATAACAATTATAATGAAGAGAAATTTTAGCTCCAACCTAAAAACTATTCATTCTTGAATTTCTCCCAGGCTAAGAGTGCTATTAAGATGACAATAATTCTAAGACCTAGATTCTATATATATTTGTATTATTATTATATGTATTTGACCTGTAAAAAATCGTTTGATTGAGAAAAACTTTTTATTTAAATGAATATTACGTAATGAAGATTTATGATCATTTCCTCTTCAGGTGAGCCTTGGGAGAATCGCATGCTATTGGCTCATTCAGATGTGGAGATATTTCATATACCCATAGATTTAGTGGAAGAGTATGGCTCAACAAATGTTGTATGGAATGATATAAGACTTTTTCTAAAAGATCAGTTACCTGATGAAAAGATGCTGTATGATGAATTCTGCGAAAAGAGAGAGATGATGAAACAAAGAGAGGAAATACTGAATTATATTTATGAAAATAAACATACTTAAAGTGAATGTATGGCTAATGCTATAAAAGTTTATGATCTTATCCCTCATGACAAATTTGAATTATCCAGTGGGTTTTAAATCAAGGATCACAAATTAAGTTTTCATGATTATTTCACTTCCTAAGATTTTAGTTTGGATCTTTCCTGTTTTACCTCATTATGTTTCAACTTGTTAGACTTACCATAGCTTTCCTGGTTATGATTATGTACTCAGTGAACCTCAGCGAGGGAAATGAGAGTAGATTATCTATGCCAATTGATAAAATAGCAAAAGGGAAAAATGAAAGTATCAAAGCCTTGAAATTTTAAAATATGCTTTGAGAACTATGCCTCTTTCCACCCAAAGGCTTTTACTTTTATCTTATTTGATCAATAAAATATTATTGAGGAATATTTCATGCTACTGAAGAGTTCATAGCAAGTATAATGTACTCCTGACGGTACCCAAAATTCTGAACAATACTTGGTACAACACATCTATGTTTTTGATTTCAAATGCCTTTGGTTTAATATTAAGAACTGACAATCATTCAATTGTATCTGTTTTCAAGTAGTTAACCCTAAATTTTCTCTTATTAGCAGATATTTTTGTAGTCCTTTCTCGGATAATTCTTTCTACATACAACCTTACTTGACAGATACCGTATTTGACGGCATATAAGACGCACCGGCATATAAGACGCACCCTCATTAAGTTGGCCACTCACAAGGAAAAAAGGTTTTAATAGTCCGTGCAAAAGCACGGTACCACAATAACGTAAAATGTAGTTTCTTTTCGTTGTCACGTTTCGTAAAAGCCAAATATTAACACAATCATTGAATGCAATTATGAAATAGGTAGTATAGACCATCAGGGTAAAAATAGCATTCAGTATTGAAAGTTAACCTGTGGATGTTGAACCTTCACATAGAAGACGCAGGGAAATTTTTCGAGACATAATTTAGGAAAAAGGTGCGTCTTATATGCCGTCAAATAAGGTATATGCTGTACATGCACTGAAAAGTTCCTATCTTCAAGCTATGATTAGTTAATCACTTCTACTTTCAAATAGTTGTCATTTTATGAAAAAAAAATAATAAGAGCAAAAAAATGAAGATATAACAGAATCCCATTCGAAATGTCTCTGATGATAGAGAATTTATAATCCCGGTATTGAGAGATCTTCTGCATCAGTTTTGTCTCAGGGCAGAAAATTATCCACACAGTGCTTGGTGGTGTTTTTTCGTCGTAAACCCAATTTGTGAATATACTGAATATAAACCAAATGGGAAGCACAGCATTTATTGAGCTGTTGTGTGAAGATTGGGAGGAATTGTGCTAAATGGTGGCCTCTTTTCAATGTTAGCAATTTGCTATTAAAGAATTCAACTTTAACCATACTTTTTTGGCAAATTCATTAAGAATAATCCTATTTAATCAAGAAATAAAACCCAAACTTCAGGGAAACAAAACAGATTTTCATCAATCCTTTTCTCTTTTCTATCAACGAACCATGGTAGGGATACATTTATCCGAAACATAGCTATGAAAAAACAAGAAAATTGTAAGTTCTCAATAAAAGATTAACATAACAACAATATACCTACCAGAAAAAGAATTTAAACAGTGCTCAATAAAGGTACATAAATGAGTATATACTAGGATGTCACTGTCAGTAGGGAAAAAAAACCTCAAGCACCATAGACAAATAAAAGAACTTACCCAACCTTGGTAAAACTTATGCTCAGAATAAAGAAAAAAAGTAATGGGAATAGCACCACAGGAAGCACTAGGGAATACTCCAGCAAAATGCAAAAATAATAAGCATATTTTTCATGATAAAACTTATTTATTATAAAAATATATATAAGAAAATGTTAGCATCTTACTTGATTAAACACATACAGAGCTTATTTATAAGGATAAACTGATCTCAGTTGTATGGACGGAGAAAAGTTGCAATGCCTTGTATCAAAGAGGGCAATCAAGTTGAAATATAATTAATAAATTAATTAATAGTTAATAGATCAAACATGTGCAAACCAATCATAACATGTCACTAAGTTCAACTTCTTTTTTATAGATTAAAATTAGGTGATAATGACTTTGTTTGAAGAGAATGAAATCTTTGACCCGAGTTAGAAATTGAAGATAAGATTTTATTCAACACCCTTAACGCTTAGTTTGTTTATACTCTGATTCAATGAAAACTATTCATCAGAAGACAACATGAAGTTTCCACTAAAAGAAAAAAATGAAAGAATTATATGGTTTGTGAGAGTATGAATACAATGAGTAGACAAAACTAATATTATTTCTTATTCACATCTTTCCCCTATTCTGGATTACAACCTTGTCGTGGTGGAAGGGCCTGCGTGTTCCTATGACCTAAAGAGCTAGACTGGCTGGAACATCAACAGAAAGATCAATAGGTAGGGGCCAGACGAAAGGTAGTCCACCAGTGTCTGTACCTCAGTGTGGCAGCCATAATGAGTTTTGGTGTCACAGTAAAAAACACCGCTGAGGAAGGCAATGGGAGACCACCTCGACTACCTATCCCTCGATATGATGCACAACCATAATAATATTGGTACTGGCAAAAGGGACTCAGCCCTCTAGGATGAGTGTTATGCCTGGCAGTGATGGGAGTAAGGCCATATCAGTCGTCATTCCACGAAACCCTTACACAAGGAATGACAAGAAAAGAAGAGAGAAGATGGAAACAAGGGTGGGGACATGGAATGTTAGGACAATGCTTAAAAAAGAGAACTTGGAAAACAAAGTTAGAAATGAAAAGGTTCAGTATAAATGTACTAGGGTTATGCAAAGTGGGGTGGAAAGATGAGGGAAACTTCTGGAACGATGATGTAAGAGTCATTTTTAGTGGGGGAAATACTAGCCAGAGGGGAGTAGCTGTAGTGTTGGATAAAAAAGCCGGAGCATCCTTGATAGCCACGGAGCTAATAAGCGATCGGGTTATGTGTAGAAGTAAAGTCTGAACCAGTAAATATGGTTATAGTTCAGGTGTACTTGCCCACTATTGATTACAGTGAAGATGATGTAGACATGGTCTATGAACAAATAAAGGAGGTTATAGTAAGGGTTAAGGGAAATAAGAATCTCGTTGTTATGGGAGACTGGAACGCAGTAGTTAGGCAAGTTAAAGATGGGGAAGAAGTGGGAGAATTCGGTTTAGGGAAAAGGACCGACAGAGGACGGAAACTGATAGACTTTTGCAAAAGAAATAATCTCTGCATCACAAACACACTCTTTCAGTACCACAACAGATGGAGGTACACATGGAAAATGCCCGGGGATACAGATAGGTACCAAATTGATTACATTTTGGTAAGAAGGAGGTTTAGAAATAGCGTTAAAAACTCGCGAAGTTATCCTGGTGCTGATATTGATTCGGATCATAACCTGGTCATGATGAAAACCGAGCTTAAGTTTAAAAAGATCATTCGACAAAAACGTACACCAAAATGGAATTTAGAAGCTCTAAGGGTTGGGAAGTCTAAAAAAATTCAAGAGTCAGTCAGCAAGGCTCTGGATAGTAAGGGAAGGGAACCACTAACAAGGAATGGGAAAAGTATAAAATTTGCGTCAAGGATTGTGCTCAAAATACTGTTGGGAGGGTTAAACAAACTAAAATTAGAAAACCATGGGTAACGGTAGAAATGTTAAATAAAATGGAGGAAAGAAGGAAATGGAAAAGAGTCAACACAGACCATGGGTGTAGAATGTACACGGCACTAAACAACGAACTAAGAAGGGAAACAAATAAGGCTAGGGTACAGTGGTGGAAGGGTCAGTGTAATGAAATAGAAAAGCTGGTGGAAACCATGAGGGCTGACCTAATGTACAGTAAAGCAAAGCAACTGTCGGGGAATAAAATTAGTAATAGAATGGTGACAGTTAAAGACAGCAAGGGAAATCTATTAATGGATCCAATCACCATAAGGGGACGATGGAATACGTCGAGGAATTGTATGGGAAAAACATGAAACCCATCAGTATAGAAATAGAAAGTGAGGAAGAATTTGAAGAAGACTATGTTGGACCTGTGTTACTTGATAGTGAAATAGAACAGGCATTGTGGGAAATAGAATAAATCAACGGGGGTTGATGAGATCCCAGTGGAGTTCCTTAAGGGGGGAGGGTCAAGTAAACAGTCGTTTTTTCTTGAATTTGTTTTAAAGAGATCATAGATTGAACTGCGCAACCAGTTACTATTTGTTAAAACATACTATTTGAAATATAACAGGAAAAATTTATTTGTTGAAAATGTTGAAAATTTGTTGAGTAGTGGCTTGTTGAATTTGCTTCCTTTGAAACACGCCGTGCAACGCACAGGTCGCTCTAATTGTCTGAAATCAAAAATTTAAAAATTTTCCGTTCACAAATAATAGTAAGCACAGCATGAACCTGAAATTTTAAAAAAATATTGAAAATTAAAAATTTAGCGTCATTTTGAAAAAAAGACATCAATTTTTTTTATAAACAATTTCCAAAAAACATTGATAATTGTTATGTTTTTGTTTAAATTTTAGGTTCATGCCATGAAGAATATGTTAAAGAATATATGTTGAAAATTTCATGTAAATCGGTTGAAAATTAGCCGAGCTACGTTGCACGGCGTGCGAAATTTTACGTTTTGAGAAAAACGCGTTTAAAGTTTTCGGAGAGGATAAAAGTATCAGTAAACATTCAGCTGATTGAAGAGGTTTGTCAGCTATACCAGGGTCGTAGAAGAGGTCTTTGTCTTCCTAATAATCCCCCAGTGAAGCCGCTTTATCTATTTTACGAGCTTTCCTGGCCTCTTGAGTGCTTTCAAGGCTGTGACACTCTTATCTGAGCACACGGTGGGCGTCGCATGCATCTGCGAATTTCTTGCAGCCGAGTCCGATTTGAAGCCACATATCATTCATTACATGTATAATGAAGGCATATCCATCGTTAAAAACGCCGGCAGCCAAAGATGCAGCGATTTCTGTAACTTTTGATCCGCAATTATAAGATGCTTTGGGCCCAGGCGCCAAACAGTACAGTTGAAACTCTCATTTCCATTTTGAGTGTAGCCACCTAAGCATTTCTCCAGCAAACCACGTCTAGACATATCTTCATAAATTTGCAAGACGGCTTTCTTCACATCTGGATGTAGCAGAGGAGGGTGATGATAGTCCTTTAATTTCTTTTCTGTTTCTGCATCACGGAAAGGACACCAAGAGTCGGCGCCCGGAGGACAATGTTGGTGCTGCGGTTCATTGTCCAAAGATGACAGATGGTAATACGTAGCCAAAATTGCATTTTTCATATCGTCGATAGAATCGGCGTGTCGCCTAATAGCTAGTCCATAGTACTTGGTTAATATTTTTATTAGCGCATTGGTTAGTTTTCCCTTGCCTCCTAGCTTGGCAGTTTTCTTTATGTTACGGAGCTGACTGCCCATTCTCTTTTCTACATGGCCGACGCATTCACTTTTAATTACATTCAGTTTATCACCGTAAGGTCTCTTATCTAAAATAGCCTTCAAAGTTTCTGCATCCCCGTCGCCAACATGATTCCAATACTTTACACCAAAAAGTTCCTCCGACCTCTGGAACATCTCAAGCACAGCATCCACTTCCATCTTGTCAAGCGGATCCGGAGTGATTTATTGGGCATTCCTCGTTATGCTCCAGATATCGTGGATCATTTTTGTTTGCATTCTTGAAATAGACGCAGGCTTGACAATAGCTGCTTTTTATTACAAGGTCCTTCACTTTACCGGTGTGATAACCGATAAATTTTGTAACATCATATAAAGAAGATAAGCCTCGTTTTTTTCCACGATCCAACGCCCGAAACTGTGAAATGCAACAGTGGCCTTTCATGTTCTTCGTTTAACTTCATTTCTTCTTCAATCGCCTTTTTACACGAAAAATCGAATATTTTTTTGGTAGATTTGCTCACGTGCCGCGCGATATTTTCGGTAGCAGAGCAGGCCTAGAGCCGACATCGGTATCAATGGGACGCTACGATACGAGTGTTTTGCACACAATGTGCAACGCGTGCACTTCTTAAGCCCATCCTTTAGATAGAGGACTCGCATCATAAGATAAGATTCCCATAAGAAAAATTCGAAAGTGCTGATTCGTTTACTCATCGCAAAACACAAAGGAACATTCGAAAAAAAATTCGAAACTTACACCCTGAAAACAGAGATTATGACTACGTTTGAGAGACAAACAGATTGATAAAACGCTCAGTTAGATCTTCTGCACGTTTGTATGAATGCAACCCTTACCATTGTCCCAAAGGACCAATAGTACCGTAAGGAGAGGGGTTCCATGCGCGCGGTCGTAAACCTGTGCTCGGCGCTGGTTGGAGTGCGTCAGCATAACGACTTCTAGATACACTTAGACATCGAATTCCACCTTAAAACTTTGACAGGATATTTTCCAGATGTTAAACTAATTTTCTAAGCAAAAAAAAATTTTTGTCAAAAATTTTGATTTTACTTGACCCTCCCCCCTTAAGAACCTGGGGGATAAGGGTAAGAAATATTTCTAAGATTTAATAAGAAAAATTTATGATGAAGGACAGAGAATTTTACCAAAACTATCTTGATTCCTTTAAAGAAAAAGAACAAGGCTACAAAATGTCGGGATTATCGTACAATTAGCCTAATCTCTCACGGGGCAAAAGTACTTCTAAGGGTTCTGAATAGACGGGTTGAGGGAAAAATTAAAGGGCAAATCGGAGAAGACCAGTTTGGTTTGGTTTTCAGAGAGGGAAAGGAACGAGGGATGCAATTGGGGTGATGAGGGTACTTGAGGAACGAAGCCTGGAATGTAAGAGGGACTTATGTGTATGTTTAGTAGATTTTGAAAAGGCTTTCAATAGACTCCAGTAGCAAAAACTGATGGGGATGGGGAGAAATATGGGTTAGACTGGAAAGATAGATGTTTACTTCACATCTGTACCTGAATCAAATAGCCTGTGTAAGGATAGCTGATGGGGAATCAGATTGGGCTGAATTGGGTAGGGGGGTAAGACAAGGGTGCCCTATGTCACCAACGCTTTATAATATATATGCAGAGGAAATGGTGAAAGAAGCCTGGGAAGAAATAGAGAAGGGAGTAAAGGTTGGTAGGGAAGTAGTGAAGTCTGTAAGGTATGCAGACAATAAAGCTATTGTGTGTGATTCCATACAGGGTTTGCAAACTTTAGTAAATGCTCTCAATGATAAAGCAAGGAAGTTTGGAATGAAAATTAACGTAAGTAAAATTAAAGTTTTGAGGTTCACTAAGGGAAAGAAAGCTACATTAACTATTAGGGTGGATGCGAAAAAGCTAGAGCAGGTCGATAAATTTTCTTACTAGGGAAGTACTCTCTCTTGGGATGGAAGATGTAAAGATGAGGTTCATAAAAGAATAGCTATCGCTAAGGAAGCCTTTATGAAGCGAAGGGAATTGATGACCAAAGGTAATTAATTAAGGAATCAGAAAAAGATTGGTGAAATCCCTGGTCTGGAGTGTGTTGCTCTATGGGTGCGAAACGTGGACTTTAAGAAAGGAAGAAATTAAACGTTTGGAGGCCTTCGAGATGTGGGTATGGCGTAGAATGGAAAAAGTTAGTTGTGTTGAAAGGAAAACAAACATGGAGGTGCTAGAGATGGTTGGGGAGGAGAGGGCTTTAATTGACGAGATTAAGCATTGCCAGAAGAAATGGGTGGGCCAAATATTAAGGGAAGAGGGATTGGTAAAAGCTGTTATTGAGGGGAGGATTCAGGGGAAAAACAGAGGGGAAGACAGAGGCAAAAGTTGTTGGATGAAATAAGGGATGTGGTTAACTACAGGGAAATGAAGTAGATGGCACTTATTGGGATATTTGATTGTGCATGAACTTACCGAAAGGTAGAACACTCATGATAATGATACACATCTTTAATATTTAAGAATTGATCTCAAGAAGAAGTTGTACTACAAAATAACTGTGATTCTTTAATCACACTCACCATTACATAACATTATTTACATAATTTACAGTAAAAAATTACATCAAGGTCACTTTTAGAAATTATGGTCTATTATATGGGGGCATTCTTTTTGGCTCAGGCAATGGCATGAGACCTACAGCACCACCTGAGTTGAGGGTTTTAGGGTTTTTAGAGGCAGTTGCTCCATCGACTTTCTTGGCCCTGCAAAAGATTTTGCAAATGATGGTTAGACTAACAACTCTAAACATTTTTAATTTCTTAAAACTCAATTAACCATTAAAAATGATTTTATATGAATCAGAACTCCATGTTAATGATCAGCAGAATCCCACCATTTACAATAGTATTACAGACAATTCTTACTTAGAGATTTTCATGGTATTACAGCTTAGACTAAAATTTGCTGCAAATACTTCTATCCACACAACATTATATAAAAATAAAATGAATCTTCCTGAAGTAGAAATCAATATTTATATTTATGTAAACACAGCTGCTGGATGTGCACTTATTTATTCATTAGTAATGAAAACAAAACAGCATTACAACACACAACTCCCTGAAGAATTACACTATTACATTTAAAAATTATCAACTTCCCTATTCATTTTCCTAAATGATACCTCAAAAAATTCGCCCACAATCAGTTGAACTAATAACAGCAATAGCAAGTGCATAAAATGAAATAATATAAATAATATTTCATATAATACAAATAATATGAAATTATCAAAAGTAAACATATTTCTAATAGATACTGACAGCTTTATTTTTCAAAGCTTTTGTTATAAAGCTCATTTGTGTTAACCTTTCCAATAATTGTCATTACTAATGAACCGAATCTATGCTTATTTACTGTGTGACTTTGAACTGACTGTGACTGAACTCTTTTATTATGAAAACATGTCATAACATAACATACTTGGCGATAATAGCCCGAGAGGCTGATTCGCCTGCAAACACATACATACATAACATACTTTCGGCCAAATTGCATTTCGTGATGAAATTAGTTTTATATGATATCTACGTTAATTACACTTGCCAAAAATTAGTTTCAGTAAGAAATAATTCTGGTGAGTTGTGAGAGTTTATGTGCAACAAGCGTTAAGGAGGTAGTTTCATTTATTTACCCCTTGGTGGTTAAGGGTTAAATTTTATGTTCGGGGTATAAGTCGACCACTGGTTTTTGAGAGATTTTTTTTTTAGGCTTCAAAGATTGACTTATACAGTATATGGTAATGATATATTTCTGAGAATCAAAATTTATAGCAATGGAAATATTAAATTAATATCTTAAGAGGATTAATGATACAAATGAAGGCTTTTGGGTTAGCAGGAGTAAACTTGCCTAAGAGGAGGAAAGATTTAAAACAATTTCTTTATGAACTCGTCTGCTGTTAACTTTTAAAATTTAATGATGTTGTAATAAAAGCAGTAGATGTACAGCGATCACAGAAAAACTTCACAATCAATGAAAATTGAAGCTTCTAAACATGTCATATTATCAGCCTTGGTTGCCGAGTGGTTAGCATTCTAGCTACGCTACTGCTCTGACCCCAAGATCTCAGGTTTGAATCCTGGCTGATGTTGGTGAAGCACCTCCTGACAAGCTCCACAGAGAGCTTAGGAGGACTTCACTAATAGCAACAGTAGCACAATAGAGAAAAATATCCTATGTAAACTGTTGGTACTATGAGGGTGGTTCAATAAGTCCTTAGAAAAAGATGGAAAAACACTTTTTTTGGAGGCAAATTTTTTTTATTTCTCAACATAATCACCTTTCAGCTCTATACATTTTTCTAAACGTTTTTTAAAAATTTTTATGCCGTCCAAAAATATGATTGATGTGAACAACTTTTGTTTATAACAATGGAGAAAAATGAGTTTCAGGCTGCGATTAAACATTTATATTTGAAAGGTTTAACGCCGAAAGAAATCAAAGATGAGGTGGATGCAGTTCATGGCACATCTGCTCCTGTGTTTGAAACTGTTTACAATTGGATGAATGAGTTTAAACGTAGCCGTTCATCCACAAAAGATGAATATCGTTCGGGACGCCCAGAGGAAGTGACTACTTCCAAAACGATCGACAAAATCCACGATATGATTTTGAGTGATCGATGGATTAAAGTGCGCGAAATAGTTGAGGCCACAGGCATATCGCAAGATACAGTCGATTCAATTTTGCATGAAAAACTGTCTGTGAAAAAAATTTCTGCAAGATGGGTGCCGCGTTTACTCAGAGAGTAGAATAAGCACAATTGTGTGGTCGACTCTGAGGTTATTTTGGCGCTCTTTCGTCGCAATCCTGCCGATTGTCTTCGTCGATACATAACTGTGGATGAAACCTGGATTCATTACTACACTCCAAAAACAAAGATACAGTCGCAACAGTGGATTTTTAAGGGTGAATGGGCTCCGAACAAGACGAAAACGGTGGCATCGGCCGGCAGGGTGATGGCCACGGTCTTTTGGAATGCACACGGCATCATCTTTATTAATTACTTGGAAAAAGGAAAAACGATAAGAGGGACGTATTATGCGTCATTATTGAACCTGTTGGGCGATGAAATCAAAGAAAAACATCCACATTTGAATAGGAAAAAAATCCTTTTGCATCAGGACAATGTGCGTTTGCACACCTGTGCTTTTTCGATGGCCAAAATTATGGAATTAAACATCGAATTGTTGTAAAATCCACCTTATTCACCAGATTTGGCCCCAAGTGACTATTTCCTGTTACCGAATTAGAAAAAATGGCTTAGCGGATGACGGTTCACTTCCAACGAGGAGATCAATACGCAAACGAATGAGTATTTTGAAGAACTTCCAAAATCCTATTTTTCGGACGGCATAAAAATTTTTCAAAAACGGTTAGATAAATGTATAGAGCTGAAAGGAGATTGTGTTGAGAAATAAAAAAAATTTACCCCCAAAAAAAGTGTTTTTCCATCTTTTTCTAAGGACTTATTGAACGACCCTCGTGCAAAGTCATGAGAATGGGGAGGGGGAGTAATTGCCTTCCTGGTTCTATCAATGAGGACATGATACATCTCCAGATTACTTACCTTGGTTTAACAGCACCACCAGTCTTGGTAGCTGCCTTTGTTTTTGGTTTCTTCTTTACATATGCTGCATCTTCTTGACTTTTCCTCTTCAGGCTTGGCCCTGGATCATTTTCTTTGGATTGGAAATAAGGAGATTCACATGAATCTTCATCATCCTGGTCATCGAAACAAGAGTTCATCACTGCAAAAATTGAATAAAATTAATGCGGAATTTGAAAACTTTATAAGCTAGAGTATGAAAATATTATTAAGGAATATCACTTACAAAGTTTTTGAGTTGCATATTGAATGGTGATTTCTAGTAACGGCTTTCCAAACTTCTCAAAATTAGCTTGAGTGACGTGTGGAATT
Source organism: Sympetrum striolatum (assembly GCA_947579665.1). Taxonomy (NCBI): domain Eukaryota; kingdom Metazoa; phylum Arthropoda; class Insecta; order Odonata; family Libellulidae; genus Sympetrum; species Sympetrum striolatum. The sequence goes on along the minus strand of OX388347.1, from coordinate 75,284,482 downwards.
TTCATCATCTGCTCTACAGTTTCAGGCATGATCTGAGACATAACCTTCAGTGCCTAAAACAAGATAAAGGAATAAAAATTTTGCAATTCCTTTAAACAATTGTTGATTAATATTCATAAAAAAGGTCTACCAAGATTCTTACTATTCTTTTCAAGCATCATTTCAAAATTATTTCATCAAGACTTCAATATTTCATAGAAGGCCCAGTGCAAGAATATGCTTTAAAAATTTGTTTAAAAACCGAATTTGAAAATTATTTGGAATTGATCAAATAGATATATTACATTATTTGGTAAATAATACAGACATCTTTATCTTAACCAGTTTAAAGCCTAGATATGGTGGCACAATGATCACCTTAGAGACTAGCTAAGTAGACAAAATAATGGTGTTGTAAATTTCTTTCTTGCATATCATACTGATCTACCCTAAAAAAAAATGGTTGAATTTTTCTCCAAGAATCTATATTGATATAAAATAAGGATTAAAACCAGATGAAATAAGTTGACGAATTTACCTGAACATTCATGATGCTAACACTGTTCACACCAAGGGATTCAGCAAAGCATCTCACAACAGTCTTAAGTTCTTGAAAACAGCTATCTTGAAGAGATAACAGTTCATCTGACACTTCGGGAGTTCCTGAACCACCCAAAGAATTTTTCCTCTTCGTTTCTTTATCAGTCGATGATGACTTTACTGAAAAGAACATCTATACAGGAAAGAATAATTTTAATTAGATTTTAAGAAAAACAAAATTGTACAGTCTGATCAAAATGGGATGAATTCTCATTACCCTTTCATTTCCACGAAGAAACTGAGGGCCACGAGGCCCCATTTTGATGTAAGCCACCGCTATATCATCCTTTGTGACCACCATGTCTTCCTGCAAATACTCTTCTATTATGAGTTTTCGCATGAGTCGTTCAGCATCTCCTCTGACCCATTGTTTACCTCGACCATAGAGAGTATGCTCCTTATGACCTAGAGGTTAAAATATAGTTAAATATTACATATTCAATAATTATAATAACAATTAAAATTGAAGATTGCAGGCACTACATTATATACCCTAAGAGTAATAATTTAACTAACAGATATTGAGCTCATATCAGAAAGAAAAGTTGAATATTTCATCCCTGCCAGGGCTCCTGGCTCTGAGGCCCCAGGACCAAACAGCCAAGAGTAGCCCTGGGCCCATTCAGCATTATGTTTTCCTAGGACTTGGCAAGGAAAAGAGCAGTAAAATGAAAGGACACCCAAGACCCCTGCAGTGGTTCACCTTTCTTTCTGCATTTGCCAATGCACTAATATTGTAAAAATCAAATTCCTTTTTTTTGGTGCTTTCCTCAATTTTTCTAAGGAATTCAATTTTGCGAAAGAAATAAAGCCTGCAACTAATGAAAATGAAGTTTACATGAATTTCTTATGGGAAAGATCTGCCTTGCCTGGGGTCAAATGGAGGAGAGCTAGGCAAATAAGAGGTAGCCTATTATTTGCTTAGGGAAAATATAAACAATCTTTAAAATTTGAAAACAATTTTTTGCGACAATAAGCGCACATTTTGGTTGGATTAGAAGAAAATTCTTGAAAGAACTTTCAGGTAATCAAATAAAACTGAATTTGATTCTCCAAAAGTGAATTCATAACAATTAAATTTAGTTTTATACAATATTTTATGACCTAAATTTGTGATGAAGCCTCTTTGGTTGGAAGAGTGCCATATTTGATGAAATAAATTACTTAAGTGACAACATGGTGTTAAAGCATGGCGTGCAATGCTGACATTCTCTGTTACTATGTCAACCATGATCTTTAGAATGTCATTAATGAAAACCCAATTCAGTTAATGAGATTGACAACAAATTATTTTGAAGTTAATTTAAGAGAGAAGAAAAGGCAAAAGTAATATCTTCAGAGTACTGTGTGCCTAAATAAACCTCTAGTATGCCATAGATGTGTCTCCTCTGACCAATACCATATGCAATTGTTTTCATAAAAAGTATATAATTTCATAAGCATAACTTTGATGAAAAGCAAGAAAATTGAAAATTCTCAAAAATTAAATCACAAAAGCACTGATAAGCATTTTCGTAGTAAGAAAAATCAAACCACTGCCTCATATTACTTTTATAGAAAACAAAAATTCCACAAACTACATACTATTTAATGACTAAATTGGATTTATCTTAATAGTCATGAAACTGAGCAGAAAAATCATGTTCCATAGAGTTACCTCCAATTTCAGTTTAGAGAACAAGACACAAAGCCATGGCCTCACCTGTTTCTCTGAGTTTCTTAGTATCAGCTCCTTTAAAAATATCAACGAAATGCAAAAGAGTAAAATTGTTCTTCCATCTGTTTCCTCCACTGCAAAGCTGTTGCACAGCTCTTAAGATTTCTTTAGAATCTTCTGTTACGTCTATGGTTTTGTATTCATCCTGCGACACATTGTATGGAAAATTTTTTTATGTTGGTATAATGATTCTCTAATATTTTAGACAGATTGGATCCATAATTTAAATATACTGGTTTATACATTTCAGCAGCTAAATTAAGGAAATTTATAATATATTCCTTGAAGTAACAAATACAGTTAGAGCAGTGAAAATTAAAATTATTTAAGAAATATTAACTACTAATTGCTACTGAAATATTCCAAGTGAAGATAACTTGCTAAGTAACTGACTGATTTCAATGACACTTATTGTTCCAAAGTGTCAAAAGTTATTTAGTGAGAAAGGAAGGAAAGTGTAAAATTGAATTTCATTGTGCAATTAGTAATCCATGAGAAAAAAATCATTGAATGGAAAAGCCACAAAATCTTTTAGACTTTAGAAAGTTAATGATTAAACATTTGAAAGAGCAATTTAATATATGCTGGGTGTTAATGTTAAATTGCGAGTAAATAAGTGAATGAAGATGAACTACCTGCTGCAAACAATTATCGCAAGCTGTGGAGTGAATGGCAATACACTTTTCCCGGTCAAAGTTTTCTCCAAAGTAATTAAGTTGTTGAGAACGGCGGCAGTCAACTTTATTTTCACAAAATGCAACCATTCTCCACAAGTTATCCATATGGGTTTTATTCGCTTCAAAATTGCTTCGGTCCACTGAAACCAGAGATTGTTAATCAAACATACAATCAGTATTCTTTTTCATCATTTAGGTACTTATGCAGCAATACATTTATGAAAAGATATATAGCACTTACAAGTAATCATCCTTCGAATTCGATGCACATCCTTATAGGAATAATATAAGATGCATACAGCTTTCTCGCCATCCCTTCCAGCTCTACCTGCCTCTTGATAATAACCTTCTATGGATTTTGGCATTGAATAATGGATAACATAACGAACATCAGACTTATCTATTCCCATGCCAAATGCAATTGTCGCACACACCACCTGTTTATAGAACACAAAGGATATATTAAAATGTAACTTGTGATTAAATATAAGACTTCATAGGAGATGGTTACAATATAGCCTTCAACGGTGAAAGTAATCTAGATTAAGGTTACTTAAAATAATTAATATTTAAATATTTTACATCAAATTGTAGCATGTACATTTTGAAATTCTATACATCACAAATACATGTAAAACTACACACAGATGATTTGCAAATAAACTTAAGTGAAGTGCAAAACTAAGCTAAACATTCACCTGATGATGATGCTATGCATCGAAACCATGGTTGTGTATTTTGTGGTTATGCATAAATTAAAATATTAGACATATTATTCTTTTTATTATTATTATTGAGTTTCTTTGTTTTAATCTTTTAACTACTAAAAGATCAGATGAAAAATATACATTATCATAAATTCTAGAGGGCAAAAGATGCAGTTCTAGAAGATGCTCAATTCACAACCTACCTTGAATTGATCGTTAATCCAAGCATGTTGGACTTGCTTGCGCTGTCCATCTGTGAGACCAGCATGATATGATACTGCCTTTATACCAGCTGTAGCCAAATCTTTGGCCACTTGGTCACATTCATTTCGGGAAAGACAATAAACTATTCCTGACTGCCTTACAAACTGGGCTTTGATCAAATCTACAATTTCTTTAGTTATAGATTTTCCTTTCTTAGGCAAAATTTTATACTGTAGATTAGGTCTATTGAAGCTTGACAAGAACCTACAATATAAAATAAGAGAAATATATCTTTTTCGAGTCTGAAATGGTAATTAATCTACAGAATGAAAGATTTATGTATTAGTTTTTATGGTATAGTAGCACCTCAAACTAAAGTACTATTGCGTTTACTTGCAATCTAGGTTAGATGGTATACAATTCAAAAGAAACTTGACATTATTAAAGGTGTCAACATTGAGATACTCTTGCACACAAGGCAATTATTTCTGAATGGACAACAATTGTACTCCATTAAACTCCCAGTAACAGACAATGAGGACAATTTTGAGACGCACCACTTAGGCTTTTTCATTCCTAACTGATGAAGAACGTCAACACGGACTCTGGGTGTTGCAGTAGCAGTCAGTGCCATCATATTAACATTCGGGTACCTTTCCCCCAAAACGCTCAATTTCTTGTAGTCTGGCCTAAAAGGTACAATAGCCAAAATTTGCAAACAAAACAATACTGTTATAAGTGATAAAATCAACTAAAAGTAATGCATACCTGAAATCATGACCCCACTGTGAAACGCAATGAGCTTCATCAATCACAAAACGGGCCAACATGTTTCGATTGTAAAGACTTTGCAAAGTGTCTAACAATTTAGTACTTGCGCTAATTTTCTCTGGGGTTACATACAATAATTTGAGACCTATTAAAAAAAAACAATAATAAAGAATGCGTGAGTGGATTTCCCACTCTATCAATAAAATTTGCATAGAAAGGGACCAAAAGCTCTCGATTTCACAGTACACATAGCAACTTATCATACAAAGCAAATTATTGTAACAGAAACACTTGTAACAGAAATATTCAGAAAATTTCTGAATATTATATTTAGGAATATTTTTGTACAATAAATTGTTTTTTATGATGAAATCCACCAAGCATCATAGAAGTAGTTCAATTTTATTGACAAAAGATGACAAGCAAAAATATTCGAAAATTAATTTTCTTAACTATAGGTACTGGTTTCAATACCTTATCAAATATTTCTGACTCTTAACAAGATTGAAACACAAGTTTTATTAGTTGAGGATTGTATTTGGCAAATTTATTGTTAAAAATCATATTTCTCATTATCCTTAAGATATACTGAACTCGTATAACAATATATTTAATTAAGTTTTCTGTATCCTAAGAGATAAGCTTTTTACCTGGTTCCCTTCTCATGAGTTCTGTGTAAATGCTATTCTGTTGTGCCATTGTAATATCTCCAGACATATGCGAGGCTGGAATCTGTGGTTTGAAGCAAATGTTCAGTACATATTCAGCTAAAAAACAGCTTAGCTTAATTTTCTAAAGAACCAAAGATTGAGATACAATAATATCTAAGTTTTACTCACATCTAGGGAATTTAGTTTCTGAACTTGGTCAAGGATGAGAGACTTCAAAGGAGATACAACAATAGTAACTCCTTGAGTTATGAGAGCTGGAAGCTGATAGCAAAGCGACTTTCCTCCTCCTGTTGGCATCAAGATAAAACAATCATGGCCGAGTAAAGCCGCATTAATTGCCTCCATTTGGTTTGGACGGAATGAATGTAGACCAAACCTCTCCTTGAATACCTGTTTTGAATAAATATTCAGAGCTGAGATGTATTATCTACAGAAATAATTTAACAAGAGATGCGGTATACATTATGAAATTATTTTAAGTTATAATTATTACCTGATGCTATTATTGTTATTTACCAAAACACTTTAATTCATATCATTATTATTACAAATTACAAAAGAAAAATGAAAGGAAATCACAATAAAATTGTAGCGATATCAAATTATACAGTCTTATACAAATCACACAACAAATACAAATATAAGTATCACAATACAAATTTTACAACAAATTAAAGACAAATTAAAATGGTACTGATTTAATAGATTTTTTCAAATAGTTTAGGCTATAAGAAAAAAATCTATTTCTTTAGGAAGACTATTAACTAACCTAAAAATCCTAGGAAATGGACTATAATACAAATAATTGGTTTCTAACAAATTGTTTATCAAAAATATCAGACAATCGAGTAGAATTTGGTACATGAAAATGAATGCAATTTAGTAATGTGCGACCAACTGAGGAATGTGTCCAGGTAATATTCACAGGCTTACCTGCATCATATAGTTGGAATGCTGATACTTGGTACCGGAAAATTCTCCAGTAACACCATCATTTCTTATGTTGCTACGAAACTGACCAGCAGAGTTTTTCTTGCTAGGAGAAATCTTTGCAGCCTTTTCTGCATAAACAGCATCGGTGTAGCAAATGAATTCTTGATTTGGCTTGGAAGGAACTTTAGAATTACGCAGTTAGTTATTTCATACAATTTAAAGGAAAGATTTTAAAATAAATACTGAGAGACCATGCAATATAAACAATTACTTAAGTTAAATTACTTTGAGTGCTCAAATCACTTGTTTCATTTTATCTCTGATATTGGGTATGTTTTTATATGCCACCAAAAATTCAAATATGTAATAACTTTTGCGAGTTTTTCTAAAAGGCAAGTGTATGTGTATTTATTGAAATAAAGAAAAGTGAATTCTAAGCATTGATAAAGTACAATTTTTGGGTGGAAAAATCAATCAAGGAATGGTAGAATTGCTGGAATAGTATTATGGTAACGCTACACATATGCAAGGTATTGAGGGAAAAGGAGACCTCGTTGAAAAATAAATTGAATTTTAGTAAGATTAAAAAAAACTAAATGCTGCTAACATTTCAAATACTCTACACATGACAGACAAGCAACATAAAATACCCTACTTCTCAATGCCCCCTTTTCTTTACACATTGCAATGACTTCCTAAAATATTTCACAGGAATTAAATAAAATATTTCCTTGAATAAAATTTCCTCCCTGAAATATTTCATTGAAATCAATAGCCAATGCGAAAAAAAAAATGTTTCTAAATAATGCTTTTAATAATTTTAGTTATTTTCTGAAAAGAGGAAACAATGAGGGGATGTTTCTTAGAAGGTAAAATTTTCACCTTTCTGCAGGGGATCCTGAGGGTACAAATCTTGAGGCTGAGTCGCTTCTTCAATAGATGTACCATAATTGCTAAAAGGCACATTCTTTGAGCTTGAATAATCTTCCTCATCCATGAATTGGCTTCCAGAAGTCCAACTAACAGCACTTTTATTGCTAGGCACTGTAAACAAAAAATAAATTCTCTTAAAGTCAGAATACTTGAAAAATAAATGAACATATAATTAAATGTCACCTTCTTGAGCAAAATAAATATGATAAAATATGAAATAATATTTCTCCCTCTCTAGAAGGGATCTCTTTAATATTGCTAAGAATCATGTCTCTTGCTTCCTTTTCAAGCCAAGTGCCTGTGATGTACATGTATCTTTCTTGTGAACCTAGGCAAGTGGGGGCAATATTGTGATACCACCACCACCATGAAAAGAAACAATTAAAAGGAATATTTGTGATTGATTAATGTGAACTCTTTCTTCACTGAGATAGTTTGATGTCTTATTCAAAGATGAATACATGAAAATTGCAAACTGGTTTATACTTTTTACCTTTGGGCTGTAAGGCAGAAAGATGACCACTCACAGGAGATGCTTTCAACGATAGCGGAGTATTCCCATAAGGCTGATCACATAGATTGATTCTAGGCCTTTCTTGGACTGGCTGGACTCTGGTACCAGGTGAAAAAGGAGAGTCTTGTGAAATAGCAGTCCTAGAGTTAGTTTTTAGGGAGGGGGTTTTGAACTTGAAAGGCCCTGAACCAGTAGAAGAATTTCCAATATCATCACATGACTGTTCTATGTTACTATGCACACTATTTTTCACTACTCTGTCCATTTCAATACTCTCCGAGGATGATTCAGTCCTCGATGTACTTGGCAGGGAGTTAAAAGGACTTGAAACCTGTTTAATCCTTTCTCTTACTCTCAGCAATGAAGGGCTTTTGGGTACTGTTTGAGAGGTAAAGGACAAATTCTCATTCCAAGCTCCATCATCTTTGGAAAGTCTTCGAACTTCAGTGGAACCTGAATTTCCATCATCTTCACTTTCCTTAAGTATGTAAGATCTAATTAACTTCTGCTTAGCACTGAGTCTTTTACGAATGCATTTCATTTCTATGAATATTGCTGAGTCCAATCCAGTTATCTCTTTTAAGCCTCGGACTGGTATCTTTTCCAAGATCTCAGTCGACTTCTCCAATACTTTCATGTAAGCATGTTTAAGTTCATTCTCGGCACTGACCAAATCACAGTTAGGCATCTGAAGATAATAAGGAAGACGATGTTTTAGATGTGGAACATAAAATAATCTACCTCAAATATGATTACAAAACCCACCATTGGAGATATATTGCTCTTGGAGATATGAGAAATTCTTTTAAGCCATAATCTCATTTTAGTATTATTGCGTTCCTTAGGCTCTATTGGGGAAGCTTGCTTGGGCTCAATTGAGGAAACTTGCTTGGGCTCAATTGAGGAAGCTTGCTTGGGCTCTACATCTGGACTATCTAGAATTTTGCAATTTTATAATGTGTTATGAACAAATATAGCAAAAAATTTATAGTTTACAACAAATTAGCATGAATAGAACTCTGTTAAATAAAAAAACTTTCAACTAACTCTCCGAATGTTTATTGAAATAAGTAATTAACTTTTCAGTTAGAACAAAAAGTTATCCATTAAAATATCTAATATTTCATTTGATATAATGAAATACCATGGGTAGATTTAAGCAACTGGATTAGGCTCTTTGATTTGTAAATTATATACGTTATATTAATTACCTATTAGAGGTTATTTCTCAGGATAAATTATTTTTCAAAGAAAAATAATTATGCAATCATAAAGAATAACCATCAAGGAAAGTAATTTACATAGAAACCTGCAATATCTTACCATCGTCGTCTATTTTAATCACTGTTTCTTCATCACTGTCACTAGCCAATACCTGGATAACTTTTTTAGCTTTTTTTGGTTTTGCAACACAAAATTCTTCATCACTATTACCTTTAAGGTTCTCAGATACAATTTCTGGCTCGTCTGTCACGAAATTTTCTTCAAATATCTCAAATCGAAATTCTAAAAACAAACGGATTGTAAACTCAATCAAAAGATTATACATGAAATCTACTAACAATAGATTTATAGTTGATGTTTACCGTCAGATGGATCATCTTCTTTTATAAATTTATTGTCGAAGGAAAGAGGCACAGCTTTTTCAGAAGCATGAGGTGGTCTGCAAGAATAAAGGCTATGATTTATACTTACGATAGACATCTGTTGATAATCAGCGATAAAAATCAAGATTATGATGCTAACTGTAGTATATCATAAAATAATATGTAGTACGGCTGTGTTTGACAGCAAATTCTAGGGAAGATGGCTTTTGAGTGAACATATAACAACACTAAATATGCGTAGTTCTGGCACTTACACAGCTGCTAATGGCTTAGGAAATGCAGGAGAAGGAGAAATTAGATTTCTTGAGGAAGATGAAACTAAAGGACGACGATATACAAAACCACTTAAAGTTGTTTGTGAACTCTCACTTCCTTCCCCCTTTTCACGATTCATTATTAGGTTGAAAATTACAAATACCACCGAACTATTACAACATTGTTAAACGTGTATGTAAAACTGTATAGGTAGGTATCTCTTAAAAAAACTAATAAACGGTTACATCTCCAGCTACAGCAGATTCTAATACCACAATCACATAACACCAATATTAAGCGATTACCGCTTCTACCTTTCACAGATTCGTTACTCATCTATTTCCGTAAGGCATTTTTACCGGTCAAGGGGGTGCAGCGGTATAGGCGGGCTTTTAGTTGCACCGTGTCGCCATCTCTTTACGATTTCCAAAACTAACTTACACGGGCGTTAACCTAGCGGGCCCGCTACGTTCTATAGTTTTTATCACATTTACGCCTGAAAAAGTTATCTATTTCAATGTTTAAATACATGATAATGAAAATTTTAACATTTGAAAGCTAAACTTTAACGCTAAGCGAATACTTTCATCTACCCAAAAATATGCATAAAATATAATTTCTCGCAACGCAAAATAAGTTCTCATGGTATCACACAATCTATACAACAGAACAATAGATGACGAGGAAATTTTCAAGAGTATAATAAATAAATTTACATAACATTAGAGTTAATAAATGTCTTCATATTGGAGATAGTTAAGAGTGGAGATGTTAAGAAAGAAATTTTGTAACACAGCTGTCAATGAATTAAAAGTTTAAAATTTCCAATAGCCGTCTTTGTCGGCGTTCCTCCCCTTACTTCCTGCTAGCCGGAGAAAGCAAGAAACTATAGTTGAGCCGTTGAGTCTTGAGCTCTGCGGTACTTTTTCGGTGCTAGTGGTAGGGGAAGCGGTGTTGCCAAATTTGACTTTTTCAGATAATCGAACATTGACTAAAATAAAAAATATGTCAATAAAAGGAGAATATCTTCCCTGAATTGTTTTGTTGTAGTGCTAATAGTTAATCCTCAAAAAATACTTTATTCGAATTTTCTGAAGTATGCGGCTTATTTTTTAGTTTCATTCCTAAAGCTATTTTAGAGAAATGGTTCATCTAACGAAGTTGAAAAAATTAAAATATATTTTTTGTTCTTATAGCTTTCAAACGTAATTTATTATTTAAACATACGTTGGTATGTTGTAGAGATAAGAAATTTTTATTTTTATCTCTACAATAGATATATATTTTTTATAATACTTCACATTTATGATACCAAAAGCACTTTTCAAAGGTGATGCCTCCATCCTCAAAGGTCCTAAGACACGACCACTGTATCTTGGGAACCCCTACCCCAGTGGCAGAGAAAGTTGTCACAACGTTGTAGCATCATTCTGAATGTTAAATTACAACATCAATGTTGTGACAACGTTTTATGCACATTTTAAACTTAACTCAAAGACCTTAACTCCCGGAACACTCAGCGTGCAATGGCTGCCATGCTTCCAATATCCGAGCATATACGTATGTATTTTTTACCAGCCAATCAGGAAGATCCCTGTATATAGGGAACTGTTGCTAGTGGTTAAGTGGCTAATAAGTAACATATATGGTGCTAGAGGAAAACAAAATGTTAAGTAATTTCTTTCTATAAAATTATAAGAAATGGACTGCAACTAAATAGTGTATTAATGCAAAGAAACAAAATTGAGAGGGTTGATACATTTAACTTTTTCACTTTTTCTTCTTTGCCATTCATACATATTATTCTGTTGGGAATCTATAGGGCAAAACTGAAATTAAAACCAAACAAAAAGCATAATCTTCTCAAGTTCACCATTTAATAATTCATCTATTTAATAATATTCATCTTGTTTCATCAAACCTCATTTATTAAAGGCTCTCCCAACCTGCATATAGGGCTTATTACAAATAATGTGGCCCATGCCATGACATTGATATTAGTCAGCTAAAAGCTTTGTTAGATTAACATAAATTTATAATCAAGACATTCAAACCATTGTAAGTAGTACTGATTTAGTAGAGGCTAAGAATTGCATTTCTTTGTTCGTCCTATTTTAAATTAAATACGATTTGGGATTAAAAAGTAATCACGTAAATTCATTGTTCTAATTTGTGAAATCCTTGTAACTTATATTTATTCGACAACATACGCCGATTGGTGAAATAATTATTAAATCAGAATTTGCTGCATGCATCCTAATTTAGGGAAGATAGTATTCCAAAGCAGTTTAATTTCAATCTCTCCCACGAAGACCACTTGAGCGTCGCCTCCTACTTGGTCAACAACCCTCGATGCCAATTACCTGGAAGACCCCCACCCGATGTCGTCTTTCCCAAGAAAGATAGTAAATAAACCCTTCCATTGTAACGATATAAATAGGAGATTTGTAGATAATTTATATTTCATTATAAGAGAGTCAAAGCTTATGTAAGGTAGCTAGTCACTTCAGAATTTACAGTTCCGAGATTTGAAGGAGTTGGCTGACGGCCATAACCAAATCTAGGGTCGCGCAACTTTAGGGCTAGAAAATATATCTGTAGTGAGCCATACATCATTCATTTCATAGCAGTTTATATTTCCTTCGATATTTTTCAATCGAAATTCGACTCAATGCGGTTGTGTTTTAAAAATAACCTATTTCTCTTGTCTCATCTTCACGTAACAGTTACGAAATAAGTACTTATGCATTTCTCGACCATTTAATATTCACGATTGAAAATAATTTGGTAAAACGCCTCGCGGATTAGCAATGCTGAATGCGGGCTCGGCTACGTTAGTTTCATAAGGCGTAAACATTTGCAAAGTGAGGTTTACTTATCCATTAATAGAAACCGCAGAGAAGTGTACAAATACTATATTTCCGTTTTATTTGCTTCCTTTAAAATGGCTTGTAGAATATAGCTCAAATTCAATATGTTTTTGCAGGTATTATAATGACCTAGAAATTTATAAATCGAAAACTTTGATATTCTCTCACAGAAAAAGCTAAACTTCTTTGCCATAACGTCAGTTTTGATCTTCAGGGAACTTTCACTGTACACAATAGCAATATGGTAGTTATAATGATTATCATTACAATAAAGTCCCAAGGAAAAACGGAATTGAAGAAAATCTGAAAGGGCCGGGAACCAGGACCTTTTTTCAACCCCTTTTTTCAACTCCGTTTTTCCCTGGGATTTTTCCTGGGTGCACGCCCTTATGTGCAAAGTACCTTTAACCCTTTACTTGTTATTAGGATAAAAATCGATAGCACCATATATGTTACTTATTAGCCACTTAACCACTAGCAACAGTTCCCTATATACAGGGATCTTCCTGATTGGCGGGTAAAAAATACATACGTATATGCTATGGTAAAAAATACATGCATATATACATACGTATATATGTATGGCGATGAGAGAAAATGCAGCTTGCTGCAGCATCCATGGCAGTTCTGAAGAGATTTTCGACTAGTACAATAAGTTGTCGTGATGCAAAATACTTACGAGAATATATCACGGAAATAGAATACAGGACTGATGAATTCAAAACTCAACTTTTATGTGGAAAAATATTTTATTTGGCTTTACCTCCTCCTTTCTCCAGTTCGTATAAGTAAATGGATATTTTGGAAATAAGAGTTATTTAAATATTACTGATGATATTGCCCAATAGGTAATAATGCCATGGCTCGTTCCGGTCCATTCTTATTTGAATCCATGTATAACGACGATGTATATTAAGCATGAACTTACGGTAAAAATAGAAAAAAAAATCGAAAATCTCTTTTGAATGATTTGTAACTGGCATTTTCTTTCGAAATACTTATGTATAGATAGTGTACCGACGGGCAATATTTAAAAAAAAATATTTGACTGTTTTTTATACGTTCATGGAACTGTACTAGTACTTAAACATTATGACGAGTTCTGCTATCTAAACCCATTCAGACATCCTACCTGTGGGGTCATCATGATTTGAATATAAGCATTCGTGCAAAATTTGATGCCTTTACTCAACAACAGCGCCATTAGTGAAATATTTGCAGTAGCCCTCTCGAATAAATTATCGCGTGTATTAAGCGTGTTTTATGTGAGTTGTACCGCATTGCCGCTTGTGAGATGTCAATAGTTCTATCCTTCTTCTGGTATTTTTCTTGAAGTTAGTGAACGCTAATAGATAAGTTGTTAGAAAAGCGTAGGTTTTAGTCTTGCAGAAGAGAAAGTGACGCGTTTCATAGAATGATTTCAAATAAGTTGATCGTTGATTTAAAAGCAACCCGATATTCTCGTCGTGCTATTAAAATAATTTGCAATTTTGCTTTAAATAAATTTTCCTCGTTTTATCACATTTATTTTCATTTCTTTAAATTAAGGTTTATGGAGTGGTAGTACGTGCTAAGTATTCAATAACGATACGATGATTGGATAGCGAAGATTTTTGAGAAAGCAAATTAGAAGATTATCGAAGGTAATGTAGATGTACGGATTACGATATTCACTAAGATTTATTCATAGTTTCCAGTAAGATTCAAACGAGGGATTCCAAAACTTTTAAACATCAAAATTATATACAATGACGGAAAATTCTCGATTCTTTAGGTTCGCGGATGTCGTGTACGTAGTACACGCATAGATTTAATTTCGCTTCAAATTATTTGGGATTTGTAATTTATGTAGATTTTTAATTCATTTATTAGATTTTGTCACTCAAAAGATTTTAGAGGCTAAAGACAAAGTAGCGAAGAGTGATTATTGAGCAATTGAAAGTGAGAACATGAGTGCCGTTGAACGACAACTGGATCGTGGGCGTAAAAAATATTCTCTCAGTTCAGGAAATGGTATTTGGTTATATTTAATAAATTGCTCGTAAGAATTTTTCAAGAATCGCTAAATCCTGCGAAGACTATTTTAAGAATGCGATCGGTGTGAGCTCAGTGAAAGAAATTAATATTAAATTATTAATAAATCACAGTAAAAGTAACATTTTTTATTTCTTTACTCGCTGAGGTCGTTAAATTCGCTCTTAGTAATTTACTTAGTGAATACAAGGAATAGCGTGATACAGTTTTCTTTGGAGCTTGAAGTCATAAATGGAAGGAGTGGGTTACGAATCAAGTAGAAACATGTTTACTTTTCCATAAGGATTGTAACACCTTGTTTTTGGGGTCGAGTGAAATTTGATATCTGGTCATTTAATATAATTAAGAAACTTTTTTTGGATTCCCAAATCGCGGAGGACATTAAATTCGCTGTTAGAAATTTACCTATTGATGGTGAGGCGCATGATAATTTTTCTTTGGAACCGCGGCTTGAAATCTTAAATGGAACGAGAGGGTTGCGAATCAAGTAGACTAACTTTCCATTTCTTAAGGATTGTAAGGCTTTTTTGTGACGAGTGAAATTTGATATCTGGTCATTAAATTTCATTAAGAAACTATTTTAGCTTCCATGTGAAATTAAATCCAAAAGATATTTAATTTATCCGCTCATAGTAAGCATTTCGAAATATATTTTCATTCTAAATATACTAGAATAACTAATTCTATGCACATGGATTTAAAAATGACTCATTTTTAGGAAAACAAAGTAGACTTGTACTGAAGTTAAATTTACGCTTGATAACTAGAAAACAATAGGTTCAATGATGTGACGATTAACATATTTGATGTTGTAAAATTATCTAAGGCAATATTCTTCATATTTTTTCATTGCTGGTGTGACTAATTTTTTCCTCGTTGTCGCGGCTTGTAATTATAATGGGCAGATCGTCTTCAGTCTAGTCACTGCATATTTTCCATTACTTTTGTTAATATCTTGAAATTAATTTTATAGTGCCATTTTATTACTATTTGAAGTAATTTATATATATGTGGGAAAGAAAAAGGGTGAAGGGGGCGGCGGACAGGTGCTGCCGCAAGGCAAGAACTAAAGAAACAGTGGAACGTAGAGTGACGAGAGCAATGGCGGCTCGAGGGAGTGCTCGTGATGGGCATGTGTAAGCCTTGGGAGAATAAAGAGTGTGATTCGAGGAATCTGGGTGTCTTCTTTGGTATATCGAAGTAGGAGGTTTCCTAAAGCTATGTCCACACTTGTGCAACTTTCTATTCAACACAGGCATGCGTCATAGCGCACGGTATGATGAAGGAGAGGCATGCAATAGCGCATGCCAATTGCAAGTTGAGCGGACCTCTTTTTCATGACACATGCCTCAGCGCACGTAAATCCAACCAGTTGGATTTTCGTTCAACATTCAGTGTGTCTTTCCAGTGATTTCAATATCAGTTTATTTAGTTTTTAAATAAAATCGACTGAGGCCGTATTGATATTGAGTAAATTCATTACGAATGAAATAAAATGGTATTCTCTTCTTCACAAGTTTCATTGGAATAAAACTACGATCATTTTCAGGTCCACAAAAACAAACACATATGTTATAAAATAAATAAAACAAATACATATTTTTTTTATAAATACATAATATTAAATAGTAATAAATGACATTTCCGCCATAAAGTGTGACCCCACCAAAGCAGATCATTGCTGTGTTAAATTCATTTTAAATCGAATACCTTAAGAGCGATAAACTTACATAGCGTAAAAACGTATTTATTGCCCTATGGTTATATATACATGTAAATAAATTTAACAGTGGATACAATTATATACTCATGCAAAAGCCGAGTTTTTCTGCCCACTTTTTTATGCTGAGTACAAGGCCCCTCTTCTTAAACTCGAGGGAGGGCTCCCCTTATAATAATAATAATAATAATAAAACGGCTTTATTCGGGCGAGATTGAGACTAAAAGTCTCCTCTTCCATCTAACCCATAAACCCTTATCAGTTCTCCCGTGGCAAAGAAGCGTCTTTGTCGTAAATTAGCTGAAAAATTCCTCACTTACTCATTCAACTATTCCATGTCAATTCTCTCTTACTAAACTACCGATGCCTCAATTACTGTAATTTCATAGCTACTTCTTTTCATTGTGTACCAGTACCTGCTGCATTTCCCACCCTAGGCTTTTATTCGACTCGGTTACTTTTCCCAGTTTTTTGGAATAAAATTAGGTACCTCGGCTTATATTCGAGTATAAAAAGTATACTCTTTCACAAATACTGCTAGTAAGACTATTGAAATATCGGCTATTCTGTTCCACATTTAAGTGGAAATATTACATCTGGAGGGGAAAACTCTAAATATCGATTTGTGTTTCGGTTGCCTCAGTGAGGATCTCCGTTCGAGCCCCAGCCAAGACACTATTTTTCACTTCTTGTACAACCTCAATATTATATCTTCATATTCATCTCTGTGT
This sequence comes from Sympetrum striolatum, assembly GCA_947579665.1. Classification (NCBI taxonomy): domain Eukaryota; kingdom Metazoa; phylum Arthropoda; class Insecta; order Odonata; family Libellulidae; genus Sympetrum; species Sympetrum striolatum. The sequence continues at coordinate 75,267,559 of OX388347.1, read as the reverse complement.
AGAATTGATTGAAAAAATGTATTTTCACTTGAACAGTTTTTATTGCAAAAGGAAGCATCAATCTTAATTTTCAATATTTTTAAGTGAGAGTGTATGTCCGTTTTTCTTCTCCCAGAAATAAACATTTTGATAATGATCTTTCTAAGCTCAAAGGGCAAAAGTATAATTTAATTTCCGTGCAAGTGAACTATAGTGCAACTTCTGTGGCTCAAATATTATATTTATTCCATCATAACTCAGGATAATCCACTCTCTGCTCAGACAGAAAATTAAATGCGTAACTTCCAATTGCTACATAAAACGCAAAGGCATAATTTCACTCTAAAGACGGTGTAAACCGCATCACGCATCAGTGTAATTTAATTAGTGAAACCGAAAGACTTCTTCAACGATTAATATCTCTAAGAATTTGAAGCGCAATCGATATAAAGATTTTACCATCTTAATTATACATTATTAAATAGTTTATATATAAGTTTTGTCTCGAAAAGGGATGAGTCCTTTGACCTCTCATTTCCCTTCATTAGTTTGAGGGACCTGACCACAGATGAGAATATTCCATTGCGCAATTAGACCGAATGTTTCAGCCTGCTTTTCTGGTGGCTATTCTATCCCTATGGGTAGTAGATAAGGGGTGACGTGGAAGGTGGATTTCGCAAACAAGAAATATAGAAATACTTTGCGTGTAGTCATGTTTTTGGCCTTCATTTTCAGTTCTTCATGTGCAATCGAGTTGTTCACATCGAAAACGTATCTTTCAGAGGACTTACCTATATTGGCAAAGTGCAAGTGTGTTCGTGCTCTATCACCAAGAAATTGTACTTCCAGTTTTTCTTGCTGAACATACAAGGATTTTAGTCGGTTTACGAAGTGCTGCGGAAAATAATTCGAGTGTCGCGCAATTGCCCTAAGAAATATTGTGGAATTGTGACTGCAGTGCTTATTTATAAAATATCATTAATTTTCAAAGTACACTTAATCCACTCAGTTAACGGAGAATGTTAGGCGAAAGAATATACGTGTAAAGAGGTGTTGCTTTTGTGAGCGAAAATGGATACAGTGAGGTTGAGCAATTACTCGGCAAATTGTTTTTTTCGTCACCAGTGGTCATCAGATAAGTTGTAATGTTTTCGCTCAAAGTAGAGTTTTGTAAGGAGTGCTGTGAATTGTTATTTAAAAGCGTTATTTGAGGAAATCTAAAGAGGTAAGAAAATACTATCAATTGCTTCTATGCGAGGTACTTCATGCCGTATTTTTTAAACGAATCGCTATTTGTTTACTGTAAATATATATAGTGACTGATCATATTTCTCACCGCAAAATACGGAAGTTCTCACGTCCCAGTAATTCGCTTTTTATTGAATCACAAAGTTATTAAAACAAAAGACCTTAAATGAAGTAATGCATTAGCTGATATAATGACGATATGCAGATTTTATCTAATCACATGATGGCTCCTGTAAAAAAGTAATTCTTTAGAATCGAAGAGTATTTTCTGCTGAAACATCCGAACTTAAATTACTCATTCCTGTTGTATAGTTTTATCTAGAGAAACGACTGTAAGCTATTAATTTTAATTTCAGCATTGTAGTTGTTTAAATAAATGTGGCTTCGATGGAGTCAAACTGCTATTCTTTTGATTATATATATCCACACTATATAACTAAAACATTGCGTCCAGAAAGCATTATTATTAAAAATAAGATTTTTAAATACATCCGTTTGTTTTTTTTAATTAAAGTTGATTATAATGAAAGTAGACTTTAATTTGACAGCACTACGAAAGTCGTTTTTCGGCTATTTTCTTGATATTTAATTAGGAAGCTTTGATTTAAACCATTAAATCTGGTGAGCGATATAATTTAAAACAAGATTTTCAAATATATCTTTTTGTTCTTTTAGATGAAATATGGTTGTAATAAAATAGGTTTTATTTTGATTACTATCACGACTACTTAAATCGTTTTCTTGCTATTTTCTTGATTGTAAAAAAAATTGAAATAAACTTTTGATTTTAGAAAATTTTGATGTAAACTATTATTTCCGATAAGCAGTATTATTTAAAAACGATTTTAAAATACATTTAATTTTCATTGATATGAAAGTGGACTATATTGTAAGTAGATTTTATTTTGACATGAAAAACTAAATTCAAAGTGCTATTTTTGGTACAATATATTATTTAACTATCTTACTCTTAATACAAGGTATAGTTATTGTACAAAGAATCTTAAATAAAACGTGAATTGGTAAAAAAAGAGTTATTGGCAAATAAAGTAATATGAAAAATAAAGAATAAATTCATATTTACAAGAAAAGTCAGGGAAAACAGGATAAGGTCCACGTGAGCCTTTTTTGGCTCATCTGTTAGTTCCTGGTTTTCAATTGTTGTATGGTATACTTATGTTAATATTACATTGACTGATTTAAACTATATATAGATACAAAATATTACACAAGGCATAGAAAGTGTGATAACATTTAATATTTTTTGTTCCAAACTTATAAGAAGTCACTTAAAAATTGTCCTTAAGTCTCATTTTATAGACAAACTCTCTCTTTGGAGCTACAAACCTATGCGAGCTTCCACCCCGATCAGCCTCCACTTCTCTGTCTTCTCACTTTCATCTTCTCCATGTCCTTTATGAATTAGCCATCTCAATCTGGACCTTCCTCTCCGTCTAGCGGCATCAGTCTCCCTTATATCACCTTATTCAGCATTGCTGTTTCAAGCATCCTTTCTACATGGTCCAAACATTATATTCTCAAAGATTTTGTGAACTTAACTACATCTTTCCCAATTCATTACTGTCTTTAACTCCTCTTTGGTTCTCCTTTGCCATAATCCATTCTCAATAACAGGTCGGTATATTCTCTGCAATCGCTTTCAAATCTTACTAGGGCCATAATATGAAGTAATGTTTGAGTGAAATTTGGATGTAGCAGATGAAAAATTCATGCATGTTACTGTTAAATGCTGTTTGGAATGTTTAAAGCTATCTTGATTGCTCATGTAAGATGAACTATTCATATTAACGTATATTTCATTTTCAAGCTAGTATATAGTGAAGCTAGTTAATTCTGATTTTTCAAGCCACTTTGCTGTTAAAACTGACCTAGAATTTTATATTCAGCATTTTCGAAGTCCTTTTTCTTTTAAAACTGACCTAAAATTGTTGATTCAGCATTATAAAGTCATTTTCTCTTAAAATTAATCTAAAATTGTTAATATCATGAAATTTTAATTACCGATAAATTCATTTTTTGAAGTTTTATGTATAGCAGGTTAGAGTGAAAGTTGGGTGCCATAAATGATAAATTCATTCATGTCCATTTCAATGTTATTTTTATTATTGCTCAAAATGCAAGTGTACATTTATTACAGTGGTTAATAAAGAAATTGCAAACAGGAGATTTTTGAAGTTTCATTCTAAAACTGTTCCCTCTCCCACCCTGCAAAGTTCTTGGTACAGTGGTAGCCAGAAGCGCTGAGCCCATCTTTAAAGATTTTGAGGTTCACTTGTTTTCAGGTGGAGCAGCATTATCTAGAGCACGGGAGCGACTCTCCATAAGGTGGGGGGCAAAGCAACAATGCCAGTGTCCAGAGATAGGTGGCGTTGTTATTCGCATGCTAAGGTCTGCTACACCGTCTGCTAACGCGTCATCCACTAGCGTTCTGCGGCGGTTTGTTTAAAATTATACTCGAGCTTTCGTACGTAGGCAAAGTTATTCAACGAGAGAATGATTATTTTTGGGAAAGGGAATTTTAATAATGATTAATATCCACAAATTAAGAAGTAAAAATAAGATTGGCATTTATTTAAAAAATTCCAAAAGCATAAAATATACATAACAATTCAACTCAATAACAATTTCATACTTAGGCGAAGTTATTCAACGAGAGAATGATGATTTGTAGGAAATGGAAGTTTAATAACAATTAATATCCACAAATTAAGAAGTAAAAATAAGATTGGAATTAATTTTAAAAATTCCACAAAGCATAAAACATATGGTAAAATAGTTATACTTTATGTAGTATGTAATAATATTAGACATAAACACAATTTTTTCAACTTTGTAAGCAGAAGAGGTAAGCATTTATGTAAAGAAATCCATAAAACATGAAATAAGCATTAAAAATAATCAAAATACTGTAACATTGGAAGTAAATGAAATTAAATATAAACTTAATGCAAACATCTACAAACCACAATGTAACACTTTGCTGTGAATTAAGAGTATCAAAATACATAATTCAAGATAGATGATTTACCTGTCTATCTAAACAGCACTTATTTGTCCACATGAAAAGTTATATGCACAATTTGAATACCTTAAAATAAGGAATGCTCTTAGTCTGGCTCCTCGGCAATGACCTATCTGGTATGGGAGACCTTAGCGGTAACTCTGACAACCACCAGCGTAGTTCATAGCTTCACAGAAGCGCTCAATCCCCTCCACCACGTAAAGGTGGTGTTCCATGGAGGGGTCACTAAACTTAAACACTACACGAAAACTGAAACCCTAATATACAATATTTACACAAACACAAATAAAATCCCTACCAATAATAAATACCCTACCTTCAGCAAACCCAAGAACCTAAACTAAACCTACGTAACCCTAACCACTATCTTTAACTAAAACGGCTCATTTTGAAAGCCAGGTTCCGTTCCTGGCACCAGTATTTCACGCTGTTCTCCACAACCTTCAATACTACTCTCTCCTTCACCACATCCCCATGGATAGGGCAGCACAGAATCCACCCAAAACTGTCACTCCCCTGTAGTCTGTCCAGGATGGCACATGTCACTCCAATCCTAGGTGGACCACCGTCGAGAAAAGCAAGCACAAGGTTCATCGAAGCACTTACACTTCTCACCTACGATATGTGTAGTGCTCCTCGCCTTGTACTGTTTCCATTCATAGGCATTTCCACACCGGATCTTCATGTAGTTGCACCTCCAGCAAACCACTTCTGCAATAGCTACAATCAGAGAACTGGAGGCCATCCCTCACAATTACATGGCAGAGGTCAACGGTGCTGTTCAGGGAGCAGCGGTCCAATATGGTCAGAGGAGATTCTGGAGGAGAAGTTGGAATAGTAACAGGCACATCACCATCTTCAAATTCCTGGAAACTGCCCAAGATATTCCCACCATCTCCAAGGCAGTTTGTCCCCCTCAGAGAGCCTTCAATGGCTAGGCCACTGAAGATGCATGTTTTCCAGGCATCCATGAAGGAGGACATGGTTGGGTCCCTGCCACACTGTGCCCTGATGCACCAGAAGAAATTCTCCAAGGGGTCCTGGTTGATCCTTCGGGTGGAGAGCTTCTGCACCTTCGAAGAAATTGATATTGTCAAGCATCACTTGGTGGATTTTCATTGTAAATTCTTTAAATGACCAAGTCTAAGCAGTAAAATCGCACTATTCCACAACATAAACTCAAAAAGAAGGCGTTTACATTAAAAAAAAAAGTAATTGCATGACATTAAAAAGTAAGTACATAACATAACAAAGTAATGACAGCAGGTTCTTATCTATTTTATGTAGTTTTTTGTATTCACCTCCTTAATCGCTGCAACCTTACTCCAGATAAGGTCCATTGCAGCGAGAGTAGTTAACCACCCTTTCACAGTGGGAGGCCTCCGTATAACAGAATTGGAACCCTCAAGGAACTCCCAGTTATCCACCAACTTCTGGCAACTCCTCCAGAACTCCTGGTGTCCAGATTTCCTGGTTACTGGAGCCTTCCATGGATGGTATCTATCCAGCGTCACTCCTCCATTCATGGAGTTAAACATACTGTTGACTTGGCTGACAAAACTGGATGAAGCCAGAGCTGATGTAGGGAGGAATCCTGGAAATGAAGCAAAAGTTAAATCCTTCATTGAAGAAAAGAGGCTTTACATCAGATAGTCCGCATTGGGATATTAGGAAAAAACACACAAAACCAACCATGAGAAAAACTGATGTCTTTAACATAGACAACGTCACTTGTTATGTAATTAATAAATAGTAGGAGAAAAATTATCTAAAGGATGAAAATATTCCTATACAAAACAATACATTAATAACTTAAAACTCTTCCACAAATGATAACTAATATATATCTTAAGGATAGCAATATTAATAAGTTTTTTTCTCATATGTTCATTTATGGAACAAAATTATTTAGAATCAACATATTATAGATAAAAGCATAGTATCTTCATATGAAGCTATGTAAAAATCCATTAACTTGGCATTTATGTTATAACTCACTTGGTTAAAGGCAGAAAAAACAATTATATTTCCCTCATTGAAAATTTCTCTGAGATTATACAATAATCAGCAGAGTTTGTCCAACGTGTGAATGCTACACCCAGTATGAGAAAAGATGGCATAGATATAAAGCCTGAATGATTTTATGTTAAAGGTTAAGAATTCGAGTAGACTTACCATTTGTATAACCAGTCCACAAGTAAGTAGATACTGTCCGGCTGAGCACCTGAGCAGCAATGCCAACCCTAAGTTTGCTCATTTCCTGAAAATAACAATAATTATATCACTTAAAGATTGACTAATAACATTTTTCATAGAAGAGGCTACACTTCTTCAGTCTTACATTATCTCCAATGTATATATATCCAAAATTCTACAACTAATATGGCATTTGAAATAGTGTCCTTACCTTAGGCTGCATGTGGATGGAAGTGAGTTTATACAGCATTCTGAACTCCGAATTCCTTCCATCCAACTCAAACGCCTGCTCAATGTCGGACCATTTCGCAACCCCAGGAACCGTAATTGAGGATCCCTCAACTGCAACTTCCACAGGAAGGCGAACATGGTACTTCAGGAACAGATTCCTCGTTGACTTAAGTAGGTGCGGAGTATCAAACATTGTGATGTACTGCTGCCCGGCAACATTTATAACAGGTGTATCAGGAGTAGAATCCATTATCTTCAAAGCCTTTACGCGTCTGCTCCCCATATTCCAGACTGTGGAGATGATAGTAAGGCCAGCTGCAGAGCATTCTTCAATGATCATCTGCAGGATCTATTTAATCTCTCTGCGTTCGTTGGAGACCCACTGAAAAATGCTGCAATCGGCTGCTTCTAATCCTGCAGCAAACCACGAATCATAAATACCAATGCATATTTTGCTGGCTTATTGGTCCTTCCCAATACAGTTCCATGGTCCTCAAATCCAACGATTGAGTCATTGGCGACCTTGTAATCGAAGTGTGGTCTTATGGACATTTCATCGAATAATAGAAGACATAATTGATGATGTGGCTCTCTGTCCGCCAATGAATGCACCACATTTTGCAGAGCCTGGCGATGAATGCCGACAGAGAATGGCGAAGAGCCAAGAAGTCTCTGCAAAGTCCTTATGCAAGGAAGCACATACATGCTGCAAAGGTAGTGATAGCACTTGGGGTTTCTCTTGTAAACTGTTAATGCACGGATTTTGTCATCCCTGGTCCATCTCCTTCCCTTCGGCTTCTTCTTTGACACCCGCATTTGAGTCGCAAACAATGATGCAGCAGATTTTGAGAGGCATGACTCCAGGATTCCAACGATACCCTGCTGCTTAACTGAAGCCATCATCTCCTGCACCTTCGACTTAAGCCGCAAATTACTAGCCTCTAACTTCCTCAACTCCTGCTCCTTCCCTTTCCAATATAAGTACAGCAGCTTCTTCCGTGGGGAACAATGTGCTAGGCGCGACATTCTTATGTCACGCAGAGAAAGCCTCTTTCCTGTCGACTTGGGTGTTGACAACACCATTGATATAGATGAAGCTGGGGAGATACTAGTAATGGGAAGAGGGGTAGAGGGAATGGGAAGATGGGTAGAGGTATTGGGAAGAGGGGTGGAAGGACCTGGAGAGTTGGTTGGAGAGGAAGTCCCTTCATCCTGGTTGGTGTCTGCCATCAGTGAAGGACCATTGATAGAGGGCACAGAACCTCTATTAAGCCTTTCCTTCCAGCAGTCTGTGTAATCCTTCTTGATGAAATGAAGGGAGCACACTCCATAGGAGTTTCATGGAATTGTTCCCTCCTTCTCCAACCTACTCTGCACACTAGCATTCCCACTAAATTCTACCCAAAGATCGGAACTGGAAGAATAATTAGTACTATTAACAGAGGAGCTGAAGATAATTTGCCCAAGACCCAACTGCCCTCTTTTTTTCTGGATGCAAAAACAATTATAACGGAGGTATTCAGAGCATAATGCAGGAGCCTAATGAAATGTTAATAGCCCAAAAGTACCGTTATAACAGAAACCCTATTGCCACTTTCTATCCAAAAAGCACAGAATATAATCTAATTTGGGAAAAATAGGTATCCCATAATGTATGAACCCCTACTGCTACTTTCTATATCATAGAAGGAGTAATTTTATGAATGCAATTACACCAAGAGCTGTGAAAAATAACAATTTAGAAAATTAAAGTAGGAATAAAATATGATCCCAAGCTACCAAAACATAAAGCAGTAAAATATAATATAATTTGAGGAAAAAGGTATCCCACGGTACATGGAACCATGCTTAAAGCAAACTTGTGATGAGTGAGATAACAAACCCTAGGAATGACCTTCCTTGAAATCATGCAATGGTGTACAAGAGCAAGACAATGTAGCATTTGCACAGTTACTGAAATCTAACTTCCAAGAAGGTCAATTAATTGGTCATAGAAAAAGAAAGCTAACTTACATAAAATATATTGAGATTCAATTCATGTGCAGAGAATAGGTAAAAAAAAACACAAAATATAATTTAATTTGGGAAAAATAGGTAGCCCACAATAATGAAAATCGTGCTTATAGAAAATCTTTTGATGAGATAGAATTGAAAGAGTTGTTTTAAAGCACTTAGAGGTTACTCTTTTTGAAAGCATGCCTTTAAATAATCCAACTACATCTTCCCAGTGATTAAAAGTTTACTTATCGGATTATTTATCTTCATCATCGCTGAACTTAAAGAACTGATATTTAAGCCCTTATTTGCTGCTATTAAATGAAGATGTATTGCAAAAATATTTCATAGAATATAATAATATTGTTCTTCTATTACAGTTACCACTAAAGTAAGATCCACCCAAATATAATATGATATTAATAGATCTTGGTAATAATCATAATAGATGATTTTGTTTTGAAAAGATATGATGAAATCTTTAAAAATGATGAAAGAAAACAGTCCAACTCAAAAATAAATACTGAAATAATTATGTATGTCATGTAAAACTCAAACCGAAGATAACACTTCCAGCCTTTATGTTCAAAACATCAAAGAATATCAGCTGATGTTAAGTTTAATTTCAAAGTTATTTTATTAATTTTGCTTTAAAGAATCAAAATCAGAGCCTCTATTCATTGTACACATACTGCAAAGAACATATAGCGATTTGAAAAAAGTCATATGTTTTCTTCCATTGTTGTTTCTGTTGACAATTCAGTACCTTCCTAAATTGCTATTTTATTTCTAATAGCACAAAGTTAAATTGAATAAGAGTATCTAAAAATGTCACTCACTAGCTTCAATTGAGCTTAATGTCACATTACAGTCACTATATAGTTATACAAATTGAAATTATTCGATCGAAAACAAAAGTTATATCACTTTTAAACAAAAAAGGTTATTTTACTTAGTTCATTAATTTTCAAGCTGAACCTCTTAATCATTTCACAAATAAACCATCTACTTATCAATGTTTAATTTACATCAAAACTCAATAACACAACGCAATTATTTGGAACATAAAAATTCAATAGCAATAAGACTCAAAAATATATTGGTTGGTAATTAGTTGTTCACACTTTTACTAAATTACAGATACATTAAATGCAACAAACAAATGGTCAAATCTTTGCAACTTTTTGTATCTGAAAAATATTGCTGGTGTAGCAATTCTTTCCTTGATAAAAATACACCACATCATAACACTATGTAAAAATAATTTTTGTCTGGCTTTTTCCCAAATAAATGGGCAAAGTATACACAACGAAAATATATCTAAATAAAAGTGTAATTGGAAAAGAAACAGTCACTACTAACGTGGGCTTACCTCCTTGGGGCGTTGCAGCCAGAGAAGAATGTAAGTCTTCCTCTCACTGGTTCTTGAAGACACACTGGCACCGTTAGTTCCCCAATGCACAACATAATTGACTCAAGAATGCAAAATTTACTCTATGCACCAAAACTAGGCAGTAAGTCGCCTCAACTTCGTAAATTCGATCACTCTTCCTTGTTGTTTTATGGAGTTTCTCTACAAGAAAAAAATGTGTTTCTGTAACTTACAGCAAAAAGGAGGTGATGCATAAGTGATTCTCGAATTTGAAGAATGGTAAATCTCTTGAATTAATGAAAGGATATGTATGACCGTTCTCAATGACCTTGACACACACAATAGTTTGCACATGCAGCTTAAGTAATTTTTGTAGGATATTATTGCATATCTTCTTAATAAGTCATTATCTGACATATCTACAATTTTTGCTTATAGCTAATGAATATATACTTCCGATGTATAAGACAAATAGAAAAAAATGTACCTTTGAATCGTAACTATTACATCCATAGATTTGTCAGCTCGACTCACGATCTTGAAATGACGTATTTTAGCGGGTTGCAGGTGTCTGCAGAACAATTGAATAATGATATGTTGGGCAAAGCGGGCAATGCAAAATGTATTCTTAGTGATTCTTGCATTATTTTTAGCTGTATCTTTTCTTAAGAGTCCAAAAAGTATGATATTAAAGTCTGATAAGTATACTTATAATGAAGTATGATAGAAACTTTTTAACTTTTAAAGATAGACAAACGAACTTTTGAAACATATCGTTATCTTGCAAATAGGATGACGACGATTGTTTGGGATATACTGATGCATATTTTAGGCTGAGAATTTTTTATCTGTAACTGTTCGATATTTTTCTTTGAATACCATATTAGAGGCAATATTCTGCACAACTAATTGTATAGATGAGGTTAAACATTATCGTGAATTAGTTTTCATCCTTTCTACAGATATTTTCTGAAAGAGCTGAACTGTCGAACTTTATAGCGTAAAGCAAATATTAATTAGAGTTCTGTTTTCTCCACTTGAGTAAGGATCTCAAGAAGAAAGGATTCTAACATTGGCATCAGCATCGCACTCACTTATATCTGGTATCATGAAATTTTTTTCTACAAGTTTCGCAAAGTCCTTTGATAGAAGATAGTTCTGTTTTCTCCAAATTCATAAGCATCCATGGTTGCACACGACGCAAACACTTTTGGGCTTTCCTATCACGATTCAGTAATCGGAAAGGATTGAAGCAATTAGTGTACAGCTTAAATGATTCCTCCATTATAAGTTGAAATACAGCAGTAAATGTAATTAAAACCTTTATCAGACTTTTTAACAATATGATTGTGAGGCTCCGGATCAGCATTTGGACAGCGCGTTCGAATTTGGTAAAAGCGGTCCCGGGTTCGATTCCCGGTGGGAAATTACAGGTAAAATGACCTCCGCTGTCGAATCACTTATGAAATACCACTACACATAAAAGCGAGATATATTGAACGTTGAGTTATCGATATGCCTTGCGTGATTGTGATTTTCTTCAGATAATCGTAGCATAAATATATTACTACATTTGTTTATTTATGGAAATATTGTTTGAGCAAATTCACAAACCTCATGCATTTTCAAATATGACGTTATCTTTTAACTGCGACGAACGATGTTTTTAAAATGAAGGTTTCCAGCTAAATGAACCTTTCTAACTTTTTCTTTTAAATTCTGACTAATTTAACGTAATTTATACTTCAATTTAACAATAAATGTTATGATATATATGTGTTGTAGTCGTCAATACTCAAGGGATCCGGAAATGTTGGGTCTCCTCGTAACTAATAGAGAGGAATCTGTTTCCAACTTACAGACACTGCCCTTTTCAAAATATAATACCTTACTATTTAACGAAAAAGTTCCAGAAATCGCTGGTATAGCATTCCCTGGGATCTCAGATAAGGGCCAACCTTATCTCTTGGCCATACGGTGTTGCCAAGCCCTGTATTTCAAAGCCCCTCAATCTTATGCAGCTAGGACTACGCCGTTTGATTTTTTTGTGGGGAGCTGTACTTACACTCTGTTTGTCGTGCTACTTAATGTGTTCAGAATAATTTGTACAACAAATTTACTTTGTTTTAAAAATTACTCCAAACACAACCATTAAGTAGCACAGCAAATAGTGTAAGTACAAAGGGCAGAAATGTTCCAGGCGGCTGCAGCAGCTGGAGTCAAGAAGTGATTCTGCCAGGCCTTTTCCTTTGATTCCAACACGTTTGGGTTGTCGAACTTTGGATCTATTTTGAATGAAATAAGAAGTGGGTTAGTATAAAACATTCTTTGTTGAACTCTGTAATAAAAGTTGTAATACATGTACATGTACATAATGTACATAATACATGTACATGTACATAATGTACATAATAACATGTACACAATGTACATAATACATGTACATGTACATGTAGTTGTAAAACTCTGTAATAAAAGTTTTTTATTTTCCATATATTTATTATTATTATATCTATTTAATATACCTTGTTTACTGCATAGTAAAGTTCATCCTTGACGTATTCTCCTAAGTATATTTTACATACGCTCCTTTTTTAGATTAACGCTTCTTGTTCTTTGAACCAGTGGTTTTTCGTTTCGTTTCTCATTTATTTTCGACTTAGTTATTCTTTCTTGGCGTAATCATGCTCCCTCACAATTCTCAGAATTCCCTTTGTCATGCTTTGAAATGCTCAAAACAACTCGTTTCACCCCCCATCGCTTCTTACCTGAGTCCTCTTGCCACTCAGTTTTTCCCAGCAAACTACAATGACTCATTGAATCCCAATGCATGTGCATTCTTCCCAAACTCTTCTACCCTCACTTTCTCTTCTGAAATACTTCCTTCTTACCGCAACTTCGATCAGTACTCAGCACCCGAAAGTCTCCACCGTTTAGCTTCTTTCCACAGAAGATCTCTCATGGCAGTGCACATCAACGCGCAAAGCATACCCGCACACTTAGATGAAATTAAACTTATAGGCACTGTGGACGGTATCGATTTAATAGGTGTTAGTGAGTCATGGTTAAAACCCAATATTTCCTCTTCAATTGTTAACATTCCTAACTTCAACCTAATCAGAAACGATAGGATTGGTAAAAGAGGTGGCGGCGTATGTGTATATATAAGAGAGGGCCTTCAATATAAATTAATCTCTCACTCTCAACCTAACTATTGCGGTCGTCCCGAATATATCATGCTTGAAATTAGATTAAAAAAGAAAAAACTGCTCTACTGCATAATCTATAAGCCTCCAAAAATAGGATTTTTATCTGACATAGAAGACGCTTTGTCTGAACTCTTACATCTTTACGATGATGTTATAATTATGGGAGACCTCAACACAAACCTCTGTGTTGATAGTCCCGAATCGAATCAATTGAGAACTGTATTCAATTCCTTGAACTTTGATATTCTCCCTTTAAATCCAACGTTCTTCACTAACCACTCTGCCACATTATTGGATCTGATCCTCGTAAGCAATCGGAGTAAAGTCTTAAATCATGGGCAATTATCAGCACCCGGTATTTCGGCGCACGATCTCTTGTATATCAACTACGCAATACGCTCGAAAAGGACATCGCCAAAACTAATAACTTACCGTAACTTAAATAATATAGACTTAAGAGCTTTATATCATTCGATTTCGCAACTCCCGCTTGATAATATTTTCCTTATTAACGATTTAGACGGAAAGGTTGAAATGCTTAATACTTTTTTCAGTGAATTAATTAACGAGCATGCTCCTCTTAAAACCAGACGCGTAAAAAATCAACCTACTCCGTGGATAAGTGAGTCAATTCTGTCTTTAATGCGACATAGAGACAAACTTCTAAATCAATATAAACGATCCAAACTAATTACGGATTATGAGAGATTCAAATATTTTCGAAATAAAGTAAAAAGTTCAATTAAAAAAGCCAAAGCTAAATTTGCAGATGAACTCCTTAAACATTCCTCAGGCAAGTCCTTATGGAAAGGATTATCGAAGCTAGGTGTTGGTAAATCTAAATACTTGTTCCCGCATAACTTAAGCTCTGATAGTATGAACAAACATTTTGTTGACAACTTCACGAAATTAACACCCGATGAATTCCGAGAGTCGCTGTTGTCCATAACTACTCAAACACCTCTAACTAAATCTGAATTCAAATTTAAGCCAGTGTCCTCCAGTGAAGTTAAAAAATCTCTCTTGGCCATCAAATCCTCAGCTACAGGCATGGATGGTATTCCAATCCAGTTCATCCATAAAATTCTCTATGCCTTTCTCCCCCACATAACACATATTTTTAATTTCTCCCTTTCTCACGGAATCTTTCCTTCACAATGGAAAACATCTGTCATACATCCTATTCCTAAAAAGAATACTCCATCCGATTTGAACGACTTCCGCCCAATAAGTATTCTTCCATCATTATCCAAGAGTCTCGAACGCCTAGTACATATCCAATTTTCAAGGTTTTTGACCGAGAATAATCTCTTCGATCCTTACCAGTCTGGTTTTAGACGCCACCACAGTACTTCTACGGCACTTACTAAAGTCACTGATGACATAAGGATCGCAATGGACAAAAAGAAAATCACTTTTCTTGCCCTAATTGACCTCAGCAAAGCTTTTGACTCAGTACAGATTGATTTACTCCTTGCCAAACTAAGGATATTTAACCTCTCTCCCTCCACCTTATCATGGTTTTCTTCATATCTTACAAATAGATCCCAAACGTGCTTCGCTAACAATATATACTCTTCTGTAATAATAAACAATCATGGCGTTCCGCAGGGCTCTATTCTCGGGCCTTTGTTATTTTCTCTTTACCTCCAAAATCTATCCTCTTACTTGAAACACGTTTCTTACCACCTATACGCCGATGATCTACAAATATATCTATCGTCGGAACCGCAAAACTCTATTGAAGCCATCCACCTAATTAATAATGATATCACCCTCCTACACTCATGGCTTAACTCATTGGCGCTTAAAATCAATCCAAGTAAATCTCAGAGTATAATATTTGGCTATCCCAAGATACTGAGAAACATCAACACTCTTACACTACCCAAAGTAAAAATTGACAACATTGAAATCGATTTCAGCTCATCTGTAAAGAATCTAGGAATACTTTTAGATCAATCCTTTACTTGGGTTCCTCAAGTAGCGGAAGTCTGCAGGAAATCATATTCAACTCTTCAAAATATGAAAAGATTGCAGTATATTTTACCATTTAAGCTGAAAAAATTACTTGTTCAAGCGTTAATTTTTCCTATCTTTGATTATTGTGACACACTAATGAATGAAGCAAACAAAACGGTCACCATTAAATTAGACAGAGCTTTTAATCATGCGGTCAAATTTATCTTCAACGCCAAAAAATTTGATCATGTTTCCCCACTTTTAAAAGAATTAAAGTGGCTTCGTCCCCAGTCAAGAAGAAAACTTCACACTCTTAATCTCGTGCATAAAGTTCTCAATGAATGTTGCCCCAGGTACCTCGATAATTACTTTACTATACTGAACAACACGCAAGGACTAGGAACTCGTCCCACTGGTAAACTCATGATACCAATTCATAGAACCGAAATTTGCAGTAAATCTCTGCTTGTCATCGGAGCAAAATACTGGAATGAAGTTGCTCAACCAAAATTAATACAATCATCTTTCTTTTCATTTAAACGTGAGATCTTTGAAAAACTCTATCGGTCAGAACAAAAAATACCTACTTAGCTCTTTCCATCATTCCTTCAAATCGTCGTTACACCCAATCAATACTGTTCCTTAGTGTTTTTTTCAAATCTGAATAGCTATGTATACATCTCATCTACCCTTTATTTCTCTCTTCATTTTCAGGTTCATCTCACCCTCTTTCTGCTGAGATAAATTTGAAAAAGTGGACGGACGCCGCTGGCTGACCTTTATTTATTTATTATTTTTTCTCTGACAAATACTATTTAGTAGGAAATGAATGATATTTTTATTTTTTTTTCTTTCTTCTGTACATTCATTGATTTATGTATATTCTGTATGTAATTTTATTATTGTCTGTATTTAATTGTCATTTTTACTGTGTTTTCGCGGGTTTTTTTCACCCCCCTTCTCTGTGGGTGTTTTCCCGCAACGTGGGTTTTTCTTTAGCAACCTTCAGTTGCAAAGATTTTTCCCCACAATCTACTCTGTCTTTTTGTTTTAATTTAATTTATAATTATTCATATTATGACGACATACGAGGTTAGGTGGAAGAGAGGCCCACTTGGGCCTAACCTCGCCAATAAAGGGTCAAATAAATAAATAAATAAAATAAATAGTGTAAACTTCCGAAAACGTATCAATCAAGTTCCTTTTCAAAATAAATGCTTCACAAATTTTCAAATGTTTGTAAATAGCTAACTTCACTAAATAGTTTGTTGTTTTATGGTATGATATTTCGTTTCTATAAATGTCTTTATTAAACTTAAACCTAAAAATTAATTGATCTATATGGAAACATTAAATATATATTTTATGCCAAATATATCCATATCGTAATGAATTGAATGTGTAATCGTTAGTTGTTTTCCTTTCAAACACTCAGATCTTTAAGAATCTCTAGATCCGTAGTTTATTAGTAAACTCTGGGGACAGTATGATATTTTGAATAGTATACTTCTTACATGAAATTTTATAATGATTGAAAGAACGTCTCACGAAAATCCTTAATTTGCATAATATTTAATCTTTTCGATACGTTTTAAATACAACTTTTGCGGTTTACTGAAAGTTTAATAGACCTCTCCATGTATCATTTAATGGTAAACCTAAATTATGCTATTGGTGAAGATCTTAGGAGGAAATCTCATGGTTTGCGGTAATTGATGCTGTATGGCACTAAAAGATTATTTTGTGAGGTAAAAGTCGATGGCAGGATTACCACAGTTCGAATCAATTCGTTCATGTTATATAATAAAATGTATACAAAATTATGCACAAGTTTTATGCTTATAAGCATGCATATTGACCTTAATTTTTCGTTGCAAGTCATGCAACAGGGTAGAGCAGTGGTCAAAGATGAGCACTGTTAGTTAGACTGAACAGAAGCATCACATACCAATTGTCACAACTAGGAAAATGTTTATCCCTAATTTTTATCAATCAAATCAGGAATTACTATCCAAATTTGAGTTAAATCATTACTAAAGTGCATCAGAAAAATATGGTAATAATTTATAGGATGGTTTAGGAGGAATACAAGTATGATTATTATGTATGACTGGAGTGTGGTAGTTGAATAAGAAAAAGATAGGAAAATAATGTGAGGATTAGGGCACCAGAATGGAAATGGAAGAGGACGGAAATTCGCAGACTTATGCAAGAGGAATAAGTTATGAAACACTAGCACCATCTTTCAGCACCACAACTAACATAGGTACACATGGGAAAAGGCCAGGTATACAGATAGGTACAAATCGATTACATTTTTGTATGAAAGAGGATTAATGTTAAAAACCCGCGAAGTTACCCTGGTAGGTACTGATGTTGACTCGGATTATAACTTGGCATGTATGAAACCTTTGCTGAAATAAAAAAAATCTTTTGTGGAAAAGTTGCACCAAAATGGAATTTTGAAGCAAAGCACTCAGGGTGGGGTACGAAACTCAGAGTTTCGAGAGTCTGTTGGCAAGACAAAAACGAAAGGGAACTTATCATAAATGAGAAATAGGAAAAGATTTTAAGTAACATAAAGTATACAGAAAGAACAGAGTACTGAACTAAGAGCTAAGAAAAGGAAAAAAATGAGGCAAGGGACAGTGCAATGAAACAGAGAAGCGGGATGAACGAGGTAATATCGAACTGTTGTATTTATTTGATTTTCAATCGAATGCTCTTTCTGTATAATTTTACAATATTTCTTGCTGAAGATCCTGAAAGCTATGTTTCCCGCGGCGCAGTGTGCACGCCCGGTTGCATGCATACCTGGATAGCTTTTAGTTAGCCATTCCTTATTTTCGAATGAGTTTCAGCTACTAAGGTGATGTAAATTAAATTTAAATAAGCACGAGGAAGGGTGCGCCTTAAAACTCAAGGTTAAACAAGAGGTGAACAATTGTGACACGACTAGGGCTCGAATCCTGGTTTTTTACTTTTCGGGCAGGTATTCTAGGATAGAATTACATGGCAGGCGATACACTATATATCAATAAGTATAGTATGTACCATAAATTACTGTAATGGCCAAATTGCAAAATTAAAAATATTTCTAAAGTAAAGTAATGTTCGTTTTACAGGATCTTGCGCATGGCTGAATACTAAAGGGTAGCTCATGTGCTGCCGGAAATGCTCCTGACTCTAGTGACGAAAAAAACAGAGCTATAATGAAACTGAAAGAATTACAGTATTTATCTCGTATTAAGGCTGGGAATCCCTGGTGAATAACGAAGACTAGTAGCTAGCATGCGAATATAACATAACGTTAAACGAAATGCGTTAATGATGGTCAAATGCAAATAGACAAAGTAGCGAAGACAAATCAGTTTGGGATCTAATTTTTCCAAAAATAATCCACGATGCTACTAACGAAAGAAATACGAAAATTTCTTATGAATACCTGCGACACAATGATTAGTAGTCCATCAGTATATGTAAACGTAATAATACATCTACATCTAAATTTCATTTCATCAAAACATCCTTTCGGCGTGTGGCGGGGGGTGTAAACACCAGTTGATTTAAACTACTTATTTACTCTCTTATTGTCGCATATCGTCCCTGGAAAGAATGAATTTTTAAAACGACTTGTCCTAGCATCTATTTCTCTTAACTTACGTCCATTATCGGATCGGGCGAGGTTGCAGGGGAGTTGCATGATACTAATTGTATCTTCCGCAAATGTAGTTTCCCTGAATTTATCAAGCAATAGCAGTCTAGCTTCCAATCTCATTTCTTTCAAGGATTCCCAACTTGCGTCTCAGAGCATTTTATTAACGCTTGCTTTTTATCGTAGCATTTCTAAACAAAACGAACCGCCTTACGCTCCACTTTCTCGAGTTCGCGTGTACACATTTCATCCGCCGGATTCCATATACTTGCCGTATATTCCAGATGGGGTCTTACCATGAATAAAATGACTAAACAAGAAAGAAAAACGAATTCAAAAAATTAATACAAAAATAGACACACATTATAATCAAAGGAAATTAAAATATATGAAATCAGACGTGGGACGTAACTAGCGGGGAAATAAATGTATGATTTAAAACTTAACTATATTATACATAAACGTTAACAATAATCTCCCTACCAATTCGGATAACAGGAGTGTAGTTGCCTGTACTCTGATAATTGATTTTCAATTTATTTATTTATTTAAGTTCACGTTGCAAGTTGGCCTTCAGGCCAGGTGGCAACGTTAGAAGGGAACATAAAAATGATTTTAAGCCAAAAGAATATAAAAATGAAGCAAATAAGAAGCCAAATAAGAACATAAAAATGATTTTTATTATTAAATTTAAGCCCATTCCCTAAATTCCAGATAGTTTATTGGTTTTATTTCAATGTCTGCGCCATTGCAAAATTTTTCAACGAAATCGCATGGCAAATGTGTCATTCATCGTCAGTCACGACCAAGGCCAGACAACCTAACTCCATATATCCCTTAATATGACCCATTCCCTCAACAAAGCATTTGGAAGCTAATGCTTGAAGGCTTGAGGTTCTAAAGAGCCTCAAACAGGAAAGTTTCCATAGCGGATATAATTTGAATGTTTATTGTGGGGCAGATGACACAAACGGAAATATTGAACATTATTTTATGATCCTCTTTGTGATAGTTATTTACATAGGGTACATATTTTCATTCCCTATGTTCTGGATTGTGTTTCGTTAACACCGACTGAACAACTCGCAAGGACTAGGAACTCGTCCCACTGGCAAACTCATGATACCAATTCATAGAACCGAAATTTGCAGTAAATCTCTCCTTGTCATCGGAGCAAAATACTGGAATGAAGTTGCTCAACCAAAATTAATACAATCATCTTTCTTTTCATTTAAACGTGAGATCTTTGAAAAACTCTATAGTTCAGAACAACAAATACCTACTTAGCTCTTTCCATCATTCCATCAAATCGTCGTTACACCCAATCAATACTCTTCCTTAGTGTTTTTTTTCAAATCTGAATAGCTATGTATACATCTCATCTACCCTTTCTTTCTCTCTTCATTTTCAGGTTCATCTCACCCTCTTTCTGCTGAGATAAATTTGAAAAAGTGGACGGACGCCGCTGGCTGACCTTCATTTATTTATTATTTTTTTCTTTGACAAATACTAATTAGTAGGAAATTAATAATATTTTTATTTTTTTTTCTTTCTTCTGTAAATTCATTGTTTTATGTATATTCTGTATGTAATTTTATTATTGTCTGTATTTAATTGTTATTTTTACTGTGTTTTCGCGGGTTTTTTCACCCCCCTTCTCTGTGGGTGTTTTCCCGCAACGTGGGTTTTTCTTTAGCAACCTTCAGTTGCAAAGATTTTTTCCCCACACTCTGCTCTGTCTTTTTGTTTTAATTTAATTTGTAATTATTCATCTTCTGACGACATACGAGGTTAGGTGGAAGAGAGGCCCACTTGGGCCTAACCTCGCCAATAAAGGGTCAAATAAATAAATAAATAAATATAATACATAGGTGAAGAACCTAGGCGTTCACAAGGATGAAAACCAGCGTTAAAAATTTATAGATAGTTACTGAAAAATTAATTTGATGAAAATACAGACAGGGTGGAATTCAGCTGCTCCTTATGCCAATCCACATAACTGTGCTTAGTATTCAGCATTAATATTACAATTATCTAAAGTTTAATCTTAAATTTGAAAATATACTATCTAAAAACTACAATTCCTATAAAATGGGCAAAAATGTTTTGTATGCAGGTGAAAGGAATAGGAAATAAGGCTTGCCTAGCAACCACAACAACGCTTGACAACGAGTATAAAAGAAGCTAGCGGTTGGTAGGGATCCACAGTCTGCCGAAGACAACTGGAGCGTTAGGAGCAAAAGTGAGAGATACTTCCAGATTTCCTATTCTTCTGATACTAACCTTTTCAATTGATAAGGTAAGTAAGATTCAATGGACTCATTACGCGAAATATTAATACCTAGTATAATATAAGATTGTAATGACGAGTATGTTCGAAATTTATTTTAATTTAATATACACCCATCAATAAGCGATAATCCTTTAATTTAAGCAATCCTATATCCTTTTCTAATGAAAAAACGTAGTGGTGATATTAATTAGAATTAAATGAAACCAGGCAAAGTCTCATGCAATTCGAACATCTTTCGTTCAATAGCTTTTATTTCTTGAAGAATGGCTTTTGGAATGCTAAAAAGACTGGGTGCGGCATTCGTGAGCATTTATGCGAATGAGGTTCAGCAAACCTGCGATGGTAGCATCGTCACTTCGACCGCACGGTTGTGTTTGGAGCTCCTGGGAGTGGGATCATTGAAGACCAGCCAAACGGAGGTTGGTATACATCCCAAAAATACAGCCACTGTGAAAACCAACTTTGATGCATTTTTGAATAAAGTGAGCGATTAGAAATGAGATCAGGCCCTTACAAATGAATGAGAAACTGCAATTAATTTGAGTATTATCTACATCTACATCTACATCTACATCTACATTAATACCCTACAAGCCGCCTTTCGGCGTGTGGCAGGGGGTGTAAACACCAGTTGAATCTATACTACTTCCTTATTCGGTTATTGTCACGTATTGTTCGCGGAAAGAATGAATCTCTGAAACGATTCGTCCTAGCATCTATTTCTCTTAACTTACGGTCATTATCGGATCGACCGACGTAGCAGGGGGGTTGCATGATACCGATTGTATCCTCCGCAAATGTAGTTTCCCTGAATTTATTAAGCAATCGCAGCCTAGCTTCCAATCTCCTTTCTTTCAAGGATTCCCAACCTACGTCTGAGAGCATTTTTGTAACGCTTGCTTTTTTATCGTAGCATTTCTTAACAAAACGAACCGCTTTACGCTGCACTTTCTCGAGTTCGCGAGTACACGTTTCATTCGCCGGATCCCATATACTTGCCGCATATTCCAGAAGGGGTCTGACCAAGGTAAAATAACATCGCTCTCTCACCTTTTCGTCGCATTTACCGACAATACGCTTTACAAAGCCAAGCCTTTTACTTGCTTTGCCGCAGATTTTTCGAATATGCGTGCTCCAATTTAAGTTATTAGTAATGTTGATCCCGAGATATTTAACTGAATCTACTACTTTGATACTAATTCCATTAATTTTGTATGGGTGATTTGGACGCATTTTTTTCTTTTCGAAGAAATTAACTACGGAGCATTTACTTACGTTAATATCTAATTCCCATTTTTCGCACCACCTTTGGATGAGGACTAAATCGTTTGAGAGAGATGTCCGGTCTTCCTCGTTTGTTATTTCCCTATATATAACCGAGTCATCCGCAAATATCCTCACATTACTAACTATCTCGTCACTCAAGTCATTGATATAAATAAGGAAAAGAAGAGGTCCAATTACACTGCCTTGAGGTACGCCAGAGGTAACTTTGACTCTATTTGAGCTAACGCCATCCAGTACAACTTGTTGTTCCCTCTCGTAGAGAAAATCCTTAACCCAGTCGACTACTTCCTTGTTAATGCCCGCTAGTTTTAGTTTGTAAATTAGTTTGTAGTGGGGGACTCTATCGAATGCTTTTTTGAAATCTAGGAAAATAGCGTCCACTTGCTTTTTACTTTCGGCGGACTTTAAGATATCGTGTACAAATAGAGCAAGTTGGGTTTCACATGATCGGGACTTACGAAAACCATGCTGGTTTGCGTCGAGGAATTCATTTCTATCTAAAAATCCCATGAGTGAGCTTACGACGATATGTTCCATTACCTTTCCGGACAGCGAAGTTAATGATATAGGTCTATAATTTCCTGGGTCCTCCTTTAATCCGCTTTTGTAAACAGGAGTAATATTAGCTAATTTCCAATCGGATGGGACCCTACCTTCATTTATCGATTTACAAAATATAATTTTGAGATAAGGGGCGACGCTTTCTGCCAGTTCTTTAAGCACTCTTGCTGGGATGCCTTCTGGCCCTGGCGACTTATTTGGCTTAATTTTGCGTAATATTTTAACTATACCGTCTGTCGTAAAAGTTATATTTGGCATGGAATCCAGTATATTAACCTTAGGGAGGATCTCTATGTTACAATCTGATGTGAATACGCTTTGGTAAAATTCGTTTAGAATATTCGCTTTCCTCTTCGAATCGCAAGTAATGTTACCTTCGATATCCCTTATCGAGCTCACTGTTTGTATCTTTCCCTGTACCTCTCTAACGTAGGACCAGAAAGCTTTAGGGTCTTCCTCTAAACATTCCCCAAGTATTTTCTTTTTAAAGTTGCTGTGGGCGTTACGCATAGCTCGCTTGGTGTCGCATTTTGCTTTCTTGTGCTTTTCTAGTAATAGTGATCGTGGTGGATTTGGAACAAGCTGATCTATTCCCTTAAAAGCCTTTACTTTTCCGTGCAAATCTCTTTGTTTGCGGAGGGCCCTTCTAACCTCTTTATCGTACCATCTGGGCTCAATTATGAAAGGAATAGTTGCGTCTTTTCGCCAAAATACTACTCTATTTAATTTTTTTCTCTATTTACATAATTGCCCACGTCCACATAACTTCTAAGAGGAAAATCTGATGTAATTTACATAAATTATTTGATATACACATCAACCTTCTGCATTTTGACCCAACTAACTCAGAATATCCTTTGACGATCATTCCTTTATCTCTACCGAACTTCAACCTAATCTCAATAACTATGGATCTTGGAAGGAAAGTTTATAGATTTTTGAAAACGTTATATCTAATGTAGTTAATTTTCACTCAAATTGATATTCGTAAACAGTGTACAGTTAATAGTTTTCCCTTCCCCTGATAAAGAAATCTTAGAGTCGAAAGTAACTTCGACATCGAAAAAATTGAATGCAAATCAAAATATTCTCAGTTCCATAATGCAAGCAGAGCGTACCGGGGTGCTTGCAAATTTCGAGGCCCACTCACTGACTAATATTCTAAATTTGAAATGACACAATGTCTTATCCTAAAGGTTCCATGGCTCGGCCGAAGAAAGTCTACACTTGCTGATAAAGTAGCACATCTTCCAATAAACAGTGACGCGGATCTGATGCTCACACTGCTGACAGACGTACAAGCAGCAGGTGAAGCTAAAAAGAGATCAAGGCGATGCCGCGTCCACGGAAATATTGAGCAGGTAATTTCGATCTATAAATATATTTTTGTCTTTCAAAATCTAAAAATATGTAGCTCTTATACGAATAACTACGAGGATGTCATTGTTAATATTAATTATCACCTTTTAAAGTGTAAATTCAAGAAATCGGTGAGTTCTGCATTCGATGTTTGTTCGATAGTTTATTAGATAATAAACCACAGCAGATTGTCAATTAAGAGAAATATATTGCAATTCATTGACGATCAACGAGTTTTTGGGTTCATGCCATTATAATAATTAACATTTTATGATTTTTCTACACCAGGAGAGAACTACCCGAGAATATCAGCAATTATGCAGCGTTTGCCTAGAAAATACGGAGGAAAAGGATACAATCAGGTTTTTTCTTCAAATATTTCAAATTAACTTCAACAACCGGATCCCTTAATTTCAAAGTCCTCTCTGCAACACTGATATTTTACAATTCTTAGCCAAACATTACACTCGATTCTTTATCCCTAATTATGCATTATGGAGTTTGCATATTACAAGTATTGACTGTCAGGAGAAAATTTCTATTTACGATCGTTGAAAAATCCTAAACTTCTTCCACACAAAACACGCAATAAAATTACGTGTCAATAGTGGAAATGCAGCAAGGAACAGTAGGAATTGTTTTTTGTTTTCCATTTCCTAATCATTCGTAATCTATTTCTCTTTGGTATCCAGGCTTTTGCCATGCTTACACATACTTCACTTAAATTGCTTTGAGTACTTGAGGGAAGAGCTAAACCACTGCCCAATCTGCAATGAAAACTTTCCGGCTTTTGAAGTACACGATTCCATGTGCTTCATTAGCCGGATTTCAACAATAATTTCCAGACGCCGCGCGCCGCAGAGATAAGGTATGAGACGTTTTGAATACGATAATTTTTGAAATAATCTACTCGTTTTCAATAAGTTCTGTGACTACGATTTTTTAACCATATTCTTTCCTCAGTATTTCAGCTTTGCATACTATGCAAAAACTCTGAAAAAATGTTGGTCAGAGACCGCATCTGTTACCAGACCAGATCAGTCTCCTGTTATAACATGATAATACATAACAGAAGATAACTGGAAACTTATGTAATGATAATCGTCTTTGCGCGGATATATAATATCCAAATGGAGGTAAAATATGACGAAGGAGCTGGATGACGCATAAGACATTGATTAATATTGATATTGGCATTGAAGAATATGCCCGCAATCGTCACAAGCTGCCGTACTGCTGAAGCTTACCGAAGGTAATTTTACCAATATGTGATTCTTGCAAAATCTAATCGTAAGTAAGATAACGTAATGCATCAAAGTACCGTATATAAGCCGAGGAATTTTGTCACAAAAACTGAGAGAACTAATTGATTCAAGTAAAATCCTATGGTGGGAAATGCAGCAGCTACTGGTAAATTTCAAAATACAAATAGATGCCTGTAAAATAAATTATAATTTATATTATAATAACTAATAATTGAGGTAGCTATAGGTTGAAAGAATAGTTAAATGAGCAAGTGAGGAATTTACGAGCCATTTTCCGGCTATGGCAGGCTTTTTCTCAGGCGAACATGTAAGTGGAACCTTCACTCGATTATAAGTTGATGGAGGCTTCTTCAGCATGAAAAATGTGCTGAAAAACTCGGCTTACACACGAGTATATACTGTATATGTTAGAGTTAGTAAATTCGGCATTGAAGGTAAAAACGCTACCCTTTAATCTGTTCATAATCGGATATTGGGAAGGGCTGATTTATCCATTGCTTTGTCATGTTCTTTGATTTTACTCGAAAAAATCTGATGTAGCCAGCACATGACTTTCTCCATATTTATTGAAAACAAAAGCCTATGCCGGTAATATATAAATAACTCCAAAACAATAAGTGTTACAGGAAAATGTTTCATACAAAACTTGTAGTAAAATACATAATCTATAAGTTTTGTATGTAATTGTATATACCTACATTGCATTCTGACAGAGATATGTATGGAAAACTTCCATTTCTGGATAAACAACAACTTCTGGTTAACCATTATTCAAGAATAACTCCTAAACAATCAGTGTTATGAAGAAATGTTTCATACAAAAGTTGTAGTAAAGTACATTATCTATAAGTTTTGTAAATAGTTGTATATACCTAAATTGCATTCTGACAGAGATATTTAAGAAAAAGTATTTTGTTCCGGTTAAACCGCAACTTCCGGTTAAGTGATATTCATAAAAAACTAATCAACTCTTGGCATTGTTAGGGAAATACTGAATATTGATTTCGGAAATTATCGGGTAACTGCTTTTTAAGATAAAGCACCCACAAACCTTTTTACCACAGACAGACAGACACATAGACAGACATGTTCGGGAGAATAGCGAAAACGAGCTCTATGGACCCCAAAACATCTATTTCTGTCGAAATCTGGAGGTCCAATTTTTTTGCGAATGCAATACTTTCTCTATACTAGGTATAGGGAGAAATTAAAAATGTATATCCGTCGAAAATTATCTTTCCGGATTGGTTTAGAACGAGAACGGAAGGTTTTTCGTCAAATGTTTATCATGAGGTTTTCTAAACATTATTTTAAATAAGTTTCATGCACTGTAATGAGAATTTTACTTACTTCCAGTTTAAATTTATTTTCTAGATAGCATCGGGAATCTATCAACTCGTTAGAACGTCGGATGACATATTTTTCCAAATTCCCAGACCATATTTCACAAGGAGAAACATGTCAATGTAGGCTGATGCTCACTGGGATGAACCTGCAAAACGAATTACGTTTCCATGTGGAACAGACCCTCGAACAAGACTAACTACGTCAGACTTGAGACAAGCTGAAGGCTTCTTCATATCCATGAAGAAGCCGCTGCGGAGATTGGATATGACCGAATGGATTATTGCTTTCATAAAGTTTTTTGTAATTCAATGACGTAATTTAAGAATTTGGCTGTGAATGTAAAATGTAAATACGTGTTTTATAAAAACGAACTGTTATTATTATACATAATAAAAACAAAATCCTTACTTTCCTTTTGATTTGGAAACCCTGCTATAATCGTGAAGTTAAAACCTTTCCTTGAATATTTAATGTTCTATTTGTTAGTGATAAATAACCTTCAAGCCTTGGCTGATGCTTTACTTTCACATTGAGCAATCTTAGCTAAATTTACATTCGTATATCTTATAAAACAACTTAATGGCACGGCATAGCACGAAAGCTAAGTAAATCATAGAAGGACCTTCTAAATTAGTAAATGAAGTCACCAGCAAATCCATACTAATGGCAATCTCTTTTTAGGTTCTTACTCAGATAAGTATCCCGTGTTGCTCCAAATTATCTTCGCACTATTGACTAATATTTTTTATCGGAAATAAAAGACAAATAGTAGAATTCACTCCGTGTTGCCCAACTATATCTACGTAGTATTGGCTAATATTTTTATTCAGCGATTGTTGGATATAAACGAAAAATAGAAAGTTTTAATCGCTTTACTGACTAGACAAGTTTACGTAATACATACATCGCCATCTTAGAGTTGAAACCTAGCAAGAAATCAACAACAAGAAATTACTCAAAATAAAAGAATCGACAAAAAATGAAAACGAAAATTATATAATAAGGTATATAGTAGAAGGTAACAGTCACAATATAAGTATTTTTCCATACTCGGAGATTTCATACTGTATCGTATATAGTATTAAACATTTTTACGGGTTTATTTCTCATCATAATAACTTGAAGACCCACCGTCAAATGTTTATTATCGGGCTCCCGGATAGTTATGTGGACAGCGCGTTTGCCTTTGGTGAAAGCGGTCCCGGGTTCGATTCCCGGTGGGAGCCAATGTGCGAAATCACCTATGTTGTCGAAGCACTTTTAAAAATGCTACTACTACTGTTTTTTTTATCATAACCTGCGACGCAACATATCTGTGCGCCGTGTTGAATAAATTGTCAAGAAGACAGCGGCAGAAGAGGCTAGGTAATATAGGCCATGGAAAATGCCTCCAGTGCTTCTCTCACAAGGGATGTTCAACGTCCTTGGCATCGCATGATCCATTAAGAGAGTAATTAGAGAACATTCAATCCTTGCTAATAGGTGCTTTTCTTAGAATAGCTTCGCGGGAACGAATCATCTACCCTTGAAATACTTTTATCGTGATTTCAAAAACGTCATCAGTAAATATTGGAGAATATGTTACCCTTCTTCCTTCTTCTCTATAATATTTTCCCCATAACCTGTTTCCGATGCAATATTGCGAGTTCTCTCGATATGGTTAAGAAAAAGATTTCAATATATACATATACATAACTGCTGAAATTTAGAGACACGGCCGTTTTCTACTGTCTGCTTTCTTTTTTTCTATTCAATTGCTGAATTAAATTAAAAGCTCAAAGCTGGATGATAACAGGAGGTAACAGCGTCAAAACAAGACTGCAAAAAAGTGACCGAATGATATAGCCAATGAATAAATTGGACAACAAAAGTAAATATATCAGATTTAAAACACCGCTTGAACTGTACAAAAAGGACACCCAAGCCTAAAAAAGTGCAAAACTCGAATTTTACACCTGTTTTTGATAATTAGATTGTAAAAGATTTCCATTTCCTTTTCCTTTAAATCCTTTAAAAAATTTCTTTAAAGGTGACTCAACCTTTGTTTGTCACCAAATCGTCAAAAAACTCGCAAAAACGGGTAAAAGAGCACCTGCCATTTATTTATATCTATCCATTGTAAATAAAATAATTAAAATGATAAAGAAGTAATATTGTTCAAAATAATTCGACAGGAGAGGTCATTTCGCATCCCAAGTATCCCAACGGGAAATGAACCCTAGACCGAGAAAAATAAAGAGCTACTAATCTGGCACTTTGGGGAAAACTTTACATTATACAAAAAACTAACTCGAAACTTTTGAATAGACCACAATTGAAACGGGGAAGAAAAGAGAAACAACGGGTAAACTCAGGCGAAAGGTTAAGCGGTGAGCAGATTGTAACAGCTGATTCGAGGGTTCTCGAAGGTACTGATAAAATAACTTTCTAGAGGATCTGTGTTATTTTTGCTCATAGCAGAAGAAGGAGAGCGTATGTCGAATGGGTCAGAATAAGGCGTTGAAAGTGGAGTCGATCCATTAAGGCATCGGACGTAAGTGTTACATAAGTAAACTACCAAATGCGAAAAGAGAAGCGAATGTGTTTGAGAGAGCACTTCATCAGTCATTCGTTCCAGTTCTATTTCAAATTAAAAATTATGTAACTGCAACTATTGCCATAAGGAAAATCATTAATATTCTGAGCCGACGAGCATCAGGTAAATGAATAGTGTGAACATTAATCTTGGGAAGACCTGAGATGAGGACTCAGTAAACGTAATTCAACAAAAAACGTACATAAAAATGATGAAATATTCTTAAGTACCAATTACCTCTAAAAGTTGTCAATCCGAAGCTCCTTTTCCTTTCCGATAATCCGCGCGTGTTCACATAGCTTTCATTCGCGTAACTTTAACGGGCTGAATGCATTTCCAAAGAAAAACTGACGTGACATCTTGCGAATAAAGGTAGAAACTTACCCTCCAATGGTTGTTTCGTCTTCAGTTGCTGAGAGTTCATTTAACTAGGTTATTCATGCTTGCTTATCAAGGAAAGTTAGGGTTTTATTAGAGCATACGACTTTAAAAGGACGGTCTACGACCGCTTATTGCTTCAGCACGGCCACTGGTGATTTCACTTCAAGCGATAACGTTAGCTGGTATTTCTGTAATTATATCTACTGACTTAGTTAGTTGTAAACACACAGAAATAGTGTTCTGGATTAGGAGTCGGCAAACTCCAGATCTTAGTTCATGTATGGCAATGTTTGGAAATGTGGCTCTAAAGAAAATAAGAAAGGAAACTAGAACTACGCTATTAAATTATTAAATTCGGGAAAAGGTTTTTTCTATTAGTAATCTTACAGTAGAGAGTATAGAGGACAAATAGTCTGTGTCGAATCTTCATCGGCATATGCAATCTTTTGATTCCTTATGGAATGAAACAAATGGTAACCTATTCTCTTCGTTGTCTGATTCATTTAATAGAAATTTAGTGAGAATTTCAGGTTTTTTGAGAATATACTGCATGGATAATTGGTCTCCCAAACCACGAATAAATTCTCAAATTGATGATAAACCACAATTATACACAATAAGAATATGTACACTCGGAGAGTTCAAGTTGATGGAACTCTGTAGCAACCAAAATTATAACTCTTTACGAACCAAACAACGTAGCTACATTTGAGAAAGTCGTCTGAACACACTCGTTTGAGGGGAAGGCGAGAACATCGTAATGAATTCAAGAGATCCCAATTTCAGTAAATTGTAAGAGCCGCAGCACGGGATTCTTGGTTGACCTGAAAAGTAAATAGACGGATGATTTATTAGATCCTCAATCATCAATCACTAGCTGTCAAAACTTTTGAGGGGGGATGAGGCAAGAAGAGGAATGAGGTAATGAGGGATGAGGTAGAGAGGGATAAGGTAGTGTGACATTTTTCCTCACTAAACCTGAATGAATGAAGAGGAAAAGGTACATGCATGAGCAACTCAATGGCCTGATGAAGCACACTTTTGGTATTATTCAGTTAAGAGTGGTACAAATGAATTTCTTCATACAGCATCACTCATAAATAAAAAGTTCTCATGTTACAACAGTAATCAACAAGATTGAGAGAAAAGTAAGTGGAATTTACATAATCTCTATCTTGTACCAAAATACAAATAAAAAATGATCAATTCATCAAAATTTGGAGACAGGAACAGATTCAAAGAGTGTAAATTTTAAAAATGCATGGATGTTAATTATATATTTTTTATTTTTCCATGTTTGAGAGAAACGAAGATGAATTGGAAACTGTCGAAAGACAGTTTTTTTGTCAGGTGGTAGTTTTTATCAGTAGCACCCCACCACAGAACTTATATCATAGTCATATTCATTTGTCCAAAAGAAAATTATGTTAAATGTTGCTCAAGAGAAAATTAACCCCACTAATTGAGATTTAAGTGAGCACAAATTATTTCCTCGAAAAAATCTTTTCCTGCATTGATACAGATCATTCAAATAAACGTATTTATACAACTTTTTCCTATGGAATATTCCTGACCATGAAAATTTTTTGAAGTATCCCTTAGAGCCAAATATAATTTATTGTAACGTAAGTTATACGTAACCACATCAAGGACGAGCTCAAACGAAATAAAAATTCACTTTGACATCTAAAATATCGAAGTAATTTTGAATACGAAGTAAATTTTCCATCTCAAAATGTAATTACTTTTGATTTTAAAAGAGAAACGGTGTATGACATACACCCTTCTTGATCGATACACTTAATCACTATGAACAGTGCCGGGATGACTTAACAATTTTCAATCTACCTGTCATGAGGCAACATTTTATCATATACCACGTAAAAAATACCATTCCATAGCATTAGCTATAAATGATTATTTTATTATAATGAATTGTATTGCCATCTGCACTTTCTACCAAATGGGTAAACTTTCTGAAGGAAATGCGCGTAATAACGAATTCTGCGAAATGTTGTACATTGATCGAGTTCTGTGCTACACATTCCAACTTCCTGCATCAAAGGTGGATCTAGAAATTTGAGGGTTGATTCAAAACTATTTCCTTACATATATCATCTTAGAGCAAAAATAGTCTTAATGCCTTCATTTTCTACCACAAAGATGAAAGTATCCCACCTGTTCGTGATAAATTCAGTACATAAACCGTGTTTATGGAAGCACATCTCAATCAGTTTTATTTAGAGTTTCACCTAATAACAAATGCAAGATGTTAGATCTAAAAGTCACAAGGGAAGAATACAATAATCCACAATTCCTATAGCTCTAGTTCCTTCGTCCTTCCGTAGCAAAAACTTACAAAAGCGTACATTTCTCCGTTAAAACGCAGGGAACATTTACAGACGTAGAGTCTAGCTCACGAACTCTCAAATTCTTTGCAAACTAGCTAAAAGAAATGGCGTTGAATATCTAAATACATGTACCTACCGAAAGGTAGAACGCCCATGTAACCAGCCAAAATCACACCCTGAAGTATTGGTCTGATTTTGTTCTTCATTCTACTCCAACAGTCTCCAACGGAGAGATTATTACACCAACCTCCTTCAAATAAATATTATACAAATATTTATCTTTTCACCTACAAAACTTAAAATATCAACTTAGCACCCTTTTTCTGACCAGAAACAGCTACTTTATGCGGTAAAATAGTCCTTTTATGATTCACCAGCTCCACGTTAAAAAAGAAACGGAACCTACATCAACCACAGATTTCAATTATAAACGAAGGAGAAAAAGTCTGCCGCAGCCGGGACTGGAACTCGGACCTCCTACTTAGCGGGCGGTTGCTTAGTACAATGAAGCTACCCCGACAGCGCATTCTGCTATTTAATACCCGCACTTAATTTCTTCACTATATTCGAAGCACGTGGTTCTCATCGTTAGTTCACACACTTACGATAATTATCTTCACAGATTCTCGTTGCTGAAAGTTTTGTTTCATTACATCAGCATTACACCATCACCATTCCCTTCTAGAATCACGGAAGAGAGTACGGCACGTATTCGCCGTGCTGAACTGGAATGAGTAGACCAGGCTCTGCCGCTACGACCTTCCTCCTCTTGCCCCCAGGGGGGCCACCACCAGCCGCAGCTCCTCCCGGAGACGGATGGGTACCATGTAGAAGCTCATCCATGAAGGATATGTACGTGATGGCCAGCCTCAGGGTCTCGATTCGCGACAGCCTCTTCTCGTACGCGAAGGTGGGCACTTTCCTCCTCAGCCGGTCGAAGGCCTCGTTCAGGTTGTACATCCTCCTCCTCTCCCGAATGTTGGCAGCCCTGCGCTGGGCCACGGTCGCAACCCTTCGTCTGGGCTTCTTGATGCACGAGGAAGAGGAGGAGGTCGGAGTCACGGAGGCTGAGGAGAAGGAAGGAGTGGATTGACCACTACTGCCGCCGCCATATCTGCCAGGGGTCCTGCGAAGGAAGAAGAACAATAAATAAATTAAAGTTATTCGTTAAATATGAATTTATTTGTCTCATACTGTACATACCTAATGGATGCAAATCTATACACTTTTTTCTTTTTTATTTATTATTATTCTATTATATATTTTTAAGCATTTTGCTATCATTTATTTAAATGTGAACTGATTCTTATTTATGCATCGCATCCAAGTACTTACTGGTAGTATATTTTTATATTTTGTAATGTTCTTTTATCTCATCTTTTAGTTATTACTGTCAGTAGGTTTACATAGGTTTTTCACACCCCCTTCTTTGCGGGTGATCTCCTGCAGTGTATTTTTCCCTAAGAATCTCTAAAGATTTTTACATCCACCATTCTTCTAATTGTTTCTCATACTTTTCTCTTCTCTTTTCTTTACTTTAATTATTCAATAATTAATTACGATGGGTTTGATATAATGAGAGACTTTCAGTTTAAATCTCGCCCAAATAAAGACAATTTTTATTATTAAATATATTCTTGATTTTCCTGAAATCCAGCTTAAAAGGTGAGAATACCTTATTGATTCTGATTCTTTGACATTGAGGTTGACAATTATAACTTTATATAGATCGACATTGTGAATATCTTACGCAGAAAGGAATAAACTGAAACCAAAGAGTTGGACAAGTGGGTGGGAAAATAAGGTGATAGAAAGATAAGACAGTAAAAATTCAATAATACATTAAATATTTCATTAATAAATTCCAATGAAATAATGCCTAATTAAATTGAATTGAGACAAGTGAATGATGGTCCTGATTCTGGGAATTCTTGTATTTATGAAGCTAGACATATTCATTTCCGCGAATTTTTACCACAGCGATATTGTATTCACACTAGTGGGACGGGAGGGGTATTTTAACCAAAATAAATTACAAACTGTATATGTTGGGAAAGAGTATGATTACCTTTTTTCCGAATATTAAAATATAGTTCCATTGATTTGATAAATTCTTTTGTTTCAAGAAACGTTTGTAATATTTTATTTGCCGAATAAAAAAGTTTGTTTGCCAGCATAGCAATTTTCAGATGTGGATACTTGGCTGCTGAATAGGATCAAGAAAAATTATTTAATCCAAAACTATTGAAAAAAGATAACGATGACTATAAAGTTTGGATAGATAATTATAGTATTTGATGCATTTCTTGTATAAATAAAGCAACAGGCAAAAAAATGGTTTTCCGATTTCAAAAACACATCCATCCAAGTGTTAAGAGAGATCTTAACTACTTGCAGTAATTTTCAAATTGCTCACCTTTGCGCCTGTTGCTGCTGAGAGAGCCCGCACAGGGGCTGCTGGCTTACCCGGGGGCAATCCGGGCCGGCGACCATCGCGTCCCCTCCTGTTCCTGGGTGGTGGTGCGCTGCTGCAGCCGCGGCCGCTGCTGCCGCCGCCGCGGCCCAGAGGTCGCAGTGTCCCTGCAGGAGGAGGTCGGGTGGTTGAGGATGGCCTCCGGGATGGTGGTGGTGGTGAGGGGCGGAGAGGGGATTCGGGGCGCCCAGATGGTGCGGATGGTAAGGCACCAGAGGACTCCCCCCGCCATCGCCTCCTGCTGGCACCACGCGACCTCCACCATGGCCCTGAAGACGAGGAGACTTTCTCAATCAATTTAGAATATTTGGTCAACTGGAAAATCATATCTCTTAATATTTAAAAGAAAAGGTTCGAAGACCGCTAAAGGAAAAGCATTCCAAATCTCTCTATCGGTATTCAGGAGTTGATTAAAATTGAACATACATGAGAGTAAAACCTAAGACTACGCATAATTTGAATTTTTTCGGGCGGTTTAAACTTCAACCACTCCTTCACTACCAAAAAAAATGGAATCGTTCACTGGGCAAGGCTAGGATAAATAGTTAAACTTCGCCTTCCTAACTAGCCCAGAATGGTATGAGGAGCATGACCATGTGAGAGCTGCCCAATGACGCTACGGATAAAATTTTTCATAGTAGTCAGTACGAGAAAAACAAATTGGAGGTAAGCGCTCGGGATAACTCTTAACTTAGTGCCTTTTATATGATCACGATTATGAAGATGATCGAGCAAAAAGTGTAAAATAGTTACATATATTCTATTTTTGCCTTAAGAAAAATGATGAATAATCTTTTCGCCAAGATAAGTATGCTGTTTGCAACCTACCGCGTTTTTATAATATGTTAAATTCCTAAACATAAAATACTTCCATGATATGAAATATCTAGACATATAATGCCCAATAAAATAGTTTTTATTTTAATAAATTTCGTAAGTACGAGCTTTCAAGAAGATAAACGCAAATACAATGAGTAAATTTCAAAAACACAATTATTTTTATTTATTTAAGTCTAAAATGTAAGTTGGCCTTCTGGTCAGGTGGCCACATTTAAGGGGAACATAAAAATGATTCGAAGCTTGGCGAAATATATGAAAACCCCTCCAAAAACCTTGCGTAGAGGTAGAGATTTAAGAATCGGGAAGAAATGAAAATAATCCTAAAAGCATAAAGTTTATCCTGATTCCTTCCACAGAAGCAAACTAATTTTTTGATTAGTTTAAAAATGATGCATTAGAAAATAATCTCAGAAAACATCTTAAGAAAATGAAAACCTCAACGCATCAGTCCAAATGGCCTTCATAGATTTGTGAATTTGAAACGCCTAAGGTTGAATATTCGAAATGGAATACACACAATGTGAGGAGGCGTTGCCTCGTGGAAGGCCATTATAAGGAATGAAAGATACACTTAGCACACTTCCACAGATTTTTTTATTTAGGTGACATGTTTAGCTAGTGAACTAGCATCATCAAGCCTAGTTCACTAACGAAACATGTCGCCTAAATAAAAAAATCTGTGGATGTGTACTAAAGATATCTTTCATTCCTTAGAAATGACACATTTAATATAGGTAGAAAAAAAATTCTTAAGGTAACATTCTATGATATAGTGCATAGATAAAATATAAGCAAACGGAAATGGATTTTTATGAATAATCTTCTGGCTGAAATTTTTATATATGAAGTTTATGACGAACTGCTTTAATTCAAGAAAATTAAAAAAAATTTGTCGTGCTCCTAGCTTCTCTTCGAGTCACATGCTACGTTTTCCGCTGCAGTAGAAACTAAATTTCTTTACCTAAACGTTGAAACTAAGTAACGACTTGCAAAATAAGATATGAAAACAATGTTTATTCAAACCTCCAAGCTCATTACTTTAAAATTTATGTTATGTATTCATTAATATTTTCGAAACCTGTTTATCACATCTATCTATCTATTATATATAGATGCTTCTCCGGATTCATTCATGTATACGAGTAAAATGTAGCTTGCATACTGCAAGCAGATCGACAACACTAATTTTATATCGGCATCATATCGGGTCGGTCCTTAATAGAAAAAAAAAGGATTGAAATATTTCTTCAAATTCGCTGAAATTTCATCGTCTGGCAATGAACCCGGGTCTCTCTGGTGAATTTACTATGCAGCACAATAGAAGATCACCGATTCTAACTATGTGTGAAAATTCAAGCAGAAATATTTGGCTACAACTGCCTCAAAAGACGTTTTAATTTTCACGAATACAAATGGCTCTCTGGATTCGAACCAAGGACGATCTTGGAAATCTAAAATATGTTTCTAAAAGTTATTTATGATCTCTATCTATATGCCAAATTTCAAGTTTCTATATTGTTGGGAAAGGTTTGAAAATAATTCCTAAAAATCGGATCAATTTCTGAATGCAGAGACACCTGGTGTCGAAGCCAGGAGATACTGTAAGCTGTGAATGCAAAGTTTGATTTGTAACGACTGGCTTTTCTATCATGCAAAGTTTGATGTCGATAGCATGCCGGGAAGTACCTTAATTTTGTTTCCGTTATCTCCGTAAGAAATGCATTGAGAAGTGCAAATGGCCCTCTGGGATCGAACCAAGGACCATCAGCGAACATCTAAAATTTGATTATGATATATATTCATGATATCTATCGACGTGCCGAGTTTCAAGTATCCATGTTATCGGGAAAGGATCCAAAAAAAATCTTAAAAATCGCCGCAATGCATTTTAAACGGCCGATTTTTGCACCGACCTAGCATCGAACCATGGACAAAATTCGAAGATGTCTTTTTGATTTTCGTTGGATATGCACGGCTTCTAGCGGTCCCTCGAATTTCAATTCTCTCCTTTTCCGGAAAGGGCCTCAAAAAAATTTTGGAAAATCCCCGCCATGTATTCTTATGGGGAAAATCGGGACTTTGGGGCCCTCTGGAATCGAACCCATGGCACCGAGGTTCAAAATCACATTTTTTCTGGCGGTTACACGTTATGGCCAATACGTCGTAAAAATTTCAAGTCAATCACGCTTGTGGTTTAGGCTGTGAATTAGTATCCTATCTATCTATCTATCTATATAGGTATACGAGTAAAATGTTGCTTGCATACTGCAAGCAGATAGACAACACTAATTTCATATCGGCATCATATCGGGACGGACATCAAAAGAAAAAAAAAATTCAAAATATTCGTAGAATTCGCTGCAATTTAATCGCCTGGCAGCGAACCCCGGTCTTCCTGGTGTACTTACTATGCAGCAAAATAGAAGATTACCATATCAAACTATGTGTGAAAATTCAAGCAAAACTATTAGGTTCAACTACCTCAAACGACGTCCTACTATTCACATACACTCCTTATTTGAGAAATTATAATGTGCTCTGGCATCGAACCCAGGAACAGCATGGTCTTATCTATTTTTTTTCTTAAACAAAGTGTTAATATACATCTTCCATCTAAGCAAGAGCTCCCTTACATATCGATAAATGCATAAAAAAATTATGAAAAGATACCCCATAGTATTATATATGGGGGATATTTTTACCGCCCGGCATCGAACCCGGGTCTTTCAGGCAATACTTTCTATGCAGCACAACAGAAAAACACCATCTCTAACCGCGCATGCAAATTCAAGCAGAAATATTGGTTACAACTGCCTCAAATGACGTCCTACTTTTCCTTTATATTCCTTATGAGAGAAACGTTATTGTGCTCTGGCTTCGAACCCAGGAACAGTACGGTCTTATGAAAATTTTTTTCTAAAACTTATTCGTACCATACATCTTCCAGCCAAGCACGAACATCCTATCATTTCGATAAGTGCATCTAAAAAAATAATGAAAAACGGCTCCCATGTATTTTAATGGGCAGATCTTTGCATCGTCCTAGCATCGAACCCAGGATAACTTTTGTAAAAGTCATTGATGTTTTCGAAAGTCCAAGACCATAAATATAGGCACCTTGAGTTTTACTTCTCTACCTATCCGGAAAGTATTTTTTTTTAATTCCCGAAAATCACGGCAATGCATTCAAACGGGAAAAATCGGGACTTTGGGGCCCTCTGGAATCGAACCTATGACACTGAGGATCAAAGTCTCTTTTTTCCTGGGGGTTTCACGTTATGGCCAATATGTCATAAAAATTTCAGATCAATGACACTTGTAGTTTAGGCTGTGAATTTGTATCCTATCTATCTATATAGGTATACTAGTAAATGGGTGCTTGCAAACTGCAAGCAAAGAAAATTATGAAGGGATATGTGTCTTTTTAATTATACTACTGTCTATCGTATACCTAATTTTCAAATATGAGATCGAGTTTCATCTAATAATATAATAATTATTTCGAAAGCCTTTCACGTATAATTGAGACGGGAGTTTTGCAGTTGAGACCTTAAAGAATACGCATACGTAAAATTTAATTAAGGAAATACGCCAAACAAAGTTAAGAAATAATAAAAATCTTCGTAAGATAAAAATGCGAGAAATTGATAGAGGATTCGTTACTTGTAGTACTCGGTTCAGTGCAAGGCATACTTCAATTGAATTCTATGTACGTTAAATGGCGTCTAAAGCGGCACAATGAGCTCCGTTTCTAATTAAATAAAAAAATAGAAATTAGGTAACGTAGCCGAATAATTTTGAAGAATGTAGAAAAAGAAGTTTAATTAAAAGCCCGTATGGAGATGTTGGGAAAATAATTTGCATACGATGTTAAACGTAGAAATTGTTTTACTAACAAAAATTATCCAGCAAACACGTACAACAACATAATCCGAAGGTCGTTCAAGGTTTTAGGACGTCCCTCTTTGGATTTCGAAGGCCTTCTACGCTTATTTAATACGGGAGATTTGAAGTTGAGTCTTTAATGAATATGCATTCGTAAAATTAAATTAAGGAAATACGCCAATCAAGGCAAAGTTAGAATAAAAATCTGCATAAGATAAAAATGCGGAAAATAAATAGACGATTACCTGTGTAGTATTCGGTTCAGTGCAAGACATGATGCAATTGAATCCTATCTTCATTAAATGGCGTCTACCACGACAATGAGCTCTGTTTCTAATTACATAAACAAACAAATATGCTACAGACAACGTATCTATGTAAATAATTTTGAAAAACGTAGAAAAAGAACTTAATTCTAAAGCCCGTTTGCAGAATATGGAAAAATAATTTGAGGTGAATACAATAGAAAAGAGTAAACATAGTAAGCATATATTTTTAATCGCAGAAATTGTTTTACTTACGAAGAATCATCCAGCTAATACGTAGAAAAACGTAATCCAAAGGTCGTTCAAGGAAATCAGCGTATTTTATGAGTAGATTTTTGTTGTTTATTTTGATGAAAGTTAAATTTTCTTGATGTATATTAATATTACAAACAAAATAATATTGAAAAATATTTCAAAAACTTCATACTTTCATCACGGTGTATGTTATTTGAACTGCAACAAAATAATGGTCGTAGCCAAAGTTTTGATCTTGGGAAGGGTGCAAATAAAAACAGTAATAATTTGTGTTTAATTTAAGATGTTGCCGACATGGCGAAATTTGGTGCAGGAAAAATAAAAATTCCTCTTTGAGGTATAATTCAGTTAAATTCTCTCCTGTAAGTACATTTTTCATGCTTATGTGAATGAAAACAATTGGTTCTTCATGGACATTTATCGTTTCCCCAGCTTTATCCCATATCAATACGGAAGGTACTACGTATTAATTAAAAAAAAGAAAATTTAACTTAATTTTAAATTCTGTATGGATAAGATAGTATAGAAAGAATAATTATATGTTATTAAAATAGAAAAGAAGATACATAATAGGCATACAATAAAAAGCACAATTTTCACACACGAAAGGCAATCCACCATATACGTATAATCCTAACATCGTTCAAGGATATAATTTTATTTCCTGTGTAGATATTTGTTGTTCATTTAAATGAAAGTTACACTTTCTTGATATTCAGTTAAATATCTCGGGATCAAGTTAAATATCTCGGGATCAACATTACTAATAACTTAAATTGGAGCACGCATATTCGAAAAATCTGCGGCAAAGCAAGTAAAAGGCTTGGCTTTGTAAAGCGTATTGTCGGTAAATGCGACGAAAAGGTGAGAGAGCGATGCTATTTTACCTTGGTCAGACCCCTTCTGGAATATGCGGCAAGTATATGGGATCCGGCGGTTGAAACGTGTACTCGCGAACTCGAGAAAGTGCAGCGTAAAGCGGTTCGTTTTGTTAAGAAATGCTACGATAAAAAGGCAAGCGTTACAAAAATGCTCTCAGACGTAGGTTGGGAATCCTTGAAAGAAAGGAGATTGGAAGCTAGGCTGCGATTGCTTAATAAATTCAGGGAAACTACATTTTCCAAAGATACAATCGGTATCATGCAACCCCCCTGCTACGTCGGTTGATCCGATAATGACCGTAAGTTAAGAGAAATAGATGCTAGGACGAATCGTTTTAGAGATTCATTCTTTCCGCGAACAATACGTGACAATAATCGAATAAGGAAGTAATTTAGATTCAACTGGTGTTTACACCCCCTGCAACACGCCGAAAGGCGGCTTGTAGGGTATTAATGTAGATGTAGATGTAGATGTCATTTATAATATGGTCCTTCAAGAAAGGCGGGCAGCAACGGGTTTGGCTGCCCGTATGAGCTTTTCGGTTACAATGTATCACAATGTATGTAGTATGAAATTGAGGCATACGCCTCCTAAAAGGAACATCATCTAAAGAAGCCACACTATGAGGTGGCACGCGAGACAGGACGCAGGAGCTTATCTGTCGATCTTAAGAGAAACTAAGGGCAAAATACCAAACACACCGGGTGCGGTGAGAAAGTGGTCACTGTGCTAGGACTCCAACACCAAGGTACGAATTCCGGCTAGCAAGATTTTTCTGGCTATAGAATGGTTGAGTGTCTTTGTTAATAGTATTAGTTATTGGAATGGTGGTAATTGGGATCTTCCTGCTTTCATCAGAGAAGTTATGAATATTGTTATTAATTATAACGCCATAAAGTAGGAATCGGAAACGGCCATTGCAAAGGAAATTTTTAGACATAATTTATTATACGATAAATGCATTGGGTTAAGTGAGAATGAAGTGAAATACTACTATACTAAACTATAGCGATTTTGATGCTAATGATTCGTATTGTTTGCAGTTATATTATTTCTAAATAATATCGTTAAAACTATTAATTTTCATTAATATTCTAATAGTAATATTTTAGGATGATGTAAATTTCAGTTGTACTTACTTTTACTCAGGCATAGGTAGACTTGGTCCGGTATAATACGTACTTCATCAGTAATTAATGAGTATATTTCATCGAAATTGCTTTCTTATCCCCCTTATATAGATTCAGTGTAGACTTTTCAATTTAATCCTCGAATAATCTCACTACTTACATGACTTTTCCGAATATCTACGTTTATAAATGGTCTCGTATTCTCTACATAAACTTATGTTATCACAGTATGTATTCCCGAATAATTCATTGACCGTGCAGATATTCGCTGTCCATTTTGATGAAAGTAACATTTTTCAACCTTCAGGCATAACATATATGGAAAGAAAATTTTTGTTAATTATACCACTGTCTATTGTATGCATAATTTTCAAATAAGTGAGATCGAGATTCGCCAAATAATATGATAGTAAAATAATTATTTCTAAAGCCTTTCGCGTTTATGTGATACGGGAGTCTTTAATGAATACGCATTCGTAAAATTAAATTAAAGAAATACGCCAAACAAAGTAAAGTCAGAATAAAAATCTGCATAAGATAAAAATGCGGAAAATAAATAGACGATTACCTGTGTAGTATGTGGTTGAGTGCAAGACATTCTGCAAAATAATCCTATATTCATGAAATGGTGTCTACTACGACAATGAGCTCCGTTTCTAATTAAATAAACAAATAGACAATAGGCAACGTAATTATGTAAATAGTTTTAAAGAACGTAGAAAAAGAACTTAATTCTAAAGTCCGTTTGGAGAAGATGGGAAAATAACATTCATACAATAATACATGCAAAAATTGTTTTTACCAACCAAGAATTATCCAGCGTAGAACAACGAAATCAGAAGGTCGTTGAAGGAAATCAGTGTATTTTATGAGTAGATTTCTGTTTTTTTTTATTTTGATGAATGTTGAATTACGTAATATATTACGAACTAATTGTGTACTACGTATTAATTAAAGAAACGTAGAAAAATAACTTAATTTTAAATTATCTTTGGAAAGGATGACAGAATAATTATATGTAATTAAAATAGAAAAGAATAAACATAATAGGCATAAAATTAAAAGAACAGAAACTCACACACACGAAAAGCAATCCACCATATGCGTAAACCAACGATATCCTTAGATAGTTCAATAATACCATGTATTTCCTGATTAGATATTTGTTGTTCATTTAGATGAGAGTTCAGTATATGATAAATGTATTTGGTTAAGTGAGCTATGAATTATAATATATTAATAAATTATAGTGTTCGCGAAACTAATGATTCGTAATGCTTACAGTTATGTTATTTCTAAAGATTGTCGTTAAACCTTTTAATTTACATTAATATCCCTATTTATTAATTTATATTCGTATCTATGTACTTCATTCTAGAATAATCTCACTACTTACATGACTTTTACGATTATCTTCGTTGTTAATGGTCTCGTATTCTCTACATAAACTTATGTTATCACAGCATGCATTCACGATTGATTCATTGACCGTGCAGATATCCACTGTCTATTTTGACGAAATTTACATTTTTCAGCATTCAGTAATAACATGTATCGAAAGAAAGATTTAAAATAATTAAAAATGCATCAAACCTTTATCATGGCGTATGAAAATAGGATCGTAAACAAACTTGTTTTCGATTCAAACAATGGTTGTTGCCATAGATTTAATTTTCAAAATGAGGAGAAAAAAACGTAAAAAATTGGCGTTCAAACTAAGATTTTGCGAATTTCGTGCAGGAATGTTAAAATCGGTCGCAAGAAAAGTAAACTTTGATCTTTTAGACGTAATACAGACCAAGTCCTACTGCTTTACGATTAATTTTTCATAATTTAATTAACGAAAGAAATTTGCTCTTCATGGCCATTTTCCGTTTAAATACATTGAAAAATATAATCGTCCCTGGGCTCAATTCTAGGACAAAATCTGGGAATTTTCGATTTTTTCCCAACTCGACTGTCAATTATGAATCTCTTCTGAAAATTTCAGCCTTCCAGCTCGATTAGAAATGCCCAGGAATTTGTATGAATGAGTCGGATTTGCAGCTTTATATATAGTAATATATGAATGAATCCGGAGAAGCATCTATCTATTATATATAGATGCTTCTCCGGATTCATTCATATATCATATATATATATAGAGAGGATACAAATTCATAGCCTAAACCACAAGCGTCATTGACTTGAAATTTTTACGACATATTGGCCATAACGTGTAACCACCAGAAAAATTGCGATTTTGAACCTCAGTGTCATGGGTTCGATTCCAGAGGGCCCCAAAGTCCCGATTTTTCCCGTTTAAATGCATTGCTTTGATTTTCGGGAATTTTTAAAAAATACTTGCCGGATAGGTAGGGACTCAAAACTCAAGGAGCCGATATATATGGTCATGATCTATCGAAAACATAAATGAGTTTTACTAAAAATATATTGGGTTCGATGCTAGGTCGAGGCAAAAATCGGCCGTTTAAAATGCATTGTGGCGATTTTTAAGATTTTCTTTGGACCCTTTCCCGATGGCATGGAAACTTGAAACTCGGCATGGAGTTGGAGATCATGAATACATTTCATAATCAAATTTTACATATTCGCTGATGGTCCTTGGTTCGATCCCAGAGGGCCATTTGCACTTCTCAATGCATTTCTTACGGAGATAACGGTAACAAAATTAAGGTACTTCCCGGCATGCTATCGACTTCAAACTTTGCATGATAAAAAAGCCAGCCCTTACAAATCAAACTTTGCATTCTCAGATTACAATATTTCCTGGGTTCGACACCAGGTGTCTCTGCAATCAGAAATTGATCCGATATTTAGGAATTATTTTGAAACCTTTCCAATAGTATAGA
Source organism: Sympetrum striolatum (assembly GCA_947579665.1). Taxonomy (NCBI): domain Eukaryota; kingdom Metazoa; phylum Arthropoda; class Insecta; order Odonata; family Libellulidae; genus Sympetrum; species Sympetrum striolatum. The sequence goes on along the minus strand of OX388347.1, from coordinate 75,222,667 downwards.
TACTTGAAATTCGGTATATATATAAGTATCATTTATAGGTTTCAGAAACAAATTTTAGATTTCCAAGATCGTCCTTGGTTCGAATCCAGAGAGCCATTTACATTCGTGAAAATTAGAACGTCTTTTGAGGCAGTTGTAGCCAATATTTCTGATTGAGTTTTCACACATAGTTAGAGATGGTTATCTTTTGTTGCGCTGCATAGTAATTTTACCAGGAAGACCCGGGTTCGATGCCAGACGATGAAATTTCAGCGAATTTTAAGAAAATTTACAACCCTTTTATTTTCTTTTGAGGACCCTCCCAAAATGATGCCGATATGAAATTAATATGCCGATCTGCTTGCAGTATGCAAGCTACATTTTACTCGTATATAATAGATACATGAATGAATCCGGAGAAGCATCTATATATAATAGATACCTAGATAGATAGATAGATAGGATACTAATTCACAGCCTAAACCACAAGCGTGATTTACTTGAAATTTTTACGACGTATTGGCCATAACATGTAACCGCCAGAAAAAATGTGATTTTGAACCTCAGTGTCATAGGTTCGATTCCAGAGGGCCCCAAAGTCCCGATTTTCCCCATAAGGATACATGGTGGGGAATTTCAAAAAATATTTTGAGGCGTTTCCAGGAAAGGAAGAGAGTTGAAAATCAAGGGATCGCAAGAAGTTGTGTATATCCAACGGAAATCAAAAAGACATCTACGAATATTGTCCATGGTTCGATGCTAGGTCGGGGCAAAAATCGGCCGTTTAAAATGCATTGAGGCAATTTTTAAGATTTTTTTTGGACCTCTTCCTGATGGTATGGAAAATTGAAATTCGGCATGGGGTTAGATATCATAAATATATTTCATAATCAAATTTTACATATTGCCTGATGGTTCTTGGTTTGATCCCAGAGGTCCATTTACATTCCTCAATGCATTTCTTACGGAGAAAACGGAAACACATTTTAGGTACTTCCCGGCACGATATCGACTTCAAACTTTGCATAAGGAAAGATCAAGTCCATACAAATCAAGCTGTGCATTCACAGCTATCAATGTGTCCTGGGTTCGACACCAGGCGTCTCTACAATCAGTAACTGACCCGATTTTCAATGATTATTTTGAACCTTTTCCCAACAATATAGAAACATGAAATTCGGTATGTAGATAGAAATCATACATACATTTCAAAATCATGTTTTAGATTTCCAAGATCGTCCTTGGTTCGAATCCAGAGAGCCATTTACATTCGTGAAAATTAGAACGTCTTTTGAGGCAGTTTTAGCCAATATTTCTGCTTGAATTTTTACACATAGTTAGAGATGGTGATCTTCTATTGTGCTGCATAGTATGTTCACCAGTAAGACCCGGGTTCGATGCCAGGCGATGAAATTTCAGCGAATTTTAGGTATATTTCAATCCTTTTTCTTTTTCTTTTGAGAACCGTCCTGATATAATGCCGATATGAAATTAGTGTTGTCGATCTGCTTGCAGTATGCAAGCAACATTTTACTAGTTATATATAGATGCTTCTCCGGATTCATTCATATATATAGATAGGTATATAGATAGATAGGATACAAATTCACAGCCTAAACCACAAGCGTGATTGATTTCAAATTTTTACTGCGTATTGGCCATAACAATTAACCGCCAGAAAAATTGTGATTTTGATCCTCAGTGTCATGGGTTCGATTCCAGAGGGCCCCAAAGTCCCGATTTTTCCCGTTTAAATGCATTGCTCAGATTTTCGGGAATTTTTAAAAAATACTTCCCGGATAGGTAGAGAATCGCAACTCTAGGAGCCTTTATATATGGTCATGATCTATCGAAAACATAAATGAGTTTTACGGAAAATAATCTGGGTTCGATGCTAGGTCAAGGCAAAAATCGGCCGTTTAAAATGCGTTGTGGCGATTTTTAAGATTTTTTTTCGACCCTTTCTCGATGGCATGCAAACTTGAAATTCGGCAAGGAGTTGGAGATTATAAATATATTTCGTAATCAAATTTTACATATTCGCTGTCGGTCCTTGGTTCGATCCCAGAGAGCCATTTACATTCGTCAATGCATTTCTTATGGAGATAACAGAAAAAGGTTTTAGGTACTTCCCGGCATGATATAGACTTTAAACTTTGTATGAAATAAGATAAAGTCCTAATAAGTCATACTGTGCAATCACAGCTACCAATATTTCCTGCGTTCGACACCAGGCGTCTCTACAATCAGTAAATTAGCCGATTTTTAAGAATTAATTTAAACCTCTTCCCAATAATGTTAAAACATGAAATTAGGTATATAGATAGAGAACATAGATAGATTTCAAAAACATGTTTTAGATTTCCTAGATCATCCTTGGTTCGAATCCAGAGAGCCATTTACATTATTGAAAAGTAGAACGTAGTTTGAGGCAGTTGTAGCCAATATTTTTGGTTGAATTTTCACACATAGTTAGAGATGGTGATATTCTATTGTGCTGCATAGTAAGTTCACCAGTAAGACACGGGTTCGATGCCAGACGATGAAATTGCAGCGAATTTTAAGAATATTTTCAATTCTTTTTTTTTTCTTTTGAGGACCGTCCCGATATGATGCCGATGTAAAATTAGTGTTGCCGATCTGCTTGCAGTATGCAAGCTACATTTTACTCGTAACAAATATATTTAACTTCCGAAGGATTCATAACAGAATTAAATATGCTTCACATTAAACAAACTAACCAGGGAGTATTCAGTTTCATAATTAAAGTAGATTTTCCTGTATTAAATTTTTCAATAAGCTACAGAAATCATTCGTAAGGTATCGCTGTAACAAAAATAATGATATTTTGGTTTATCGTCTGTTTTCTCATTATGTCAACTCATAATAGTTAAGTTTTGTCTCTATGAAAATAAGGTGGCTCAAATTGAAATCGACCCAGGAATTATATCAAGCTAAGAAAACAAAATGGCGAACAATAGCGAATCATGGGAAACCTCGAATCTCGCGGATTCCGTTCTCATCCGTTATTAAAAAAAAACGCAAGAGTCAAAAGGAGAAGAAGAATGGTTTATCGATTTGGAGAAACATTCTTTCGTTTTCGGACGCAAAACGAGGTAGGTGATGGAAAGATATGATATTAGCGACCCGTATCGACAATTTATACTCGTTTCGACAATTACTTGTCCACTCAACGATTGCTCATTATTTTAACTAGTATTTGTGAAAATGGCAAGAAAATGTCAGTGGTTATTTCGAAGGCATGCTTCAGATGGACACAAATGGAGCACATACTTCTAAGACTTCAGTAGCGGACAAATATTTTATTCTTTAATTAGATATAATATAATCTGTAGAGTAATTTTTGCTACGCCTAGTCGTTTTCGACTTCACTGATGGGGTGCTACATAGTCTGACATCCAAGGCCTATCTATGCGTTATACACCTACCTCTTTTCTTCAAACTTAATTTTGGGAAAACCTGAATAGTGGTCCTTTGAGAACATATTCCATACTTTCGCTCATCGTTACTGTACTCACCCCATTCCACAGGGAGGCTCCTCCTCCTGCACCCAGCCCTCCCGCTCCTCCGAGGTATGCCGCTCCGTGGTGGTGGTAAGCGGCCATCTCGTATCGCCTCAAATCGGAAGGCGGCTGCTCCCAGGGTGGTCCGGTTACGTGTTGGTGGTGGTGCCTGGGCGCGGCAGCGTGCGGTGGAGCCTCACCACGGCATCCAACGGGTGCAGAGGAAGGTGAACAAGAAATAGGGTGATGGGGTGCAGTCGACATGGATGCAGACGGAGCACCCAAAGGAGAAGACTTGCAGTTGTAATGTGGTACACTTCATGGAGATTCCTATACTCGAAGAACGTCTTCTCTACTGATTAACGGAGAAACTTGTTATTCCTCAGAGATTTCCTTAAGTTGCGACGGAGTATATCTGACTGCTTGGAGAAAATATCACGCTCCCATAATCGAGTTTATGCCTCCAAATTTAATAATCCCAGTAGACACCAACTCACCAAGATATCTTAATGCCCACTTGTCTCATAAGCAATGCACTTTTTTTTTAACTGTCTGAAGGGAAATAACTAATTAGTCATTCTGAATTTTCGGACCCGAATTCTTCTGATGAAACCCCTAATTGATAATCCATATTAAGGCTTTTAAACTGCACTGAATTCACTCCGCAATCCGTTCTCTCGACGTCACTAAATTTCACTAATTCCTCTTCTGACTAACCGCATGCAGCACTATAATTGGTTGTTCTTTGTCTTCAAATGGAATACTTGATGTCAACGTGAAAGTAGCCGATGTTATGAGTATCTTCCTCTGGCGACTTACCCTGAAGAGACTGTACCCTTAGGGGTACCCTAGCGCTCCGCCCCTTTCTCCTCATTTTATTCCCCCACCACTTCCCTCCCTCGTTCTCCCACCCACTACTTGAGCATATACCACGCCCCTCTCTCATCGATTGACAACCATTTTGGCGTTCCATATTTTCCAGTGTAAACAAGACTATCTATGGAGTTTAAAATATAGTATAAATAAATTTAGCATTACTTATTTAAGGGATATTTGAACCGTTATTTCCTAGGGGAAAACCACACCGCGATGTCTATATCTTGCAGAATACATTAGAACAGAAGAGACACCTTCGGTAATCATATTTGAACAGTAAATGGAGCAGATAAAACAGTACATGCAAATGTTTTTTCGGTAGAACAAATATACCATCAAAAAGTATTGTATACAAAATTACGTGTTATATTTTTACATGGAAATCCACTCATTCTGGCTCTAGAACATTATTTTCAAATTTTAACCTTATTTTACAATAGCTATATTCAAAATGCTGCTTTCAAAAGCGACATATATAGTTAAAAACACAAAAATGTCTCCGAGCACACTCGTGCGTTTAAATCTCCAAATCCTTATCCATGTTTAAACATACAAACCTCCGGTTCCAGAAATGCAATGATTTGTGAAACTGAAAAACATTAGAATACAGATGGATTTTCTCTGTATGACTCAAATTCCAAGAGCAATGTGTTTCATTACACCTGTCTCATCTATTGTTTTAGAAAATAATTTCACGCAGTAAATGTAAAACATCAGGCCATCAAACCGTGTCCTACTTTAAAATTTACGCCTATATTATAAAACCATATGCCAAGTATAAATACAAGAACATGTTCCATTCTTTATGAGAACCCAGAATAACCATTCAATCGAAACTGTATTATACCATATCCGCAGAGAACTTTAAATTTTGGGGTGGACTGAGCTAGACCTTGCAACTACGTACTATAATCAATGCATTACCTATTAACTGCAACTTAATGTTTCTGGGAAGATGACATTTTCAATAACTGAGTGTATAATAATATTATAGGCGATGAACACACAGGTAATCGAAAATTTGTAACTGAAGAAAATTTATTTATTTGACAAAGATGTGATTTTTAGTAACGGAAATTTATCTACCTTTACGCTTCCAAACATTGTATGTATTTCTATGTTTAAATCTACATTGCACATCAAGCTAGACACTAGTTTTAGGATTATAGAAATAAATGTTATAATAATATTGTTGTATTGATAGTAAAAAGAATGGATACCACGAAGACTTTTATTCTGACCATTTTGGGCATAATTTAATTAAAGGAGTAAAGTTACTATGTTGACATTAATCTCAAAGTTGTTGATGTTTTCCATGGAAAGTGAAATCTTTAGATCTCAAAGAAAAAACTAATTTTCGTCGAATTTTACCATTTGGTCTCGCTCCATTCGTACCAAAGAAATATTTTTTCCATATCTACTTCAATTCTCTTTCCTGCTGGCAATACCTACATCTACTATGAAAATTTGAAAAATAGATAGTAACCTAAAATAACTGGAACCTCTTATTTGTGCAACAATTTATAGATATCCTTAATTGAGGTATTGTATTTCACTTACTACAGATTGTCTGAAATGCTGCATGACTTCCACCCCATGCTGCTGTGAAATTCTTTCTCTACTTTTGTATCTTACTCCTTTAATTGGCCATGATTCATTCAGATGTATTTTGTTTCCTACTGACGGAAAGATAAGCTTGCTTTACGATGTTATTCAAAGATAATTTATTTTGTAAAACGTACGCAGACTACTAAGCTCGGGTATTTCTGTCGCTTCCCCTTATATGTCGCTTTTCGAGATTCAATACCTAATCTCATAATTTTTACCTTCATTCTTGAATTTTACTTTCGGAATGTATTTTCATCCTTCTTGAAAAAATACAAGCCATCATCTTCTTTACAATTAGGATTCCAATTAACAGGTTAGCTGCCGGCGTAAAAAATGATATTTCTGTTCAAATGCCGATGAGAGAATTAGAAGTATCATCAATTACTATGCACAGGAAAAATATTGAAATTTTAATCTAATTATTTTTTACTGTGAATAAATTGAATTTTATCAGGCGGACACAGGTGCGACGGCCGGCGGCACGACGAACGAAAACCAAGTCATTTGCACCTTATCATCGCCTACATTTTATTCGCTTCTTGAGCGCAAAATTTTGTATTCGATGTAATTCTTTTTCAGTGCTTTTTATTTTTATATCAGCGAAAAGCCATCACTAACTGACAAACCAATATAAGATTTTCCTAAGAATATTTTCGATCAGAACTGCGACTACGGAAATGAAAAATTGTGCCCAGAAAGGCTGAAGAATCTTGAATCCTATCCTTTGTTTTTGAAAGTACAGTCAACAGTCAATACGCTTCATCTGACTAAACATGGTCGGCAATTTCTCTCACTCGCCTTTCTTTGGACATGCTGTAAACTGAATAACCCCGAAAAGCGGACTTTGTGTACATCTGGTTGGAAAGAGACCGCGCGGTCACATGCCGATGAAGGACAACTGACCGCAAGGGTGCTATATGAACTCCGCAATTCTTCATGGCTGTTTCCAACTTTATGGGAAGGGATGTTTTTCTTAGCCGCCATTGGGTCATAGGCGTCGAACACTTAAGTTTGCTTTTATTTACAGATGTTTTGCCGACCAATAAAATATTTTAGATGGCATTTATAGCAAATACCAAAGCGTCAAGAGAACATCTGGAATACATCTTGCTTTGCTGGTTAGATTTTCCTCTCAGTCCTTTCCGTGGTCCCCCAAAATAGGAGAAACGTAAAGGAAGTAATTCTTCTCCTATTTTCCTGTTTTCTCTCTTTACATCGGAGAAGTGTCCATCCATCGAATTCATCGATCTACGATCTACGTGAGAGTAGGAAAGGAAGAGAACACTTTGTCTTAGTTCCACAGTAAAATTTTTCCACAGTAAAATTAAAAAAAATTTACTGTGGAACTAAGACAAAGTGTTCTCTTCCTTTCCTACGTTATGGAGTTCCACAAAGTTACAGCTTCGTCAATTGATTCTACGTGAGAGTTTTTTTCATACACAAAATTATTATTTATGACACAACGATACAGATTTAATAGCTGACAACGTTCATCCGCCATTCCACGTCTTTATTTAGCAAGAGTTGCGTTGGTAAACAATAGATCTAAGATAAAATTAGAGCATAGCATTCATCCATTTTACAGAAAGATAAAGAATGAGTTGATTCTGATAACACTTTACTAAAATTGTTTATTTCCCTTACTTATAGTGAACCTTAAAACTCAGTGCTTCGAGTGCATTACCTGATTGACTATGGATGAATTTCGTCCGAGAGTGAACTCAGTTCTGGTTCAGAGAATTTCCCCAGTAACGATGAGACCTCACATGAGTTGTCTGACATAACGAATGAGGAAATGGAAGTGTTAAGCGTTGGTGAGCCATCACAACCTATTCAAGATTCATATGGCAATAGTATTTGGACCGAGCCAAGTGGAAAAAAGCCAAATTTTCAGTTCGAAAATGATTATGGAATAAATTTTTCTGTTTTGGGTGCAATTGATATTTCTCCCTATAATGTGTTTCCTAGAATAATTGACGATAATATCCTTGAAATCATGGCAGTTCAAACCAATTAATATGCCGAGCAATTCAAAAGTGAGATTAGTCAATTGGGCAAAAAATCCAGGATCGCGGAATGGAAACCTACAAATGTGGATGAAATAAAAAATTCTTAGGTCTCTTGATATACATGGGTAGGTTAACATGCCAAGAATCGCCAGTTATTGGTGCACAAAGTCTGTGTACCGAAACGAAATTGCTCCTAAGGCCATGAGCAGAAATAGATTCCAGTTGCCCTTACGGATGGCTGCACTTTTCCAACAACGAAGAAGCTCCGGAAAATTATCGCCTTCATAAAATTCAACCTTTTTTAGATAAAATTTCAGCAAATTTATAACCCTGGCGAAAATATTTGCATAGATGAAAGTTTGGTTCCATTTTAAGGCAGGCTAGTTATGAAACAATACATTCCTCAGAAGAGGCACAAGTATTGCGTAAAGTTTTACAAATTGTGTCTCCATAAAGGCTACGGGTGGAACTTGAAAGTTTATGCTGGGAAAGATCGTGATGCAGGAAGATCTGCTCCAACAGCAGTGGTGATGGAGTTGGCCGAAAGACTGCTTGATGTTGGTAGGATCACTGACAATTGTCATACAAGTTTAGAATTAGCAGAATTGTTGATAAATCGAAAGACTTATTTTTTTAGGAACAGTGCGAAAAACAGAAAGGGGCTACCAAAAGATATTATGCATAAAAAACTGAAGAAGGATGAAATTATAATCAGAAAAAATCAAATGGGGGTGTCAGCCATGAAGTCGAAAGACAAGTGGGAAGTTTTATTGTTGTCAACTTACCATTCCGATGAAATGGTATCGGTAAAAAGAGAGGAAAGGAGCTAATGAAACTCTTAGCGGTGTTTGATTATAATTCTGGAAAATCGTCCATATATCTTTCTGACCAATTATCACCCCATTCTTCTCCACTCCGCCTGTCTTTTAAGTGGTATAGAAAAGTTGCCATAGATGTAATGCCAAGAATAGCGCTAGTGAATGCCTTCCATATTGTCCGTAAGATTATTGAGAGATCCATTACCATTACGGAATTTAGGAAAGAAATTCTGAATATTTTTTTTAAATTAGGAGACAGGGAAGAATTACAAGAATCATCAACCTGGACCATCTAGACTGCGAAAAAGATGCTCCATGTCAACTTATTCATTCATGAGAATCGAAGGCAGTTCACGGGTCTAACAGAGATACTGTCGTGGTTGTTAGGAAAAAGGAAAAGGGTAGAAATAAAAAAATGAAGTAAGGAAATTCACGACTTATAACAATGACTGCCCAGAAAAACCTTGATATTGTTTGGAGTGCTTCAATAAAGCGCACAAATAGTTTAATACAAAAATGTCTAACGTTGTAAATTATGTACTTTTTAACCTGTATTTTATAAATTGTATTTTACGTATAACTCGTAATTTATAACTTGTATTTTATAATTCTTATTGTATTTCATAACTTGTATTTTATAACTTTTATTTATTCTATTTAGTTTATAAACTGAAATAAATATTTCGAATCATCTAAACTTATGATTTTATTTTTTCAATTATAGCCTTTGAACGATAAACTACTTAATCTGTATAGTAGAATCTGAGTTCCTTACAATCTAAATTAAAATAAATTACGTAATTACTACGTAATTAAAATTTAAAAGTGCAACATTTCCATACCCTCCATCGTTTTCAGTTTTCAAATGTCCTTACAAAAAAGTAAATAGTGTAGCCAATTTTGCGATTTTTTTCATTATTTAGTGGTAGGTGGAGTAGAGGTGATATTTAAGTAAAAATATTTGTATAAATCATAATAAATATTTTTAAATCAATAAACTTGCATATATTGCGTAAAATAACATGCTTTACAATAATAAATATCATTTAATTTATAAATAGTATCTATTTGCCACGTGCATCTCCTACGAATCATCATCAAGTGAGTATGTATTTGTAAAATATATTCCAAAAGTGAAAAATTTTACTGTACCTTCAGGCGCGTTGTGAATATTTTCATTTTTATTATGTTTCTGATTTATTACAGGCATGCACAAGTAAGTATATTCAATCAAAAATATCGAATCGTCTCCAAGGGCTAAGGGATACAAGGATTAAACGCCAGTTTCATCATCATCATTGTGCTTCTGTCCGCGGACAGGTCTCAACGGAACTTGCTCCTCCAGGCATCTCTATCCTGTGCCTCTCTTTTTAGAACTTGATATTCTTTTCCTTCTTTTAAATCAGTCAGCATTCCGAATTTTCTTCTTCCTCTTCGTCGTTTCCCATTGATCTTTCCTTCAAAAATCGTCTTCTGCAGGCATTCTCCCCTTAGTATATGGCCTATCCATCTTGCTTTCCTTTTCCTTATGTTTCCCAAAATTACTCGTTTTTCTCCAACCCTCCTCAGCACCTCTTCATTTTTTATCTTGTCTTTCCAACTTATTTTTTCCATTCTTCGCCATAGCCACATTTCAAAGCTCTCTATGTATTTTTCTTCTCTCCTTCTCAATGTCCATGTTTCGGATCCATATAACACAATACTCCAGATAAAGCACTTAGCAAATCTTTTCCTTAGCTCCATCTTGATGTTCTTTGCTGTCAAAAGATCTTTTATCTTCTGGAACGTTGCCTTTCCCTGAGCTATTCTACTTCTTATTTCCTCTGTACAACTGCCATTAGATGTGATGGTGCTTCCCAAATATTTAAATTTCTCGACCTGCTCCAATTCCTTCCCATTTAACTTAATTTGTACTGGGCCAGCCTTCGTTGATATTTTCATCACCTTCGACTTTTCAATGTTAACTTTCATTCCATATTCCTCTCCTTTTATACTGATTTTCTCTACCATTTCTTGCAGCATTTCTTCACTCTCTGCTATCACAGCCTGATCATCTGCATATTTAATGGTTTTCATACTTTCTCCTCCTACCACTATCCCTCCAATCCCCTCCAAGGCTTCCTCTACCAGTTTGTCACCATATATATTATATAAAATTGGTGACAAGCAACACCCTTGTCTCACACCTCTGCCTATCGATGTCTGCTTCGTCTCATCTTCCCCTATCCTCACCACTACTCTTTGTCCTTTATACAGTTGTTAACGCCAGTTTGCAAATAGAAAATAGAAATAGAAAACTCAAAATCATCGATAAATACAAAATTTTTGAAAACCGTTACAGCCGTCCAGTGGCAGGGGCCTTGGCGGAGACATGTAATACGCTTCTCCATGGAAACGGTGGACCACCGGCTCTTGCCCTGCCTAGGTAAGTGTCGATGGACACCAGTGTCCTCCACGGGATCGAACCTGTTGCAATGAACAATGAAATGATATGACTAACTGTGAATACAAACACTTTTACGCTACACTTAAAGATATAATTTTCTTTCCATAGCAATTTTTAGAAATATTCCTGACACAAATTTCCTCACAAACATTTACAACTTGAGGTAAATACATGTAAATTTAAGTTTGCTATTTCATTTATCGAAAAACCTCCTCTCTTAGAAATGAATCCTTCGTGTCAATATTCTATACAAATTACTCATTTTTTATTAAAGCCTTACGCTAATTTTATGTTAAATTGGAAGATGTTTTGCAACAGTTTAGTTTACATTGTCTTATGTTATTTGACAAATATGTTCGATTTTACGGAGTAAATTGTTTATAGAAGCGTTCTTTTTCACTTTTTTTCTTCCAAACTTTGTTAATTTTTTTCTCGTGTACCAACATGTTTTTGCCATCCTCTTCCAGAACCACATTTTGTCCCTCAGGAACCTATTCACTGCCTGTTTATCCAAGATCCATATTTCACAACCGTATGTGAGCACGCTTCACATGAACGTCTTTACAAATCACTTTATTTCTTAAATTCCTTAAAAACATAATGAAGGAGAAAATGCTGAGGATGAAAAAGAGAGGACTAGGATAAAATCGAGAAACTAGAAAACTTTTTCAATCACGGTCAAAATTAATTTACGACACTAATTTCCGAGCATATAATTAAAAAACTTCTAACAATTCGTGATAGCTGCATTGATTATACATGACGTTACTTAACTTTTCTTGACATTGCCAAGAATTTCCTGTCGGTCTATACTACTGAAATGAAGCAGTATAAATCTTGTTGTCCGGAACTGCTTCACTGAAGAAAAAACACCTTTATCGCGTATGCAATGTTAAATGCTGCAGTTTGTTACAAAGTAGAGCGCTGTTGGGTCCTTTTAAATAGGTAGGTGTTGTTTTGGGTGATAGTTAATTATTATTAACGAACAGGTTAAAAGTAAATTACTAAAAGAAAAGAGCCACTTGAGTAAAAACTCGCGTTTAGTGAAATGAAAAACTTTACCATTTTCCTGTGCACAAACCTTTCTATGGAAATTGTTAAATTTTATTGCAAATATATAAAATAAACCTCTCTCCTCATTATGCATTTTATATTACCTTAAAATTTCCATAATTCTTCGGTGAGATTAACTGTTTTTTATCAAACTGTCACTGCTACTATACCTTGAAGAATGGAATATTTTTCATTCTTTTTTTGAGTTTCAGACTGGACAAGATATCAATTCGAAGGCACGCAAGTAGATTGCCTTTTTCCTTTCCTCGAATTTTCACAGCTTCCAAATTGAGATTGATTGGCCAAGATATTTAAATTCGTGGATAACGTATCTGGGCATGCATATTCGCAAAAAACATATGGGAAAATAGACCAATAGGCGGAAACAGTATGACCGAGAGACATCTTTGAAACCCATGTTTCAACCCTGTAATTTTGGCTTATAAGATATGGAGGAAGACAGAAATGTCTCTTTCTGCCACAAATTCTTCTTCGTAAGCTTAAAATGACGGTGTTTTCATGAAAAAGTCTCAATCGATACCTGTGTGCACATGCTGGGGGCGTGGCGTGGCGAAGTAGCGCGACCAATCGGAGGGAGAATCCTTGGCGCGCGCGCGATCCCTTAATTTGACTTTTGTGTCGTCACAATCGATTCTCCGCTCCCCCCCCCCCCCACGTGCCCTCTCCAGCGCCATTTGCAACAGATTTACCCCGACTTCTTCTAATAACTGCACACCCTCCATCTTCCGTACAACACCCTCTCTATTGAATCTCGACACTGAGACCAATTTCCTGCGTCCGTCGCCACTCAGGGCCCGTGAAGAATAATTCGATTAGTATCGGATTGAGGGGATTTTCTGCTCCGCTTCGTCCCTTTGATCGGTTTACATTGGGGTGGACCCTAGGGGAGCGACTTATTAGTCGCTTAGATAATCCCTTTGCGGTGTTTTGCTAATTTGTTGACTTCGAGGTGAAAGATTTGTCCCCTGCTAAATAAACCAAAATATGCCTTGAAACCTCAAGGATTAGCAACTAAATTTATCTAGCCATACCGTGACTTAGGCTCCTGCTGCCATTTTGTCACTAACTGTACTGATTTTATTGTAGGAAGGTTTCCGAAAATAAGCGTGTGATTAGTTATTATTTCGTTATAGAATAAATATCAAACGATTATTATAGAAAATCAGATTTAGTGTATTTCAGATTCCCTGCTACTATATACTTCCTGCTACTTATGTATGAATGGAATATTTTCAATTGCCTTGTGGTACAGGATAAAGGAAATATATCTTCCATTTACTTTAAGTTCAGTCTTACTCATGACAGTGATGAAAGGGAAACTGCTGAGGTACGATTTATTTTGAGTTACCATTACCACCCTGATCACTTCTAATTTATAGAAATTTTTATTGAAAATTATCATTGCTCTGCATTTGCATAGAGTTATTTACCAATTGTCTTCTGTTTTAGAAGAGGAAGAGCTGACTACTTTACTCCTCATCTAGAATATAGAAACTCTAACCTCTCGAAGGAGAACAGAATTGAAAATCAATGGTCCTCTTCATGATGATGTTAAATTATATAATAAACTACCCGTCTATAAAAGATATTGCCGGTATTCAATCATTAAGACATAAACTCAAAAAATATTTTATTGAAAGTTCCTTTTTACTCAATAAATGAACACTTAGAATATGTGGATGAAAATAAGAAATTCTTTGTATTACAAAGGCTGCGTTCTTCTTTTAATGTATTATTCATAAAAACTGCTGTATTGTTCATGTAATGCATTCTAAAATACTGTAATATAAAATGTAAATGTTACTGTACGCTTAATATTAATGTTGGTAATGTAAGGCTATATATTTTTTTCTTCTGACGAATATTTGCAATGTACTTTGCTTATGGACAGTAAAAAAGAATATACTATACTATTTTGGCAACTAGTGGAGCATGAGGATAGCCACAAGGGGGTGCAGTGGGGGTTGGCCGAAAGACTAGAGGACAGACTTTGCTGACGACCTGTGTCTTCTGGCACAGAAAGTCGCAGATATAAGTGAGGAATTGGATGTAAAAACAGAGTTGGATTGAAAATTAACAAGAAAAAACTAAGGAAATGAGAGCATACATTAGGGATGATGAGCGGTTGACAGTTTGGGGAGAAAAATTGAACAAGTGCAATAAGTTCAATATCTGTGGAGCCTCATTACGAAAACGGGAGGGTCGGATGTTCAGCCGAGGATGAACAAGGCGCTTTTGATAAACTTAAGTCATGATACGTACTTAATCGTGGTAATAATGGATTACCAATACAAAGATAAAAGACGGACAGTTTGCGTAATGATGCGGTCCATATTTTAATATGCATATAACTGTATTATCATGCGACTCTCTGATTCGATTCAACCTTTGATTATAACTCAAAATGCGCTTTGCAGATTCTCTTCCCGTTCACAGCAGATTTTTGTCGTCTGTTTTATCTTTGGGTTTTCCAAATGATGCTGATATTGGCTTGCCAATATTTGCAACGTTTAGACCAGAGATACAGAGCATCAGTTTATTGATGGAAATTGGTACAGGATAGGATATCAAAATACATTAGGAGAATTTTCTAATCCTCAAAGAATTCACCACCAAAGATCGCAAAATCGACGAGGAATCAAAATGTTACCAAAGATAATAAGACCTATAGCTAAATATTAGTTCTGGTCATCTTTCCTTCGAATATTAGGAAGGAAGAAATACAAAATATATAAATAAGGTGATAATTCGAGAGAGATAGGGTATAAGAAGTCGTATCTACCATATATTCATTCCATCAATACTAAAAGCGCTAAAAGAAAATTAATTAGATCAAAGATAAAGTGAAAATAATTTAGAAACTTATTCGGGTATAAAAAAATGATGCTTAAAGAAGAGTATCTATAAAATAAATATATAAATAGTATAAGAAAATCACCCACTATAGAGGTGAGTGTGAAACACCATCGCAAACCTCCAGATAGTGATACAATAAGAATCGACTGACGAAACCTCTCAGCATGGAACGAAAAGACAGTACATGATATAAAGTAGTAAAAAGCTTTAAAAGCCAATCAAATGTATGAGAGTGCCAAACAAGCAATAAAATAGAAACTAAGAGAGAATCATGATATAAACTAATGCAGCTTAAAGATTTAAACCACAATGTAGATAAAATAATTATCGTAATACCTTATTGAAATTATAAATTTTAAAGAGACATAAAAGATAGACCGTTTATATAGTTAAATCGTGCAGTGACAAAAAATATAACAGTAACAGTTCCTGAACGTTGCCTAACCCAATCCTAACCGTTTTTGAAATATCCTTTGGAAAAACATACATTGGGATTGGCATTTCTTGGGTTACACATCTTTTGAGCGAATGGTCATAGGGTCCCTGGTTGAACAGTCACTGAACGAACCCTCTTTCGTGTGAATCGTCCCTTGATGAAACACCTTTGGATGAAATGTCTATTGTACGAAATAATTTAAGTGGAGGAGAACACTCTAAGACAATGGTGTCCCAAAAAATCATTAAACTCCTAATCATAAATTCCAGGCACCGCTGATATGAAGATTTCAAATAATTATTTACCGCACTCCCCTTTAACCCTTTCCTTTATAACCAAATAAGTGTAACGCGATTGCCGTTGCTCGGCTACTCAGTCAGTGGCACGAAGAGAATTCAGAATATTATACAAGGTGATAAAAAATGGAAAATTGTAAATAGCTCCCTAAATTTCCAAGAAGATTTGGTCAACGCAAAAGATCAACGTTTTAATTCCAAACTGTTGATTTAAGGACATTCTACCGCCCGTTGTCGAATTAAAATTTTCAGCAAAAATTTGTTCACAGAAAACAATTATTTAATAAGATGATGATTAGAATAAATCGTTGTATTATTTGTTTGCAGAATTAAAGGCATTGCGCGATATTTTGTAGTGTGCCATGTAATTTATGGAGGATTTTACTCTTTATATTTACCTTTTATAATTTTATTTTTATTTTATCTACATATTTATTTATCAATGAACTTGCTTCATTTTTCATTTCTATTTTTATCTTTATAGACATTTTTAATTGCATTTATCAATGAAATATGATTATTATTTTTGTGTATTGTGTTGCATGTCCAGATCTTTGGATATGATAAGCTGTCTTTAGATAAAATGGTCACGTTATAATTTAAAATAAATAAACAGACAAAGAAATACCAAACGATTCCAAAATTCTTCAAGGCGAAATTGCGGACGTGTATAACTTTTATGAACAATTTAAAAAATATTAAATAATCATAGACCACCAAATTATCCTCACGAATAATCAGCGGTCCGCGGGCTACCGGTTTAAGTCCGCCGCTCAAGGACATTATGTAGCACACCAAGGGTTTGTTTACAGTAAACCATAGCACCTTGTGCACGAAT
Source organism: Sympetrum striolatum (assembly GCA_947579665.1). Taxonomy (NCBI): domain Eukaryota; kingdom Metazoa; phylum Arthropoda; class Insecta; order Odonata; family Libellulidae; genus Sympetrum; species Sympetrum striolatum. Next base: position 75,205,907 of record OX388347.1, on the reverse strand, counting down.
AAGCGACTGCGCATCTTTCCCAGCATCGGCAACAGTTTCTCCCAAAAGTTCTTCCATCGACGAAAACAGATACCAAGTGTTCCGAGACAGGGAAACTGGGTATCAAAGTCGGAGGCGCGATATTATGAACGCAATTATCCGCTCAACTCAATTAATTCCTTTCGGAAGCAGATGTTCGCTGCAGTTAACCCTCCGTCGCAAAAGGGAAAAACCGCATCCCCTCTTCGGCCCAACGAGGGAGGCCGTCATAACAGCTGAAATCCGACTCCCTCACGGACACTTCTTAGGGCCGGTGATGTTTTGGAGGCACGGGGTGCTAACAATTGATCGCTAGAAAATATTATTTTGATGAATGGGGGAGAGCGTGCCGAATCTCACGGCGATATTAGTTTGTGACTCAGGGGTGGACGTGGAAGAGTGTAGGGATGTATTGGTAGCAGTGAGGATGGGTCGGTAGGGGTGAAGGATATTGAGAACCGTGGGATGAGGGAGCGTGAAATAGGGTGGTTTGCCAGGGTCTTTGGGGCGGGAAGGATTGGGAAGGGGCGCGCTGGGGTGAGAGGGTACAGTACCCATTCATAAACCGGAGATATGTGACACATGATGGCAAACTGCTGGAGCCTGCTTGCATGCTAACGAGGGGGGGCGTTTTCCAATGTTACGAGACCGAATATAAAACTGTGAGAGCAAGGTGCATGGAATATTATGGGTGTGACAGAATAAGCGATAAAATACAGTTTAATATTGAGAGGTCATAGTTGAATGATTGCAAAGGAAAGTATCATACGCCTAGCTAATAAGATTCTCCAAATTAACGAAACCCATCCCTTCGCTAGCTAACCAAAAATAAAATAAATCACGAAATAATCAATCAATCTTTTATTACTAAGGTGAAGGTGCCTACAAATCCTTACGTAGAGACGCGCAATCGTCACAAGATAATTGTTACAGTACTTTATAGCATTTATATGCGGCATATCTAATCTAAGGGTCCACTCGGGTTGATTCAAAAGCAACTACCTTTTTTCTAACGTGAAGAATCTCGATTATTGTTAAAAGAAGAAATTTAGCGTAAAATATAGGGATGATATTTAATTATTCAGCTTAACTTCTGCAACTTCATGCAACTGAATATGTTAAAAGAACAGAAATAAATTTGTTGCGGAAGATCAATCACTACTGGTCGACGGATAGCATTCTTAAAATAATTTCGCAGAATAACGTATGATATTTTATAAAAGAGATCCTCATGGTTAAATACATAGATTATAGAAGTACGAAAATCGAATATGTACAAATTACTGCTATAGAAATACTGCAAACACACTGCCACAAAATCTTATACCTTAATTTAGGCAAAAGTATTTTTAACTTATAGGGTGCAAAGCTATATGTTAAAAATTATAATTTGATTATCTCTTAGCCCTTAACCCGCCGTTACTCGGGCCCTATTTTGTTACGCGGTTACTCGCGCGGGGTGTTTCTACACCCTACCGGACCTTTTCATTTGTCACGGTTATCTTCGAAAACATTCTTGATTATTTTTATCTTTTATCATTTATAGATCTTTTTGGATATGATATCTAAATTTTACCGTGATGTTTCGACTATAAAAATTTTTATGGGCTATTCCATAATAATACTCAAACAAATTGTACAATAAAACAAAAATTTGACTCGTATACCTTATAGATGAAATATCTTTGTAGTAATCAACGTATTTGTTGTAAGCAGACATTTTAAAACAATTAAAGTGAAAAATTAATCCAGATTAATGCAATTTAATACGAGGGAATATTCATCGAAATCATCATTTGTAATTGCAATATATTTTTGGAACTATTTGATCAAGAGACAGTTTATATGTGAAATCAATGGAAAATAAACTTTTATTAAAACTCGAGGGCTTGACCAGTGCACGAAAAAATACGTGAATAGTTCTAAACTGTTCATGACTGTGAGCTAAAGATTGAATTACCTTACCTATCTGAATATATTCAGTTATGTAAGACTGTTGGCAAATGAAAGAATGTATAACACTCGTTACGTCACATATTTGATACATACCGAAACAAGCACTAATAATTATGATTATTATATATCTGAATCATCATTCCTTGACTTTACCATTACAATAACAACGCCAAGAAATGAGTTTTAAGATTCGGAAATTTGGTTCGTCCATTACTTGTCTGTGGTCCTGAACTGCCTAATTTGATTGGATAGTTGATGAAATTATATCATTATATTTCAGCGTTGAGTTTTGAAATTCTTTAACCCAAATCTGACTCTTCATTTATTATATTAATATATATATATATTTCCTCATGTATATCATATCAGTGCATATTAGCGACTTTATAAGATGGGAGCCTTACGATGTATTCATAGGAAAATTAGTATATACAAGTATTTTTTGCAGTTACGTCTACATTGAGCAAAATTGTTATGGTAAACCCGTTCAATGCATTTAGTTTAGTCAATATATAAAAATATACTTTGCTCTTCTTTACACAAGCAATGCGTCATTTATATCATGATATAATCGGATACAAATAAGCGATAGGACATGCTATGTAAATTCCTGAGTTACATAAGAGAAAAACGTTTCATAAAGAAATAAAAACCTTAGATAATCAAAATATAGACTTACCTATTTGAGATCCAACACGCTTTCGTGTCAAGATGTGTACCACCGCTAACAACGAAGTTATGTTTCCTTTTGGGACGTATCCTGATTTATCTGATAAGAAAACTGTTTTACTTTCTCAAATTTAGAATCTACGAAAAAAAACATATTAATTTGGCCACATTCTTCCGAGTGAAATGTTCGCGGGTTACACTCTTTATTGCTACTTATTCTGCTGCTCAGTTTTCACAGTTTTTTGAATATGTATTTAAAGAATTATCAAATTCATACCAAAGTTAAACTTAAAACAGTTTTCCACAATCGAAAAACTAAAATAAGGATTGAGAAAAAAAGTATAAATTATCCTAAGAAATATGCGGCGGTAGTAATGGACGTGATATCATTATTGATATAATTTGATGAGTTGTTGATTTATAATATTTTAGAGTTTATGATATGTGCATAAAGTTTAAATATGAGTTATTTTCTATGCATTCTGGCCGGAACTTCGCCATCGCTTATCTTCCCCTTGATTCTCAAGATTTTGAGATGGTAATTGTAATCGTGTCTTGTAATGTTATACCAAGCGACATATTTTTAGAAATAGAGATAGCTATGCCACCTGTAGGCAGAATACTAATTACTATTATTAATGAAAAACGAATCAGAAAATATTTGGCATAGTAAACTTTATAACGTTCATATAAATTCACGTCTAATAATTTTTCTAAAAGCGGTTTCATAGGTTTAAATATCTCAAAACTAACCTTATGACTCTTTGTCTACGATTGCATAACATAGTCCATTTGTGAGCTTACTTAAAATCCGAAAGCCTTAATTGGTCTAACCTGTGAGCTGTTTCGTTTAGTTTCATTCCTGAACATGGTTTCTTTCATATGTAAAAACCCGCGAATCAGCAAAAAAATGTTGTAACATTCCTTAACACTTTTTGCCTAAATAAATATGAACAATTAGAGGGGAATTAGAATTAAGATTTTTCCAACAACCGATTTCGACTCTATCGAGTCATATTCAGGTTCTTAAAATAAATCGATCGTCAAAACCTGTCCTTATCAAAACTAAAAATATTTTTATTTATTTTCTATGGCGTTTCGCTAAATCGGGTTGTATCATTTTGAAATTGATAGTGTTTTTTCAGCAGTTTTGAGTTAATATAATTAGCAATGGTGAAACTGTGAGATAGGTAGAAGATGTAGTGCTAAAAGCCAACTGATGACGTGGAAGCTTAAGCATTGCGACTCTAAGAAATGAATATATAACTAAGAAGACAAAGGATGAAAAATATGAAGGATTTATGTAACCAGTTCTAAGGTATGCGATAGGAAAATCGCATAAAACAAGAAGGTATGACGTAGGTAAAATGAAAACATAAAGAATTAAATTGAAAATTATGGGGAGAGGAGACAGAATTAAAAATCAGAATCTATGAGAAGCATTTAAAGCGGAATGTATAATTAGCTGATTGAATAGCCGGAGGAGGAACGTGCCAGGATGTCGATAACGCCGAGCGATTAGATAACAGAATGAGTAAAGTCATACATACACATGAATAGATAGAATAAAAGTCAAATTTAAGAACAAACAAAATTTTATAAAGAGAAGATGATGAGAAACAATTTTAATAATCAAAAATTATCATTGGTATTTACTAATATGTTTCTGAGGACATTAATTCAAGATTAAAATATTTTTCATTTGTATTTTGGTGTAGTATGAATGATTATTCATATTTTTCATGCATAGAAAGATTCTTATTTTGGTTGTGGAATATTGTTTATGATTCAAAATTGCGAAAAATTTGATAAAATACAGGAATATTCTGTTCATATTTTCAGTATGTACACAAACCAATCACCCTGACGATTACGAAAATTGTTGAATCCGAGCTCATGAGTTTATCCGTAAGAACACATTGAAAATCAATGCCCACTTAAAATTAATGTTAAGAATATGTGATAGATTATATGAAGTGGAAGAAATTACATGAGATGTTAGTATTTGCAGTTATGAACGATATCCTTTAAAGAATCGCGTATACAAACGTACGAACACGAATATTTAAGAAAGTTTTTCGAATTTTGTTTAAGCTTTTGCAGATAACCAAGTATTATTACTTTCTCCCTATACGTAGTATAGAGAAAGTATTGTATTCGCAAAAAATTCGACCTCAGATTTCGATGGAAATAGATGTTTTGGGGCCCATAGAGCACGTTTTCGCTATTTTCCCGAATATGTCTGTCTGTGTGTCTGTCTGTCTGTGGTTAAAAAGTTGCTCTAGTGTGTGCTCTATCTTAAAAAGTAATTATCCGATCATTTTCAAAATTCATATTTAGAATTTTCCTAACAATGCCAAAAGTTGGTTTTGTTTTTGGTGAATATCGCTTAACCGGAAATTGCGGTTTCTCCGAAACAAAATTTCTTTTCTTAAATATCTATGTAAAAATGCAATATAGGTATATACATTTACGCACAAAAGTTGTAGATGATGTACTTAACTACAACTTTTGTATAAAACATTTTTTCGTAACACTGATTGTTTAGGAGTTATTTTTGAATAATGGTTAACCGGAAGTTGTTGTTTATCCAGAAATAAACGTTTTTCGTAGATATCTCTGTGAGAATGCAATTAAGTTATATACATTTACATTAAAAAGGTATAGAAAATGTATTTGACTTCAACTTTTATATGAAACATTTTTTCGTAACACAGATTGTTTAGGAGTTATTCTTCAATAATGGTTAGCCGGAAGTTGTTGTTTACCCAGAAATGGAGGTTTTTCATACATATCTCTGTCAAAATGCAATGTAGGTATATACAATTGTGTACAAAAGTTATAGATAATGTACTTTACTACAACTTTTATATGAAACATTTTTTCGTAACACTGTTTGTTTAGGAGTTATTCTTGAATAATGGTTAACCGGAAGTTGTTGTTTATCCAGAAATTGATGTTTTTCATACTTATCTCTGTCAGAATGCAATGTAGGTACATACAATTATGTACCAAAGTTATAGATAATTATTTTACTACAAATGTTGTATGAAACATTTTCCTGTAACACTCATTGTTTTGGAGTTATTTATGTATTACATAAGGCATAGGCTTCTGTTTTCAATAAATACGGAGAAAGTCATGTGTTGGCCACATCAGATCTTTTTTATCAACGTAATTGTTTACCTTGAAATGAAAAGGCTCGTTAGAAGTGTGTTACTTGAAATTTGCGTCTCTCGATCAATTCAACTGAATATGTATAAATAACTTGGTAAGTTGTAGAAGTTTTTAATATGATCTTCTGAATAAAGTATTAAATCAAATCTATTTGAATCGATGTATATTTATTAAATGACGAAAACGGATATACCGAAATGCGTAAAGATTCCTCTGGTTCGGTGTTTGAAATTATTTGAGGACTTGAGCTGCAAGTTTTAAGTTATAGCAAAACCTCACTGAATAGGTAAGCAAATTTATCTTTTTACTTTCTCCATATACGAAGTATAGAGAAAATATTGTTTTCATGAAAAAAATCGACTTCGAGATTTCAACGGAAATACATGTTTTGGGGTCCCTAGAACACGTTTTGACCATTTTGGGAATGTCTCTGTGTATGTGTGTGTGTGTGACAGTGGGCGCTCTAACGTGAAAACTATTAGTCGTATCAATACCAAAATTCATAAATAGTACAGTGGTGTGTGCTGTCAGAGTTGATTAGTTTCTGGAGTAAATCGGTAAACCGGAAGTCGAGCTTTATTCATCAAAGCTCATTTCCGGTTTTCAAAATATCTCCATAAATATTATATATAGGTATATTGTATACCTTATAAAAGTTTTAGATAATGTAATTTACTATAACTTTTGCATTTAACATATTTTTGTATCACCGGTTGATTAGGAGTTATTCGTGAAATACCGATAATCCGGAAGTAGCTGATTATGTACTTTGTGGGCGGTCTTACATGAAAACCGTTTGTCGGATCAACACCAAATTTCATATATAGTATTTTGGTTTGTGTCGTTAGAGTTAATTAGTTTTTGGAGTAAATCGGTTCACCGGAAGTTGAGCTTCATTCATCAAAGCTCATTTCCGGTTTTCAAAATATCTCCATAAATATGATATTCAGGTATAAACTATAGTTATAAAAGTTTTAGAAAATATAATTTACTATGACTTTTGTAAGAAACATATTTTTGTATCACTGATTGTGTAGGAGTTATTTGTGAAATACTGATAAACCGGAAGTTGCTGATTATGTACGTTGTGGGCGCTCTGGGCGCTGGGGCGAAAGGCCACTTCATCGTTTTTCATCGAACATGGCCCGAAAAAAATTATTTATAATGTTCGTGACGTAAAAGATAATATGAAAGAAATTAATCACTTATCTTCCAAGTTTAGAAGGAATATAGAGTTCGAAAATTACTGTCGTAGATAAATATTTACATCTTATATATGGAGAAAGTGGTGGCGGAGTGGTTAACGTGCTAGCGCGTTAACGCTCCAACCTCGCGGTCCCGGGTTCGAATCCCGGCTAATCGGATTTTTCCGGTTAGGGAATGGTTGTGTGTGTTTGTGATATAAATAAAAATGCAAAAAAAAGGAATAAAATTAAGAAAAGGGGTTAATTGGAGGAATAGCCTTCCTAGGCTAAAATTCGCCCAAAAAATAAGACGGCATTATTATTATTATTATTATTATTATTATTATTAAAGTAATGTGCTGGCCACATCGGATTTTTTATTATGGATACTGTAGAAAAGCATTCATTTGTATCGTAGTTTCCGTTTAGACTTGCATTTCCATGATACCGTTTGTGTAAATGATTGCGTTCAGATTTAATGTAATGCTTTACTTACTTTCCGTAAAGAATATTAATGGGTGGTTTTCACAGTGATATTTTTTCTGTTATTTGTATCTTCGTTTCCTTTATACCTTTTTGCTTTTCAGAGAATTGTTGTTATTGATTGAATACGTAGTCGAGGTGATTTTGTAGACTTAATTATAACATTCATATCTTAGTTTATTGGTTTGGAAAGATAAATTGAAAAATCGTTCGCAGGCTATATTTCAATTAAGTTAAATTAAAGGCAATCATTGTATTAACCTGAGATAAGTTCTGTGGAAAAATTCAATGAAGATTCATATTCATATGACCAAATGAATAGATTTCGGCAACAAATTATAGGAGCGTAATAAGTTGCAATATTCACGAAAAAGTTCCAGAACGATAGATAACCAGTCCCTTTGATTTAAGCTGAAATGAGAGGTGTTAGATCCTCCTTAATATAAAATGACTACTTTGTTAATCCTACTTCTAATCTCCTCATTGAGAATCAAAGGGCGCTTCAAGTAGTCCAAATATAAAGTAAAATCCTTTCATTTCTAATTTTAATTGATAGAGATAATTAAAACCCCTAATAATCCAATATTTCATTTGTGTTAGGTAAATATAGTGGCTAAACTTTCTATGTTATGAATTTCATGTTAGATAATAATATAACTTGTTAATTTCTTATTTTTCCTCGGGTATTTTCTGACAAGGATTCCAATCTTTGCCCCCCTAACGGTCTAAATCCACTCGTGGTCGATGATGAAAACATCACGTACTCTTAATTTATACAACCATTCGACTTTGGTTCGTAAATAAATGGGATAAATCTTGCTGTGTCGTGGCGTGGCACTAACTTATCCGGTTTAAGTTACGTAAGGTCACTTAATGAAGGCTTATTACCTTTCTCACATTCCTATTGTCAACATCTTTCTGAAATAAATCAATTTGTAAAAAATGTTGTCCTGATAGAGAAGAGACATGTTCCAAACCCAATGCATGGTTTTACACGATGATATTTTTTCGCCTTGCTTTGCTTCCGATGACTGCAGTTGACCTTCTCGTTAGGAATTTCTGTTTATTTTATTGCGTTCCTCAGCATTCGGGGTAAATTATGATGTGTGGCTTTAGTGATTCTCATGTTATACATAACTTTCCTTCTCAGATTTCAGCTTGTACTATCAGTAGGTTTGCGCAGGTTTTTAACCCCCCCATTCTTTGCAGGCGTTTTCCTACAGTGGATCTTTTTTCTTAAATTAATACTTTACTACTTATACATCCACTTCTTCTATCGATATCCTCTCTATCAACCTTTCATTATTTCAGTTTTTATTAATATCATTGACTATAGGTTAGATGGCAGAAGAGACTTTTCAGTCTTAATCTTCTCTTATTAAAGGTCTTCTAGACCTTAAATGGGTGCGTGATGGGAAAGAGAAATTGTAATGAATGACAGACTAACTCACTTTCGCGAGAATTAGTTGTTTGAAAAACGAAGCGAGAAGTTCCGTCTTGAATTCTTTTGTGCAGCATAGAGCTGGATTAAAAGGATAATCTTTCAATCCGCTTCTGAGGAGATGTTCCACTTGTGTAACTGCTTAGAGATTGGAAGTTGTGTTCTTTGAATCATTCAGAAACAGCACTGCGAAGAGTAAATGATAAATGGATGCGGCACTATTAAGACCGAGTAAATGATGAATAGGACGACGGATGACTGGACGTGAACGATTTAATAGAACACGCGGTTACATTAAGACGCTTTCTTGATTGCAATTGACAAGTTCGCGGAAAAACTGTCCCCTCGAGAGCTCTCGTTTTACTGAAGAATCGCTAATTTTCCTTCTCAACTTGATTTAATAGCCTCTTGATGGATGTTTTATTCCAAGCGTGGCATGCTCTCATTAAGTCTTCTTTTTCCTCTTAGCCGTTTTGTAAAGCTTATGGGATTTCAGAAAGTCCAGCGGTCATTGAGTTTGCATAAGTGATCGTTTCCCGGTGGGGTCGTGTGTGAAATGACGTGAGATGTCGAAGCTCTTTTAACAACCCTGTAATCCTTACTTAGAGTAGAGTCTGCTGATGATGATGATTTGGTGATAGCCATTGATTTGATAATGATATTTCAGTTTCGACGCTCATCTTTAACGTGCACTTACCCACTCTTGCTAATAATTCGTATAGTGAAGATTTCACGTCCACCGGGATCGAAGCCGGGACCGCTTCTCACAAAGCTGGCCACGCTATCATATAGGCCATTGCTTCACAACAGCTGTGGAGTGAGTAAGCTCTTTTGTGCCGCGCAGTATGCTATGATGAAATAACCTTCAAATTTCACATAATGCATGTGCTCATTTTGCAAGTGCATCTATCGTTTGATGGAATTTTGTGAAAATGATAAATTATTTTTACTTCCTCAATTTAGTTTTGTACTGAAATCAAAAAATGTGTGATAAAGTGTGCCATATTATTTAGTCAATTCGTAAGTGTGCCGTCAAAGAGTATTTTAAGGGGAGCAAATCTGTTAAATTGATAGGCGAACCGGGTGCATAGAACATTATTTTTTCCTGTCTAATCTAAAATTCACCTACCGCCAAATCTCGATGAACGGAATTGTTCCAAATTTTGATAATGAGTAAGGGAAGACATATCTTTCGCTAACTTTTGTCTTTGTTATAATATTAAATCTACTGAAGTATGAGAAGTGCTAAATCATGGCCTTCTTTTTAGTCGAACCTTTTTGAGAAACAATAAAAGTATTCATAGGAAAATTGTGCAGCACACTTCCTCTCATAATATTTTGGCCCAGAAAGTAAAGCAAATTCAAACTACCTCAATCCTCATCTTGCCTAGTCACCTCATACTCACTCTCTAAAGCTTGTTATAGCCAATTGTGGAAGAGATGACGATCCAACCCGCTTACGAACAGATGACTTTGCAGGAATATAATCCAATACTTATAATATCAAACATTGCGGGTGCAATAGCTAAAGAAGAGCAAGCAATGTTCATCGTTGATATTGTATAAAAATAAATGAATTTTAAGCCAAAACTTAATTTTCAAGAGATACAAGAATGACAGTCATGTGAGGATAAATTTGATGACAACTTATGCGAGGATGGTCATTAGCTCCTTGAGAATATTCCTCTACTCAAATTATACGTCTTCAAACTTCGTCACATGGATTCTGGTAATTGTGAAATAGATAGTGTATGTTAAGTGTTTTCTTAAAATTAAGTATAAAATAAGATGTGTAGATATCTATTACTATCTTTGCATTTAATTTGCCACACGATGCAAGGAGAAGAGAGTAGAAATCGCTTTTCCATTTGCTCAATCGCTGTTATCAATAAACAAGAGAGAGCAAATATTTAATAAAATGTTTCCCAATGATCAATATTGATCATGTGGGCCTATTTCCAATTAATTATTAGCCTTGCATCAGACGCACACGTTTTCATGAAGTGTTTACGTAAGAAAAGGAAATCAAAGGCATTTAATTTTTTTATGTTTTCTGCAAAAATTAAATGACGTTATTTCGTTACTTGTGGCTTATATAAAACACTCTTCACTCCTCTAGCCTTTCAAAAACATTGTCTTAAAATATTTTTACACAGATTGCTATTTTTATTTATTTTTAATAGGATGTTTCAGTTATCTCAAATGCTTCAAATGGTCTCTGTTAAAATTTTACAAGGCGATAGTATGTTCTGAAATACTATTACTACGCCAAACACAATATTACAGTTACACGATCGATTTCGTAGCAAGATTATGAAGCAAAAATACTTTGCTATGTATATTTTAGTATGATTCAAAGCCACACCACGTTTGCCTTTGCTTTGTCTTTTAAAATCAGGTTGTTTCATCTGGTTAGAAATAATTCTTTGGGAACGGTATTATAAAAATAATGACGATAGTAAAACTTATTTATTTGGGCGAGATTGAGTCCTCTTCCATCGAACCCATTTTCCTATATAATACAATAATCAATTTGAAGTGATTGTATAAGAAATATGATAATATATTTTGGATGTAAAAAACTTAGAAGATCCATAGGGGGAAAAATGTCCACTGTAGGTAACAGCCACGAAAAAGGGGGTGTTGAGAAACTAACCAATAATATAAGTTAAAAGAGGAGGACTAGGCGTGTTAAAAAATTACGGGTATTTTGTAATTCGTGGTGTTTGGAAACTTGCATGAAAAGTTGCTATACTATGTTAGTCGTATTGAATGTTTAGTTTATTGTCATCTGTCAATAAGGTTGCATGTGTTTTGGTAGGATCGTCGATTTTGAAAATGGATATGAGAATTTGTGTTGAATATTGCAATAAAGTTGAAGAAAGCGCATCAAAGTTTTATAAATATTACTTTAAATATTTCTTTTGGTGAGTCTGCTAAGAGTAAAACAAGTGTTTACTGTTGATATATGCGTATATGGGTTAGGTGTAAGAAGAGACTTTCTAGTCTCAATCTCGCCCGAATAAAGGCCTTTTATTATTATTATTATTATTATTATTTCCAAGAAGGGAGTGAATAAGTTGAGGATGATGAGAGTGCTGGACGTTCCAGCACATGACCAATCGATGAAAACGTAGGAAAATGATGGAGAAACTGAAAAAATCATTGCGAATGATCAATCGGTCAATAATGAGTACTACTTAAAAGTTCAACGCCGATTGCGTGAAGCGATATAAAAAACGCCCGGATTTGTGGCGAAAGAATTCATGGCTTTTGCTCCGCGATAATGCATCTGCTTCATTGATCATTCGTCATTCTTTGGCCAAAAACAACACTGTAATGATGCCCCCGCCTCCATATTTGCTGGACTAAACAGTGACATTTTCTGTTCCGGAAAAAAAAGAAACCTTGCAAGCATAGATGAGATTAAAAGTGAATCTTTGAGAGAGCTAAAAGTTATCTCAAAAAATCTGATGTGGCCAGCACATGACTTTCTCCATATATATAAGATGTAAATATTTATCTACCGCAGTAATTTCGAATTCTATATTCCATCTAAACTTGGAATATGAGTGATTAATATATATATATTATTATCTTTGACGCCAAAAACATGAATAATAATGTTTTACGGGACATGATCGATGAAAAACGATGAAATTGGCTTTTCGCCCATAGAGCCCAGAGCGCCCACAAAGTACATAATCAGCAACTTCCGGTTTATCAGTATTTCATGAATAACTCCTACACAATCAGTGATACAAAAATATGTTTCAACCAAAAGTTATAGTAAAATTTATTTTCTAAAACTTTTATAAATAATAGTATATACCTAAATATCATATTTACGGAGATATTTTGAAAACCGGAAATGAGATTTGAAGAATACAGCTCGACTTCCGGTAAACCGATATCCTCCAAAAACTAATCAACTCTTAAGAAACTAAATAAAGTACTATATATGAAATTTGGTGTTGATATAATGCATCGTTTTTAGGTTAGAGCGCCCACAAAGTACATAACGGCTACTTCCGGTTTATCGGTATTTCACGAATAACTCCTAATCAACCGGTGATACAAAAATATGTTAAATACAAAAGTTATAGTAAATTACATTATCTAAAACTTTTATAAGAAATACAATGCACGTATATATCATATTTATGGAGATATTTTGAAAACCGAAAATGAGCTATAATGAATGAAGCTCGACTTCCGGTCAACCGATTTACTCCAAAAACTAATCAACTCTGACAGCACACACCACAGTACTATATACGAAGTTTGGTATTAATACGACCAATAGTTTTCACGATAGAGCGCCCAATAACACACACACACATACAGACACACACACACACATACACACAGACATCATTCCGAAAATAGTCAAAACGTGTTCTAGGGACCCCAAAACATGTATTTCCGTTGAAATCTCGAAGTCGAATTTTTTCATGAAAACAATACTTTCTCTATACTTCGTATATGGAGAAAGTAAAAACCAGTTCCAGAAGTGTTTTGGGGATTGGTAAAAGCACTGGAATAAGTGCAAAATATCTAATGGAGATAACTTTTAAGGGGATAACATTTTTGTAGTCGAATAAATATAATCCTTTCCACAAAACGAGAATTCCCGTTATTTTTTTAACACCTAGTACATATGAAATGTTATGGGCCTGATTTCAATATCTTATCTGTACAGCAACGTTTCGGTATAGAGAGATAAAGACTATAACGACTTTTGATTCGCCCTCCTATACAACATGCGAATATTTCAGTCTACATTTGAGTCATCTCAATATCTCTATTCAGATACGATGAAGGCTGTATTAACGTGACTTAGAATTTACACTTCCTTCAATCACCTCATCTTGCGAAATCAGCAATGAAAGTAATCAAAGAAGGATTAAAAGAAACGTGCATACTATCTAAATCAGTGTTTGTTGACCTTTTAGCGGCCCTCCGCGTAAACGTGTCACGCGCGGTACCGATTAATGCATCGTCCGCACGGGGAACACGCGTTACGTAAGCGGAGAAGGCACACACATGCGGAAAGGAGAAGCTGTTCTCTAGTCGGGCACCCGCTTAAGCCTGTGTCCCTCCATGATCTCCTCTCACAACTTCTCCTGGTGCAGGAGGGTCGCCTACCGATGAGTGAATCCATCTACTTCTCCGTCGATGTCAGCTGGTTGCATGGAATCTGCTCTCTCTGAATCCAGCACTCTTCGCTCTCTTATCACCATGTACGAGACTTTTCCCCGCCTTCAAGCCACCAACGGCGGCCGGCCCGTTGCTGCATTACAGCCCAGAGGTATGTTTAGTTCGTTGATGCGGCGCGCGGTTGTTTACATCGCTCATATCCTTATCTCGATCTAAAGGGGGAATCAATTATTACTATCGGTTGATTTGAATTTGCAACGTTTTTACGAAAGCAAAAAATCCTTTTATTTCACTACGAAGTGATATAAGGGTCATTCCATGACAAGTGGTCTGATTTCAGAAAAGTGCCCCGCTCGACCAACACGGATTTCAATGAAATTTTGTATATACATTCACACATATCTCTTATGAACATTTGTAAAGTTTTACTTTCGCCGATGGTATGCTTGCTGAGATATAGCAGTTTATTTGACCCCGTGTCGCTGCCTTCTTTAATATGACTATGAGTTTTCAGTAACTTCGAGGCATAGTATCTCAGAGAATTGTTTTATGAAGTAAACAAACTTTGGCTATCTTGAACAACTTTTTGCGTTCTATTAAAAAAATAATAAAAATAACTGTAAGAGCGACCTCCTTGCAGAAAATTCTGTGCAAAACTGGCCCAAAAAATTGCGGATCGAAAAAAAATTAAAACTTTGGCTTTTTATATTTCAAGAAAAAAAGATATAATCAACGTGAAACTTTGCGCATAATAACATATAAATACATAGTTTATGAATATAAAATTTCATCCTCCTAGTACTTTCCATTATTTTAAAAATTGAGTCAACATTTGACAGTTTTCGTGAAAAAGCCAAAAATAGGCTATTTTTACCCCGATTTTACAAAAAAAGACCCTCTGGAATTTCTTTTGAAAAATTTTTATTAAATAAAAAATGGTTTCAAACCTCTAAAATAGTATATCTGGTTTTTCATCTCGGGCATTTAAGGCCCTAGAAATAGGGACAACTATGAGGATGACATTTGTAAAAACGACAAAAATAGGTTATTTTATGCCCGCTCTTAGAAAAGAAAGACCTTTTCGATACTCTTGTAAATAATTTTCATTTGAAATAGCATGTTTCAAACCTCTTAAAAAAGTACACTTGGTTTTTCATCGCGAGCACGCACAGACCTAAAAAAATTATCAAAGTTGAGAACGTTGCTATGGTTGCATGGAATGGCCTATAAGTGACTTGTATAATATCGCAGTGTTTACATCTGCCAAAGAAACAGCATTTATCGGACACTATTTTTTTGTTTTTTTTTGGTTGTACATTCCGGTTAATAATTTCTTGCCACAGTGTACTTTGAAATAAAGTAAAGTTATTTTATTTGGGACAAAGCCTCAAAGTCTACACATAAGAAATTGAGTTTTATCACAGCCCTTCGATGTTAGTTTAACCAAACCTTTAATCAGCAGCACGCAGTTACAAAATCTTTTTAGGAATTTTATCTATTTGTGGATCATTAAGTGCAGTGGCTATTTCATTTGGTAGGTTTTAGAAGCGACGAAAAGGTCCAAACAGCATCAAAGATTAAGGAAACAACTTCATTAGAAAAATTAATTGTAATAATACTGTACAGTCATAATAAACATACAATGAATATCGATATCAATATAATTCAATGTAAATCAAGAGAAAAAAAATAAAACATTACTTCTGCATCCACCTTTCACTTTGTGGAATAATAACAAACCAAAGCGAATCAGAATTACCTAAAATAGCAATTTAGTACCAGGTTTATAAATAAGAAATTGAATATATCTCTAGCCACCAGGGTGGCATTAGAAAGGATATCGCGGATAGCAGAAGATACTTTTCGTATATTCATGCTACTATCCAGCGATATTCATTGTAGACCAAAAATAACTCGCAGATTACTCTCAAAGATAATTGCCATTTACCCGCAATAGCATCTATTAATAATCGAGTATTACAGCTTTGTGAAGGTAGTTTCCGATCAGAATATGTTTCACTGCATTAAATTGACTTTTGTCGATTCGAATTTCTAATATCCGATACCCTACGAAATTCAAAACATCCGAAATCTGTAATTGTCAACGAAAGCAGGGTGAATTTATTACAGGACAGTGGAAATCAATCAGATAAATGAATGACTAAAACATATATTTCCTGTGATGTAGCAAGTGACACTACCGATCAAGACCATCGATTGCGGTATAATATGCAGCCGTAGAAGATTACTAGGGTTACCAATCTCGTTTGATGCTCTTCTTCGAGATGAGAAGTAAGCATATGATAGAAATCTACGCCTTTTGCATTAATATTTTTACGTTAAATAACAGGTTTAAGTCGAATTATTTCTCAATTACCTTCAACGCCACCGAATAATTTTCCTTTCCTAAATCTGGAAAAATCCGAATTCCGAAACCATATTTCTATGAACATTTTAGAATAAGTATACAAAACTTATGCTGTTAGACAAATGAATGCAATGAGAGGATTTTTTTAAATGCACATGAGCCGTTTTAAATATTTACGAAGGCTAAGGATATCCAATAAAAAGTACTCAGCAGAGTATCGCGCTTTAGAAAATATGGTAAAAATATATAAATTTTCTTTCAAAGGAAAAACAAATTTGAATAAATCCCGGGAATTGAACCCGGGATCTCTATCCAGGAGGTTGCCTTATTCAACTTGGCTACCTGACCAGAACAAATTTTCTTTCATGTTACGATATTAGTAATATTATTAATGTAGAATGTATATCATAGTGTTAAGCTGGGCTATAATGCTGTGATGAGGATCGCTTAAGTTGATATTTGACGATAAATGTGGATAAATTTACAATTGTTCCTGATACCATATTTTGACGAATGAAATAATTTCATCTGTTTCTATGTCACAGAATAGAGAGAATAGTATCTTTCATTCACATTTGTCACAATCTTCTTTTCGGCTTTGATTAAGTGAAAGCTACTGAGGTATGAGTGACGCTGAGTAATGGCTCTGAATATGTAATCTTCTTATGGAATTCTGAGAAAAGTGTTACTCGCATAGCCATTTCACCTACGTGGACATTCTCAGCTTATTGAATTCTGCCTCAAATGGAAAATCAAAGACAATTTACCTCACTCCTCATCGTGACTAGTAAGCCTCGTTCCCCGACATTAGCTGATAGTAAATGCTAAAGGCAGTGAGTCTCCAACCAAGCGCAATTTTTATACTGAAAAAGTCCCTCTAGACTTACACTCAAGTGAAGGTCTCACTTACCTGTACGGTCCGGTGGAGAATAGGTTAGTGGGACCTAATATAAATACTACACATTAATTGTATAATTGAATGAATATTCAAATATATTTAACGTACTTCACCTCAATTACTTCAATTTTATCGGATCTACTTTTATTTTTAACTTTATCAGTAGCTGCTGGATTTTCCACCCTAGGCTTATGAGTCAATGATTTTTCCCAGTTTTTTGTGATAAAATTAGGTGCCTCGGTTTATATTCGTGTCGGCTTTTACTCGAGTATAGCCTCATGAAGGAATTAAGAAAAAGGGAAGCCAACTGGTGATGTCATGTACAGTCCTGGCCAAAATTAACGCAGCACCGGCCGTAAGGATCGCTAGGGAGGTGCTGCGTTAATTTTGGCCAGGAGTGTACTTAGAGGGAATGACATACTAGCAGTGGCATCAGAAGATTCAGTGGAAGGAAAGAAAAAGAGAGAAAGAAGAAGAGTTAAACAGGTGGATAAGGTGAAGGAAAACAAATATAGTGAGACTAAAGAGAAAGCTCTGAAGAGGATACCAGTGGTATACGACAATTGGCATCAGGCAGAATACCACATGATGATGATGATTGCACTCGAGTATACACGGTTATTTCAAATTGATTCAATTATGATATAAATACGTGAAAATGTGTGGTCAATATTTTTTTAATAATTCAACTGTGAAATGGTCGAGATTTGAAGATATCGATCAACACATAATATAACAGCACAAAATTCTGTCACTAAATACGACAATATTTTTACCTTGAACACCATAGCTAATTATTCGCGTTTTTCCAGCTGTAAACTCCGGAACCATTACGTAACGCTTCCATAAATTCTCCTTATCTGCGAAGAAATTTCGAGCTTGCCACAATTCCAACGACCGCTACAGCTTCCTTTCTCCGCGTTACGTAAAAGGTATTACTAAAAAGGAAGGTCAAAGATAATGATCTGGAACCCCTCCTCCTCCATTCACCATTTAATGCCTTTTCTTTCGACTTAGTTTCACTTCCGACTAACCGAATCGCTCTTTGGTTAAACTCTTAAAACTTTGCGGTTATCTGTGCAACTATCAAAGGAATGTCAACGTAAAGTCGATATTGAATATCCCAAGGTTTCGAAGAATCATTTATGTAAGTTAATTTATGTAATTCAAGGAAAAATGGAGGTGAAAGTATCGTGGGTGGGAGTTAGCCAATAAGTAGCTATCAGAATTCCACTTAGAATTAGATAACCCGCTATTTCTCTGCTATCAAAGTCTTGATGAGTGGAATATTTGTCACCTGTGTTTTGGCAAAGGAATGCCTTTCCTTTCGAAAAGGTCTTACCAATTACTTTGATAATTTGAGAGCTTGTGACTGGGTCATTGTGGTGCACCTAAGTGAATTTTAACTCATTTCCTCTCTATAGCTTGCCTTATCCAATTGGTGAATAGTGAGGTTCAAATTAAGTAATGTATATATATGTATATTATACAGAAAACATAGTCAAAATCGAAATGAAGTCAATAAAACTCTAAAATGTTCTTTCGAGTGTGCCGAGAATTTTACAACAGGAAATAAACGGTTAATTTTAGAATGAATACTAATAATAATTAGGTATATTCATTGTGTAAAAACACCAAATTTACAGCAATAAAAATTCATACAAGGGAAATTTTTACCCTAAAAATTATTTATTATACACTATTTTTCAACCGTAAGTAACATGAGCTGTACGGTGCTCATAGTTTTACGGTATTGCGAAATTTTATTTATTTATCAATCCCCCGCATACAGCGAAACGCCAATTCATAGTAGCGTAATAACAGTAACAAGAGACGAACACATATGACCATTCCCTGACCAGAAAAATTATATATGGAAATTATATATAGAAAAATTATACATAAATTATGCATATATAGAATTATATATATTATATAGAACCCCGGGTTTGAATACCGGTTCACGGCTATCCAGATCCAAATGAGCGTTATCATGTTGGCATGTTAATCGCTCCGCCGTTCCGTCCTCAACGGAAGAATAATTTACGTTTCACTAGCACGTTTAAATTCTATAAAATCGGTATCGTAAATCGTTCATCGAAGTCACCTAAGATTCATTCAAACGCTCTATTCTCTTTTCTTTAAATTGGGACCCATTTGATGCAATTCTCTGATGCAGAAGGATTAACCAGTCACGGAAGCGCTTCCTATTTCTACCCGAAGCACTTTCCGTTGTGACCTTCAACTCGTTTTGTTTCGTGGCCTCAGTGGACTCGAACCGCTAGTCTGGAGGCGGGGCTTGATATTCTTTGGATTTTTGGTCGCGTGCAGGAATTGATGCGAAAGAAGATATCCGAGGATTGTTTTCCCATAATTATGACCTTTTGGAGGGAGAATAATTCCTTAAGTCCTCGTAACGCCTGAGTTGTTATCCGTTTTCGCCTCTGGAAGGAATTCCGCGCCGACAAAACCATTGCAGTCAAGGAAAGCCGTCCGTGATTTTTTTGTGATGGTCATGACGTGATATTTGGCCCGTTACAGAAGTGCCATTCCGAATCTCGATGGCTGGTTTCTACGTTAAGTGAAGAAACTGATGGATACCAGTTGACCCGTGTATTAATGTCCGAAATGTCTCATTCGAGCATTTTTATAGCGATTTTATTGCGATGTTGTTCATAAAGATTAGGGAATTCAAGTATCTACTCACATCACTAAGTACTCGGTTACTTTAGTTGGTCTTTATCGCATTCGTCCGCGGAAATAATTAACCGTTACCACTAAATATTTAAAATTGATAGTTGCCAGTAAAATTTTGAATTTTAAATTCACTTCTACCGGCATTAATTACACAATTAGCACTATATAATAAAAATTTACGATCGGTGGAATTAGCGAATTAGCAGGCAGTATGCATCATGGAAGTATTTTGTTATAAAGCATGTATTTGGATTTTTCTTTTGGTTTAATTTAGTTGAGCAGCCTAAGAGTGGGAACTTGCTTCTTTCTATTTCCTTAGTTTACATTACTTTCTATTTGAGGTGATATAACCAGCAAAAAGCTACTCTGAAGAATAAAATTATAGGAATATAGGCCTTGGAACTAATTATCGTTCGGAGAAACAATAATATAAATTAGGTTGATAATTAGATTCTACCTTCTCACAAATAGCTACAATTATAATTTTAATGTGTACATATTAAAGTAAGTTAATTCTAAGAAATAAAAGAAAATAATCCGTAACTCATTTCGTTTAACGTATATTAAAAATGATGAATTAACTATGATTATAAGGAATGACTTGAGAATGTATAAGTAAGCATGAGAAAATAATCGTATAAAAACATTATGCTGGCCAACTTTTTGAGCTCCTTTTCGCTGAAATTCTAAATTCCAATTTCTTCCTACTACGTGGTCATTATTTGTGTGAGCAGCATTTGGTCTTAAAAGTGATATTACGCCAATGGATACACGAATATTGTTCGAATGGTATGTAAAGGCTAAATAAATAATATATTTGTCATAAATATCATTGTATTTTAAGAAACCTAAACTGAAGCATCAATTTGATTGCAAATTTCTCCCTAGCTAATTATAATATTTCGTCTACGAGAATGCTCAGATCAGTTCAAATTGTAATCGTATCAAAACTTTCTGTCACATTCTTCATAATACTTGTCCCCATTTAAATTATTGTTCAAGGAACGGTTTTATTACGGTCAGCGGATGTAAAGTTTTCTTATGCTCACCGATTTGACTGTAAAAACTCCGCGGAGTACCATTAAAATGATAATTCAATATAAAAATCCCTCGATGCTACACTTCAATTTTGAGGAAAAGGGAAATTCAATTCTGAGCGTCCAAAGGAGAGTTGTATAACCAGGCGCACTAAAATATATAATCGACTGAAAATATCTGGACTTGTTAGAGCATTTCCACGGTGATTTTCCGCCAGAATATCAATTATATCCTAATTTTGTTAATTACAACGATTAACAGCAGAAAGATTCGAAGAGAAACCAAATGTAGTGATAATTAGTCGTATTTTTTGCCATTGTTTTGAAATTGTTAGACAATCTCACGTGCATTAATTCAAAAGAAATTTTTCATTTCGAAATCTATCGTCAGCACGCCCAAAGACCATTTCTAATTATATAACTCTACTATGAATATATCGAAGGGGAACAATGACGACAGAATTGCCCGTATAAAGTTAATAGTATAAATATGAAGGTAATCGATTCAGTTGAACATCACGGGATTTTTCCTGAGGATAAAATAAGCTGCAGCACGCACATACGGATACGATTAATAGCGATGATATTTCTACTCCGTCTTGATTATGCGGCCACAATTCGAGAATTCGAGAAAGCGCTGCGCAAAGTGATGTTGGATACGTTATGTTGGATGAAAAAGAAACCTTACGGAAAGAATACCACACGCAGGTTGTAATGAAGGAAAGGATAGGTGTATATAGGTTGCGATTGCTTTATAAATTCAGTGAAAGTATATCTTCTGAAGACATAAAAGGCAATATGCGATCCGCCTTGTACTTCGGCCGATTCGGAAATAAACGTACGACAAGTTATATTAAGAACTCATTCTTTCCGCAAACAATAGCAAGCTACAACGTGAAAGCATGGTGTTTATGCCCCCTAGCACACGCCGAAAGGCAGCTTGCAGTTAATTAATGTAAATATAAAATTACCCTTATCCAGAACTTTTAAGAAACTAATAGATAGATTTGAAACCTATAACTACCCTGAACAGATTATCAAAATAGTGTGATTGTTTGACTTAATACTATGAATGTGAAAAATTGTCAATAAAACATTTTTTAATCTTCACCTATGGTGGAGGTAGCGAAAGTTTCTATTTAAAACGTTTTTAACCTAATTGACGTGACACAATTTATAATGTATAATGTATATTTACTTTCCTTATTTCTGGGTCTATAATCAATAATTTATATCTTCAAGTCATCGACACATTTTTCCCAGAAATGACGTTAACTTTAACATAAAATGAATTCGTATTTATTTTGATTACTCAATAGTTACACTACTAAAATAGCCACAATAAAAAGCGTATTTTTACGTTATTTGATTCAATGGTTCATTCAGAATTCTATGCTAAGAGTGCAAATCATTTTTTACAATCATTTTATTCGTTTCTAATTTAATAACAATAAACCAGAAATTTTTATTAAGCCTTCCCGTTATTTAGAGGTCTTAGAAATACTTTTCGTTACTTCCTCATTAATGTGTTTGAATTTAATTTTTCAGTGAGAATACGACTTGGATAATGACATTAGCCACACCGAAATTCTGTTAATATTCCCAAATTAAATTTTAATTCAAACGCTTAAACCTTTAACATTGCAATGAAACAAGTATTATCAATTCTCCATATTACATATCAAATTATAAGTGAAAACGAAGATGAAAATTTAATATTCAGTTTAATGAATTTTGAACTCCTTTCGCTGGTTACACTTCAATATTTCAAATAGGAGTTCAGAATGATGAGGGAGGAGAACAAAGGGCAGGAGATTAGGTCATTTGGATGACGTGGCTCAGGGTTATATTATATAAGGGTTATAGTCACCTCAGCTAACTTACATTCGTTTCCGACAAAAGATATTCACTCGAATTCTGTGAGCACGATTATTGACTAAACTTACAAACATCACTTCACAGCGATTAACGTTGGAAGAGATGCTTGTGTCTAGAGAACTATTACCAAAAACCAAGTGATGATCGAAATCTGGATCAAAGTATGCAAACGTGTATTAATGTTCGAAAAAAAACTCTAGAACCAAATGTCAGACATTGTCCCAACTTTTGCTCCCAGAGAATGCTGACTGGCAGAAGCGAAACTCAAATTTTCCACTTTCCCACCTCTACAATTAACGTTTAAATTGGATTTTCTGATATAAAAGACATTAAACTGATTTTCAAAATCACATGCGCCAATGCTCGGAGCGAAATAAAAGCGTCGCTGATAGAATAGTCGGCAAGAGTGCGCGCCGTATATGTAATCCAGTACTTTCGTTTCCTTTTTCTGTTTCTTTTAACCATCTCCAAAGCATAAAAACATTCACTTCGTCGCTTGATGGCATTATTGAAATTGAAATAATTGGTTTCATCAGTGGGCTCATACATAAGAAATTGGTTTCATGAAACGTGTTTCTTCAGTGGGCGAACTGCCTTAAGATTGTTAAGTAAATTCCCAGGAAAATCAAATAAGTTACTTTTTATTTACCAAGCTGTTTTCGGTTTGATCCTACCTCGTACCTATTACAAATTGTTCCCATTAGAAAAACATGCAAATTTAATGTTTATCATTCATAGTTTTTTCCAATTTAAATTACAATTATTAGTCGTGCGTAATCGAGACATATCCATTTTGAAGTTGAATAAACATTTTGTCATGGAATATTTTTTCAGACTTCAAATTTCGAATTTTTGATAAAATAAATGGAAAGGTTGTCGCTGTAAACAACCAGTCGTAACGAAGACCAACGCTAGTTTTGAAGCAGAATTCATAGGTTTTCTCGTAAAAATACATTAGGAACTCAGGTCCATTTGAAAGTAATGATAATATAATATTATTCTTTTCGAAAAAGGTGGCTATAGATAGTACTTCCAGCGTTTACCGTCAAAATAAACAATTCGGTGAGACAAACATAACTATTTTGCAATGTTTAATATTCATCTCGACATTGAAAATGGACAGTTACATATTCCTTCTTCTCGAGCAAGGAGCAGAAAAAGAAGTTATTTTACAGCGCATGGACAGAAAAGGGAAAACGTTTGGTAAAATTTGAGGGATTGTTAGCAAACGTGGAGTGTGCAAAGAAAATTTTCTTCTAATTAGTTCTTGGGCTGAGGCTTAGGTGTAGGTTTAAATGTATATTTTGGGGTCATTATTTCGTTAATTTCTGAGTATTTATTTTCAACTATTTGTTTTAACCATTCGCATACATAGTCCATATACACTTTCGTAAGTAAACCAACGAAATTTCATATCAATTAAACTACAAAGTTTGATTTTCGCTGCCTCAATTGTTATTTCCAACTCTTGTGTTTTACATATAGTGTACGGTAAAGGAGGATGAATCGGACCACGAAATGTGCTCGTTGTAAGCTAAGGCATAATAACTCCTTTCATTTTCGATCTATTAAAATATATAACTTTGCGTGGAAGTATATAAATTCAGGAAGTAAGTATTAAATTCAATTATTCGCATTTTCTTCTGTCTTTTTTACATCCTATATTTAATTCTCTTAAATCCACTAATTGATTCAAGAGGATTGAATCGTATTTTCGTATCATAGCGTAAACAAAGGGAAACTTCTACACCGTTTTGTTTAATATATCTGCTAAGTAGAAACAAAGCTAAATGATTTTATCCATTTATAATATTTATGCGGAAGTATTTCATTGATCTGGTGAGTAAAATGAGCTGTAAAGCGACATTAAATTACTCAATTTATTACAAAATAATATATAATATTTCGAGTAAAACTCTTACATCAATTTTACATTTCATTAAATTTTAAGCAGGAGATTCAATCCACCACGTCGGACAGTGCAGCAGAAGATTCTTCGCCACCAGAAACAAAGAAATAGTACCAATATTCATTTTACGGCGAGTGGCTAAAGTCATTCGTTCAGGTGCGCAAGAAGAACAATTCATACGCAGAATTTGCGGCCAAACCTTTTCTATAAAGTTTGGTGGAATAGGTGCTCTTAAAAATCATGCTTTGTTGGCAAAATATAAGAACTTGCAAGATCAGGTTCAGATAAATTACACAATAACATCCATTTTAAAGAAAAAGACACCAGAGAAGAAGAGTTGTCTACAGCTGCAGAGGTTACGGCAGTTTATTTCTTGGTGCTTTGCACCATGAAATAAACTGCCGTAAAAAGGGAGTCTTTCGTTAGCCTTAAGCCTAGTTCACACTTGTAGACTTGTTGCGCGATTTTTCTATAGACCGTCTAGCGATGGTCTACAGAGACGGTCTGTAGACCGTACCTATAGACTTCATTGTCCACACTTCCAAATTTTTGGGCAAAATTTTGCCCAAAATGTCTAACGTTGCATGCTGTCTCCTAAAGTCTCCCATTCCGATCGGGAGACGTTAGACCTGCGATTTTTGGTCTCGCAACAGCCCCATAGACGGGATTGGTCTATAGACATGTCTACCTAGAAAACCTGAGGCACGTCTCATAGACCAAAATCGCGCAACAAGTCTACTAGTGTGGACAAGGCTTTAGATGCTTCCATTAAAGGAAATTCAAAACTGTTTTCCGTGATTGTGCAATATTTTTGCAAAGAGAGTGGCCTAAGAACAGGACTTATGGATTTTTACGGTCTGCGGTCAATGCATCAGTTAATTACGGAATTCATACTTCCGTTTTTCAAAAGTTGAAATTATTAGCTCCGGGTTAAGTGAAACTAAACTGCAAGTGCCACATTTTTCACAATTGCGTAACATTTGCACTTATGGCACTATCACTTTATGAGGTAATTTTTATCTTAAAGTTTCATCCAGAATTCTCGTCTCATCCGAAAAATACATCAGAGCTTAAATCGATCTTTGATTTCCTCGACCAGGAGTACGAAGAAATTTTAAGGCCCGTTCCTACACGATGGCTTATACCCGCGAGCCGATTTCGAAGGATTTCGTAGTAAACTCATGTACGAATTTCTGGAGTATAAAACGCGGGCGATATGTTTAAATACCGAGGACACGTGGAATCTCTTTGTAAGAACAATGCGTGACCTAATGGATAAATTTTTACCCTCAAAACTTTCAAATCAAATTAATGAACCTAGATGGTATAATAAGGAGACTAGGAGAGCACTAAAGAAACAGAGGCGTTTGCATTCCAAATTAAAAGCCGCTGCGAGGCAACCGAACAGTATCAACACAGATCAAGTAAAGAGCGAACATAAGGAAGCTAAGTCGGAAACTAAACGAATTATGCGAGATGCCCTCCGTCAATATAAAAAGAAGATTTTATGCGAACACTTGGAAGAGGACCCAAAAGCGTTTTGGTCGTACGTTCGTGAGGTCCAAGGTAAAGAGCAAACTGTTGGTTCATTAAAGGATACTTGCGGTAATATAGTAAACGATGCTAAAGGCAAAGCTAATATCTTGAATGATTTTTTTCGAAGCGTTTTCACGTCTGACGATACATCAAATACTCTCCCGAATGTTGATAAACCTGAATCAATGTCGAAAATCACCTTCAGAGAAGACGGCATCATTAAACTATTGCAACAGATTAAACCGAATAAAGCTCCGGGTCCTGAAGACATACCGGCTCGAGTGTTCAAGGAAGTTGCGGAGAGCGTAGCACCTTTTCTTAAAGTTATATTTGACAAGAGTATGAGCGAAGGAAAGGTCCCGAAAGATTGGAAAATTGCGAATGTCACGCCAATATTTAAAAGTGGCTCTAAGGACGATCCAGCTAATTACAGGCCTATATCTTTAACATCACTGAGCGGTAAAATTATGGAACATATAATAGCTAGCTCTTTAATGGGTTTTCTTGAAACGTCCAATTTCATAATTAGGAATCAACACGGTTTTCGTAAGACTCGTTCTTGCGAGTCTCAGCTGGCTTTATTAGTACACGATGTTCTAAACTCTGCTGAAAAACATAAGCAAGTCGATGCGATATTTTTAGATTTTCGGAAGGCTTTCGATAAGGTACCTCATCATAAATTGCTGTACAAATTAGAAGTTGCGGGTATCAATGCACAAGTTATTAACTGGATAAAAGACTTTCTCACCGATAGAGAGCAACGAGTAGTACTCGATGGTATTAGTTCCAACTTGGTTAAGGTGACCTCGGGCGTCCCTCAGGGCAGTGTAATTGGACCGTTGTTATTTTTAGTATACATCAACGACCTCAGCAATCACATTGAAAGCAATGTTAGGATATTCGCAGACGACACAGTCATTTACAGGGAAATAGTTAGTTCAGAGGATAGATTAACCCTTTCGAACGACTTAGACAGAATTATGAATTGGTGCGATGATTGGCAATTAGAGCTTAATGTAGAAAAGTGTTCGGTAGTTAACTTCTTCGAAAGTAAATCTATAATAAATGATTATTCTTATAGTCTCCGAGGGGTAAACCTAATGACAGTAGAATCGGTAAAGTATCTTGGAGTAACTCTCACGAATAATCTATCATGGAGTGCCCACATCCGAAATATATGTGGAAAAGCACTTAAGAAACTCGGCTTCGTTAAAAGAATAGTCGGTAGGAGCGAAGAAAAGGTTCGCGAGCGATGTTACTTAGCGTTAGTTAGGCCTCACCTTGAGTATGCATGTAGTGTATGGGACCCCGCCGAGAAATGTCATATTCGGGATTTAGAAAAAGTACAACGAAAGGCGATACGATTTGTAAAGAATTGCTACGATAAAACAGCGGGTGTCACTCAGATGTTACAGGACGCGGGATGGGAATCATTAGAAGATAGAAGAAAAATTCAAAGGATAAATTTATTAAATAAGTTCAGAGAAATTACGTTTTCAGATGATGTAACCGATATAATGCGACCCCCCTGTTATATGGGCCGTGCTGATACTGCCCGAAAGATTAGGGAAATAGATGCTAAAACGAATCGTTTCAAAAATTCATTTTTTCCGCGAAGTATACGCGAAAGCAACCGTTTAGGAAAATAGAGTCAAGGTGCTTGCACCCCCTGCCATACACCGAAAGGTGGCTTGCAGGGTTCTTACATAGACATAGACATAGATGGCTTTCGCTTTCGACAGTAACAGATCGCATTCTGCTTAACTGGCCAGCTCTGAAATATTATTTTCTCTCAAAAGTAGAACGTGAATGCTCCACATTTAATTGGGAAGCTTTTAAGTATGAAGATGAAAATTCATTACCTTTATTTTACTTCATATAGATATAATTCATTACCTTTACTGTTTGTTTTTGCAAAATAGTACGAATATTTTTTCCAGTAATCTAAAAAATACTGGAAGGCAAGTACATACATATCGAGCATTGAGATTCATGAAATTATGACTGATCTAAGAAAAAAATGCAAAACAGGAAAATTGATATGTTTTATGGAGTGAAATCTATGGATCTTTGAAAATTCATGGAAGAAAAGAAGATTATTACATTCAAGAATGACGTTAATCACGTTTTGAACGATTTTTATCTTATTTAGATAAATGGTATGGTACTGAAAAATCGGAGTTTAGACATATGTCGATTATTTCTTTGAGAAAGCCTATTAAATGGAAAGACATAAAAATCTTGCGTAAATCACTTCAATTGAATATAAAAATTGAAAACATGTACGATGATTTTGTATTTTAAGGTATTTGTATGATCATCTGGCCGACATTAACAGAGTGGATCTACGTTAGGTAGATTATTACAAAAGAGAAAAAGAAAATAATTCCGGAGAAGAACTCATGAAACTGGTCCCGTTTATCTTATCGATACCAATTGCAAACGCCGTCTGTGAAAGATCATTTAGTATAATGGGACAGATTTAAATTAAGCAAAGAAACAGATTAGGTATCAAGCTGCTTACGGCAGAATTGCAGGTATTTTACAACATAAGTTTAGAATGTAAGGAATATTATACGTTCCTTAAGAATGATTGGTAAATAGTAAATGAAATCCGAGCAATATTTACATTCTCACGAGCATTTGAGTAAATAAAAACTTTTATAGAAGTCCAATTTTTCACCTTTCTCTCGTGGAAGGCCTACACACGACCGTGTATAAAAAAAATGGAATCAAAATGCTCTAGTTTCCAATCTCTCGGCGAAAAAAGGTTGCAAAGAAGCAATTCATGTAATAATGTCTATATCCGTCCCCGCTGAGATTGAACTGGAAGTTCGGCTGGTGTGCTAAATAAAGGGCAGTTATTTAGTTGATTATTTATGACTGGTCAGTGCCGAAACTTGCCAACATTCAATATTTAGTGGATATTGAGGTAATCTAAATTTATTTCAGTGAAGTTACCAAATTCGACGGCAATAACCTTGCAAAACTCCCCCGTAGAATAAATTGAATTCAGGCCATTTTACCATACACTTATACTACTTTTATTACATTGTATTTGACTATCAGATATTAATTTTCTCGCATTGTGGTTCAGACTTTTTCGATTGTTATTGATTGATAGAACAAACACAAAATTGCTGGAGATTATGTTTAGGATAACAGGTCATCGAGATACAATGGAAAGAGCAGTATGTGGCGAATCTAAGTACACATTAATCAACAGCACGGCTAAAAGCTCTACAGTTTTAAATTACCTAAACTAGAGAAGGTGATGCACGTAATAATCTGCAATAACTATGCTGAAATGAGGCAATATATATCAATCAAAGCTGCGGAAACATCTAGACAATCCCCAAATAAATGGTAAGTAAAAAAATCTGATGTGGCCAGCACATGACTTTCTCCATATATATAAGATGTAAATATTTATCTACCGCAGTAATTCCGAACTCTATATTAAATCTAAACTTGGAATATGAGTGATTAATATTATATATTATCTTTGACGCCAAAAACATGATAAATAATGTTTTACGGGACATGATCGATGAAAAACGATGAAATTGGCCTTTCGCCCATAGAGCCCAGAGCGCCCACAAAGTACATAATCAGCAACTTCCGGTTTATCAGTATATCATGAATAACTCCTACACAATCAGTGATACAGACATATGTTTCAACCAAAAGTTATAGTAAATTATATTTTCTAAAACTTTTACATATAATAGTTTATACCTAAATATAATATTTATGGAGATATTTTGAAAATCGGAAATGAGCTTTGATGAATGAAGCTCAACTTCCGGTAAACCGATTTACCCCAAAAACTAATCAACTCTAACGACACAAATTAAAATACTATATATGAAATTTGGTGTTGATCCGACAAATAGTTTTCATGTTAGAGCGCCCACAAAGTGCATAATCAGCTACTTCCGGTTTATCAGTATTTCACGAATAACTCCTAAACAACCGGTGATACAAAAATATGTTAAATGCAAAAGTTATAGTAAATAACATTATCTAAAACTTTTATATCCTATACAATATACCTATATATCATATTTATGGAGATATTTTGAAAACCGGAAATGAGCTTTGATGAATAAAGCTGGACTTCCGGTTGATCGATTTACTTGAAACACTAATCAACTCTGACAGCACACATCACAGTACTATATATGAATTTTGGTATTGATACGACTAATAGTTTTCACGTTAGAGCGCCCACTATCACACACACACATACACACACACACACACACACACACACACACACACATACACAGAGACATCATTCCGAAAATGGTCAAAACGTGTTCTAGGGACCCCAAAACATGTATTTCCGTTGAAATCTCGAAGTTGATTTTTTTCATGAAAACAATACTTTCTCTATACTTCGTATATGGAGAAAGTAAAAAGAGAGGAATTACGTTGAAGAAGTCGTTGGCTGGGACGAGTGCCAACTTGGCGAACTGTAAATGCATTGTTTGTTCGCGATACAGTTGGATATGGAAAGACATCACCGCACACCTCTCTTACCCCACTTACTAATTGAAAATCAGCACTTAAACGTAATTACCATTGAAGAAACACGTTTGGATGGAAATCGTTGAAGAGCTCACAGAACAATCGATCTCTTTCCACATGATTTCGAAAAAATATAACCGGATTTGATTTTTTAATCGATTCAGCGGTGTGACTGATGTCTTTATTTACCGATTTAATAGATTTAATTGCGTTCTTGTATATATTACTGATACGTAAATTACTTTCACGTGTCAACGGGATGTTTTCTCATGGAATAAACAATTATTTCCCATGACTGTTAGTCGGTGATTTGCAATAATTAATCTGTTACAATGAGGGTGCTGGATGGTTTTCGGTTTAGTTTCATTGTAAAATTTTAAGAGAATTAAACTAAGAAGTTTGCTCATGTGTACCTAAGATGATTGTGATAATGATATTGTATCTATTTTATGTTATCCTATTGTTTGTGATACCATACATTTTTGTTTCTTATTATTTCTGTTATTTTATACTGGAGGAATTCTGAAGCATATTGAATTCATTATACCCTATAGTTTCAAATTTATTCATTTGCAGTAATTTATTATTTTTATCTTTCTATTTTCTATAATTTATACTTTTTATGTCTCTCGATTTGTGATCCTATAATTTATATTCTGTTATTTGTAATATTTGAAGTGATTTGCTACTGTGATTCTTTACTTACTTTGTATCAAAATGGGTGGATTGAATAAATAAATAAATGTTTTAAAATTGACTTCGGTGAATACTCCGGTATACATTTGAATCATCGCGTAAGACCCAATATCGCTGTTCAGACATGATGAAGGCTTTAATGAAAGAAAATTTGGAATACGGCTGATAATGGATTAGTGGTTTGAAATCTCCAATAGCTGTCTTTGTCGACATTCCTCTCCTCTTTCCCCGGTAGTTAGTTGACCCGAGAATACTAAAAAGTGAGGCGACCCCTTCCTTTTTTCCTCCGAATACCGGTAACGTCGAGACAGGAGATTTTAAAAATGTAAATATTAATGAAGACTGAATTTACGTGACTTAGCATTTCCATTACCTTCAATCCCCTCATCTTAGGAAGTCGACAATGAAAGT
The DNA here is from genome assembly GCA_947579665.1 of Sympetrum striolatum. Taxonomy (NCBI): domain Eukaryota; kingdom Metazoa; phylum Arthropoda; class Insecta; order Odonata; family Libellulidae; genus Sympetrum; species Sympetrum striolatum. Next base: position 75,173,856 of record OX388347.1, on the reverse strand, counting down.
GACCAAAGAATGCCTAAATGAAACATGCATCCTATCGGAATCAGTGTTTGTTGACCTTTTAGCGGCCCTCCGCGGAAACTTGCTACGCCTGATACTGATTCATGCAGCGACCTCACGGGGAACGCACGTTACGTAAGCGGGGGAGGCACACATAAAAAGCCTGTTCTCCAGTCGGGCACCCGCTTAAGCCGGTGTCCCTCCATGATCTCCTCTCAGAACCCCTCCAGGAGCTGGAGTGTCGACTCCCAATGAGCAATTGAACGATTCAACCGAATCCATCGCATCTGATTCTCCTTGGATATCATCTGGTTTCTTGGGATTTGCATCCTTGCACTCTTATTGCCATGTACCAAACCTTTCCAAGCCTTCAAGCCAACGGAGGGAGACCCGTCGCAGCATTGCAGCCCACAGGTACGTTTAGTTCATTTGATGCGACCTGCTTTTGTTTACATCTCTCCTATCCCGTTCTAAAGGGGGAATAAACACGTCGAATTCTATGACATTGCGCTCCGCAACCGAAGTCAGCTCGAAACGATCGCGAATATTAATATGACTTAGTTTTTTTGATCGCGCCTTGTAAAGCATACCGAGGGCGTTATTTTACTATTAAGACGTAAAATTAAGAGAAATATCATCGAAATTAGTCGCAAATGTTTATTTTTCTATTTAAAAAGACGAAGCTAAAGTAGATATACGTGAAGCGTATATTACACATTATATACAATTACATATCGATGAAGGATTTAGAATAAGGCATAATCAGATGTAATATTACATACGTTTTAATTAAGTCGGAAGCCATCAATAACGTTTCACTTAACTTTCTAATTAGGAATTATACGATTAAAGGGAAAACTAGCGCTCTCATTTGCAGTCAAGTTTCGTATTTCTAATTTTGCTTGCATATAATAGCTATTGTTGTTTGCGGCTCAATGAAAGGTCTTCGCTTTTCTAAGAAGTCTCAATGTAAATAAATATCAGAAGGCTAGAAGTAAGAAGAAGAGAAGTTATAAGGAGTAGATAAATTCCGATAATCATGGTAATACTTAATGTTACAAAGGCCGTGCTGCTTTTATAAAAGTAGGCGAGTGCTAATTAAAAGCAAGCCAGCAATTATCAGCATCGGTTGATTTGAATACGAAGTAAATATTTTTACGAAAGCAAATATACATTTTATTTCTCTTAAATGGGATATTGGTAACTTGAATAATTTAGCAGTTTTCACCCACGTCAACGAGACTGTATTTATTGCAGATTATTTTTTTCTTGCTTTGTGTCATGTATTCCGAAAGCCAAATTGAAGGTATTTTATTCCAGAAAAAGGTCTATACATAAGAAATTCAGTTTTATCACAGCCTTTGATGTATTCGACTTTATCTGGTTTTAGTTTAACTAATCCTTAAATCAGCTGCACACACCTACGACACTTAATTAGGAATGACATCCCTTCCAGAATTATTTAATTGTTTATTTGTATTGTAAAAAGAGCATCGACAGCTTAGGTCATTTTGAACATGAGCTCCCACTGGGAAACGAACCTGGAACCGCTTCAACCGAAGCCGAAAGTGCCATAAGCTACAATTAATGCTATTGCTATTTTCAGTGGCATATTTTAGAATCGAAAAATAGCTTCAAACAGCATCAGAGCTTAAGGAAACAACTTCATGTATAAAATTAATTGTAATAATATTGTACAGTTATATTGAAACATTTTACCAATCGCAATGATAATCGATAGATATTTAATAGAAATCAAGAGAAGAAAAGAAAGAATAAAGCATCTCCTTCCGCATTTAATTTTCATTTTAACTGGAATAATAACAAACTAAACGAATCAGATTTACCTTAAATAATAATTTAGAGCAAAAAATTATATCTAAGAAATTGAATGCACCTCCAACTACCAGTGGGACATTTGAAAAGATCTCGCAAAGCTAACGATACTTTTTTAAATATTTATACTATTATTTAGCGATATTTTTGTAGATCAAATATACCTGTTCCATTTAATTGCAATAGCATCTACAAAACTATAGAGCGTTGCAGTTTTATGAAGATAGAATCCGATCGAACAAAGTTTCACCACATTCAAAACATTCAAAAGTTGAATTTTCCCTATTCGAAATTCTTACATCCGATATCCTACGAAATCCAAAGCAATGAGTAATGAGCAATTCGAAATATTTCTCAATCATCTTCTAATAATTCTTTCCTAAATCTGGAAAACTTCATATCCAGAAACAATCTTCCTCATGAACATTTTAGAATAAGCATTCTGAAATTATATTGTTAGAAAAATTAATGAAACGAGAGGATTGTTTGAAGTAAACAAGAGCCGTTTGAAATTCTTACGAATGCTAAGGATACCCAATAAAAATACTCATTGTCAGCAAAGTATCGCGTTTTCTAGAAATATGCTACAAGTTTATAGTCGTACATTAATGTTACGAGGATTGTAATATTATTGATGCAGGATTTAGGTTATTTTGATAAGCTGTTCTATAGTACAGTGATGAGGATCGCTTCATGTTAGCATTTGACGGTGCGATAAATGTGAATAAATTTATAGTTGTTCCTGATACCATATCTTGATGAATGGGTTATATTCATCAGCCTTTTGGCACAGTATAGAGAGAACAGTATCTTTATCATTACTTTTGTAGTCTTGTTCATAGCTGTAATGCAATGAAAGCTACTGAGTTATGAGCGATGCTGAGTAATGACACTGAATATGCTCTCTTTTTGCGGAATGCTGAGAAAAGAGTTACTCGTACAGTCATTTCACCTATGTGGACATGTTCCGCTCATTGAATTCTGCCTCAAATGGGCAATTAAGAACAAATTACCTCACTCCTCATCTTGACTAGTAAGCTTCATACCGATCATTAGCTCTTGGTAGTTAGTTCCAATGATGTTAGATTTTTAGGAACCCTGAAACATTGAAAAACAATTTACTGTCGGCCAATCTCAAAAATCATACAAATCATACAAACCATGCCAGCCATGCCAGCTATGCCAGCCATGCCAGCGATGCCAGCCATGCCAGCTATGCCAGCCATGCCAGCGATGCCAGCCAAGCCAGCCATGCCAGCCAAGCCAGCCATGCCTGCCATGCCAGCAATGCCAGCGATGCCAGCCATGCCAGGCTTACCAGCGATGCCAGCCATGCCAAGCTTGCCAGCCATGCCAGCAATGCCAGCGATGCCAGCAAAGCCAGCCATGCCAGCAATGCCTGCCTTGCCAGCGATGCCAGCGATGCCAGCCATGCCAGCAATGCCAGCAATGCCAGCCATGCCGGCCATGCCAGCTATGCCAGCCAAGCCAGCCATGCCAGCCACGAAAGCCACGAAAGCCATGAAAGCCATGAAAACCATGAAAACCATAAAAACCATGAAAGCTATAAAAATCATCAATCATCTGTTTCCTAAGCGATGTAAAAAAAATACGTCCTTGGGTCCATATTAGATATGCCATTCCGGCGAATTTTCGTAAAAGCTGCTTCACATAACATAATAACCAGGCAACAGAAAACCTGAGATTTATTGGTCTAGCTTGGGTATAAACGTGATAATCCCATTTATATTTACTCTAAGTATGTCTAAGAGTCCTTCAAAATCATCAAGGTCTGCCACAAATAATGTTAATATTTAGGCCTTGAACATCTATTCAAATTATCCGCGTTTTATATGTTGACAACTCCGGAACCATTACATAACGCTTCCGTTAATTTTCCTTATCTGCGAAGACATTTCGAGTTTGCCTCAATTCCAACGACCGGAACAGTTTCCTTTCTCCACGATACATGAAAGGTATCACTAAAAAATAAATGTCGAAGGTAATGATAACTCTGATCTGGAGCCTCCTATATTCGCCATTTAATGCCTTTTTTCTCGACTTACTTAGTTTCACTCCTGACTCATCGGATCGCTCTCTGGTTAAACTCTTAAAACTTTGTCGGTATCTGTGCTACAATGAACGTAAAGTCGACATTTAATATACCAAGATTTTTAAAAATCAATTACGTAAGTTAATTATCGTGATTCAAGGAATAACGGAGTTGAAAGTATATAGGAGTAAGACAATCTATAGCTGCCAGAATTCCACTTACTTAGATAACCCGCCCGATATCGGTAATTAATTTCTTTGTTTATCAAAGTCTTGTTGAATAGAGTATTTTTCATTTGTCTTTTGGCAAAGAAATGCATTCTCTGTTTCCTTTTCTTAAGTCTTGTCAGTTGCTGTGGTAATTTGAAAGTTACCGAGTTAAGAATGGTGCTGAAGAAGGATATTCTTTGGGGATACCACAAGTTGAAGCATTCGAAATATTTTTTGACAGGATCATTGTGCTGCATTTACGTTAATTTTACCCCATTTCCTCTCTAAAGCTTGCCTTATCCTATTAGTGAATAGTGAGGTTCAAATCGAGTAATGTATAAATCTGTATACCATACAGAACTTAATTATTCATCAAAGATATCTGCACTGGAATGACCCGCATTTATCAATGATAAAAACATGCTATGATAGCTCGATGGAAAATACTTTTTCAATAAATACAAAGGAATATCGCGAAAATAGATTTATGAAACTTGCTGAGGTAGGTGAATTCAATTTAATCTAGTTAGCTTCTCTAATACTTCGCGGAAAAAACGACCCAAAGTAACTATCTGTCCGGGCAACTACTTCCCTGTATCACTTTTTTTATTTTCACCCGAACATTGCGGAAGTTTTACTTTCGATATTCAAGAATTCACCTTGTGAAGTTTCTATAAAAGCCTATGTGACTATGTGACGTGTCATAGTTTTTAATTTTATTAGTGAAACAACGCCATGGATCGCAATAAACCACTCCTTTCTGCTTCCAGTGATAGCGGGAGAAGTTTGCTCAACAATCTTATCTCCCATGCAATTCGCAAACGAGTTTACTACGCGCTACTTATCCATTCCCCTCAAAAACCCTTATGATCCGCAGACGTCTTCATTTATATTTACTTTCCTTATATTTGTGTGTAAAATAAATTATTTGTATGTGCCATCGACACAATTTTTCCAAGAAATTTCGTTAAATTTAACATTCATTTAATTCTTATTTTATTCTCTTGGATTACTTATTATTTATACTCTTACAATAGCCGCAATAAAAAGCGTACGTTTAAGTTATTTGATACAACGGTTCATCAAAGAATGTTGACTTTCAAAACGAAATCTCACAGCTGTTTAACAAGCGTAACTTTAATTTACCTCAGAAAAAGTTTTCAATACTCCCTCATTCATGTTCATGAATTATATGTAATTTTCAGTAGGGATTCGTTTCCGATAATGATACATTATCTAATGGTCTTGAGTTGGTATTTCAAAATTAAATATTCATTCTAATGAATTATATCTTCATTAAACCTTTATCCTGCCAATTGAAAGGAAGTCGTATTCCTCCTCAATGTTACAAATCAAAATAATGACAATATAAAACGAAGTTGTGATGCGCTAAAAGGTTAAGCTAATGGTTTTATATCACTCTGCGTGCATTTTTTAAGTTACTCTCCATAAAAATGGCAAATCTCAATGTCCCCATGTAAACAAACAAATTACAACCGTGTCAACATGAACAAAGACAGTCAACGTATTTACTTTATTACTTATTTAAGTTACGAGTGTCTATAATGTGAGACTATCAGTCGAAACGTTTGAAATTTTCATTTCTTCTTTGGATGAATTTACGTTGAAATCTAAAATACAAGCTCAGATACTATGTGAAGAGAGCAAAGGGCAGGAAAGCTGTTTTGTTTTCACACCGAATGACGTTCCGCAAGGGTTAAAGTCTCTGGCAAGTGTAAGAAAAACTGATAATGCTCATTCGAATTCAGAACCTACAAACGCTTGTGTTTCCAGCGTTGACTGTTAAGATTAACAATTCGGTGAGACAAACTTAACCATTTTGGAGTGTTTATTATTCATCTCGACATTGAAAATGGACAGTTACATATTCCTTCTTCTCGAGCAAGGACCCGAAAAAGAAGTTATTTGTTAGAGGAAAGGAAGAAAAGAGAAGTGGATTTGGCGTAGATTTTTTCGCCCTCTCCGCAGGAAAATTCTAGTTTTTCCCCGAACCACCTCTCCCAACGTTTTGTAGGAATATCCTCTATTCTATTCCCTTGTAGTTATTAAAAACTTAACAATTCTCATTGGGAAAACTTGGATATCGGCAAGTTTACCGAAAATGATAACTTCCTTTCGGCACGAAGATATTTTCTGGAGTTGCGATCCAAGTCGGGTGGAAAAAATTAGAAAAGAACGCGATGAAAAATTGAGTTGGAGTCATAGTAATGGATGCATCTTTAAGTATGTACTAAGTATTAATTTTGGGAGAATACGAGAGAGTTTTGGCGTAAAATGTGCAAAGAAAATTTTCTACTAATTAGTTCTTGGGCTTAGGCTTAGGTGTACGTTCAAATGTATAATTTGGGGTCAAAATATCGTTAATTTCTATTCATTTTCAACAACTTATTTTAACCATTCGCATATATAGTACAAAAACACTTTTGCAAGTGAACCGTAGACATTGTAATGTAATTTGTAATTGTAATATCAAAACAATTAAGCGTCAAAATGTAATTTTCGTCGAGTCAATTGTTATCTCCACCTCTTGTTTTCTTATATTAAGTGAAGAGTAAACAGGGGGGAATCGGACCATGAAAAGGAAAATCTTCGTTCAATATCATGTCCAACCTGATGTCTTGGAAGTTAGCGGCGCTTGAACGATTTCTTGATGTAATTGCAAGGTCCTATTCGCCCGAAGACTCGTCGAACGAATAGGACCCTGCTGCAAAGTTTAGAAGATTTTCTGCAATTTTATTAAATAAAATTATAAATCTAATAATATTGTTATTTGTAAAATGTAGTATAGACTCTAAGACATGGAACAATACTTGTATTCAAGCACATCTTTTAGATAGAAAATATACCTGAAATAATTAAATACATTTTCCACTAGTAAATTTCTCAATTATTTTCACATTTACTAACCTCATGATAGCAACAATTGAATTTCATGCATTTATTCGTCTTTAGGAAGCGAAGTAATGCTTCGCATGCAAATTGTTCATGGAAATGAACACCCGCAAGTACTGTTCCTTTTCATCCGACTGAGTATTTTGATTTTCTATGATTTTTGGCAGCACCAAATGCCATGCAAGGCACTAAAAAATAACAATTAATAGTAGCGATGATATTCATTTCACTTTTGGTAAATAGTAAATGAAATCCGAGCAATATTTACATTCTCACCATCATTTAAGCAAATAAAAACTTTTATAGAAGTCCAATTTTTCACCTTTCTCTAGTGGAAGGCCTACACACGACACTGTATAAAAAAGAATGGAATCAAAATGTTCTAGTTTCCAATCTGTCGGCAAGAAAAGGTTGCAATAAAGCAATTCACATTCAATTATTTAGTTGATTATTTATGACAGTTCAATGCCGAAACTTGCCGACATTCAATTTTTAGTGGATATTGAGGTAATCTAAATTTATTTCAGTGAAGTTACCAAATTCGATGGCAATGACCTTGCAAAACTCCCCCGCACAATTAATTGAGTTCATACCATTTTACTTTTTACTTTTACTATATTGGATTTGTTTGTCAGGTATTAATTTTCTCGCATTAACGTTCAAGTTTTATTAACAGTTATTTAATCGTCTTTATCAATTTCTCTTTAAAAGTGAGTCGCTTTTGATATAAATATGATTTAAGATGCGAAATATGGACCATGAGAAGAGAAGGCATAATCAAATTGAACTTTAGATTAGGTGTGACGTAGAATGTATAAAGGTGGATTGGTAGAGCAAATGCGACATTGCTGGATATTATATTTAGGGCAATAGTACATCGAGATACAATGGATAGAGCAGTAAGTGGCGATTCTAAGTGCACAATAATCAACAGCACGGCTAAAAGCTTTATCTATAAGGAGATAAAGTATTCATGAAGAAGAATCGCTATTAAGACTCTGTAGCTAATGGAAACTGAATAAACACATTACTCTTCTTTTATTACTGATTTTTCCTTTTATTCCTAGCGAAGCTATTTCCCTGAGTATCGTCATCATAGGAGTATCAATTAAATGGATTTTCAATTCTGCAACTTTTACTACCTTCGCAAATCTTTAAGATAACCTGCAATTAGAAATGCAGAATGCCAACGGCCATACCACGATGAAAACACCGGTTCTCGTCCGATTACCGAAGTTAAGCATCGTCGGGCCCGGATAGTACTTGGATTTTAGAAATGCAGAAACGAGGCGACATTTCGCAATCAAAACTTTGAAAACTTCTAGAATAGCTCCGAATAATATGGTAAAGAAAAGAGGAATTACTTCTAAGAAGTCTGTGTCTGGGACGAGTGCTAAGTTAACGAACTGTAAATGCATTGTTTGTTCGTGATACAGTTGGATATATAAAGGCATCACCGCACATCTCTATTACCCCACTTACTCATTTAAAGACAGCACTTAAACGTAATCGTCTTAAAAAAAACACATTTGGATGTAAATCGTTTAAGAGCTTACAGAACAATCGATCTGTTTCGACACAATTTCGAAAAAATTAACCGGATGTGATTTGCTGATCGATTCAGAGGAGTGATTTATTTACTGATGCCATTTATTTACCGATTTAATTTATTTGAGTACCTTCGTGTTTATATTAATGATATGGAAATTACTTCCACGTGTCGACGGGATGTTTTATCGAGGAATAAGCAACTATTTCCTATCACCTAGTCGATGATTTGCAAACAATAGGCTGTTACAATGAGGGTGCTGAAAGGTTTTTGGCTGTCGGAAATTTCATTATAAACTTTTAGGAAGTTAAACTAAGAATTTTGCTCATGTATGCCTACCGTGAGTACATTTTCGTGGAATATGTTTAACATTTAGAATTATTATTATTATCATCTTAACATTACAAATATTTGCAAGACCTGGTGGCAGGGGGTACAGAAATATAGGATTTTTATAATAATATAATTAAATGCAAGTTAAAAAATAACAGCAATGATACATAAAACATGTGCAAAAGATATATAGGAAAATACGCCTAAGAACAACAAAATGATTTTATAACTATTACTTTTTCATTTTCCTTGCTTGAAAATTGTATAGGTAATATTTTTAAGTATAATCTCAGTCAGGAAATGTTTTGGAAAGATTGTTTGCTGCTTATCTAGATATTACAACTGCTATTTAAAAATTATTTTTCTGATATGAGAACATCTCAAAATTACATTTTAAAGCCTTCTTATTGTCCCACTATGAAAACTGATCAGAAACTAAAATTAAAGAAGACTTTCCCAGGGGAGAGCGCTTAATCTCAGATTTAAAGATAAATGCTTCGCCATGGATCTTAAAACCGTTACCTTAACAAATTTTAAATTCTTCGGTATAAAAGTAATTAAATAAAGTGATTTATAGCAAATAAATTCATTAAAATTTTTTTTAGAAGATAATAAACTATAAATGATCATTTAAAAATAAATATTTTCATGAAAATTGCTCATCAATTTTATACACTTAATAGTATTTTAAGGGTAACAAATGTAAATATGTATATACGATAGCAAAAGATAATTGGGGAGCATCAAGGAAAAACGAGTTAAAGTTCGCGAGAGAGAGCTAATGGAAAGTAATGCTAAAAGTGAGTTGTCTTTGGGCAATTATTGGGCTACGATATAATTTCCCGTTTCTCTCAAAATCGTTGGCAAACGATTTTTCAACGAAGGCGCCGTAATTATGAGAAGTTAGAGTCATTGTATTTCTCGAGGCATAGTAAATGGTTCATAACTGTCAAATAAAAATCAATCTTATTAACGCCCTAAATCTGATGTCCATCCCTCGCCCTATCGCTAATTCTATGCGATTCGTTTACCGATCCGTTCCTGTAAGTTTCGTGTAATTATAATCCTAAAGCTGTATACCTGCAGTGGAAAGCAGCAAGACTATCATTGTAATCTAAACCAGCGAATGAAATACTTATCTCCCATTAAATTTCATTGTAATGCGTTAATCTAAAGAAAAGTTTTTGCCGAATATAATTATTTAAATACAGCGAAATACAGTATCTGATCCCGCGAAATCTTTGTACGACTCATCGGATGCTAAAGGTTGAAATGTTTAATATTTAGAATTATTATTATCATTTAAACACTAAAAATATTTGTAAGACCTGGTGGCAGGGGGTACTGAAACATAGAATAATTATAATAATACAATTAAATGCAAGTTAAAAAATCTGATGTGGCCAACACATAACTTTCTCCATATTTATTGAAAACAGAAGCCTATGCCGATAATATATATCTAAATAATTCCAAAACAATGAGTGTTACAGGACAATTATTCATACAAAAGTTGTAGTAAAGTACATTGTCTATAACTTTTCTATGTACTTGTATATACCTACATTGCATTCTGACAGAGATATTAAAGAAACAAGATTTTGTTCCGGTTAAACCGGAACTTGCGGTTAAGCGATATTCATCAAAAGCTAATCAACTTTTGGCATTGTTATGAAAATACTAAATATGAAGTTTGGAAATGATCGGATAATTACGTTTTAAGATAGAGCGCACACAAACGTTTTTACCACAGACGGACAGACACACAGATGTTCGGGAAAATAGCGAAAACGAGCTCTATGGGCCCCAAAACATCTATTTCCGTCGAAATCTGGAGGTCGAATTTTTTTTCGAATACAATTCTTTCTCTATACTACGTATAGGGAGAAAGTAAAAATAAAAGTAATGATCCATAAAACATATGCAAAAGATATATAGAAGAAATATGCGTAAGAACGACAAAATTATTATATTATTATTATTTTTTAATTTGCTAGCTTTAAAATCGAAGAGGCAATCTTTATGCCCCAAATACTAAAAGGGCATAAAGACGTTATTCTCTAAAATTAAAAGAAATAAATGGTAGCCTGACGAGAGCTTCCGCCACGAAAGTAGAATGACTGGGTTCGTTGCCCGGTATCGCCACACTTAATCACTCCCGTTTATCCGTCAGGCTTAACAACACAATCCATTACTATCGCTACTGAATCTACCTTTTTTTAGAAATGCGGATTTAATACTGGCAATTCCAGGTTTACGAGGACGAATGGCCATGAAAATTACTTACTCGTTCCTTACTAGAGTAAGGACTTGGGGTGGAGCGATCGCCCTCATCCCCCGAAATGTCGGACCAGCATTTATTTTAATATATCGAGTTTGTAATGGGAAGATAAGGGAAGTCTTCACGGACGATAAATAGCCGAAATTAGGAATAGCGTAGAGAAGGATCATTCTTGAATAACTGACTGTGAGAGAATTAACGATAAACCGGTTCACCAAGATCGCAATGGAATCGTTCCCCATAAAAGAACTCGGATATTTACTGGTTTGCGTAAATTCTATTATAAAAATCAGGGGAATAATTGAAAAATATTTCCATTAAAAAACTCATAACGAATCATCGCTATGTTTTTGTTGAACCAAGGAATGCCATGCTAAAGGATACAGAATCAGGATTAATGCTGTGGTACTTGATAACGTGTAAAAATTTCATAACTGACCAAACTTTCACTAAACCGCTCTATTGTTATGTCAGTTTGTTGTCAGTTATGGAATTTTTACACGCCATGCTAAAGAATTGCTCGAATTACGCTAAATTCGGAGAATAATCGATTGCCACGCGGTGCACCTAGAGCTCACTCAGGGCACGGTAGTGTGCCGCTTCGCTCCGCTACGGGAAAGCATTGCCTCACTGAGTCAAGTTCAAGAACTTTCCGGAGAGCCATCATCGACGTCGGTCAAAACATTGAATTCGAATTCCGGACGCATGCTTGCCATCAAATCCTCGAGGAATTTAATTTCCCTCAAGAGTAAGAGAGAGAGAGAGGAATAGAAAACATCTCCGTAAGCCGCCGCGCATGTGGGATGAAGAACGATCAATACCGGACCAGAAAGCCGGGCGCGATTGCACTCCGGGAGGGATAGGGGGAGAACGGGACGGTTGGCGGGGAAGGCGAACGACCCAAGCGGTGCGGGCGGATTACTGTAGTTTCGCCCAGTCCGTTTCAGAGGGACCATCTCGAAGCCGGCAAGCGCAGCGCCCGGGGGGTCCGCTTCCGACGACGCATCAACAGGTAGGACACAACACCGAGGTGACCTTGTGCACCATCAAGGAAGCCGCTTATCGAGTCCGTTGGCACGCGTTCATTTCCCACACGCTTCCGATCGGAGAATGGTGACAACTGTTTATCCACGCGTTTGATGTTGCGGGCGGGGCATCGACGGTACATAAAGCGGTAGAAGACAGTGCCAAGAGACCTTATCTGCCGACAGTTGTCGCGCCGGTTCGCATGTCTGGAGTGCAGAAAGACATGCTCGCGTCCGAGTTGAGTGATTTCCATCGCGAAGTTTGGGAAAACAGCTGTTGAGCGCACGACGGCGAGAAGGTATGGCGTAGTTGGAGCATTGATTTTGTTTTTTAATGCACTGCCACCGCCGCTGATGACGGATGTAGCTTTGAGCCATTAGGTGTGTTTTTGTTGTTCGGTCGTATATCAATATTAACCGATCGTCACTTGTAAACTTTAAGTTATTCACGTCAGATTCGAAAATTTAGATGAATTTGTGATTAATTTATTTCTCCTTGGTGGTTATTTTGTGTATGCCATCCATCCATATGTTATTCGTAATCATAGGTTAAGTTCTGACATACTCCTATCAGGGATATTTGCGTGTTCAAATATTCTGGTTATTACCTCTTGATTGGAGATTTTGATTACCTGATGTTGACAAACTTCACATGATTGCGTTGATAAGCCGAACTATTCATTTCGTGTTGTTGAATGTATCCCCGATATCCTGTCAGTTACTGTTCCTGTGTAAGGTAATCACAACTCAAAAGAGACAAAATTATTTATAATAATTTGAGTATGCATATTAATCATCCGCAAAATAATCCATTAAGTGATCGCTGATTGGCAAATGAAAAAGCGATTTCTAAAAACCTTACCACATATTGTGTTGTTTATTTCGAAATTTAATTTAAAGTTGCCATTCTAACAATTAATTTTCGCCATCAGTGAAGAAATCTACTGATGGCAATCGTTTCGAAGCAAGATAATTAGTCTTCGAATCCAGCCACGTATTTAAAATCTTTGGTAAGGAGTAATAGTATGTTTTATACCTCTTGGTAGCTAAATCATTGTCATATATCAAAATTATGCCCAAAAAGTATTCCTTTTTCAATGTTATATAACAATGTGGGTTACTTAAATAAATGTTACAATCTATATCAATGTCTTCGTTGCCATTCGATATTTGAATCTGATTACCTTTTGTGACGCCATCGTGATTTCAATCAACGGTACATTCATATAAATCCTTTTCCGGGGAAAGTAGCATTCAACAGTTCTAATTAAGCGGCTGGTTAAGAGCCGGCGAATGTCGTCACTGCCGAGGAATCGATATAGAGGAAAACCTCCGCGAATTTAAGCGGCGTTGTTGACTCCCTCATCAGCGAAGCGAATCGATTAAGCGGTTGTCGCGTGTCTACCAAATGAACTGTCGCTTAAAACTTCCTCCAGCGATCCCAGAGTAGGAGAAGTCCTACCTCAACGCAATCTGCACGACATCCATGTTGGAAGCGCTCCATAATTATTTTTTGCTCGCTTTGGCCCGACGCGCTGAATTCTTATCAAGATGCGTAGTAGAATTTCGCATCCGGAAGGAGCTACGTGCCAAATTTGTTTCGATGTCTCCCTAATCGTTTTCATAGGAATGTGGCTTAAATCTGAGATATCGTCTATTACAGTGATTAATCGCGATTTATTAAATCGTGTCATTAGTATAAGGTGTCGTTTACCATTTTAATGGTTGGCGAATAGTGCTTGGTAAAACAATAATGATAAGTCAAGAAAATTCGATAAAATAGACGTTTTTATAACCATTAACAATGTAAACATGCAATGACATTCATTCTGTTTATCAGCCACCATGGGCCTAAATTTAGGAGGAAAATAAAATCCGAGTCTTTAGCTTTATTTCGATATTGAACGTCCTCTACCTTAAAAATATTTTCTTCTTGTATATTTCGAAATAATAGCCAGAGCCATTATTAGTTTTGATATACCAAGAAATTATATTACTCGTTACCAGGAAAAATCGTCAACAACCAATTAAAATTTCGAGCAAATAATCGTATTTTGTTGGGTATTTACGTTCGCCTGAAACTCGACAAACAGAAGACACAAAACTTAAAATTTCTGCATAATATCAGATATAGATAACTAGAAGATAATAAGCTGCTCGTAATTTTTTAGATCATTTTAGGTTTGACACCAAGTAGTTCTAAAAGCCCACCGTAATAGATGTCTGTAAAATCCTTTTTATCATTTGTGGAATTTATTGTAAAAAGTAATTGAATATGCTGGCTATAGGACGTCAAGATTAATGTCATCAGCAAGATGATTCTATGAATACTCTCATTTACAATATGAAGTTTATGAGCTGAAATCACAGGAAATATGTTGAAATTAAGTCAATTTTTTCACTCGCAAACTACGTATCTGTGTCGATAAATGTCATTGCTGTCAACATTGGCGTTATTTTCATGTGTACTTCACAAGATTACACACGAAAATTAAGGGCCTCTTATGAATTGACCTGTAGTAGATGAATTATTTTGGGTCGTTAAAGTTAGAGTCCGATCACTTGTAAGATTCTTATTAACCTATCACAAACCACAAAATATCAAACTTAGCTCACCATTAAACTTCCTCTCTCAAAATCAAACTTCAATACTCAAATAATATGATTACGATATTTCACCTTTTCCTGAAAGATATGTGACTCAAATATTTTGTTAAAGCTTATATAGGGTATCTATTGTTTTCTAGATACAAAATCTTCTCTAGAAATAAATATCATATTCACGCTTGCGGAGTTGGACATCTCAGTTAGTAACATTCAAAAATATAACATATTTGATTTCATTTTTTGCAGAATTTGAGGAAATTTAAATTTGCAGGTCTACAGGGAATTTAACTACAAGACTCTGACGGACAATAAGTGACAATTCAATTCTACACGCAATTCAACCAGCAAATCAATCAAGCTAACGAAGACACTTATATCGAAAGTTTTGAAGATATATTTGAACTTGTAATAATAAATATATAAGTATAATTATTCAGTAATACTATAAATTGAGTTAAATTTAAAGGCCACATAAGCCTCTCCTTTCACCTAAGAATTATAAATTACTGAAGGAAATCAGGATTATTAAAAAATTAGGGTGGTTCATGGCCAAAATATCTAGGAACCACAGCCGTGCATAAAGCAGGAAGAGTGCTGCAAGACTGATGCAAGAGAATCTTCGGCCCCCCATGGTCACTTCCTACGCAAGTACCTTTACGTAACGAACTGGAAAAATCCTTCAGCGTAAAAGCCGTTGCTTCCAGCGAACCGGTCACGTTTCCCGACCTCGGGATCTCTCTGTCCTCATTCCTAGCACAAAATTACTATCGCGTATTTATGTTGAAAAGTGAGTTCTGAGCGATGCACGCTAGAGAAACTAGAAAGAGTGACTTTCGCTAGAGCGTTGAGACGGTAAAAGGCGCATAAATCTTATGCTTAAAAGTATAACAAAAATTCCGGTCCTTTACTTCGGAGACTTAAATTTATTCAATTTATGCCAATTTAAAACACTTGGCTTAGGTCTTATGTTATATAAATATATTTTTTTTAAGTTTGCTTTAAATATATATCCTCGGAAATTTCAGCTAAAAAACATAATATGACTATTTCTCAGCGATACTTGGATAAAGAATGAAATATTGCAAACATCTGCAAAATAAAATGTGTTGTCGAGAAATAGTCACAATAATTATAATTAATAATAGTCAGAATAGTTATAAATACCTTTTTATAATATTCATGGCTCCCAACTGCTCTCTGTGTTTGAAATAAGAAGTACTGTTGGGTTTAAAGCGCACGCTTCCTCGTGCTAACAATAAGTTAAATTTCATCTTGAAGACGTACTGTCGTTGGAACTTTAACAGTATTATTTTATTTCAAACAAACTTACATGTTTTAATGTTCCTGTAGTTTACCTTGCTTAAAAATTTGTGATATTATATTCTTTAGAGCATAAATATTTCCTAATACTAAGTTTTAAGACATCATTCTTATGAAACGTGATAATTATCAGTGGACTGAAATAAGAAATGAACAGTAATGACGACAGGAAGTTATCATTGCAACGGTGAGATAAGGTTATTACGAGATTTCTTATTGTTAGTCCAGTAAGAAGCTCAACCACAAAACGTCACCATTATTTGACATCTGATTGATATTTGAAATTTTAATTTTAATCACTTTGACATAACATATTTTATGACGTACGTTTCCGCAACCACAACCTATCTACCAGCAGATGGCGGCAAATTATTTATTTCATTGCATATGTTTGCGAATGAAACTTATATGAAGAGACTTTTAAAACTCGATTTAATATTTACGAACACATTCCTAAAGTGTAGGATCAAATATAATTGCAATAAATGGAGATAATGAGTACGTCTTTGAATCTGTATGCTATTAAAGTCATTATCATGAAAGTTGGTTAGATCCACAAGCTCTCCATTAATAAAAAGTCCATACAAAAGGCATTAAAGAGCTCATGAGAGGGAATTAAGCGGTTAAGCAAAATAAAAAGTAAGGTAATTTGTTCGTCTTCACTGAGCCAGATGCAATAAATGAAAAAATCCATGTTTAAGTCCAGCAAAATGACCTTATTAATGTCTACGTATTCTTTAAATATCGCAGCCACAAAAAAACAAAGGTAAATGAGCCGATCACTTGCGTATCTGATGTTAGGGGTTGGGATTCAAACCAGCCTTCGGTGGCGATGACTTTACAGACAAGGGGAGTCGATACCCAGTTCCGGAATAAGTCCTTTATATACAACTTCAAACACACATTATTTACGCAGTAAGCTTGTTGGGCTATCAACATGACTCGAATAATTTCGTAAATTACCGACGGCTCCTGTAGATTTGAAATAGAGTGATTCTGGAGCAGTGTAGAATGCTAAAGAAGCCATAAGAAGAGGAAAAATGGAGTATGTTTGATGGCTTCCGAATTTGCAATGTACTAAGATGGACTTTGATCACAAAAGTAAAGATGCCTTGACATTATGTTCTACAAGTGGGACAGAGTACTGCTCTGTACGAAGCCATAGAGGACAAGTTAGCTCAGTAATGTGAAGCTGAGAAAGAGAGATACAACGACTTGCGTTCATTTGACATTTTCTGGCTCGAGTTGCAGATAACTATACGCAATAATGCGAAGAATCCCTTCCCTAAAATTAGGGAAAAGTCGGTAAAAAAAGGGTTAGGAAATTTCCACCGGTGCCATCCAACCATAATAGATTGGAAGTCGCAAGCGATACAGTCGAGAGGTTTTGAGTGGAAAGTTTCGGTGAATTATATAACATTCTATGAGTAAGAAGAAGGAGAAGGAATTGAGGCTATTCACTTCAAGGTCGCTGAGGTGAATAGCTTCTCTTCAAGTAAAATTTCAAATAAGGATAAAGCGATGCCAACTATCATGCAGTGTGAGGGCTCAAAAGTGCTAAACTTAAAAAAATAGAAGCGAGTGGACAGATTAACGTATGCAGGATGAGGAAATTCCAATTTTTACATCCTGCTTAATTATTTCACTTTGAAAACACAGAATTTTTAAATTTTTCGTGAAGTTCATTTCGTGATTCCTTGGACCTTGATAACTGTGCCTAAAATTGCTACGTAGAGGAATTAGAAAGGAGCTTCTCACGCATTCGGACTTTATGAATGTAATAATCAAGATACCGAGCTGAAGCACCTCTTTAGGTCTACCATCTAGTGGTTCATCAAGCGCCATCTCCCAATTCTCTCTGATGATGATGAAGGCCCAAAATGGCCATCCTGGACTTACGTCTTTGACGAATCTCGGAGGGGATACTGTGAATGAGCAGATCAGGAGGAATTTCATTGAAATTTTCTCCTATAAGTATGAGTTCCCTTTGGACTATAAAATACATTCCAAACACGAAGTTTATAGCGAATTTATGAAACAGCCTCATTACTCATAGGGACTGCCACCAAGGCAGGCGGATGTTTACATCCTAATAGAAAGATAAGAAAATTTTGGCTTTTCTAGTTTGAAAACTTCCGCGTTTCCTTCGGCGTTTATATCCTATCTAAAGCTCGACAGAAAATACCTCGATTCTATTTCGTCGCGGAGAGGACAGAATTTATAACTTACAAATCAAAGGATTTTCTGCAGAAGGTTCAAACTTGTTTTTCTTCAACGATAGGCAAGTTTGATCTTCATTATGGACGTTTAATCGATAAATAACTAAAGAAATACGAGGAGAAACCGCAAATACTTATGGGTGAAAAGTACTATTTCCTTCTCCAATTTACGCGCTAATATGCAATACAATCACCAAGTGTTTTTGATCAGTTTACCAATTAGCTTGTATTGTATTGGCCATTACATTCATTGTTATTAATGAGCATTCTTTTACATTTTCCAACTAAAAGCGGTAAAATGATGAAAATTCTATCAGAAACAAGGAAACAGTTAATCTGTTTTCTTAAATTTAAAAAAATCTATAAATTGTAGAGACAGATTCCATTGATTTTACATGAAGTAGTCTCATTGAAAGTCTCATGAATGCAACACGTACCACCAAAATGTTTTCTGAATTACATTTAGTTTTACGATAGAATTATTAACTGTATCATAATATGTTTTCAAGAAAGTATTATCTGAGGCCTCTTAACCATAACAAGCTAAATAAAATTAAACATTTGACTTTGCTCCATATTCAAATAATTTTACATCCATACCTTGAATACAAAACAAAGCTTTCCTGCAATGCCCTTAATAAATATCTTCATAGATCTAATGGGGATCGTAATCCTAGAAAGAAATCATCCTCAACAGATTTGTATAGCTTAAGCTATATGATATTTATGGGGTCACTGATGATTTTTTCTGATTAACATTGAAGGTTATGAATTTCAGTTTTCAGTATTAATGTTAAGGACTGGATACTCTTTCTACTGCCAACTCTTATTTTAAAAAATTGGCACCAACCAGAATTGAGCCCAGAACCTTTTCCCTCTTTGTTGAAAGTTCCTACCTCTATGGCTTAGTGGGAGACTCATCTAAACCACACTATGGAGCAATGATTCTCTTGTTTTTCTATGTATGAATTATAATGTTCGGTTAATGGTAGATATCTGGGGGTTTCACCATTACTTTTTTCAGGTAGAAATTTGGAGGGTCACTGTCCTAATCCGGACCCTTAGCTCGCCTTCGCAGCTCAGGAGCGCCCGACCTTCCCATCATGAGGGACCATAAAAAACTGACCGCGTGGAATACGATTGAAAAAGTTATAAACAATTCAAATGAGCAACAATTTATTATCTTCGTCGTTTCACTCGTCCAAAGAGATATACAAGCGTATTTTGAACGACGTTCTACGATGAAAATTAAGATTTTTCGTGATTTTGCTAGAAATTACACATTGACACAAGGCAACGTTACCGTTGGGTCGGGTTGGGGGGGGGGGATTTCTATTAATGAGATTTTTCTAGAAAAGACGCGTTGACACACGGCAACGTTGCTCAGTCAGATAGGCGGATGTTTCAAGTAGCTCACTGGCCCACTTGGTTTGGTTTGGTGTTTTATTATCAACTAGCTGAGATACCTATTGAATTTCAACGGGGGTTGGGTTGGGGGGAAGGATTTCTAGATTTCTAGAGTTTTGCTAGAAATCCCCCCCCAACCCAACCCAACGGTAACGTTGCCGTGTGTCAATGGGTAATTTCTAGCAAAATCACGAAAAATCTTAATTTTCATCGTAGAACGTCGATCAAAAGACGCTTGTATATCTCGTTGGACGAGTGATACGACGAAAATAATAAATTGTTGCTCATTTGAATTGTTTATAACTTTTTCAATTGTATTCCACGCGGTCAGTTTTTTTATGGTCCCCCATGATGGGAGGGTCGGTCGCTCCTGAGCTGCGAAGGCGAGCTAAGGGTCCGGATTAGGACGGTGACCCTCCAAATTTCTACCTGAAAAAAAGTAATGGTGTAACCCCCAGATATCTACCATTAACCTAATGTTCTTCGTGATTGTAGCACTATTCTGTATATATAAACAATACATTTTTGATAAAAATATTTTCTTCAAAAGTTGATTTAATGGGAGCATAAATATACATCTTTGTATATGTATATCTTTTCTTTACAGCTTTTGCGACATTCTTTTTCCTGTCTCTCCTAATCAACCTATTCACTCATGAGCATCTCACAATCCCACATTCTCTCTAAAGTTGCTAGTTATATCTTCTGTCAAAAATCTTTACTCCAAAACTGTTAGCTCATATCTTGATTCAAGTACATTTGTGCATGCTAAGCCTACTTAACCTTAACAAAGATCTTTTGATCCATAGAAAGCATGTTTCACAAGTAATAGACTCTAGCAGAAGAGAAGAATTTCCCCCAAACTTCCTAAATTTATTTTTGAAGATATCTTTTCATAGTTATTTTGCATCTCATCATAGGCATCTGCCATTCTGTATCTATTTTTTAAATTTCCAGAGCTGGATTGACTTTATTTGTTGGTCCTAAATAATGATATTTGGGCTCCTGTGCAATGTTTACGAATGTTTTCATATATTTCTCTTAGATTAATTTTAAAGAAACGATTGCGATGTAAAATAGTTTGTTTCATTAAAATATGAAAATTCATCACCATGTTATTTTCATCTTATAAGGCAATAATTCATTTCTTTTCAATCTGACATTGTGCTTCTATGGCTTTACAACTCTTCTAGTCACATGCTTTAAAACGTTTAGGAAGATAACTTTGGAGGAGTTAATTTCTTGGGCTCCTTAAATTCATATTTCATAAATTTTTCTGAAGTATTTTGTTCATAATGATCCAGCCCTGACTAGACATAGAAATATCATTTATTGAGCATGCAAATTCAGCTTTTGTCACAATATCCGCTGCTTCAACACTATATTTTTAAAGAATCTAAGGAATCAACAAAGAATGTACGCTAAAACACAGGGAACTAAACTTAAATGAGGATTGCTACTTACTCATAGTAGAATAGTAAAACAGTAAGCACAATATCCTTCATGTTCCATTATAAAAAAAAAACTTCTAAGAATATTCGAAAATAAAGCCATTAGGAATAAACAAAGAACAAATACTCATTTCACTGATATATGAAATTGAAGAATACTTCCCTAGTGACCTAATTTTCGATTCATTTCTTCATTCACAGACAACATGAAAACCAAAAAGAAATATCGCATTGACCCGTAATTTGGCTTTATCAATATCAATGCGGCTGAGCAAGATACGTATACAAATTACAGGTATTTCTAATTCACACTGTACTATTGTGTAGTATTTTATAGATTATAAATCTGAATGTCGGTTTCCTACATTTTTTTCGATTATTTTAACATCGTGATTTGGCATGTTTTGATTTCTTTCCCGCGAAATATTTGTTGTCGATAGTTTCGATATCGACCTAACGATCGATTGTGAGTTTGTTTTCATCTGCTATCGTGAAGATATTAATGATGATAACAGTTGGTTCGGTATTGTTTTTTGTTGATTCATCGGCATGCCACTCATATGCCAAACCTAAAAGATACCAAACAAAGCGTGTAATGTCCCAGTTTATTGATACCTGATATGTGCTCCCTATTCATTCATGTGTGAATTTGAATTATAACAAAAGTGAAGTATATCAACCATCTAACAAGTTGTATCTCAGAGGTTACGGAGTTCTCGACTTTGACACCGCTTGATACATGCACTTAATAATTAAGCTAAACTGTCCTCATCGAGAATTTTACCTTGGTGCCTTCTCCAACGACTGCTGACTTCCAAATATTAATCATGTCGGAAATCAGGAGTTTCTTATTATATCCAGGTAATTAAATTATAATCCTCTACTGAATTCTAATTTTCTGCCAAATGAAACCATTTAATAATTCTAGCAGGTCAATAATTACCTGATTTATGGTAATAGCGTATTAATTTATCCGTTAAATCCAGTCGTCTGAAGATCCAGTGATCTGAAAGCTTTTCATGTCGCTACGACAGAAAATAGAGTAGAAGCTTAGAGTTATAAAAAAATTACTTCATGATATTTATGAATAAAAACTAATAATCTCTAATGTAAGTTAGCTTGTTTTACAAAAAATTAAACATATTTTCAGCATTTCAATTTAATCTTTAACAATCTGGCATATCGTAAGAGTCGTGCCATCATTCAGGGTTGCAATGTTTTAAGATTATGGTATCAATGTTTAATACATACAGTATTCAACAAAGTCAAATTGCTACGTATTCACAATCCGTTTTAAAGCCCCTATACATGTCTCCTTAAATTTAATTAAGAATGATTTTAGGTAATGTCTTGAAAGCGTTGAGGAATGAAAATATATTAAGGAGAAATGAAAAACTAACCGCATATTGTATACGAAAAGGTTTCCTGGAAAGTCTAATACCTTATAGTTTTGTTTGGTATACAAATACATGACCTTTCATAACATTTTTCATTTGTCTAACCTGTCCATAGCTGTAGAAGCATGCAGAGCAACATTTCTTTAGCTCTAGATAAAAGCATGCTTTTCCTGCTTGAAACTCGTGTTTTTCTATGTATTTTCTGGTTAGATAGAGATCCTTTTTAAGTTGTAACTTTTCATTTTACAATGTTTGTTGAGTTTAAAATGGACATATAATTCAATTAATTGATGCAAAATATGGTTAATTAATACCATAATCCTTTCATTTAATTTCAGACATGGACCAGGAATTCCCACAGCAAAATCTTGAAGGCTTTAACTTGACAGTATGGCTAACAGAAGCAGTTGGAATTGTAGTCTTGATTCTTATGGGAATATGGACTACACTTTACAGAGGAGGGTATGCATGGAGATCAGATCCAGCAATTGAATTCAACTGGCATCCTATGCTGATGACAATTGGAATGATATTCCTCTACGGAAATGGTATTTCTAAAATTAGATTTTCGTTCAAAATTATTCAGCAAAATGAATAAATAGCATTGTGTATTATTGTGCATTGTTATTATTGAGTATATTGTTAGTAGTTGATTAGTAATGCCATTTAAAGCATTAGGATTAATTAAAATCAATCACACTGAGATAATGGCATCTTGTGATTATAGTTGGTTTTGATTTGAGGCTAGAGTTTAGTAATTTTTATATTAAGTGAATTTATTTAAAGCTCTTTTGTATAAAATTCATTAGTTATAAATAGATAATTTTATGTTTTAATAATTCAATGCATACATGCAAAACCTTGGTATAGATTCATAAGTGCAGCAATGGGAAGTGGTTTATGGCTCTATGAAGTTACAGATTGGATTGATAATGTTGCAATATTTTGCCATCAAGCAAGAGAATTCATTTTCATTCATATTCATGCAGAATACTTTTCTATCTATTAAGTCATTTAAAAACATCCAGTTTAACCTAAAAGGTACTACGATCTAGGCTGCAGAAATTAAATTTTTGCTGAAGAATCCATAATATAAACCTGAATTATTCTTTTAGGAGATAAGTGTATGTTATAGACTGATAGTACTTTAATTGTTAAAAGTGCTCCAAGAGCCACTGTCAGGAATCGAACTGTTTCTGCAGTTTAGTATCAATACAGGAGTGTATCAAATCAATCAATCAAAAGAATCAGCAAGTTAAGGGAAGGATTGATGTGGCATTTAATGGGAGTAGACCTGATCATAATAGTAGCTAAAAATGGATTTAACTGGAAGAAATGCAAGGTCAAGAAAGAGTCTCATTAAATTGGTTCAGCTGGATTTTAGGAAATGAACTTTGTCAAGATGAATGGATGAGGTTTTTTATCAGTCATAGAAGACACATCTTTTAACAAATAATGACAATTCAGGACTGTAATGACTAAACAGTTGCTGACTTAAATTTATACCAAATGTTTTCATTAAAAGAAATGATAAGTATCAAGATATAAATGTAGAGATACATTTCATTATGAAATAAGAGTAACAAAGCCCTCGCTATTTTGAGCATAAAGATAGTTCAGTAGAAAAGTGAGATAAAAATTCTAAAACAATATATATTAGGATGTAAGGTTCTGAATATATTCTGAAGCAAGTTCTCATTCAAATTAAGTTTCATAAATGAGCATGTATCTCTGAAAGTTAGAATTGCATTAATTCCTTTTTTTAACAAAAATTCTTGACTAAACCTGATCATTGTAAATATTATCACTCATTCATAAATAAATGTTGCATAGATGTATAATTTTTTTCAGTAACCTTAATTTCATTTTTTAATAAGTTACAATCAATAATTAATTATTCAAAACTAATCATTTCATTTTTCAAATCCTGTTTTGTTCCCTATAATCTCAGCGCATCATTGCAAACAGTAAAATACAATCTTGTTCACTTTCAGGAATTCTTATTTATCGGATATTTCGAGTGAGGAGAAAGCGGAAGTTGAAGATTGCACATGCATTTTTGCACCTACTGGCTTTTGTGTTTTCAGTCATTGGTCTTCAAGCAGTTTTTGACTCGCACAACCTTAGTGTACCTGCTATTCCAAATCTCTACACTTTGCACAGTTGGATTGGTTTGATTTCAATCATACTTTTTGCTTGTCAGGTAAGCATTATAACTTAAGTTGACAATACTTATCACTGTTTAAATTGCCACAAATATTACCATATTGATCTGCCTATAACACGCATTGTGGTATAATACTCACCATGATTTCAAGAAGAAAATCTGAATGAAAATACTAAAATTTAAAATTAAAGACTTGGAATGGTCAGGACATAATGCACTCAGCAGAGCAGCTGCCAATAACTAAGAAAGCTATTCTATCATTACAATTTTCTATTTAAAAGGTAATTAGTAAAAATCTCTTTTTCATGTTTATTTCATAGCAAATAACGATTTAAGATGTAACATATTTGTGCTGTTTTGAGCCAAACATCTGGGTGAGTGTTAATACATAATTAGTCAGATGTGTGCTTCCCTGTACCTCTTGTTTCTGCAAGTGACAGTCATTATAAGGTATTTAATCATTAAAATATATCATGTACATAATTGGGGAAAATGTGATTTATCGCTTGTGAAGACTAGCTCACATTTGAGTGTAGATCAGCTGATTTTGAAAAGTATTGCAGAAAGTTATTTTCAGGAAACAAGACATTTTCAAAATAAAATACCTAAAAGGGAAATTTAAACCGAGTAAAAAATTAATACATGATTAATTTCATTTAATTAAGTTTAAATATAAAATTTAATATACGCTTATTGCACGCAACTTTCATTTCAGGCCTGAATTTCTTGAAAAGAATGTGTCATAAACCAATAAATGTGGTATTTTATTACATTCTTGTAAGCTGTTTTTGGCGAATTCCAGAAATTAAAATCAGTTTCTTTTTTAGAAGTTAACTATCATATAGTGCAATTTATATCTAATGAGAAATGTTATTCGAACAAATGTTATCTGGGAGAATCAGACAAGTGATACATTGTATTTATTTTCAGTGGGTATCTGGTCTAGTGTCTTTCTTGTACCCTGGTCTTCATTTATCTCTAAGAGCTTCATACCTACCAGTGCATGTATTTTTTGGAGTTGGAGGCTTTATTACTGCTGTGGCGTCTGCATTGCTTGGAATATCAGAGAAAGCCGTATGGGCTGTGTAAGTAATAGGATATTATATATATGTTATGATGTTTTATTTTATATTACAAGCTTTTTTTTCCTAAATATTTCTGAGGCCTGTTGAATAAGCTGTAAGAGAAGAGAATTAATGAATGTATTAGTAGAGATATGAATTATATGAATGGTTTTACATAATTCCAATGGTGCAGCGAGTGGTGGGTTTTAGGGGTTCAAACCCCCCCCAAGAGTCAAGTCCTATGACTAGCTCTGTGCATTTTTCTGCTGAAGAGTACAAAACCCCAATCATTTGCTGGATAAATTCATTGAAAGCTTTGCATGCTTGTAAATATGGCTCCGATTTCAGCTAAGGTGATGTTTTTGGTAGCAGAGCAGGCCTAGAGCCGACATTGATATGAATGGGACGCTATGACACAAGTGTTTTGCACACAATGTTCAACACGTGCACTTTTTAAGCCTATCCTTTAGTTAAGTGACTCACACCATAAGATAAGATTCCCATGAGAAAAATTCGAAAGTGCTGATTCGTTTACTCCTAGCAAAAACACAAAGGAACATTCGAGAAGCAATTCGAAACTTACACCCTGAAAACAGAGATTAAGATTACGTTTGAGAGACAAAGAGATTGATGGAACAATCAGTTAGATCTTCTGCACGTGACTGTTTTGAGGGTGTGAATGCAAAGCTAGGCTCGTGAATAGTGCTTTTGGGAAATTCACAGTGAACAGTTCAAAGAAGAGTTTAGTTTGGATTTCACAAGGTATAGATGGACATCCGAAAATTTTTTTCACAGTCCGCTAATTGCTCAAGGCCTCTATTGGAAAAACATAAGTTAATGTCTATGTGGTTTTTTGTAAAACAACCATTATTAGTCACATAAATTAGGATTGTCTTATTTTAGGGCTGTTATCGGAGGCTACATCTCAAAGAGTTTAGCGACAATTCCAAAGGTACTGGTTCCTTTATTAAGCATTCTGGATGATTAAAAGTCTGTAAAGCAGACTCTTCATTACTCTGGATGATATAAAATATACTGATCCTTATTTTATGATTACTCATTAATTTGCTGTGTAGTTACGAAAATAATTCTTTAACCAGATTTCCATAGAAATTTGTAAAAGTATTGGAGCAATACAAGATATCAGTAAAAATTAATGATATAATGATGATATTATTAATAATATACCATTTTGGAAGCAAATCAGTTAGCTGAAAGGTATTGTGCTCGTAAAGTACACACAGATTTATCGGAACTGTGACTTGATGACTTGAAATAAATTTGATAAACTGTTAAAACTGTGACTTAAATTCTCCAGCTTGCTTTTCGATGCAGCCAATTTTTTCTTTGGTGATTGAATCTCATGAATCTTATGACTTATCCTGTTAACCGCGTAGTCATGCAATGCCCCTTCAAAATTTCAATAGATGGAAATTTTTATTTCCTTTGAACACTCAGTGCGTAAGACTGGGTTTACATCAGCTCTCTGCTAGTTTAATCACCTAACTATTACTTAGTCTTAATAATTGTAAGTTGACATCTTCATTTTTTTCACCTTGGTATGTAACTTGATTTCTGCAAATTCAATTACAATATCAACTGCATATAATCAAGAGTCTCCAGTATATTTCAATGCAGCCGAATTTTGACTGTTCGGCATGTGACGCATTCAATTGAATTGTAGAAAATTCATGGCCGAAGGAATCTAACCGAAGACAATGCAGTTTGCAAAAAATGATGGTGACTCTGTCTTCGGTTGATTTTTGTAGGGGCCTCAAATTTTTTATTTCAGTATAATCATAGTTTCCACAAGTTCAATTTTTAGGCAGAAAGGTCACTATTATGGCTAGGTTGAACAAGGAGTGAAAAATTGTGACATGACTGGGACTCGAACCCAGGTCTCCCACTTTCCGGGCACTTTCCAGAACAACTGCCCGGAAAGTGGGAGACCTGGGTTCGAGTCCCAGTCATGTCACAATTTTTCACTCCTTGTTCAACCTTGGGTTTAAGGCGCATGCTTCCTCGTGCTAAGTAAAACTTCATCATGAAGTTCTTTATTATGGCTAGGATTTTAGTTTTGCAATTATTATAAACTAGGTGTGATTCATTTAATTTATGATTTTCTCCTTCCAAAGGTAAAGTTGATCATAACTGGAAACAATAATAATACTTTTACAAAAGATGTTAATGACAATATTTCTAGAAATATTGGTGCCCATGTTAGATTTTAATTATCATTGATAAAGTGATGACATGATTGAAGCTTTGAATTTTACCAAGGAGTAAAGTTAATATAAATGTAAATGGAGGTAATACTGGCAGAACAGGAAATAGCACTGTTTAGAATTATTGATACCAGAAAATTATAAATATATAATGTGAATAATATTTTTAGTTTAAAAATTTTATAATGTGAAGTAATGTAGTGCTGAAGATGCTTCAAAACACAGGCCACACTCTTTTTAAATAAATTTGTTTTGCCTATTTATCCTTTACTGCACTCATCATTTTATGATAATTTTAGTCTTGTCCATTCATAGTGTCTATTTAACGTCACATAGCTAATAAGAAGACTGCTGATGGATAGTGTATTGGTAGAATGCATCTTATGTATGATAGGTCTTCCCTACACAGTTGTCATGGATTTATAGTCACATTCATGTGTGATTTAGATTGTTGTAGTTTGATACATAACATAAGAATAATATTTAAAGCCAGGTTTTCAAAGGATCAATTGCGCAACCTACCTCTTCATTTGTTTACTCAACCAAGTGAGAACCAGCGGTTGACCTACTGCCTGTCATGCATGACTCCTCCCAAAGCTAGTTGTGTACACTCTGCAAGGTTAGAGCTTGCATGACCTTGTCGCTTGAGTAGCTTGCATGTTGTGATTTACTTACTCAACTGAACATGCTATCGAGACAATGTTGCGTGGACAACATGAGTCTTGCGTTATTAATGAGCCCTAGCTATTTGTGCACAAAAGTTGAATTGCCAGTTATGACCCTGTTGGATCCTGACTTCAATTGTCTATCCTATTAGAACTCTAATGTATAGGGGCATAAAAAAATTATATCATATGAACTAGTAATAGTAATGTATAGCTAGTTTTGAAAAACATGAAATGATCATAGATATAGGTCATCAGTTTGGGTTAGTACTATCATCACAATTTATTGCCAATAAAATGAATGATGTATCAAAATTTGGAACCTGGGTAAGTGCTCAGAATTTTTCGTATTCAAGAAGTATTATGATGGGAAGACGAGTGAATTCTCAGAACCTGGATTGAATATCTGAATCCAACTCACATTCCTATAAGTATGATAATGAGGCAAGGAAATTCATTCAAAGTCATTATTAAAAGTACCTCAACAGCATAGGTCATTTTGCATATGGGCTCCCACCAGGAATCAAACCTAGGACTGTTTTCACCAAAGCAGAATGCCCTGCCATGTGGCATTCAGCCTACACGCCTATCTTTGCTGATGATAATATCTATGCCATCCTCAAAATCGTAAATGTATGGTTAATATCATTGCCTGGGTTATTTATGTGTATCAAAATCAGTTAAGCCTTGATTATGGTATTCTATAGGATATCCAAAATCACTTTCCCATTTTGGAGCTAATACCATCCAACCTAACGTTCTTTTCACTATCATAAAGTACTCAATTCCTTGTGAGGGACCTTATCAAACATTTTCTAAAATATTAAGACTGAATTCAGGATAAATTTTTCAGTAAATAAATTTTCTATATCCTTGCATGAGTATTTTCTGCAAAAATCATATATATATGGTATATTTGCGTAATCATTGTATTTTCTTTTTGCATAATCTCCTAATTCTGCTTATCTTTACAGCACTGATTACAAGGATTTACCTGTTGAAGGACTTCATGTGAACTTTATGGGATTGGCAATCCTAATATTTGCAGCTTTGGTCATGTTTTTAGCCACGACGTCTAGGTACAAGAGGATTTCCCTACCTGAGGATGAACTTCTACTAAAGGAAGGAATTGCTGGAGAGTAGATCATACGTACGACTATGCATTCCTTGGTAATTTTCCATGTATGCATGAAAAATTATCAATATAAATATTTGGATTTTCTTTAATGAAAAACTTAAATAACTGGATTTTATTTTTTCAGGTCTGACGATCCTTGGTGAAATCATATGACATTATCAAATAGATAACTTGATTGGTATTGAGCATAAAATACGTTGCATTATCCTACTGTATGACTGTTCCCTCTCATTTCTTGTCATTGGGGTGAAAATGAAATATCTCTAACTGCATTGATTACAGCATAATGCTGTAGGGCAATTGTCAAGGAAAAATATAAATTACAAATTGTAATTTTTGTTTTTTTAAGGAGATATGAATTTTGTAATCTCAGTTCAAATCTGAGAATGACATTCCATGTGAAGAAATTCACAAAAATTGCCCCAAAAAAAAATGATTCTTAATACACTGGATTCTTGGAAATGTTTCATTTGCATTCTGCAAAAGTATGTCTCAGAAGTATCCAGTTTTGAGGGAACCCTGCAGCTCACCCAAAATTCTCTTCCTCTCAGCAAATATTTTCTAGTTATGGGTTGAGTTGATCTATTTTGTGTGATTGGAAGTTCCTATGTTGACATGTTATATATATTGATAAATTATATAAAAGAATTTGGCTGCTCTTGAGGAAAACAATGGCCGAATGTGACGATATTTTTCCACACAAGCTGTACTTTCTGTTGTATGTTAATTGTTCATTTTGTTGCCTATGTCTACAAATATATGTATACACACAAATTTATATATTCATAGATCATATGGACAATTATTTATCGATGTCTATTGTACTTGTTCGCTCTCTTTGAGATGAGCCTTTGCGTGATCTCTACAACACTGTGCTGCATTTATCTCTATTTAGGAGCATTTAAAAATCAGGAGGTGACGAAAAAAAGGAAATGTTGGTGTTTTGTGTTGTAGCGTAGATGATAATGGCCACTGCTTGTGACACCATAATGTAAAGGTGGTTATAAATTGTCTACTGATAATACATTTCTGCATCCCAAATCAACATTCAATCTCTATCCTTCATTTCAATCTCTCTGTTGGATTTGGATTCCTGATTTGGAAGTTGTATTGCCTTAGTTTGTTTCCTCTTAAACAACTTGAAGAAGAACATTGGATTGTGTTTGAAAAGAATTGTTTTTAATCTGATTTTATGTATTTAAGATGAAATTTTATGACTCCCCTGTGAAAAGGGATTCCTCATTTGAGCATTGATGTTTGTTCAAGTAAATATTGATTTTAAAGTGTTTTATTCAGTTCATTTACTTCCTTTTATTTCCTTTAAGAAAGAAACATAAAAGACAATTACTCGTAAAAAGAATTTACTCTCTGGTCAACTCATGTTATTCAGCACTTTGCTTTAATACTAGGCATAATCCACTATTTTCTTACGTTGAATAGAGTTTAAGAAATTTGAGAGGAAAGATCATCCTAATAAAATTTCACTTTGAAATACTACTGTATAAGGACCATTCAATGAATGAATATTATGAGCTAAAAATACTGGATGTCTTTTCTTATTTTTAGCCACCTACCACATATAAAAAATCAAGTCAAATTATAGGGGCACATGCCATTCATCTATTCATTCATATACTTAATTTTCCTGTTTTTATTAAAATTTTAATCCACTATATCGAACATTTTGAAAGAAATTGGTACTTCCGATGCTTGCAATACTACAAGTAAATTCTGTCTTCATTTCTTAAGACAAGTTTCTTACCCATTGAGCATGTATTTTCTAAATAGATAACATATACCCTTTTTATGAGCTTTCGGTGAAGTGTAAAATGGAAAAATTATTGATTTCTTAAAATCTACCTTTCAAATAACGTAACTAACGTAATGTTTTCTGAAAAACTTAGCAATCCTCAATTAATGTTGCCCATTAAGATTTAATCGATTCAAAACTTTTTTTCAAGAATTAAACGGAGACAATAAAATGCAACCTCTAAATGCGAAAATGAAAAAAAGCTATATGCTTGGACGTAGCTATAGCTTTTACATGGGAGGTCCGCGGATCCAAAAATGTACAAAGATATGTAAACTAATTTTTGCCTGGACTTTGCGGAGAAAAAGGCAGAATTCTAAATTCCAATCTCAGTCATTTAGAAATTAAATAAACTTTAATATATACGCAAGTTAACCTGTGGGCAAACGATAGTTACTTTTTAAATAAAATATGTAGGTAAAAAGAAGCCCACCTCATTTATCAGCAATGAATTTTGGTAAAACAATTGGAAAAATGTGTATTAATAAATGAAAAAATAACAGCATATACTTATTATAATGGAACAATATGCTTTATCGTAAAAAAAACAGCGGAAAATAATCAAATTAATGAATTATTTCGTGTCATTTTTTTTAGTTACGACTGCAATACAGGTGAGCAGCATTCAGTTTGGTCTTGAAAATGCACATGTATAGGATATTTTAAAAAAACCTTTTTAAATCAGGGACTACCAGCCTCTCCTGAAGGAAAATAGCAAAAAAAACGTCTCGTCGCCTCTCGACTTTCATTACGGCGCTCCGCAATCAGCCGAGCAAGATAAAATCAACAAAGTAATCGCAGACCCACAGCTATCTGATTCTATATTTCTTGTTTCAAAGGAATAGACTTTCGATTTTTGGTGTAGGTATGCTTACTTTGTATTTCCTTGGGCTATCTGACGTAATCAGCTACATTCTCTTAATTTCTATTAAAAGACACGGACATGTAATAAAGTATTAGGGAATAAAGATTTCTCGGGTTGCAAGCCACGGGTGGTCAGATCCTTTCTGGGCGTCATGTATCTTTCCTATAAAATAAATACCATTGCAAATGGAAATTTTCGTGCATGACGCTCGACGTCGCTAAAAGAGAAAACAATTTGCGCGTGATACATAAGAAAATACGGTACATATCTGTCCAATATTCCACGATTATCTTTTTTCGTCGTATGCTAAGGGGGGTCCGGACCCCATAAACCCCCTTATATACGCCCATGGCTACATGCCTTTAATAAAAAAATACCACGGATAATATTTAAAGGGCTTTCAAAATAAAGACTATAGGTAAATTGCTGTGCTGATTCTAAATCGAAAAAAAATCACCATGATTATTGATAAAAATGGTCTCCAAAACAATTTATCATAGCAACAAAACAACTGCCGGTAAAAAACAAAAAATTAACCGCAATGATGGACGACAGAAATCAAAACGATATGGGAAACTCTTGATGAAATATTTTGAATGCCGACAGAGTTTGGGGAACAGTTTTATCTTTAGAATCAGTTTCGCTTTATTATAGAGCAGTAATTTTCAAAATACAGATCAAGATGACAGAAATGGAAAATAATGGCAAGAAAGATGATTCCAGCGATCAGGGAAGCGATTTCAAAGGATTTGCGTTTAGGAAAAACCATTTAAGTCGTGGGAGTATAATTGGTAATGTAGCTTCTCTAAACTCTATGGCCAAGTAAAATGCAATTCGATTATAATACGAATTGAAAAAATGTCTGTTTTTGTTTCAGAGGGAGACTTCTCAAATTCGATTTGTTTTAGAGAAGCACTGAAGGTATTTTCCGAAGATAATATCAATATAGGGCAACTTTCCATCAGCATAGATAAAGAAAAGGACTCTGACGAAACAACATATGTCATTTTCGTTTCTCTAACGGAATACATCGAGAGATTCAAGCATACCAACACTGTGTTCGGCCGTGTAACTCATGACTTCAGAACTATAGAGGAAAGGCGCTCGGAGTCAGTATTATGTATTCCTACTTTTATCCATATTTGTAAAGTAGAGTAGTTATCATTTCTATCCTCGACCGTTGAATAACAGATGTTTTCAGTTGTTTGCAGTTGGGAAAGGAAAAACTCGAACGCAATGTTACTCTGGTGAACGAAGGTGATGAGTACTCTGTCTCCTTGAGCTTTTTCGATGGCAAAGACTGGGAGAGAGGCTCCTTCGAGATTACGAAAGAAGATTCACTGGTAAATTTTCTTTATTGATAGAAGTAATCAATACATCGCAATGACTCGCTCAGAAAAATCGATTAAGGCTATTGGGCTGCTGGCATTGACGCATACCGGACAGAATTTAGCAAAATTCTTTATGCACTTAAGTATTTCAAGACCATTAATTAGGTTATCTGCCAAATCCGTTAAGCCCACATGTTTGAATGTGCGGAGAATTAGAATAATCAAGCAGTCAGCAAGTCTCAAAGGGAAATGCCAATATCCTGTGTACCATCTAATTGTAAGATCTCCGCGGTCAAGTTAAGCTAAGGGAAGAAACTCATATAAATCACTCATTGGAACTAAAATATTAGAAACTTTTTTCGAATGAGGCAAGTTGATTACACATGGTTATATATAATCGATTATGATAGCAATAGTTCGACGTAGTTAGTTTGGTTCTCGCGTTATCTGCATAAATGAATGACATGTTGAAAATTATAAAAACTGGGATTGAGACGAAAATTATCGAATTACTCAATTTTTAGAGTTATCCACTCATTTTGATAATAATTCACTCTACAAATATTGAAAGAAAATCTATGAGGAATTACAAGTTTATTGAAAAATATTTGAAGATATAATTTTTTGGAGATGTATTCACAAATTCGTTTTCATAATAATAAAAGAAGTGATATGAAATATCGGGAAATTAATTTAGTCATTAATACTCGAAATTATTATGACATCGTGATCGTTAACAAGTGTACTTTTGGATAGAAACGGTTTCGAATAAATAACTGCATACCAAGAAAATAAGGCACAATATTACTAACGATTCACTTTTAAAAATGTTTTTGCGAGGTATTTGATTATTTATCCTAGGATTACTAGCGCGGAGTCTAACATGCCTACCCAATCTTTTGACGGCATGATATACATACATTCTTTGTAAACAAATTGACCAAAAAATGCGGGTTATGAACTTAAAATCCTTAAAATGAATGTAACACTTCTCTACAGACCCTAATGGGAGAAGCAGCCAACTACTTGTATGTGAGGTATCTGGCTCAAAGTGGAAGATGCACAGCGATCAACTTCTTGTCACTACTATGCGATGGTAGCCTTCACATGAGTCGATACGTAAGTAAAGAACTCTTCGACCATCAATGTTTTAAGCAAATATTAATAAATGAATAATTGTATGTTAGAATTAAAAATTTTTCGAAAGAAATCATTCTACTTTCCTACCTTTTCTACTTGAAAGGCAGACAAATTTGACGGATCATTATTTGTACTACACTATTGTATTATTACATTCACCCATCTTGTGAATTACGCAAGGGGTTGTATATTCGTGCAATCATTTGCTTAAGAATGGCCGAGGTTTCCGCTTCATGATAACAACATTGATAAATTTATAAAAACGGTTTCACGCAACTAGTGAAAGGAATATAGAAAGAGGATTTTATTGATCGATAATTAAAATAAAATTTGAGACGAAACTTTGGGTAAAATTATTTTCAGTTTTATTTATCTGTGTAGTTTAGCCTCAGCCGTAATGGATTGATTCTCAGAGAGCTTCGGATTTACTAAAATAATTATTTTGACGACAGTTATAAACGTAAGTAGTCCTTTTACAACACTCATAACAACTTAAGAACCCATTTATGAATCTTCCCATGATTTTCTCCAGTGTGATACGGAAATTATTCATCTTTGTAGTGACATAAACAATGAAAGATACGTTATTCATCGAAATGAGTCATTCCACGATTTTGTCGATTGAAATATACACTGCTGAACTGGTCACTAATTTTTATTCTGTTTATCAAAGGTCTCGTCGCCCATCGGAGCGTCAAAAATAGGCCGCGAAAAAAGAGAAGTCTGCACCATGTGTGTCAAGAGAATGCTACTGAATCCAAGAGGAAAGATTACAGCGGAATGGGTTCTGACCAAAGGAGCTGGCTACATTTTGGAAGAAAAGAGAGATGTGAGTGATCTTTGGAAATTATCCGCTGGTTACAAAAGATATCTTCTACAAATCGTCGCATGAAATTCCCAAATTCAAAATTATCAAAAAAACGTAAATCCTACTAATTCCTTAATAATATAGCAAAGCAGAGCATCTCATAAATAAATAAATACGAAAATAAATTAAAGAATATATTAAAACCAAAAGGAAAGATTGACCCTCTGGAACGATGGAAGAGCGAACGCGATCTTCGAGAAGCATCGACAAGACATAACAAGGCATCAATCGCAAAAACAGATAATTACCTCTGGTCGTTCTTTCCGCATTCTATTAGTGAAGCTTATATAGTAGATTAGTTAGGAATTTTGGAGTACTATACTGCATGCCAAACGCCATTGGCTACTTGCGGAGTACCTATATATCTAAATGGATCTCGCTCAATGAGGAATTAATCTCGAATAGAATTTGAAAAATAAAATTAAAAATTTCCACTACATTCAATTTTTATAAGAATCTGAAACTCGAATTCTCCATCATCAAAGAATAAGTTCACCTAAAATGTAATCTTAGACCCACTTGAGCTGTAAATATATACAAAGTAAAAATGCCTAATTTAGGTGATGTGAAGCACAGGAAACGCAGAAGGTGGTTATGCCACTAACTACTAACTAAGCTGAATTAAGAGTCATCATGAATTAATGATCACCACGTTTATTCATTTATTTCATAACAAGCACAAATCGATCTGAAATTCTATCTTGCGGAATCACCATTTGAAACAATACTTCAAACAACTTAATAATTACGGTGAATTAACTCATGTCCGGCCATTACAATCCTTCCGAGATACATACTCTCTTTAAATAGCTCCTTGTCTCATAGGCAATGAAATCTGGAAATAATTTTAGTTCTATTTATTAGAGAATAGAATTAATTTCGGCGCCCCATTCCGAAAGACGCCTGAATTCTTTGCCCTGCCTGCCTCACCCATTGATGCGATACGCATCGGCCTTGAAAGTAAGCACATTCTTTGAATTAAAGCCATTCATGCAGGCTTGCATCTTTCTAGGTCCCTTACGGCTCGGTTACGCATCCAATGATGAGATACTGCAGCGGAAACAACATCCCGAACGATGACAGCACCGAGGATGAGTGGTTGAATATTTTGAGCGTGGAATTGAGTGAAGAAAAAAGACACTCCACGACGAAAGAAGACAAACCGCTGAAAGGCGATGCCGGGAAAGTCCAACTTGCAGAAACGTTTGGCAACCCCGAGGATCACGGTAAAACAGAAGAAACCCAGGCGATGGGAGATGTGGAAGAACTTAATCCAGGGAATAAGAAACCTACTTTAGACAAAGTTCCAATTGACCATGAGGGCACCTTGAGGTCTGTCGGCAGTGAATTATTCGAAGAAATCATTTCAAAAGTATCCATAAACTCCGATGATGCATTCCATAAGAAGAAGATTAATAACCAGATGTTGCCGGAGGGGATTGCTGAAGAGCAGGTAAGGAAATAGCTATATAATAGAATAGAGGAAACATCTAATTTCAACATCAATTTCGAGAAACTCTTTATGAAAAAATCGAGCTCAATGGCTACAGAAATTTAAAAAGCAATGAATAAATTACTGAGAGGTAGCGTAGGATAGGCAGATATTCAGGTAGATGGCGGTGCATTTCTGTATTACATTACAACTGCTTGTAATTCACCGAACAGAGATTTTTATCCTATAATGTTGTAAAAATTCGTTGATTTACATAACAGTTGATGGAAAATTCAAAGCATTCGCTAGAGCGCTTTTAATTTTGAAATGCATGATTTGATGCTTAAAAAGATCGTTAAATCATCATATTACAATTTTAGAAGGATTAATTTATTAGTATTAAACTTAAAATTGGGATTAATTTAGATATACCCTAATTTTGCATAGATCCCTCACAGCTATTGGGGCTTGAGAACATTCTTAGAGAGAGAGAATAATTTCACTTAATTTTATTTTGTTCGTTGAATCATTTAAGCAGTTTAGATTTTTATTAAAATGTATTAAATTTGTATCAAATCATGCCTACAAGAAAATCCAAGCTTCGATCTGTGCCTTGGCGGTACAAGGCTGTGCTGAATAGGAAGAATGTGGGACCAAAGACTGCAAAGGGTGGATGATGCTGGCCAAACATGTCTTTTTATAGGGCGAATTGGATATTCTATTTATTTCAGGAGAGAGATTAGAAATTGAACGTGGTAAAAACATTTTAAAAAGTTATCGACTTTCAATATTTAAATATCAATTACATATTATATCTACATGTAATTCAAATGATGCGATTTCTGTTAAAGTTTGTCATAATGGTTCCAAAATCAACACCAATGCTTTTAAATGCATGTGGATAACAGTAATGTATTAAATATGATCTTAAATTTAAGTGAAATAGAGTAGTTATACTAATTCAAAACGTTTTCAGCAGCAGTGCTTGATGTACAATTGACATGTAGTACATTGTATAGGTACTGAGAGCCAATTTAAGTTTCACTCAACTTCTCATTTTTTTGTCTAGGAGGAAGCGAGGAGTAATGATAATGAAAATGACAGTCGTCGGTCCTCGAGGTCCGATGAAACTAAGGCGAAGTATTCACCAGAAGTTTACGAAAACGAAAACCAGAGTGGCGAAGAAGCCGCTAGGGATCAAGATGAAGATGAGAGGTCAACCGGAACCGACCCCTCAGACGAGGAAAAGGAATCCAGAGATTCCGAAAATCTCTCGAAGGAATCGTCTGAGGTAACAGTGCGTGCACTCTCCGAATCGAAGAAGAAAATGGAGGAAGAAGAGAATGAAAAAAGAATGAGGTACCAAAACTACCAGTGGCCCGATATATCCCACCTTGAGGAGGAGATAGAAGGCGTGGTTGTGCGGGCGATGGACGGCATCCTATCCGATTACAAGAAGATGAGGAGGAAAAATGCCAAGTTGAGACTTCACTTGAAGAAGATGAGTTTGGAGGAGGAGAGGTTGAGGAGGAAAATGAGAGGAAGAGACAGGAGACCTCACTGGAAACTGGTGGATGGAGTCCGTGTCATGACCATCCACAAGAAAAGCTCGGTAACGAGTGATGGCAGAGTGGACCAGAGGCCGATTCCTCTGGTGTGCAGATGGAGGGATGATCAGCAGCTGCTATCCGCTTACCGAGACAGAAAGGTAGCTAATCGACGCCGTTAGAGTGACTCGTAAAGAGACAACAGAATGGGAGGCGATTCTATGACTCAAAGTGCACTTTCAACCGAAGAACATCTGACAAATTCTTTTTTTACATATTCTTCAGCTCCTCCAAAAATATACTTTTATTCCATGAATTAATAGTTGTTTCCCGTCGTTAAAAAAATTTCATTACACCCTACTAAAGTTTCGCCATCCCTAATCAGTCGGGCTTTACTATCCCTTAGAAAACATTTGAGGACAACATCAACAAAGAAGAGTACATATCGGAAAAAGTCGATAACATACGATCCTTATTCGTCAACTGACTTTCAATCACCATAAGTTCTGACTTTTACATAAAAACACATTTATCTCGTAAAAAAAACCTTCTTGTCGTTGTCAATAAATTCATAAAGACAAATCCAACAAAGTTAAATATCATGCGAAAATGACGACAGAAAGATCTCATCTCCTAGCTTTCGCTAGGAAAAGAAGAATAGTATGAATTACATCCATTGAATTAGTGCTTTGAATTTTATCAGCCCAACCTTATAATGTCTATCTGTATATGCATTGATGATTTTTTTAAAAATAGTTTTCCAAAATAAATCAGAATTCCATGATGATATGGATATAATTAAATCGAAAATTTATTAATAAATAACACGATTCGTTGTATTCTTAGGACGGTATGTTTCTAACTATCGTTGTTGCTAACGAATCACTGTTTCACACATTATACCAACTGTGCAAGACGTCATATTTCAATGAAAATGCTCATAGGAACTTAAAATTGGCGTAATACTTGCTAATTACAGGCGAAGTTTGAAAAACTCCTCTCACAAATGGTTGTATTACTTCTCAGAAATTTGTGATATTTGATAAAACATACAATGATTAAGATAATCCCGGACTGACAGTAGTGGTTAAATACGACCGGAAGGTAACCAGGAAACATTTTAGTCAAGATATAAATAGAAGTAAGATTACATATAAAGGAAGTAAACAATAATGGATGAAGATAATATAAATTTCTGAAAAATACCTGGAAGATAAAATATATGTTATAAATAGAGGGAATACTCTGAAAGAACTCGATAATTCAAATAATGATAATAACAATAATGACAATGGTCTAGAGTAGAGGCTCCCAACCTAGAGTAGACACACCCCCTGAGGATACGGGAAGCGTGTGGAGGGGATACGGTAATCGTTAGGTTAATAAGTATATCTTACGATGAAATTATTCCAAAAGCAGCAGCAACTCCCAGCTGTTTCATTTTGGTACTGTTTGGCAATATTTTAGAGATGAAGAGACTTTTAAGTCTCAATCTCACCCAAATTAAGACGATTTATTATTATTATTTCCCTGCTTATCCACGTTGATACCGTGATTAATTATAAACTTATAATAAATTATTTCTTATAATGACAATTTGTGGGTACTGTCAGCTTACTGTAAAACCAAAGGGAGTACGAGAACTTAATAATCCTATAATAATAATAACTAAAGAATCCTGGTCTAGAGACAGGATTTCCCTTTGGAAAGCCAGCCTTTGGGAGAGGGCCCCTCGCCTCTAGAGGTCGGAAAAGTGCCTCGATAACAGAGAGAAATGATCTTACAATAAAATCCGATGTGATCTGCACATTGATAACTCCATGCTTCAGATCAATCATATAATTTTTTTTCAAATACAGGAGGGCAAATAGTTATAGGAATTATTAAGCTGTAGCCTAACCTTTTACAGATTGAACGATAAGGAAGTGAAAGATATCGGTAAAATTTTCTGCTGAAGCTAAAAATACTTCAGTATATTCATATGATTATTTTATCGTCCCACGTCATCCTTCGTTTTACGAATAGTTGCTATGACGTTGGGGGCTTACAACAACAAACTGGATTCATCACCAGTCCCTGAAGTGAAATATCGGTGGCCTAAAACCCCTAGGGGAGGCCCTGTCTATGGAATCTTGACACGAATAAAAGGAATTAAGGCCACTCCGATTGGCAACAGAACACTTTTTCTTCGCACTCACTCTCCATAGATGGCTACTTGAAGCACCAAGACCTAGACACTGACAACCGTTATGACCTCGTGGTGAAATCGTGACCTGCGTTATGATTCGGAATCTTTGCGACAATTCAAGAATTCTTGGCTTGGAACATGCGACTCCTAGTTGCATCGTAGCTGAGGGAACAAAGCTTTCGACTCCCGGATAGCCGTTGGTAGCGCGATCGGCTTTGGTAAAAGAGGTCCTGGGTCCGACTCCCGGTGGGAGCCCATGTACCAAATGACCAGCGCTTTCGAAGAACTTATGACAATACTACTAGTACCAACAATAATTTCGACGGTGGTACTACAAAGATAATCATAATAATAAGAATTGAATAAGGAAAGACTAAATGTTACACCTAGATCTGAACTCGCTATTTGAGCTACTTTCGATAGATGTCTATATACGAAATGATAAGCATCTATTTGAACTAGCGATTAGAGATAAATTGGATGGACATAGATTAAATCCTATAGGTCCTGCAGTGTATCAATCTATATTTACTGCAGTAATAATGCGGGATTACCAACATGTCAGTATGGCAAACTGAAAAAAGCGTTCAAATGTGTTTTACTACCCAAATTTAATTTTTAATAACTATTAACGTGTCAATTGTCTGTATTCTACAAGAATTTAGAGGTAAATAAATTTAATCAAGGAGAATGTGATAAAAGGGCAAGATGTATAGGAAATATATCGTTGCAAACAATTTACTCGTACATCAGATGATTAGCTTGCAAAATTAGTCAAGTTATTTTAATGATTACCGGATTAAAATTGAGGAGTGCAATTCTATAGATCAGTGTGAACAAACTAACAGTATGGTCAAGAGCTAATGCAGAACCGCGAGCAACGTACATGACAGAACCCATTCATTAGCATTGTCTCACTTTCCCCGAGTAGTATTAGCTGTTTTTTTTATCAAATTATAAGTGCTTATGCATTAAAAAATTAAATGAAGAGGTATTAGTTTTTTATTCACTAAATGAGGTTATATTTACTTTCGAAGAAACAGCTTTTGATTTTAAAATAGTTTGCCGTTTTATCGACAGGTTATTTCCAGTTTTTACCTTGATACGATGCACGAATGGCAAGCCTTATTTTTCTCAATTTTTCGCTGATTTAAAAAAGT
Source organism: Sympetrum striolatum (assembly GCA_947579665.1). Classification (NCBI taxonomy): domain Eukaryota; kingdom Metazoa; phylum Arthropoda; class Insecta; order Odonata; family Libellulidae; genus Sympetrum; species Sympetrum striolatum. The sequence goes on along the minus strand of OX388347.1, from coordinate 75,131,659 downwards.
CCCGAGTATCGGATTTAAACGAGATTCGCATATTTACAAATCATCCAGTGAAGCGGTCGGTAAGTTGATTACTCATGCATATTAAATACTAAAACTATTCAACAGTGTGTACTACTTAAAAATTATTTAAATATATATTATTTATCAGCGTATTTAAGAAAGTACCGTTTTGGTATTCGAAATATACGGAAATTTTAATAGATTTTATTGTCACGAAGCGATGGACCTAAATCTTCGTTTCAACATTATTTGCCCTCATGTTGAGGCACTTATCGTATCATACGTCCAGCTTCTGAGTTCCATCCTCATTGAAATCTGCCGCCACGTCAGCAGAACTTCCAATAATTTCAGTGTTTTGCTCTAATTTCATAGGGAACACTTATTGACACTTGAGGAAATTCGTAGGGATGCAATCACAAAGAGTCTTTTCCTCGGAACTTTTTCTCTAACTTTTTCCAACGGGTCATCGTTAATTACGGACGGTCGTCCACATGGCTGAACAATAGATGCACACGTAGATGATACTCAGCGCATATCATCGTATGTTCGGAACGATGACGGCAGACCTGCAATGGCCATATTTCGAAATGGCGATTGCTTTAGAACATCCTTCGCACAAAAGATGATATACTATTCCCATATAACCTAAATGAAGGAGAGAATGGCGAAGAAATAGTCTTGGGTAAAATATTTCCGGATCAATCACAGCAGCCATTTCGAAAGATCTTAAATTAACGACAGATCTCACTTGATGTAATAATTAATTATCTTTTATTAAATAACTTTCATTTTAAACGCCTTTTAATTGGGAATTTCGTTCATTACCGTCACTAATCTTAATCTCTAATTTTGGACGGAATATAATTCTCTCAATATATAATCCTGTAATATCCCATGCACTAGGGCTAAATCATTCAAATCTCACAATTTCTTCAAGTACGGTATTCTCAAAGTGTTATTATCACGAGTGAACTCAACCAGGAAGTAAGGTAAATCAGAATTTACACCAGGTTGAAAGTCTTTTAGTTCTCCTCACTGCCAGAGAAATAGTTGATTCCATCCTTAGTCTTGGATACCGGTCTCTGTCACATGATGTTTGAAGGCGGTCGATAGCACGTGAGGGTGGAGAACATAATACTGCGAGATTACTCAGCGGAAAGACCCCCTCGCAATGCTATCACTTCTCTCTTTGAACGCTGCGTTCTTCCACGCCTACTCATTTAATGGACAAGAGCATTCTACGCTCGTGCGGACCTTGAAGTTTGCTTCGAAGTTTGTATTCCCAGGTGGGATTAAAAACAGGACGAGTTTATCGCTCTTTAAAAGGAAGAACATATGTTAGAATCGGTTTAATTTTTTAGGCAAAGATTTTAAACGATGATTTTTATACTTCGTGGTTTTTATCGTGAACCTTCTTGGCTTTTACTTTATTATTATGATGCATTCCGGCCAGAATAAATATCATTATGTATGTGTAATTATTATTATTATTTAAATTTATGTATTTATGTACGTGAGTATAAATATACCCACGAATGTGTACCTATATTATTTATATCTCTATATATAAACACATGCGCATAATACAACCTCTATATTTCCCCTAGCTTCTCAATAAGTTCCCGTTCTTACTCCTATTCCTCGCCTGGGACAAACCCATGATCTGAAAAATTTGGTGATTCACTTATTGATTTTTAAAGGAAAATACAAATTCACAAACTAGAATCAATGTATATAACCCTATGCTCTGGAATCACAGGCAATTGGATTCTTATATTTCAGCTATGTATACATCACTAAGTAATAAATAATTTGCCGTATAATTCTTACTAAAATACTCATATTGTTCCATATATTTCCATTTCTGAATAACTGCATTATCGTGAGTAATTTATGCAACACAATTCTTTATCGGTCATCCTCTCTTTGGCACTGTTTCACTGTAATTTAATCGTATAGAATAAACGACTCACAGCTTTACTTTACGGTTTCTTTTCAATCTAACGGTGCACAAGCGATCGATATCCGTATAATGACTTCACCTCTTGCGGCCTTTCTAAACGCATTGCCTGAAATATCTTCCAACAGTAATACATTCCTTCACCTGAAAATGTCACTTCCGTGTTACAGAGTAGGCACTGAAAATTTGATTTGTAGCAATTTACGAATATCGAATTACTACCTCACGCTTGACCATTGACCACGAGAGGCCCTATTTTATTTGCAACTGATTTACTCGCGCCTCAATATTTTCTGTTTTCCTCTAAAGCTCTGGGTACGGTTTTCATAAATGTGCCTTCCGCTTTATTTGGTTCGAAATATATATTGGTTAATAATAATATCAATCAAGAGGTAAAACATTTAGCTATGGATTGTATCGTTTTTTTCAATTTTATTACGTAATATTATTCTTTATCATGCTTTCCTTTCGAATATCAATTTTTATTCGACATTCAATTTATCACGAAGATTTTTAAAAGTACCTCAATACAATCTTCGTGAAATTTAAGATCACCCCAGGAAACTTTATTGAATTGAATTTATGAAGATAATATTATATAATCCATACTTTCTTTTCCAGGTTCAACGAAAGGAGTGCATTAGGTCTTATTTATCCGAACACCCGGAAGTCATGAAACTGATGTCAGATTATCTGCTCCATGTTCTCCTAGAAAAGCCGGAAGACGTGGTCACCTTTTCTGTTGATTATTTTAAAGAATGTAATTGAACACAATATTTAGAATGTTACTTTAAAATGTAATCAGCCTAGAGTGTCCAAGTAATCGGTCATATTACAGAAAATTTTCTTCAGCGAAATCAGCCGTTAATATTCTCACTATAGAAAAGTCGCATGGGGAAGCCAAACGTTATTTTTCCTGTATAATAAGATTGCTGTTATTTTTAACATCGCTAGAGGAGGATGAATGGTGATCGGTGACTGATCGAGTGGCATTGAATACAGATGAAATCCTTTCAGAAACTCCATTCTTGGTTTCGTTACGCAATCTTCCCCCACGGGTGTGGTCACTCCCGCCCCCAGAAACGCGTCTTACAACCCAGATTTTGTTTACATCGAACAGCAGGAAAAACTTTCAACTTGTCGGTCACTCAAATACTCCCTACTTATACCGTTTATATAATACCATTATACTCAACTATGAGAAGGATTGGCTGAACGAAAATATCCTGATCATCCTTTACTATCGGTATTTGTTTGCCAACTTCATATAGCAAAAAGATGATTTTTCAAAAATTCATTAAACTTTGGCTACGTTATTACACGTGTATCAAGACATCAATTTATTAGGAAGAAAATGAAGGGCAAAAATCAAGCATTTTCTACTAGGAACAAAATCAAAGAAGCGCAAAAATTATTATTTAACATGTAACGTTAATAGTTCAACTATTACCGCTACACCTATAATATATAACTGTAAAAAGAAATATTTTAGCTGACCGAGGAGAAATATAAGCTATGGTTGACAGTAATTCCGTTTTCACGATTGTTAAAAATCACTCTCGTAAATATTCTTAAATAATTTGGCTAAACATGAAGGAGGATAAATATCATAAATATACTTTCCACATGTTTTACCAAGTACATTTTTAACATGACGTCCTAACAGATTTCACTGGAAATTATCAAATAAACTTTGATAAATGGATAACGAAAATAATAAGAGAACGAATTTAGATCATAGAAGATGAAAAAAGTATTTCTTATATACACCCATCAGAAACGTAGAAGACTTCTAGCAGTCATTGCGAAATGAGTCACCAATTTTCTAAAATTAAAGGCACGACTTTTGGACATCAGAGTTTCAAAACTTTAGACGAAATGTAAGAAGGTAGGCTGAAGCACGCATGGAGAAACCTTTAAAAGATTTAAGAAATGGGCGTAACACTTATTTCTCAAGGCCTTAACTGGGACAACATGATTAAGCTAAAATGAAAAGTAATACAAGTACACATAGATGTAAGTAATACGTCAATGATGATCAAAATGAATGCACAATGTTTCAAAAGAAAGAATCAAAGCTAAGAGATAATTTAGACAGGAGCTCTGGAAATGAAAACCCTACCGATGAACGTATCATATGATCACTTCCTATCAGTTCCTTGCCATACTCGTCCACTTCTACTCACTCCTCCTCCTCCTCCTGATGCGCAGACAAATGACTAATGCAATTGTGAGCGTAAAAACAAGTTGCAGTTAAAATGACGGAACGCACTATCTTCAATCATGTAGTTTTAATTTGTAGAAGGTAACACGAATTTATAAAACATGAAGGATTCATCTTCAAAACCTACTGAAGATGAAGAAAATCAGGAGTCATCTACTATCGAAGCTGTATGTATTGCTTTACTATTATGATATTTGTTTTCCTTTTAAATGCTCTATTTTAGTGATTTACTGGCTTATTTCTAATTGCTTTTACATCATCATGTTAAAGGACACTGTCAGCTCCGATGGTGAAGATAAAACGAGCGTTTCATCGGAAGAAACGGAGCCTAAGTTAAAATATGCTCGATTGATGAATGATATTCAGAACATTCTTTGTAAAGACGAAGCAAATTGTATAGCAGTGCATCCAAAGGTTTCAAAGAATTTTTTTTCTATAGTCTATTAGTATAAGCAATTCTCCGTGTGTTTTATTTCTGGTATAACTTATCTCTCACTGACAGTTCTTATGCCTTGGAACGCGATTTGGTACTATTCATATACTGGATCATCAAGGGAACAAGGTTAAGGACAAGGAACTCAGGGCACATTCTGTAATGGTCAATCAAATAAGCATTGACAGTAACGGTGATTTTATCGCAAGTTGTTCGGATGACGGGAAGGTAAGCTATATGAACACTACTTGTTATCCTTCTATACTTATATTTTTACAAGCTAGTTAGAGTAGAAGTATAAGTGGTAATGTTTATTGATGAAATTCATTTAATTTTAGGTATTTATTTATGGATTATACACTACGGAAAACACACACAATCTTTCCACTGGAAGACTTGTTAAATCAATCGGTATAGACCCTAATTATTACAAATCAGGATCTGGAAGAAAGTTTATTACAGGTATGTTTTCTTGACAATGGCTTTTTGATTAAATTTGGTTATTTGGCCGTTTCATTTCTTGACTTTCTCCATATATTTCTATCTACATCTGAAAATGAACGTTTCTGTTGATCTGTTGATTTCCATGTAACTCGGATTTGGAATTATTATTTAATTAAAGATAAACATGGTGTAGAATATCTGTAGAAGTGTACGTTAAAAAATTGAAAAGTTTTCATAATATATGATTGTAATTAGTTCAATTCCCTGAATATAACTTTTTTTTAATGTATTGATTTAATGCAGTTCAATACGTTTTTTTATACATGAATGTGTATTCGAGACAAATATGAATTTCATGAAAGCTAATTCCTTTGAAATTTTACAGTTTGGTTACTACTATCTCATTTAGTAATCTTGAAGGTATTTATATCCCTTATCCTTTAGATAGAGTAATTTCCTGTTGATAATACAATTTCCTGATTAATCAATGTAGGATATTTCAGAAAATATTTCTTTGAGAATGTATGCACATTTCAAAGACAATCGATGAATGATGTAATCAAAATTCTACGTTCTAGTTTTATTGAATATCCATTTAATTAAGTAAATAACTTTGCTAAAATATCATCCGAAAAATATTTTCCTGTTGTAGTCAATGTCTTTTTAAGTAATATAATTTTTATTGAACTTCTGGCTTCATTATGAAAGAAATATGCTAGTCGTGCCATGCTTCTGATGTGATTGTATAAAGGCTATTGACTGATTTAGTGATTCAATCTTGCAGGTGATGAGCGGCTTACACTGTATGAGAAAACAGGCTTCCTAGCGAGGTTAAGGCCAACGATTCTGGCTGAAGCTGAGGGTATTGGTGGTCTGGCAATGACCACTGGCAGCTATAACGGTGGTTTGATTGGAAATTTGAAGTGGCGAGGGCGTTTTGTTGCGTGGGCAGGACATGTTGGTGTCAGAGTGTACGACCTTACTGCAAGATGCTCTCTTGGCCTCATCAAATGGAGCCGATCACCTGGGTGAGATTTTGGATACTTTATTTCAAAATATGTCTATTCCATTAAAGCATACAATTTAATACTAACATTTCTTCTCTCAATACTACCCCTCTTCTGAAAATAAACAACTGTAGTATTTTGAGTTCTGACTCAGTTAAATTCCTTGGTCTAAATATTAGTGACAATCTTGATTGGTCTATCCTTGTTAATCAACTCATTACTAAACTTTTATCCAAAATTTTTCTTATTCGAAAGCTAGTCAAAGTAGTGTCTCATGAATCACTCATTGCCGTTTACTATGCGAATATTTATTCCCATTTGGCTTATGGAATCATATTCTGGGGTAACTCCTCTGCAGCTAATGAAGCCTTCTCATCTTAGAAGAAGGCCATTAAAGCTCTCCTTAAGGTTTCATGTAGAACACCTGGTTGCCCACTCTTTCACTTTCTAAAACCTTTAACTCTTCCCTGATTTTACATCCTATTTTGTCTCATTTTTGCAAAGAATAATCTCCATCTTTTCCCTTCCAACTCTAGCATACTTTAGCCACTATACGCCAAAATAGCAATATCCATTTATATGACCATTCACTCACCCTTTCTCGTATAGCTCCTCAACACTCCATTTCCCTAATTTATAATAAACTTCTAGAAAATATCAAAGACTGCTTTTCTAATAAGTTTTTCAAAGCACAGGCCATAAACATGCTAACTCAAAAGGCCTATTATAGCATCCATGAATATTTCAATGATAATTTGTAATCTTTTCTGTATTTTTAAAACCTTGATGTATTTAACCTGTTTTTTATTTATCTGTAACTTTTTTGACAATCTATACTTCTTTGTTGTAGTCTTTGGCGAAATAAATTTGATTTTATTTGATAATAGTAATGGAACTTTATTTATGGTCATATTTGTAATTAATTTATTTAAATTATCAAATTGAGATTTTATAGGTTGGTATGAAGTTGATTCAAATTGATGCATGGTTAAGAATCTTGGAAATATAGTTTTCCCTTTTATTCTCTTGTCCTGGTACTAGCAAGTTTATATAGTACAAAATTCATACATTTTGTGTGTATTTTTTCATCTCTCAGCTGTCACTCACATTAATCAAATGATAGCTCATGAGCTGCCAATTGGTACATCATAATTTCTATTATTTGTGATTGCATAGTTATCAATAAAATAATTAAATACAGCAAGATATTTATTTATAATTTAAATATTAAAAATCTATTTTTGTAGGTATGATGAAGTGTGTTATCAACACTTACTTAAGATACGTCTAAAATTTTGTGTAATTTGTTTCCCCATTCAATCCGAATAATTTTATTCGTAAGTTTTAACATTAAAGTTAAATTATGCTGTTGAATAATGAAACATTTAATGACAATGGAAGTTAGTTTATCAGTCAGTGGTATCCAAATTCTAATTATTTGGCCTCTAAGTTTCTTTTCTTTTTCCTAATTTCTATAATATTGCTTTCTGATTTATCTCCCAATTAGTGCTCTACCTGAGGATTTTAGGTGCAATCTTTGTTGGCGGGATGATCACACGCTATTGGTGGGTTGGGTGGACACAGTACGAGTCTGTCTTGTGAGAAAACGTAAAGAGAATGAGTTGCGAGCGTCTCTCTCACCTCTTTCTCCAGCAGCCGTGGCATCTTATGCGGAAGAACTACCAGAATATGTGGTGGAACCAGGTGATACTTTTTATCTGTTTTATATTTTCTGTTAATTTCACCTCTTACTTTTTAATTCATTTGCAATGCCATCCTTGGAAATGTTATACCATGGAGAGGATTGGCTGAATAAAACAGTTTCTAAACAACAAAAAAGGATAACTTTTACTCTTCCGCAATTACTATTTTTGGCTACTAGTTTTCAGCTTCAAGATGGCTATTACTAGCAAAAACAATTAAATTGTGCAATAGTGAAATAATCTTTCTCTTTCTCCTTTTAAAGCTATATTTTATTCTGCAAATCCATGCTATATTGAAATTCCATAAAGTGATGAGCTTCTCCGAGAATTTTATACCATGGCGTTTTTGGGAATATTTTTCTAACATAGCTTGGTATATTATTTCTGCCTTGTTACATTATTATTTAAGAGCAATAACTTGATTTTAAAAGTGAAAACATTTGGAAGTGTTTATGCAACTAAGCCTTCAATTACTAATATTCTCAAACTATAAAATACTACTGTTAGCTTTCTTTTGATATGTAACTGGGTAGCATGTTTGATGTTCTGTGTATTTGATTGCCTGTTGTTGCAGTATATTTATCACAGAAAATGAAGTTATGAAACATCTGGTTTCAGTATATATCTCCTTTTTAGTTCAGTAAGATGGAGGTTAGATCACAAGAATATCCTATGTTTCTCAGAAGATGTATTTTTTTGAGATTTAGAAAGTTGCTTTAACATTTTTTTTCCTTCTTTCTTCTAAAAAAATGTCCTACTTCAAGAAGCATCTGGGAGTGTTTACTGATTTTTTGTTATAATTTTCCACAAAACTAAAATTTGTCTTGTTTTTTTTTAATGGCTCAAGGCTATAAACTATGATAGGTTACAAATTCATACTTTGAAAGTGTCTGATACAATTCTTGGAAATGAATTTAAGTGTATCCTTAATCAATCATGTGATTCCATGAATGAATGGCTATAGTGAAACATTGGATATATGTAATAGAAAATAAGTGTATAGTCATCTTTGAGGAACATCAGCTTAAATTTTTAGTTACCTTCAGAAAATTAAGGTCGTTTTCAGAAAATAATACCTAATATTTTATTTATTTCAGTGTGGACTTTTCGTACAGATTTTTTTATTTGCGGCATTGGTCCATTAGGGGACAGTCGGTTAGTATTGCTTGGTTTCTCAAAGGAGCCAGACGAGGAAGGGAAGTCACATCGCCCTCAAGTGCATATCATGGAACCCAAAGGTACAAAATGGCCGACATGCGGAGAGGACAATCCTGGAGGTGAAGATTACATAGAAGTCTGCACTGACAGTCTTTCAATGCAGCATTTCTGGGACTACAAATGCAACGACTATCACCTAGGTGAGATATTGCTAATATATTCATACTGCAATAGCTCATCATTTCTGCATTCTAAGGGCCAAAGGATGCAACTTTGAAATATCTTGGCTTGAATAAAACCTGTGAATGTTCAGATATGTTACTGTTACTCCTTACTTTCCTGTCAATCACTTCATTATTTCTTTACCTTCAAGTGAAACCAAGAAATAACCCCTCCTGGCATGAAAGACACTTTCTTCGCTCCTAATTGTGCTCTTGGCCAGCATCTTAATACATAATATATATACATATATTTTAAGATGCAAGCTGAATTTTTCAGAAAATATAATTATCGCATATTTTTCTGATATATAGCTGCAAAGTTTCTACTATATTTATAATTTAAGATAATAAAAATCTTTGGAGCCGCTAGACAGTAAAAGAGATATTAGATTGATGGTATTTTATGAAAAAATCCTAATTAAATCATTATTATGGAAAATAAATTTTATGTTATGTATAGAGTTTAGTTCTTATCTTACATCCTTTCATACATTGATGCTGTGATGAATCTCAACTAATTGTATCGGCTCTAAACAGATTAAGTTTATATCCTGGGATTTACTTAATTCTTTAAAGTGTTAAAATTAGAATATGTTGCTTGGTATTTTTATGTAAATTCTTATCCAAAAAATCACAGTGCATCCTATGGGCTAGAAGATATGATACCTTATTATTCTATTTTATTATGGACCAATTTTATTTGCATTAAGTTATGAGTGATAATCTAAGAATTACCAGGTTCTTACAGAAATTCCATTCAATATATGATGTGAAAGTCTTGCACCAAGTAAATCATTTTCTGAAATTCATATCAGATGTCTGCAATGGTGTGCAAAGCAACTGTAAATAATAAATGCTATGTACACTGTAATATTTAAGCTGAAGAAATTCTTCTAGCACCTTTTTTTAATCAGTAATACATATATTGAGTTACATATATATACTTATGGTTTAGATTGAAATTGACCAAAATTATATTTTTGTGGGTAATTGAATAAAATTGAAACTATAAATTTAATGATGCACACTCATAGATTTTTGAATGATGAAGCATACAATTTTATGGTGTTTGCTTGAAGGTAAATTGTTTCTTCAAATAAGAAGGTATTGTCAATTAACCAATGTTAAATTACTCTGGTTTTACTTCAATATGAATGTAGTTACAGAAAACTTGTACTGTGCGCTTGTTGTGATTTTTCATATCTTCTCTTACAGAATGCTTAATTGAAGAAAACAGATTTTTTATTCTGAATCCCAAAGATGTGATTGTTGCCAACCCATATGATGCAGATGATCGTGTTCAGTGGCTTATGGAACACAGGTAAATCGCAAAAATAAGAAAATGCAAACTCATATATCCTCTTTTTATGGATGAATGTAAACCACTTTTTTTTCTGAAGAAGAGGTCGATTGTTATGAAAGGGAACAATTTTGAAAAACTTATATTTTTCTTATAAAAGAATGTGAAGGATTCAACATCTGATTTTCTGAGTTGAAAGGTTTTTGTCACAAATTAAGTTGATAAAAAGATAATTGAATAGTGATTGTAATATTTTGAAACCTTAGAAGCTATGAATAATATGAGGACACCTCAGTTGATTGCTTGGAAGGAAGAAAACTAATAGCACTGTTGTGAATGTTTTTCAGCCGTTATGAGATGGCTATGGAAGCTGTGAGTGAAGCGTTTGGAGTCAGCAAACCAAAGAGATACACTGTGTTGAGTGTCGGTAGGTCCTATCTTGACCATCTACTGGCTGAGGAGGAATTCGTGAAAGCAGGAGAACTGTGTCAAAAGATTCTTGGTGAGGGCAGGCATGAATCATGAAATCTTTTATTTTTGTGAAGTAAGTTGTTTAAAAACCATCTTAAAACAAAAACTCTTTGTATCTTCCACAGTATATATTTCATAAGACTGGTTTCATCAATGTGTTGACCTCATTTGATTTTCACCTGAAGATGTCAACATGTTAGGGAAACTCGTTGATTGAAATATACACTGTGGAAGTTACAAGGTGTTTTTCTTTTAAGATGGTTTCCATGAAATTCCACCAAGTTTGTATCGATTTATTTTATTTTAAGTAGGTCAATGCTGCATTTAAGTATGTAAGTTGTATGTGTTGCCAAAGACTTAATAATTTCTCATGCTCAATAAATAGTAATCCTTGACAATTATCCTTAGTTAAAGCTTTAAACTCCCTCCTTTCTCATTTTTATAAATTTAATTATTCTCAATTAAATTATTTATGTATCATTTCTTAAATGTTGGAAAAAGTTACTGTTGGAGTTATCCCGGATTCAAAGTTACAATTATTTGATATCCAAAAACTTCGTCAAAATGATTTGATATGTATAATATCTTGGCAATAATAATGGATCACTTGGTTGTGGTTACTGATATTATTGAGTAAATGTTTCTATTCGGTTGTGTTTGTGTTGTGGTATAATTATCTATTTAGTCTTCAATTGGAATTATTCCCTCTTTTTATTTGAAACTAGGTCAGGACAAAAATCTTTGGGAGGAAGAAGTCTTCAAGTTTGCCACAATTCGTCAGTTAAGAGCAGTGAGTCCGTATTTGCCTAGGGGAGAGGAAGGAGTTGCAGGCCAGAAAGACTGTAAATTAGATCCTCACATTTATGAAATGGTCCTGTATGAGTTTCTGAAGATGGAGCCTGAGGTACACCAAATTTTATGAATACTTTGCATAACCTCATATGATTAGGTTTCTCAGGCCCCTATGGCCATTTAAGGAAGCTGAAATTTATTAGCAATTAGAGATTTTATTCTCAAAGGTGTGTTATTATGGAATTTATATCAGAAAATAACATTTGAGAAATGGTGAGGCATGGTGTTGGAATTAAATTGAATCATAAAATACGCAATTTAACTTGCTTGAGCAATACTTAGATATCACAATCTACCTTTATCAACAAATATGAATTGAGTTAGGAGTATGATTTAAAGATTTAAATCGATTTTTCTCTGGCCAGAGGAAAATACTAAACGGAAGTGAAAATTGCAGTATATTTCCTATAATTACTCCCATAGCATAATATTCTAAATAGAAGATAAGAGTTGTTTTGTTTGGAATTGTTAAAACATGAAATACAGCTCCTAGATATAGTGTTTTGATTAAATTTATCTAAAGAGACTTTTTATAGCGCACTAATGGATTCATGTAATTTTGATTTTTTATTATTTTGGGGATTTACACATGAGAAAATGTAATTATCCACCTATGATTATTCATCCATCAAGTATTTGATTCAAATCTTATTATTATACTAACCGGTTTCTATATTTGACAGCTTATATATGTATTTTTTGTTTGAGTTGATTTGGAGCATGAAATGAAAACAAGACTATTATTGAAATGATGCAAAGACTATATTAGGCATGCATTCATAATTCCTGTCTTTCATATCTTGTAATTTTAATGAAGAACTCAATTAGGTTTCAGTATCTTTTGTAACAGAGGTTACATAATATGCACGCTAAATTCTAATTACCCAAAAATAATATTCATGATTTTCCTGTTCTAATAAAGAGGTATAATGCTATTCAAAGGCTAGTAATTCGAATTGGTGTTCCTTTCTTCTTCTCTAGGGATTCTTAAAGCTTGTGAAAGAATGGTCTCCAACTCTCTATAATGTTCCGGCTGTAGTGAATGCTGTTTTAGAGCATCTGTTAGTGATTGGCAAAGTTGGAGGTATTATGCAGGACAAGAGTGGGGAACTTCATGCCGATGGCAGTAGTCAGGGGCAGGTCACAATGCTTCTTCTGCAGGCGCTTGCTATTCTTTATTCCCACGAGGGAAAATATGACTGTGCCTTGGCTATGTATCTCAAGTGAGTGTTTACTAAGGTGCTAACAATGATCCAACTTTTTTCTGGGATTTCTCAGCTTTTTCTTTCAAAAAGCTCTTCATTGTGCCATTCAGAATAATGGTAAAGTGGCTAGGATTATCAGTACTTCTTAGTATATAGACCTTTCTTCTCTTTCATTTGAACAATATCTGTTAATTATGTATCTGATGCATATGAATTTCATTAAGGATTATGAAAAAATTTGAATGAATATTCTTACTCAAATTCATATGGCAAAATGTGTAAGCAATACCTCACAGAACTTCTTCATATCCATAATATATTATAAGGAAGTTGTGTCAGAATATTATCCATAGTGTTTCAGTCTATATCATCTCTAAAGTATTTATAGCAGCCCTAAAAATCCTAAGTTTTTCCATATTACAATGAAGTAGCCAATGTTTTGGTTAAACATGAGAGCTTAGAGACATTAGCAAATCCATTGCTTGAAAAACCGAGCTTTTTCAAAATCCAAGGGAGCAGAAATATATCTCTGTGAATTATTTAGGTTCCAACCTTAGGAACTAAAGAAGAACTGAACCTACTAAACTGTAACTTTCTCATTTAAAGTAATTGATCTAATTAAAAAATTAGCCTTGTAATTAAACTTTCTCTGCTTTAAAGAAATATTTAATCTTCCTCATAGGATCTCATGTGTATCATTTCGATTAATTGAAAATTAACCTTTAACATAGTCACATAGATAATGGTATTTGAATTCTGAGACCTACATTATAAAGCAGCAATATTTTTTCATTTTTGAATAGAATGATGTTTTGTTGCTTTTCTGAACTAAATGCTGAAGTTATATCTGCCTTATCATTTGAATTATCCTTACTGCAATTCACATGAAATCACTTGGTGTTTGCCATAGCGTTTCCACTGATTTATAAATTTGGAAATATTTCAGTCTATCTAATACATTAATAAAAATTGTAATTATTAATGAATTAATTATTTTTAATATTTTGTTTATTATCAAAGTGCAACATTATAGTTATAATCTATTTGTAAATTGCTATTATAAATGATTCATGCTGAATTTTTTATTTCCAGAATGAAGCACCCCGATGTGTTTCAGCTCATACGAAAGTACAGTTTGTATAATTCCATTCCAGACATGGTTATTGGTTTAATGGAATTGGATAGAACTCAAGCCATTACGCTTTTCTTGGATATTGATAATGTGCCTACTGACATGATTGTTGATCGCCTTATGTCCCACCCTCAATATTTATATCAGGTAATCTTGTGTATATTTCTCTTTCTTCTGAAATCTTATTTTCTGGTAGAATTGATTTTATATCTACTTTGCCATAAGGTATCATTTATAAGCAGTATTAGATTTTTAGGATGTCAATTTCAATTGGAAATTTCTTTTTTGATACAAGTATGTAGGTTTATTTTTTTGGATTTCATGATTCAGAATTTAGTAACTTTACAACAGGAATCAATTCTGTGCTGTAATGTAAATCACTATGAACTTGAGGATTCAATGTATGTATTTTTTTCTTTACATGTATTTATTCTATATATTTGTTTGGGAGTTCTCGCGAAACATTTTTTTTTTGTTTTCTGAGGAACCATTCTTTCTTTGTATACTATTAGAAAGAAGGATCATTTTTTTGCTAACTTTAATCATACTTGTGCCAGTCCATTTGAACTTCCATAAAATTATTCATTTATCAGTATTGGCAATGATAAAGCCAAAAGCTGCAGTAAAACAGTATTGGTTTTTAATCTCATACTCTTTTATTTCAGTATCTAGATGCTTTAGAATGCAGAGATTCAAAAGGCTCAGCTCGCAAATATCATGGTCAGTTGATGAAGCTTTACGCAGAATTTGATAGACCGAAGCTTTTGCCTTTCCTATGTCGCAGTGATCATTACCCAATCCAGAAAGCCCTGGACATTTGTAAGGAGCTGAAGTATTTCCAAGAGATGGTTTATTTGCTAGGTAACTATATCTACTTTCTTGTTTCCTTAAGGAACTCCTCTGAAAATATTGCCTTGAAGCAATTTCTAAGCCATTGTATTATTGTTATAATATTATTACCATATTTCTTTTCTGTCTTTTAATGTAGATATTAATTTTAATGTACTTTAGACTATTTCAAAACTAATCAACATGAATTGTTAAAAAAATTAAGTTAAAAACATTTAATTGCAATTATTTTGGTATATAACTATGATATATAATTAATTTAGTGTAAAATTTGTGAGGCCTATATGACTACAATATCTATTACCAACATTTAAATTAGATACTTCATATCATGTAGGTATGATCTTTATCTGAGGGTGTAATAATAATGTAATATATAAAACCAGAGCTACTTCTTGTAGATTTTCAAGATTGTAAATGCATGACTACCATACTATTCTAAACACTTCAATCTCTCTTGAAGATTATCATGTTTATTTTTCAACATCATCATCAAGGTTGTAAACCAATACTATTATTAATTGTCAACATACCCCTTAGCCTAAATAAGGCCCCTGGTTGATCTATCTATTCGATTTTTCTTATAACCAAAAGAAATCTTGATGTGGTCAGTAAAATTGTACAAAAATTCAATCCACTTTCATAAAATTTGAATCCTATTCCACTTTGAAAATTCTCTAGGGAGAATGTTCCTTTTTTATCACAAACAAAAATTACCCTTATTTGCTGAAGTTAAGTAATGTTAGTAATTTTTTAATCATTGTTTCGTGATAAATGATTTTGCTCATATCTTGTTAATGGTATATTTAAATATGCTGGTGTTACATCATTATTTCCAATTTGACTTAAATAATACAGGTATATCAATTTGCTACAGTTTGTTTTGTATGCATTTGATTCCCTCTCAGCTTCTTTTGAATTTCTAGCATCTGGGCAAAATTGGTCCATCATCTGAGACTGAGATCATTTCACAGAATATAATGGCCTATCTAAACAACATCAATTAGTGTTTCCTGTTATGCTTTAAACATATTAAAGTGAGGCATTGAGTGTATATATGAAAGTATACTAAAAATGTCTATTTCATTTGTTGCAAGTAGCTTAAAAAATATATGATCATCATTTTGTTTGATATGAGTGTAACTAAATAATGTATTTAGTGTAAATGAATTTCATTTGAAGAATAAAAAAATTCTCTATTTTAGGAAGGATTGGGAATACTAAGGAAGCTTTAAATCTCATAACTCAACAATTGAAAGACATAAGGGAAGCTGTCAATTTTTGTAAGCAACATGATGACATGGAACTTTGGGAGGATCTCATATCTTCTTCTTTGGATAAACCTGGTCAGTGAGAGCAAGAAATTGTGTGCAATGCACTCACTCATTCAGTGATGAGGGAGAATTCCTTGATTATTTGCTAATTTACATCTGATTGCTTAAATTTCCAATATCAATTATCTTAATATCATTGGCAATTGAATTTCAGAGTTTGTAACATACCTTCTCCATGAGATTGGAACTTATATTGATCCACAAATGCTTGTACAAAGAATAGATCCAAAGATGGAAATTCCTGGACTCAAGGAGTCATTGGTTAAAATGATGCGAGACTTTAAGTTACAGGTAACCTTAAGCTGTAGTTTTCCAATGTTGTCTATGTAAATGTAGGAGTATACTCAATTGATTTTAATTAGAGTAGTTTTAATATGTACCAAGGCATTCAGTGATATCTGAAAATTAGTATATTAGAAGTCCGTTATAATGATTATGGTATACAACAAGAGTTTCAATCAGTGAGTGATTTTTTGGCTGTTGTCTGTCTATCAGCAAAAAGGATAGGGAGTTACCGTATTTGACAGCATATAAGACGCACCTTTTTTCCTAAATTATGTCTTGAAAAATTTCTTTGATATGTGAAGGTTCAACCTCCACAGGTTAACTTTCAATACTGAATGCTATTTTTAGCCCAGATGGTCTATACTACCTATTTCATATTTGCATTCTATGATTGTGTTAATATTTGGCTTTTGCGAAACGTGACAACTAAAATAAACTATGTTTCAAGTTATTGCGGTACCGCGCTTTCGCACAGACTATTAAAACTTTTTTTCCTTGTGAGTGGCCAACTTAATGAGAGTGCGTCTTATATGCCGTCAAATACGGTATGTCCATTATAAGGAGTGGCTATTTCTGAAGTATCGAAATAATGAGTGCCACGTTTCTGTTTGTCTGGCAGGAGGCATATCCCGAAATCGTCAATTGATATGAGAGACAAACTCCGACGAGCAAATGGTAATCCTAGGCGTTTTCTCTCTTAAAGAGCATAAAAATATTAAATACAAAGTTATCATCACCTAATCCATGAATTTGTTTCCCACAACTCACCTCACCCTTACTCGGCAAAAATGCTTCAGCGAGCTTTGATAAGAGACTTTCCACATATTTTACCTTCCCCTTTTTACCTCCATGCATCCTCATCCCTCAACTCTTATTCTTTTTGGCAAGCACCCCTCTAATCAGCTCTGGAATTTTTGAGTTTCCATCATATTGGCATCCACCCATGGGATTTGTTATCTTATGAAAATTGGCACGAAATCTTCTGATCTAGGATTGGTGGGTATATACAAGATAAAAGCAGTGCTGATTTAGATTCCGAGGGTAACCTATTCCCCTCCCTCCCAACTCAGTCATTGCTTATGAAGTGCATGATTGAAAAATATCTCGAATAAGCAATTTGATTTGAATGAGGATTACCTAATGACATACCATTACTTTTCGACGATTATTAATCTTCCAAATTTTATATTGGAGGATACACTTTGGTTAGGGTTTATGAATTAATGGAATAATATTTTTGATACAAAGATACTATTTTACGCATCCTGAAGCATTTCCGTAAGGAATAAAAAACCCTACTGTTCCATTCTGCTGCATTCACTCCCCTTGGATTCAAGAGGATGTTTATTTAGTATTAGAGATTGGCTATAAAGAGTAGGCTTTATAATGAGTACTTTTCCAATTTTTGTCAGCACTTATTATAACAGACTTCTACTGTACCCAATAGTAGTTATCTTTATGAACTTTTATGTCACCAATTCATGTGTATAAACTTGGTAACATCCTGATTTGTAAAAATATCACATTTTCAATCTTAAATCTTTTTTGATGCACTAATGATCTGTTTTTGATATTTTTCCTTCCAATAAATTCTACATAATCTTTAATTATTATCCCATATTTTATGAATCAGATACTTGATAAAACTGAAGAATTTTATTTTTCTTAAAAACTATCTGTCAAATTACAGCATTTATCCCCAAAATTGCTGCTTTACATCATTTTTTTAAGGAATAAGGAATTTCATAGAATTGATTCATTTTTGCAGGTATCCGTTCAAGAAGGTTGTAAAAAGATTTTAGTTTCTGATTATTTCAATCTCCATGAAAAGATGGTAAGAACTCAGGAGAGGGGAATTGAAATTAATGGTAAGAATGTGATTTTTAATGATTCCTTTGAATGTGATTATTTTAGTTCATGATATTTTATTTTGTGGCCTATGTTCACAATACTTGCCATTTCAGAATCATTTTTATTTCCTTTGTAGCTTCTCTAACATGCCTTCTCTACGGAAATTTTAATTTTTAATTTTTGTTCTTGAATTATTGCGTTATATCATTGTTTTTTTAAGAGAGATGATGGAATGTAACATTCTGTGTGTTAATTGAAAATGGTTACTATTTTACAGAAGAACAACTATGTGGAGCATGCAATCAAGCTATCATATCCAAAGGTATTAATCTTTATTTTGCAATGTTAATAAATTATAATAAAATAATTATAAAGGACGTGTTCATATAATATTATAATAATAATTATGGGTAAATTAAACTAAAAGTAATTGTTTAGTTGTGGTTTCATAAAACTAGAATGATGCTTTCATTTTGAGATCTTTGATTTAAATGAAAAGATTAATGAGTTACAATAATGCACTATTTAGTGAAGAATTATTTATATCTGTAATGCATGTTAATATGAATGTAAAATAATGTACACGTTAATATTATTAAATATTTTTTGTTTCCAGATTCTAGGCATGCCAGCAATGTTGTTGTATTTTATTGCAAGCACACATTCCATGAAGAGTGTTTACCTATTCTCAACAGCTTGGTGAGTAATTTTGCATTGCATTTCTTCTGATGATATACCTACTTATTTTTAGTCTTGTTGCATTAATTGCTCATCAAAGTTTTCTTTGTATGTTGGAATATCATTTCTAACTAGGAGTTCATGAACATTTAGTTTTATTGATACAATTACCTGTTTCCTATTAGTTTTTACTCTAAAAGTTTCAAACTTGTATTTATCTATAACCTTTCTACATTCAAATGCAAATGTTTGTTATTTTATGTTAAGCTAGGCAGAGGATGAATGCCAGACATTAAAGCATTTTCATAGTTAGGCTCCTTTCATTTCAAGAAATATTTTATTTCCAAATTGTTTGCTTCAATACACTTGTTTATAGGAATTTTTTTCCATTCACTTCGTACATGTGATTTTAAGGACCCCATTTTGGTATCAGCCTAAATATGGTATAATTATACTTTTTTACAAACTTTTCTGCTATGAACTTCTGTTTGGAGATAATTAATTTTTAGAGTGAGACATGCTTCCATCTCCTTAAAATTATATGGTCTCCATTACTATGATAACTTTCTCTTGCACTGATACCCATCTTTACATATTTTTATTCATTTGATAGTAAATCATTTTCTGTGTGTTCTTATTTGTATTTCAGACCTGTGGTGTGTGCCACTCTCACAAAAAAGACAACAGCAGACCCTCCTCATCGTCTAACAGAAAATGAACTGTTCTGTTGCATACAATGCACTTATTTTGTCCTGGCCATAGTGTTAATATTTCCTCCAGGATGTTTTTGCATGGGCAAGGAAATTTATGTCTTGTCAAGCAAAGAAGCATATGGCCTGTTTTATGGTCTTTCTATTTGTAATTATAAAGTATTTGTTGTCAATAAATTGCCATTTTATTAGTTAGTGTTTTTACTCCTTCCTTAAGTTGCATTTTTGTTTTATTACTCCTTCAGCCTAATAAAATGGGATTTTGAGTTGATCATGAATCATGTCTACTGAATTGGCTATTGTTTGATTAATTGGAAAAATTTTAATCAAGGAATTCTTAAATTTCATAAAATTTTGTCCTCGTTTCTTTCCTGATTTAACCATTAATAGTTCTTTCCGTCATCCCACATACCCTCTGGAAAATTTTATTTGTGATATCTTTGCCCTTGTTGTATGTCATATTGCATCCCTAATATTAGAAATGAGATACCGATTCCAAGACTTAAATACTTACTTAGGTGATCAGCATAGGATGAGGAAAATACATTTTTTCTAAATTCAGGGCAATTCAAACATGGACTGATTCATAAAAACCAACTAATTACAAGTGAGCTTCTTTTAAAAAATTCTAACTTAAATGAGCAATAAACTCATCAAAATATGGTACAGAAGAGGTTCTTTTTTGAGTTATATTTTTGTTTGTCTTCATTGCTGAACTTAATACTGCCATAATCCTAGTTAGTATTTGTTTATCAAATGATTGCATGCACAATTATGCAATATGCCATCGGCAGCTTGTTGGGTCGATATACAAATGTAAACATTTTCTAAGAAATGAAACATCAATGTAGAGATAAAATAAATGTAATTTCATAAGGAAGCATCTTGATAATATGTGGTCTATGGTTATACATGTGAAACTGCTGAAAGAGTCAGTAAGATAGTGATAATAGAATTGTGCTTGAATCTATTTTGATATTTCTATATGGTAGAGAACATTAGATCCACATGGAAAAATGTATGAATACCACAAATACTTTCAGAATGGATTACCGGAGGAACTTTTTATGCTAATGTAGGACTGGCAGTCAGTAATTATTAGGTTATGAATGATTGTGGGCTAAAAGAATATTTTATGACCTGTATGAATGAGGTGCTCTAAGTTAGAACATATACATATTAAGTACAGGCATAGATAGAAGGACAAAGATTGTGTGTGATGATTGTATGAATGGTATTAAAATTATAGGAAGAATTAGATCATAGAGAAAGAAGAACTAAGGATATTATAAAATTTAATAAAACACTGCATCAAAGTTTCTGAAGTTATACATGTATGTTGGGATCATGGTATAGTCAATAAAGCATGGTTATTTTGAAAAGGAACTTCATTTTTTATGTATTTTTTATAGCAATCTATTCATATTATTTTTGGTGGATATTAATTTATAATAAGATGGAAAAAATAAAAGCATGTATACCTTAATGCAGTGGTAAGTCTAGAAACTTACCAACAGGAGGAGGTGTATGGGATACCTTATAACCAGAGATGGCCCAATTACTGACGATTACGATTACTTTCCAAAAAAGTAATTGATTACAGTTACAATCAGTAATTTGGCGATTCGCCACGAGCTTTGGAATGAAATAATCAGCTCTCCAATTTACTTGTTTCTTGTTACGTCAATAGCTTAGTTTTAATAACCGTTATTTAAATTTTAATTTCAACTTAACCTTTGAATTTGTTGATCAAATTTTTAGTAACAAGTTTTTCCTACCATTTGATAGTTAAATTATCAATCTAAATTATGATCCTCATCGTATATTATGCCAAAACTTTTTAAGGCACTTCCTTTATCACTAGATATTGCAATAAAATCTGAAGTATTGTTTTTGAAATAATGGTGACCATTACTTTTTTCCTAATAAAATTAAATATAATATTAATAAATTATTAAACCATTACATAAATCACTAATAGATCACTGGAACTCATTGTTCGCCAAGCCTTGCATCATTGAATTCAATGACAATATGTACGAAAGTTAGCAATTCATAGCCTTTAAAATCATCAAATAGGACGAACTGTATTTAGAAGGTGATAAAGCTGAATGAATTACGTGGACAATCTTAAGAGAATTTAAGCATTGAAATAAGAGTAAGTTGGTATTGAAGAATCATTATACATGGTTCCTATTACATTAGTCTTTCTATGATTTTAAGTAGAAGTTGATGCAAATAATATCCGCTGCAAATATTGGTGAACTAAGGAATGGAAGGATTAGAGTTTGTCAAATGAAAAAATAAGACCAATAATTATCGAATCGTCTTCATTTCTGTTGGATTCAAATGTATCTCGAATCGATAAATAGGTTGCTATTCGAAAAAAATTCGCTATTATAAACTTTACCGGTAATACGAGTAATTTTACTCAATTACTTGCCATCACTGCTTATAACCTACCGTAAATTAGCAACTACAAATTTACCCAAATTAACTGTACATACAATTATCATGGCAAAACTGAGGATTAATTTTAACCCCTCATCATGTCCTCACTAAATTTCTCGTTTTGCAAATTCATGAAAGGCGATTCTCAAAATTTGCCAATGGCATAATGATATTAAATTTCTCTGTTTTCCACCAGACAAAGCCTGACGTATTTCCATTTCCTCAAATATTCGCGTAGAATGAGATGGCAAACCCGCCATTCCACGATCCAATTGAGTGGATAAATCCACAATATACGGAAAGGATAAGTAAAGTCGACAAAAGGGGAACAGGGTGTTGAAGAGGGTACAGCAATGGTGGGAAGAATTGTCCAGAGGATAGACTGAATAAATAGAGGTTCAGCGTGGAAACGCAAGGGATGAAGGAGGAGTAGTACTGACGAGAAGATCACGAAGAAAGATCGAACGGTAGGCGGGGGAGTAGTTAAAAGAGGTGGGGAAGGAATAGTTTGGAAGCAAGTAAAAAAGGGGTATAGAGAGAGAGTGGATGCAAAAAACGGCTTGTTTTCCAAAGAGTGTGTGAGAGGAAACGCCGTGGGAAAGGATTTAGTTCGTTCCGATCGGTTGGTCATCCTGTGTGTGAGGGGTCAAGAGGTCGAGGGTCTCTTTACTTCCTAGCTCACCGTTCCCACACTCCCCGACGACGAAAAAACTGCATGTTTGCAGTAGTTATGCCACGAGGATTCTTTCGCCCATAATTCATCGCTAGCTATGATTTACACTTCAACGCTCCTTATGACGACCATGTTTGCTCGAGACGATACTTTTCCTGTTTGAAGCCATTTTGCGTTTTTTTTCCTAGCCTCAATGTCTTTTTCAGTCCACGGCTGGAAAATTTCGCGATTCTATCAAAAACGTAAAGGTCTCTAAACTCGTCGGATGATCTTTTTCTAGTCACGCACTAAAATAATGTGGTGAAAGAATAAATATCTCGACCAAAAGGGAGCTTTCGTTAGAATCCTGGTGTGAAAGTATATGATAATAAATAAAAAAATCATTGCACTGATACATTGAACAACAAATATCTATACAGAATTGCAAAAGATCAATTATATTTTTTTCTAAAGATTATTCAACAATAGAGATTTTCAACAAAGAGGGTAACAACACTGTGAGTTCTAGGTGTAAAAAAATGATTTCCTAGGATATCTTGTAAATCTTAATCTTTACCGTTCATTGCACGCGTGATTACCGTTTATAAAGTTATTTTTAATTGGCGATTTAGTAATTTTTTCCATCATTTTCAGGCTAAATAAAAAAATACAACCTTTGCTAGTGTTGAATGCACAAATTGAAATCCTGCAATTATTGGAGCCAGAGGCTAACTGGTTAAGGCCACTATAGTTAACCGAATATGGCATAGCATGTAACTTATATAACTACGTAAGTTATGGTTTATAATAAATTCTATCTAGCCGTTACTTTGTGAAATATAGAAAAGAAAATGATATTTTCAAAAGTCTAAAAGGAATGTTTTAATATTGCGACAGGTTTGAAATTAAAATCATGACGATGAACCTAATTATGGACTATCAATTTGAAACCAAATGTATTGTTAAAATATTTATTGTGGAATTTTGTAGTTATTTTCTTATGGTTCTAGCTTATAAGGTTTAAGCTATTTGCATACCCCTGGGAAGTTTTGAGGTTCTAATTAAGATTATGCTTAATCTTTTCATACTTTATTTTTGATAATTAAAATTCTTTCTCTGCCTTATGTGAATAAAATTTCATGCATTTAATAAAACAATTATCGCTTCGTCCCCATTTGTCATCTTACTCCTGAGGTGGGGCAAGATGACGAAAATTAGAATTTAAAAACTATTATTAATATTTCATCCTTCAACAGCGGATAGTCGCACTTCATAAATTTATTATTGGAGATATAGATTGAAAGAAGCACACTTGTAAATTTCAGTTTTTCTAAACAGTTACTAAGTCGTGGAAACTTGTACGCACACTTGTAAATTTCAGTTTTTCTAATCATTTACTAAGTCGTGGAAAAATCATTGAAGCTTTAGTTCGTCATTTTGCCCTACCTTCCCCTACACCAAATGTATACTTAAATTAAAACTGTAAAACTCGTAGGATGTAAGTGAAAGCTAAAGGATAGGTGCACGGGGCATAGGTTTAAGAGTTACGGGCTGAACTTAATTTGCACTGGCTGGATAAACGGGCAAAGATATAAAATTTCTTCACATTCATTCAATTGCTGTTAAACGGTGGAGAAGTTAAAAATCTATCTAGTCCTTCAGTTTCCGTCTTAGAGAATAATTTATTATACCACAGTATTTGGATTGTTAATTAAAAATTCACTATGATCTAAAATGTAAAAATCTAAAGTACATAATTACTGTGATTACGTAGGTATTTTCGATAAACTCGCTGCACCCTTTCTGTTTCTAGACGCGAAAACGTCAGCTAAGTTTTGGAACGAGAGTTCTTTCAATACTCGAATAAGCAAACTTGAAAAATATTATAGTAACAACGAAGAGATGTCACAAAAGAAATGAGGTAATTCATATTGAACAAAATTTCCAATCCCATTCAATTTAAACTTACATACGCACTCTTTTATTTATGAATATTCACTTGAAGATGGGTAGGTATATTTTGCGAGAATTGGGGTTACCAAAATTTAAATCTTAAATCAACTTATAAATTACTGGGATTCCCAGATGCATTAAGTAGATAACGTATGTTGTATATGGGTCTGTCCCTTATTTCACTATCTTGTTCAGTTTTCCATGGACTTTTCGAATGAGAAGGAATGTACCGTACTAGCGTATGATTAGCACGGAAAAAGCATGGCTTAGGTGTCGTATTTTATGGTTATTGGGTGCATTTATCGATTTGTCCTCTCGATTTCCTTTGAATCAATAGAGACTCACCGTAGCGCATGTCAATTATAATAAACGGAGGGTAAAGTACTACTTCAGGCGTCTTTTCACAATGTTTGCTTGTCGCCAGGGTATGCAAGGCTAAGAATTATGATATGAACATGGAATGGCGGTTCAAATGTTGATCCACTTTGCTACTGGGAGTTGTAGAATATTGAATGTCCTGCTTTCTTCCGAGAAGTCAATATTGGTCAATATATCAAAAAATGATCGAAACATTTTTTTAGTGCACATTCAAAAGTATGATATGACCACAATCCTAATAAATATCATCGGATGCCATTTAAAAGGGAAACAGGTACGATCTATTATAAAATTAAATCCCTCACTTTCCGCTTTCGTCACCTACGTCGGATTCTATAAATATATATATAAGAATAAAAGTTGCTTGCATACTGCAAGCATAAAAAATGTATTTATAATCTTATTCACGTACCAAGTTTTGAGTTTCAATGCCATCGGGAAGGGATTAAAAAAATCTTAAAAATCGTTGCAATTTCTAATTTTTGTAGACGCCTGGTGTCGACCCAGGACCTTTTGGAAGATGCGATTAGGCATAATAACTTGTTAGGACCTGATCTTAATTGACGCAAAGTTATATCATAAGTCCATATCATCCCGGGAAGGTCCTGAAATAAGACTCCATTATCCCCATCTGAAATGCATTGGGTAAGGTAAATGGCTTTCTGGGATCAAACCAAGGACGATCAATGAAATCTAAAACACATTTTTGTAATGTTTCTATGATCTCTATCTATATGCCGAATTTCTATATTATTGGGAAGGGGTTCAAAATAATTCTTAAAAATCGGATCAGTTACTGATTGTAGAGAGGTCTGGTGTCGATTCCAGGACATATAGGCAGCTGTGAATGCACAGTATGACTTGTTAGGACTTGATCTTATTTAATGCAAAGTTTGAAGTTGACATCATGCCGGGAAGTACCTAAAATTTGTTTCCGTTATCTCCATAAGAAATGCATTGAGGAAGGTAAATGGCTCTCTGGAATCGAACCAAGGACCATCATCGGAACGTTCAATAGCGTACATAAAATATATAAATTAAGTTTATCCACATGCCGAGTTTCAAGTTTCCATCTTATCGGGAAAGTGTTCAAAACAATTTTAAAAATCGCCGCAATGTAATTTAAACGGCAGATATTTGCCCTGACCTAGCGTCGAACCAAGGATAATCCTCGAAGATGTCTTTATGGTTTCCTTTGAATATGCACGACTTCTAGCGATATCTCGAATTTCAATTTTCTGCTAAGCCAGGAATTGCCTCAAAAAATTTTTCGAAAATCCCCACCCCATCTTTATGGGGAAAATCGTGACTTTGGGGCCTTCTGGAATCGAACCCATGACACTGAGGTTCATAGTCGGCTTTTTTCTGGAGGTTATACGTTATGTCCACCACGTCGTAAAAATTTTAAGTCCGTGGCAATAGTGGAACATGGTTAGAATTTTGATCGCTTATGTATATATAGTTATATCCGGAGAAACGTCTATATTTAATAGATGCCACTGAAATTATTTTCGTATTCCACCCAAAGTTGAATGAATTTCAATTTTTGATATTATTTGTAGATCTAATCAGACATGTGTTACGATAAGATTCACAAAGAATGAGAGGATATTTATTTCAAAAAAGAAAAAATGAAATATTGCTATTAAAGAACTCCTTAAATTTTTTGATGCTACAAGGCTTGTTTTCGCCATATTATCGCTCTGAGTTTCAAGTTTATTCCATCAGTAAAGGTCTCTCTAGCTTACTTTCATTCCTGTAGCTAAAAATAAAAGCAATTCTAACTTTCTTTCAAATGCTGACGCTTTCCCCTCTATGATGGAATCTTTCCACTGATGGTTCATTCCAGACGGCCAAAATCGTCGACGGTCCCATGGTGTAATGGTTAGCACTCTGGACTTTGAATCCAGCGATCCGAGTTCAAATCTCGGTGGGACCTGAAAAATTTTTTTCTTTTGCCAAATATGTAGCAGATGTCTGCAGTTTACGGGGTAGACGGTTAAGGGATTTTTAAAGGAGCTTGTTCATTTTTTCTTCATAATTAGTCCAATATATTTATAAGACTAAAATTAATGATTTCTTCTCTATGAAAACTGAGAGATGTTGCACAACGATGATAGATAATACCATAGAGTAACTATACTTACTAGTATAGTAACTATACTATACTAGTATAGTTACTCTATGATTATACTATAATGATACACGGATATCAAGCACAGGGACGGATCCAGGGGGGTGGTCCTGGGGGTCCGGACCCCCCCCGAAATATCAGTTGTGCCTATTTTTCGAAAATGAAACTCGAATAACGCAAATAAAACACAATTTAATAAGCAATCACTAGCGAAAAAATTCGAGTTTGTCTAACACAATTTTAACGTCACGTTTTGTAAAAGCCGAAATATCTTCTATTTTTAAATTTTTCGATCGGACCCCCCCCAAAATTATTTTCTAGATCCGTACCTGATCAAGCATGATTCTCAACCGTTTTGGTGGATATAGGCGTAGAATGTTCGCTAAAAACTTATACTAAATTTGGCCTTTTCTGTTTTATTTTCAACGGCTGAGAAGTGTGAGTTACATTATCTTAGGCTTTATATAATAGGCTTTCCTGTTTAGGAGAAATTATTTCTCCGCTAAAGAAAAGCAAATCCAGCGATCATCCTCGTTAACTCATAACATCCATACATAGTGAATTAGGGGAGGACTATGAGGCCTATTCCTCCATTAAAAACTTCAAGGATTCGGCTCTAGGTCTCGTTTCAAGATATGAGATTTCTATCCTATTTTTTTAAACTAACACGCAGTTATTTTACATAGAAAATTCCCAGAATTTCACGTTCAAAAATATACAATGAAACATTTTTGGTTTAGTTTTCTGCGTGTTACGTCCGCGATGTTTATCTTCAATAGATGCCACAGGTTTTCTAAGACGGCTTTTGAATGCACAACTGATTCAAAGCTGGATATAAAACGGATTTCATTTAATTTAGCCTAGCACGTTCGACGTGGGCACATTCCTTTGAACTATATTTATCGCATATTTTTTTATCTATGTCTTTTTATATCTATTCAAATATTTTCATTTAGCAAATTACGATTTATCTTTCTTTTTTATACGTATAAAGGGAAATTTTTAATTTTCACTCTTTGAATTACGGTTAGAAATTATATGAGTCCTCGGTAGTATAGTGGTCAGTATCCCCGCCTGTCACGCGGGAGACCGGGGTTCGATTCCCCGCCGGGGAGACATTTTTAGCTGGCATAGGAATCGGAAATCAGACGACAAACTTTAGATATCGAAATTCGAATTCTATAAAGTATACTGGATTGAGCGTGTCCTAATATTTTCAATTTTATCTCCTCAGTAATGTCTTTAGATTATCGACCTACGCTACGGTAAAATTGTATGAAATTGTGGATTAAACTTTATACAATTAATTTTTATAAGCACTATTATATTATAATATCATAAATACTTTCCAAAATTGAATTAAACAGAATTATGAAATACCCTTTTACTGTCAAAATAATCTATTATATTATATATAATATTAATATGAACAAGTATAAATTAAATTAAAACAAAAAGACAGAGTAGAGTGTGGGGGAAAATCATTGCAACTGAAGGTTGCCAAAGAAAAACCCACGTTTTATACACGTATGTACGTTTAACATAACATAAAATTCAATAAAAATCTATTATACAAAGGAGAAAATTCTGGTTAGATTTCATCACATATGAATAAAATCAAATAACTTTCCAAATTTTTCGCAATGCAGTTGCTACTTCTCACGGCAGACGGTACGGAGTATATAAATTGCACTAGATGAACTTTCAAATCTACTACGTGGAACACGAGCAGGTTGATATCGTTTTATTTCGCTCGGTTTGCTCTCTTCTTTCTAATACATTACAAAACAATTTATTGTGAGATAACTCTTGTACAATAATATTAAAAAACTTGAGCAATTCCACACGATTTACTACACTACCGGAATTAATATACTGCGCCATAATCAGAGTACTTAAAAAAAATAAATTGTTTAGTATGATGACATTTCACTAAGTATTATTGAAGCAGTTCAATTTTATTCTAATATTTTGCTTACTTTCAAATGAATACTCCATAGTTTCACTGCGATTCATCAACAAACTAAGAAATCGTATAAAATCAAAAATATCAAACAGCAAAACAAACTATTTGCACATGTCTGTGACTTGGTTATCCTAAAGACACGAAGACATTGAATTGCGCTCATATAAATTGGGAATAACTGCTCTAGTCTCTCCTAAATTCTCAATGTCCCACATTATAGTTGAGAGTCATTTCTGAAATATTTGGATCCTAGTACGGGCGTGTTATTTAAGGGTCGTAAAAGACAATCAGAAATAAAAAAATAGAGGTGATAATTTTGATAAAAAGGGAATCGTATTTCAATGTTAGGTACGTATTTATTGAACCAGCCGATTCCCCAACAACGATATTTTCATCCTTGCGTAAGACGCGCTTTCCTCTCTCAACTTACTACAGCTTAATGTTCTTTTAATGATGAATTTGCATTTCTTCTCATTGAAACGAGGTCGCATGTCCCCAGTCGTGATAGCGAACTCTCAGTCGATCTTGGCGAAACCACGCTCCTAATAACTTCTTGTGTCATGATACATATGCCATTCTATAAGTAATTTGAAATGAACAATTCGTGCATATAATATAAATATATTTAGACAAATAGAGCAAATATTAATATATTAATCTTTAACTATACTTTATTTTATTCATAGATCGGTCCCATGGTGTAATGGTTAGCACTCTGGACTCTGAATCCAGCGATCCGAGTTCAAATCTCGGTGGGACCTGTCTATTTTTTCCTTTGCCAAAATTGCAGGATATGGCTTCGATTTTAGGGGTTAACGGTTAAGAAGTCCCAAGATGCAGTAATTAGGAAAGTTTTATCCCGCTATCCATTAACAATTTGAAATGAGTGACCCATTAAAAAACGTATATATAAAAGATATTTTGGTACTTCAAGAGGAAATCATTTCCTTCGCCTACGCAACAATTTAATTTTTTCACAATACCGGTATGTGCTGAAACAGTTTTGTTTTCATAAGCACCAAATAAATGTTTCTGTAGATAGAATTATATCTGCAAAGGATTCGTTATCAAATTATAAATCGAATGAGAAAAAAGAAATATCGCATCCTACATAGGCTCTCTATAAAAACAGATCGGTGTAAATTATGTGCAGGGATCCAGAGGCTAAGGAATTTTCACTCTGGTTCAATAATTGTTCACATTTCCTTTCGCCGTTTTTTTACACCTACCGAAAAAATAACCCACGGTTTTTCAACCCGTCTTAATTTAATATATTTCCTGATGCTTTATAAACGCAAAACCAACGCAGCAAGTATTTTTGTTGCGAATGAAGATCATCGCCCCAAAATCTTGCCCATAAGGCAATTGTTTCCTATAACTATGCACTGTGCGTGGAGGTAGAATGTTAAGATATTTTGTTTCAAAGGGTGACTTTTTAGTTATCTGTCTTATAAGATAAAAGCGGTTCCATGGTGTAATGGTTAGCACTCTGGACTCTGAATCCAGCGATCCGAGTTCAAATCTCGGTGGGACCTACACTTTTTTCTCTTTCCAGAGTTGCATGGTGTCAAATTTCAGTAACAATTTACATTACGAAAAATCTCAATGCACTTCATACCATTCCATTTTACTATTCTTTAGAATTTTAAATGCGACTCGCCTAATTATTTCATGGGGAACAAACGTTGTAGTTAAGTGTTACTTAAGACCATTAAAAGGTTTCTTCAACCATTGCAAAAATTGAAAACGTTTCGAAAACTTTCATGGACTGTTTTTAATTTTAAAATTTTAACTTCAAAAACGAGCTAGCATTCTTCAACCTTGAGAGTAAAAAGAGTTTACATTTCTATCTTTTCATGTTTTCGCATCAGCTTGAAAGTGTGGATAGTAGTGATTATTTATGATTATGATTTAAGACGCAGCTTCACTTCGAGCCATGATCAATGATTAAATAATCTTCAGATGTTCATTATGATCCGCGATCAATGCTAAGCTGTGACCACCACAAGACTTTTGCTAATTTGTTTTGCTGAAATTAATTGTCAGAAGATGGCGGCTAATGATGATGACGAAATAAAGGCATTGTGGCTTAAACGACCGCTAATAAATTAGATAGTATAATATATATAATATAATAAATTATTTTGACAGTAAAAGGGTATTTCATAATTCTGTTTAATTCAATTTTGGAAAGTATTAATGATATTATAATATAATAGAACTTATAAAAATTAATTGTATAAAGTTTAATTCACAATTTCATACAATTTTACCGTAGCGTAGGTCGATAATCTAAAGACATTATTGAGGAGATAAAATTGAAAATATTATGACACGCTTAATCCAGTATACTTTATAGAATCCGAATTTCGATATCTAAAGTTTGTCGTCTGATTTCCAATTTCTATGCTAGCTAAAAGTTTCTCCCCGGCGGGGAATCGAACCCCTATCTCCCGCATGACAGGCGGGGATACTGACCACTATACTACCGAGGAATACATCTTTTGTAGAAGACTTTCCAAACTTGAGTACCATCGCAGTAAAATTTATTACGCCAGTATTTGGCTTAGGTTTTTTTATTTTCAATATTTCTTTACTCTCTCATTCTCTTTCCCGCAATAGTTTATCAAAGTACAATTTAAAAGGTCGCGTATCGAAGGAGACATTTTAGTTTAAGGGGGGAATCAACCTTGAAAAAAAAAATTTTTTTCGATTTTTCGTTTTTGCTCTTAAAAAATAGAGAATTCTTTCCTCTTTAAAACAGTGGTTTCATTTTTGAAATACGTGCACCAGTTCATTTGCAGCATCAATTTTTATGGAAGAAAAGTCCAGCCTCCCGTAAACTACGTCGATTACTGGATCCGATTGTAGATGATTCAAGAAAAAATTGGAAGGGATTTCTCGTAATAGACGCTGATTTAGTTTTCCACGGCATTGCCGATATGGTGATGTGTAGTTTATGCGGAACTGACTCAGTTCCAGTAGTTGAAATAGAAACTGTTGGTTTGTACTCAGTGTTTGAGGTCCAATGTGAAAAATGTGGTGTTACCAAGCAAGTTAGTAGTTGCCAGAAAGTTGGCAAGGATAGAAAAGCACCGTAGGCAAATCGGCGTGCTGTGTATTCTTTCAAAAGCTTAGGACTAGGCCACAAAGCCCTGGAAGAGTTTTCAGCATTGATTGATTTCCCCCTGCAGTGTCTGGACAAGCATTTGATAAAGCAGTGGATGCGATACAGAGTGCAACAACCTCAGTAGCTCAGGAATCGATGAAGAGAGCTGCCAAAGAAGAGGAAGAGGATAATTCTGATAACAAACCTTATGATGAAAGTAAAGTCACTAAGTTGGAATGCACTGCTCATGTCAGGAAAAGAATGGGCACAAGACTGAGAAAATTGGTTGAGAAAAGCAAAGGTAAATTTTTTGGTGGTAAGAAAGGTCTTGGAGGCGCTGGCAGATTGACAAAAAAAAATGATTGACAAAATATCTGATTACTATGGCATGGCAGTGCAGTCCAACAAAGATATAGATTCTAAGTACATACAATGCAATTTGGGCAATTTTTTATCATCTTTCCTCTTCAGATAAAAAACCCACCCATCATCTCTGTCCACAAGGCCCTGATTCATGGTGCCCGTATCAAAAAATAGTAGCTGTAGGCAAAGCTAAAGATTACAAACACAATACCAAGAATACACTTCCTTTGCCAGTAATTGAAGCCTGCAGAAAAGTATTCACTGATCTTTCAGAAAAGGATTTGTTGCAGAGATGTGTGGGTGGGTATACTCAAAACCCTAATGAGTCATTCAATGCTCTAATTTGGCAATACTGTCCTAAAGATAGATTTTTTGGCAAAAAAACTGTTGATATTGCAACATGTGAAGCCATTATTCATTTCAATGATGGTATGAGGGGAAAGATTAAAGTTTTGGAGGAGCTAGGCATAATCCCTGGGAATGTATGTGTAGTATGGGCAATTTCAAGTGATGACAAAAGAGTTGCCACGGCAAATATAAGAGCCCATGCTGCTACGAAAGCAGCAAGAATTGAAAAAAGGAGCAAAAATAGGCAGAACTAGAAGATAGCAAAGATGATTCATATGTTCCTGAGGGTTATTAGTGTACCATAGTCTAGATCTCTACCTCTTTCTTTGACTGAATCTTCAAAGTCGATTTTCTCAAAACACTGTCTGAACAGCTTGCGCGACACTTTTCTCAGTAAGTACTGAATGGATTTTGATCAAACCTTTACTAATTTGTTTACAAAATTTTATTCTTTAATAATACCGGTGGGTTTGTATATATTCGTAATTATTAAAAAAATAAATCATTTTAAACTTAAAATTTAAGGTTAAAAAAAATGTAAAAATTTGAAAATTTGTAACTTTGTCTCTGATGCTTTTAAATTAATTCTAACCGGTATTATTCATCATTGTAATCCAATAAGTAAGCGTGCTAAGTCCCAAAATTATATCTTGAAGAGTTTTTGAAATTTATGTCGCGCAGCACAAAAGTGGAATGTTTGTATGATTTTTGTAGGTTATGTTTACATAAGTAAAAAGTAAATATGGATCGTTATTTTTTTATGAAATAAATTATTTCTATTGAAACAGATGTGATCTTTACAATGGTGAAAACCGTTTTCAAATCGGTCTTTTCAATCAAAAGATATCATGCTTCAAAATATAGTCAAATTTCAGGGGGTTCAAGGTTGATTCCCCCCTTAAACATCGCATTTATGAAAATTTTTTAAATTTGATCGATTGTTGGCGGTAACTCCAAATTGCAATGTTTCCGTCATAATTTTATATCATAATTGTTCAAGTACTACCTTCACTTATAATCTGGATGTGCTAGTCAATTTTCTTTACGCCAATCTTTCATGATCTACTTGTTGACAATTCCTCTTACCATACGGCATATGATTTTCCAAATTGAAATTATGTTTGCATAGCTTTTTTGTTCCCGCAATGAATATTTTTTGGCATTCCAAACAGCAAGTAACTAATTTATTACGCCAGCAACTGAAGACTGGTGAACAGAGGTAAAT
This sequence comes from Sympetrum striolatum, assembly GCA_947579665.1. Lineage (NCBI taxonomy): Eukaryota > Metazoa > Arthropoda > Insecta > Odonata > Libellulidae > Sympetrum > Sympetrum striolatum. The sequence continues at coordinate 75,097,263 of OX388347.1, read as the reverse complement.
AAAATTTTTTTCAAAATATCAGTATCATGAATATTTATAAAATTACGCTTAATAAGAAGAAAGAAAAGCAAACTTGTGCAGAAAATAAAGATTATAAATATTTCAGCAATTTTAAATTTTTCGAGTTATTAATTTTTAGGATTAATCCTAATAATAAATACACCCACATGTGTACTCTGTTAGTTGCCATTTGGGATATTGCAGAGAGTGCATGCCTCTCCTTCCCTAATCGATTCATTTTGCGTATCTTCCGAGAGAAATTTAATTCTTGCAGCGACTCGTTTTAGCATCAATTTCCCTGATCTTTCTCGCAGTATCTGAACGGTCTATATAACTAGGAAGACGCATAATACTCGTTAAATTTCTGAGAGCGTACTTTCCCTGAATTTATTTAGTAATCCCAGGGGTATTAACGCTGACAAGGACACTGCTGTAATTCTAATCGCTCTCTTGTGTTTTCCACATGACGGAAGTAAGGATATCAAAAAAAATATTTCAAGAAGGCGTGTAGAAAGTATACTTTATGGAAGTCCAAAAGATTTTACGACAAACTCACAGAAACCTTTCCGTTAATTATCATAAAAATTTTACGTCGGACCAAGTAACCACATTTTGCTTTCCAAGCATAAGTCCATCTGGACAGCGTGATATGATGGAAGTCACCCATCCACATCCAGGGACATTCCCCGAATGGTCAAAGGCGGAGGACCTCAACATCCCTCAGTCGTAAAATCTCTCGTGGTAAAGCCGCAGAGTTGACACAGTATTTCTTTTAGAGGCCGAAAGATATTAGTCCGAAAATTGGAACGGGTGTGCTGTACCCCTACGCGGGTGGTCTGGGGCCCTTAATCATCTCTCACCCCTTCCTCCGCTTAAGAGACCGCCTTCATTTCCCTCCCCACTCACACGGCCCATTGCCTCCGTTCCCCCAATTAAGCAAATCTGGACGGGGAGTTCCCTAACGCGAGCCGTGAAATGGGAGCGGAGTAAAAAAGGCTCGCCGAGTCCTTATGGGAATCAAAGGATGGAAATGTGCTCGGAGAAAGGAGATGAAAGGAAATGTCTGCCGAGGAATGTCACCGCCATATCAACGCGATGTCCGGAGTGGATGGATTGGGGCGCGAATCTGGGTGCTATTACGGCTCCATTAGAAACAGTCCTTTAGGGTGCCTTCCGACTCCTTCTGGAAGACACCTGGACTTGGAAGTTGGCAAGATTTCTTGATTTCCCTTTTATTCTTTCCAAACTTGTGCCTAACTCTCTAGGAAAGTAATTCAATTATTGCATCTCTGCACTGAATGAAAAAATAATAGATTCAGCAATTACGCATTTATACAAATAATAATAATAATCGGTTTTATTTGGACGAGATTGAGACTAAAAGTCTCTTCTTCCATCCAACCCATCGTCATTAATTGTAGGATTATTAAATAAAAAAATAGAATGAAAAATAGAAGAATTGTGGATGTAAAAAAAACCTAAGAGAATCTTAGGAAAAAATCCACTGCAGGAAAACACCCATAAAGAAGAGTGGTGTGAAAAACCTGCGCAAACCTACCGATAGCGATAACTAAAATACGAGAGAAAAAATAACATGAAATATATAATATACTACCATTAAGTACTTGCATGCGATGCATAAGTAAGAATCAGCTCACATTAAAACAAATGATAGCAATATACATAAAACAAACAAAAGGGAAAAAGGAATCATTCATCCATTAGGTACAGTATGACCAAAAACAAAATAAGAATACATATCATAAAAAATCATTATCGATAACAGTATACACTAGTCAAAATTGCATACAGCATAGACATTTCGGTAGCTCTAAATAAGAAAAAAGAAACAGATGAGAATTATACTCGTAATGTACAAAGACAGAGAAAGCTTCTATTTATGGATTTTAAGAAATCATAATAATATAAATGAGTGAAACCAGCGCTTCACAACGTCGTGGGAATATTTTCCCATTATTCCATCTATACTCTGAACGAAAAAATTGTACATTCATGAATTTATCATGGTTGAATTTAAAGAATTGATTTTACTTGTAGAAATGACGATGCCGCTCAGTCGGACGAAACTGCACTTGCCCTTGCGCACAAAGTCCCCAAAACGGCTTGTTAGAATGTTCTGGTCGGGTAGCCAAGATGGTTAAGGCAGCCTCCCGGTTAGATAGGTCCGGGTTCGATTCCCGGACCTGTCAGACTTTTTTTCAAGTCCGTTTTTCCTTGGGTGAAATAAATACTCCAAGAAGCTGTCTCGACGATATTAAATGGACGAATCTCTCTTATGAATGTGAATGAATTAGGAATGAACTTTATTTGCTATAGTGTCCAAATATTTGTCGTCTCTATAATTTTCCCTATATTCTTCGAAATATTCAATTCAACCCAAAGCCTGAGGTAATACAGACGTGTTCCAAGAATGTCACGCCATGTTGACAGGAAATACCGAAGGTTTTCCACATGGCTCCTTTTAATAGCCATATCTAGTTAATAATCTGTCTGTAAAGTCACTAACTTTTTTCCAGCATGTTGATTCAGTGTAACCATATGTAAAATCTACCTCACTCCACATCTTGCCCGGTAAATCTCATTTCATCTCTATGGCTTTTTGTCGTTAATAGGGCATGAGGTTTAAACTAGCCTCAGAAGTCAGAACCTCACAGAAAATTAATCAGCCCGATGTTTGGAGGGAACTTCGTTGTATTAACCAAGAACCACAAATTCTGGAACGAAATTAGGCTTAAAACGCAAGATGAGGTCATTTTTCCAAGTTTTCCCCTCGTAGCCAGGATAAAATAAGAGAACAACGTCCACTTAATCCAAAATGAGCCCATGAAAACACTTTTTATGGCACATTAAGTCCGGCTTGCCATAATTCATCTTCATACGAACTTTCAAATTATGTACTCAATGAAAAACTGAGACAAAAGTAAAACTATATTTCCCTCTGTTCTACAACGAAAGACAAATAGAAGATATTATATCCATCAAGTTATGGTAGTTAGATGTGAAATACTTACTGATGAAGAATTCTCATTATTTAGGGATGAATTGTCATTTATCCTGGATAAAAACAGATGTTGCGATATATGAGGATATTTATTTACTTATTACTCCCTCGTTAAGAACCGTTGTTAACAAGGCAGCTCAAGATCCGAATATAAATCATCATTTTCTCTTCTTTGAAAACATCAAAGTGCCCTAATAGTAAATCCAAATCTAAGATAGATAAAAAGAGTGATATTTTAGGATAAACATCATCAAAATACCCCAGAGATGAATTAAATTAAGCCATGCTGAAATCTTGGGAGAATGAGCTTCGATGCCGTGATGAAATAGCCTTGGTAGGTGAATCAAAGCTCCCAGATTTAGAATTTCTTAGTATAGGTCACTGAGCGAATCGAAATTTTCTTTGATACTCATCCACTCCACTTCTAAATCGTTCTACTAAAATCACTTCTCTCTTTGTATTTCGTTACGCGAAAACACAACAAACTGGCAAGAGGTATAGGAATCCCACTTTAGGGTCTACGTGGAAAGAAATACGTTCCACCAAAAAATATTTTATGAGGCGATATTTTTGGAATGTTAGGAGCCACTCCAGAATCTAAAGATGCCAAATTGGCCATGAGAAGAATAAAATTGAGTTTTTCACTTGGTTAAGCAGTCCGGAGACTGTGTCGAACCTTACCACCTCAAAGGTTATCTACCGAAAGACACGAAGAGGGATGAGGTTACTAGACAAGGGGAGGTATGAGATGATTTGCCCTTTCCTCTCTATGCTGGAATGCAGTGAGAGGAAAACGCCACGTATATACTGCACGACTATCCTAAAAACAGATAGTATTAGATGTGAATTGAATAAATTCTCAGAAAGACTCTACCAATGACAAGTGATAATTATTCTTCAAATCAAGAGCTTCAACATAATAGCATTTTAAAAGTTAATTTGAGAGTACTTCATAAGGTAATTAAATCTCCCATTTCCTCTTGGAAATATTTCTAAAACCGCACCTGAATCGAACTTTGCTGTTAAAAACTTCAATTATAACGAAAAGGGTAAAATAAACACAGTAACGTTTGTTAAGTTTTATCAAAAGTAAAATACCTATGCATAATTAAGTCTACAGGAGAAATGTTAATTGTATTTTACTTTGTTGTATTTTCTGTATTCCTTTCTTTCACTTAATTTTTCATTAAATTCTATGAAGAGTCGGTAGCCCTGAAAAAGGTTATGGATCTCCTAGGGGTGATCGTATTCCCTGAAGAAAATTGTTTTTTGATTTGTATTTTGGTTATTGGCAGAGGAATAAAATCCATTATTATAATTATCAGTTCGAACCTGATATGAAGCATCAGAAATTTGAGAATGTCATACAATTTACTGAAAATTTCGTAAAAGCAAAATGATCGAAGAATGTACGTACTATTGAGTGAGTTGAAGAACGCCTGAATTTCGAAAAACTGTGCGGACTTCCCTGGGAAAGAATAATGTTACTCAGTCATAGAATCCCAGCGTGATTGGGGTATTGGAGAGCAGGAAATTATCGCAGTCGATTGCTCCCGATGAGCGCGAAGAAACACAAAACAAATGTTTTCCTGCAATTATGCGCCTCGTGGTCACCGAGGCGGAAGATGAAAGAGATTTTTTTCTGCTCGACGGGGGGCGGGGCCAAGAGATCACGTGACCAGCTCCGAAGCTGCTCCTCCTATCCGACGCACGGAGAAATCCCAAAGAGCAACGCAACTTATTTTTCTCTTATTTTTAGCTGCTCTCGGGAGGCTAACTCAACTCTTCAGACATCTTGAGCTAATTGCTTTTAAGAAATCCCCTTAAAGGTACAGATTATCTTCAATTTACGTGTGTTTGGAACAGTTCTATCGCTAACTCTTTCTAAGGCAAGTGCATTGCAATATTGCTTCCAAGTTATGAGATCCAGCCATGCAACTATCGAAATTGATCTATTCAGTGGCCAGCATCATCATGATCATTATGCATATGTATTCTAACTTTTCCTAAATGTTAATGAGTGCATACATATCGAGTTCCCTATAGAACACCCAGCCCGATAGTAAGTGGAACCGGTTAACCGAAGTTTTCACTGAATTCTCGCAAATAAAATCACGGATGACTTACATCTGTAATCGGTTTCATTTTATTTTATAGCAGCATGCAAGAGTAAAAACAGTTTTTCTAAAATTATTTCGTTGGGCTTAAACGCAACGAAAACGTACACATATTTAAAATGAATGGTTTCACTTAGTGAAACTCCATAACAAGGACTTAACTTAATATATTTTCCTCGCCATCGCATCTGACTGATATCTTACAGCTAACATTATTAGCACGATATTTTATACTTTTTTCATAATGAAAATAAAACGTAACGTATTTAAAGTGACGTAAATAACGTACTTAACATATTTTGGTTAGGAATTAATGTTGAGGGATGCCTTTTATTTATTCTTGTTTTCAGCATAATCGAGAACGCTTCATCCTGTACGTAAAATTTAGGGATTAACAGCACTAAACGTCTTGAAATATAACCACTATAGCGTTGCACAGAGCACCGAAATTAATCATTATATAGAATTATACGCAGTATAGTAATCTACGCAGGTGAAGCTAGGCGAGTATATCCATACTCTATCCGTCTTGGACACAATTGCCGTGTGTGATTTTTATCCCGAAAAAGACCATTTCTGTTTGATTGTCGTTAATAAGTTCAAATACGAGAATACAATTTTCATGTTTATCCGGTTATTTTTCCCAGAGTTAACCGAAGGATGTTTTTTAAAATTTACAATAATATGGATTGGATGCTTTAGTTCTCCGATGTCCCATATTTTCTATCTAAAGATCAAGATCTTGAGATAGAAAATATAAAAATATAATTATTTTTCTTGCTATTAAAAGTCGAAATACATTATTTGAAGAAACCAAGCCATGTCACTAACAAAATGCAGTTAAATTTAGTGTCATCTATCTAAATCTAAAAATCTAAAAATAAAGCATGACATTTTTTAAAAATTGGTACTTTAGAAGATTTGGAGATATTGCGCACTAATTTTGTCTTGGATAGTTCTTAATAGCGATGTGCTGTTGACATGAGGCCAAATTACACACGAGCAGAGGGAGGTTTTTACTTAAATCTTTTCAGCGAGACCAAAAATATTAATTTAATTATTTATGCGTCCTAGTTCCACAAAATTTCATTCATTTGGCGATAAAATGCGGGAAGTGCCTTATTGATTCAAGCCTTATCAGGAAAAATACAAAATCGCAATTAAAACCCTTATTTATTTAACCCTTTCGGCGGGGTTAGGCCGGTAAGGACAACCACACAACCTTTACAGATATTATATAATATTTAAACAATTAATTCAAAATCTAAAATTAACTTACGACTACCAAGATAGGCAAAAAGAGAAATATACACCTCTAAAAACAACAGCATACACAATTTCATACTAATGCTAAGTACATATAAATTATATATAAAATATATTTTTAGAAATAGGTAGATGAAAGAGGTAGGTAATATATATTTCTATACATATAAAATATATATGCATAAAAATATATGTTATTGCGAGTTATATGGGAGCTTTAACTATACAGATATAAAATTGTCGGTTTCTATAGTTGAATTTTAAGCTTCAACGGTTGTATTTTATATTGAGAGATATTTTTATAATTAATATCACCCCTCCCTCTTAATTAAATTTCAATGATAGAAGTTTGCCTAGGATGTGAGGAAGATCTTGAAATAAAATATAATTGATAAGTTTTGCTACAATCACTATACATCTGCGGAATTTATTAAGCTAGGCTACGCCGTGCTAGAACCGTCCTATGCAACAAATCGATTTCAGAAGGCTGAACGATAATGGCTTACTGAGAGGATGACTGAAACCAATATGCGCCTCTATAATACTCACAATCGACAGTGGAAATATTTAAAACTACTTTAATTTATTGAGTTTTTGAGATAAATCTGAAGTTAATTTTGGTTGATCAGAAATGCCCCATATGAAATAATCGTTGAAAAACTATTTTTTTAGAATTTGATTTATGCTCCTCGTAACGCCCTAAGAAAATATTTTATTTAGAAAAGTCAAAGAGACATATTGCACCCACAGATTCCACTCTGGATCTGCTTATTGTCCCATCTTTGAAAGTTTGGCGGCGTGGAGGATCTTAGCAATGGTTACTTTTTAACAGAAAATAATTTTTCATTGATCAATTGGAAACCCCTGTAAAAACTTGTTGGGAATTTCTTCTGAGGAATTTTAAGCTAATGTTTAATTTTAGAAGATTTCTGGCTTTCCCCTGATTGATTTTAAAACATCTGAGTCATTCTTTGCTATGGCATGTCATGTCACAACTCATGCAGCAGAAACTTAGCATACTCTCCCTACATCTCCAACCGCACAAACAAGAAATAATATAATAAATCACTAATTTACTTTAGCGATAACTCTCAAATAGTGATTATATAAATGTATCCCTGTAGTGAAATCTTTAAAGGAACCCCTCAGAACTCCACTCCCATAAACGGCATAGGGCAGTTATTTATTGGGGTCCATTTTGAAGGAAGTCCCGCAGATGTCGAACTCTTGACATCGCTTCCTCTCATGTTAATAGAGCTCCTTTTAAACTGCCGCCCACGACGTATTGCATTATGACATCCCCTTGACATCACGCTACAATTCACGCTCGCCCTCTCCCTAATTGGGAGGCGTGTCCTCAGACCGGAGGCCAACTGTGTTTGTTTCCCCGCACCTTTCTTGTGGCCACACACATCGACCGCTCAAAGCGGCTTGCAAACCGGAAGATCGAATTCACGCAGAACGAGGGCGGGAGATTTGTCACAATCGCCGACACTCTTGGGTGTTCTTTTGAAGGGTCCCCTGTACCACTATGGTCCGAGGCTTTGGTAGTTACCGCTAGGTGGGCGGATGTCGGTAATTCCCATAAAGGGCTTTAACCCTCTAAGTTTAACTGGACTGGAATGTGATGCGAAACCGTAATAGAAAACTAATACATTTATTGTATTGCAATTCTTATAAATTTATTTATACTTACTTAACTTAATTTACTTATATTTATATATATATTTACTTATATTTATAAATAATTTTGCATGTATTTTTGTGATTGCGGGTGATGAATAATGATTACAAAATGAAAATGAGGTGATATTAATGGAATGTGATATATTTTGATTGCTCCCGGATTTGATACCCAGTGGGAGTCCATGCGTGGAATGATTTCTGCTAAGTCTTAGCCAGTCTAAGATGATTAAAGAATTTTATAAGTTACAATTTTTAAATTAACTCGACTGTGAAAATGTTTAAATTCGCCCTATCCTTCTTTGGAAGAGGTACTAAACGAACAATGGTTTACTTTTTCAGGAGAAAGCTAGGTTAAATTTCAGGGTTGGTGAAGAAAACTAGGATATGTAAATCAATTCCACCAGTCGCAAAAGACAAATTAATATGCTGTGGAAATGTACGAGAAGTTGAGGGAGTGGAGAAAAACTTGGTAATATCTACACGCGTTTACTGAGACAGTAAAAAAATCTTAATTAACAAGTGTGGATATTACCAAGTTTTTTTTTCACTCCTCCAGAAAGTCTTTCCACGAAGTCCGGTCAAATAATTTATAATTAGTGCGAGAAGTTATTTTTTTTATTATGGGCATCCACGAGAAAAACTGTCTCAAACACTCTCTAGGTTGTTATTCTCACATTTCCTTTGAGTTGGACGGGTTAAAAAATATACGATTCCCAAACAGTTTTCATATCGCTTTTTTCAATTTGTCTTGCAATGAATGTCACTGCCGCATGGTTTTATTTCTGATTTATTTCCACCAAATTCCAACTCTTCATTAGTCCTATCTCGTCTGCTTACCCAGAATGTTTTCGTTTCGTTTTTACGGTGGAAATTTAAAACCTCTCCACAAACTCCAGTGCGATCTGAAAACGACCGCTGGAAGTCCTCCCCAAATTAAGAGTGCTGATTTGTGAGACAAGAAATCCTAGCTTATTATAGGGAGACTTTTAACACTCTGAACTCATGTCAGATGTCGTAGTTTGAAAGCTGGTCGTAAAACCGAGCGTTCTTTGAGGGTTAGCGCATTAAAATATGAAAGCTTTTCTGTCTGTGGGAGTGAGGCTAGGTTTCAGTCGTCAAAAGCCACATCATTAACACGTGGTTCAATAACGATGGATTTATTCAAGTTAGCCCACATGGCATTCGAATAGACTCGATCCTAAACGTGGTCTGCTTAAGGTCTTAATTTGTAATGATATATAGCTCCTACAATCATGTCTTGATGTAAAGATTATATTTCAATTGTCTTTTGCTGAACGAAATGGGGCAATGCATCATTTTAGGTACATATTCATTTAATCACAAAGATCGAAGTAATGACAACCTGATTATTAACCTTATTATTTTGATTATTGATATCGTAACATTGATGAATGTATCTGATTTTCATATCACTAAAAAAATGAAATTTATGTTCAAGTGGCCATGACAAGGAATACTTTTGGCCGGCTATATGTTTTATCTGTAATTACATTTTTAAATGTAAATTATCTCTTATGATATTAACTCATTCTTTCTACCTTCACTACACATTTCATAAGTTTTTTACACAACCCTTCCTTTGGGGGTGTTTTCGTGCAGTAGATATATAGCTTAGGTTTTTAAAACAACATATTAAATTTGTTCTTTGCACTTTTTTCAATTATTTACATTTATACGAGTATAACGAAGGGTTAGATGTAAGAAGAGGTTCTATAGTCTCAATCTCGCCCAAAATAAAGTCCTTTTATTATTATCATTATTATATAGTTTTCAGTGATGTAAATTAAAACAGCATTTATTTGCTCCATTCTCTCTTTCAATATTTCCTCTCTTTTTCCACATTACTTGATAAAAATCTGTATATATTACTGTTGTGTTTTCATTTTACATGTATTTATACTTTCATTTGAATAAGACAGAGTTAAATAGAAGATGGCACCTCCTGGATCCGCCCCTTAGAGGCGTTTTGCATTGTATTTATTTGCTTTCGTCTCACACTCTTCCTTACGCCTGTGGTAATACGAAATTTACTGAGGAATGAACGGTGTAGCACAGGGGTACTTCAACCTGGTGCCCGCGAGAGGTGCCCGAAGCGACCTCGTACAGTGCTCGCCAAGCTTCGATAAAAAGATTTTTTTTTATTTGTTACAACATTATTTCTTGGGATCTTATCGGGGATACAGTGGAGGTTTGGCGGGGAAAGGGTCAGAAACTTGGTTGTCCTGGTCTTGGGGGTTCGTAAACATTTTACCCCTCTTATCGCCGATGTCCAGATTAACAAGACGCGTATCTATCTCATACTTAGTTCATTATGCGAATGCGAAGATTCAGATCGGATCAGCTTATCAATGTATCAAACTCCTCATAATCAAGGACTGCTGCTTTTCGGAACGCAGCGGTGCACATGCAGCGAAAACCTTCATACCAGATGTATTCCCCGTTATCAAATCTTCTTCGGAGATAAAGACTTTCTCATACGAGAGGTTCTCACATATGAGATGTGAGGTTGTGATGAAATTATATACGTTGTAATATTTGGGATCTTATTTACCATGGAACGTTCTTTTCTCAAACGGCCAACGGTTAACTGGTAAAGTGATAATATTGCCAAGAGATGGCGTGAATATCACCATGGACGGAAATGTTATGTGGTTCCGGCTTCGCTTTCGGAAGCGCCCTTTGGCGCCCGGGCGCCAAAAAAGGTTGAGTGCCCCTGGTGTAGCATATTTAAATTAATTTGGAACGCCCGTGTTTAATGCTACAAAAAGTGCAATCCATGAGGTCTGTAATAAAGTGGACGTTTTCCACTCAGCATTCATGTTCAGTGAGCAAACAAAAGGCAAAGTAACTCAATCTCCGTTTTAAATAGCCTCCCTAAAGAACGAATATATTATAAGGCATTCACGAGCAAATTCTAGATTCCATCGATACTATGCAATCGCTATAAAAAGCGTCATCTACGTAGAATAATGGGGAAATACATTGACCATCCGGGATGACATCTAAAACTTACAGTAAGTCACGTAATTTTAGAAACCGAATGGTGTAATCTTAATTCCGTGAACGTCGAGTTTCACGTAAGAGTTCATGCTTTCTCACTTACAAGATAAAATCACAGAAATATGTTCAAGTCCCAGTCAAGTCACTATTTTCCACTTCTATATTACCTTGGGTTAAGTCGCACACGTTCATGTGCAAAGTTAAAATTTTAAAATTTACTTTCCGTCCTTTGAATGAAATATGTTGACACTTCAACAGATAAGTAATTAGCTATAAAGAGGTATTTTTATTCAGGACGAAACTTCTATCGCTTCTACCACCTACTGAGGAAATGGTAGGATAAATTTTAGTTTCAAAAAGTTGTGACTTCAAAAACTTTACTGCTTGAATTTTACTTTGTAAGAAAACAATTTAATTCTTGACAATTCCGTTGGAAATTATTCTATATTGCATTCCAGTTTTCTAGTCTGTTATGAAGAATACTGAGTGCATCAAATTAAGAATATTTAAGAAAGGCTCTCGGATAGCCATTTGGGCAGCGCGTTAGGTTATTACCTTACTACCTAGAAATATTGGCACGCGGTCTTATCTTATACTAAAGAGTAGGATCGACATTCCACTGATTCTGACGAGATAATTCCTGAAAAAATCTTAGAGAACTTTTATTTCTCTTACAGAGTCTAAATCAAGCACATGCACAATGTTTCAAACTGAGTCCTGCCAGAGAAGAAAGACAAATTTGTGATATTTTTATCTGACGCACTGCCACAGAGTCGTCTGTAGGCTGAGTATATTAATGATTTGTAAGTTCCGCGAAGTTACGCTTGTCACATTAAATTTGACTTAAGGGTTCTAAAAGCGAACCCTTTTACGATGGGGATATTAAAGTCCAACCAACTGATGGATGCATTTAGAACTTCCATTACTCTCTTTGCTGCCACTCTTTCATACCTCTATAAGATACAGCAAATCAACTCTCTACCGCTTTAAATGAAACATTAAGAAAATTAAACTAATGATGGAATCCTATAGATTGGTCTCGACTTTGCGCTAGATTCCATCTTAAAACTTTGATTAATTAATTCAATTTAAATATTGGTCTTTGGCGATGAAACAATGAGATTAATACTAATATCAAGATTTAAGACTTAATAGTTAGAAATAAATATGGAAAATTGTAATTTTTTTGGGGGGGGGGATACCAATTATTATTGACTTGCACCATGACCGTATAGATAAAACTATAATTCCAAATTATGTAGGACGCGGCAACCATAGTTTTAAAATCAAGGAATGTGAGCAGAAAACAAACGTAGCAAAATACTCTTTCACTAATAGGTATGTATTAGGGAATGGAACGCTTTACCTGGTGAAATTTTCATACCAATCCCTAAAAATGTGAAAATTTTTAAAAAAAGCTTAAGTTAAACTGTATGTAATTTATTACAGTGTTGTTCACAGCTATCTCCTCTGTATTATTCTATTCTATTTGTTATATCTATTCAATCTATTCATATGTGACTATATGGATACTTTACCATGTACTGTATTATTTTAGTTAAATGATAGATCATATATATATTTTATGTATGATAAATTTTATATCTTATGCACTTATAATATGAATAGTGTTATTTAATTGTACATTGTTAGGGAGGTTTTTGTAGGGGTTTTCCTCCCGTCGTTGGGAAAATGCCAGACTTAAATTCATTTTTATGTTCCCCTTAAACATTCCCAACTGGCCAGAAAACCCACTTGTAATGAAATCTTAAATAAATAAATACGAAGTTCACAAAATGGATGTCGTTAATCTAAGGTCTTAAATTGTATTATTATGGGCATGAAAATGACTGAGATAATGTTATTGTATATTATATTACCTATATATTGAAATAATAAAAGTATTACTCACGATATAAAAGCAAAAACGAATCATATTCATTGTTGTAAAAAGATAAATGAAATATGACAATTGCTTATGGGACGCGAACACTGGTTTTCTAATGAATTTTGAAGCGATTAAAAGGCCACCTATTGGAGGGAATTGAAGCCGAATCATCTCTGTGTATTGAGGAGGAGGATGGCTTTAGTTCCGCTACCGTGGAGTCAATTCGTTTTCGCCTAGCACTTGTTCTACGTCTTCTATTATACCTTTTGGTCACCCGGGAGGTCCAAGAGCCCTCCCTTCAAAGGGATGCCTTTCTTCCCGCGGAGAACTCTTTGTCCCTCGTCCGCATCACTATCCTGAGACATCTACCAACCGCCGGAATCCCCCCGAGTCCTCTGAGTGGAAAAAAAAGCTTTCATCAAAATGGTAGGGATGTAGGACGCATTTTATCCAAATCGGATTCCATTGCAAACTAACTTCGTTCTTATAATATTGTTAACTAGTATACCCTTAACAAACAATGACGAAACTTTATTTCAATTTGAAGTCCATCATAATTGCATGTATTATTTACACTATTAATGAAAAAGTGGAATATTATTTACTAGAAATATTGAGGGATGAATTTCAAAAGAAATCGCCTTTGCATGAGGCACACGAAAGATTATTTCATTTTTCAGTTGTAACACTAAAATCAAAATTAGTAAAGCTTTCGTAATTTATCATTTTGATCAATATGTAGTGTTATTTTATCGATATATACTAAAGGAAAGACTATTAATTTTATTCTAGTCATCATAATTCAGAGTTTAATGTTTACACCTCTTATGAAAGACTAACTCAAAAATGATGGTTACTAAATCGATACAAATTAAACGTTTTCATTATTCAATATTCTGCAAAACATTGTAACGTAAAAAGATTTATCATCTTCAAACTACAATTCTATAGGGTCGTTTATTTTCATGATTTACATTTAATCAAGAGAGGGAGAGAGTAATTGAGTGAATGATTATCATATTCTGACTACAATTCTTTAGCTCGAATTTAGAAAACCTTGGTCTTCAAGGGTATGTTTTTATGAAGAACGTTTTCAAAATTTTTGTGATTCAACCGAAAAGCGCGCAATTTCAAAACAAAAACAATATCCTTCAACTAAAATAAGAAATAGTTTTCAATTTGTTTTCAGTTCAATTTCATTTGCAAATGCAAATTCAATCTTTCCAAATTGTAGGTTTTTCTTCGTAAACTTCCATTTAAGTTTTCCCCAAAACAAAGACATTTCTGCGATTATTGCCGCAATATCTAATTTTTAGTTATTGCATTGAGTTTTATAATCTACTAGATTGTCATTTAGTTCGTATACATAAGTTTGTACCAAATATCGAGTATTATATATTCTTCAGTTTGTTTGTACGATTTGATTTATTTTTCTAGATGTAAGTTGGCTGTAGTCGACTGTATTTTTGATTCAATGGCTTAAGATACTCATGTAAAAATCTCTTAAATTTTCTTTAAAATTATAGGTAGAAGAGAGTTTAGCTTACGCCAAGGCCATTTTAGCCTTGCCGTAGGAGTCAAATAATGATAATTGTAATTTGCCTTCCTATGGCAATTTCTCGTTATCATGTGTCTATAATTTCATGTAAGTTATGTAACAATTTATACTGAAGAATCAGGTTTACCGACTCTTCTACTCCAGAGAACCCCTTCACCTGCGGGACATTCCATCCCACCATTCTCATCTCGGCGGGACTCCCATCCGATGGACAAGCGGTCAACCTTGAGTGCGACAATACGTAGCGGACGAGGATGGGGACCTCGGAGTGGCTCATGTTTTGGGAGGAGAGAGAAATGATGGCGAATACCCTTCGGAGAATGGAAGAGCCATTGAATGGTGCGTGCGGAGGAGGGCAACTAATACGGGGGGAAGGGGAGGACGGTGGTGTAATCTTCCCTTTTTTCCTAAGAGGTGCTGCATTGTTACGCGGAGGATGGATGGCCGATCGGCAGAGGAAAGATGGACTCGGAGGTGTGGATTGAGTGTTATAATGGCTTCCGATGACGCAGCGATACCTTTTTAAAGGAGGATTCCGCCCCCTGGACAGAGGCTTTCGGGAATCCAGTTCCCGTGGGAGTGGCGGGGGATCACGCGATGCCGAAAACGATTCTGTGTCGTCGTGAGATGTACCCGTTTTTGTCTGCTAACCGTTTGAAGCGCAGGTGTAGCAAGTTCCTCCAAAGAGCGCCGCGAGTAAGCTCCTGGTGCGCTGCGCAATTTACATGGAGACCTCTACTACCGGTATTACTCTACGTCGATAATATATCATTAAACGGGTGCAACGCTAAAACAAGTGCCTCAATTCCAACAGGGTTTACGAAGAAAAATTGCTTAAGAGTTACGCTATCAAATTTGTATTTTTTTTAGCGTATAATATACAAATATATTTTATTTCCAAAAAGTAAGTTACTTTCTGGATAACCCACCTATTCCACTCACGATATTCCCTATGGAGATACGCAAGTTGTTTCCCGCGCTTTCCTATCCTTGCATACACCTTTCACTACACACCACCGGCGGACCTAGAAACTTGGTAAGATGGGATGATTGCAGGTAATTTCCTTATATTCTCATCTAAAATAAGAAAAAAATCTAATGCCTTATCACTCATTAACTATTTACTTCTATTCGATTTAAATAAATAAATAATAGTAGTAAATAATATAGTAATAAAATATTAATAGTTAATGAGAGATAGTTAAGACATTAGGATTGTTTCTTATTTTAGATTAGAATATAAGGAAATCTATTCGATTTTTATAACATGATAAATTGTTAAGTAATTCTAGAAACACTCTGCTTTTAGAGATCATTTTAGAACCTTGCTATACCCTAAAAAAATAGCTCAGATGTAAATAATTCTGGAAATACTTTGCTATTAGAGATAATTTTTAGTATCCGGTTACGCCCTAAACTAATAGATAGTGTTGTCATTTGAGGGATATACCCCTCTTTATTCGGCAATGCCTCAGATATATCCGAATATATTTTATTATGTTTCACGTCACAGGTAGACGAATAGTCCGGTGACAACTTCATGGTTCACATTGTAGTTCACCATACTAATACAACGCTTATAAAGGAATGCTTTTCTTAAAAATTATGAATTTCTTGCGTAACAGTTACTAGTTGAGCCATACTAATTTTCATAGAGCCAAAATCAGAACAACTGCAGGGAAAATAGAAGACCTGTCTTCTGATAATAATCACGTCTATATCTTAATTTCTGTTCATATTTGGATTTTAGGCGCAGATCTATGTGTGTTTGGATCCTGGAACAAAAGTTTTTCCTGAATTAAATTAAGTATCCTGAATATTCAGCACGCAAGTTTTTTGGGGGCTCCTTATAGGACTTCACGGTTATCCTTTACTTTTATTCCTTAAACTAAATCAATACCTTCTCTCCGACATCTATTTCACCTCACCGGTTTTCACTTCACCGGTTTTTTACTTTTTATTTTCATCTCTCTCATTCTATTCGCTCATCGTTTTCATTCCTCTATTTCCAATAATCCTTTCCAGACGTCCAAACTCTTTCTACATCGGTATGCATAACGGAAGGGACCACTTGAGTAGCTCTAGGTAGAAAGGTTGTAGTCACCCTAAGCAGAATAATTGCTGATACCCGTAGATTGTTTATTTAAAAATCTTTCAGAGGTGTTTGATGAAGAAAAGCTAAATTTTTAAGACATCCACATATTAATTCTAAAATACTTTATGTTTATTCTTTTGCCATAGTGTTTCCAAAGTGTTCAGTTAGCTTTAGCTTATTTCCATCATCCTTGCTGGTAATGATAACAGAAGAAAAAATCCTCCTCTTTAATATTAGATATAGCAGATGTTAATAGATAATTACAAATTTGGAGACTTTTCATTGCCAAGATTTTATTGTATGTACGGTTAGATTTCGTTTGTAAAGTATGGATTCACTTTCATTTTACGTTTTCCCTGGCGTAACGTGAATGTTAGAAATCCTCGGTTGGGAATCGCAGGAAAAAAGGCGCTGAGTAAATCGACTAGTGGGCATCTTTCCAGTAAGAAATGGAGGCGAGGCATAAGTGGAGTTAAAAAAGCAAAGCAGCGGAATCGTTTTATATACCACGGTAGGATTGTAGGCAGAAGTTGAAGCATAGGTAATAAATGAAAGATTATTTATTAATAGAAGGCTTAACGATAGCAATATGCTGCCTGAAGGAGCCTTTAAACCCATACCGAAAAACAAAAAGAAGTTTTGAGAAAGATATAGATGTGTATTGTAATATTTAAAGTAAATTGTCTACATTTATAATTATATTGATGACAAGTTGATAAATTGATATGTTAAAAGTTAGAACATTGCGCGTCGTCTAGTTTTCGAGATTATGTGGAATATACATACAAACACATATACATACAGCCATTTTTATATATGTATATATAAGATTGATGACAAGTTGATAAATTGATATGTAACTTAGCAAGATAATGTTGTAAACAATGAATATCTATAATTGTGTCATATCCGAAAAATGTGATAGATTATATACCTATACAATCAATAATTTCTGACCGTACTTCGTGGATCGACACAATGAAATAAGGGAAAAAACTTTGTAATATTGTGTGAAAATTGCAGTATTTTCCTTTATTTCTTGATTATTGCTTAAAAACTATTTAAGGGAGGTGAAATTAGCGAGTATAGCTGAATTATATGTATTTTTGTGATGCGTATAAATGTGTGTTATTTTGAAATGTACACACGAATTACACAATGTAATACTTCTCAAGTGCAAAGGATTGTAGGATGCGTTTATACTTTTATATATTATTGTTTGTTGGTTGAATCTGCCAACAGTCAGCGGTCAAATTGGGGCAAATAATGGATAAATAAATAAAACTTTGTATCCTGGTAATGTACCCCTGTTTTTCTGCTCTCGCTACTGTTCTGCTATTGTCTCAGACTTTTTCGGCCTTAATTCAATCATTATCATTTCATTAATTACTATGCCATTAAATTATGCTAAATAAAATATAGTTTGGCGTAAGGAATGGAAGTTTTGACGAGAAACAAGATTGAATTGTTCGTAAGTTCCCGAAGTGCTGGACATGCGCTAAATAAAAAAGTAGAGCTAACGCTTCTTTGAGGGCATTCAGGATGCATCACCGGCGGCGATTCTTCACGCAGAGAATCCTGAGAACCGATCGAGGAATTTCCACCAAACCTGAGAAAACGCCTTCAAAAATAAAAGAGCTCTCTGGCTGTAAAAAAAAATGCCCAAGTTTGCGATACGTGCGAGATTTTAGAGTCGGCAGAGAACATTCCCAGCTATTTTTTTCCTCGATAAAACGAACCGCTTATATGAAAAAATTTGTAGGAATATTGGGTCAATGAATGGTCGCTGATGATTTCACTTCTTGTGCACGGCAAAGGACAAAAAATGCCCTCAAAGCCGTTTCCCAACAGAGTCGTGACCCTCACGGAAGAGGTTGAGATGAAGGGTTTGAGAGCGAGAAGAAATCGCCGAAGCAAAAAGGAGAAAAAGGAAAAGAAAGAGGAAGAAAACGGAAAAAATTCCATTACAAAAGTACGGGCAAGAAATTACGGTTCGGATCGTAATGAAACTGCATGACTGGACTCAACCGATTGCTAAGGACTATCAGAAATATATAAAATTGTATTTACTAACCGTTTAAATGTTATTATTTCTCTTTAAATTAAAAATATTTTTATTTATCTGTGAATTCGTTCATTTATGTATATCTATTTTATGTAATTTTATCATTGTCATTACTGTATGGTTATTTTTAATTGTGTTTTCGCGGTATCTTTCACTCACTCTCTGTGGGTGTTTTCCCGCAACGTGGGTTTTTTCTTTGTCAACCTACAGCTGCAAAGATTTTTCCCCACGCTCCACCATGTCTTTTTGTTTTAAATTATATCCGTTAATATTCTAACGACATACGAAGTTAGGTGGAATAAAACTGACAAACTAACTGTTATATAATTAACATCAGAACTAAAAGACACATGACATGATGGTCCATGTGGAAAATTATCAAGGGTCTTGTAATTCTGATAAATCTTTCCACTAAGTCACGAATTCGGATATCCATTTCATTATAAACAATTTGGCAGTTTGTTTCCACATCTTCGAATCTTAGAGTTAATACTGTACCTGCAACCCTATCTTCTCGGTTCGATAATTTTTCCTTTGTCTCCAGGATAGGAGGAAATGAATCTTTCATTTACTTTTACTTCTATAATACCATGACTATGATAATTTGGAAGCTACTGAGGTATAAGTGACACCGAATGGTGGTTTTAAATTCAACGTAATCGGGAGTAAATTTTTGGTATTCCATGACAGAAGAAATAAGATACCTACTTGTGTAACAATACTAGGTAAAGTAACAAGCATCTTAAGTAACAATACATTCAAAATAAACGACGTATTGATAGCTAATCCCACCCTTATCCCAACAACTTATTTTTATGTCTTCCCTTGTCTTTACCTTTACACCTTACTAAAAATTAATCTATTTATCTACTCACTCCTCTCAATGTTTGACCGACACCTTTTTTTTATAACTTGTGTCTAAAACATCTTTTCTCCCACCATCTCCAGATTTATTCAACCGTCACAAATTACTTTATTTGAAATTATTTTGTACCTACATCTCGCAGGTTTTCAAGCAATACATATCCATCTTTCTCATGCTTTGCATACAGAAATACAATATACAGAGAGGATTTTAAAATAAGAATGATTATCATTAAAAAAGAAATCCGAGGATTAAGAAAGATTCTTGATATGGGAAGATTTTAGCATATAATGTAATTTAGTTGTGAAGTTTTTCTTTACTATACATCACAATAACGCTTTTCTTAAATACCGAATAGCGAAATGCTCGATAAGAAATCCTACCGTTTACGAAACTGCTTTCTCCACTTAAGAAACTAATCATTTGCAATACAAATTGAGAAAATAAGGAATTTCCGTTTCATACCTAATAACGAGCTACACAACTTTTACAACTCTCATTTTCAACATTAAGTTGCAATGGAACGTATATACATGATATCGTTTACGGGCAAGAACTATTCGGTGAAGAATGAAAATAAACAAATTAACTATACCCTTAGCTCAAACAAGTAAAGAAGGTTTAGGTTGGCCGATTTCTGTTGAGAATATTTTCAAAATATGCACGTTGCGAAAATGAGGGATTTCATAAAGAAGGGAAAGCGGACGTTTCTGCTTCACTTGCAATCATGTTTAAACGAACGCGCTTTGGATCCGATCTCCCGCTATCCAAATAGATCATTAGTAACCATACTTTAATGGTCCAACCTTAAATTCATCGTTGCAAGCATCATTCAACACACAGTGATGGATTTTAACAATATTTCAAACAACTTGCACATGAAATATTATTTGCAATTCAAATGGCGGTTGGCAGATGGGTACTTCATCACTACCTTGTATGTTTAAAATATATCATACTTAATTATCCCCTTTTTAAATATTTCCTCTATTTATATGAGTATTATATTTTCTTCTGTTATAATGTTTGAGCAATAATTAATTATCATTTAACAATGATATGAGTTGTGTATGTTTAGCCATTTTTTAAAGCTCTAACTACTATTTTGTCCTGTGATATGTTTCTGTAATTCCAAGTCTATTTATATCCTGCACAATATTGGTTCACTTATACATAAAAAGCCATCAAACTGATTGCTATATACTTGATAAATATAATAATATTAAAGTATTTTTCAAAGATAATCGAACATTGAAACTGAGAATGCTATTGTCTGCTTTATTTTCCTATTCTCGATCAGCATATTTGGAAAAGTTCCAGAACTATAATGGACAAAGAATGCAGATTCTTGCCTCCCACCTCAGTTGCTATTTTACGCCTTCAGCTAGAAATTGGAGTGATTGACTTGCCATGAATGTGTGGTAATTCGAAAAGCTTTCCCTATCCCCAATGCAAGTTAGAGTTCAAAAACCTAAACATGAAAGCAACATGGAGAGCTAATGCAATGAGAGGTAATTTGTTAAAGAATTTCTAAACGTTGAACTCCGATGTTTAATAACCATTAATCGTTGATAATAATACGACGGTCCACTAAGCCATTTTCCTGATACCGGTCTTATTAACACGTAAATGTTTTAAGGAGTTAAATTAACTGACTTGCGATTTACTTTGTGGAATTCTATGGCGGCATGAGAAAGAAGCCATTAGTCTCTGGGAAACTTAATCTTACTAAAACGAAGGAAATATTTTGCAAAGTTTCCTGAATTAAAATAGGATCTGGTTATCTAGGAAAAAGTGGTTCATCATGTATTTTAAGGATAATTGCCATTTTTCGCTTCTTTTCTCTACGTAGTTACGCTATTATTTTCATGGCGTAAAGCTGTGTTTGAAGCTAATTTGAGAAACTCATGAATTAGATGGGATTCGATAACATAAAATATCCATTGATTTTTTAACCAAATAGGCTTCTCTGAAATATTGAGTTTAGAATGTTTGTTTACTCCAAATATTTCTTATGCCAATGAAATAACAATTTAAATTTATCAAAAAAATAATAAATTTCACTGTTGCTAAAGTGCAGTATATCTCCTGTGATCATGGACTCTTATGGACGATTGATTTTAGACTCCTAGTTTCTCTTTGAAATCCTTTTAAATATGAAGTGTCTTCATTAAACATGAAGAAGAAATTGCGCGATCGCTCTTAATACTTCATTATTTTATGTATTTCTTCAAAATAAATTTATTAGTTTCATTAATAAAATATTTCTTAATACTTTTCATCAGGAAAACACAAGAAACTCTTCAATTAATTTCATAATTTAGGTAAGAAAGCAATCTAGTATTCTAAAAATCTTGTTATACTATACTGATCAAATTATTTAGCAATGAGTGACAAACCAGCCATCGGGCTGGATACCGTATTGCCAAAGCGTTGGTAGCATCCTGTCTAAGTGTGCCGCAAAGCTTGTGCTTCTACGTAATAAAGGTCAAAAAGTTAATAAGCAGCTCTATGTGCGTCTTCTCATTCACCATCCGAATAAAAATCCTTTTGTTTTGAAAAAGTCAATAATCCGATTGCGGTTAACTGCGGTCCCTAGCAGAAAAACCCCGCAATCCTCATTGGGCGGATCCGAAAAAATCTCGCGACAAGTTCCGCTCGCTCGGACGAAAAAATCCCAGTCACGCGACTTTGGCCACCATTTTCTCGTTTTGCACGGCGATGCATTTCCTCCGGAAACCGTCTTGGATATCCGAAGGAGAGAACCTTCGTTCGGGAGTGGCGCAAGCGATTGCGCAAGGCATTGTGTGTCGATCGGATGTCGCCCGAGTGTCTCGATCGAGGGAGTCCTTGCCTCTGCTCGCGGCCTGTGACGGCGCTGTGATTCATACTCAAGGAGATTTTGCCAAAACAAAAAAGGATCACAACACGGCGCTTTCAGCTCTGGAGGGTGAGGGCGTTTCGTAATGAAACTTACATAAACCGATGCAATGGGAAGGGAATGGGTGACATACCAACCTAAATAATCTCGGCAATAGAGTTTCTCAAAATGCTGGGTTCCACTTTAATATTTTGTAGCGGGATGATTTGTATTCTTAAAAATATGGATACGTATGTTACTTGTTATGAAAATAATATAAATAATAAAGTACACAATCGGTATCATGCAACCCCCCTGCTACCTCGGTCGATCCGATAATGACCGTAAGTTAAGAGAAATAGATGCTAGGACGAATCGTTTCAGAGATTCATTCTTTCCGCGAACAATACGTGACAATAATCGAATAAGGAAGTAATTTAGATTCAACTGGTGTTTACACCCCCTGCCACACGCCGAAAGGTGGCTTGCAGGGTATTAATGTAGATGTAGATGTAGATGTACACTCGTTTATAATATGTTACTTCTCATAGTTCTACACTAAGTTATTTAAGTACGTTAAGATTTTACTCAACTAATGTCTTTCATTTATTTACCTATTAAAGCCCTCAAATTAATACAGTCGTTTAATATAGAAATAATTCCTATTTGCCAACTTAAATTAGCAAATTTATTTTAACAATGGTGCCGTAAATCGTGGTGCATACTTGGGTGTTCAAATAAAATCTTTCATAATATATGGAGCATCCTTTACGGAAATGGAAAAAAGGGAGTTAACGTGGTAATTAGCATCCTATTTACTCTCTGTATATATCTGACGGTAAGAATGATCAAAACATGTATAAAACATTTGAAAAATAAAGAAGTATATTAACACCAATTTACCAAAAGCTAATTTGTGGTTTTTAACGAAAAAATTAGCATGCACTTAAAAATACTCACACTAAAGACTTCATGAGAATCCACTTTTGATTATAATCAATGATAATTATCAATGATAATAAATGATTACTATCAATGATTGTATTATAGTCTATGGATAAATATGCTACCTGTTATATAAATACATGGAGATCAGAGAAAAATAAAATAATGCATGTAGTAATTAACTATAAAACCATAGTTATTGTTGTTTTTAATATAGAGTGAGACCTCAGCTTGCTTAGACATTCCAGTTCCTGAAAACACTTCCCTTTGAGGTAGTCTTACCTTCGTTCGTTTTGTTAACCGAAGTACAATTTCCCTCGGGGTCTCAAATAAAAAATAATCCTACAAATAATAATTAAACTAAAAAACCGGCCGTGGTGGCTGAGTGGATAGCGTGCTTGTACGGTATCGCTCTAACTCCCCCCTCTAACCACGGTCCCGGGTTCGAATCTCGGCTAGTCGGATTTTTCTGATTAGGGAATGGTTTTGTGTAATTGCTGTTGTTAATACCTACCTAACAGTCCTGAAAATGGATGTTCGTGGGGTATATGAAAATAAAAAAATTAATAAAAAACCTTTTCACAAGGAGCTAAGCATGTGGAACTTTCTATTTGTAATGATCGTTCTGATACATAAAAGGTAACATTTTCTTAAGAACACGACCGAAACATTAGGACGCTATGTTGAAACCTGTTAATGATCGCTGCGTACTTAGGGTTTTAACTAGAATCATCCTTAAAACAGAATATAAATATAGACAATGAAAATTAAACAGGTGAAGAATGCAGATTAAACGTCTATACAAAAAATAGGATTATTAATAATCCGTGGATTAAATAACTTCCTTAATTATCCTCAAAGTCGATAACGAGCGTTGAACACTTCTTTAACATTGCCGAAGAGCGAGCAGTTATATCTCGCAAATGATTCATAACCGTGAGACATTTAGAGAATGAAGCACTGTAAGGGAGTAATGGTCCGCCTCGAATGTTAATCAGGTATGATTCGTAAATGGTAGTAGATTGGGACCTCTCGGGTTCATTTCGACGCCGGAAATGAAGATGGAAAGTCGGTGGGAATAAAAAGAGGCCCGAGAATCATTTTCGTAGACCACAAATGGCACAGCGATACATTAATCATTTTTTTGAAAAATTTTTTTAATTAACTGTTGTGCTCCGATGAGAACAAAATTAATACCTCGGATTATTTTGGGGGAAAAGATTTCGACGAAGCTGGGGAATCCCATGTTACCATGGTTCCGGAGAAACCGATGACACCTGTATTCTTACGCAAGGAAAGGGCCGATCAGAAGAAACAGGAAAGTGCCACAGACCATCAAGGGCCAAGATTACTATCCTGATACCTATTATTAAAGGGCGAAAGCAATTATAAGTACTATAGTTGTTATTTCATGCGGTTCGGAATAGCATCCTCGAAGAGACAAAATGGCGACGGTGAATTTTAGAAAAGGATAATTCGACGAGACATTTTGGTAACGGCCAATTTTTCGACAATAAAATAAATATAAACGATTTATCAAACCAATTATGTAATTCGTACGGAATTAATCTATCCCTTATTAACATATATAATCATATTTTTACATTTATTTTCACGGTTTATTTTATGATTTTACGAGGAACAGAATCATGATGAGCCGAAGGTATAATTGGAGGTTTACAAAGTCCCGCGTGACTGGGAAACGAACCCGGATCTTTTACTTTCCGGGCGGAAGCTATAAGACCGAATAAGGTTGCACTCAAATCGGTCTTATTCCGTTTTGAAAGAGGAAAATCTGCGTTCTAATTCCAGTGACGTAACACTTTTCCATTTCAGTATATTCGTGGGTTTACCTGTGTGCACCGCGCATTGTTTAGAGTAATGGTGAAGTCCCTTGCGGAATCATGGTTGTCGACGTTTTTATTAGTGGAGTGACAGATTAGTAGTCATTACAGCAATTGATTAGGCCCTCTTTAGCATGTTTTGGTTGTTTTCCCTTGTTCATATTTATTACTTTTACTAAGTCACTCAGACAGTAAATAATGCGATGACATACGAATAAGTAGAACACATTTTTTAATGAAATGAATAAATGACTTTTTCGCTGCATTATTATATCGTTCATATTATTCATTACATTCGATACTTAAGGAATGCAATACCATGAAAGTAGTAAAACGAAGACGAGTTCAATGAATACCGTCGAGGGATGAACCACGATGATGGAAATTGTATTAAATTGGAGCGGCCTTGCATCCTCGGGAAGAATTAAGGGCTCACGGATGAATGAACGGTCGGAATTATGTGTGAATGGGAGAAGAAATAAGAGGCATCGAGGGAGAAGAAAAAGATGCTGAACCGAAGATTGAAGGAACGGAATGGGACGAAGACAACGGGAGCACCTGAGGAGATTGGCTGACAAACTGAAACTCACTAGAACAACATTCATTTACCGTCTACACCTTTGGGCGAGCTCATCTGAGCGGCATTTCCTTTCTAAGGAAAATTTATAAACTATCTATAAATCAATTTGTATTCTTGATATGAAAAATCAGTTATATTGTGAATTAATATTGAAAAAATAATTATAAAACATCGACAAACGTATGCATATTATTATAACTGGCAATATTTAGCCATCACAAATAATAAACGATGTATTTAATATAATCTAAATTATTATTTTGAAAGTAAAGCTAACAATCTCCCGGAGAGTACTTTAAACTACTCAGGTAATTAGAAGCTTATAATTCCAGATTATTACTGACTGCCTATTAATTAGCCAGAAGGAAGGTTGGATCCACATCCCTTCCACTATTAGTTACCGAAATCTTTTAAGAGGGAATACGAGGCAAATAGACAGGATGAGATGAGAGGCAGTTTGCCTTTGATTTCCTCACCATAATACAATGAAAGGATAAGGTTAACCTGCCGATGTAACTGCAGCACATTCGTTCTATGAATATCATTTTTCATAGCAATCTATGGTGATATAGAATTTGTATTTAAGTTTAGTTAGAGGTCTGATAGTACGAAGAGAAGTTTCAACTTATAAATATCATATTAATTGGGTCTAAAAATGATCCTTTAAGATCTAAACTTATTCTTGCACCAATAAATCTCTTTAGAAACTTAATATACATTTTATTACATCTTGATTAGCATAGCAGAAAAAGGATATCAACGTAATCAACTTCTTTCCGTTATGGACAAATTCCACAAATAAAAGCTGAACCCTGTTATTACTTTATGAACTATAAGTTAGAATAAGTTAGGTTAGTTAATGAGGTTAGTCCATAAGATAAAAAAGGTTAAGGCTAAAGTAATTGAGTTTACTTTTCATAGCATTCAGAGACCAAATCTATGCAAACATTCTGCAACAATCATTCCTCAGTAGCTGTCTTAGTGATGGACAAGATATAAAACAATGTGGAAGAAATACATATTATCTATATCTGCACGAAAAAGCTAATGGAAAATATTCTGCCCATCAAGATATGGCAGCAGGATCATACGACTGTTTCAAGGGAGACAATTTTCAGAGAGAACTTAATCTTTACATGATCTGCACCACCATGTAATTTTAATGTTCCACGAAAAGCTTTCTACACGAGATTCTAATATTTATGATGGCCAAACCTGGTGGTGCGCTTCAAAGTCCGCCCGAAAAAGCATTCAGATTCCACTCCCCAAAAATTAAAATGAGAAGATGAAAATCGGAAAGCTTTTCCACTCGTTGTCACGCCACCCATCGAGTGCACGAAAAAATCACGAATAAAAATTTCGCATCCTGCTCCGGGTGGAAGCAGACAGGTCATGTTTTGGGCAAGAGAAGTGAAATTCGCACCGACGCACGGAGCGAAGGCAAAAAACCACAGATGAGAGAAAAATGAAAGAATGACTCGTCTCGTCCCACACCTTTCTCCGAAGCTTTCCCACGGAGCCGAGAGTCCATTAATAAAAGGGAATGCTTTATTTTTTTTCGCCCGCCGACCAATCCCGGGACCTCATTCCCCGTTTTTTATTCTCTCTTCCGAAAATCAACCTCTTTTCAACACCGCGTCTCTCCTCCCCCTCCATCTGACGTCTCTCTCTCCATCCATTCCTCTTTCACTCCAATTTCTCTCCTTCACCACTCCCATGCATCCATTCACACCTTCTACAACAGTTCCGGAGGAGAAAATCATTTTTTTTCTCCTCCATTCGATGGGTAATTGGATGCTATCAGCCAGGCTCGGATGTTAACAAATTGTCCACTTCTCGTTTAAAATAAAAGTGGAAAGTAGGATTTAGTAAGATTAAGGATCTACAGACAGAAAGGGACAACAAGATAGATGTCGAAAAAATATTTGTAAGATGCTTCAAATAAAGAATGAAATGGTATAGGTGCGAAAGATGGACCTTGAAGTAGGGGTTGCTTAGGATCTCACAATAAGATTCAACTCAAATCTTTATGTTGGTATAGCGTTTCACCATCTTTATGTTGGTATAGCGTTTATCACTTGTTGATGAAAGATTAAGGACGACAACTTTAACACGCTGTCCCAGAATTTTTAATCTTCGATCACCTAAGTTTCAATGCATCGGTCTCATCATCAGATAATCTCAGGTAAGATGTAAAAGTTGTTGCACATCTCTTTTCATCATAAAGAGCTACCACAAGGTTAATTTATTGGTTTAAATCTCCAACAGCCGTCCTAAACCTCTAGTGCTGTGATTCCCAAAGAAAGCAATAACGCCTCCTTAGGGGCGCTTTAAAATTCCAAGGGTGTTTGATGCTAAGGTGTTTTCTTCCCAACTCATATTTCCATTTCTACTCAATTTTAATTGGCTCCAAGCAGTTATTAAACATAAGATATATTGATTTCGTGGATGTTTTAAACAATGTGGCTTTTTTTTGTTTTTAATCTATTATCTGAGTAAAGTCTTTGGAAAATTTTTTTTTTATAGATGTAGGTTGGGAGCGTTAGTATGGGAATCAGGGGGCGGTAGCATGAAAAATTTTGGGAATTACTGCTCTAATGCATCAGCAGCCGTATTCCAATTTTTCTTTCCTTAGCACATGGCTGAGGCAAAAAATTGCATTTTGATATCACCTTTAGTTCAATAAATTGTTTATTCCTACCGAATGGAAAGCTTTGTATTTGATAAAGCATATGCTTTGTATTTTATAAATAAATGAGCTCTCTTTACTCTGATTTTGCTGATGGGCGTCTGGATCTGATCATAGGTGGCCTAAGTCCGCCCCTGCCTTGAGTATGACAGGGAATTTATTTTGAGAAACTTCAGAACATGCCTATGGCGACCAATGCTGAGGATTGGATGGAAAGATTAAATTAGGGATGAAGAAGTGCGGTAAGGATTGAGGAAGAAATAGGTTATCTAAGAGAAGTGATAAAGAAGCTGAGTAATGGATTTGGCAATCCTGAGGAAGAATAGAAAGCAGAGGATGATAATGGAAGGGAAAATCGAGTGGAAGAGAAGGAAATGAAGGAGAAGAAGAGGAGAGATGAAGAAAGCTGATGAATATTACAAAAGGAAGGAGTTGTGCAGACGTAAAGAGTGATGCAAAGAAAGGAAATTTGGGACACGGCTGTTAAGGAATTAGAGGTTTAGAATCTCCAATAGCCGTTTTTGTCGGCGTTCCTCTTCTTATTCCCCGGTATTCCGAGAAAACAAGACAAGACACAGCACCTTTTGAGGACACTCATACGTATTTCGAATGTGATGCTATCTTCGTCGGGAGTAATTAGTTACAAAGCGATGCCGGCAGGGAGTGGACTATTCAAAAGGTGCGGTGTCCTGTCTTGTTTTCTCGGAATACCGGGGAATGAGAAGAGGAACGCCGACAAAAACGGCTATTGAACATTTTAAATCTCTAATAAATAGTGATGCCAAGAGCAGACTGTAATAGAGACATTTTGGTAAAAACCAGGCTTAAAAGAGAATCAACGAATAAGAAAACTTATCATCTAATAATTGATTGAAACAATCAACCGGAATCAAATACACAAATTTCCATTCTTTATACTTCCATTAACTATTAATATAGTGGATAAATGCTGACTGAAATCATGGTCTGGAAAGAGAGATCAGTAGCGTAATATAATGGTATGGTAATAATCATCTTTTTAAATTTTGTCTTAAAATACGATTTTAAAATTGAAATTTTATTTAGATTACGTCTGCATTTCATATTGATTCATGGAATAAATTGAAGTCTTGCTTCTTCTTCATGTCATTTAATTTTCTAGTGAATTGTTTTCTACGGCCCAGTTCATTAACAACAAATGTTTTAAAATTAATTGTAAAATCTTGATTTTAATTTTCAAAATTATCTACAATGGAATTAATTTTTCTCCGGTAATAATATTTCTGTGGCTGTAGTACGTTACAACATTTAATTCTTTCAGCCATTCTTATCTCATCTCGTCTGCTTTTTTCTCATCCTCCAAAAATCAATGTGTTCCGTGTTTTCTGAATGTATGCACAACGTACATATGTACCTTTGTTTACGGGTATAAACATGAAAAAGGGTTAAATGGTAGTTGAGACTTCCCACTCACAATCTTGCCTAATAGAGCCGTTTGGACTATTTTTATAATAGCCTAATTTATCTACCAGATGAACGAATCTTGGCGAGTCGGCCAGTCAAAAATATCAGAGCCGTCTAGGTGCAAGTTACAAAATCATCGGAAATTCCCGTACGATCTCCTTGAAAAGTCTTCAAATATCACGCAACATTTACCTTTCCTTCTTTTATTCCAAGCGGAAATCAAAGGCGCCTTTGTTCTTGGAGCCAGAATGATATTTCCACTCCGGAAAATACGCATTGCAAATTCATTCACACCTCTTTCAAGACCCTTTCGACAGCGAACGAAATGCGCCTTTGATAACGTTCCACCGTGAAATTCTCTGCAGATTCTCAAGTCCTTTGGACACAGCGCTTCTATAATCTTTCCTAGTTCTCATCAAAGGTTTTCTATAAATGTCTAGCTTTTCTGATATTCGTGGTCTACTCTCCGGCGATAAATCTTGCGCGCATCTTACAAAAGATGGAGTTTCTAATGTGTGGTTCACACTGCAAAACGACAACCAAAACAACAGAAGATGAAAGAGGACTCGGTTGAAATGGATCTCTGGGTAAAAATTCAGTTTAAATTTTTTATAAATTGGAAAAAGTTTAAGGATTTCGCAAATGTACTCTTTTCTACGGGTCGACGAGTTTTTCAAATTCGGAAAATCTGTAACTGAAAAATGAAAGTCATAGAAATATACATGGAAGTAAAGTAATATTTCAGGCACAACTATTAATGGACTCATTTGAACGTATAAGATATTCTATCTAAGTAGCAGCTGCAGTAAGAGAAAAATAGTGACTGGAATAGTTCAAACGAAGAAGGTATTCTATTTGATATTCAAGGGAAATCATTGGAAATGTATCGAAAGGGCTGGAAAAATTAAACACAATGTATTCAATTCCACAACTTTATATACAATACACTGTAGTTAATTTTTCCAGTAATGGAATTCCACAAAGTGACGGCTGCTACCATTGAGTTTATGTATCGAAAAGGATTGCAAACTAAGTTCTCATAGATGGATTCAGAAATAAACAATAATAGAATGATAACATATGAAAGATTTTGGAAATCAATCTTTCCAACACCTTTTTTTTCGTATATAACACTAACAATAATTTTAAATTTTGTGTTCTACATTGAAAAAGATAAAAATTAAATATTTCACAAATTTCTCTCTTTTCTACAAGTAGATGACTTTTGTTTATTCTACAAATGAAATACTTTAGATAGGTAGCAAATCAACATGTAGTGGAAGCAACAAGAGAAAAAAAGCAATTGAAATAACTGCGGAGATAAAGGTATTCTATCCTAAATATTATAAGGTAAATCGTCGAAATTGGAACAAAAAAAACGTAAACAAATATCTCAAAGATGGATAAAGTAGAAACTGTCATTGAAGGATAACTTATGGAGTCATTTGGAAACTAAACGGTCGAACATCTTTCTGTCATATCTATAACTAATATTAGGTTGGTATGCTATGTTCTTGAAGAAGTTTGAAAAATATACAGAAATGGGCGCAATCATGATTTTGATGGCTTGAGGTGCTAGAAATTAAATATAAATAAATAGAAAGTAAATACAAATGACTTTAAGCGTTTGCTTCCCTCTAAACAAAATATTTCAATGCCTCATAAAACTGAGTTTAATTTTTGAAGTTTAATAAATCGAGTATTTGTCAGTGCTCTGTACCCCATCACAGCCTGAGAAAGACCTAGTTAATTGATCTTTTTATTTTGTTAAAGTTAAATTAAAGTAAATTTTATTTATATAATTTCCTCATTATTATAAAGCAAAAAATACTACAGCATTAGTATGTGTATAGCAAAATTTTGCTGTAAATAAATGGTAGATATGGGCTTAATATGATTAAATACGTCGTAAATATGCTGTAATTTTTACTCTTTAATTGAACCACAGCAAATATACAGAAAATATTATCATACTAAGGAGATTATATTGCACCTCATTCAATGAATGGTAAGGCATAAGGTCACTTATCATCGAGGCCACCTCGACGCGCATTTTAACATGTGCTTGATGTGCCTTATGGTAAATCCGGTCCGGGGATCAATGACGAAAAACAACTCCCAGAAAGCGGTCTTACAGTGATTTCCCAAAATCATGAAACAGTGACTTCCGTTAAACCCTCTGTTTTTCCCATCGCAATGCTTCGGATGTTTCACTCGCGAGGACCCGATCGGTCACGTCCCAAATTACGACTGTTTCTCCGAATGTTTTTTTCTCCGAGGTGAGACACCGCCCGACTGCGTTGAAACAAGACCGAGGAAAAACTTCAACCCCTAAACTCGAGAAATGTTCTCAGGGGAAGAGACGGGGTACAAATGAAGGCTCTTTACGCATGCGGACGATTAGAGAGGGCGTGGCCAATGGATGGGTCATGGGGATGCGTTCGATACTGTTAGGGAAACGATGCTGGTGTTTGAAGGATGGTGGAATTGGTGCAGTCTGGAAGGGTTGACTCAATTGCGAGGAAAAAATAGATGTTCTGCATGGGAATTAGTCTCTTCCGCGAAACCCGCACCTGGTTAAACCCAGTAATCTATTTTTCCAGTTTCCTTAACGGACGTTGTCTTTTTGCCAGATGACATTTCGTATTCCATTGTGGGATTGATTTTCTATTAGCTATGGGAGAATTTTGGAAAGTAAGGTATTCTTTGTTCCGCTTTATCATACTTTGATGAATGAAAAATTAATTTTAAAACTTTAATTCATCACTTGCACCAAAATAAGAAGTGGTATTCCATGATATGTGAAATGAGGAGGAATCAAATTTTCAAGGAAGCAAGATCCGGTTTAATCTAAACATAAAGGCTTCTCTAATTTTTTGGTTCAATATTTTTTATACAGGATATAGACACAAAATTAAATCAAATTTGCCCAAAGACATGTTTAATTTACCTTTTTGTCGATATTATTCATGGTTATGATAATTGTGACTGATTGTCTCTTAATCGAATAAAGTATTCTGTACCAAATCGCGAAAATTTTATAAAAGAGTTTTCGTAAAATTATATCAATTTTTTCAAACAATCCGTAAATTGTTTGAGTCTTTGCATTGATTTTTGAAAAGATGCATTATATAGGTGAAGCTAAAGAAAATTGTGCAAAATAAATAATTAATTTAATTTATAAATGGTGGTAATTACTTGAGCCGTTACTTTGGTTGCTACAGATAATGTTGCCATAATGTTTGACTGGCAGTAAGCTAAATTAATTAATCAAGAGAGACAGTAATTTAGCAGTATTTCATAGCCAAGTTTGATAGCCGTCACTTTTTGATACTCATCTCAGGAATGGTAAACAAAATAACTAACTTAAGTCTTGAAAAAAAGTTTGTTTAGTAAAACAAAATATCTTAAAAACTTACAAAGCTATATTTTGTTTTCCATTCACAGTATTTTATTCTGAGATGTTAATTTTTAAAATTTTTTTAAACAGAAATATAAGAAATGCAACGGTATTGCATGGACTCGTTCTGGAGTTTATATATAATTACAAAAGATAGTAGTAATTCCACCGAGTGTAATTACTAGAGCGTTGCTCCTAATTGTCTTTTCCAGAGGAAGATGCGCTACCCCTTCAACCCCATCCGGATCCTAATACAATTAAATTTACTTTCCGGTCCTTCACAGACCCGTACTGTTCATTGGCGCATTGAGAAAAAAGAGGCGAAACGTTAAGAAATTGGGGTTGTACCGCTTAGGCTTTTTTTCCAGAGCTCCGCTCGAATGCTTCTTAAAATCACGCTCAAGGGAGGATTCGGCACTTCCTTGCATTATCCGGTCCTAACGGAATCGAATGGTACCCTTTTTGCATGTGCAAAATGCAATAGATAATTGACTTTTTACCGATATCCAGTTGCTGAAATAAGTAGTGCTCAACGAAGATCCGTAATTCACTAGAACCAGGAGCGGGCAATTGAGGCGAATCGAATCGATGGTTTTTTACACGAAGAAATCTTCAGCTTCAACTGCTTTATAAATGAATTAACCTTTTAATAAATTGTAAAACACGCAGAACAAATGAATAAATTTGACTTGATATACTATTTTAATATATTGTTATATCGGAAACCTTCTTAAAGATAGAGTGAAATATTTGTAGGTGAAATTATCCGACTTAAAGTCGAAAACCAAAAGTTTCAACTGTGAAACTGTAAAGAATGTTAAGTGTACTCCTTACGCAGATAGAAGGCTACTTTTGAATTATTTCATTGTCTTAATCTCGACCCCAGAAGAGACAAAGCATTCCCATAAGAAATACGTAGAAAGTTCGTTTTTATCGTTCTCAGGGTTGTTTCCTTTTGCAAATGTAAATTAGAAAGAATAGTCGTAGGAAATCGAAACAACCACGAAAGTTGGGAAAATTGAATTTTTGATCACTTAGTTATTTCTATGTCTCATTTGCTACATTTTCTATCGTCTTTTTTGAGAGTCCAGTAAGTCCGGTAATAAAAACATTCACTGTGGTAATTATTTGTATAGTTTGATTTAACTTTAATCCATTAAAGAATAAATCAATACTAGCATATTTTTTTGCCATAAGAAGCTAATATTACTTGATGAAATATCAGGACTATAGATTAATATTTTCATGAGTAATCTCGTTCCTTTATTTTGACTCCATGCAGTTGAAACGCTTCTTCCTATATTATTGTAAATTATGTAGCATCAATGAAATTGTATTGTATGCATCATTATAACGATTTTATATTTGTAAGATAAAAATATTAATTGAAATAAATTATTCATAACTGATAAAAATAGGTGGAGTTATTACTTAACAATTCGCAAAGTTATGATATAAACATGAACTAAAACGTCATACAATTGTTTCTACAATGATTCCACATTGCGTTTATCACAGCAAAATGTCATTATCAACACTTTGCGGATGAGGCTCAAGGCTTTAAGATTGTTGTTTCTTAAAATAAGAATAAAATAAAATTGTCTTAGTTCGATAACATTTCTATGTCCTCTCCTGATAATTGTTTTAACTGTCTCATTTGCTTACTTCTGCCCGCCTTTTTCAATAATGTTTTCAAAGGCAACCGTTAAAATGTATGCGAATGGACGGTTTGCCTGTTGAAAAGTCGGACCTGGAAACTGCTTGTGGAAGTCTGGTCGGAAAATCAGTGCGGCCAGAAAGGCCCTCTTCCCACAAGAGGCCTCATTTAGACACCGCCTGCAGCGAAGGGAAAGGTAATTAATTGAGCCTCCGACG
Source organism: Sympetrum striolatum (assembly GCA_947579665.1). Lineage (NCBI taxonomy): Eukaryota > Metazoa > Arthropoda > Insecta > Odonata > Libellulidae > Sympetrum > Sympetrum striolatum. The sequence continues at coordinate 75,062,044 of OX388347.1, read as the reverse complement.
TCTTCAGGTGACGGAGGCTACCTGAATTGAGTTTGTCCGAAGGTGTCTGAAGGGTAATTTATGTCCCTAACACACCTACAAACACACACATACATGAGCTTCCGGCCATCTCCTACCCCATTCACTCTATTTTGTACCCCTTCCAATCACTCCTCTGGCAATTCCGTTCTATCCTGCCCGCATTCCATTGATGAGGAAGCTGAGCGGGTGGCCAGCAGCCGTGGAATTCAAGATGAGGTGCGGTTAGATTCTGACTATTGAAGACATGTATAGTTTTTGAAATACTGCTAATATAGAGATAATTTCCTCAAAACCTAGTGAATATCTTTATGTTAGCGACTTATTTTTCTGTTTTAGCGACGTCTTGCACTACATCCAGCAAGTTGAGGTATGTAGCCCTTCCTCTTTGGACTAAAAACTTAACATATAAGACGTTTCAATAGATCAAAATGGCAACTTCTTTATTTCCTAGGAGATTCCGAAATAATATTAAACATCTAATGCACATAATATCTGGATTAATGTAATATTTATATAAGTGAACTCAAGCTGATTAATATTTTATCTTCTTTATTATTGATTTTTACCTGTGTTATGAGAATATTTAGCTATTTTTCAAGGTACTTGCGAAACTTTCAAAAATAAATTGGAAGTTCTATCCAAGACGATTGTATCTCCCGTCAGGACTTCCGAAGAAGCAGATTCGTCTTACAAATATCGCGAAAAGCCTCGAATTGAATTGGATTATATACTACATTAAAGTTTAACGATATGTCGTATCAATTTATAAATTAGTTGAGTCCATAAATGAAGTTGCCTATAGAAAGTTATAATCATAGAAAATATAATTTTAATGAAAATTCTTATCTATTATTTTATTATGTGTATATTTCTATTGTTTCGCAACCCAATAACAAACTGCGATTGCAAAATGCTTGCAAAAAACAATTTTTTTATTGCATAAAGCAAAAAGCGTTATCTGAGCACTAAAATATACCATCTTTTAGAGTATAGCTGATAATAATTAAAAATTGTTTATTTCCATCGTAGAATTTCACAGAAATAAATATCATCTTAGATTTGCATTCTTACAGAAAAAAATACACTTTTACTTGATTGATTATCCTTGAGGAGGCAGAGTATCACCAATTGCTTGAAATTTACCTCAAAAATGTTACTGAAATTCTCTATTTTTGTCTCCATTAAGGATCTGTATGCCTGAAGCTATATGAAGAAAGCTGAATTTTCCTTTTCATTTACTAAGTCAAATGTGATTTATGAATAAAAATTTAAAGCTATATATTCGTTGTAAAATTCGGAGCAAAGCAAGGTTGCGAAATTTAGGATGCCGGCGCATCACATAAGCATGAAAATAGGGTAATTTTGTTCTCAGAATAAAAGAGCTTAATATTAGTTTCATTGGTGTTCACATATTCATCCTAATCAATCACAGAATCATCACCTTATCCATCCACCAAGCTCGCAATTTCAGCTAAGGAGCTTTAGCTTCCTTTTCCAATGTAAAATATCCCCATTTTCTCCGTATTCTTCCTCTCTCCCACTTTCCCTAACCTACTTCTCTCTCTTTACTTTCATTCAATTCTTTTGTCCTCTCTGTGGCCTTTTTACTCGTGCCCCATTTCTTTTCCTTACTTTCCCTCCACTATCTCTTTCCTACCCATCATTCCAGTCCTTTGACTGGTTTACAGCAGCCCCTAGAAAGAGAGAATGAGGACCTGAACGTCTCGAAAGAGATCTTTATTGCACCCCCAATTAACTAATTATCGCTTCCAAGGAATCTCAAACCAGTCTCCTAAGAAGCTGGTATTTTACTACCTGTCTTACGTTGTTAAGTAAACATGTTTGATTATAAAAATGTTTACGAAGAATATGTTGCTGTAGTTTCAATAATTAGAATGGTAAATTAAATTAGAGAAAACAATAACTCATTCTTATTCTTGATGTAGATAAATGCAAATTATTAAAAATGAATTAGAAAGGATTGAAATGTATCAATATAAGCATATTATTGTTAATAATTTACTCTATTTATTGTGATTATTTATTGTCGTATTAACCTTGTGTTACAATCTGCTTTTTTATTATTTCATACAGAAATTAATTCTACAAATATTAATTGATATTTATTAGAACTGTTTATTGCAACTACTACCAATTATTTATGGAGAGTACTTACAACTAGTTATAGTAATTTTGAAAATGTTTTTGTCCTGAATTATCTATACGCCTGAAATTGTATCAGTCACGGATATCTGAGAATGCAAATTTTTGTAAGTATAATAAAATAAGTAAAATAATAAACAGATAAGTAAAAATACAATACATCAAAGGATAGAATGAGAGACAAAATAGAACGAGTGGAAATACTATATCATGTGAAATTAACGCCGAACACAATCTGCGTGCGTTGGTCAAGAAAACCAAGACACGTGTCTGTCCCTGCACCTAACATTGGGCTAAATGTTCATCCAACAATTGATCATTATAATTGATGCATCCGGTAGAAAACATTTAGCCAGAATAAATTTTAAAAAACAGTTTTCCTGAACATGAAAAACACTTGCTTAAATTAGTTGTTTACAATCTTAATAAGATGTCGCTGGAGACTCAGCAATGAAATATCCTCGCCGTGTGCATAACTCAATGAAGGTAACGTTCACTTTTAATTGGTGCTTATGTCTCCGTTTATTCGTCCCATTTGGTAAGGACGCAATTGCAGCAGCAATCAGCTACGCTTCCTTTGAGATGAAATGGAGCGACCTATCGCAGGGAAAGCTTCGGTTGAGTTGAAATTATTAATGAGATGACGTTATAATGATGTCGGATCGAAAAAACCAGCTCTCTTAAGCAAACCCTGTGGACTTGGATTCTCGTTGCGGTGGTCTTCGTGTTATTGATGGCATCGGCCGCCGGCACCTGTTCAGTCCCCTCTCAACAGCTCCTTTGCGAGATGTGAGTGACTCAGATTTTTCAGGAAGCTTTTTAATCACCTTCAAAACGCGCATTTTTCAATGGGGAACATCTCCTGCCCATTTGTCGAGAGTTAATCAGGGGAATCCGGAACAGAAATGGAATTAAACGAGCGACTTTGGCAGTACTTTCTGCCTTAACCATGAATGTAAATATAAATTTCAATTTTTTTAGTTTCCGGGAAAAGCTGTTCGAGGAATAGAGAAAAGCTCTCATTACTGTCCCATGTATTGAATGATATAAGCAGCAGTACTTGCAGTAATCATTATAGACCGAATTCTGCGACGCTCACCTTTCTTAGAAACTTTAAAAGGGAAATGAATCGATTAAGAATAATTCAGATAATTTTGATTTAGAATAATTATCAATAGTAACTGTTAAAAGTAGTGAAGTGAAGCATACGAATTAGTTAAAGATAGACTAAACAACTAGACAGACTAGATGAAGATCAGCAGTATAAATTTTAAGACCAGGATTTCAACCATAATATATTCGTTATAGGACTTTTTTTTAACAATCTCAAAATGATTTAATAAAAATGGCACGCATATGAATGTAAAGTTTCAATTATGCAATAATCTATAGTTGGAGATATTGTAGGTGACATTCTTCCTCCTCTTTCTTTACGAAGTCTGGGAATTGCTAAATAGATCTAGGTGAAAGCGAGGGGTGTAAAGAATATGATAAAAATATACTGGCTAATCGATAGAAACATCATTTAATATCAACCTGAAATTATGTCCACACAATTCGAATATCTCCGAGACCTCTTTATTGGTTGTCACCAAGCAAGTGCGATGATATGCAAGCCCCTATATATATTTGCGACTGGCAATTTTTAAAGTTTTATAGCTACTTTTCTGAAACAGTATATTGGCTAACCAATATGATCAACGCTGAATTATCGTTACCTAATTCATTAACATATTAACCTTCGAAGCTTTTATAATATCTCCAAATACTACTTCTGCTGTTTTTATTTAAGTCAAGAAATAAACCACTGTTATTCTCGTTGATATAATTATCTAGAAGGATATTAAAATCCACATCTAATTCGCCATTAGCTACAAAATGTTCCAATGAGGGGATGATGCTAATTTGCAATATGAGGAATGAGGTAATATTTCTCTGGTCTCAGTGAGCCAAATTGGATTTATCGGTGCAAATCCGCATATGTCAATCGGTAAGACCTTATGAATAACACTCATATTGCTTCAATAACCGGCCTTGTGGATAGCATTCCATCTATGCTATCGCTCCTACCGGGTTCGAATCCCGGCTGAGTCGGATTTTTCCGATTCAGGGAATGGTCGTGCGTTCGTTGTTGCTGTTGCCTCGGTGAAGCACCTCCTGAAAAGTTCAGTAGAGCTTAGGGGGACTTAGGGGGACACCGGTGAAGGGCAACAGCAGGTAAGCAATTAAAAAAAAATTTTTTAAAAATGAAAAGCAATCCAATAAAAGTTCATAAATAAGTACAGTTCTTAGCTAGCAATAAGTATCTCTCATATCATCACAGCCATGAACAAGGCAAGTATAAAAGTAAAAGAAAGATAGATAACTCCTCCACAAAATAATTTCAAATGTTTCATCATTGAGTAGCAGATAGGTACTGTCACCTCCTTACTCTTGAAAACGACAAGCTAACCAACTAAATCCAAGCCAAGTAAAAACTGTTCTTTTCCCTACGTATAAAACATTGATTCCCAACGTTATATCTCCCACGACTCAATTCGATGTTGACTTCGTGGCACACTAATTATTTTTTATCATTATTATTATTTATTTATCAGCTTCATTTAAATTTCAGACGAACAGAATCCAAGAATCAAACATCCGAGAATTCCAAGGGTGTAAAGAGTAAAATATTGCAATTCTTCACTACAAAATCTCAATTAAAATGTCCCCTGACATAAGGCGCGTACGTAATGAGAAATTCGAAAAAATCCCTCCCGCAGATATCACGCAGTACACCGATATCTTACTCTCGGAACACCTCCGTGCTGCAGCATATTGGTAGGAAAGCACTGATTTAGCAGATGAGAGAACATTGGGAAGGATAGGCAGTAGATAAGGGGGCGGGGCATCTCAGATGGCGAAAGATAACACAAGGATGTACCCGAGGAGAAAAAATTCCACGAAGGAGAAGCAGGGGAAAGGTGACTGAGAGTGTAAGAAGTTTCTGCAGGAAGCAGAATGGGAAAAAAGCGTCTTTGTTCGGTGGAATGAGTGGATGTGGTGTGGGGAGACGTGATGGATATAGGGGTGGCCGAGAGGGGGACCCCTTCCCTTTCTATTTACGGAGACAGGGAAAGAGTGTGTTACAAGTTTCATGGCGATTGGACACGCCGTTAAAGCGGTGTCGAGAGGGACTTTTGGCGGACGAAAAATGGGACGATACCGACTTTGTTTTCTATCCTCCAACATTTTCAAGACGGGTAGTTTTAAACATAAGTGAAGAGGCTTAGAGAGCTACTGTCACTGCTAACTAAGATGCATGGCCGCGTCGAAGCGACATAGTCTCGCTGAGGCGGCCTGCTTTATTGTTTCCTCCATTGTCGCTCGTCTAATGTTTCAACAATTCGATCATTGTTACGTAACTCTACCCAGAATCTTAACATTCATTCTTCAATCGATGATAAATTCACTCAAATGCATGATTCTCAGCTGCATTGTTGTGCGTAGTAAATCGAGGCAGAAGAGAGGGGAGACTAAAATACCAGTGCAAAATGTTTGACTAGAACACCAATTCCTAATAGAACTGAAAAGATATTGTGAGAGCATTTTATAAGGTAGGGTAATTGAGGTATCTCAAATAAATCATTTAACAGAATTTTGAATAAATACCAATGATTCGTAAAACTCAAATATTTATTCAGCTCGCAGGGCACTGGTTTAATTAATGAAAAAGTTACTACTTCGGTTGTTTAGCATTAGAAAAAGATAGTTTTTTTAATTATAGCGAAATAAATAAGTGAACACCAAATTGCGCTCTTATTTTGGTTCTTTATAATAATATGTTTCCAATTAATTTACTGTAGTAAATAACTGTGGACATTTTTCTCAAAGTTGTAATAAAATCACATTGAACTGTATACCACCGTTTTTAGAGGACAATGATTTATTTTCTTACACTGATGGCCGTGGGGGTTAAGATGACTCTTTCTGTGTATATCTGAAGTAGCTTTAGTAAAATTATTAGATGATATCACAGCTGCTGTATATAGAACGTAAAATACCTAAGTTGTTGTCACTTTAAATATACCGTAACATATTAAAACCTTCTTTCTGGTCAATATCGCCAAAAATGTACAACTTTTATCGATAATAACCCAAAGAATGAATTTGCGGAATTTGCTGTATTTTTTAACTACTCAAGGATATGGAAACCAAAGGAAAACCGTTACTATGCTAAAGAATCTCCATTAACTTACGAGAAATCGAGACGAATTATCCGTGTATTTATTGAGTTACCTCTCAAGGCATTTACTCATAGAATCCGTCAATTTTGTATTTTAATTCTAAGAGTATCAAGTCCCTCTCATGGCAAACATAAAGCATCGCAAATCTATACAGCAAACAATGTTTATGAATAAGTAGGATTGAAATTAATGATGGCGGAAAGTGTTTTTTTTTAAAGAATTTGACCTTCGATATAAGAAAAGAAAAATCATTAGGGAGCCAAATGTATGGAAAAGTATTTTCAATTGAAAAGATGCTAATGCTAATGATTATAGCTAAGATAAACAACGTCAAGGCATTTGCTGTTAGAGAATGATCGATTCTCGATTGGTTACATCATAAAATCGTCAGGTATGAATTAATACAACCAAAAAGTCTAAAATTTATTTTATTTGTATAGATTGGTTTAACATCTTTAATTTAGTACTTTGAGACTTACCTAAAACGACTTTCTCTTTGATTTGACTAATGAATACCCAAGCATTTGCCTCGATAAAAGACGGCCGTGCCGTTGACAATATTTCCCTCTAATTGTTTTCATCTTTGAGCAGCAGGGAAATTTTTACGATGGTTTTATGGCCCTTGGATAATACTCTTGCGAAGGAAAAACATAAAAATGCAAGTTCCTGATTTTAATGACAAAATAAATCATCTAATACGGAAATTCACTTCATGGCTGGAAAAGTCGGTAATATATTTGGAAACACTAAAAGTAAAGGCTTTCAAACGTTTCAATAAAGTGAGGGTGATGAAACAATTAATTGGACGGGACTTAAAAAAATATTGCGAGGCTGCCTAGGACTGCCTGTTATAAGTTCTGATGAGGAAATGATGTTAAATAGGAAAGTTGAGGAATGGGCTGGTTTACTATCCTCTCCTTTGGGACCAGAATTTAATATCATAGATGAAAACTGCGTCAGTGTCTCATTATGAAACAACGAATAACAATTTACATACTATTGAATTATATCCATGGTTGCCGCAGTAACTATCATATCAAAATCACCACAAGCAAGACTGAGACAAAAGTGAATGAAAGGTAAATTTTGAAAAATTATCCTTAAAAATTTGCTTAACTATCCGAGAATTTCGCATGTTTTTCATACACCCCTTATTCCTGCTATATATGTTCTCCTAAGTGAAAACATAAGTTTTTAAACATGCTAAGTAGTTTTCATCTCTGTGTTTTCCAAGCTATCCATTTCTTTAAAATTTTATATGATGAAAAGTTGGGTGTAAGAAGAGACTTATTAGTCTCAATATCGCCGAAATAAAAGTCGCTATAATATCACAATGTGTAATACCAGTGTATGTACCAGTACTACACAGTAATGTGTGTACCAGTACCAGAAGACAACAGGAAAATTTTTCATCCCTCAAGATAAGTTACCTTCATCTTGGGATCAAAAATTGCCAAATATTCTTTCTAATTTCCTCTTAGGAAGGAATGTCGCACCTTTTCATCGAAGGCACTCTGAAATTGGAAAGTCCTTTTGTGTAAACCACCCTCATTTCCGGCGCTGTGAGCAGCAAAGAAGGCCGGCGGTGCAGCGGTAGGCGGCCTACCCCCAAGGCCTCTCATTGTCGCTTCTTAAAAGGGTTATATCATTGTGAAACGCAGAGCGCTGAGGAGGATCACATGGAAGGCAACTGTTTCCAAGGCTGAATCGCGTAATGATCAGCGGAACGACCCTAGAATTAGTGCTATTCAGAACACTTCCTCATTTGCCTTCCGTCGCTAAACTAAAGGTTGTCTAAGACGACTGATTCATTGGAAATTACCTCAAGTATTTACTTGGAAGTTACAAACCTCTCGGTATTATTCTCAGAAACTATCATTATTAGATCTTTACCAACTCTTCATTTATTGCGGTCGATTTTCGACAAATTAAATAATTTTTGTATCATATAAAGCAAAAAAACACCGTGGCGATGTAACAATAGAAATATATACAACAAAATTTACATTTTTGAACTATTTATGCTCGGATGGAGATTTTGCTTGGAAATGAGTTCCTCTTACAGATTTTATAGAACTACGTATTCTAATCTGAACGAGTTACAACATAAGTTATAAAGTGAAGTTAATGATTTTCAGTATAAAAGGGTTATATTGTCATGAACTTCCTTTAATTTTCCATAAATACTTATATAAAATCCACAAAATATAAGGTTAATAATTAAGTATTTACAGAATGTTGTGGGCTAAAGCCTGTTACCATTATCTTTTGGTCATTTTTATCTTTGGTCATTATCCTGGTTACTTCTTTTTTGAATTCTTGAATACTTTTCATTTCTCTCAATTAACGTTAATGAAAAATTCTTGAGCTAATATCTGGTGTTGCTACGTTACTGACACGTTTTACTAATAAAAAATATTATTAATTCTCCAAAAAATTCTACAAAACTAAACTATCAATGTGCTAGTAATCTCATTGTTTAAATTCAAGTTTTACAAATCAAGATATGGCATACGTATTTTCAGCACAAAATTAGTTATTTCATTTAAAAAATAAGAGCAAGGAGTGGCATATTTGCGAAAACAATCTCTCATTGAGAAAGACTTCACTTGCCAGCGAACTACCATAAATAAGCGTATTTATCTTTCACATTGCTTTCGGTGGAGTGATAAATAACAATTTCCTAGATCATGCGATGATCAAAGATATAGGTGCGCGGTTTTTCGAAAGCCTTTGAGGGAATAGACACTTGACGAAATATTCTCATAGCGTTTTAAACAATAGGCTATTTAGTTGTTCAGGTGACTAGGATCGTTCAAAAGGCAAGGAAACGGTCGTACATTATCGAATTATTCTGGCAACTTATTTTTAAATAGTGTCGAAACTTCTTGGGAAGATGATGCTATGGTTTATCAACCATTTTCCAGGAATGATCTCTCTGTAATTGACGTCAGACAAACCGGTCGCAGAGAAAGTAAATTTTTTCCATTTTTTATACAAATCAACAACCAAGTAAATTAAAGTATTCTGTGCGAAGTCCGGTTTGAATCTAATCCCCCATCTCTAGCTTCCAAAAGCCATGGAATGGGATTGAGACTCTCCAAACAAGATAAGGAAGAGGCTTCCGCTTTCATCACCAGAATGCTGTGCGAATATGCAATATGGTGACCCCACATGCTATGATTTCTTAAGATGCCCAACAAGGAATGACAAAAATAAATACAATTACTTAGCAACTGTATTCCGCAACCTAGCTTAAGTATTGGTTAGCTTTGAATCCTAGTTAGAGCATGGTTGCTTGTATTCTTTACAGAAAATAAGCTAATGTAGCAGTGGTCTTTTAAGACCAAAATTCGCTTGGTAAAGATGCCTCGATTCATGCTACAGTAGTACTCAGTTATTCACATCCATTAAGAAGCCTGAGGCAATAGTAATTGAGAGATATTTATCTTCAATCCTTTCCTAAAGACTAATGAAATATATCCTACTAACAATGTACGGTAACAGGAGTTCCTACTGTTTCTACGTCCTCATCGACGAACATTTGGAATAATTTAAATCGCATCAATTAATTTTTCATTTGAGGAGGATGATATTCAAAGATTGAGTAACCTTTCCAAAGGAAAGACTCCCAAGCGTAAGATGGAAGTACTTAAGTGCTTGTAATGAACAGCTAGACAATGAGCAGAAGTGACAGATCGATGATAAAACAGGTACCAGGAGCCATTGGTATCCGATTCGCTTTCTTCACGAGCACGCCCTTCCGCCGCCACGTGGGTGCGGAATCATGGTCGGTGGAGAGCGGTCTGCTTGAATGGCGCAAAAGGGGGAGGGGCAAATGAATGAACGAGTGGGTGTTGAAAGTATTTTTAGGGCGGAATTGGGCAGAGCGATTGGGAAGTGCGTACGCGAGGTTGAATGGTGGGCGGAGGCTCAGCAGGCCGTGGAAGGCATCGATGTGCACACTTCACACGTGGTGAAGGTTATCGCGTCGAAAGAGTTTAAGAAATAGCGGATGTAATAAGTCTGCAAGTCGTCAGAATGACAGATAGGGATCTAGAAAGTTGTTAAAGGGAGGATTTAAGGTAACTTCCATATTATCTCATCTCCTATTATCTTTTACAAAATATTTCTCGTGATAATTGGAGTAGATGTATAAAGATCGTAGAAAAACCTCACAGCCAGTTATTAAATAAAGCACATCGTCACATGTTAGGAAACTTACAAGAAATATTAAGTCATCAAGGGGAAGGCGATTGCTTCTTCGCTCCCCGTCGAATTCACCAATGCAATATAATGAAGCAGTATGAAACATCACTACGATATATCAAACCAGGGACTAAAGAACATGTGACAAAATAAAATAATCAAAATTCATTCAATATTTATACTGAGATTTAATAAGTAACTCTATAACTATGATTACTGATCAAAACAGCAGGCAAAATATCTAGTAGGAAGAGCAAGAGATTAAATATCAATTACATGTTAAGATTCGGCTTCATTTTATGCAAGCTAAACGTTGCGCTAAAAATACTTCAAAATAATTAAAATAATACCTATTATTTTTCTAAAAAATTTTCAATAGACTTTTTTCGGAATATTGTTAGGTAAGTCGATATTTATCGAACTGCTTTCTTTGTTTTGCTTCATATCATATTCCTACTCTCATGAATAAACCACACCTTTAGTAGTCATAACATTCGTCTCAATACAAAGCCACGCATTTAGATAGTATGACCATTGTAGCAAATCACTTGTCACATACAATCTTTATCGCGTACTTATTTCTGGGACATTATTGGGTTTATGATAACATTTGTTTATTATTAAATTGATGTTTAAATATTAGATAAAATGAAATAAAAATACATATAAAAGTAATACGAGGGAAAAAGACTACATTTTATCTGCCTAAGAATTTAATACCAACGAATGACAAAATTATATTTTGAATTACCAAAAGAACTTTATATGGCCATATTTTAAGTTGTCTGCAGAAATTGTATCGAAGAGCAAAATCGTGGGTACACTCAATGCTCCTCTGTTCATCTTCCGAAGAAAATCAAACAAAGTCTGAAAACAACGCAACTAAATGGTATTGAATAGTTTAATTGAAATAAATATATTCCCTGCCGATCTCAATCTCGGCAATTGACCGAATATTACACGAATACCAACAGCTTGCGCCGTAACGTCTTTCGGTGCGACCTTTCCTCACATAAATATAAATCTTTCTGAATGAAGAATCCCTTAGTTAGCACCCGCACAACAATCCCGCAACCAATTTTAAGGTAGATTTAACGTTTACATTTGGTTGCTGTTTTACGAGGCGACTCTAGCCGCGATAGCAGAACGCCATTTCGGCAGATAGTTCCTCAAAGGCGATTCTCGATGCTAATCTGATACGAGCGTGAACGCCTCCCATTCACGCACCCTGACCATCCTTTTCTCCCGATTCTTCAAAGACTTCAAACAGCTCCAGCACGAGGCCGCCATCCGAAATCTCCCGTATCACGTGGGCCTCGGAAATTTCACCGGAAAACCTAACTCGTTATGGCGCACTTCGGTCGAATAAATCAGCGCCGAACGATGAGTGGGTAATACCGCTTTTTAACCGGCATAAAGTCAATTTGGGAGGCGTGGGATGGCGGGGCCGAGAGGGTCATCCCGAGGGAGCTGCGCGCCTCGGCGAAAGGTGGTATTTCAGGAGATTTCAACGGGAGGAAGCCCTTTCACACCAACAGGGTGTGTTTATGAGCCCATAAAGGTCTTATTGCCCCCACTTAAAAACCTGCGTGCATTGCGTATTCTCGGACGGGAACTATGGCCGGGAAAGGAGCGCACACGCTGGGCTACTTGTCGTCGGGTGTCTACCAGAGGAAGACTCGTGAAAGATGACTTTATGAGGGAGAGCCCCTTTTCCCCGGAAAGGGCTGGCAGGTTGAGGACGGAATTCCGAGGGCCTAGAAGGACAAGACGGGAAAAAACCGATCCGCCATTGTTTCCATAAGTCACAATATATGTGTGCTTAAAAGCAACTCGGATCTGCCCCGTCCCAACGGAAGCTTGCAGAAGTGAGAGAAAAAACGGCAGTAGGAGGATTTTTTGCGGCGTTTTTTCCTCCGAGTACCGTTCTGACGTCTTCTATTAATGCCCGGATACTCAAAAGTAGGCGTTTGGGGAGGTGTTATTAGGAAAGGTTCCCTTTCTCGCCTCGGAGGCTTACTTCGATTGTTGTGACATCGCCCCCACTGCTTTGTGTGTCCGAGCCTTTCTCTCCGTATGTGCACGTGCGAATGACCGAAGAAGCTAACGTTCTTACGATTGCTACTACAGTTGGTTTCCGAAGAACAAGAGGGAGATGGAATGTATTTACGGATCATATCGTTGAAATCATAGGATACATTTTCGGTCGAAGTAAAATAGCTTTGTTTGGTAAATCTACGACGAACTGAGCTCGACAAATAATTGAATAACTACCTCCGTCTCAACATGCCGTTCACTCCCGACGTTTTATGAGGATGAAAGGATGATATTCATACAGTATCCAACTTAATCATTTCCCTTATCCAGATCATCTTGTCACATCAATGCCTTAAGGGATTCACTAGCCATTCTCCTGATAAATCTAAATGATACGCAGTAATAGTTGAGAAACTTCGCTAATATTCTTAAATTTGAATTTTATGTTATATACTACGTATTTCATGCTGCAAAGTCATTTATAGGGGATGTTTCCTTTGCATAAATGAAAATTTTATCGTTTTAAACTAGCAACGAACCACCTGGACCTCCCAACAACCACAAACAATGAACCTCCCAACTAATAAATAAAAACAAAAGAAATATGAATGTTGATTTTGTTCGCTTCATAAACGATTATTTTATCTGGGGGAATAAGTATACTTTGTGTTCTTTCCCCTCAAATATATATAACAACTAATACCATTATTTCATACAAAACCTTTCAGTCTTAGTGATTATGGGGCCTTATTAAATCAATGAAAATATCAAACAAGCTGCGACATAGTAGTTCCAATAAATAGATTAGACAATGCTTTCGAGTAGTCGCACCACTCATCCTCAAAATCACGTTTTCCTAACTAATACGCATGTCCGTGATTGGGGAATATAGCTGCACATATAAGAGAAAAAAATATTAGACACGAGTAGCATATGAAAGCATAATTGTTCTGCTCTGAACAAACAAAAGAGTAAAAGGCGTCTAACAAAGAACAAAAGATTCGCATATTTATCATCAAGTCAAACAAATTGAGTTTACAGAAACAGAAAATATTTACTACTAATAATGGTTACTATGAATTAATAGTTACTACTATTTAATATTAATATTTACGTAAAATGAATTAATATCGCAAATATTCTCCCCCATGAAAAAATATCAATTTCGTAATGGAATACATTAGCCAGCTCACTCTTCAAGCATTTGCTTAGAAAATTGACATCTCTTGTAAATAAATAACTAGAGATTAACTAAATAAATAGAGATTTGAGGTAATCCTACGATGAATAGTGGGAATTTTGCCGTAATAAATTAGTGACAGTTCTAGTCAATTTCACTTAATCCTTGACAGGGTATGGTAGAGATCTCCCACGTGACCGCAACGTTAGTCGTGGGGCCCGTCATGAACCCCGTACAATAAAAAATCAATTTGATTATATGATGCATACATATGGATTATGTTTGCATACATAAAGTAGACTGGATGGTATAGTATTGTCATAGCATCTAATTGCAGTTTAGGAACATCAGCAACAATTATGACCCAACAATAATTTGAATTCAGGGGGAGATATCAAAGCAGGATTTGACGAATTTCCACCTATCAATGAAGAACGCCAGACTTTATAAAAACGTGAACAAAGGATGCCCTTTTCTGTAAGGAGCCGTAATCGTCCGAGAAAATGTCTTTAATGTGCCCATACCTTTGCGGCGAACACAATTCCAGTTACAAATGGAGTCACATTTATTTTGCAGGGCGACATGGAGAGCGTTGACGCCCTTCAAGTTAAAAGATCTAATTGATGAGAATCGGTATGTCGCGTGCCCCCCACAACGAGGGGTGGATACAAATGGGCCCAAGTCTATCGATCTTCTGAGGGGGGGACACTCTCCAGAAATAATTAAGAGCCAACGACTGCTTTGTGAACTCCCGTTTGCTCGGACGGCTTAACAATACGCTACATAGTAAAGAACTGATATCGCCAAGTATTCTCTTATAAATAGAGGGGTCAAAGAATGGAATACGTTGCCTGAAGAGGACTTCAAACCCTTACCGAAAAATAGAAAGGAGATTAAAAGTAGACGCTGTAGTTTATGTAATTAAGTGTATCGAATATTGCTATGTTTTGAGTTATTTAGATAATTTCAAACTTGACGTTGTGGAAACGATGAAGACATTTTGGTATGAAAATTGACATTGTAAACTGTGAAATGCAGTTTTTGTGATTATAGGATGTATGTGGAGTACAGGTTTTAGTGGGGGAGATGCCTGTAAATTAGGTCTTGTTGTAGTGCTGTGTTGTTCAAATACTGTCTTTGGGTAGCAATGTTATTTTTGGAATAATTGTTTGTGTGTAACGTCTGGTGTGAGGGATTGGGGTTAGATTTAAGTTATTCATAGACATCGGAAGAAATTCTGATTGCTGCATATATAAACATAAATAAATAAATATTCAACCGCAATGGGAAAAATTATATTTTACTATCGTAGGTTCGCAGTGGACCTAAAATTTAGTTTCAGCTATTATACCTTGACAGATGGAAGATATATTTTCTGTTTTGAATAAGAAAAACTATTTTTTTTTCAATTCTATTGTCGACAACAGAAGACCGGGAAGCACTAATGCAGGCCAGCCACAAGCCCAACATATTACTTTTGTCTGCATAATATTAAATATTCCTGCCACTTTATCTCAATCTACGGAATAGTTTTCATTGGTCTATCGCACATATTAAAGAAATTTTATCATATAAGTTTATTATGAAAGCTTGAAGCTCTTACAAGCCTCTGGACCGAATAATTTACACACAGAGTACAATACAGGTAAAATTTCTCGGAAACAGCATTCCTTTCCTTCAAAATTCAATCCAGAAAACCCTGATTGCAGCTGAAATATGACCCACCCTAATTACCCCCTAATTTGATTTGAGTATACTCGCACGTACTTCTGGGAGCACTTAACACCCAACCAATCGCCCACACTTCCCTTCGAGCAGATTAACGACTTCACAATGGGAATTAAAAACGACTGCCGACAAAAACAGGCTAATGACGGAGGCAATTCATATCGGGGAATAATGCCTGGGAGTTGGAAAAGACTTCGAACGTGAAGTATTCGGCTATGAGAATAGGGGGAATGATAAATGACCTTTGGGGTCGGCTGTTTTGGTTGACTGACTCGTTCTTTGAGTGATGCGTGTTTCTTAATTGGCTCCTCCTCCAAGGTGCACGAGAAGGAGCAATTTCCCTTGTGTTGTTCGCCGCTGCCAAATATTTGCGCTCCCTGGTGTCGAGATCGGGGAACTCCCTTTTGTTCGCCCGAAAAACACACGGGGAGGGAAAAAATTAATCGAGGAGAAGAAAAGGGAGTAATTACGGAAGAAAGTGAGAATTTCGGAGGGTTTGGGATCCGAGGAAGGTTTTGTTTCGTTCTTTGTGTTGGCCGTCGGCGTGTATGGGAACATTCGCATCTAGATTTCCGGCTTGGGCTCAGAAGATACACAAATGATTGCAAGATGGGGTTTCCAAATGTTAATCTTTAAAATAATATAATTTACTGTATGAAACAATTATAAATACCACAGTCGTGTAAATATTTATTTATCTTTCTGGCGTCAGTAATTTCTATAAGGAATACTTGTAAATAATGATTTCATTCCGTTTACATGTCTTTTCTTCTGTACATGCATACATTTCAACTAAAAATAATGGCCGCGCAAAGTTGGGAGTGATATTTTTTAAATTATCTCAATTTATTAATGGAATGTTGTTTGCGATTCGTATTCAGTAAAACCATGACGAAGACATTAGCTATTTCTTTGGATTAACAAGGTGCCTATTTGCAACGAATAGCGTCATTGAATGTTAATCACAGAAAAAGGTGTACATTATACTATACAACTTATTTTAGAGATTATACTAGATAATTGATCGCATCTTAACATAGAAGCTGATTACTTAATGATGCTTATCATAGTATTAACATATAAATTAAATTATGCTTTCAATAGTATTTCAAGCAATGCGCGTTACTCGAATTCCGTGCCATTTCCCGAAATGGCACGGAACTTGAGGAATTGTATAGTTTTCCAGCAGCTACCGACGTCTTTTAATTTGTGATATTGCTGATATTCAGTTAAAGGTTCATGACAAGGTCCTTCGAAAGTACATCAGTTGTCAGGATGGCCGAGCGGTCTAAGGCGCCAGACTCAAGGTAAACCTTTCTCGTCTAAGACAAGATCCGAGTGTTCTGGTCCTCGTAAGAGGGCGTGGGTTCGAATCCCACTTCTGACAAAACTTTTGCATTTCAGAATAAATGGGCCTCAATCAACTGATCCCCGCTCAACTCGCTCATAAAGAGCCTTTCTTCGAAATTTTAATATTTTGATCGCAATGCATCCCCAAGCTCTTGGTTGGCTATAAAAAACAAATTGAATGGGAATTCAAGAAATATTCATAAGTAATACCAAATGCGAGTGATTGCACCACAATTATTGTTTGTATAGCATTTACGTCCTATCATTTCAAACCGATTAGAAATTATAATGTATTATATAAAAGGAAATAGATTACTTACATGATGTTTTTATATCACCTCATTATCAACGCATGAGTACCTGATTAACAGTTTAGAAACTGGAGGCTTTCAATTTATTCTCTTTAACCGAGAAAGTTTACTTTGCACTTTATAAATCGAAACATTTGCCAAAGAAGCTCCAAGATTCTAATTGAGGGCAAAATTTCTTTTCAACAATATGAGACAAATAAAATTTCGTAAAAGATCATTTTCTTGTAAATTATGTGTTCCTTCCAATTCATGCAAGAAACCCTTCACGAAATGATGCTGATTTTTCTAATATTTTCTTGACTAATGTTTTAACGACGTAACAACGGTAATTCAACAATTATTTAACTAAAGCACTGCAGTGATATTTAGATAGTATTTAGAAGCATACAAGGTCTTCATTGAAACTATTTATGAAGCTATGGGATCAAAAAATTCTCCAAACTAAACAATATCATGCTGAGAACCAGCAGCAGAAGTCACGATCCTCATCGTCCAGTAAGACGAGTTTCAAGTAATTAATTATAAATTTAAGATATAAATGCAACAGGCTTATACCGTAATATTAAAATTAATCGATCATGACATCGTGAGATTTATTTCCTTGCTTCATAAAATTTATCACGATCTAATCCATATATATATTTGCATAATTCTGTTGAACAGCTATGGATAGCATATACCTTTTCTCTTTCCCTTGCATTGAATGTCATTGAAATCTGTTATTTCCCAATGACCCGCAAGTTGAACCCCCGTTATTCCTTCCAACGTAATTCCTGGATTCAATTGCTCTTTAGAACAAGGACCTTCCATGCCCTTGCAGTTCGGGGGTGGAAGAAAAAAGCAGTAAAGCACAGTAATGGAAAACAAAATGGCGAAACTTTGGGACGCCTTTTTTGCAGCTTAAACAAAAACTTTCCCGTGGAAACTGCATCGCACAAAAGCCGTCAACTTCCTATCGGTAGCAGATCTATTGTTGGCGACAATGCATCGGATACCTAAACTAAGGCGTTCCCCAGAGAGGGCGCTTTAAACAATTCCCATCAGTAAATACTGCTATCTTGGCATTTCGAGCAAAGGACCGTAAAGTGTGCACGCTACTTTAACTCGGGCCTTTGCTACTCATCCTTGCTTCCAGGAACTCGCGCCCAACTTGTGCGAGGGAGAATATATCCCAGGGGCCGTCGGTAAAAAGGCGGTCGTAAAGGAGGAAATGGTTTAAAGCCGGTTACACGCCCGCCCCTTTGTCTGGTGAGGGTCGGATTTTTAACAACCGCCGAAACGCCATTGATGAGGCGGTGGGAAATCTCCTTTGTCGAAAAAATATTCGTTCCAAGATCAATATGTATTTTGAGGATTCGGAGGTGTCACCGCAATTGTTTTACTGCCGAGTTAAGTCAAGCTTGCGCCTGAGTTATGCCACAAACATAAACAGGTTCCGAAAGCTATCGAGTTAATGCGAATCTCCTAAAGTTTTCGAATATTTTTTCCCACGCTCGGCTATTTCATTTCCCTTCATTAATTTTGTGAAATATATTTTAAAAAAATAAGGGATCAGGCGGAAGAGGGACCCTTTCAGGTTTTCCTCAACAAAGTAAGGGACAATCTAATCTAAAACTTGCCAAATGAAGAGGAAAATATCCTGTTTTTTAGATGACGTTCGCCAACTTTTTAAGGGCAAATAAGTATACCGTATAAATCATTTTTCGTACTTGACAGGGTATGCATAAATGGTACAGAATAAAATTATCAGTAAATAATCACAAACAAATAAAAAATTCATATTTTGCAAGTCAAGCCTGCAACATCTGCATCTATTCGCTTATATTTTTCAATCTTACAATAACATAAAGTAACTGTACTTTTTTAATGTTAACAGTAATTTTATAGAATAAGGAGTATACCAATATATACCCTTACTTTCATTTTACGGTCAACTGATGTATTTTCCTCCATAATTCGATTATGTTACCTTAGGATTAACCGATTAATCCTACAACAAAAATTGTATCCTTAACAATTTAGCCATGCACTGAAACAAAGATAAACTCACATACGATAGAAATTTCATTAAATGGAAAAACGTAACCATTTTTCTTTGTTTCATGCGTTTTCAGCCTCTCATAAAAACCTACCCTTCCCATGCTTTCTAATCCTAACACTAATTCTCTCCGGTTCCTTAGTGGAATAATTCCTTGGCGAAATTCCTTATTTCCCCTAATTCCGTAATGATTTTTTTGCTTCATTAGATGTCCTACTTTTTCTACTTATTTGCGAAACAAGTTCTGCTTGGCATTTTAGAGATTCGCATTGAGAATGAGGCACAAAAATTACACCTCTTGTTTAGGCAAAAAGTATACTGAGCGCAAAAATAAAATCAGATAACATTTTTTCGAGTACTAAAACGAGTGAAAATAAAAACGTACTGGTACTTGGAGTAAGTTTTCAAACTTATTTCCAATGGAAAGGGAAAATATTATCATAAATTGGAGTTTCGCAATGTGAAAAGATTTCCGATAGTAACTTTATTTCACGGATTCATGAAAATACTAAAAAATGCAAAACAAGATAGACGAGGTCATATCCTTTATGAAGGACACAGGGCTGTTTTTACTAATATAAGGACTTTTGGGCAGTAATAATGTCCTTTATTTTATGTCCTACAGTTTTGCTGTTCTTTCTTTGCTGCTCTTTGCTTTCTAATATACATAG
The DNA here is from genome assembly GCA_947579665.1 of Sympetrum striolatum. Classification (NCBI taxonomy): domain Eukaryota; kingdom Metazoa; phylum Arthropoda; class Insecta; order Odonata; family Libellulidae; genus Sympetrum; species Sympetrum striolatum. The sequence goes on along the minus strand of OX388347.1, from coordinate 75,042,110 downwards.
TTTTAATAAATATATTTATTTATCTATTTTAGCTTTTTATGACACAACCGTTCTTGTATGGTGAAGAATGATGCAATTGCTTTGTTTTTAAGAATAATGCTAAAACATATAACAGGTTAAGGTGAAAAATGACCAAAGCTGTCGACGCACCTAAAAACCAACACTACTACTGCCACTAAAAAAGAATTTGAGTGAGAGTAAACCATTTCACACAGATTATCAGTCAATTTAAAATCAGTAGATTCAATTTTTCAAGCAATAAATCATTAAATTATATTTAAATATTCAATTCAATCAAAACAGAATTCAATATGCCGTCATTTTTGAAATCATGAAATAATGAAATCGAGAGTCGTTGGGACAGCATGGAAAAGAGAAACTCAGGGTGAACACGAAAATCATCATTCCATTATTTTTATTAAAAGTAAAAAAAGCGATCAAAGTGCCTCGTTGGGTCCTCACCTCCTACTTTAGTGACTATCAAGAGCGTAGAAGACGGAATAAGTTTACCATAATTTACCAGATGAGGAAAATTATGGTAATACCATAATTTTCCTCATCGATTCCTGATGCTACGAGTATGATTGGAATCCATCCTTATGAATGCAGCTCAAAGACCATCCCATTAAAACTTTTCAAGGCATTCAGTATGGAGTAACCTAAGTGAATGTCTCCAACCAACATCAACACCTCAGGAGCTTTCTAATTATCACATCCGTGAATAAGCCAGATATATAAGAAAATGAAAGATACATTTTCTTCTATCCTGTACCCAAGGACAAATTACGAATATTCCATTCATCGAGATAAAGTAACAGGAACAAACTAAGCAATATGGGGAAGTTAAAGGCTAGGGAGAGAAAGACGACTATAAATCCTATGAAAAGAGAGAGAGAATCACGAAGGTTCACGTGAGTAATGGTGATCCATCGCTGCATAACGAAGCGATGAAATTGGCGTTAGAGAAGGTATCCTCAGATTCGCACGGGCAAAAATATCAGTCGGAACTAAAGCAGGAATAAGCGGTTGTGGAGTGGGCGTGGTATAAATCGGTGCACTTCAAAGATCAAGGGCTGAACAAGAGGGCGATAAATACTGAGACTGCAAAACGGGAAATGTATGGGAGACTTTGAGGAGAAGAAGTTTACGGGTAAAAAGTAATGGGAATCGGTAAGTGACTGTAAATCAGATAATGCGAGATGGCGAGTTATGGTAAAACGAAATAGGAGACGAAAAGGGGAGAGCTGCAGGAAAAGCTGTGAACGAAGTATGGAGAATTTGAAATATAGGAGTCGGCAGGATAGGGAAAGTGGAATTTGTAGAATCCAATAAAAGTCAATGCTCATATACAAAACGAATAAAGAGAATATTTTATGTGAACCAGTTCCGTGTTCAACGGTGGAGAAAAATGGACAGATGCTTCCATTAAAAATGTCAATGATTTGGGTTTACGTTTTCTGCCAGTACTAATTTGAATTATTTCAAGATTAATTTAACATATTTACAGTATGTTCCGAAGGATATGATTTATGTATTCTAACTGAAACTGCATCCAAAAGAAAATTTTAAACAGAAAACCAATTGCTAATTGGTGGTTTGGATGATTTAACGCTGTACCAAGTGGTTCCAAAGGTATAGAATACGGGGAGAAATAAAAATATCATTCATAAAAAGGTTTGTCCGCTAAAAGCCTTAAATCAGTAAAATAACTATTTCTCTTAGTTATAAGCAACTAATTTTTTATACGACTAGGGATAGAGAGGTAAAGGAAAAGAAAAATGTTGAAACTGATGTAAACATACTACTATCTATTTGGAAGTTTTCGAACTATACTAGTGATCGAACGATACCAAAATATTTACCGATTCGATAAAATACCGATACTTCTCTTAACTTCCATTTCCGCTAAAATTCCCGATTCCGATTTCCAAAATCATTGAAATTCAATAATTTTAAACACTGTTGGTGTGGGTAACAAACACATAATGAACATTCTGTTGAGCAAAGAAACAATGAATCGGGCATTTCGTAACAAATTCTCCGACAAATTTAAAAAAATCCGGAATTTTTGACTGTCACATCTCATGAAGTTTTCTTATAACTAATCATTGGAAGAGCATGTCTTCTAAACTAAACTAACTGTCTAAACTTCTTGTCTTGTCAAGGAAGGGTTCATAGGCCACTATCAAACATTTTCATGAATATTATTGACGAAACGAAAATTGTATTAATTTTACTATACCAAACCTCAATATTTATAATAAATCTTTTTGTATTTAGGACCAAAATTGTACTGCAGGTTACCAAATGAAATTAAAAGCGTATCTAACTGTAATTTCTTTCTAAAAAAAAGACCTAATATTGGCCGTTAGATCATGTTGAAATTGATATGTTTTACTTTGAATTTTTGAAAGATTCTTTATTCATTGACGTACTTTTTCAATTTTATTTTCCTTCTCTTTATTTTTTCTCACTTTTTGTTGTATAGCCTTTCCTTTGTATAAATATGTCACTTCATTTTTCTTATATTTGTATTATGCCATCGTAATATTATTGTAATAACACACGTCACTATTCTAAGATAAATGAGTGCTTTAATGTATTTCTATGGTTTGCGAACACAAAACGTACTGTGTATTATCGGTGACAACAATACAGGGTATCCTTACTTGACACCTAAAGCTCTAGTATCTGTTAAATTATGTAAATTATATTGTATTAATTTTGTATGCAATTCTTAGAGCAATAAATGTATTCTTCCATTCATATAGAAGGGGAGAAAGTGGAATACCTATCAATAAAAGTGAATAACTAAATGAAAAATACCCAAAAGGGCGATTTTAGACTTTACTCTAACAGGTTGAATAACCGATGGGGGTCAAGAGGGAGACCAGAAAAAGGGAGCTATGACCCCTCTTAGTTACGTCCTTGCTCTTTTTGCTCTTCCCAACCGGGACACGTACAGCCCATGGATCCCTAATAGGGAGGGAAGCAATGACCCTTGGCTCGTGATCTTGAACGATTTCTGGACCCTGTTCAACCTCTGTGGCACTTTTATTGCATGAGTAAACTGTCCTTCGGAGACTCTCTGGAGAGGTCAATTACCGCCCTTCCCAGAAGATCCCTCTAAGGCCAACAGGAACATGCTGTTGACTTCTCCGTTATTCCAAACAGTAGAGCAGTCAGCGGTCAGCTCGCGGTGAAGGATTTCCAATGGTAAAATCAGCCGGGCGTTACTCCTCTCTGCATTCTAACGCTTTTGTGTGATTTGGGGAACTCGGGAGCAAGAATAAGACAGTGAGTGAGTGAGGCAACTGCCTCAGGGCGAAGCAATCACAGGGGCGTAAATAATTGAATGTCGGGAAATATACGAACGTCTATAAATATAAATAAATGAAAATATACGATTTTTGGGTTACAAGAGTTCAACTTGGGTGAAAGCGGTCCCGGGTTCGATTTCCGGTGGGAGCTCATGAGCGAAATTACCTAAGCAATCTTTAGAAATATATCCTTCCAAAACTATGGGAGGGGATTCTAAAGAACCGATTCGTTTAATTAGGCTCGAAACTCCCATAAATGATTATCCTAAGAGGTACTTCCTAAGGTAAATTTTAAAAATGAATCTGCATAGCAAGGCTTGAAAGAATTTTCTTATTCTTTGAAAAATATGCTTTGAAATATTCTTTGAAAAATTGCCAATAAACATTCAATATGCATATTTCATAAAATAAAACTGTCGCCCTTATAGAACGATGCTGCTTTATCGCCTATATGAGCGTTAGAAATCTCAAAATAATATCGGCGAGGGTGCCAAATTACCTCTAGTGTGTTCACAGATGAATTAACGGTTTACGAATCACCAGCTAAATTAACTGGCTTCATTTACCGAAGCATGAGGAATATGTAATGCGCAAATGTAATTATTAAATTAATTCGAGACTAATCGCTGTAAGAGGATTGATGTCGAAGACCTACGATTGATCAGTCACTTCCATGTTCTGGATTGAAAATAGCTTCAAAGTAGATAAAATTAACAAATCCTTTGATGAAGTGGTGACCACAAATTCTAATTTTATAGGAGCACGATGCCTCACATCTATGCAGAAAAAATATATAATTCTCATTTTTTTTGAAATCGTGGATTTTTTATACTTAGTAATGTTATTTGTGAAACAACATGCCTGAGTTCAGCTTCAATCATCCAAATTGATGGTGCATTTCGGCGGCCTTATTAATAACTACAAAAATTAATTAACAGTTAAATTAATCGATTTCCATCAAAATATTAATTGTATACAAAATGTAATGTATACATTTTATATTAAACATGGAGATGCGAGTTATAACAACACGCTACCTAATCTTCTGCGGCACATCTTCAATTTCTTCCCTTCTTCAAACAAGGCCCTCTCAGGTGGAGGCCCTTACCTGAGGCCTACGTCCGCCCCTGGCAATAATATTTTGTGCTAACGGAACTCCTATGCCCACGGGAAATATCATTTTAGTGACTCTAGAAAAAGCGCGATCTATGCAGGAGAGGATACAGTAAACGCAAAATAAGCCCACTAAAAGAACTCCTCGGAAGATTAATGACCAGTTGGAGCGATTATAAAATAGCACGTGGAATCATTTGCAAAGGGTTTATCAGTTCATTTCGTCGGAGGGGTAAGGATTAAACGGTTCACAATGCACAAAGTCAAGTGCCCATTCGTCTCGTATTTTTCCGTGAACTCAAAGGCGGATTGCGATGGGCGCCAGAGGAAACGCATCGAGAAGGCGGAACTATTTCGATTCGTCCGCTCATTAAGCCGCTTCTTACGTAATTGATTAGGACACTTCCTAAGGCAGCGAAGGCCTCTTATGATGTATACCATCCTGATCTCTTCCTAGAAAGATACTTATAGCTCCCATTGTACACTCAATTATGAAGAGCTTCCTTTGAATCGGAATGCCGTATTTACACGAGTGTAGAACGGAACCAATTCTGCGACGATTCTCTTTCTTTGCAGCGCCAAATAGGAAAGACAGGTATACCGAATAATGATAAGTTATAGTAATTTAAATAATGTATCAAAGAGCTCAGTCTATTTAAATTTTGTCGTACAAATAAAGAAATATTGCTAAAACGTTAAGGTAAACGTGAAGATGTACTCACTATTGTGCTGTAAAATTGTCGAAAGATGAACAAGAAAATATTTAAAGCAAGAATTTTCAATGACAACGCTTTTACAACGTAGTTAAATTAAATGCTCAGATGGTCTAATTTTTAATACAACTCACCGATAAAAACAAACGTCAAGATTTTGCTTTTGCGTAATATCAAACTAACTTTCTTAAAGAGTCTGGAAGGAATAAAAATATCGTCTTAGATTTGTATAAATGCGGTAGTACTTAAAAGATTATATTTTAAAGTATTTACAGCCCGCAAATCTTATTTATGTTTTGTTTATTTTTATGATTACCTATTTTTATTCTTCAGATGGAATACTAATCAACGAAAATCAATGTTTTGGCGTCATCTTTGTGTTAGCTTTTCAATAAGCGTATTTTTCCTATGTTTACTTATATTTATTTATTATTCTACATCATTGTAATTCTTAAAGAGTGCATTTTTATTTCTTACAACCATCACTATGAATAGGTTTTCTACACTACCTTATCTGTGGGCGTTCTCCTACTTTGGATACTTTTCCTAACTATTTACTTTGGTTTTTCACACCCGCAAGCTCTTACAATTCTGCTCAAACTATTTGATTTCAAATTAAACCCTATTTACGTGGACAAGGGCGATGAGTCAGATGATAGGGGAGACTCTCTTGCTCAAAATCTCCCAAAAAGACGTTAATTACCAATTTATTTTCATCACACACCAACTTTAAAGGCAGATTTTTCACAGGACGAATACCTGGTCAAATGACTTGTATTAAACGATACGTTTAAAGAAGTTTTCCTTCTGCAATTTCTCGTCGAAGCGGTTAATCGGAGGTGCAGATGACTTTCCCCAAAGATTTATTGTTATCCAAACCAGAGAGAGGACGGCAGCTTTGAAGATCGGTTACTCAGCATTTTCTCCGCTTTCGGCTGCATCATTTACCGAACCGTTTTCCAAGAATTTGGCTGCTACTGAAAACAACACTGTGTATGAGATGCGTGTATTTTTTCCGGGTGAGGCCAAGGAAGAGGATGCATAATTGCATTCCATATTTTTTCCTAGTTTTCGATTTTTTATAAATTGCGATCGGTCTATAAGTCCATTTGATAAATAAGCTAGTGTAATAGCTGCGTCGTAAGTTTGTATATAAGTATATTATAGTATAATTTTACATATCATCCTGTATATTTATAATATATATATACATTGCATATACTTGGTGCTTGTCTATGTGGTGATGAATCATGTGGTACAGTATGTGATGTATCGATACATAATACAATGCGTCATTGCCTTATAATTCGGTAGTTCATTGTTGTAGATATAGTTCTAAATATGCATTCTATGTAACTGAGGCCCTGCAGCTATGTAACATAGCTGTGGATAAGTTATAATAACGATAAATCCTTACAAAGAAGTATGAGCGTGCATGAGCGTAAATGATTTAAGGTAAAAGGCTTAAATGTTCTTGGAAATGTCAACATTGGCGTTTAGTAAGCATTTTAACTCTTGCAACTCAGTAATAGGAAAGCTAGTTCTTCCACATTTACGAAACATATATAAAGCTAAGTAAGAATCTAAGTGAACGCACTAAATATTATAAATTCAAATATTTTCCACGCAGTATCTTTAAAAGATATAAATTTCATGAGTGAAGATGACGATGTCGAAACTTGTTATCACAAGTATAGAGTGAGCATGTATGAGTATGCATGAAAACTTTAATACAAATCTATTTCATTATGAATGATTTAACAAACGGCTGACTACATAATCAATTAGGACAGCATTGTAAATAAAAAATTAAATCAACATTGAACGCATCAGTTAAATTCAGTCATTACAAATTGAGCCTAAGATCTCCTAGATCGAAACATGAAAGCTTTTGATGCTCATATTTGCCATTACTGAAAAGTTATCAGCGAAGTAAAGAATTTCGGTTCTCAAAGTATAGTTAATAAATAAGTGAGATAACTTCACTACGAAACAACAATCAAGGGGGTATAAATACTTTAACTGAAAGTTCTAGGAACACCTAAGGCTGGAAAATTGAAAATGCTGATCTGTTTTCAAACATTAGATGAAAGTGCAATAATTGATTAAGTTAAGATGATCGATAATTTTGAGCTTAGATAAATAAATTAACGAATTCCAATTTTTATTGCTCAAATGTACAGTTAAGCATCAATGATCGAAGTCAATTTTTGTTTTATGGAAACGAAACGCAATGAATTATACCATCATTTTTACTATCAAAGAGAATTAAACATTCAGAAAATTAGAAGATGATAATGACACTTTTCGGGAAAAGTCTGAACACGCACCCAAAAACAAAGCCATTGTCCATTTAATTCATGAAAAGCTTGATTCATTGTAATGATAGAGTGATCGATATTGACAAAACACTGAATTCAAAATATTTTACCAGGAAATATCCTTTTTAACAGCTTTTGTCGGTTTTGGAAAGTAGTCGGAGAATTTCAGAGAGGGAAGTTGTGCCTCTCTTGACTTGGGAAAAGAACGGCGCAAAACCCCAGAGTTTCTTCCGTCCGTCTCCCCAAAACATCGCAAGCAAACGCCTACTTTATAAACAATCAAAATCTCAAAGTCTTTATGGAGATTTTTTGCTTGATGCTTAAATATTGAATTTTATTTGGCATCGAAGAGAGTCCATCGTAAAAAAAAACTAAATCATAATTACCATTGATGGATTCCAAAACAATTAATTGGCTATCAATTCGTTTACATATGACTTACAGTTACAACTGAGAGCAGAGAGATAGACTAAATACTTGTTTCATTTAATTTAGAACAGTTGATTACGTAAATTAAAAAAATAATTAAAAGCGTTAAAAACGAAAATAAAAATTCAAAAGAGGGATGCTCATTCCTCTAGGCTAAACTTTGATCTTCAGCGGTTTTAAGAAAGATTATAATCAGATATTGTATACGTGAAGAAGAACGTGTTTGATTTTAGATGAGGAAGCTTACACCTTGGCTTACCTTATACACTTACTTTAATAATATGAGGAAACTGTTTTAGATAAGTTTGATGGATATTCCACTTAAGATAAAGAGATAAGACTAAACATAATAAAGCGACAATATCTCTAGAATAGAGTGATGATCAGGTTAGGATTTCTTTCAAACTCAAGCAGTTTTTAAGGGGTAAATGAATAATAATAATAAAAGGCCTTTATTCGGGCGAGATTGAGACTAGGAATTGAGTAGTAATTTTTAAGTAAGAAGCTAAGTCTCTTCTTATCACCCATCGTCATATGAGAAACAGATAGAAAGAGATAGTTTGTAAAAGTATACGGAGAAAACTAATATAAGGATTTAAAAAAAAACCTAAGCTCAGGGCTAAAGAAAAAATTTCCACTGCAGGAAAACACTCACAGGAAGGGGAGTGTGAAAAACCTGTGAAAACTACGGATAGAAAACTATATTTTGTGATGAAGGAGAATGAAAATAGTTATGAAAGACAAGCAGAGAATAGATAAAAATTATACAAAAAAGACAGGGGAAAAATACATATTCACTTCAAGCAATCAAATCAGATACAAAATAGTAGTATACGTTATACATACATATTAAAATAGTATATCTTATACTTGAAAAAGCGAGTCGAGAGCTGCAACTGCACATGACGATCATAAGATAAATAAGTTACAACTTTCAAGATATCCATTTATAAAGTTGTGCATTAGATATAATTACGACAAATAATTTAGTCTTATGTCAAACAAACTGTTACCAAGACTGTTTGTATATGAGTCGCTAGAGAAAGGGACAACGATCATATGAGCGAGTATTGTGTTACGAAACAACATCTGAAACATCACGTTCAAGATGAATCGAAAGAGGATAAGTCAACAATATTCATAGAGGTGATTGTATCCTCTGGTTATCCACGGATCTGTAATTGGCATGGTTAATAAACCAAGATGTATAGAGTCGCATTTTATACGGTTGCAAATTGATTGAGTAGCTTTTGATCTAGTCCCATTCTGCGATAACGAGAGGATGATCGTGATTGCTTTTAATTTGCAATCAACAAGACTCTTCAAGAGCTGTCGGTTGAAGAGAGAGTGTACGGCTTTTTTATGCGTGATGACGGGGGTGTTTCGTCAAATTGAGCTATTCATCTAATGGCGATATAAGAGCCTTTTTATCCTCTGATTAATTATTAGCTGTATTTGCGTGAAAGGTTGAGGCCATGTTGAGTAGGGGCGAGAAAGCGTTTACTAGCAGCATCCGCTCGATTTTATTGGAAGGGGAGTGAGAGTAGATACAAGCCAGTGGCAACACATTCAATTTAGATATGTTCCCCAATAATCTCTAGAAATACTGTCGAAAAACTGTTAAAAATTGCACTTCGTAAATTCGATTACTTGATGTATTGAAAAAGTCTGAGAATTGCAATCTATTATAGCGAAAACATTAAGAAGAATGAAGTGACAATAGAATAACATAATCGAAAATAATCTAAAAATATTGATGATGTCACAGGATAGGAAAAATTGAATCCTTCATTTATCTTTGTCTCAATCATGTTTATGGCTGTAATAATATGATAGTTATTGAGTCTGTAAGAGCCTATCTATCTATACATTCGCAATTTTGCAAGAGATTTACTATTGTATATAACACAGGCAACAATGGAAAGAATACAATCAGTAATATAGGTCGCAAGATAAAATTTGAAAGTTAATGAAACGATAACGACTACCCGCACATATTTCACTTTTCGTTTGTAAAATTTCAACTTTAAACCATTTTCGGCTAAAATGGATAAAATCAAGATCATCGACCAGAATGAATGCCATTGATATATATAAATAAAAATATAAATTTAGCATTGGTTTTTTCCAGGTAGCTCAGATTTTAATCCAGCCATGAAAAATAGTGGGACAAAAGTTAATGGAAAAGAGATTTTCCTCTTCACTGTTCCGAAATACAAATTAAAAACGTTCAATCAATCAAAATATGGCAAAAGAAACTTTTCATTTATCTTCGCTATTAATCGATGGAGATATTGTAAAGTTAATCACCTAGACTGCAATAAGGATCAATTATTTACACATGTACTGTTATGATATGTTTTATATGATGATGCACTGAATGGTTTTGCATGGGCCGTTTCAGTGCAGCGTGAATTGGGTAGCATAAAATCATTAGAAAGGTCGATAATTCTTTCCCAAATACAAAGTGGATGAACAGAGAGCATAGCAAGAATCATTTCTAATGGGATCCTCTGGATAAATAAGCAGAAAGCTGAATTTGGGTCCATGAAATACTTTGAGGTAGCCGTAAAAATGATTCCACGGTAAATGTTACGCTTTTTTTGCCAAGTTCCCTCTCTCCGGGGGATTATGACTACACAGTCCCTTGGTCCTCCGGCCATTTCCAGGAAATTCCATTGGATATTCGCTACCGTGCGTGAGTGAATCTTTCATCAACTCCTCGTAACCATGACATTCAACATCACCGTTAAACTTTAACTGCCCCGCAAGCCACTGCATAGCTTCCTGACCGCGGGAGATTTTTCTCACCTAGTTCTAAATCATGGGCGCCGAAGCCTGAGGATGACTGAAAAGACATTCCTTTTCTTCGGTGTGTGCCATCAGATGGAGCTTTTTTCCATTAACCGAACTGGAAATTACGAATTTGTTATATGTACCGATGTTAAACAGAGTGGTTGCGTTTCGTAAATTATTTACTCCCATGATAAAGGAAAGACGAAAAAGTGTCACGAAGGCTCGAACCCGGATCTTCCACTACCCGAGCGAACGCTCAATATTATGATGAATTTTAACATAATCACTCATGTCGTTAATTAATAAAAGGTAATATTATTCTAATTTATATGTAATCCTAAAGAGTTGCAAAGGCTTAAAATAGTCTACGCAACAATATACAGTGCAAGGTGTCCCTGAAACATCAAAAAGGTATCTTGAAGATGGAAAAAGTCGGCAATTGTAGCAAAACATCGCTTTAAAATTTTCAATTAATCAAATAAGTCAATGTTCGACGGTTGCAACAAATTTTCAAGAAGCCTAAGTTTTTCCGTAAGTTTACGAATGATAATGTCAACTATTTCAAACGGCAATCTTTGAAACGCGGTAAAATTTAAGAACTTGATTCATGATAAACCCAACGAATGGTTAGGATGAAGTTACAAAACTTACATCAAAATACAACCAACATATCTCTATGACGATAAATATAACCCAAGGTGAATACGTTGGCCATAATAGTGTCTGCTACTGAATTGTTATACGTACATACAATTATTTTTACTCAACAGTTTATAGTGCTACAAAATTATATATCTGACATTGAAAATCGACCAATCTTTTCAAACAATTATTGGAGCATCTTTTATAGCTCTCTCTAATTCCCTGAATAGCAGTTCTTTGTGATACTCCGTGTCTATTAGGCATAAATATCTAGCAACACTTAGGTAATAGCAAAAAAACAAGGAGAGGGTTATACTTATACATGGTTACATTGATGCACATACTCCTTAAGATATTTGTTTTAAGTACTAAAATAAAAGTTCTACATCTAATGACAACATGAGAATTTTCACATATATAGCAAAATTTTCATAGCTCCGAGAATTTAAACTTTTAATCACAATTATTGAAACTTAGTAAACTAAATCAGTAATAATGAAGGTAAGGAAATTGAAGACCAAAACATAGACACCCGCTTTCATTAGCTGCAAACTGCCATGAGGAATGGAGACCATTACCTTTAAAAAATATTTAAATTGGAAAGAATTTGAAAGAAAGAATGCTCCAGAAAAGAAAGGTTGAATTTATATGGAAACTGTAAAGGTAGGTGAACCATACATAATAAGAATATTGAGAAAATCTATTCCGCAATATATTGCAAAGAAGATTAGTAGAAGATTAGTGAATATAGAGTAGATAGCGGATTCAATAGTAAAATAGATAGTGAAATAGATATGATGAAAGAAAGAAATAGATAATAGAAGGGATGGCGAAAAACAGAGTAAATAAAATAGCATCGACAGGCGTGCAGTAGATAAAATAAACAGGATATTCAGGGGTAGAATAGATTCGGCATGATACTTGTCCACTTTGAGGAAAGATCGGGTCCGTTCCGAATTCAAATTGACACAAAACAACCATGGCTAACGGATTCACTCCCGCTATTCCAGAATAAAATGTCACTGGCAGTCAGCGTGACACAATACGCTCTTTGTGGTGTAGTTTCTGCTGAAAACGGCGGATCTTACTGTATCAAACTGACGCACCTGGTTGGAGGATGAAAGTGAATTTTCTCATGAACGTTGCGCACTGGAGGATTGCAATTACCCAGGGTTTTCGTGTGGCATTCTTTCACTGAGAAAGGAGATGATTAGACATAGTCGAAAAGATATGAATTCTCATTCTGATAAATATACGGCGCTAATAACTCTCTTCCGATGAATGAATAACTTCATATTAGTTCGGTTTTGACCAAGTTCGACTTTATGGAAGGTAGCCATTTTAAAGAAAACACACTTCGTTATTTCCAATGACTATTTATTTTTTAAAGGCGACTAGTTTCGTCAATTAATAGACATATTCCGATGTCTTAATTATCAACTTCTATTTCGACGTACTGAAATATTTTTAAACGATTGTTCCATTCGTCATAAAGCTGATTTAATACTTACTTGACTCTGACATATACATCTCACTCATGAATAATCTTGCAATCGATTATTGTTATCAATTCAGTTATCATTTCATTAATATTAAATTCAGTATTAGGGAATCAGGGTAGCAGGGAATCTCAAACGCAACACAACTGCATCAGAATTTGGAAATCATGAAAATTTTATATTATACTCGTCGTCCGTTTGGCGCAGAGGATAGCGCGTTGGACTTCTAATCCAAAGGTCGTGGGTTCGATCCCCACAACGGATGAAATTTTTCCTCAGCCGCACGCCGACAGCCTGCTTTTAGGGCATTATGGTCGTTTTCATATTTTCCGTTATCAGTTTCTGATAACTATGTGGAAGAATACTTATTTCGAACATAAGAGTATAAGTAAATTTATTTTCTGAATATCCTTCTCTCAAAGCCTAAAACAAAGTCCCTCACCCGGGCAAAATTTTGGCGATTTAACTATCTGAAGGAGCCTAAGTCATAAGAAGCCTAATACCGGAGGGATTAGAAAAGAGCTCAGCGAAGCGAGGCGTTAGTCTAGGAACTACAAGAAAAATACTATCCATCGCTCTATCACCAAAGCATGAGATGGATTTAGGTGCTAAAATCGAAGAATGTTGCAAAGGAATTGATGGCCACAGGGAAGAATTACGCGGAGGAGCAAAGGAAAGGGTGGGAAAGATATGAAAATGAGGTGAAGGGTGAATCCGCAGGCGAATTTCGGAGTCTCATTTACACCGTTTACGAGGCGGAGGACCTTTGAAAGGTAAGAGGCTAAAATAATGGCGGACTGGAGGGAAACGAAGAAGGATAAGCAAAAGGATAGGATAAAAGGATGAAATATCGTCGTGGGGATACGGACTTAGTCAAAGCAACTCAATAAACGGAAGAAGAAATAGGATAACATAGGTTTAAGTGAATATCTGGAATTTATAGAGACGGTTTCTCCTCTCTAAGGCTCTCTCTCTATTCTTATTCTTAAAAAATGTTGAAAAACACAGTCCCAAGAAATGTATAGCAAAATTTAGGAGAAGGAACATGAATAGAAAAAACGTAGAGAGAAATTATTCCGAAGTCAAAAGAAAATGAAATCTAATACGGAAAACGGAAAGAGAGAACAATTAATGAATGGATGAGATTAACGTTGGTGAAGATGATGATTTCGTAAATATGAGATGAAGATCTATAAATAGGATAACATATACTCAACTATAGCACCGAAAGCTTTTCGACATGATTCTATTAGCATAAAATAGTTAAATAAAATTAAAAACACTATGCATATTTTCTGAAGCTGCGTAATATGAATATAGCCGTGATAGTTTGATAGTGACAAAATATAAATTACGTAGAGAGATTTAATTCTAAAAATACATAAGATAATGAAAACACATATAATAAAAACCAAAAACAATTAAAAAAAACTGAAGACAACTGGACGTAAATCAAACATAAGATGTAACCAAAATTCGAAATTTGGTAACTCTGCACGGAGGAATTCGAAAGCGCTGACAAGACGGGGAGGAACGGCGAACGGAAGATAAACGAGGCGAGAAAGAGGAAAGAAATAAAGGAAAGAGAAAGAAAGGAGGATGTGGTCTCATAAGAGGCTCTTTTGAAGCAGTCCTCTGCTGTGAGAGGGTGTTGTGGAGTCATCATCAATTTTCCAGCCACCGGCTGTGAACAATGGCCGAGCGTATGTGGGTGGGTGGATAGGGGAGATGAGCCCAGCGGCGGGCCTCAATAACATCTGCTCCGACGCAACAGGTGTCCGAAAACGACCTCCAAGCCGAGGTGTTAAGGCGGCTTTATAAGGACTTGGTAGCGGGGAGATGAGAGTCTGCTTTGACGGGGACTCCGCCGGGGGAGGAGGCGTAAGAGAGGATCCCGGGAACGAAACGAAGAGATGGAGAGGAAAATTGAGGTTTTTATTTCCTCCACACGTGTACCATAACTGGATGACTGCTCCCTATTCGGAGGCGCTTTTTCCAACGGGAAAACAACCCCTCCCCCCGCTCTAACAATCCACAGGTCGCTGTAATTAAATACCGCGTTATTCCTCCATTGTGTTCCGGCGCGGAGCTCCTTTGACGAGGGGCCGGTTATCGCACGATGATCGGTGCTTATTTACAGAGGATTAATGCAAATGATTTGCCCATCCCATTCGGCTCCCTGAAATTAGCTCTGTTTAACGGTCGCTCATTCCGGTCGTCAGGATCTTTCGCGACGGTGTCCCGAAGGCGCGCGGTAATGTCATAATCGACGGTCGATCAAACGAGGGATGGGATAAGAATCGGGGAGGAGTTAGAGTATGGTTTCATTGTTTCCCTGCAGCTGAGACAATAGATAGAACAAGCATGCGATGTACATAGGAGTACTCACGCAACACACAATGCATTTCATGTTTCTTCAGATTGCAGGGGCAACCAACCAATGGATCGCAGTCGATCGATGAGTCGAGAACATTAAATTATAGATAAATGTTTCTCTCAATTATTCTTCTTCATGATCATTAGTTCTCCCAGGCAAAAGAATCATTACTTAATATTCCAGTTTTTTCAGTCATATTGATAGCTGGAAAATGTAGTTGAAATAATCTAAATATCAGTAAATAAATCATTTAAGAGTTATCGTATATTTCCGTATACAAGACGATACTTGAATAATATAAAAATCCCGAGTCGGCTTTTAGGGCAAATACAAAAACAGTGCGAATGTTTGTAGCAATAAAGTTTGTTCATTCTAAGAATTACAAGTAGGACTTAATTCCATGTACGTTTTACAGTATTGCTATCCAGATGATGATAGCTGATCTAAATTTATTGGCCATTGATAGTTTAGAGGTCGTCTTGTAGAACAAATATACGATAAGACGATTAAATTTTGACGAAAATTCATAACTCGTCTTATCAGTGGAAATAAGAGGTATTTTAATTGTTAAATCGATAAACACCACAAACTCCCTTGAATGAGGCTAATTGTGCAATTCGGAGAAAAATACGTAGGATTTCATTCTGATAGAATCTATTATTACCGACTAAAAAAACTGGCATGCACTATCGACAACATACAGACTGAAAAAACATTTCATTAACGTCTAAAAGAATATTTTGTAAATGAAGTCACAACTTAATGCTCAATGCTCTCTTATTTTTGCAAAGAGAGAATGTAAATGACAAGTTTATCATTTTTAAATTTTAAATCGCACAATAAACTAAGTAGTTCCGTTACGGCATTCACAGTTGACAATATCGTAAATTTTTTATCAAGAAAAGAGCTGAACAACATACATTTCTGAAAATCTAGGGCGAAATAAAAATACCGAACGAAGGGAAGTATTAGGGGTCAAACCAAGGAACTCAGTTGAGAGGGAACACTGGTCCTAAGCTTCACTTTTGTCAATGCCAAGGTAAATGAACCTTTTACACGGGAAAACGTAAGAAACAGAATTTTTGGGATAAATAATTATAAAAATGTCTCCCCAAAAACTAATTAATAACAATAGACACAGAAAGAGTAAATAATTCGAATAGAAACGGTGAATCAAAGTAATATAGGAGATTCGCAAGGAAGACTATTATACTCATGTAATTCTACTTAAATAATGCTAACTTTGCAGCATTGGGTCTGTACGGCTCGTTTATGTTGTTAAGTGCAAAGTAAACACAAATGACACATTTTTTAATTCATTTCCGGTACCTCAATATATTATAGCTTCTAAACTGAAAGCAGGAAATTACTTTTCAACCGCTGTCATGCGTTTTAGACGTCTAAGCTAGTCTAGGCTACAAATGTCCACCGGCCATTACGCGCATCGAACAAACAAACTCATAGACTCGAATGTAAGCACACACTCACTCCCTCTTCACATATAAATATGAATTTAAGTGGACAAGTTGATTGATGTATTCTCCGAAACGTAATTTAGACTGTTCCGGTCAGATGTGACAGCTTTTTTTCTGAAAATCGCATAGTATGGTATTCAGATAAAATGCGGTCTACAGTCGAAACCAAGATTTTGTTTAAGTCAAAAGCTAATTATTTTCTCAGAGAGCGTAATACATTCCCACGTCATTGTAAAAGTTGTTAAGTTTATAGATACATGATTATGTAATTTTTAAATGATATTTTCATTGCAACTTTTTACTCTTAGGTTAGAAGACGTTTATCATTTAGTATCTTTAAAATGATATTTTTAAGGAGATATTATCTTAGGTATCATATTGACCTTGAATATTCCTCGATGATTCCGAAACACCTGTATTTGCCACCGGTTAGATATAAGCCCTCATATTAACGAATAATTAACTATTACTTAATCCAATCTAAGTAATAATAAATTAAACTTTAATACTGAAGCTCTATTAACTTATCGGAATGAATGGGGAACTTTGTACGCATCCCACTTTCAAAGAAAAATATAAAATATATAGATTATGAAAAAAGCATGATGGCTTGGTCCCAGTCTGTTTTATCTCAATCTTTATACCATAACCACCTTAATCATTAACCGCATATCTTTCGTTCACTCGTCACTATGAATGAATTGGAATGCATTTTATAAAGTAAAACCTAACTTCAGAGATTAGGTTTAATGGGGGTATTTTAGGCTTAAAATCGGCAAAGTTAAATAATAATGGAAGTGAAATAATTATTATAATACGTGGCCATGGCAGGCGAAGTAGTTGCAAATATACAATTTTGGCAAGATATAAAACGAAAGCTATGAAATTATGAATATTCGCATTGATATTAGTCAATCAATGAAATCCTTCATAATCCTGATTACTAAAATAATGCAGAAAAATTGAACAACAATTCCACAGCGATAGAATAGTAAAAAATGCAAGCATAACGCAGCTGAAACAAATATTAGCTGCTTGAATCAGAGGAAGCAAATTCGTGACAAAGAGAATAATCTTTAAAACTCTTCTGAGATAAAGATAAATAGCCTTCCAAGCATTTTTTAAATTTTTTTATTATTATATTTCTCGGTATTAGATACAGTCATAATTACGTGAACAGAAAAAGGTTTGTGCATGTTTTATCGTAGATTCAATATATCAGCTCTTTTGTCTAACTTTTTAAAATAGGATGCAGGAAGTAATAGGCTATGAGCGCCGATGATCATAAAAAAGCACAAATGCCATATAGATTTGAAGCCCTGCGATAAGTAAAGTATGGAGATAATATAACAGCTCCTTTTCAATAAAGGAATAAGCATATTAATGGCCTCTTGTGTTTAAAATGCTCCCCCATAGTTAAAGTATTAAAGGGAGTATATCCAAGAGGTAAAAGTACATTTCTTCCCTTCAATACCAAAAATTAAAGAGTGGCTCCTATGCCTCTCCTACAAGTTTATGACATTAATATACCTACAATTCTGTTCAGATGTACGGGCGTAAATCGATTTTCTCTCCATTTCCTACTTCATGAGAAAAGGGACTCCCAGTAATTTTAATACCTGAAAAGTCTCCATATATTTAGGATAAATTATCTCAACAAATCCGTCATGACCCTAGCTGGATGTTATTTAAATATGCGACTAGATATTTCCTGTCCTTATATATACTTCTCACGTCAGACGTCTCCATATATCCTTTCGGCATAAAGCTCTCAAGAATGAATCTGTTCCTATTCTCTCTCTCCCACAATAAACCATCTAATTTCCATTTTTTATCGAAACAAGCATAAAGACCTAACCTTATATACTCCATAAATACAATATTGATTTATATACCGTCAAAATTTTTAAATTAAATTAGAGATCGCCCTAGGAGTCGGGACAGAAAGAGAAAATGTAGACGGAACTGGAATTCGAATGTCACACTTAACAAGCGTGTATTTACAGCAGGTAAAGTAAATAGAGCTTACGGAATATTCCTCTCTCCGATCTTCGGGTCTTTAGGTTGGATAAGGTTATAGCACAGGCAAGCAGGAGATCCGGGTTTGAGTCCCGGTTACGATAGAAATTTTCTTTTCACTTCTTTATGCAATACCAGTCATGTGTCTTCTGCAACACTCATAACTTAATCCCACATTAGATAAACATTAAAATTATTGGAAATAAATTCTCATGTAGATTTTCACAAGAGAACATCCACTGCTGTGGATGTGTACGATAAGTTTCATTTCCAATATTATAGTCTTCCACGAGGTAACGCCTTTGCATACTGAGTTTTTGTATTAAATCAACTTCGTGACCCAAGGGTTTCAGAGGGTATCTCTTTGAAGATACCCCGATTTCTCTAGAATCCCTTCCCGCCACAAAACCAAGACCGACGGGAATTCTTCCAATGATGGATATATAACATCCTAAGCGAGGGAAACCGCCATGGTGACTTCCGAGTCGGAAGGACCTCCTTAAGGGCCCGATTTTCATCTCTTTAAGCGGCCCTCCTTTTCTACTTTGCTTTTGCTCGCTTTAATTCACCTTATCCGACTGTTCGTTCCGTCAGCGAGTGAAATAGGGCCCGACGTTTGACACGACGGTCCGTGAGAGCGCGCATGCGTCGAGACCAATGCGTTTTGTAGTTGCTCCCCGGGGCTTTTGTTGGTCCTTGTTCCGGACCAGACGCGCAATCGGTCGAAGCCTCTTTTGTCGCAGGAATTCGGGAGGAGCGACAAACAAACTGCGGGGGCGGTGGAACCGATTTTTGGGCGGCGAAATTGAGTTAGCGAAATTCCCTCCCGAATTGGCAAAACACGTCCGCTTGGTTTGGATGATTTTCCAAACAAAGGAGAAGAATCGTTCTGAGAACTGCTCCGACGAGAGGGTAAAGAGAAACTGATCATTTTGGTTAACGGGTCTTGCTTCAGACTGGTGGCCACCCGGAAGCAATAATAATAACGTCTTTATTGGGCGAAATTGGGACTAAAAAGTCCCATCTTCCATTTAACCCTTAATAACCTTAATAATGAGTAGGGATACAGATTAGAACACAGTCATAGTCATGTAGTTGTAGATTTACAATAACAGCAGAGAATAATTCTTGTCAAATAATACAACGAAGCAGAGAGTAATCCTTGTCAAAGTAAGTAAATATAAAAAAAAACAAAATAGACAGTGGGTAGTATATTATATACTTAGAAAATTTTTCAATTATAGCAAACATCTCATAAAATAATCTTTGTCAGTAGCATGAGAATATACAGCATATCATAAAATTACAGAAATAACATAGAAGTTCATCATTTGAGTATTACCATAGAGTAAGGATATCCTTACTCTATGGTATTACATAAGATATATACAGAAATATAGATGGGTATGTGAAGGAAAATGTCGGATGAGGAATAGAAGAAGAGGAAAGAAAAGTGGAATATAAAGAAGAGGGGAAAGAAAATTCAAGCGAGGAGAGAATATGTGAATATGAGAAATGAGTAGCGTATATGATAATCGAGTTTGTAAAAAATATTTAGTACAGAGTTTTTTGAATGCTGATAGTGAGTGAAGGTGTTGGATGTCTGGAGAGGGAGTGAGTTCCGAAGCCTACAGGTAGCAATAAGTTTTATGACTTTATTCATAGCTCAAATCAGTGCTTCCCAACCATTGAGCCGCGGCACAGTAAGCTGTAACTTAGCTCATGATGTGTGGCGCAATATGTAACAGTGACATTTATTTATAAATTAAAATTAGATATGGGCTGTATTTCGCGATATATTTATTCGTTCAATCGGTGATTGATAATACTGAAATTGTTCTATTAATGGTTGGTTTTTCAACTTTTTTATTTTACTTTTCCTCCGAAACTTAAAAATTCTTGGTGAAGAGTGACGATAAATTTAGGTTGATTTATTTATAAGCTGTATAAGAAAAGATTTTGAGAATCACTGATTTAAATAACTAAATTTACATGAACATTTATTTTCAGGCGGTTAATTTGCTAACACTTTAAAAATTTTACTTTATACACTGGGTAGCGTTTTGTGACCTCATCCAAGTATCACTGGCTACATCTTTTCCTTCTTTATGGAGGTATTACAATACACACTTAAACCGTATTCAACTTCACCATTATTATTCTTTTATAATTTTCAACTGGAAAAAGATTTAGGTGTCATCGAATGTAACAAGAGATAAAATCAGAAAAGAGTTGAGATGAGCCGCTGTATGTCCTCTTACTTGCAGTAAGCTTTCTAGAATAAAATAGGACATTTTTTAGAAAATATGTATTGACCAATTCAGTATTTTCTTTGACCTTATAAAACAGCACAGAAGGTAAAGACAATATATTTTACGAGATCGGATAAATATTTTCCACTCAAAAAATAAACAGGAATAGAGAAAATAATAATAATAATTTGATTGCCTCCGAGGAGGGCTGATCGGAGGCATTTTCTTCCCTTTCTTTAGCCTAGGCGTGTAAGACCCTACTTTCAGCCAAAGAAGCTATATAATATAATAAAAAATAGCTATATGGCACCGGTCTTTAGGGCGGCCGTTCTTATAATAACAACAACTGATTTAACACGTAAAATTTTCAATGTATATTTTCCTCTTCAAACTATTAGTAGCTAAAGCTATAGTTTACTACTGTTTCCTAGATTACCTATTATACTAGAGAAGGGGTATCTACAGCCCGTGTTCAATGCCTTTGAGTCAATCTTCATCCATTAAAAACAAACTCAAGTAATTAGGATTTTGTTTCCAGTCAAATTCATAATTCAAAGTAGATAATACGGAAAATATTGCAATTCAGTTTACCTATGTATTAAATTCGTATTCAATCTCAATGAACTACCAATACCCACATACCATCTTTTGGTAACTGAAGAATTCTTTTGGAAGTGAAGTCTATGAGGAAGACTGTATTTATCCAACTTGTTGACGAGTATTTCCAGAAATAATATCAGTGAACTTCTTGAAAGGGGTGATCAAGAGAAATCTTGCCCTCACTTCTAATACCCTTGATAGTTTTGAGACCCCTTGATTTCCCAATAGCATGGGAATGTTAATACACGTCCCTCACAAGGATAAAATTATGAGTTTGCTTATGAAAGAACTTATGAAAATGTGAATTAATGAACCTTGATAATAGGAAATCATCACGAGCTCTATATTTTATTTATTAAAATGACACCTGGTTCAATGCGCAGAAATCACGCAGAGCTGCAACATTATTTTTGTCATTGCTAACTTTGAAACATTTACCTAATAAAACATGCACATTTATTGCCAAAAAGTGAAGGAGACTAAAAGTAACTTGTGAAACGTCATGCCGATCTTAATTTTGTTTATAATTAAAGTTCTCTGTCTTTAAATAAGCAGTAGCATACTACAATGTACGTCATTTTAGAAACATTAGAATCTATTTGCTGAACCTATAATTAAATATGTCTCCAAACAGACTTTAATAATGCACAGATCGATATATATTAACCAGTTTTTGATGAATTATGACATGCGTGCATATCTAAATTAGATATAAATAGACCATTTCATTCGTTCCACTGAAAAACCCCTGCAAAATTCTTTGTCAGATTTCAGAACATTTTGTAATGACGTACGGTATACCTGATAATAATGAAAATACCAAGTCTCGCCGTAAGAGGACCAACTGGCGTTTTTTTTTAAGTTGACATTTCCCTTTCATACTAATTTCTCTGCACGAATTTCATTACAAAACATCGCTCCAATGTTGAATAAAATATGCACAGCGCCATAAACTTTAAAATAAATAAGGTATCATACATCAAACATCGTGCATTGTAGCTGCATATTTCCTTTCTAAATTATGGGAACTTATCTTATTAGTAATGACTTAGGTATAATTAAATCGGAATTGAAACATAACAAGTTTATTGTGAAGAACTTTTTGGTAATAGTACGATTAATCGCTAACACTTTAAAATTTGAGCCAGAACTCAAATATTCGTTGACGAAGTTATTTAGTGTAAGCCCGAACATTATGACGGCTTTTGCAACACCCGGCAGAAGGAATCTTTCAATTAATGAAAGTACCGCTTACATTTTATGAGAGGAAAATATTCTGACAGGATGAAGGATGTTGGTTTAATCATTCATTAAGCCTCTCTCAAAAGCCCTCGATGAATGAGGAGAAAATTAAGCGAATAATGTTGGACTCATTACCGAAAACGCAAACAACACAGAAAAAAGTTCTTTGTTAAGATGCTTAGTGGAATAGAAAGTAATCATTTCATATTAAATACTGCTAGAGTAATTTTGCCTTTAAAAAAATTTAGTTGCTCCTAATTCTATATCTTGATGAATGGAATATTTTATATCTTATTTGTTTCGTGATAAAGAAATGGATCTTTCGTATTCTTTCAAGTAATATTTGTATGGAAGCTAAATAAGTAAGAATTATGCTGTAGACTATTTTATATACAGCATTTGTTTCGTTCACTTTGAATGCATTCCTATACAAATTTTATTTATGGTGTTGTTAGCTAGTGCAATTTACAAAACCCTGATTATCGTTGCGTTGCATCGTAATTTGCCAAGAAATGTTGTGAATTAGAAATACTTGAATGAAAGGTGAAAGGTTATGTTTAGAATTGTCACATCAAATAGATCAAGATTAGTAGGACTGGAGTTGCCAAAGGAAATAAGATCAAAACTTGGACTAAATTGACTCAATTTATAGATGTTACATTCTTGAAAGAACTAATAGATGTTATAGGGAAAAACTTTTTCGGGTTCTCAGCCAGGATATCTGCACGATATCCATGTCCATGGGCGTTACGACCACAGACTTTGAGGCCACCTTTACCAAGGGTTAGAGTGCCAAGGGTTTATCTCAGGGCCCTTGAAGATGGCTAAAAAACGTCAACGGATGGATCATACGAAAGGAATTTTCCCTCATCATCATCATCAGAAAAAAACTAAGTCTAATAAACGTTATGCTTTCATCTTTCTACATAGGCAGATCATATTCTTCATGAAAATTCAAGGAAAGATGTGCTGGAAGCTTCAAAATTTCGTGCTTTCTATAACGATACTCCATAAAAACCGATGAAAGAAATAAACGATAGGGGCACCCTGTATATTCCCACAGGTCGGAAAGAGAGTAACACGGAACAAACACATATATTTGTAATTCTACGGTAACAGCACTTCTTCGAGTAAATTGATTCTTCTTCAGTGTACAAATGCGTCAGACGACCTTGGAATTTATATTATCTTTCTTTAAAAACTCTTGAAAATTATTTAAGTGAACGAATAGTATGTGAATCTTGACCAAAATCCAATTTAAACTAAACAACGACTTCGGTGGACATAAAATTCATCGCGGAAGGTTGTTACACATACGTTTACGGTGCTGGCGATCCATAATAGTCCAAACACCTTTTTATTACCATACAACGCTGAAAACGTCAGTTTAACCCCCCTTGACCTTGAGGTAATACCATATTCAGAAGTTATTACGCCTTCTACCTTATGCATGCACATCCATTAAGCAGAATCCCAATTTATTTCGCTACCATGTATTTTTCTTCATATATTCCTTGTCCTTGATCAACCACCCTTCAATAAACCCCTGACCACATGGTTGTATACAACTTGTATGGTTCACTTTTAATTTAACTTCTGAGTTCTATCAGTAGGTGGTATAATCACAATACATGGAATTCCAGGTACGCATCAAAGTATACCTCAATAAACCAACTTCGAAATATCCAGAGAATTGTTCCAAATGTTAGTTTCCCATGCTGTAACCTTTTAAATGAGAATTTAAACTAAGTATGCAATTCTTTAGATATGCAATTTTTTTATAATTTCCATTTTTTTGATCTTGTCAGCTGGGTTAAGGTAAGTGAATTGTAGAAAATACTGTGTTCTCACCGGTTTTTCCTTTCCGTTCTGATAGTTGATCGTATAGTATGTAGCTTGCTGCTTCCCATTTCTAGACTTGTTTGTATCCTGCTCTCTGAGCGAAAAAATGAAGCTGAGTCCCCAAAAAAAATTAAGATCGTTTAAAGGAGTTTTCACTGAATTTATTTCGGAACATAAAAACAGGAAGGCAACTGAAACACCAGCAGTAAATAAGTAATTCTTCGTATGTTTTTAGTTGAATAGCAATAGTCTCATACGATACAATCAAGTTGTTATAGGACGCAGGTGTATGATCCTAGAAGATGCAGTAGTCGGTAGGTATTGTAAGCGATCTATTTCTGTATTATCCATTCAATATTAACCAGTTATAGTTTCTCTTTTTAAACTCTGATATATATATATATAATAACTTCTCTAATAGAAACATGAAGATCCCAATTACATCCAATTCAATAATTATTACTATTTACAAAGACACACAACCATTCCCTACCCGTTTAAATCCGACTAGCCGGGATCCGAACCCTGGACCTTGGCATTAGAGAGCTAGAAGCTAGTGTAAAATATAAGTGAGAGATAAATTAACTTAAATTTATACAGCATCTTCAGGGGCGTTTCAAGTTTACAAATGATTACCGGGTTTCATAAATCATCTTTTCACAAAAATATTGGTATTTATACTCGATGTATAGGAAAACATTTTTTTAAATGTATACTATTGTTTTTCCATTCTTTTCAGAAGAACCGACCTCAGCGCGCTGTTTATCTAAATAAATCTGAATTGTTACATTTTTTTCTAAACGAAAAAAATTGACCAGGGTTACTCTAATCGACATTGATAGCAAATGAATTCTTCCAAATTAATCAAGCCGAACTAACATCTCTCATACTCCTTTAAAGAAGGTAAAGTAACGGAAGTTGATCAGTTACTTCCACTACGATATGTATTCAAGGATGACTGACATAGTGTTATCCTTGCAATACTGTTGCTGTAGTAAAGCGTAATATATTGTAGAAAAGCATTAACACAACTCCAAATATTACCACGTATGTTGTTCATATTCAAAGGTTTGCTTAGTTAATCATACCGCACCTTCTGAGGTTGATTGATTTCGCATGCTTCTCGGAAAGTAAAAGATAAGGTCTTTCGACATGTCGTTTGAACAAAGAAAGAAACACACCAGAACTTGGACACGTGATATCGGCATCTGTTCCATACACGACCGAGATAAACCAAAGGAATCCTCCGCCCTCCGCAGTGAAGGAGTAATGGCGGATACTCAAACACTATCCCCGCCATTTTCAGGTGCCATCGAGTGCTTTACCATCCCTCCGAGCTAACCATCTTCATCACCTCCTATTATTCACCCACAATCATGCACCACCACCCATTTGCACACACTCCGATAATTAAACCATAAAACCCCCGAAATCCTTCGGGGATTCCAATAACAGCGTCCCTCCCAGCGTCCCCAGCAACATCTCTAACTCCTCCCCCTGAATCCCTGGACCACGCCCACTTTCATCCCTCCTCGTCCAATGGGAGCGGGGCGATTAAAAAAACACCCGCCAACCGGGAGAGGCGTGGGCGGGAGTTGAGATGAATAGGTACGCCGAAGAGTGAGGGGGGAGGGTTACAGTGGGGGAAGTTGGGGGTGGAGTCAGACGTCAGGGGGGGGAATGGGTAGGCCCCGCCGTCCCCCTGTTGCTCCTCTGGTCCGTGCAGTCCTTCACCAGGAAGGAAGAGGAACGCGTCTGCAGGCCACGGAGCTCTTGAAGCGGGAGTCGGTGCCCAGCTACCGCGTACGTCTGCATCCGAATTCGTGTATGTTCCCCCAGTGCGACGCAGGACATTCCTAGTTCTCCGTTTTATATCCGTTGAAGACGGTGGGACATTCCCGTTCCGAGTTAGCGTCCGGTGCGGCTGCTGGAAGACCGGGAAGACAGCGAGGGCCCCAGCGGAGAGAGAGTGCGGCGTCCGCGGAGGATTGTTTCGGAAGGCGGTGGCTGTTCGGAGCCAGGAGATTCTTGAAATATGACTGTGACCAATTTGGGAATGATGCGACCATGTTTCACCGGATACCCTTTCCAAGGTGAGTGCCACGCGCATCGAAAGAGTTTAATAGTTTATCACGTGCGTGGGAGGTGAGGAATCGTTTCATTGAGGATGCATTCCTCCCTGATGCGTGCCGTAGTTGAGTGCTTGAGAGTTATCCTGCTGTGAATAGTTTTCCCATCGTGACCTTTCATCTTGCGACTGAATTTACCCTTGCTCTTGCCGGAATTATCGTGTCGTCAGTTATTTCAGCACCTTTGTTTACAAAGAAATAGTTTATCTAGGGATTTCTAACTGTAGGAACACTGACAGCGGGATGTTTTTACAGATTACGTGGACAGAATAACAAATAAAGTGGGCGAGCAAATGTACTATTTCGGTGATAGCACAATCCATGCACAAAATAAAGAGTCCGTTGGTGGCAAATTTGCGCATTTCTTTGTCTTTCGAGGCCTATCGATTTTCCTGATTGCTCACAGAGAATTTATGACCTTTCCCCGCAGAATTATCTTACCGCGGTTTTTTGATTGAAAGTGAGTGATTCGTGTTTGTATTCTCTTAAAAGTCGCAGCTGATTGAGCAAATACGTAAAAAATGAATGTCTTTGTCTTAAATGTTAACCTTTTCGGCCGAAACGTCAAAGATTATCCTTTTTTGAGATTACGCGATATTTTGAAATCCTTTCGTCTCTAATGATTTTACTAACATGCGATTTACGATTAAATCTGTATCCAGCTTTCCCCGCTACAAATATATTGACTTCACTTAGGTACTTGTAACCTATCAGTATAAAACGGCCTCCTTAAATACAACTATATCGTTATGTTAAACCTCGCTCAGTTAAATTAGCGAGACAAATGTTCCCTTAAACAATTCACTTCTAAATTCAAGTACACATACCAATACAAATCACAACAAACCTCTAGATGCCATTGATTATCTTGGATTCTTTTATCATATACAGCCTGCACAATTAATGAGTTGTGACATAATTTTGCAACTAGATTTACTCGTATTTAAATTTATTTTTATTTTACTACTATAAAACATCTCTAAACTTGCAAGATTAGTCGTTCAATACATGGGAATTCTTCCTTTGGTATCTATCATAATATCTGGAATAACCTTTCCCATTGATTGTTGATGAACCATTCAAATGACGATCGATTCAAATTGAAAACTTAATTTCGAAATTGAATATATATTGAATGATTGCCTTGGCTATTGCAACAGAAATTTACACAATGATTTCATCAACCTTACAACAACAACAATCTTCAAAGTAGATATCTAGTCCTACTACTCATAATTGTAAATTTTCTTTACCTCTATTTACCAAACATTTCTTAGAATCTTATATTTTGAATCCTTTTCGTGTCTTTATGCATGGCTGTGAATTTTTGAAATGATTTAGCACACTTTTCTTTACTAAACTTGCTCTATTATTTCTTTGCATACCCAAATTTATTCAAGAACTGAATGGAGAAGGAAGTTACTCTATTTATTTCTTGTATATAATTGATTTCTTCTAAAATACGCCTTCTTTTGTGAAACGGTGTTAATATTTTGATTTCAATTCCGCTGCTTAAATTTGAAAAGGAGCAACGTTAAAATATAAAAGAATAACGCTAGGGTAATAACAAATAATCTAGTCAATATATTCAAATGTATTTGATGGTGGAAAATTATTTTTATTGCAACTAAAGATGTTGCATCGAACGGCCAAGTGATGTTAGATTATACAGATTTTATTTTTATATCCCTTTCAACCGTTGCCACTCGGTAATCATACCAACTTGCAGCGTTTAGATTAAATAAATAAATAAATATGTGAAATAACGTACAATATTTCACTCCTGAGAAAGTATCCTCAGACACACGGCCGTGTGTCATCCTGTACCTTCCATCCTATGAGTCTAATGATGACAGGACGCCAATAAAATACTTATAGGACATAACAAGCAATACTTGAAGAGGATATTTATGCCACTAGAATTATTTTTTCTGTTGCTCAATCTATCAGTATTCCATGGCGTAAGGATGATAGAAACCCTTGTCCGTTACATGGAATAAATAAAATTACTCAACAAAAAATGTTCTGGATAGTTAATCATTTGCAATCGAAAAAACAGTCATTTTTACCACAACTCGCTTCAATTTAAACTATAACTTAATGAGGTGAATTTTTAATTCGTCGTTTTTATGAATGTTTTATATAGGAAATTTGATGTAACGTCGTTAATAATATTAACAACGAAAGAATTGCAAAGAAATCTTAGTATCGTTAAAAACTCAGCGTTGAAATTCTCTGGTTAAATATTAGCGGGAAAAATCCTCTGTCTAGATATTATCCATTTAATACCGAGATAACTGCAATATGCAAGCCAATTGTCTACGAAGATTAAGCGAAGATTTAATTATAGGCTCCAAAGAGCTTCTGTACCCATTTATCCTTTTATTATTTGAGGGTCATTTCAAAAAGTTCTTGGGACCAAGCTGTAACCACGTCTGGAATATTATTGCACTGAATTAAAACCAGGCGCCATTCTAATAGCATCATGTCGCGGCAAAGTATAGTTCCTAACGATGATATCTAAAAATAGCCGTGCGAGAAGGACAGTAAGCATTTCCCGGGAACTATATGAAGGTCCTACGCATCTGGCGTTATAATTGTGGGCAATAAAAACGCCAGGATCTGGACGCATATTTCAACTTAATTAGAAAAACGCTTCGTCCAGGGAAAGTCCATTTAACAGGGAAAGTAGAGGTCCTTCACCCTGCTGGATCCTACTTTTTTATTTGACCTTTTCCAGTGAAACAAAATCTCCAGTAGGAACCATATAGCCATATAGTGCCAGACACTAAAACCGTTTACTTTTCTTCGGGCCATGGGATGGGAGTGGTCATCTTGCTGGCCGTCGCAAAACCCCGTAAGACCCTAACAAGGGTGACATTTATACCATCCCCTGATGGCAACCCCTTGGAAGAACGGAACCGCAGAGGTTGACGACCCCCAAAAGTTTACAATCCTCAGGGTCCACGTCCTTTTCGAAGGACAGGGCAGGGCTACTCCTAATTTTCCGCAATTCGGGACCAGGGGTCGATCGTTTTATGGCCGCGTTGGACAGAAGCCCTCGGTAAATCTGTCCGCTGCACCAGTTCGCGTTCTTAGGTAATGGCGCCCCTGTTTGAATACCTTAAGTCGAAAATACAATGATGATGGTGGTATGATCGATGAGCGAAGATCTCTCCTTACGGTTGCAATCCAGCTAATGACACGCCTCTTTCAATTTGCTGAATGATTGTCTGATTAGGGAGTGGATCCGACCGCACTAATAATGGATGCATTTCTCTCTCGATACGTGACTGAAGAGCAATTAAGTCAGTTTGAGTTGGAATTCGTGATGAGACGTAATGCCGCGATGATTCGCCAGCCATCATTAAATTACTACGGCAATTAAGTCCTTACCGTGATCGTCTAGTACTGGATTCTCTCAGCGTTTATGTCGTTAGAAATCTAAACAATGTGTAAGTGAAGGTGCGTTGTATGTGAAAGGGGAAATGTGAATATATCCAAAGAGGATACCTCATTATTTGTCAGAGGGTTCACTTTCAAAAATCTTCAAGGAACCTAATCAGGACACAAGACAATTCAATATGATCATCTTCATCGGCTCAGAACTTTTAGAGGAATTAAATGGAATTATCGCGTGAGGTACAAAGTAGTAATCGCTACCACATATAGTTACTTCTGGTCGTTCTTTCTGCGGTCTGTTAGAGAAGATAATAGGGCAATTTAGGTAGGGATGGTGTTACTATACCCCTAACATACGCCAGCGGCAGGTAGTGGAGCATATATATAAATCTAAAGAATTCTAAGTTGAATTCTTTTTTCTTGCAAATAGAACTAAATATGAATCAGTACCCTTTGGCGAGTATCGCTTCAAACCCATAATTAATTCTATATTCTTTTTATTTGATTTTTAACAAAGGATTACTGTTCCGCGACTATTCGTCAGTGTTATTATGGTTTTGAGTCATAAATAATGTCAGCAACTCAAACAAAAAATTAGGAGAAAATATTGGCTTTAGCTGGTATTCGAATCTTTATCTTTAACCGCAGGACACTCCCGCTGAACTACCTCTACTGTAAACACAATCTTGCATTCGAGATGAAAATAACATCACCTAAATATTTACTATTGCTATTCTTTAGCAAGTCTTTAGCGGACATGTTTGAAACTGAACAAAAGATGAAGTCTCATAACTTCAAATCTCAAGTGTTAAACGTAAACAAAAAAGGTATGACAACGCAAATTCGCGAAATATTCAAAACCAACCAACCGCGGACTGATTATGCGAAACTTCCTTTCGGCGAAATAATGGTCTATTACGCCAGGATGTTTAGCCTCGGAGATAAACGTGTGAGGGACGCTAGACAAACCTCTACTCCAAACCCCATAATCTCTGTAAGAGAGATAAACCTTGGGGGCGTGAACCACCTGCCATGATAGTCAATTGTTTATGCTCTACAGCGTTAAATGGAGTGAAGGTGTGAGGAATTCCTTGGCATCCCCCTCGATGAATATTTATCTTCTCAAATTACGACCTTTATGTCCCGAGGATATGCTAATGACCAGCGTCATTCATCGGGTCGCTAAATAATTGAATTTTTATTTTAATTCTCGTGTGCTTTGACGAATATTGAATTAAATTCGGGATATATCATTCGTGCGGCTTTTATTAGTTTATGCTCTGTTCTAAAATCTTTGAGTAAGGCGGAATGGTATGGTATTTGGCGGTGACGTGTTTGATTTTCCATGAGTGAGGCTTTTAATACATCATTTTGTTAATTTTAGCGATTTATACTTTACCTAGCCTACAAATCCGTGTATACTTATACCTGATAATTTGCCTTTATTGCCATCAAGGGAAAATATATACATGGCTAATAGGAAAAGAAACTATTGTAGTTTGTAGGAGGACGAAATTCATACTATAAGCATTATCTGCTAGCTTTCTAAAATTCATTTGAGGAGCATATAGTGCTTGATAACAAATAAAATTGATTACCTTTTCAAATTTCGATAATCTTAAAATAATAAAATTTTATTCCAAATAGAATATTAGTTTCCCCTAAGAATCTTGATGCACAATCAAAAACGGAATCTCAAGAAGCGTCCATGATTATCAAATTATTTAACTCCTTTTCAAATTAAATAAAACTCAATCAAAATGTCCTCCCCGATTTATATTCATTTCAATAATGTTATAGCCGTAGCTAAAGGAGTTATAAAATCTTATGCAATCGATAAAAATAATTTATAAAATTTTAAAAGAAATTTTAAAAAATTATTATAATCGACCACGAACTTTCTTCCGTCAAACCTGAAACTACTGCCTTCAGAAAGAGTAATTTCATAATTGCGCACTTGAAATAAGAACAATTTCATTTTACTGCAACTCCGTATTCGAATAAATTTCATAGATACCGACAAAGTCGGTCATAGTTATTGAATTGGGATACAGAATACCACTTAGTTTCAACCAATATGAATACTTTATCCACTATTCTCTAGATAGCCTAATGAACAACTCTCCCTTGATATCTCATAAAATGTAGAACCTAGAGTGTTGGGATCCAATGCAACTTCATCTCTACTATCACCATATTCTAAGAAAAACTAAATCGACAATATCTAAAGAATACAGCCACCTTTTTTCTTTTTCCAAAACCCGAAGAATTTTTTGCGTAGAAAACCCTTGGTTACAAAAATAGCGAACATATGTAAACAGAGGCCCAGAGGGGAAGGGAAAAAAATGGTCCAAACCGGAAAGACGAGCAGTTTTCCCTGGGGATTTTTTTCGCCACGCTTTTCGTTTTGTTTCCGATGCGGCGCACATCAAAGGGGATTGCCGAATTTCCCCCCGGGGCGGCAATCGCCGACATCCCCACACGTTCCTCGCCTCCGTCCCGTCCACTCCTTCCGCCGCGGATCCGCGACCGCAACGGCAGAAAAAGTGGCCTCCGTCCATCTCCACAAGACATGCCGTTGAAAATCACCCCAAAATGGAAATTGTAATCTCTTCTGCCTTAAATGATTTGGAGGGCGAAAGTTTTATGGGGATTCCTCAACCGAATTCAGGCTTCGGTAGAATTTTCAACACATTATCTGAGTAGTGATTAAATTAACGATTATCATTCGATTGTATTTATATCGTACACTAGAGAAATGTACATAATTACACTGATAAACGTCTGCAAGTCCTTTTTCAAATTTAAACCGCAATAACGCCCGACTTATATTAAATTTCTGCTATTTAATTCTGCTATTCTAAAAAGTATTTTTATGCAACTTTCTCCGTATTTTTAAAGGAATCATTTGTACAGCCGTGTGCAGCCAAAATTTTAGATAATCTTCCGAATTCATCTAAATAGTTACGGCTACATTAAAATTTAATTTAATTTGCAATTAGATTTATATTTCAACGGTTCGTTCTCCCATTCGCCTTAACCATAGTATAATGCTGATTATTTAGGCTGATAGCCGTTAATTTTAATGACATATCTAGATAAAAATTTCCAAAATTTTATCTTTTAACTAATTTATGTTCAAACCCCTAAAGGGAGTCAACATTTGGCGTATGGTTTTCAAAAATATACTGATTTTTCTACCGATTAAGAAGTTAGATTTAACTACTTAACTTAACTAATAACCTGGGAAATTAATGCCTACAAGTGAACCAGTTGCTTTAAAAATTTTTCCTCATCAACATTGATTAACCATCTTATTCGACGATGACGATCATAGACAGCCGCCATTCAATTTTATTCTATTCTATTCAGTTCAGTACAAGTTAAAACTAAGACTTACTACGGCTGCTAGAAATGGCTGGTTGCAAAGGAAATGTTCTTTTATTAATATGAAATACCTTTACAACTTGATCTCCTCTCTATTATCATTCAATAACTGTACATTTTTACTGACTAAATCTCAAAAATTTGAAAGCGCTACTTTATGGATCTGAAATTGAGGAAAATATCTGGAGCAATTCATGAAGATGATTTTGTTTCTTCAGAAAATATATTACACAACAAATTTTCGAAATCTTTAGGAAATAATCTCTACCTAATCAGGGAAACACTTGCAGCATATTTGTTGCTTCAGCCTTGGTTTGTTGGAATACTTCCCCGAAAGGTACTGAGAGAAATAGAGATGGCAACAGATTTCAAATCGCCCTAAAAACCGAAAAGATCCTTATTAATAACTATTTTAGCGTGAGGTATCAATTTATAATTGCCTTTTTCAACTAAGAAAGCGACTGAAAATTTAATTGCATTCAAGTTCTTTCAAAGTTAGGAAACCTCAGCAGCAAAGGTACAAGATACGTATTTCTTGGTGGTAATAACCGGATGGAAAGTTCTGACAAGGGACATACTAGGAGAAAACGGAACATTTTGACAGCCTGCCTGTAGTGCAGACTTGGTTCCGGTTAAAAACCGAAATGAAAAGATTTGTTGAGGCGTAAAGATGGAAATCCCAAGAGCCGATCTTTTCCTAGATCACTGAAAACCTTGCGAAATTAATTCCCTTGACGATCAATCAGCTATTTTCGCGATCGGATTTCTACTTTCGATTCCATTGTTGCATTCTAGAACATGGTCCGACGCTTGTTAGAGCAATAGCTAATGCAACATTACGATACGAAATCCATTCTTAATAAAAAGTAACTCCATTCCGCAATGGTTTTGAGCGATGTAAATAAAATAGGTTTCCGTTCGTTTCCTAGATAGGTAGCAGTCATTTTAACGACAAATATTAACTTGAATGATGATTAATTCTAGTTCGGGATTCCATTTATTATTTTCAAGTACAGTATTTAGCGCGGAGTCTGATTTGAAACTCGTCTTCCACCAATATCTATGAAAAGATGAGATTTATGAGATAAGAAGAGAAATGAAGTACATTTCCCCTTGCTTTGTTCATTAATCTAGGTTTCTTCAAGTGGAAAACCTCCTTATTAACGAAACACAATAAATTTATCAATAACGCTTTTTATAGCAAACAATATTTAGTGACCAAAATGAATATAATTTTCAGAATTATTCATATCTCAGTACCTTTCATATTGTTATAGCCAAGGGCAAGACTATTTTCCTCTATCCTAAATCAAAGGACAACACATTCAAGTTATCAAGATACGACAGCCAGAATATATTATCCTAATACTATGGTAAAGTGATAACTAGTCCCATGTCATTGATATACATGAAAATACGACAGGTTAAGAAAAAGTCTGCTTTATGCTGAAGAAAAGCTACAGCGACACCCGCAAAACTCTGATTTCCGATTACATTGCCAATACTATTTTTCTGAAAAACTCGAGCGATAACTATTGTGATTATTAGCGATTGTTTCCTAACCATTAAACGGTATGCATCACCATTACTCACTGCATTCAATGACGCACATTGTAGACCGAATGTTGCGCTATGCGAATCAAACATTGCTCTCTCGAGAGTGAAACATGAGGTATAAATCAACATCAGGGATGAAACGTCATCTAGCTTTGCATAATCCTTTCTCACTTTCGCTGGAGGATGCTCGGCGCTTACAATTTGCACACCTCCCGAGGCAGTTATTGATTGGTCGATTCTTTCCGGTCGAGTTTCGCGATAATCGGCCTTCGCTTTGCTTACTTAATAGTCTGCCACATCTTCCCAGCCGTTGGAATCACCGCGTCTCCGTGACTATTTAGAAGCGTCTGATTTCATTTTAATACGCATTCCCCTCTACCGGTAATTTTCGTTTTTTGTCAATGCCAGCGTCAGCGTACAATTTAATTCCCTCGGAATAAATTTCTGAAAAATCCGGTGAATTTTAAAGACCGGAGGCGACGTGGTATTTTTAAAACTCGCAATTTGTGAATATCGCAAAAATGACCACTTCGGCGATATTGAAGGTTTCCTTACAAGTTTTGCATTTATAATGCGTACGCAGGAGAGATCTGTGTACCCTTCCCATTAAGGCGGCCATTAACAGTCAAACCTGCGTGATTCCCAGGCCTTTTGTTATTCTTTATTGTCTCCCAATAGTTCATGAAGTGAAATTAACATAAATGCAACTCTGCAGTTTCTCCAAGAACGTGGAATAGATTAGAAGTATTAGATCCATCTGAAGTTCAAGAGGCAATTAATTGTTTGGGAAATTCCGACAAGGCCTGTAGGAATGCAAGTCTCTAAACATTTGTGGTTAAATATTTAACTAAATATCAATTATATAGACAATATTTGTATAAGTATCATTGCGAGTCTGATCGTAAATTGAGCAAAGGCGTGCTTCTAATATGGAAATCAACTAAGCATTATCTATTTCCAAATGAAGATTTCTAGGTCTATCTAAGTAGGATATATACCTTGATTGTGAGTTCTTATGTTCCACCTAATATATTACCACTTGCATGATACCTGTGTACGAATCAGAATCAAACTGCTCATTCATTTTTCCTACTAGTAAATATCGAAGAAGAGTGAAAGAGAGAAAATAAGATAAAACCCAAATCTCTAACATACAAAGTCAGACTCTTCTTTATGGTTATTGCTTCTATCTACAGCATCAAATCCATACCATTTAAATCAATTCTTCCTGTTCTCCCAATTAGAACTCAAACGTTTGCTAATTAATCTAGTTTGAGTTGACTCGCGGAATGCCCCACATGTTCATCCATTTGAAGCCACGACTCTAAATCCAATCCTCCCCAAGTCGTAAATCGAACGTCTCGCCTCTTTTTGCCGACAAATCAATAAATCCCTTCCGTAACCGGGACATTTACGCTGAAATTACGACGTTTCCGACCCCGTGAACATCCTCCGCCTCATCTCGGTCGAACGGGGATGTACGAATTCGCCCCCCGTAATCCTCCGAGCGTAATTTGGTACGAGAGGCGAGCGGAGATTTCAACGCCTGTCGCGGCGGGAATTACGGGACCTAAATTGCTTCGAATCGGTAGAGCGGTTCCACCACGAGTTGCGTGCCGTAAGATGCCTCCATTGTCTCAACGTCCTCCAGGCCTCCGTGGACCCGGTGAGAGAGTCAGGCACCACTCCCCAGTCAGGAACTACTCCCTAATACAAGACGTGCTTCCATTCAAACGACACCTACTCCCTGCAAGGTGCAAACTGTGGGAGTGTATCCTGTCTAGTCAAGAAAAACTGTGGGAGTTATTTGACTATGGAAGTCGTGCCTGACTGATATATCAGTGTAATATAAATGCTGTTTTTCGTATTTTCCTATAACTCATAACTTGGCTTTGATTTAAATCCATCGCCATTCGTTAATTTTTACCATCTTTCTATGCTAGCAAGGAGCAAATTAACTAGCTAAGATTCGTGTTGGATCATTGACGGAAATTTACGCGAAAAATAGCGTTCAACTGAGAAACGGCTATCTTATAACATTTCTTCTGAGCATTATATAAGTAATAATGATTTAGATTTATTTGGGGGAAGTTTAGTCTTACAATACCTCTTCGTAGAACTAAATCTAGAAATTTACTAGACAAAAAAACCTTGCAGTGACCAGGATTCGAACATAGGACATCGAAATTTCTATACTAGCACCCTAACCACTGATAAGAAGAGCAAGGTAGAACAACAGTGGAAGTGCATCATGCCTAGTCAGGGAAAACTGCCTGATGGGAAGATATTCAACGGGAGACGTTCCTGACTGCTAAAACGGCTTCCCTCTCATCCGGTCCTCAGAGTCGTCGAAAAGAAGAGGCGGGGATTAGGCGGAAGCCAAGGCTGATCCACGTTTACCACGTTCGGGGTTACGGGTATCAGCGGAGATGATATATGTGGGTTAGTTGCTGCTCTTGGAGAGACGTGGACTGGAGCTAATAAGAGACTGTCTCGCGCACGGTCTCGAACGCGATTTGTGTCGCGTAAGAGTCCAAGGAGACGGATAATTATTCGAGATGAAGCAGTTAGACTATAAAAGAGGCAGTTTTCGACGCTCGATTGAAAAGGTGCTTCAATAAATACGAGAATGCATAAGGAATAAAATCGAGGTTAGCCCTTAAAATAGAACATTGGGCAGCGTGAGATTGGTTTTAGCTCCAGTGAGGATGCTGATTGAAAATTGGTCACGAAAGCACCGCAGTTAAAACGATTACGCACGTTTCATTCTATGGTTGTTGGAAACCTGTATTGGCTATGCACATTTAATTCACTAAATATATACGAAGTGAGATAATAGTCTTCTCCGGAGTGAGCCGAATTGTAGGCATTGCATTTTTAAATCAATGGGAGGAATTCATGAAATACAGAGCCATTCTTAAAGTTCGTCTAAATCATAATCTGTAGAGATTTGTTAAAAATTACTATTCATTCAAATATTTCAAACTTATTTCAATCTAATAAGTTGTACGAAAAATCATCGCTAAATTTTCTGAAATAATTCCATAAAAATCAGATAAATATAAGAATAAAAATACTTTGTTTTTGTTCCACCAAGAATTGTATTACGGCGACCAGGTTTCAGCTAGTCATAGGCATCGCCAGGCTACGAAAACCATCACTTTCCTCAGCTAAAGACGTTATTTGGCTTGATACTCAAGCATCTAAACTCAATAAATCAGCCCCTCGACCTTGTTAGAATTAGATTACACGCAACTCATAGACAGGACGCTCCGTAAAGACCCAAGTAATTCACCCGGAGAAATCAATGGAATCCACGGTATATTTAGCAATCGACACGCTAAATCGACCATAAAAATCGATTGGATTCATATATATTGCCCTCTAATCCAGATCAAAGATAGAGGAGGACGCATTCACTCGTTTGTTTTACACTGAAGCGATTTTTCAATCGACATTTCTTAAATGCGGGAGGGAGTAAAAGCACTGCGACTTCCCTCTTCACGATTACACCGAACGGCAACACCGAATCGAAATCCCTTCCGTGACCAAACTGTTTATTTCCCTCTGGAACTGCTAAATGATTCACGGCATTAGCTCCCGAAATCGCAACAATTAACCAGAGGATGTGTTTCGGGCGAAACTGTTGTTTCGAATCCGGACTGCGATTCCAGAATTGATTCGATTTTGCGTAATGGAAGGTTCCGAATCATTTTCCCCTCCGATCACTCCCTTAGGGCGATTCCATTTGCATGGGACGACCTAGGCGATTGATGGCTTAATGGCGGCACAGGCAAAAGGGAAATGGGGTCAGGGAAGGCCTCTCGAAGATACTCGCGTAACGTGGAAGCGACAGGTAGTCAAAAGGATTAGAGAAAGGATGGGAGAAAAGGTGAGAGGAATTGGCGTACACGGAAATGAATATGCATTCACAAAAGCTGTGGGAGTACATGTCAATCCCGCTTCTCTCTCAACACAAAAAATACGGAATATCTTTCGTTTTGATCCATGGGAATCTGAGGTTATTCGTAGGACATGTCGGAAAACTCTTTCAAGATTACCTCTATGAGTTATCGTCTTCTAGCTATAATGCGCATCGAAACTTCAATGGTATTTCCTTCATCAGGGAAATGAAAAACATTCTTGTTGCAACGGCTTTTATGTCTGCTGTAGGTCTGTTTGTTATCAATGAAACGCAACGATCTCTATCACGTATAATCCGACATATCTATGCATGCAATACGCATACGCATGCTGTAATTTTAACACCTTGCATATACTTGAGAAAACATAAGTCAAACTTGAGTAAACAGTTGAAGATATCATCAAATGTATTCTCAATTTTATCACAATGTAGGGTTGACAAAAACAAATGTTGCGGCAAGTCAAACATTTCATCAAAAGTATGGAATATGCGGCAAGTATTTATTTTTTAAATAACAAACTAATAGGAAAAGTGTTATAATCCATTAAATCAGTTTTTATAATCGTTTTCTCTAAATTAGATATTTATTGTCATATAAAGACTACTACTTCATCCACTTATCCCATGAGATATTTTTTTAAGATCTCATCGAATTTCCTGAAATATCATAATGCGTTTCTGGGCCAGTGATCTTCCGCTACAGAATGACAAGTAAATTGAGTGGGAATCGGCCAAAGGAAATACAGAGAATTCGGCGAAGTAGAAAGTGGTGAACTGTAACTCCGTAGCAGTCTGTCTTTAGAGTAAAGCAATATATAAAAAGTGCTCGAGAAATTCGAGCGGAAAGAGAGATTTATGCCTAAAGGAAAAGATGACATCAAGGATAAAAAGGGATTACTAGCGAAGATCGAATTCCTTCTAGTTAACCAAGAGATATTGTAGGTCAATTCTTATCTTTCCACTTATAAGTTAATTTTATGAGAATTATAGAGATATTTACGCTGATACATCATGACTTCTCTCAAAGTTTACAAGATTAAAACCCGTAAACCTTCTATCCTATAATCCTCTACGATATAGAGTTCTTAAAACCAAATTCTTTTGGGGAACTTCTAAATAACTTCCATACATAACAGGCATAAATATAATAAATATATATTTATGTATATAGGTATAATTATACACTAGTTTGTTATTTAGTTTTTATCTATTAGTATGGAATACTTCGTATCAGCTATTCGTCGGGTTGATTGTATGTGTTTATTTAATTTTATGGATACTAGCTAATTATAGTTGAGTTTATGTATTTAAGTGTACCTTTTTCAAGTAAAATTCAGAAGTCTGGTAAAAGAGATGCTATTTTGGTCAAATCTCGCCCTAAGAGTAAAATAATAGGCAATAATAAAACAGCCATAGAAGACGTGTTACATACGTAATACTCATCGACATCATGAATTGATATAGGTATCGAACGTAGCGTAGGAAAACCTTGTCTTTCATGAAACTCCTATAAGATGTTATACGTAAAACAGATATTGTTGCCTGAGTACAATTTATATTCAGGATTAGAGTAGAAAAATATTCCTCCTTGAATTCAACCTCAAAATATTGCGCTATGCCAAAACTGCATCAATGTCTGTTACGAAAGTTTGCCACCTGATCGATTGCCCATGGCCCACTTTTTTATACTTTTAAAACTGTACTCACCGAAGGAAAGCTGCCGATATTTTTTCTACGTGAAGAAATGAGGAGAAAAGTGAACTGAACTTACCTGAAAGAGAGAAGAGAAAATTTGATTAGTAATCCGCGAGGATAAACTTAAAAATGCATAACTTAGATTGGAGAAAATAGTTAAACGGTAGGGTATAAAAAAACATTATACACGAAGGCTTACCATTATAAAATTCAGTACAAATAAAATGTATAAATTATTACATATATTTATATGATACGATGCATAAAAATAGAATATATTTTTAATTTTTAAATAATAATTTTAAAATATATTAAATTAAGTTTCGTTTGGTAAAATTGAGTTTTAGTGATACCCAAATATCTACTAGAGAATCCACGGCTTTCAAAAAAGAACATTCTTTCTTTGCGATCCGTTTAAGCTTTGTCATATCATGCATCCTTAGCGTAAGCGTGTTATTCTAGAAACTCTGAATTTTCCGCTGAGAATTTTAGTTAAGGTATAGTGCGTGATAAATTGCTGCTTAGGTCGACTGGCGGTCAAATGTAAGAGATGTCTCATTGTAATACAAAACATTCAGTAAATACGAGATTATTATTATTAATGTTACTACAAAGGTGTAGAGTTGGAAAATGAAAATAAAATTTAGGAACTATGTTATCTAATGAAACCTATACACATAGTATAAGTTTCATTAGATATTAGAGTTCCAAAGAAATAATAAAGCATCATTTGCACCATCATAAAGCACATGGAAAGCTAGATCCAGGTCATAACCAAACGCTACAACCCGTATTAAAAAAATTAATAAAATATATATTAAACGCTATTAAGGCTGAAGTTTATAAAAGAAAGAAAAACTTTATTACTAACGCGATATAGTGAAAATTCAAACCCATAAGTCTACAACGAAAACAACGATGCTGGTCCGAACGAAGATAGTTTCTCTGTGGGGGAAAAGAGGCGTGAAAGCTGCGAAAGACCTTCCCCATGATCGGGTGCGAACCCGAGTCCTCTCTCACGAGAACCGGGAACTCGCGACCGGAAACTGGAGCAGAACGGCCGAGGGATGCACCGCAAGAGACGAAATGAATTGCTTACCGTTCTGGCGAAGATCTTCCCCGTCTTTTTTCCTTTCGTCATCCCGATCCGCACCACCGCCCTCGTCCCGCGGGTCTAAAAAATCGCCGGAGTGCAAGCACCGGAAGAGCGGTACTCTTCGCGTCATCCTCGCGTTGCACCACGGAGGAAGAGAGACACTAACAGCTTTCCCTCGCGATCCAAAAAAATAGATTTTGTTTTTGTTTCCAGCTTCCGTCGCAGACGATCCTCCAGACCGTTTATCTTCGGGGAGCGCTCAAATGATACGTGTGAGAGGGAACATCAAGGGCTACTGGTGCTCGGATTTGTGTCCTTGGATCGCTGCGAGGACGGTCTTTGCGGTTGGCG
The DNA here is from genome assembly GCA_947579665.1 of Sympetrum striolatum. NCBI lineage: Eukaryota > Metazoa > Arthropoda > Insecta > Odonata > Libellulidae > Sympetrum > Sympetrum striolatum. The sequence continues at coordinate 74,999,928 of OX388347.1, read as the reverse complement.
CAGAAGTCATTGTCTGCGAGATTCTTTTTTTCGTGTCTTTGCTAGACTCGTCTGGGGGTTATGATTTTTCAAGAGCATCCATCATCCATCTCGATCGATCGACGATGTTTTGTGGATGCGAACATTTTCTAGGGGCATCAACGCGTGAAATGGAAGCAAGGCGTGGCTTCCACTTTTTTAAGAATTACTATCCATCGCTAGTTGTATTATAAGTTATTAAATTATTATTACTATTATTATCATTACGATCGAAAATTCTTTCACAGCATGAGACGAAGTTTTCGAAATATTCCATAGTGAGATCCTTTCTCCTTAAAATATATTTCTTAAACTAAAATAACTCATCTAAACAAGCGATCGTCAACATCAGGTGATGGTATTAAACCTTTGTTAGTAAATTTGTTTAAATATCGATTTTGAGAGAAGAGTGTCATTCAAAGTTTCCTTTTCCGAAACTCACTTATTAATTTACCATAATATTGCTATAACTGTGTGTAACAGTTTAGCAGTAGTAGTATTGTTAACAGTGCTTCGACAGCTTAGGTCATTTCGCACATTGGCTCCTACCGGGATTCGAACCAGGGATCGCTTTCACTAAAGGCAAACGCGCTGTCCACGTGACTATCCGTGAGCCTTGTAACAGTTTGATTTTAAATTTTGGAAAAGGATACAACAACATTCACATGATGTTGAGAGACTCGCATCCTTTTTAACCATAAAAAAATTGTAATCAAAACTAATTTGTGGAGTAAAGGTAAGATCAATAAGATTTTAAAATAGCGAACATGTAAAAATCTATTTTTATTATGTTCGATGTCCTGAAAGACAACCAATGGTGCTACTAAGGATGTGATCATTTGAATCATCTGAGCAATTTAGGTGGAAGAGACGCTTTGAAAATTAAAAAAGAAACTTTCCAAACGGTCCATCAACAGTATTTCAGACAACACTATTTCGTCCTTTCCTTCAATTTTCCAAATGCAGTTTCAGTGCAGGTCTTCAGAATCTGTAACTTTATTCCATCCCCAATTTCCTCAAATATTTTGGAGTAATACACTGCCAACGATGTAGATTGTACGCATGTTTACATTTTTTTGAATTGCTAATAACTATTTCTTCGTGGACGGAAATATTAGCCAAACACGTTGTGATGTATGTGCGAAAAACAACGAGAAAAACTGAGTTCTAATTTCGCACGTACAATTAACGTTAATTAAAATTAACTGCTAAGATACTTCTGAGAAAAATTACAGATTTTGGATTCGGAGCCTCATTTTGGAGAATAACCGTGGATTTAATTGTGAAACACGATTGTCTTTCAAGCGCCACTTTCACTCTCCGAAAGATTCGCCAAGCGGAAAAGAGAACGAAGGCTAAAAAGTTTGCTTTGAAAAACCTATATCTCTGTTCGTTTGCTACTTCCTCTGTTTTATCGCAGTTTTTGCTCAAATTCGCATTTTCTTTGTCAACAATGTCTGCAAGAAAATATCTTTCGTAAGCTGTTATGACACTGCTTGGGTAAACAGTAATACAAATTAAAAGCAGTCAATCGACGAAAGCTATCGAGCTCACCGCAATGCCCAAAATTCAGTAGAAACTTTGTCAATCTTTAGTTGTTCGACTATTAATAAAACTTTGAAGCTTCTGAGAAAGAAAAAACAAATTCACAGTCTCTGGCGATGTCTTGTGGAAGTACGTCATGATGAAGAAGAACAATTTGCACTTTTTCCACAGTATCTATTAAAAACAATAAATGTAAACAAAACACGACTAGTTTCAGAGATTGATCTCCATCATCAAGTTTTGTTTCCATTTATTGTTTTTAATAGATACTGTGGAAAAAGTGCAAATTGTTCTTCTTCATCACTTCTGAGAAAGGTTTCAAAGCAATGGATTTTGCAGAAATTACCGCAAATGTTGTTGGTGTTTAACCATAAACTTAATTATAAAGGTCAAAGTTTAACTATGGATATAAACCATTCATCTCGCCATAAAGTTTTCATCGGTTCGTTCTAACTACAATAAAACTTTTCGAAGTTCACCATGCCTAAAAATTCTGCAACATAAACATAGCTATAATAAAGTCATAAATATTACAGATATATCATTAAGACTCATACAATATGAAAATTAATTACACTGAAGGTTCTTCAAGTGAATATGCATTCGAGCAAAGCCATTGATAAATAATTTAAACAGAATATTGCAAATAAGCTCAGTTTTAACTTGAAAAGCTGTAAATAGTTCTTACTTCGAGATACTTTAGCTACGGATCTGTTATAGCAGGGGTGTCCAAACTACGGCCCCCGGGCCAACTGCGGCCCGCGGGTCAGTTTTTATTGGCCCGCAGCAAATTCTGTCCCCATAAAAATTTTGTACTTTTGTTTGAAAAATATACTATGCTCGTTCGTAATTTGGATATATTGTGGATAAATATTGTACTATATAACCTTCTAAACTGTAGCAGTACATAAGCTTTTTTCTTTAATTTCGTTAATATAAGAGTTTCCTAAATCAAGAGGCCATTTCTGGCCCGCGCACCTGAGAAAATTTCTAATGCGGCCCTCCGCTACCAAAAGATTGGACACCCCTGTGTTATAGTAACGAAAATTGTTGGCATATCTTTACAAACAGAGGCATAACACGTAAACAAGCTAATAGTGTCTTCTTCCTGAGAATCAATGATGATTTTTCTACAGAGCAGAACATCTGTAGCAACTAGAGAACCCTAATAATTTCGTAACATCATTAAACAACAACATAAAACGTTCAAGTGAACTCTTTACAAGTTTTGGATTACTAGAAAGTCAATAGCAATATTTTATCCGTACATTAAACGATTAAGATAATCCTCCTCTGATATATTTCCGACAACGACAGTAAAAAAAGAAAAGAATGGGAAACTCTTTTGCAGAGAATTTATTTCGCTATGGACAGCGTTATTTATGTCTACAGTAAACGATTAAGGCAATCATCTCCGCATATCATCCCGTCAACACCGAGTAAAGGCAAAGAAAGATGCGAAACACTTTGAAAGAGGACATTTTTCGGTCGTTTGCGCCCTGTCGACTATCCTGAAATATGTATCCTCTTTCGCAGACCCACTTCTCTTGCTCCAAATACAACGCGTCACAGCACGGGCCATTCTTCTGTCGTACAATTGGCTGTCGAGCAGGTGCGTGCTAACAATGAACAAGACAGCTCCACCTCTAATAACATTTTGTTCCCACCTCTCCGATTGGACAAGGGGACTCGTCAATGAGAATACTTGTTACTATAATGAGTTATCTAAGAAAGTGTAAAAAAAATCCTTTTATGAGGCTTAGCCACCTTCTTCGAGGGTAACCGAGACATCTGCTTTTCTTATTTTACGCTTGTAATTTTGACGTTCAACACATGTCTGGGAGAAGGATGGTGAGGTTTGAGTAAAGGATCACGTTTCACATCAAACAGTCTGTCCTTTGGATATTCTAAGGATGTGATACCTACACCGTGGTACTTCTGAAGAATGACTGCGATAACGAATCATTCGGATAATGAAGACTTTACCATCTGCACTATTCAGAAATACCGATTCGAGTAGCAAATGTTTGGGTGGGTTAGCGCATGTACTTGATAAGAAAATCATGAACCAAATACAAACCATTCATACCAACTGAGAAATATCATTGTAGTTTTTGTTTTTTAAATTATTTTATTTCGGGAAATGGAATTTATGCTTATGAAGATCACTGCAAATTGAGGTGATTCCGTTGTATATCTTCGTTGGCCGAAACACTACTGTATTTGGAAATATACTTGACAAAACATAATGGATTACTTCAACCCTTACTTAGTGGAACCTTCTGCCATTATCCATGGTGAATAAATAGAGCTAAAATAGGAAACCGAAATATTTAGTTCTATTTATTTACCAAGAATATTAGTTGACGAAGACTTCTTTAATACGTATGCCTAAAATGATTTTTTCGTGAAAAGTTTCCATAAAATAGTTGTAATAATAAAGAAGATAAGGATATTATTATCATAGATATCATAGAAAATATATCTTGAGAAAAAGCTTAGGAAAATTTAACCACAGAAGAGACATTTAAAAGGCAGACATAATTAATCCTCGAAGAACTAAGCATTGGAATAGTCAGAAGATAGCAATCTAGAATCCACTCAGGATTAGTAGGATATACAGTACATGATATAATTTTTATGCATGTGAAGGCCAATAGAATAGGAATTCAAAACAAAATATAAAGCTTATGCGATAAAGAAGACCATTAACAATGGTTTAAAAAGACTATTCCGTCAGAAAATCAATAAATATAGAAACATACAGGACAATTAATCATGAGCAACATCTCCCAGAATTTTGAATTTCATTCAAGTTAATGCACATGAATGAAAATACGTGATACGAAGGCGTGCTTACCTCATTGCTCCATCAAATTATAAATTACACACCAAATTGCAAACGACCGAAAGGGGAGACAGAAATCTGAAAGAACTCGGGAAATACGTGGTAGAGGCTTCAAAAGTGAAACTAGGCGTAGACGGAGTGTGATGAGTAACACCCTCAGTTGGGAGAGGAATTCGCCTACGCAAACAGAATCGAAGGGCGCCTGGAGAAGGGACGCATCTCGAGATAGCCGAAAGAAGAGTGGAGAAGTGCCAATGTTAATCCTTGGGAGAAGTGGGGCGCTTTGGCCCATTGGCATCCATTGTATGAAAATGAGCGGGTCCGATCCACGAGGAAACAGTTTTATCACGTCCCTTCATTTTCATATAAAATGAAAGGGACGAAAATTAATTTCCGAGATTTCACGGGATTAGAAGCTTTGGTTGGCACGCGTGTCTTTCGAGTCTGTAGGCACGAGCGAGACTTTTATGAGTTAGAGCAGACGCAGGGGTAATCTGGAGATAATAAAAACACATGTGATAACCATGGTAACTCTCATAAACAAAAGTTTTTTTCTTGGATTCCTTTTGTGAATTGGTTAAATGAATTATGAAGCGTATCCACGCGTAAGAGCTCTCATAAGAATTTGTGTTAACCATCATAAAGTTAATTGGCGAGACGTAGATATACAGTTAATTTCATTAAGTTATAAAGTTACACAAAGGAAATATCATATGGAACTCCTCTTGCCCAGAATGACGCGTGGATAATTTCGATGATTAAGTGAAATCATCGAAGGCACGTTCAAGATTGTAATGGCTTTTTCTTTCAGCACAGTAACCACGGGCTAAAATTCACGATTTAATTTTCTTTAGAAATAACTTATTCAAAAGCCGTAAGAATTTTGAGAATACAAATCCTGTATATAAAGGCTAATGAAGACTCAAATAGCAAAACTTTTCTTACTTGATATTTCTGTACATAAATGCAGGACATTTTCTGTGGATTTATTATTAAGAGTTCCTTAAAGCAGAACTAAAATAGAGAGCTTATCGCGAGATCTAAACTTGTCACTTTGATATTTTGGAAGGGGAGGCTCCTTTTGCTTACCAAATTTGAGCCACTGTTCCTTGATGGAAATTTGATTCCTGTAACTATACTTATTAACGAAATATCAAGAGATTACCGCCTACGCAGGGACTTTTGTTCTAGGTTTTCAGTATTCCAACTAGCTGTAAATAAGAAATAAATGAGAGAATTTTGTGGTGGCACAATCCACGTGCAAAGCCAGGACTTACAGAATACCAAACATGTAAGATCTCATACTTACCTGGCATATGCTGCGGGTGAAGTCTTCTCGGGTTCTTTCGGGGTCTCGGAGAGAAGTTTCGATGGGGGGCAGGCAGTTTCTGCTGGAGAACCCGAGAATTCTTCATATACGAGTACATCCTCGTACATCAAAGATGTAGTAAAACGGTGTAACATTATGAGTCATATTTTATTACGGTTTCATGTAAAGCTAATATATTTCACGTGGAACAATCCGGGGACTACTATTATAGATGAATACACAACACAATTTCGGATAACCAAAATTTAAAGCCGCTTACTTTTAAGTCGGTATCGTTTCGTGAGTTATCTGTTTTGTCAGAACCCATTTTAGTATTAGTCTTTAATTTTGATGTCTCTTTCATGCATTACGCAGGTCAGGGCCGCGTCAACCAACTGGGGGGCGTGTTCATCAACGGCCGCCCCTTACCCAACCACATCAGGTTGAAGATCGTGGAGATGGCCGCGGCGGGAGTGAGGCCGTGCGTCATCTCACGACAACTGCGCGTGTCGCACGGCTGCGTCTCCAAGATCCTCAACCGATACCAAGAGACGGGGTCCATAAGGCCAGGGGTGATCGGAGGAAGCAAGCCCAGGGTGGCGACGCCAGAGGTGGAGAGGAGGATCGAAAATTACAAGAGGGAAAACCCAGGGATATTCAGCTGGGAGATAAGAGACAGGTGAGTGATGCCTAGATTCAAAAGGATCAAAACTGCTTTTGAATATCATGCACATTTGTCTAGGAGCTTATGAAGGACCTGCAAGGTGGATTACTAAAGAGGAGGTCCCAAAGCCGGATGTGGACCTTCTATCACTCTTGTCACTCAGAAATAAAACCTTTACTTTACCATTCGTACACATTTGTCAAATCGGGGATTTTGTCTGCAGTGCTTCTTGATAAAGAGTACGTTCATCGAAATCATGCCCAAAATAAGGTTGGGGTATTAATTAATTAATTAATTTCCAGCAGTAAATACTATTTAAAATGTTTCGAAATCAACGTTGGAATCGGAATAAAGGAACTGTTACTATAATACAAAAATTCCTATGTCAACAAGGAAATTATGGCTCTTAAAGGAAATTAGAGGTTAAAGTAACAAATACGTTTTTTTATTTTGTAATCGTTTTGTAATTTTCAGTATCAAATGAAACTTATTACATATCCCTCATGGGACTCAATAATGATCCAGGGTGAAATTACGTATAAAATTAAATTAATCGGTTACCATGAATTTTAGCTGGAGAAATAGAATTAGTCAGTTTTCGTCTCCTGTAGGCATCTCATCCAAGAGCTTATTCGATCCGCTGGAACAGTTACCTTGGAAGTCCTTCCTTAGGATATTCTATTCTCAACAAGGTTTGCATCGTTTGTTTCTTCCAACTGTTTTTCCTATATTATTCGTTAGGAATAAAATTTAGTTCGCACAACCTCGACAGCTCCATTATTACTGCGGGAAGGCCTTATCCCGTCAAGATCATCCATTTCCTCTAAATTCCTCCTGCTGAGGAATCCGTCCTCGACATCGCCAACTCTCCAATTGATTCCAATCTAAATCTTTCAGCTTTTATGAGATGCTGTCACCAGGGTTAGGACCCCTCCTCTAGTACGGATTTATCTCTGAGTCAAAGGATGTTGCCTGAGAATGAACAAGATTGTTTTCAAAGCGACCGACATGAAAAAATTTGCTTTCAATCACCAAGGGCGTGTGTGCTATAAATCATTTTAGCTTCACATAAATTCTTGGATTCTCATGGCATCAAAGAGTCATTCCCGGACACGGATTACTCTTTGGAAAACGTCTCTTTAGCTTTTTCCGCATTCAATTTCCTAATTTTTCCATCATTTAACCGGTTAGGTCTAGCAATCTTTAATATTTCTGTTCGAATGTAATTTTATGGAATACATACTACCGAGATGGAATCCGAATCCGAAATTAGCTCTAATAAGCTGTAGCTCTTGGTGAATGTCATCACAGTGTTAATTCAAATTGATGAGGCCTTATAATTAAACGTTGTAGTGAAAATATATACACTTACTTTCATAGAGGTAATAAAGGAAGCTACTGACTCCCCCAGATAATTAGGTAAATTTGGGAAAGCATAAAATTAGCGACGTGGTTGGACCAGTAAGAAAAAAAATAATTTAATACTTTAATTTTGATTCTTAGAGGCGACTGATATAAATATAGATTAATACTAATGAAATATCAACGATACTCAAACACAATAAAATAAATACGAATATCATGGAAGAAAGTAAGACTAAAGATTCCTATCTTAAATTCAAAACATTAAGTTTCATTAAATCCATTCATTTAGGCCTTCAATCTACGTAATCTTAATATGTTATTCACCGTAAAATAAGTATCACTAATATATAATCACAATAGCTTCAATATATTTAATTTATTTAAAACTGTTTCGCTGCAACACCATCTTCTAAAATTTAACCAAACAAAAAAATAACTTTCTAAATTTTTGTAATGAGCTCCTTGCTATTTCAGAATTTTAAGGGTATATTTTTAAATAAAAAATTTTGAAAAATCTTTATGCAGCCATTCCCCCATCTATACATATACTAGTACTCGTAACTGCCTACAAATCACGTAAGCGGATTTTCTCCATAAAATCCAATCTTGAATACTTTCGAACCCTTACATCCTCTCGCTCTCCCCTCCAGTCTTAATTTTCGCTTCCTTTTAATGCCCGCAACCAATTACCGACAGCCTCCCTGGTCCATTAATTCCATCCCCCCTTCAAAAAACATTCCTCCGTCGCTTTGTCCGATTTTCCACGCAACCGCGTCCACAGTCCGTTTGCTCCCGAAATATCCACCCACGCAAAAGCCGCCGCTTTCACATTTCTGAGCGGAAAATGAAAGAGAAGCGAAAATGGCCACCTTTTAGCATATCTCTCTCTCGAGAGAACAAAGAGAAGGAACATTTCTCCGGGAAATAAAACCTCTCTCTCTTTGAGATGAGGAATAAAAATACGTCTTTGGCGTCAGTGCCGCGCGGCGTCGCTTTGCGGCAAATGTCGGAGCGCGACGAATCGAGTTCGCGTTTGCCAAGTCGCCTCTTTGAAGTCTTCGAAATAGTCCCTCTCCATCAATCAGAACGGACTCGGTATTTCGGGAGACACGAAATGTGGCGCCCCCACTTCCTGCCTGACCTCACTCGACGAGTACGCACATTGTTTTGTAGCGAATAAGTGATAGAGCACCGCTGTTGTCGGTGATGTGACAACGTCCAAGTGTAGAGATCTACGGATTTTACGGAAGTGTAGAGAGCTACGGATTATAACCAATGGTCATCCAATATAATAATAATAATAAATGGCCTTTATTCGGGTGAGATTGAGACTAGAAAGTCTCTTCTTACATCTAACCCATCGTCATATGCGAAACACAAAGAAAGAGATAGTTTGCAAAAGTACACGAAGAAAACTAGTACGTGGATTTTAAAAAACCTAAGCTGAGGGCTCAGGTAAAAATTTCCACTGCAGGAAAACATTCACAGGATGGGGAGTGTGAAAAACCTGCGAAACCTACAGATAAAAAAACTATATGTTGTGAAGAAAGAGAATAAAAAGAATTATGAAAGACAAGCTGAGAATAGATAAAAAGTATGCAAAAGAGACAGGGGAAGAATACAAATTCACTACGAGCAATCAAATCAAATAAAATATCTTCACAAATGGCACTAAATCTAAATTACAAGAATTGTAGCATAAAAATATATATATATTCAGGGTGTCCGGGTTAAACAAATAATAATACAAAATGTAATGACTTGAGAAGTATTTGAGATATTTACTAGCGGTTTGCTTCTACAAGTTTGGTATCTTAAAATTGTTTCTATGTTTGCTTGATGATGGCGCACCATGCCGTTATGCAGTAATTGTGAAGGATTTCTTGGATAATGAGTTCCCAGATCGCATGATTGGGAGAGGTGGTCCATAGATTGCTTGGCTCTCTAGAAACCCATATATGAGACCACTTGATTTTTTATGTTTTTTTATCAAGAATTAAGTGTACCAGACACCAGCTCGTGATCTATCAGAACTGCGCCATCGAATTCCTGCAGTTATTGAAAATTCAGCAATGCTGCAAAACATTTGGAGAGAGTAAAATACAGATTATGTCTTCCTGACTCTAAGAGTGCACATATCAAAGTGTAAAAACTGTGTGAAAAACATTTTGAGTTACCATACTTCTAAAAAGAAACCGCCAATAAATTCCTTAATTGACTCTCAAGTTATTATATTTTGTTTTATTATACGCTTAACCCGGACACCCTGTATTTCCGAGGATCTAGGCGAAAAAAAATGAATATTCCACCGGGCAAGGGCAAACTCTTAGGCCCCCTGATGCTAAGTCCTTCGAAGGCCTATCTTTTCTGTGGAAATAGCGAAGCAAAAAAAAAAAATCTGGATGCCGAAATTTTATTTGCCGGGACGGTTTTGATAATAGGAGCATTAAGCGCGAGCCGTGGTCCTCGTTGTTAAGGGGGCCCAAGAAACGACCTAACATTGTTTTTTAAAACAAATAATCTTTCGGCGGGACCTTAGAATGGTCCTTGCGCATACTGGGAATTGAATCTCGGATACTTTGAACAGAAGGCAAACGGGAAACCCACCAGGCTACCCGGAGAAAAAATGTTATATTTAATAATTTCTAATTTGTTTCTTTTCGAAATAAAAGAACTAATTTCACAGAAACGGTAGAAAATGATGATAAATTTATACAATAGGAAAATATGGATTACTATCTGAATTAGAGAGACAAATACCATGCTCACCCTGAGGAGGATCAACGAGGGATAATATGTATCTACCAATGCAATAGCTGAGTAAAACAATGGATAAGAACTATATTTTTGTATTGTGGCGGAATTAGAAATAAAAGTTCACGAAATAATTGGAAGGAGAGTGATAAACTGAGTTCTCCGAAACGCTCCCGAGATAAATTTCCATTAAGTTCGTGATATCAATCGATTAAAGGATAAGGCAGTTTTCTACAGTAAGATAAGTAATTTCTACAGTAAGATAAGGCTAAATTGTGACTAATTTATTGAAACTCATGAAAATAAAATGTACTCGTGTACTGAGCAATAGTCTCTACTGGGAAGAATTAAACGGAAAATTTCCTACCAATCGCGTGTAGTCTTAGTGTTGTTTTGATCGAAATTCCGGTATGTCCGTATTTAATGAATGCTACCAGTTCTCAAAGCTAAAGCAAATAACAGTATTCTCGAGACAGTGCGTTGAGACGCGTGGAAAATCAGAAATGAGTATTCACGTCCACCTTCTGGAAATGTTATTACGAGTTCGTCATCCGTTATGCCACTCTTTTTCGTCGCCTAATTCATTCTTAATGTTTTTACTCCAACAGCGCTAATTGACGGCCAAAGTTTGGGACGGGAAATCCGTTGGGAAGGCTTTCCTCCGGGGAACCCTCAACTTGCGCTGTAAATCAGTCGGGAAGCACTTGTGGAGGGAATGAGGCAGAAGGTGTGAGTCGTATAAGTGGAGGACGACCGGGAAGGGTCAAGTGGTCAGCGGGGATACCGAGAAAAAACGGGAAGGGTATTTAGGGGGATGGTCGAGATAAGGATGGAGGCAACTGCGCATGTGGCATTACCAACTTTCCAAGTTTCAATATTTTGATTTTCAGATGTGTTTCTAATCCAGTAAAAACTTAAGGAAAGGGATAGAGGTAACTTTACACCTAACTTACCCGAGGGGAAATGGCAATGAAAAAGTATGAAAGGACCGGGATTAGAACCCGGATATCTCAATTTATCTACGATGCTCTCTCTGTTGAGGTACCCGACCAAAACTTTCTAACATGCTGTTTGTTAAAATTTCTCCGCCCAGGGTAAATTAGTTATCTAAAGCTATGTTCAAAAGTGAAGTAAATCATCAACGCCTTCATCTATACGAATTAGAGAAAGACAGAAGAAAGTAGAAACGTTGCCACCTGACCAGAAGGCCAAATCGCAACGTAAACTTAAATAAATAAATAATTTATAGTAAATAAAAGTTTTCAATTTCAATGGCTAATACATAACTATGTCAAAAGTTGAAACTAAACGGTTGAAAATTTTAGTTTTTTTTCTTCTGTGCTGTGTTCTTCCACAAAGTTAGGTCAGACCATATTGAAATTATTGGATAATTAGAAACTTCATATTGTTTCATATATATACAAACGCGTAAGATATGTCGGAACCGATGTTGTTGTAATGCATCGAAACACAGAACGCTGACCATTAAGACAACTCTCAATTTAGTTTGCCAGAAAACATATAGTACTCCTATGCTAAAAGCTCAAATATAAGGAATGAACAATTGGCCTTTTGGAATAAATATTTTCCCCGATTCGTACGAGAATAACTCAGTTTAAGTAAGCGTTTCCCCAATATCGTATTTGTCTGGTGGCCATCCTTCGAGCAGGTTGGGGTAATGAGGGTGGAAGAAAAGTTAGGGATTGCGAGGTTTTGAGAGGGAAAAAATGCTAAGGAGCAGGGTCGGAGGGAAAGATATTAAGTCCTAGTTGTGGGCTTTCTCCCAGTTTGCCACCGGTACTCAATTGCAGGGAACCCCTGGGTAATTTATGGGTCGTTTAAATCACCTTCCAAGTGAAGACGTTACGGGGGGACGAGGGCTTGTATTGTATGTTTTCGAGCAGTTCCGGACGGAGAGAATGGGGAAAAATGCACGTCGACTACGAGTCTTGTCTTTCTCGGAAGACACGTCACGCACAATTTCGGTCGTTGTTGCAAAAACAGCGTACTAAGACATCCCCTACAGTTAGTCCCGGGCGTGACGCTACTGTCTGCGATAAAATGGCGGTTGTCCTACAACGCCGCGTACATGTCTTTTTTCCTGTTTTGCCATTCTTTTCTAGGCTGTGGTTCGATGGCTAGGGAATCGACCAAACGATACAGGTGATGACTCAACCCTCTCCGATAGAAGTTGAGGATTCTGTAAAGATGTTTTTTACCATGTCTATTCCACACCTACGGCAGTGCAGCCTGCATCCCGCAAATGGTCACTTAACCGAGTTGATTGTTCTTTTCCAAAGGTTTTCTAGCAATTTCTGCACCTACCATTGGTAACAATAGTAAAAAAAGCAAATTACATTAATATGGCAAATCGTAACTTCGTGGAATTTCGTAGAACACATCTTAAAAGAAAAATACAGTGTAACTTTTACAATAGGTATATATTTAAGTCGACCAGTTTCACCAGCGTATTGACATCTCAGGGGGAATATGTCAATTAGTTAAAGAAAACATTAGACAGAAATATATATTTTGGAAGTTACGAAGCGTTTTTCTTTAAAGGTGAAGCAAATAATAGATGAAATCTAACCTGTAAATTGACTCACTATACACTATTTGCATATTATTATATTAAAACAATACAACTATTGATTGGTGCTTGTTATTGATACAAGAGCCAAGGCTGTCCACTGGTGATAAAAGTCTGGACGCTCCTGACCAGCAGCTAAGCTGACAATAGTGAATGACGGGGACTAATCCATCAGTAAAACTGTACAGGAACGATTTTAAAATGGCATTTTAACTGCTTATATAGATTTCGCAGTGAGTTCTTCCGGTTCTTAGCAGTTGCTGATTACAAAGGGGATAAAATATTGATTCATATTCACACTCCATTGTGCTCCCATGCGTTGAAATCGCTGAGGCAGGAAAATGTTTTTCAAGTCGGGGATTTATCGTGAATAAGCTCAATGGCATTTATATTCGATGCGAATCGTTGCTAACAAGACGCTATATAAATCGATCAGACACTTCGAGTGATTCCTATCTCTCTTTTAGATTCCGTCTTCCATTACTTTGATTCGTTCCGAGAGTCACTTAAAAATTGGAAAGCATCGCAGAGGTACAGATTAGCAGTTGCTTTGTCCTCAAACTAAAGCTGTTTAATCTCGGATATTCTTTCGTATGGTATGAGATTCCATAAAAAGATTCTCATTTTAATACAGATCCTTTCCGGTCTATTATAATCGGCCTTGTAAACTATCGACATTGTGATGTTGTTACTACGGTATCAATAATCTTGTTGATACTATGGTTAGTGACTTTGGAATAATAACCTTTAACCTTGCAATTGATTTAATTTTGGATGAGAGAGAAATTCATATAGAAAAAAGAATCAGCGAATGAGATAGCTCATTTTTTACAATTCTTTACCCTGTCGATGTCATTAAAATGAAAATAAAATATATACACAAAAATTTATAATTCTTCCTTCAAACGAAATAGGACATCGATGGCTAATACTAGTAATTATTTTGAAACTCGAGATGAAATTGGTGGAAGAGGAATACCTTATAAATTTATAATGGAAAATTGCAAGTAAATGAAATGACATTGTGTGCGTCATTAACAACAAAATCTGGGACCGAAATCAACATGATTATGATTGCTAAATGGATATGATTGTCCAATACTTGCGGTAAGGATTACGACTAATATCACGCATTGAGTCATTCGGTTATAGATTGCTCTATTTATCGCTACGTCTTAAAACTGGTAGTGGGAAAGCATTTCACCATCGATAACATTATATTTTAAATAAGAGAAAGCAAATACAGATTTATGAGTCAAGGTACGCGTTATGCACTGTGACTAATATATGTTATATTTAACATTGAACGTCTCTTTCTTGCAGACTCATTAAGGACGGAATATGTGACAGGAGTAGCGCACCCTCCGTTAGCGCCATCTCCCGACTGTTGAGAGGACGAGAGGGAGAGGATGACAAGAGAAGTGGTGATGGTGAGTACACTTTGATTCTCATACACTTGCAGTGATTTTTGGATGCCATTATTGGATCTCCATTCGACAATCCATTATTGGCTTATCAAAAAAAGGGCTGAAAATTATATCACCCAACAGTGTCGGCGCAATTTCCATTCTCTGCAGCTATAAATGTTTTTCATGGGGAAATCGTTATCCCACCAACATCTACAATTCAAGTCAAGTTCTCAGGTGCTTGAAACCAATTCAAAATTGTGCAGATACTTCTGTTTCCTATTCTATCCCCGAAATAATATTTATTCATCGAATTGTTGATAATGTTAATTTTACTTGGAACAATATTTTTTCTTGAAACAACGGACACTTTTCCTTTAAAACAACTACAATACAAAAGCAGAACAGAAATGTCCAAAGAAACAATTTTCGACAGTTACTTTATACACCTATCTCCGAGTAAAAATTGTGTCAATAGCTTAAATATTTCCAAATAAACAGGTTACTGTCGTGAGAAAAACTCTATGTATAGTAAAATAGTATTTAAGTAGAGATTAATCGCAGAACAAATTGACCATTATGATCAGATTGAGTTTCACTTCATATGCTATGAAAATTACGTATTTTTCCGAGCTAAGAGGAACGATCGACCTTCCATTTGATACGCCAACTCTACAACTGAGACAGATGAAACTGCGCTATAAATATTTAAATGCGACCGAAAAAAATATAAAAAAATTATGAACTGAATCTTTTTATCGTCCAAATCCTACAAAAAATATTTGTACACGAATGCATTTTATAAATCGCAAATAGTTATTGGGCTATTAGCCATTTCCTTTGAGCTTGCATATGGTAATAAATATACCTAATATAATTTACCGGCCGTGGTGCACGTTATCGCTCCAACTCCACGGTCCCTGGTTCGAAACCCGGCTAGTCGGATTTTTCTGGCTAGGGCTAGGGAATGGTTGTGTGTCTTTGTAAATAGTAATAATTATTGAAATGGATGTAATTGGGATCTTCCTGTTTCCATTAGAGAAGTTGTTATTATTATGAAAAATGCGAGATAAAGAATCTATAATTGGTAAATTCTAAAAATAATCAATAATCCAATTAATAGAGCACGTTGTATAATTCTGTAAGCATAAGCAGTAACTCAAAAATCGACCTCAATCCTTCACAGATTTATTTCTATAGATAACCGTCATAAACATTAAATCCGCCATCCACCTACACGTGTCACAGTCGTCACACAATTCACGGTCGTTTTCGAATTTAGATAGCGTAACAATGGCTGGTCTAAACGAGTCGAGAAGCAAACAATCGGCAAAGCGAAACTAAAACTCTAACTGCGATAATGAAGGTGCGCACTAGAAGAGGGGGGACGAGTTAAACAGCTGGTATTTGTAGAGTGGATGAGAGAAAGTCAATTTCGAGTCGTTTAGAAATAATACGTCCAGAGTACTCTGCGGTTCCACATTGTTCCTCCACCCACCACGAGACAGCGCTAATGCGGCTTGTAATAGCAGACGCAGTGCGATAACAGGAGAGTTGTTAGCTCATAGTAATAGTAGCGGTGAAGAGCCAGCTCGAATCGGGGTCATCGTTTGCATAGTGGATTCATAGGAGTTGCTGTTGCAGTCTCTTATGGGATAATTAGCAGATGGATACATTTGGGAAAGAACTCGGTGAGTTGACCTTTCGCTTGGAAACAAGATATACACGATAATTGTGCAGTGCATTCAAAAGGGTAGCCCTTTCGCGAAATATGAAACGATACTTTATTATCGTGCTGTTTTGCAGTGACGAAACGACTTCCTTTAGAAGAATCTTCTTTTGAATGTCAATTAAATATTTTCATGCCTCGTATAATTTTCATAATTTTCGTCTAGTTATTTCATGACATATTGGATAATTTTTAACTAACATTAACCATTAGGTATGAAAATATTAAACTAACATTCAAAAGAAGATAATTTTACATAACATTTCAACGATTAGCTATGAACAGTTCCCTTCTGCAATATATTCATTTATTATGAGAGCAGTTTCATGATTTTTGTTAATTATTGCTTTACGCATGATCACAATATGGCGACTACAAATGTTGATGCTCCTAAGTTACTGTCTAGTTGCGACCTCCGGTGTAATAGGCCAACTGTTAACGTGTGTTCAAGGTGATCCTGGGTCCAGAGAATAATTGGCGAAACGTGATTGATCATTCTAATTCGAATTTATGGTACAATGATGTGGAAAGTGGGAGATCCCGGTTCGAGTTCCGACTAAGTCCGGTGACTAATCCTCTTTCATTTCCTTCTATTATAAATCCAGTGCGCCTAGATTTTTATAAACGGATGCATAAGTCACATTCGCTTACCACCTAGAACACTAAAGAATACAGTAGACATTCGTTCTTCCGCCATCAAACATTGAATATCTTTCTAAACAAGAAAGTAAGTTCTTAACTCCTTCTGAATGGTCTCTTTTATCACTTCAAAGTCTCGCTCAGTCCATCGACATCAATCATCCGGATGTGTTAGCGAGGATGGTGCAAAAATATTTGTGGTGAGGATCGGTTCGATGGCGTCGGTTCCCGCATAGGAGGAGGGATAGCAAGGGTATGTGGATTCGGCATAGGATGTGGGCTGTCGCAAGAGAGGCGGGGTGATCGGATCCACCGCCCTGAGACCATCAACCCGTGACGACTGGTTCCTCATTGGTCGGGGATACCTTTGTCTCCTCCGAACGGATGACAACAAAAAATGCGATGGAGTCACAGCCCCACTCGGAGGGAATGGTTTACGCAACGACGAATCCGAAGAGTGATAGTGATGAGAGGTGGCAACATTTCGTGGTTTTAATAGACGAATTTGTTGATATTGTTGTAATTGAATCGAATATTATTTGAATCAGACAATCCCAGTATCGATGATTATTACGTAATTAAACTTTTTTGCCTCTCGCTGTTGTAATATTGACAATTTATTTATAATTCGATCAATCATAACTATTATTGTTAAGCAATATTATATTATTTGTAAAAGATATCCGCTGATATTATCTTTAACGGCATTTTTATTTGACCTTTTATTAGGTAACGCTAGGCTCGAGTGGATTGTTTGTTATATTAAGAATCGCTAATGCTACTGAATTCATGTACATTTGAAATACGTCAATAATTAGGACTTAATTTGGAATCTAGCTAATCTAGCGTTACTAACGATAATTAACTGATCTAAAGTTTAAATAGTTTAGAATTTGTCTTTCCTTCCAATTTATAACAGAAAAGAATTTTACGCACCTTTCATTTTAGCTCAAATTAAATCGAAACACAAAATATTGTAAAAATATGAGACAAGGCCTACAAATATAACTTCAAGAGATCTAAATCTGATACAACAATCACATAGTCTAAATTCACACACGAGCATAACTGGAACTTAGGGAGCCTAGAGCGAGGATAATTGAAATTATCAATAGCTAAATGTTCTTCCTTTCCAAAATTAAATTAAAAAAACTACCAATTTAGCAAAAAGATTAGTTTTTCTTGTCATTATAGTACAGAGGATGCCATTAAAACCAGCTTGGTCGTTTTAATAAAATTAATGCAACTTCCACGCGAGAAATCACACAGAAACTAAAATACTCCAATAATAGCACCTAACAAAATCACAAAGGCATATATGCTTCCAAAATCGAAACGATCACCGGCGACAGTCCGAGCTACCGGAGTTGAAAGATGACGATTCGGATTCCAGCGATGGCCAACCGGAGATGGAGGGACGTGTAACGCGGTGAATTGACAAAATTGAAGGACGGCGCGGGGAGGCTGAATGTATCAATAGCGGAGGAGCGTCGATACATTCAATAACTGCTGTTTGGCGGGAACGCCCAGCGATCCTCTGTGAGCAAACCCAGAATTACGGCGAGATTGGGGTGGGGATGAGGGGAAAGGAAATAAGAGAGAGAAAATTATATCGGAGAAAACAAGAAAGAGGATGGCGAAAAATATTATGCGACAGTAAAAGCAAAAGGTTAGAAATAGGCGAAAATTAAACATCTACATATCAATCCTAGAAGTCGCCTTCCAGCATGTGGCAGGGGGTGCACGCTCCAAATGTCTGCTACTGTCACATATTATCCGAGGACAAAAGGGAATGTCTGAAGTGGATATTGCTAGTATCTACTGCCCTAGTTCATCTTGTACTCATGCCAGAGTACAGCTAGGTTACGCTTGTCAACTTCTCGTAGCAATTCTTAACTAAACTTATGGATTGACGTAAATATTTCCTAATTCACGAATGCAACGCTTATTTCTAGGTGACGACATAATACTTGAATACTTGAGTGGAAACTAGAGAGCATTTTTTACAGCAGTTAACCTCTATAAACTCTTTCCATATAAGATTCGGATACTTTTCTTAAGATGAGACATTGTAAATCCTCGAGTTTCAGTTCTCAGTTTTCATCAATTTTCTCTTTTAGAAATGTGCAAGTCATTCATCCAGTTCAAATAATTTTGGAGGGTTCTCCCGGGAGCTTGTCAATCTGTGAATGCTGGATCAGTTAAATATTTGTTCATATCTACAAACATGAAAATAATAAACGCCCATATTTCTATAAAAAAGAGCAACAGTACAAGCTCTTAACTCTATCAATAACTAGAAATTATGATAGGTTTTAGTTAGGGGAAAGGAGGTTTCTTAAACTACAGAAGATATCTCAATTCCAGTTATAAACTTCAAATATGAATACCATTCGTTTCACATATATTACCCGTCAGATAAGAAACGCTCTGTCTACAATCATGTTTTAGTATTTTAACATGACACTGACAAGACAGAGCTCACTGATAAAATATTAAAGAAAGTATTTCAGCCGTATAGAGCGCCATGAAGAAGATTGAAATAACGTAATTCGTCATTCCATAAATTTTTAATTTCAAATTAAATATTCGTAAATTTGGTATATTGAAATTTTCGTGGAAGGTAGTAAATGCTTAAAGTTTCAAATAGTCAATTAATTAGTACCAGCGTCCGATAAATCGTGCATTCCTCTAGAGTTTAACCAAGTCTTGAACCTCGCAAATCCGCCCATTAAAGTCTCCCTGGACGAGGTCCGGAAAATCCATTAAAAATTTGCCCACTGTACAGTTAGGCCCGCGTCCCCGGAGTAATTAACGTCAAAACCGCTCATCACGAAGGTAATTATTTCTGTGTAACACGGCACCCCCTGCCACACGCCACCTCACGGTAGAGGAGTAAAACGCGTGTAACTTGCGCGGTTTCTGCGAGACGCAGACCGTGAAGATCGGACGTCTGGGCGGAAAGTGAGTTATGGGGTAGAGACGGGGTAGTGAGGGGGGTAGACGGGGTAGAGAGAGTGCCGGAGCGTGCTCTGCAGATTCTTCCCGGAGTAGGTCTTTACGTTTAGGAAGAATAGCGTCGGATGGGACAGCTTTCGGCCACCGCTGCACGTATATCAGACTCCATCAAAGGCCTCTTCTGGTAACGGAGAACCCCAACATATCCACACACCATTCTTTCTGGAACCCCTCCCACTTCGCCTAAGGGGTCCACAGAACCAATTGCCTTCCCACACCCACCGTCCCTTCCGCCCAAATTACACGGGGCCTCCCTCCATTAGTCGCTATATCCATTTCCCTTTGAACAGCCGACGGCGATTAATTCACTCTTCCACCCAACCTTCTCCTCTTCCTCGTCTCTCTTCCTCTGTTTTCTTATCTCGGCATCTGTTTCGATGCGTATCGCTCGATCGAACTCTCTCTCTTCCTTCGCTCTTCTCGATCGAGTCATTACGAGATTCGTTGTTTGGGTGTTTCCTGCCTTGCTGTCCGAATGCCGTCCGATGTCCGCCTTTCTGTCATTCAATCTATCACGTCTCTCGACGTTTGATTTCGCATGTTACTGCGTCCCAGCTCTTTCTCTGCATTACTCCATACCATCCTTTTCCCTATTCTTTCCATCCTTCCACATCTGAGTGCATTAATATATTCCACTAGTTTGTCGCTTTACTAAACAGAAAAAATTATCATTTCCCAATGATTTTTTACACAGAATTGTGTCACTTTAATCCATACATTGTATATCGATGAAATACAAACATTTGATAAAAACTCATCAGACCGAAACTTTATTATGTGGACCTCATTTGACCGGTAAGTCCTTCTCCATTAGTATTATTTTAAATGATAAATTTATTAATTCTAAGCTTTAAAGTGACAGCCATTATTTGGTCATCCGAGACGTTTATCGTAAATTCATTTTTAAATTAATTTCAAATATAAATTTCCACATGTCTTTCGATAGGCCTAGTTTCAAATAACCTTTAATTATTTTTAGAATTAATTACGAAAGAGTAGTCGACACACCTTACGTAACATTCATTTTAAACAAGCAAAATTGTCAGCTTATCTTCAACCTGGAAGTGAGAAGCAAGGAGGACAATGGAAAAGCCTTGCTGAGGATATCGAGAAACGCGCGAAAAAGTCATAAAATTTTTGTGTTTCAACTTCCTAGAACGTGTTCCAGAAAAACATTTTTATCAAGAGTAACTCCAGTTTCGATATCTTGATGGAAAGGTTTCAGCCTGCCTTCTGATTTCTTATAGGTTTACGTGATCAACGGACAACTTTCACATTATGATTAGAAACTGATTTACCACATAAATCTGGGAAGGGAATACTCAGTCAACTACTGGAATAAATTTCACGTTACGTAGACATAAAGCAATATTCATTCAGAGTAAATTATGCTAAATATACCACATCTAGAAGATTAGACCAAATATTGCAGAAGTGAATGGCCGATAAAAATAACTTCCATATTGAATTAGATTAAGTGAGTGTAAGGAAAAAAATTATATTTAGGTTCTTATACATTTCAAAGAGATTACAGAATCAATAACGCTAATATTCCATGTCCATACATTTATTTATACGCCTTCCTTGAATCTTTAAGCTTTATTACATATATTTTCTTTCTCATTTTATTCGCAACATTCAAGCCGCTTTTCTCGGTCCATCTTTCCCTTAACAAACTTCCATATCCTCATACAAAAGTTAGTAAATCTTCATACCAAACAAATTGTCATGAATTCATTTCATCAAGAAAAGAAACCAGTAATTTATTCGATGAAAATTCCCTGCTTAGAGATTGATCCTAAAATCGCATCATTAAACTTTGTATTTGAAATGTAAAACCGCATTTAATAATCGGGTATCGAGCACCAGCAGGTGATATTCCAAATTAAACTTCAAGACAGAATAAACGTGACGGCTTTTATTTTTAACAAATAAAGTCATAAAATTCTAATGTTACACCTTTTGATCTCTCATCAAAAAATATCGAAATGGTCTGCCATTATATCTTGTCCGACATCCCGTACCCGATCTTCAACGGCTGTAACAGCTTTTCCGAGTGTTAAGGGCTTTCAAAATTATCCAACCATTACCGACAATTATCGGGAAGTACCTACGGCAAACCATGAATATTTCCCGAACATATCGAAAGTGGAATTTTCCGAGAGAAGTGTCGCATACATTATCCTCGAGTCTGCTTGTCGAAGCGAACATCGGCAGGGATACGAAGAATTGAATTAAAAATCCTTATCCTATCCTATGCTGATTGTTATCACCATATGTCGCTTGAAAAAAGTAAAAAAGCTACTTATATGTGATAATAAGATAGAAAGAGAAGTAGATATATATCTGATAGAATGTTTAGAAAACGGCGCAGTACATAACATTCACAAAGCGGAAACTTGTAGGATCTAATAAGGCCCCTGAAGGTGAAATTTTAGTCACCCTTGGTCTACAACAATAATTATTTAAGGTATATTATACATAGTAAAAAGTTATTGTTAAGAATTGTTATGCATATCAGTAAACTTTACAGATTTATTCAGAACGCAGGGTATCACAATCTTCGGAAGGAAGAAGATTTAAATCTATGATTAATGTTCCCGATAATTCAGAGGAAATAAATAATGGAAGACGTTTCGGATGTTATACGTTTGTTACATGAGCCGATCGAGAAGTGCGAGAAAAATCAGGGAAATAATTCCCTGAAATTGTAGTCTCGAGAATTCATTATTTCCGCGAATGACAAGCGACGATACCCGATTACGAAAATTCGCGCATATGTGGATTTAAAATTATAAAATAATAAAATAATGAAGAATCAGATGCATAAGACACACCGAATGGAAAAAGCAAGCATATCAAGAGAAGATGGCTGAAAGTTTTGAAACAGTCAATGGACTTAATCTATAGGAAATGGTTTAGTTAGCAAGCTGAAGTCGACTTATTGTTATCAAGTCACCGTTCCATCTTTAGCTTCAAAACGATTTTATTACCTCCACGATGACTAAACATACACGTGTTGAACTTTTTATGTTCCTTTCACGCGTAGAGGTTATCTCGAACACTTTTAGTGCAATAAAAAAGTTATGAGTCAACCTGGGGAACACAAATTCTGTACGTAAACACTTCACGAGTTTAAGAGATATGAGGTAGGGAAATAAAAATCAGCATTACCTAAAAGCACGAATCCATTGTTCTGACTTTCATTATCAAAACCAAGCGAAGTTTTCGAAATATGATAACATTCTTCTTCTTCCTTCCAGGATTAGACTTCAAGCCTGTTCCGGCTTCACTTTACCATCTTAAACGTGGTCTTCCAACACTCCTTTTACCTAATGGCTTACATTTCAAAGCTTGCTTTGGAAATTTCTCTAGGCATTTGCAATACAAGTACATGCTCTTTCCATCTATTAATCACTCTGACATCACCTGAACTCCTAGTTCCTCTCATATGGATGTGTTCCGTATTTTATCTCTCTTTGTACATCCCTTAACTGCTCGAAGAAATTTCATTTCAGAGGACTCTAACTGTTTTAATTCTTTTTGTTTCGTTGTCCAACATTCTGACTCATACATCATAGTAGGGACTGCCATCACCTTGTAAAACTTAATTTTATTTTCTTTTCTGGTTTTACCTTCTAAGGTTCTTCTTATTCTCCCGCTTATCCTCTGGAAGATGTTAATTTTATTTGTGATGTCTTTATCATCTTCATAAGTTAGATCACATCCTAAATATTGGAAATGGGATACCTGTTCGAGTACTTGATTTTCAGTAACAATTTTTGTTCTAACTAAATAGCTTCCTAAGAATGCCATCGTTTTCGTTTTAGCTGATAAAATTCAAAGAGAATAACATCTTGAAACACTAAAAACAATAAAACATAATGCCTAATTAATGTCATACTAATTTACATTATATAAAATCTTAGTATTTCTATTATTAACCAAGATAGTTGAGTTTATATTAATGAAAATTTACCAGAAGTGGCAGAGATGACATATTCCTTGAAAATATCCGAGCATATGAAATCAATAACGAAAGACTTAAATGTGTAGAGACCCATGGCTGGAAAATACAGGACTAAAGATTGTCCTACACTTAAGATGTATGTCAATTGTACTATTTATTCCTACATTTTCGTATCTGAACCGTTGTAATTAAAACTCTAATAATATGAAAAGGAACAGATGTAAAGGTTATTTGAAGACCTTTACAACAATGTGACTGTTAAAAAGGGCCGACTACAGCCAGCTGATCCAAGACAACGGCAGGATTCTATTTATTGGTATAAGCGAAGTATAAAAGCCATAAAACAATAATACTGCAGACGGTTAATGACGGATAACAAATAATCACAAAGGTCATTTTTGGTTACGCATACACCGTTGAAGCCAATATTGTTGAAAGGAAGAAAGACAGAAAATCAAAAGTTGAGAAATCGAATGAATTTTTATCATAAAACGGTCTAATAACTGAATTCAGTACCTACTTTATACAGCTTCGAATTTTTTTAATACCTTCACAATTATCCGCTTACTCGGGACACTTAGGATTTTCAAGAAAGATCTCTTACGGAGGGCAACGCGAAAAACCAATGCGCCTCTTATCCCCGCAACACGATCGAGCAAACATTTATGGCAACACACTTTTTCGAATAGAAGAAGCAACGCAACCCATGCTACTACGGGGGTGCCTCTTTTTAATCCAATCACCTCCGCTTGTAATGTATTCGATAGTTATACTTGGAGCCTTACACGGACTGTACCGGCAGTTCTCTCGCTAACCCCTTTCTTTTTAATAGCTCCGAATCGAGAGACTTTGAAGCAGCCGAATACATTTGCATGGCTTCCCCGCGAGCCACTCTCCAATCCCCCCAAGGCAGGCGTACCTCTCATCGCTCAGGAAGGAGGCGAATTCCTACCAAACGTCTCTGGATTAGGATATATACCGATGTCCCATATTATAAGAAACTTTCAGATTTATAAGAAATTTCTAAAGGCATCTATAGTCAGCAATTCATGTAGCAAAACAAGAAATACATATATCTATATGTGACATACATACATCGATTCCGGATCTCTGTATTGCTATCTTATACCTATTAACACCAGTAAGTAGGTTTGTGATAATACTCCCCTAGGGATTATTTCAATAAGATTGATACTTTTCTCTAGCTCTGCTAAGGCTCCTTCCTTCCAGAAACTTATCATTTTATTCCTTATTAAATTGATTACATTTTTTCCATTTATTAAATTTGATCGTGGTATAACATTAGTTTTGAATCAGAAATGCCCATATCTCTGAGAGTATAGAGGCCAGAAGATTCTTGGTGTTATGCAATTAAATGTGGCCCAATTTATTACTATGGAAACCAGCAAGTAAATGGTTATAATGTATTCAGGAGCTTAGATATTTTATTCAGAGCTTCATACTAGTTATCTATTCATAAAGTCATCAGCCAGAAGACTAATTGTATTCTCAATTCCATCGTCGTTAGACACAAAGTTTGGAAAGAGAGAGTCGAATAGATAATATGAGGAGTAAGTTAGATTGCTTTTAATTTTCCCTCAAGAGCAATAAACTGATTTCTTACATATCTTACACCGTTGAAAATATAATTATGAGTAGTGAGCAAGAAAATATACTGGATAGAAGATTATACAATTTAAATAAAATGAAATGGGAGAGTCAGCATGCATGTCAACACTGTCGGAGAGCGTCTTTTTTTATTCGATCTCTATTTTGTATACGAATAAGTCTATCTCTTCAACCTGTCAGTAAATTTTATCCATCAATGCCCCCATTCCTGATCCTTAAACAAAAGAAATACTCTCACCCATAACTCACATTTTTTCCGACAAGGTTTCGTCTTCTCCCTGCAGCGATTTGAATTTTCGATTTCTTTTTTATTTCTTCGGAGAAAGCTCACTCAGTATGGAATGCAATCGAAATTTTAAAATGAAAATGATTAAAAACGTCAAAATTGACTTTTGAAATCCATAATGCAATTAATATTCACGTTACGGCGGTTTATTTGCGAAAGTTATTTATTCAGAGTTTTGAAGTTTGGAACGTGATGATAAAAAGCAATTTATGAATGCCAATATTACCTCGTAATATACCTTACTGTATATAGATAACAATCTAAGAGTAGTGCGTAACGACTCCTTAAACTGGAACCGAAATGCACTTTGAAGTCATTAGGAGCAAAAGAATGAATTGGCCATGTACGAAATTTGATAACGGTATTTTTGCTGAGCGTCGGGCAGGTGAAAGATAGTCCTTCAACACAGGATAAGCATCAGAGCGAATAAAATTAATGCTTAGCTCATATGAGGTAAATAGCGGGACAGGTCAAGGAACGTGCATTATTAGAAAGTAGTAAGTATAAAATTATTCTGTTTGCATCTACTTTTCAATAAATTTTATACAAATATAAACGGTTATTTATTTTATGAACGGTTATTTATTGAATAAACTTTGATAATTTGCAACTCTCCTGGTGATGAATTCTATTCAAGAATACCTCTCGCGTTTTTAACTAGGACAGATCAGGCGTCATACCGACATTTCAATAGCAAATTTCTTCTCTATTCTCAAGGATAAAGATTCTAGGAACGTTTGATTTACCTTGGGATACAGTGGAATGGTTGATTTGGCTCAGTTAAAACCTCTGGAATTATTCTCGAAAAAAATTTTTTAAATTAAAATGTATATAAAAATGAAATATATTCTTGATTCTGTAACTCGGGAAAGTACTTCTAAAATATTATTACTATTATGATTATCATTTTACTCTTTGCGAGGTTACCTTAAAACGACTTCTCTTCTACCGAACCAATGGAGTTTTTCTTGAAAATTTTACACAATTAAATCATCATATATGAATCAATTGTAGTCTACAAAATTGGTAAATTTAAGACAATTAGTTCTAATAGAGACATTTGGGAATTTTTTTTATACATTTCCCCGGAAAATCAGTAATATTGGAAGAGGACCACTGGCGTATCAAATTCGAAGCAATCATTATGACAAATGAAACATGAAATACCACCCGAGAAAGGTATCAACGAAGGAAGTTGAACGATAAAAATCTCCCCAAACTTTCGAACGACACCCACACCCAAAAATAGCCGCTCCCGAAAAGAAACGTCAAAAACACAATCCACACACCGCGGTAATCTACAGCTCCATCGACCCCAATCGAAACAACTTTAATATCAGCTCCATCTCGAAGACTCGATCGGAACTTCGATAGGCGCAATTTCATCTTTTGTTTCCGTGAAATGTCCGAGACCCATATGGTCGCGTGGAGAAACGGACTACGGAGGATTCCCACATACGCATATCGTCTTAGGAATTCTTGGGAGGTCTGCAGAGAGCGCTGGAGGAGAGAGGGATAAAAGTCGGGGGTGTGTGGGATTGGTGGAGCAATTATGCAAATGAGCTCGCGGGGGAGATGCTGAGATTGGCGCCTTGGCGGATGGATGCATGATCGTGCGTGACACAATCACCCGAGGAGGGAAGGGAAGAGGGATACATGGAGAGGAATGGGAGAACAGAGGGATGGCGAGAAGGGAAACAAAATAAAGGGAGAAGGAATACCATGCAAAAATGACAAACGTTGAGTGAGGATTTGGAAGGTAGGGAAGTCCGTTAACCCGACACCCTCTTTATCGTATCCATCTGAGCGACTGTCTCTAGGCCACCATTAAGGAGACAAAGACTAACTGGAAAGCCTTTTATGATATATATATACTTTAAATAATTTAAAGATTAAGCTCTAATATTAGTTATTAAAAAGGCAGTTGATACCTGGTAATTATACCTTTTATTATATTCATATACTTTAAATAATTTAAAGATTAAGCTCTAATGTTAGTTATTAAAAAGGCAGTTGATACCTGGTAATAATATACTGTTCTTTCACGGCATCTAAAGCTGATTTCAAAATGAATTTAAGCCTTAATTATAAACTTTTCCGAGGCATATACTATTAAATTATTAAATTGAATCATTTTAATTAAAAAAAAACGGTAAACAAGTATTCAGTCTTCATCTTAGAGTTCTTCACAGTCTTCTCATGTTAGAATAGGTCGATGTAACAGTTATCTAGATATTTTACTGATAGAGCTATTTTTTAAATCAGCATAGTTCCGTGTGTATAACATAAACAAAACACTCAAGCTGTCGGCTCAACAAAGCGTTGGTGTGTCGTGATTGGTTAACGAATATTGACAGTCCCTCAAGATGGACCCGGTAAAGATTAGCAAGGGAAAGATTAACAAAAATGCAGAAAGTTAAATTAGAAAACGAAAAATAAATAGTGAATCGGAATTAAAGAAGATAAGGATAAAACGCAACTTAAAACCTGCACTTCATAACGAAAATAATTTCTACAAAAGCAGCTATATTTTTTATTCATAAATATCTAGTTATAGGATACTTAAAATATTCTTTTCAAATACTTAACGAAGAGTAAAGAGAACTTGAAAGCATTTCTTGGAAGGAATTTTTTTAGATTAGAAGTGATGTCACGAAAAAATTCTACATTACGTTTTCACTCGATGCACAGTTCTACTGATCTAGGTAACTGCGATTAGAACATGCTGAAAGATGATTCCTAACTACAGCCATCGTAGGTGAAAGTGAATGTTCCTCTCCATGTGGAGATTTTAGAAAATAATTTTTACGAGAGATTTATAGAGCCGAAGGCGACGACAGAGAATGGCACGATAAGTATAGCTAGGCGTGCTAAAGTAGCGTGCGAGGAAATGATTACATCCTTGATTTAGATGCGGATAAACGGCGACAAAGTGAAAATCAGCGCGTGAAGGGATAACAATGCCGAGGAATTCCTTTTAGATGTAATCCTCCATCGATGCGGATTGAGGATCTGATCCGCGCATCGCTGGGATTGTAACACGATTGCGGAGGACGATAATATTGGAGAAACAATTGAATCTGAAAGCAGCGTATTCTTCCAACGGAATCAATAAGCATCTTTGATGTTTCGTATTTTAACCGATAGTTTAATAAAAGAAACACTCCTTCAGCAAATGCGTGAGTGTTTATAGTATTAAAGGTGGTTTTCAAAGGGACTTAGATTAACTTTGATTATGTAAATGCAATTGATATCCAAGTTACTGGGGCAGTATTTCCCAGTGGGACGAGTACCATCAGCAAGACTTACGCATCTATTTGGTGGGACTCGAAGAAGTAGGTATCGTTCTAATTTATTCGCTTCAAAAATTATGTTCTATAATATGTTTCCTAGTTGCCGATAGATTGTCATAAACTTTCATCACCATTCGCTAGCAAATAAATTATCCGTAAAATATTAAATGGGTCAATTAGAGAAAAAATTTTCATCTAGGCGGGACTCGTCTGTTTTGGAGGGATCAAAAGTGGGTTTGAGTCCTAAATAATGTTTTAGAACATCAAATAGTAAATATTTTGGTTTTGGGTTATATCTGACTACGGTTCAGTTTCGGTTTAGCCGGTAGCCACCTTTGAACTGGCATTATTCGCTTCGATAATTGTTTATTACAGTCCTTCAGAATAATTAGTTCCTATAGGTATAGGAAATGTAATTAAGTGCTTATTGAATTAGTAAATTAAGTGCGATTCAGTCATATGAATAACCGGTTCACAGTTTTGGTTCAGATATGAGAAACAAAATGTTTTGGTACAGTACTAGTTTTCATACCGACAAGGAGCTAACCCAAATGTTACCAAATTCGATCAAGTATCCGAGTAAGAGAACAAAGAGGCTGCAAGATAATAGTGAAAAGCATTGTGGCCATGGATTATAACAGATGGAAGGCAGTACTCTGGGCGGCTGGATGAAACGAAAGCCTCTTAGAAACGCAAGCTGATTTCTGTTCATAAGTTACCGATGCTCGGCGGAAACATACGAGGGTCCACGCACCGGACCACCGGACGCCATGGTGAAAAATGGACTTTTTTCAAGCGGCATATGCAGCGGACGATCGTTCTTCCGCAGATGACTGCGGGAGCTCATAAGCATCGCGTGCGTGAAGTTCTCACACTAATATGATTAAAGGACGGAGTGCCGAGGCAGTCACGTGATGCGTGGGAGGATGTCAGGAGGGCCTTTCAATTTAACGCCTTATTTAACGCTTTTCTCGCCAAATGACTTATTCATTATTTGTTTCCGAATTTCGCATGCGCTCGGATGAATGGTATATATTGCCTCGCAATTGATCGGAACCGGTTTCAATATCTAGATGTGGATTCCGGTGGAGGGGTTCTACTGAATAGACCGCGATTTCCTCCGGTTACTACTTGTTAGTGTTATTAGGTTCTCTTGTAATAGTTCCTGTCTTTAGTAATCACTTATAGAAAATGATATGTTTGCTATACAAAATAATTAAATATAAAACAAAAGGAAACGAAGAAGAGCTATTGATGGTGTTTGTATATCATCAAGTATTGGATGAGTAAATAATTCATAATGTTATAAATTGAAATTATAACAATACTTTCTCTATACTTCGTATATGGAGAAAGTAAAAAAAGAAAGAGGGACTTGTACCTCCCAGTTGGCAAATAAATTATTTAACAAATTCACGAGAAAAAACCATGCTAATCTATTTCTATTTATACATTCAAAAACACTATCTAAGAGCTCCTACCTATCCACCGATGAAACTTAATTCACGAAATAATACATGGTGAATCACGTAATGAAATTTTATTTCAGACATGAAATTTGTTAGAATTAATTAAGGCATTTTCAATTTCACATAACATTAAATTTAAAATAGAGCCGCGAGACTCCCAACTATTAAGCCGCGTAAGTCTCGTCAACGTCACGAGTCTCATCGATTGGGAGACGCTGCTCTAAGTAAGCAAGAAATCACCTAGTTCTTATGCACTCCTAATACTCATAACGCTCATAGTTCGATAGAAGGTATCCTATTGGATGCTTCACCTCCATCCTGTGAATAACACGCTTAATTTTTCGGGTGTAAACCTCTTCCTCCGCGACTAACAGCTCCCAAATTAGTTGACAGCGAAGGGAGAAACAATATCCGTCCGCCTATCAACGCCGGTCTTCAGACGGCACAAACGGCGCGCGTGCGGAATCGGCGTGAGCAAATTCGAATTAGTTTCGGTGACCCGATTGAATTCTGCGCCTTTGCTTTGACACCCGTCGCCAAATTGATTGAACCGCTCCTCGAAAACATTAATTTCGCCTCTTTGTCGACAGCAGGGGATGAGGGATGGAGGCTTCTTTTCATCCTTTTGCCTCCGAATGTTTTATGCCCATAAGCCGGTTCCCTTTAATCGCATAGCCCTCCACCTCTATTATGCCATTAAAATTATCATAAATATTCAATTTCGCGAGGAATTTAATTGTCCGTTCTAAGCCTCGGGGTAATTGCGACGAAATCGTTCGAGTCGCTGAACTTTGTAGAGATTGCGATGTGCCAAGTTTTACATGCATTTTCAATTCATAATAACGCGGTTAAATTTTGTGAGCGTGAATGTGATGTCTCACGGAAGCGCCGTACCGTAATCGTACATCATAATCGCGGCGTAATTCTGATAAAATGTAGTTTAAATGAGTACGAAATATGAATCTGTATGCACTGAGAAGTACTTTCATTGTTTGAAGAAATAATTTCATTAAGCGAGAACTACAATCTTTGACATCTGACAATCTTTTTTTTCCGAATGCTTATAACTGTCCCTATTTGTCTTATTATGATTATACATATCACTACAAGTAGGTGCAGGACCTGGTGGCAGTGGGACTGTATATTTCTATAATATCAAATGTAATTAAAACCATTAGAACGTATTCAGAAATAGCCTTAAAACAAGGACTCCCTTTAAATGAATCCATCCTTTATATTCGCTAAGAGAAACTTATAATGAGAAAGGTTTTATTGTTTTTTCTGCAGAAAAAAATTCAGGATTGACTAAAAGGAACGAACCAATACTTGCATATTATAACAGAAATTAAGTGAAAACTTTATCTCTTAAAGCTTATAAATGGGCATAAAGTTGTCCTCACAATTTTCGTTCTTAAGGAAGTTTATAGGTTGGTATAGTTATAGGTAATTAGTGGGTATGATAATATGTATTTATAATAGTTAGAAATATTTGTGAGCTAATCTTTGATGGTTTCACGAAAGAAGACTCTCCTGTCTGTAGCTCAAATGGGCATCATATTATGGTTGCACACCTCCTATAGCATACGAAAACTTTAGAGCACTAAGCGAAAAAACATAAGTTAAAACTTATGACTGAAAAATTATAACCTAGACCATTTTGATCAGAAGAGACTATATTTCCTTCAAAAGAAGCCCTTCTTCACAAAATACAACGCATTAGTACTCCTAAGTTTCCTTTTTTTCTCACCTTTCTTACAACCCATTCCTCATTATATTTGATTGCATCTATAGCATCAAGTATAAATAATAGACGTTGTGAGGACCAAATAACCATGGTTATCGAATCCTTATGGTAAAAAATTTGTAACGACAATGATGCTGCCCAAAAACAAAACTTTGAGAACCAACGCTTCCCGTGATTCATCCTCCACCGGCAAACCCACAACCGAGCGACGACCTCAGCATCCGACAGCCTCTTCAGGAAGCGTCTTAATAGTTTCATTACGGAGCGTGCTGGATATCAGAAGACGCTGTAAATTTTTCACGTCCATCGGCGCTTCGACACGTCCAATAGATCCTCTTACGATTCGCCGCCGACGGAAAACAACACCACCGAGGACAAAAAACGGGCGACTACAAAGGGGCCCGCCGCGCTACCGTGTTAGACCCCCATCGGGATTTGAAATAGTAACGAGTCTTATAAGTGCACCGAGCCGGATGTAGTACTCCTTAAGAGTCTTTGGAACCACGAGTATTAGGAAGATGTCCGACTGGATTGAAGGGGGAGGGGAGGGGAGGGAGGAGGGTGGGGAGAGGGAGGTCCCATGAATGATTGAGCAGCCGCTACTCTTTCATTATCGTGAAACATGCCGGCCATCTCCTCCCACTCCCCCTCGAGGTTTCTCTTCCCGATTCTCGGATAAATCTCCCTCCCCCCACTCTCCTCCCCCCACACATTCCCACGCGACCCCGTCACCTCGAAGAATCCCCGAATATTTTAAAGGATCCATATTTCCCTCCCAGACACGACCCAAGGATGGAAGTGTTCCGAAGTATATGCGGCGTTCCGACAGAAGTTTCCGTTAAATTAAAGCCAAACACGTTAATGCATTTCTTGTTGCTCTTTCGTCTGGGTCCATGGGTGGCCGACATCGCTCAGTCCGGTTAATCTTAAAAATCATAGATGGACGTAGAATCGCTAAATGCCGATGTTTGGTTCTTTCTAACCCAACCAAGGAAAGGCTATTTCGAAGCTAAAAATATAAGTAAAACAATAAAAGACATGACTTAATTGCTCCAAAAATTTCTGGTTTTAAAACTATAAAGTTCTGGGTTCGAGTCCCAGCTAATCAGATTATTATGGGTACGAAATGGGACCATTGTTATTGTTTATGTCTTCCGCCACAACTGTCCAATAAAAGGGTGTTTGTGAAGACTTGGAAAAATCAATTAATAAAAGATAATAATATACGCGCAAATTCTACTCAACCTATGAATTTTAGTCAATACCAACATCGAGTAACACTACTGCACTTAAGGATTTACCATTAAATGAGAAATTTAAAGTACTGATTTTCAATGGATATCAATATAAATAGAATGGATGTCGATTCAATTTCAAGTGAGCCTTAGCTTTCTAAAACTTAAAAACAGTCAACCTCGGACAAAAAGCTTTCCCAAAAACTGATTGAAATTGATTACAACTGCATTCAGGCTCCTAATGAAAAAAATAGCTTTGCGGATTTTCATCAAACCGAGAGCTCCTATAAAAGATGCGACATAAGCTTATGGGAGGAAATATGTATTTCAAGTTTGGCTATAAATAATTTTACCGAAAGAGCTGCTTCAGGAGAATTTCAAGTCGATTTAATTTGCTTTATTTTGTCTTAAAATTTACATTGGTCTTAAACATATCAGTGATAAAACTCATGTAATCAACTAGTCGTCCTTGGGTAAATTATATGGAAAACGGGTTTTTAACATCATTAAACCGTCTGAGTATGAAAATCGAATTTTCATCGTTGTCAACTCAGTGGATAATTCAAACGCTACCTCTTCCTTGAGGAATATTTCACACATTTAGGACGATGCTAAACGCGAGATGGGGTAAGAAATCCATTCTCCTCGCTTTTCATCACAAACAACGTGACCTCGGTTTGCACCAGTTGGTTGACCCGTTAGATCGACCGGGGGATGTGACCCGCCCCTCGATCGCTTTGGGTGTTCCCAAACACACTCGTGTCTACCCTCGGGGGTCGATGACACTATCTCTCCAAGATATTCCTCAAAAAACAAAATGTTAAATTGATTCCCATAGCAGATTCCATTTCCCTTCCCGGAGGAACAAACATATTCGCCCCATTCCAGTATAAGGCAAAGATTATGCAGCTCTTTCCATTTTTTTTTAATTTCGAGGAACACTTATGAGCTAATTCAAAGTTTGCGGCTCGCTAAGCCATCCTGCCAAACCCTTGGCCTTAGGGCAATAGTCAAGGTTCGTGAATTGTAATTGAATAACAAATTTGGAGCATATTATTACAAAAGTAGTTGTTTATCCTATTAAAACATCATTGGCATTAATACAGATTGTTGCTGCTTGATATCATTTAATCATCAACAATGCCTCATTAAAAAAGCTCGGGAAGATTAATTGTTAATTAATTGATTAATTGTATTGGCTTAAGAATCGAAGAATTCCCCTGCATTTTATAGTTCGTTGTTTAATCAGTCCAAATACAGATAAGTCAACAATAGAACGTTTTGTGAAGAATTAAATGTTACAAACTTTCAACGTAATCCACAATTACATAATATCACAGAAAACGTAGAGCCTGTAAGGTCATAATAGAAGTAATAGTACTTTCATATACAATGAGGCTCACCAATAGTTTTCATATAGCACACTATTGTAACGCGGCTCATTCGTGGAGAAGCATCATGTAATGGAAGTAGATAAACCATAACTTAACTGAAAATGAGAGTCATAATTATATACATTTTCAATGCTCGGTTTCTCATTAAAGATATCTCCAATCGAGGAAAACAAATACAAGATGATAATCCGATGCGCGGATTCTATAACAATATCACGTTTATTATTTTATATTATTAAAATACATGTCGAAATGGTGAAGGAATACTTGGCAAAGGTCAAAAATTAAGACATGCAGGTGTTTATCACCCCCATTTTGAATACCACGATGGCCCAAGTGAACTTTCGGGATGCTCATGCAAGTATAATTCCCTCACGGCCCCGAGTTATCCCACGGCTTCAAAAATAGGAGCATAGCTAATCCCCCTTGGCTCGGCTCGCCGCCTTACAGCTGATTTTACGCAAAATCAACGGCATGCATCCCTCCGCGATTTGCTCTGATTAAAACCTAAACTTTAGCACTAAATTTGACGTGCGTATGTACTGTATATCTAGGGGTTAACATTCCACGTCCTTCAGCTGTTGGAACCCCCCGTTCTTCGCATTCCTCGGGAACACTATTCTCGGAATGAGGGTCTGAAACAAGAGGTGGGAAAAATAGAATGCCTGAGCTTGAGATGAGCAGGAGAAAAAAAAACTGGGGATGAATAACTTCATATGGGAAGATGATGAGAAAATCGGATGAGGGGTACCTTTTGTTGCGATCTTATTAAGCGGGCAACTAGTAACACGGCCCTCATCTTCGGCCTCCCATTCCTCACCTCGTCAATCCATCCTCCTCAACCCACATAGATCCCCATATAGAATCTCTAGGAGGTAAGGGATTGATCCTTGACTCCACTGGCATTTAAATGCATTTATCTGAGTATGAAGGGAAGGGCCGGCTTAGGGTATTAACCATAAGCGGCACCCCTTCAGGTTACAACATTCCTCAGGGTGTCAGTGGTTGAATGAAAGGAATGCGTTATATATGACAAAAAGCGGCAAAATTGGATTCCTTGAACTGTTTGTTATACTTGAAAATTATTTTTTTAATTTAAATTTATCACGCAAAAATTAATTGAATTGCTGAAAGACATACATTGGCATTGCTTATATTGGTACAAATGACGAGTCGAATTGCAAGGTAAGCGGTGAGGAAAATGTGCAGTCGATTATTCGTCATTCGACTCGTCCCTCGTCTCGCCGCTCGCAGCACTCGCGCCTCTTTCTAGAGTCTAGTCAGATTTGTGGCCTCCATTAGTTAAACACTCGCCTGGCATAAAAACGGTCATTCGTGATTTGGGGACGAACGTGCGAATGTTAGTCGCGAGTTTCGGCGAGTGACGCGGCGAAGCACGAGCTTGAACGTCTTAATTAAGTGTACGGAAGTATTTCAGATGGCCATCTACATTTTCGTTGTATGATGAAATAATGGGAAATGATGATAAACCATTGTTAGAAATAATTTATTTCGGGACAACAATCAACAACGATATTGTTGCGATGTACCTCGAAGTGAACAATTGCGACAATTAAAACAGCGAGTAATGTTTGAAAGGATTGCCGCGACATTTAGGCCGTGCTCGCCTGCCGATTTTTAGCTTGAAGTTTTTGATGCACCCTGGTATTAGGCTTCTCAACTAATTTACGCTTTTGGAGCTGGCCCTTACGGACTCTGATTAAGGAACGAGACCGTGTCCGGGAACCGTTGACCATGAGTAATAAGTTTGGCGGGACAAAGATTGGCGGGGAAAATTCGGACGTCACATGATCACGTCTTAATCCCCATACCGAAAAAAAATGAGTAGGCCAGATTGAATTAGCGATGCCTGCCGATTTTCACGTCCCCGGATGGAGGATTCGCCTTAGGAAATTAGGGGACAAATTATTTTCGATCTTTACGGGAAAGACACTTACGAATGCGAGAAGAGGAAAACTGATGGAAAGAAATAGGCCGACAGCTCTGTTGGCTTAAAATTAAATGATAAGCAGAAAATTATTAATATACCATAGGAGAATGTTTGTATCAATAATTTGAATGCTTTCGAACATAAATATATTGCTTTGCATTTTAGTTGTCTAAAGAAATGCATTCACCCAAGTATTCTTTTTAATATATATTTTGTGATAATTTATTAAACTTAAATAATGAACATGCCATATACCGCCCATAGCCTAAATCAAAATTTTGTTCACAGGATACAGGACAGTAATTTCTCTTAGAGAGATTCAGTGTATTTACAAGCTGCGATAGAAATAGGTGATTGTTTCGCTATTCTTATAAACTTTGTCTGCATTGTTTAACTGAAGGTAAATAAACTATTGAACAAACAAACAACAATGAGCAGAACAACAACCAACAATGAAACGTTTATTGAATTTTCTATCGTGGAAAGCAGAAGCTAAATTTAATTGTTGCCGCACTTTTCAACAATTCAGGAATGTAGCACTTCTACAAAGTTACGGCCTTCTCGGTGAATATTGATTAATAAAAATCAAATATGCATAAAATCAACTGGTGAAGGGAAGTGCTAGGAAACTTCCACGTGAGCAGTGCGTTTAAAAGTGTAAACGTGATCTTTCGGAGTTATCCTTCACCTCCACGAAATTTCATTAAATCGCGAGTTTATTCCCGTTCGGTAAATTAATTAACGCCGCCGATGCCTTTACATATACTTCCATATGCGTCCTAATAACGGGTTATCTTGCGATGGAGAAAAGGATTATGGGAGATTTAATTATAGTACGCGAGCATTCAATTGCCGCGACAGGAGGAAACGAAATTTTTTGCTGAAACTTTTTTTTTGGGCGATAGAATTCCAAAGAAGAAACCCAATCCCGCATCCTTTCATTTCCATTATTGGCATATCCTAAAATTCGCGCCAAACGACTGGTCGTGTTTACATAAATTAACATTGCTCTATTGCGCGTCGTGCATAAGTTTAGCGAATGATTACAATGCAGTATGTATGATAGTATGAAGGAGATTGTTGTTCACTCAGAATAATTAAGAATGAATAGTGATTAAATGTAAGACCTCACACTAAGTGCATATTAAGGTATGTTGATGAAATACTTACTTTTAATTTGTTTATTGATACATTATGGAAAGAAAAGTATCTTGCGTTAATTTTATTAATTAAGTTGCTTAGGAATGAACTATGATGATCTTCATTTTCGTTTTCATATTTCTTGGTATCTCCTTATTGAATGCCATAAAAACAGTTTCATAGAGTTGCATTACTGCACTAATATGAATTTTAAGCATATATGGAACTCTAATCTTCTCTTAGCATTCTGGTTCAGTGAACAAAATACCTCATTCCTCATACTGTTTATTGAGCCTAAAACGCTCTTGAGGGCTTTAGGTAGCTTGTGATGGAGGTTTTGTGCTAAAAACCGGCCTCCATACTGAATACTGTTTAGAAGGAAAAGATAACGAAAAAACTACGAATTTTAATTCCATAGATTGTAAAAAAAATCATCTTTAATCAACATACTTAAATGCCTCAACTAAATTTCATAGGCTAATTGTAAGAACTTGTATGCACATTGTAAGCACAAGACTAATTGTAAGAAAAAACTATATTAGAGTTACCTATTTTCTATCCTGTACCAAAAAAAAATGAAAATAAGCTTCATCTATGAAGGTATAGTAGCAGGAACATGACATGCTTAAAGCCAGAAAAACGACAATATAATAAGTTTAAAATGTGAGGTTGAATTTGATGTATTCAAATCAAGCGAAATATAACATGGGGTCAGCCAGAAATATATAAATTCCAACAGATTTTCTATAAATGAAAAGCCATTTAGATTAACGGAATAATCGTTTTCACCAAAGACGCTTACCTGAATTTACCACGTTCTTATTCACGGTCAATCCTCCACAAAGGAATTCGGTATTCTTCCGCAATTCATCTCAAAAGTGCCAATTTCGAATCATCGTGGATACTCCAGACGGAATCAATGTCCGAAGAGCGAGGAATAAATCGTAATATTTAGGACATGCGAAGAGGAAGAAGAAGAAGAGAAAGTGGAGGAATAAGAGAGAAGGATGGAGCAGGTGAGGGAAGTGGGCGTAACGTGGGCCACCCACATTTCAAAGGATCCCGACGTGGCCCTTGGGGCGAACCAGTGGGGGAAGGATCCCCACCCCATCCCCCCTAGCCTCATCCCCCTCCCACATCGATTCCTCTCCTTCTTCATTGCCTTCCACACCTTTCCACAACCCCCTCTAATATACCTCCTCCGCCTTCTCGGGCGTTCAAATCCCTTTATCTCGGATCTTCCCTTCCTCTATTCTTCGTCGCTGCGAGCAATCAATCTCCACCTTCCTTCTCTCTCTCCCTTTTCTCAATTTGTCGGTCTCGCTTTTCATTCCTTTCTGACCCAACTTCTTCCCCACCTATTACAACCTGTTGCTGGAATCCGCTCCGGATTCTTGCGACCGTCCTTGCGGTGTGACTGTCGGGGGCGGATTCGGACCATCGGAGGCCCGGGGTGTAAATCTCGGTCCCCATTTGGAATTCTCCGAATAAATACCACCCATTATGATACAATTTATATTAGTGCATATCGTGGAAAATACAGTCACTCTATTAGGGAAGAAAACGTTTGGTGAATTCTAAGAGACACTTTAATTAATTACGAAAATGTAGGAATTTAAGATTCATAAAAAGAGAAAATTTTCATTTTATAGAGGTATAAATTATATATAATCAATAGAGGATGTTTTAATGATGCGGAACTCTATCAGGTGATATAAAAAGTTAATATATATCCATTCCAAAACAAAATGTTTTTCTTGTGGAATTTTTTCTTATATTCTCTTGTGGATTTGAGAGTTAGCCATATTTCTCAACACCGTATAAATCATGATATTATTCCATAAAATGCTATGTGGAATAATTAATACACTTAATGTTCTATCTTGAAGTAAACAAACAAAAAACCGTGATAGATTTGTACCTAGATAAAAATTGGAAAAAAATTGCTATTGACATGAACGACAACGCAGCTCTTAACTCCACGACGGGATTCGAATATTACCGGCCAACATCCAGACATTGCTAGTAATATTCCAAGGAATAGTTTTTCAATTACAATCAGGGATATGAAATACTTCTTATTAAAAACTGACGTTGCTTGTGATCATGATAAAATACCAATGTACGGTTAGTCTGTATATTTTACTGATTTATTCGGTAGCATATGTAGAGTAATTCTACTTATTGTGTTATATTTTACGCTATATTAACGTCGAAGAGTATTTAAACCAAGATACTCGAAAGTCGGTGTTTTCTAATCGGTGGCTTTATCGTTGTATATAAACAAGTATTTTGATCTACAGAAACGGTTCAACTGACGGCCTAGCAATTTTATCCCGAATAGCTTATAACTTTAAATATAATTACATGTCAAATTGTGGTTATCTTAGAGTTTATTATGATGATGATGATGGTTTCGAAATTTTATAATAAGAAAAAAAATCGTTAAGTGTAGAGAACTTGCTTCTTTGCAATACCACTTCCTTTCTGGTCCAAATCACCAAAGCTTCAAACAATGGTCTCTAACGGTTACCCAAGTCCGGCAATCCCAGATCTCTTCCTCTCAGAGATTCGAAATCCCCGGGACACGACCACCCGCTGAAAAACCACGTTGGCAGTGCAGTCCCTTTTCGTGTCCGGTAGCAGACCTTTAGTTTTTTCAAGTTCGGAAGCGTGTCCTGACGGCGATTAAAGGCGGCCTCCGCTAATTACCAGTGGTGAAACATCGAAATCGAGGATAATCGATTACGATTTAGCATAAAACGATTTGACACTGGTGGTTTTGTCAGGGAAGTCGGAGGAGTTAATGAAAGGTGTGAGGAGCCATTAACGGAAACTGAGGATGATGATATGCAATCAACTGTTTCAGAAAAACAAGAGACGGCGACCAAACCGCGCCCGCAAAACTGCTGCGGAATGTGGATAAAGAAAATTTACAGATCGAAGAGCGATGTGTATGTTTTTAAAAATACAATTCGTAAACCATCAAAACTCATGTAAAATGACGAAGGCGTATTGTCAATGAGCAAGTCCCATAACGTGATTATCACGAAAGGGAATAGGAAATATAACATTATGTTTCCTACACACAAGGTGGCTAATTATCCACATACTATATCCATCTACATAGACATATGTACCCTGCAAGCAGCTTTCGGTGTGTGGCAGAGGGTGCAAGCAACATGACTCTACATCCCAAATCAATTATCGTTTTGTATCTTTCTCGGAGAACGTAAGTTCTATCAGCAGCTGGTCCTAAAATCTACTTTGCTTTATCTTCCTTGTAGTGCCAGAATAGCCCGTGTAACTTGTCTACCCTATATATAGATATTAATTCGTACATTTCTCTTATAACGCAAAGATATTCCATTCAATATCTCTCAAGCAGGATAAAATGTCGAAAAGAATAAAATTATATTCAAATCCAACAACCAAAACACCCAGCTGAACTATTATTATAAGAAAATTGTAACAAATGCAATTATTACCCCACTGAAAACGTTATTATTAACATAAATACAAATTACACTGAGTACAACA
Organism: Sympetrum striolatum; assembly: GCA_947579665.1. Taxonomy (NCBI): domain Eukaryota; kingdom Metazoa; phylum Arthropoda; class Insecta; order Odonata; family Libellulidae; genus Sympetrum; species Sympetrum striolatum. The sequence goes on along the minus strand of OX388347.1, from coordinate 74,958,392 downwards.
GCAACTATAATGCAGTTATCTACAGGCTTCAACAGTATGTTGAAACAATACAGATACAACAATACAAGCAATAATAGCACGCTACTATAATCCAAATATCCACAAAATATAACAATACGTTAGAATAATTCAAATATTCACAACCTGCAACAATGCGTTAACTTTAAGAAGAACTCTGCAAACTGCAACAATGCGTTATTACAATAAAGAAATGTAATACCTATAACAATACTGATTACGATGCGATATCTATAATAATTGATGTCATACTAACATATAATGAATATTAATGTTATTGCTGTTAAAAACTATTGCAATCGGTAGAATAAAAAAATACGAGTGTAGCAAAGACATAAAGCGAGACACGTATATTAGAAGCGGAAAAAGAGCGGGAAAATGGGAGCCTCTATCGGCAGAGGGAAGAATTTGTTGTTAGGGAATAACCCGTTTTACGACTTTTAGCCTTATCTTTCGCGCCGAATGGCCGAATCGTGCGCAAATGCAAGGAGATAATGCAAAGGGGCTTTCAAAGTCATGCTGCACGCGAGAGCGTTTCGTGATGGACGAAATGTCTGGAGGAAAAGGTTATTTTCTTAATAATGAATATGGAATCTCGGTAAAACGAAAAAGCGAAGCTAGGAGCTAATGAAAATGTATCATACTGTTCTGTTTAGTAATTTTACATGAATCATTTAACCATTTTCTGTATGGAGCACATACTACATATGCGGGGTTAAACAGGATGTGAAAAGTAGTGTCCAAACTGGGACTCGAACCCAGGTCTCCGGGAATGTTCATCAAATAATTTTTTATAATATAATAAAATTATTATTCAATGTAATTATCACGATATAACAACCAATCCGATTAGCCGGGATATGAACCTTGGACCTTGGGGTTGGAGAGCTGGCACACTAAATACTCCGCCACCACTGCTGGTTGAGAATTGGTTGTAATTGATATATTATAATAAATATAATACAATTAATCAATATTTATCATCATATATAGATTACGTTCACTCATTAGATTAGTGAATATTTTAAGGTACCCGACAACAATATGCACTTGAGTAAAATTGTTACCGCTGTTGCCTTGCGACCATATACATATTTCATAATTTATTTTTACGATTGATTGATATATGCGTCAATGTAAGGCTCACATCCCTTCCGTAAAAATCTGGGATGGCCTGGAATCGCATCCGCTTGGAGAACTGAAGAAAGGAGAGTTTCTCAGCGTTGAACCAGTTTCCCATTGGTCCAGAGGAGACTAAATCCATTGTGTTCGGTTGATCGCTGCTTTCACTCCGAAAAAGACGCGAATTATTATAGACCTACTTGCGGAGGAAATTAAATCTAGCCATGCACGTAATCGAATTGGCGGCCCGAGGATTTATTCAGCTTTTAACTGGAGGCATGGCCTCAGACATTAAAAGATGGCCACGTAAGGAATAAGCGATTAGAAGTGTGATTACTATAAATACATATTCACTATGTTATTATAAATATCACAATATTATCATAAGGCTACTACACAATATTAGCTAAGGCTATAAGACGAATATTCCATTGGAAACTACGTTGATAAAACCTGCAATATGTTACACTTATACAACAATACTAAACTATTAGTATGCAGTTACCTTTCTTGGAATAAGAATGTTCTTGACGTAACAGTTAAAAACTAAAGAATATGAATCTACGCACGACAAATATTGACACTAAGATAACAATATATCTCGCTAGGTAACTCTCCTACTTCACATTGTTTTCCTTTCGCACATATCCACATGGAATATTAATGGTACCTTATGAATAATTCAGAAAATTTTACAACAAAGATATAATCATTGTAGACGACAGTTGTAACGATAATAACAGGAGTGAATAAATAAGACAAATGACAACAATTCAGTACTTTCGGCGAATGAAAGAACAATTGGCATTATGGTTTCCATTGTTGCTAATTGATAATCATAACAATAGCCGACAGAGAGTCCCAATGTGATAATCACTGGAAGCGAACAATAATAGCAATGTGTACCTTGTACTAATTATTCACATGAGTGAAATGTGATGCGAAGAACTCAAAAATTAAGTCAACGAGTGTGTGTGAGGCGGGAGAACATCTGAAGCCGTCTGTATGGAATTCGTTACAACACTTGTCCGGATTTGCCCGCAGATAGCCTGTGGAATCTCCAAGGGACATCCGTGTCTTTAACGGCAGCGTGTGACTCGAACAGGAGCCGACGAACATAAAGTGAAGTGAGACGTGCTTAGTGCCAAATGAAAACTCGAGCAGAGGCGGCTTCTTTGATATGACAGATATCCCACGCGAAGAGCATCCCGGGAAGGATGGGAGAGGGGGGGAGGGAAGGTAACAGGAAAGAGTAGGAATGGAAAGAAGCAAAAGCATGGAAAAACAACAGAGTGCTACATCAAGAAGGCGACATTGTTAACACTGCCGTATATATTCCTCTACTGTAATTACGAAGTATCAATAGAAAAAATATTGGATGCGACATGTTTACAAGAGGATCACAGCAGGGTAAAAACTGATTGGATTCTTTACATATAGTCAGGATTAAATTTATCGAATATGTAGATACAGTAAGCGAATCTGTCCAACTTTCTGGTAACTCATTTTTGCGATTATTTTTTCATAATGTAGTAAGTGACTTCATTTATTAAATTAAGTATTAATAAGTATTCTTTTGTCTTTACACTATTTTGATCGCTATCTCTTTCTTTCTAAATCCTTATAGGCAATGTAAATTCACTATTAACAATCACTCCCAAATAAAGACACCTATTATTGTTGTTTTCATTGTTATAACCATCAATCTTGTCATGAGTATTGTTGATTAAAACCAGGTTAGGACCTTGACTTGGTTTAAGGAAGTCTTTTATTTCCCCTATCGTAATAATTAGCTGAATAATTTAATAGAAGTCCAACATTTATAACTGGAATCGAACAGAAAATTGTATAAACTTCACAGTCGTTGGCGAAGTCTGGTGGAAATTCGTCATGATGAGAAAAGATAAAAGTAGTATAGTCAAGTGAGGATGGCGATCAATCACCGAAATATATCGTATTAATCTTTATTTTTGTAATAAAAAAATTCTGAAAAAGTACTACTTTTATCTTTTCTCCTCAGAAAATTGTAACTTTCGTTTGCTTTTGTCACAGACTTGTTCTATTGTAATGACTGAAAAGCTACTGAGACCCGAGTGATGCTGAATGTTGGCACTATTTAAGGTCCCTCCTTATAGGAGAATAGGTGTTACTCATTAAGTCATTGTACTTTACCAACATGGCCATGCTCCACTTAAAACAGTTTGGCTCTTCGAGGAAAGCAAGGGCATCATAACTCACTCCTCATCCTGCCTGATAAGCCTCATTCCCCACTACTAGCCAATGTTAGAGGGGGTGAGGTACCAAACAGCCTTCTGACTGAATAAACTTTACAAGAGTGAGGTGTGCGGAACAAGAGAGACTTTCATGCTGGACTGACGACATTTCGGCAGTCACGAGCGAATGCTAATGACAGAAGGCTTGAGTAAATAAATCGTAGCGCTTAACCGTAATGCCCCTCTTAATCTCCACTTAATAACCCGCTCTTAATTCCCCCGAATATTTCGTTCCCTAATCACCGCTAGTGCCACGCAACACCGAACACGAGGAAATTAATTCTCTGATGAGTTATTCCTGATATCTAAATGCGTCAGGCTTCCGAGTTTTTGTGTCATTATTTGGCAATTTAACGCGCTAATTGCTTCGACGTCATTACATAAAATGCTCCCCTTTTAAAGATGTTAAACGAGAGGGGGGCACTCTTCTGAGACGCTGCTTACGAATCCCGTGTTACGTGCGTACGATTCGCCGTACTCGTTCGAGAGAAGAACAAATTGCCAGAGATACATCGGCAGAGCGATATTTATACAGACTTCCGACTGAGAAATAACTGTTCCCACCTACCGTTAATTATGTCCATTTCATCGATCTTTTTGGCGTTCAAAATTTTATTTATTAAGTCGATCGCAGTAAATGAATGGAGAAATACATGAGAGCCCTAATTGTCGAAAAATAAAGTTTTGATTCATCATTAAATAAACACGACAATATTAAAATTAATATTTGTAATTATCTCTCTAATTTTTAATAATATTTAATTTTGAAATTATATCTTGATAGTAGCGATCTTTTTTGATTCATTCATTTATATCACTTATAATTTCTTCAAATATATATTTTCCCTTTAAAATAGTGATAAATATAATATAGTGATACATTTAGTTAGAATGAAAAATTATCGGAGTCTTTAATACTTCAGTGAAAACATTCCTATTAATTTTCAATAAATACACTACTCAATAAATGCTGAGAATATTTAGAAATATTAGAGAGTTTAAACCACTATTACCCAAAATAATAAGGAATATTAAAATTCAACTTTTTCACATATCCAATTCAGTGCAGATCTTCGTGGCCGGTGAAGTGATCCTGGGGGGTTGGTAGTGCATCCACAGCGGGGGGGATCAATTCCCCGCGTACCAATCTGTTGGGAGATCAATTCCCCGCGGATGAATTCCCCGCGCACGAATTCCCCCCAGATCAATTCACCGGGCGCAGCAGATCTTATAGTATTCGGGAGTTCTGAATCGAGAAGCAACATTATATGAGATTGTTCTAACCCTTTTGAATTAATCTTAATAAAATAACGTCTAATTTCCTGAAATTAAGAGAATCTCCAATTCTAATCAATAAATGGATCATTCAAAATCATCTCGCGGCGATTTTCGATGAAAAACAAGAGAAAAAACGAAGTCAGAGAGTCATCTGAAGCTCACTTCCATTTGAGATAGCATACGGATAATGCCCTAACACTCCACTTGAAAGTGAAATACATTTCATGCTTTAATGCAGCTTAAATTCGGTGGCAGGTGATACATTTTTTCCACTCGTACTCGCGAAGGGAAGCTGAGATGAATATGCTAATAACGCAAGTGGTCGCTCGAGTTTCCTTATTTTTAACATGTCCGAGAATCATCCCAGGTTTCGGATATACGACACCTGATGCATATATTATTTATGATTCCGGAGGATTAATAAACTTCAAACTAATATCTTACATAAATACATAACTATGTATCTCCGGTAGAACTACAGATAGGAATTAATTGAATTTAGTACATTTAGGGATATTTTAAGAGTCATAAGAGACGTTGCAACATTGCCTAGGTTTCATTGTTTATTCCTAGTTTTTCCTCAGCTCTTGCAACAACACCAGTAAGATTCGTCTATAATATATATTAAGCCAATGAGAGTTAGGCAAAGTAGCTATCACATTTCCGCGTAAAAACATCTTATCTTTACATGTAATTAACAATTACTTTTACTTCTCTTGGATGCTCGACTTATGGAAGACTTGGGTAAGAATTATAGCTATGTAAAGTGAAATTTAAAGCTTATGTCCCTTGAATAGGAGCTATTGGTATGGTCACTTAATGAGTACATTTTATCACAAGTTATGTTCGAAAGTGACAGAAACAGAGACTGTTATAATGATAATATACCTACGCAGAGTTACTATGGAGTCAGGGGCTTTATATCAATTTATAAACTTTCAATTTCAATGTATACATTTTTCAGTGAGGTTTTATCTTTTCTTACATTGGTCTTTTTCGATCTCAATACTGCTTTTTCACTTATTTCGATACATTAATTTTTGCTAACGTACGTATTTTGATTCATTAATTTGTTCGTTTTATTTGATATTAACGATATGTAACGAAAGCCAGCAATGAATTTCTCCAAATAAATATCACCGGGTTTCTAGACTCGAACCCGGGACTTCCATGAATATTCAAACCCCTCTACGAAACAAGACAGAGTAAAAGAAAGTATCTGAGCGGAAGGAAAGACAAAAAAGCTCAAATAAAAAGAGGATGAGAATGATCCAAGTGTCCCGCGTTTCCGTGAGAAAGAAGAAGAAGGTTTGGACGCAAGGTGTCCCTTGTCACAGCTTAAGTCAACGCGGTGTCTTCGCTCCAGGAGAGAGGAACAAAGAGAGGCCGATGCCAACGGGGGGTAGGGGGGAGGAAGGGGAGGTGACGAAGGCTGAAGGGAACTTAACAGCTTCCCTCTGCTTTGTCATTTGCCTCGTCTCTCCCGATTTTTTGCCCCGACATTGTTTCATCGGCCAAATCTAATCAAAGTAGACTCCCAGTTCCGAGATTGTATTCCTTTAAGACATCTTTCATTAGAGCCCTCCCTGACGTTTATATATATTTTCACCATTTTTTCATCTTCCACGTTTGGAGTTATGATAATAAGGATTGGGATGAGGAGATTATACAGATTACTGATACCTACTGTAAACATGCCAACTAATTCGGAAGAATTCCTTATGTTTCAACTTGAAGCAACGATACTCTTGATACTCAATTCTCTGATATTATACATTAAGAATAAATGAGACGGTTTGTGGTGTAATTCTGTGGAACTCCTTCATAGTATAAAATGAAAAAACAACTTTGTAGAGTCCACAAACTTTACTATTCTCAAGCACGACCTAGGTTTCGTTACAGAATAACATCTTCAAGTAAAGAAGCACTTGAAGATGTTACTCTGTAACGAAACCTAGGTCGTGCTTGAGAATAGTAAAGTTTGTGGACTCTACAAAGTTGTTTTTCATTTTATATCCATTAAGAATGTCTATTATCTATGATTAATGCAGTGCATAAATAGCAAACATACTTCGCTATGAATCAGGGATCTCTAGAAACTTGACAAGGAGGATACGATTTTATCAATTTATTTACATACTATTTATATTAAAACAATATTAATACCTTTAATCTCTCCGATTAACTGTCGAAATACCATTCCCTCGGAAGTATTTCAATTCGTGTAAAGTAATCTTTAAAAAAATATTCTGAATTTTTTAAGCTGCTCTCTTCTTTGAGGATATCAACTCAGATACATCAAGACGGAATTTCTAAGGTCCCTTCAGTTTCCGCTTCATATCTTTAAACTTTACTTGATAATCATTATTCCGAACTTTTCCTTATTTTTGTAGTAAGCTATCAATCAAAATCCTTTCTTCGAATTAACGGAGAAGAACAATTTAAACCGATTCGGAAACAATGATGAATACAGTGCATTGATTCTTGTCTTTATACATTCGATATTTTTTATTTGTATATAATTTACAGTGCGAAATATGTACATATCTCGTAAAATACTTTGTATGTGAAAACTCTTTTCTGAGTGCATTTCATCACATTCTGAATACTCCATGCGTTGAAAAATTAGTCAAAATCGCGGAATTTCATTGTTAATATCCTTCATAATGATACATTATACATTCATCGACAACAAAATAATGTAAAGAACTATCAAATGATAAATTTGTCGATTAAAAATACCCAATAGCCCAGCAAAATTATGTCACTCCTCCTCTTACCCAGTAAGCCTGTTTCCACAACAAAAGCTATTGATATTTAATGGTAAAAGAATGAGATTTAAACCGCCCCTGGACCGAATACTTTACCCATAGTATGTTGAATTCCGAACACTAAAATCATCTGGATAGTTTCCAATTTCAAAGGAAAAGTTACACTGGTAATTCAGATAACAGAACAGAACAGATGTATACCTTGATAACGCTCACCCGAAAGCATTCCTAAAGTTCCATTACTTCCAAAAATGATTGATATCCTCAATGGTAACCCCCACCCACCCTTCTACGGCCACAGTTATCTAGGACCCGGGTTATTTATTAGGAAAAATTCAACGCTCCTGAGGCGAGCAAATAGATTTAATTGCCTATCATTAAGAAGCGGGGCATTAAAATTTAAAATATACGAAAAACGCAAGCCGTCGGCAGGGAAAAAAAAGGGTTGACCATTAAATTAATTAGGAGAGAAATAATTTGGGCGCTAATGAAATAGTCGAATTGGACCGTGAATTAATGGGGATTCGCATCGATGCAGTGAGTCCGAGATACGATTACTTTGATGAATGAGAAGTGTGCTCTGCGGCGCCTTTGGGGTTGTCATTTTGACGGCTCGGAGTTAATAACCGGAGAGGAAAAAGACGCGGCGCGCAAAACACACCATTATGGCCCTCAAAAATGGAATTTCAGCCTCTCACGAAATCATGAATAGATGTTCGATTGTAACGCCGCGCGCCGGATAATTGCGCGGCCATTGTTGAAAAGGAGCGCTTTAAGCAATACTCACACGTGAAAGTTTCCCTCGCTAATCGACGATCCCTCGCGATCCGACGGTTTCGCTATTCGACGGATGGATTTCGGGACCAAAACTGCGAAGGTAATTTTGTGGCGTTGAACCGTGACATTTTTACTGGCTGTAGCGGTATATAGAGTTGGTAATTGGAGGTACTAAATTTGTTCTATTGTAACATTAATATGCCCAATCGTAACTTGGAGGGATTTCGTATAAACCATCTTTAAAGAAAACCCTTTGTAACGTTCACTATATATATTTCAGCCGACAGGTGATTGGCATCTTCAAGTGGACTGAAAGCGTTCAACTGAAATATATATCGGGGTAGTTACAAAGTGTTTTTCTTTTAAGATGTGTTCCATTGTGTTGAGTAACTTACATTTATTACTATTTATTTTTCTATTCTATTAAATTGTAATGGATACTCTGTAAATTCAATTTTGCTTGCCAAGCTACCTTACCTTACTTTCAAACCGTTTGTCTGAGTATTTGTAGTTTGAAGCAGCTGCTCGCAAAGTTGATTAATTATTATTTTATTAATTGGATACAGTGGTTTCTATATATTCCAATAGGGTTGAAATTGATTTTAATAATATAATCACCACCATTAAAGATCAACCCGGCAACGAATCTATCTAATTGATCTATATTTGCTGACTTACATTGGTAAATATATTCCTGAAATCCGACATACTCGCTCTTCAACATCCTCGCTATTCGACTATCCGTAATCCGACACCAATTTATCGACAGTACAGTACCTACCCAAAGAATTGCTTTTACCGACGAAAATCTTGAGCACAAAGGAAGGAGGAGTTATATTCAAAACGGAAAACCATCTCTAGAGATAAATTATAGCGCCATAATATTGTCTCCCGCCACGTGGTCAACAATTAGGGAGGCAGTTCGATCGGCTACCGCATCGCGGCGCATCGGACACCGCCGGGAGCATCAATAGTACAAATGAAGTGAGGCCGGTCTTTAATCAAACTGAGGAAGCATCAAACCGGTCCGAGTGCGCGCTTTTTTTTTAATTCCCCCACCTGCACGCATTCCTCACCCTCCTTCATTCCCCTCCGTTCTTTTTCCGCCTCTCGCTTTCCGCCATCCTTTATCTGCTCCATCTACACCCTTCCCTCGCATAGAGATCTTCCAGAACGAGTGTTACCAGAAGATCTTGAGTTTTCTTAAAAGTGTTCTCACAGAGGGATGTTGAGGAGATACAACTTAATCCTCTCGGAATTTAGGTCTTGTAAGCGTTTTCCGAAACATGCCGCAGAAGTATGAATCGCAAAAAAGTAGACTTTGTGTAGTTGAGGAAACACGCTTGCATGTATGGGCGTAGCGTTTGGGAACCCTCTGTGCTTTGAGAATAACATCCGAGAATAGCGGAGAGTACTTTTAAATTAGAGTTGTTTAGTAGTGCTGAGTCACCAAATTCTCAAAAAAATGAAATTTCGCAATCAAAAATAGGGAAAAAAATAGGAAAACCTATACACCCTTGCCGAAATTCGAAATTCTTAATTTTGTTTTATGGAAATTATTCAAACTCAAATAAAGAAACGCTTATGGGTACATAATTATTCATTCATAACTTAATTCCTGACTCACAAATTGAAAGAAGGAATATCATCATGAGTTATACCCTCATCAAAAGAAAAACTTGCAGAACTTGAACACTGACTAATTTTATGTGGAAAAAATATTTTCAATTACGATTAGATTTTCAGAATTAGAAATGAAATGGTAGCAAAGTACTTATTTCTCTGTGAGTAGATAATGAGGTATCTCATACAATATCACCATTTATTTTAACTGAGATATCGTTCAAACACTATCACGTATGATTGGCAGGTACTGGAAACCTGCCAAAGAGGGGAAATATTTAGGGCAATTTCCTCATACATCTATCCCAAAGTAAGACTAACCATAAAGTCTTAATTCCACAGCATAAACTCTAGAGAAAGCCTCTCTATCGTGATACATGTCTTAATTAAATAATAATATTAGAGATATTTTCCTACTAGTTTCGAGCAGGCTTCAGACTTCCATCCGCCTTGAGGTGAGAAGTTTCTGGCCATATTTACCACACTAATAATCCGTATTATTTGAAGAATGGCACTAAAATAAATTTCGCTTGGTTCCATAAGAAAATCTGATAATTAGCTTCATAACATAACATAATGGACGTATTTTAGTGACACCCATTCTATGTGTGTGCTCAACCTGTTGATTGTTCATTGTGATAAATATACTTTGTGTTTGTTTTCAGGGAGCAAAATGAGCGACGGTTCGGACTGCGAGTCGGAGCCAGGAATCCCTCTGAAGAGGAAGCAGAGGAGGAGCAGGACCACTTTCACAGCACAGCAATTGGACGAATTGGAAAGGGCCTTCGAGAGAACACAATACCCTGACATATACACCAGAGAGGAATTGGCCCAAAGAACCAAACTGACTGAAGCCAGAATACAGGTGAGACTAACGATGGAAAACTAAATTTTAAGATTCCTTAATTACTCAAAGGTTAAATAATAACGATGTTTACAGTTTAACGTTATCCTGTGGGATAACGCTAAACTCCAGGGTAGTAATATCCTTTAAGATATTAATACTTTGCGGGATAACTAAATTTGGGTGAATAGCATTAATGGTAGAAATCTTATAGAAATAAATTACAATAAAAATACAATCTCATAGAACAATAAATAAATTATCCAGTACAGTAACACCATGCAGTAATGAGGTCTTTTAGGATTACAATATCCTATAGAAAAACAACATTAGGTAAGATAACAATACTCTGATGGTTAACTTTATTCTGAAGGATATTTTGATTTTATGTCCCCTTATTGAAATAATAGATCCTTTCCTTGAGAGTAAATTTTCAAACTTTTCCTATGTTTTTATAGCATTATTTCATTTATTTAACAGTATCCTAAACATTCGCTAATAGAGCATTAAAGCTAGGCGCGTAACAAATCAGTACCAAATATATACTGAAATCCATATACTAACTAGGATTCCAACACAGAACCTCAGCTAATTGGTGCAGGTATTGATACTTTGGCATCGTCTGTGAGAAGAAATTTGTAACCTGCAAGAAACTTTCGATTCTCAATTAAGTACATCTCACTCAGTGCACAGCAAAGGGAAAAGGCAAAACTTTTTCTTTACGTAGATTTTAATCGAGGAGGATAAATAGACTATCGTACAGTGGAAGCCATTTTTCTTACTAAACGATTAAAATAATAAAATTTTCGTAAAACAAAATTAAATATAATATGCATTTATCGCAGCAAAATGAATGTATATTATATTAAAATCAAAATTGCTTCAAGTTTTTCATCCCAAAACTTCCATCTTCATTTCGTGGAAACTAACCTTGTTATTCCTCTTCATGAATTTCACAGAATTGCGACTTCCAAGAAATTCAATTAGCTGCTTTAATTAACGACGGCTTCTTAACACTCCTTCCCCACTTCCAAATTCACTAATGTCACGTTCTCTGGTATCCCTGACGTGGTGAAAGTTCCCAATTCGGGGAATTTCGACGAGAGTCAAAACAAGTAGTTAAATTATTTTTTTAATCCTCGATTCTGTGAAAAGTAAAAAGATGAACTTGACCCTACTTCACAATACGGCTTATAAACCTAGTTTCGCTCCTTCTCAAGAAATTAAATTTGTGTTTGCACAGTACGATATGATAATAATAAGAGATGAAAAGGTAGCCACGTGTAGTTACAAAAGATTTCGAGCTTAAATTTACGAATTACGGATAACAACATAATTTGGTGTTTCAGACTGTAGATAACGCACCCTTTTTTCCATAATTTTCGATCATTACCCCCTATAGTTACATTCTTGTCCTATAATTTATATATCTTTCAACTTAAAAAAGTATAATTTGAATTTTAGTTCAAGGGGGTGCGTGAACTTTTCATTTAGTTTTGGCTAAATTATTTTCATGGTTCTTGTGATTTTGCAATAACTAATTGGGAATGGGTGATTCTGAAGAAAGTCTTCCATTTTGATCAATCATTGAAGAATGCCAAGAAAAATATTACTTGGGCGTTAGAGATTTAAAATCTCCAAAAGCCGTCTTTGTCGGCGTTCCACCTCTTACTTCCCAGTAGTCGGATAAAGCAAGAAAGGAATACTCTATATTTTATGACCCCTGAGGACGGTAGCATTGCTATTAAAAAGTGCTTTGGGTACAATTATAGTGCGGCATTCCTTTCTTGCTTTATCCGACTACTGGGAAGTACGAGGAGGAACACCGACAAAGACGGCTTTTGGAGATTTTATACCTCTAATTCATTAACAGCCGTGTTCCAATATTTCTTTCTTTACATTACTTGTGAAGTCAATGTGATTCATATACGCGGAGGTTTTCCACTGATGGCACTAAAACTCAATTAGAAAAGCAAATAAAAATTACCTCAACTTCTCACTACGTCTAAATAGTAAGCCCCATTCCTTTTCCAAAGCTAATGGTATCTAATGGTGGATCCAATCATCCTTCGGGCTGAATACCTTACGGGTGTACAATATCAAAGGCCGTGTTACGTAATGTTACGATATGTTCGTACTTCAGTTTCCAACACGTACACGTAAGGAAAAACAAGTACGAATCATAGGAGAACGTAGCCTAATTAATTTCGCTCTCCACACGATTCTTCCTAAAATTACGTTCGGCAATTATAAATGTCGATGCGTCCTTTCCCGTGAAAGTTGTGAAAGAGAAAATTAACTCGAGCGTCGAAAAAAGCGCTGTATAAGGATTTTCCAATTAACGGAGGCGAAAACCTTTCATTCATCTCAGGTGTGGTTCAGCAACAGGAGGGCACGCCTTAGAAAACAGCTGGCGAGTACCGGGAGCAGCGGAGGGGGCGGCGGGGGCTGCTACGGGGGCGTGGTGGGGACTTCGAGCAACGGCGGGGGCGGGCCTGTGGGCAGCGCGGGTGGAGGGCTCTCCTCCGTGGCCTCTCCGATGATGACGCAGGGCCTGGTGGCCTCCATGACGGCGCACCACCCCTTCCATCCGCACCACCAGGCCGCCGGAGGGGGCCCTTACATGATCCCGCCTCCTCCGCCCCCGCCTCCCCCTTCGGCGGATTCCGCCCCGTACTTGCAGCAGCACCACCACCGCCACCACCAAGGAGTGCACACTCAAGGTAAGAGACTTCAACGGCTTCAATGGATCGAGAACTAAATTTTGTAATTTACATAACTGTTAAGTTTATGGACTCGCAATGAATTAGAGCCTGTTGAACTTGAGTTTATCTATGTACTATGTTCAATTTGGTTGTCATGAATTTAATTTCGACATAATACGTTCTGCAAGAGTAATAATTTATAATAATAATTACTTTTCTGGTGGAAACAGGAAGATCTCAATTACATCCATTTCAATGATCATTACCATTTGCAAAGACACACAACCATTCCCTAGCCAGAAATATCCGACAAGCCGGGATTTGAACCCAGGACCTTGTCGTTGGGTTGCTAGCACGCTAACCACTCCGCCGCCTTAGCTGGAAAATTTCGTATATATAATATAATTTCGAAATAATTCGTAAAATACGTCCTCAATAGTCGTAAAGTTTGTACATCCAAGATATGGGGTCGTTCATGAAATTACCGGAATGAAGCTATACCGCTTACGGAGTACATGTCAAAGGAAAACAACTTCTATTTACTTTTGTCCAACTCTTGGCTGTAATGATACAACGGCCACTGAGATACGAACGGTACGGAAAATTAATTTTGGTCACTGCTTATTGAATGCATCGAAAAATATTATTCCAATCTGACTAAAGCGAAAATCTCTTATTATATTCATTCCATTTTTTAAACAATTGATTTATACTAGTAATTTAACTGAAAGCCTTCACATCACTATAAAATCAACATCTTTCATACTTCACTGATAAATCGTGATTCCTTAGGCAATTTTCTTTCCAAAATTTTTTCACCCGATAAAAAAATCTAAAGCGAGTTCGCGCAATAGTGAAAATCCACGTGAAAGCAGTTTTTAAGAAGCATTAAAACGTCATTTAGAAGAATATTTTGAGGATTTTTCTCAGAATGAAATACTGATAAAGAAAATAATACGGTTGATCTTTACCATAAATGGAGCAGCAGAAAAACAATTCAAAAATACATCAATTCTACGACTTAAATTATTCCCACCCAAGTTCACACAATGAAAATGATTTCAGATTTCAGGCAGATTTCTTAATTGTCGTATCTTATAACATATCCTTCTTTAACATAGATTTTTTCTTTGGCTCCATTACTCAATATGGAAATTTAAAAACAAAATATCGGTTAAGTTCCGGTTTCCTCCATGATAGCATCGACATTTTTTCCGCGAAGTATACGCGAAAGCAACTGTTTAGGAAAATAGAGTGCCTGCACCCCCTGCCACACGCCGAAAGGCGGCTTGCAGGGTTATTACATAGACATAGACATGGACAATCGGTTCGAACAGGATATTTTTCACTCCGATCGCTGCAATATTATATCTCTCCAAAATATCGTGTAATTGATTCTGGCTCTTTTCAGATGTTTTATGTTACACAAAATTTTAGTATGCAGATTAGTAATAGTTAGTTGTATATCGTAGGTTCAGTGTATAATAAACCTTTCTCTAATTAAACTAAACTAAAAGATAATGTATGTACACTGTTTATACGCTAAAATTTGTACTGGTTTTCGTTCTCGGTTCGGGTTCTAGAATTTCAATTTTTCGGGCTCGGATTCTGTTTTTACTGCGATATAATAATGGTTTTTCCCAGTTTCCTGTTGCGGTTAGGTTTCAGTTTGATACTCTGAAATTAACAAAGTTTTACATGAATTTTATAAACGTTGAAAGTTCAAATTGCACATGTTAAAATATATAGCAGTTGTATAGTATTCACATTATTTTCTTTCATACATACATACATATCACACACGCACACAAACAGTATTCCACAAAAATAATATAATAAATTAGGGCAGATATATTACGTGAACTCCCCACTCATACAATGTGGCCCGCGCCAAGCCTAAAACCGAGTTACATCCCAGCATCTCGTAATTCCATGCCGTGATACTGATTGATTAAGCGTGATGAGGGTGTCATCTTCTTGAGGAGAAATCCCCGTCATCTCGTTCCTTCATCCCGTCACAATCGTAAGAATCCTTATTTCTGCGAAGTACCCTTATAATCGAAGGCATTTCTCATTCAAATGGTCGGCACCTTATTCTCCCCATAAGAATTCCCTCCAGAACTCAATCCTTCCTTCAATCCATCATCCTTTCCCTCATTCCGTTTTGCATTCCATCTCCCCGTCCTATTCCATTTTTTAGGCGCGTTCCACGAGTATGCGACTGAACCTATTACCTTGGGCATTATCCATATGCGAGATGGCTTCCCTATCCATTAAAGGACGGTCGTAAACATAGGAGGCTTTGATTGAATTGTTCGTAAAAAACAAACTTGCTTCATCATAATTAATACTATCCATTCCTTGTGCAAAACAATCACTGCATACAGCAATCTTACATGGAGCCGATAGTCACTTAACCAACTCCATATTTGCAGGAGTACGTTTGATTGATAAATATTCCTAATTATCTACTCTATATAAATTTATAAATTAGATTTCAGTTAATTTAAATATCAGTTTTAAAGTTTACATCCCATTTAGCTTAAATAACAGTTTTAAAGTTTAAATATCAGATTTTTAAAGCAGATAGCTAGTATACTCTGACAAATATCATGTTATTTAGAACATCAATTTAAATAATAAATTCCATAACGAGACAGAAGAGCAAGGGCAAACTACCTCACTCCACATTTTGCCTCATTCCCTTTCTAAAGCTTTGACTAACTGATAATAGTGTTTAGAATCACAGCAACTGTCCTCAGGAACTTTTGAGTTCTGCCGTCCATTCTGTACTGAACTCCGCAGAAATAGGAATATCCCAAATTTATGATAGCGAAGATGTTCAGCATTCTCAATTCAGTGAACACGTAGATTCAGCTATGAATTCCTCACTTAAAGCAGCTAAGCTATTCTCCTTGATGTATCTCACATTTGGCCTTTCTCACAGGGAAAAATAGTTGAAATCTCTTCTTTTACCTAAGGCTCTATTCATTCATCACCCCAACATCCTAATTCTCCCATAACGTCTTCCAATTGCCTACATTACTATCCTTTCCCTCTCAGAAATTTACTTCCCTTCCTCCAGACTAACGGAAGACCTATCTTTCCTATAGATCTCTATCAATGGGCTCTTGCAAGGGAAGGCGAGTTTTGACTACATATTTTAATGAATGAAGTATACTAAATTCGTCTTTTGGTATAGGATGGAGGATATTATATTAAACATTTACTACTGTCTAAGTCTCGTTCATGACTATGACAGTATAAGTGGTATTGTGGTATAAATGATGTTGAATAATGAAAATAATTTAGATTTATTTTTAATAGAACTTATTAAAAGTGATAGAGTCATTCATTCATAGAGTCATTACATTTCTCTTGCTTTAATCCATAGCATTTTGGCTCAGTAAGGGAAGCAAAGGCAAGTTAACTCACTCCTCATCGTATCTAGTAAGCCTCATCCTCTATCCAAGGCTATTGGTTGCTAATGGTGGAGGGGACGAATACTTTTCATACAGACCGAAAGGCGTTTCAAAGGGAAACCGCAGGTCCGGGAGTCGATACGTTTTGCAGACGCATACCTCCACGGATCCGTCCCTCCAGTTTATCTCTCATCCCCTCCTACTGGACAATTTAGCCCCAATAATGATACACCACGCTGCTTCTCTGCATAGCAGCTTCTTTTTAAAGAGGGCGCCCAGCTGAGAGAGGGCACTCGCGGGTGCAGAGTGGGTGGGGTGCGGCATTTATATGTTATGGGCGGAAATGGCTCTGCGGGAGGGCCTACAGTAGCGGAATCGAGGAAGAGAAATTGAGGATCGTAATTCGGTCTTTTACCTTGGCTTGGTAAATGGTAAAATTGCGCAGATTTCAAGTAGGGGCATATTAAAGGTGTGACCGCAACCATCAAAAGGTTATTGAAACCCTAGGTCACATATAGAAAGAAATTGTTCCTGACCCTCGCTACGAATACCGCCCTCCCTTACTTTTATACCTACCGGAACGTTGCATATACTATTTTAACTAAAAATTGATCTAAGCCTAAATCTAATTATTGCAATCACGATGTCCTAATATGCTCAATAAAGTTGTAATGAGTTAATTACTTCAGGTATTCGTCATATTTTGAATTATCAACAACTAGCTACGTAACAAGAAACAAATGCGACTTTGATTATTGTTAGATGGATAATGAATCTTCCCGTCTCAATACAGCCGGGAGAGAGAGATAAGAAAGTCTTTATTTATTATTTGTACTCGTTGTTTAAAGAGTAGGTATTATGATAATAAGGAAAACATTGAGGGAGCCACTCAATTGATGTAGGGGTTAGTTTCTGCAGAATCTAAAAGTATTTGCCACTCTTTTATATTCTTGAATATTAAATTTTCAATTAAATTCATTAAAACATAAATGTACAGAGAGCAATTAATACACAAAACGAAATGTTTATTTCGCTAAAACCTCAACTTTTTTACGTATCCCAGTCGTCAATCAACGTGAGTAAACATAAGAAAGAACTTCAGCAAATGGTAGAAGTCGGCATTCGAGTTCATGAATATATTAATGTTTCTCCCAATCTACCCTCCTCAGTAGAGTAGACGCTCAACATTCGGAGTGATTTTTTTACAACAATTAAAGGGAAATAAATTTACAAAACTAATTCCGCCGGCGATAACTTAGTAGATAATTTACCCCCTTGCATCTACAGAAACAATATTTTTCGGAGTTGATAATTTGCACTCGAAATCAACCACCGTTTAGATCACCCCCGTGATTTAATTTGACGCGAGGGTGCATAAACATCCAAATTTATGACCAACAGTGCCGCGGCATTCCCAACCGTGGCCTTTCTCGGAATAAAAAATGCCACTGGAAAATTCGGTGGCCGCCCATTCCGAGACAGGAGGAACCCCGTTTGAAACAGTTGGGCATTGTCATTACCGTAGGAATCATTATCCCCATGACTATTCAATAACTCCTCGTAACTCAATCGGGCATCCGAAGGCTAACACATCTATTGATTAAATATGTTAAAGAGCGCGGGAATAAATCCGGGCGATAACTCAGACTCGGATGGCGACCTCCGCCGCCGGTAGCCCTTCTAATTACAAGGCGGGAGGTAATTAATAAAGGCCGAAACAAAACACGGGGTGAATTCGTGGTCACAGGGCGGGAATCATGAATGAAGATGGCCGAAGATGGTGTTTAAAATGGCGGATGGGTAAAAAGTCAAGGCGGGAATGTTATGGGAGACCTCTGGTGTCAGGGGGAGGAGGTGAGTGGCGGACAGAAGCAAAGGTTTATATAAAGTGGAGGGTGGCAGGAAATTGGGGGACCGAGGAGACAACGGGATGATGAATGGGGTCTGCGGTGAATGGATGTGGAACAAAAAACGAGCGAAAAGTGTGGAAGAATGGTATACAATGTGGCAATCGAATGGGGCAGAGGGGGAGGGGATGATTGGGGGGACATAAGGGGGGATGAGGCAAAGAAAAGGTAATGAGAGAGAAAGGTGTCGCATAAGAAATGGGAGTAAGAAAAGGCGCTCAACTCGGTAGCCCCAAAAGGGAAAGTTTTTAAAAAAGAGGGGAAAGAGACCTCTGGCGTG
The DNA here is from genome assembly GCA_947579665.1 of Sympetrum striolatum. Lineage (NCBI taxonomy): Eukaryota > Metazoa > Arthropoda > Insecta > Odonata > Libellulidae > Sympetrum > Sympetrum striolatum. The sequence goes on along the minus strand of OX388347.1, from coordinate 74,939,372 downwards.
AAAACGAAGCACTACCGCGTAAAATTGGAAACAAACGCGCGTCCTTTTTTTACCTTTTGGGAGGGAAGTTGTTGGTGGGACTAAACAATGAGTTGGGAGATCGATGACAATAGATAGAGAGCTAGGAAATAACTCCTCTGTTATTCGTGGGGGATAATGACGACATGGGTCGTGTTATTTTTTTCCGAAAGGTTAAGAGTGCCAAGGGATGAGAGGTGTAATCATTTTGGCTACTGCTGTTTCGGAAGGGCATCGAGGCCGTTACGACACCCTTGAATTGCCCCCCAAAACGAGGTGGTTTTCACCACTAATCGCTGGGGGTCGATCAAATTCACAAATCTATTTCTCACCTCCACCGTATCTTGATGGATAGAATATTTCTCATTTGTCTTTTGACTTATAATAAATAAAGATAAAACTTTTATTTAATTTTGTCCCTGTCTAGCTTTGATGATGTGGAAGCTACTGGTATAGCCGTGATGCCGAGTTACGATATTTATCCGAGCAAAATCTCCACTATATGAATTTTCGTTCATTTGCCTTTTGGCATCTATAGGTTAGAGGAAATTGTATCTTTCTAACACTTACTTTTGTCGCATTCCTGTATATGGCTGTGGTGACATGAAAGCTACTGACAGGTCTCTCCTTATGGATTGCCTAGAAGTGTTACAATTACATGAGCATGTTCTGCCAATAGAATACTGACTCAGTGAGGAAAGCAAGTGAAAACTGCCTCACTCCTCATCTTGCCTATTAAACCTCATTCCCCTCTACTAGTCCATAGTAGCTAATGTCAGAGGGAGTGAGGTTCTAACCGGCCTTTGGGCTGAATACTTGACAGGCACATTTTGGTTGCCACCAATCTTAGAATTGTCTCCTTAAATTTTTAGCTTGAATTATTAGCTATCAGCGACTTCTTCGTCTTGTGGAGTGTCTCATCCACAATGATTATTCTACTTATCAATTTTGCTACTTCCATAACTGTTTGTCTTACTACCTAAACAGTTCAATTCTGCGTAACACTCACGGATAACGTAACTCCGGTGAAATTTTTCTTAACTGCTTCGGCTACCGACCGACAGTTTGCTTTAGTTTTTTTGAGGATATGATTCCTCTTCCCTTTTCCTTAAATGACAGAATCAATGATTTTTTGTTTCTTTACTGAAAGAATTACTATATCTCGATCGACAGACATGGTCCTTGTTTCTCCTTGTAGTTGTATATATACTTTTGTCTTTCTCTTTTCGTTGTGGTTTTCGCCAAATATATTATCATTGGTAGCTGAATTCGTTCAACTTCGACAGAAGAAGAGAGAGTACACGTATATATAACTCTAAGAAGAAATCTGAATCTTTCTCTCAGACGAGAGACAGCACGTATATTAAACTTTAATCAGCTCCACTCAACTTCATTAGTTAAGTAGACATAATAATTAGTTGTAAATTGCAGGGTTCTATTAGTCAAACATGTGAAATTTAACCGCTAATTAAACCCTTTTAATTACGATACGGTAAGACAATGAGATGATATCCGGCTCTCAGTAAGAAGAGCACAGTTATATTCTCGCACCTCTCGACAGTTAGCTACCATATTGCGCTGTGATTAAGCCATTTTCCTCTGTGAAATGGGGCGGCGAACTGTCTAACAAGTAACAATTACAATTATCTGCTATGTAATGATCTCGTTTAATGACGGTCTTCCAAGGCGGTGCAGTTCACACTCCCACCTTCATATGGACTAATAGACTCCAATTGGCTAATTAAGGGATTGCTCACCTTTCCTTGGTTAACTTGTGAGTTTTATTGCCTGTTGAAATTCAAATTCAGCATTCCGAAGACAATACATACGTAAATACTTAAATGGTGTTTTCATTTAGATTTTTTTAAATTCTTTTCATTCTTCGATTAAGAGATATCTCAAGGAAAATCGTACTCGGCTCATGGGAGATTTTTTTCTAAAATGAACACCGTAAAATCGCTAACTTATTAGGCAGCTTGAAACCCTGGAGAAAACAGTTTCAAAACCTTTTTCGTGTACGTAATTTTATAGAAAGGACAATATAATAATCATCCTTTAATAAAGTCATTGGCTGAACGTTGTTGAATTACTTATAGTAATAATAATAATAAAAGGACTTTATTAGGGCGAGATTGAGACTAGGAAGTCTCTTCTTACATCTAACCCTTCGTAGTATGAGAAATGAATGGAAATAGAATGCTTGCGAAAGTACAAAGAAGAAAACTATTATGCGGATTAAAGACCAAAGATAAGAGCTTAGGAAAAATTTCCACTGCAGGAAAACACTCACTAGAAGGAGAGTGTGAAAACCCTGCGAAGCCTATAGATAGATAGCTAAATGTGATGATGAAAGTAGGTTAAAAGATTTATAAAAGACTGATGAGTCTCGGGTCTGGTATTTTTATCTTATTAATAAATTGAATTATATTAATATAATTAAATATTGTAATACATTTTATATCATTCTATTATTGATAATACTGTTTTATGAATGTATAATATGTAACTCACCGTTCTTCTTTCTTTGCAGATCACTCGTCCATCTACTCTCCTCACGCCATGTCTGCAGCCGCTGTAGCCGCCATGGGCGCTGGTGGAGATCCCAGTCGATGTCTGAACGCATCTTCGGTTCCCACTCCTCCTTCCTCGGTGCCTACTCCTCCATCTTCGTCTTCCTCTTCCTCGTATTCGCTAGCATCACCATACACCACCTCAGGACAGGCCATCATACCACCACAGGTGAGCTTGCATTTTGTTTCTACCGCAATTTTCCTCAAGAGCGTGAATCCTGCAAAAAGAATAAATTCAGCCTGTTTATACTGAACGTATAATTTCCCCTGAACCCGTTTCACATTTTAATATAAATTTATCACAATCATGATAATTGTCTTTAGCAAAACGTTTATATATATATATAACCGTTTTTGTTCCTTGATAATAATGCAAATAAAATGTCAACTAAGGAGAGCCGATAGATACAATAATTCGATCCTAAAACTTAAAAAATCATATCTTTCTCCAAAGGAGTGTTATAATTACACAATAATATATTCTTTTTTCGAAATTATCAGGTACATAAAAAACAGAATCGTTGAAAGTCAAAAAGCGATAAGAATGTTCTAAATACTTATGAGGTATATCTGTGTACGTAAAAGCCTCCTACTTTGGACAATGTTTTTAATTCGGCCTGTTGTTGGGTAATTAAATTGTATAATATACGTATTCATCACTTGGGACCAGCTTTAGAAATCAGTAAGGTGATTCCAAAAGGTCGGGGCCATAATTAATAGATTTTTTCATAAATTATCAAATAATAATAACTTCTCTAATGGAAACAGGGATATCCCAATTACATCCATTTCAAAAATTATTATTATTCACAAACACACACAACCATTCCCTAGTCACAGAAATCCAACCAGATGATACGAACCCGGGACCTTGGCGTTGGAGTGCTAGCACGCTAACCACTCCGTCACCGCAGCCGATAATAACGTAAAATGTATCCCATGACTTAGCGTCGATACTATTGAAATATAGTATGAGTCGAAACAGTAAAGCCTCTAATCGTTAAAAATTTAGCAACCTGGCGTCGCGTGGGTGTCGGTATTTTCTTGAACTATTCACCATAGACTCAAATAATACGGAAATCATTTGGGCGTAATTGACTCTGCAGAACGCAAATCTAAAACCTTTTCCTTTTTCCAATTCTAGATGACTGCCCACATCCCCACCGACCCAGTGCTCTCTCCATCTCACCGCTCTGCCAACACGGCCCTCCACGGCCTCTCGATGGCCAGCGCCGGAATGTACGGCGGCGCCCCCTGCTTGGGCATGCAGCCCCACCATCCTCAACAGCACCAGCCTTGCCCTCCGTCAGACCACCAGCAGCTTCAGCAGTCCGACGGAATCATGCCGTGGTTGTCTCGTGGACCGTCCTCACCAGGAGCCACTGGAGTCATGGCATCTCCCCCTGCGTCTCCCCCGTCTTCTGGACCCGTTGGATCCCCAGGGGCCACGCCCCCAACGGCTGCTTACCCGCACCACACACCCCCTCCTACAAGCATGACTGCTGGATCTGGGTTCATTTCCCACGTGAGCAGAGCTCCTCCCCCCATGCACCACCACCAGTCCTTCTACGGGTGGTACTGATGCTAAAGCCTAAGAACTGTTTAAAGCCAATCAGACACTGCGGCATGGCTTCTAAAAGTCTGCGACAAACTGACTTGGGTGTTACAATTATTTATGTGACTACCGAACTTCTAAGAGTCACTGTGATTCTTCAATGACGAGGATGCCTTGAACTACGATGTTTTAAGCCAAAATTAGTCTTTGGTGCACATACGTGATCTTCTAAAATCCCAGTCATTCACGAATGTCCTCAGCACTTCTACGAGATGAGTTGATGGGATTGGATTGTCTTAAGGTGGAGCACGATATTTTTGCACTCTTTTAGTGTGTAGGTGATAAACGTTTTCGGTTCAAAGACGAAAGGTGATCAAGAATAATTGTTGACTTCTTATTGCCTCCATTAAAACCGAGAGAAGGTTCACAAAGATGGTTTGGAACATGTGCAAGATGTTCCACTAATTGTAAATAAGAAAAGTGACTGTGACAGTGAAATACTGACTTGGTTCACGAAGCTGATGACATCGTTTAATCACGATGCTTCGCAAATCGTGAATCACATAGTACTTAAGAGTCAAATACCAGTATTTTTACCAGTGTCGTTTAGGTATTATATTTTTTTGAGTGTGGGACGATTTTTAAATGGAATGAACCCCCCCTCAAGAGCACTAACTAAAATCTCTTCAGTCACGTGATTTAAGTTTATTTTGGTGAATTTTCATGTTAAAATATTGTTTTGGTGGTGATGAAAAGGTGTGGTGATGAAGTTGATAAGTGTATAGCATCGCTTTTTCTTATGAATTGATATTATTCTTGAAAATGATGAATGATATGCGGAATAAATTTATAGATTTGTAAATGAAGGTTTGCTCTGAATTAAATAAATGTTATTTAAAAAATATAATGACTATTTAATTCTAAATCCAAATATACAGTCTGTGTTGAGAGTCAGTTGTGATCCCGTACTTCCTTTCAGAGAGGATCAACTTCAGGGCTGTTGCTAACAAAATACAGAACGCGATGCAAAGTAAGATTTAGGTGAGATTAGTTATCCTTATTGCAAAAGAGGGACTTGCAAAGGAATTTATCCAAATAATTATTTATAAAACTCGCGGGAATTAAGTTCTGAACCGTTGAGTAGGCCCATGGCATGTGTTTACGTACCGGTCACGTCGAGTCAGACTGTGAATCGAAACTAAAAATTGCTCTTCAAAAAATTAATGAGCATCTTTGAGATATTATCATAAACTTAAATGATTCACGGAATGTACATACAAATGAGGAGTTTTGCAGTAAAATTTCTGTAAGTCAAAAAGTTGATTAAAAGTAGAATTCGTTTCGATTATGACGCAAACTATAGGTATATTTTCACAAATTTGTGCAACGCATTTTATTTTCTGATTTTTAAATATTCAATTTTATTATTTATTTAATTTATTATAGCGCAAAAACTGAAGTCGAGTCAAAAAGCACTGCAATTTTAATGGAAGGATTCTTTTCAGTTAATAAAGGATTGTAATTTCAGCTGTTCAGTGTATTATTATCTTGATATGAACAAATTAACGGAAAGTAAAATTCAATTGTGGCCGAATAAATCTTAATCTTTCTTTTGTAATTTCGAACTTCAGATATTACGTTTACCTTCCCATTCTTCATGAGAACTTAATGAACGCGTCCGATATTTATGAAGACATAAAACGAACGGAAAAGTAGGTATGTAAGGAATCATTCGAATAATTTATACGGTTAAAGACCACATAAAATAATTCCATCCTACGTCAACATTTTACTTATTCATCGGAGTGCACCGATATTGTACATGTACGAGGATGTTAAGAATAAAGATTTTTACAAATACTTTTTTTTCCACACATTTATTAGAAACACGACCGGTTTCAAATAAATGTGTGGAAAAAAGTATTTGTAAAAATCTTTATTCTTAACATCCTCTGTTATGGATTTCCACTCGGTAAAGCCTGCCACAATCGATTTTATTTGTACATGTACTTTTTTTACTTTTGAACTTTTTTGTGGAATATTTAAAAGATATCCAAAGTAAGGAATCGCTCATTAATTGATGTTTTTCTAAGCTCATTTTTTTTCTATTTAAAGTCCCCCAGTACTTGAACTCCAGTTTTTATCTAACTCCAAATCTGGAGTTCCAACACATCCAATATCTCTAATTCCGCAATTCACGTTTCCACGAATCTTAGAACTATTCTTCTGAATCCTACGAGTGTGTGACGCACTTGGTAGGCGATGTTCTCGCAATATTTCGTCAAAACGGTTTCTGTTTCGTGCACTCAACGGATTACGCCTTTGCTGTGTTTTTTTTCGATGGTAAATTTTTACCCGTTGATAAAATACATAAAGGTGAAAATATAAAGCATGATGTTTTTGATTGTTTGCATTAGCCGAACTCCTCGTTTATTAATATGCAACGCAACAGAAAATGATCTTGAAAATTTTCCTCACATCAGAGAAAAAAGACAGTGATACTCACATTAGTAAACCAAGATTATTTTCCTAAATTGGTACGGAGTAAACTGCGAACGCAGCTTTGCTTTGATTTTTTGCATATCCCTTTCTTTGAATACATTTTTATAAAGTATTGTTCACGGATGTTAATACAAATGATCAGCTAGTAAAATTTTACGGAAAACTATCCTCTTGTTTTCTATGCTTATTCTAGTTTTATTTGCACGATTTAAGCGGAACCTATCCACAAAGCAAATCGTATCTCGAGTTTGTTAATCTCATCAGGTGCATTCGTAAAACTAAATAATGAAATAACTTTAGTTTCTCACTACGGGAGCCCCACTCTGCCACTTGACTGACCTCTCTCCTACATTTCTCACATTAAGGAAGTAAAACGATAATTTTAAAATAGAAAAGAGCGAAAATTCAAAGCGACGCAATGAATTCCTCCAACGAATCTGTAAGGGCGTTTTCCCCAAAGATCATTCAACACTGATACCGGTTGCTAAGAGACGTTCTGCAAATAACGCTGAATTATAAGAAATTTGAAACGCTTAACAAAGCCCTACCGACTTCCGAAAGAAATTACGATTTGATTTTACAATAATAATAGTAGTAGTATTGCTAAAAGTGCTTCGACAGCTGAGGTCATTTCGCACATTGGCTTCCACCGGGAATCGAACCAGGGACCGCTTTCACCAAAGGCGAACGCGCTGTCACATGACTATCCGGGAGCCCTACAATAATAATCTTCATCGAATTATATTCCTTAAGGCGCGGTCGATGTAGATTCCACGCGACCTGTATTTAAAACTTCATTTTGCTAAAGAAATGAAGCTTGCGAGCGATTTGTTGAATTTAACGTAAGTTTCTCATTGAAGTCAATGTGACTGGAGTCGAATCCAAGACTCAAGATTAAAGGTAGACAATTAACCACGGAGTGACGAGATTCCTCCTGCTTTTGGAAAAATTAGTGTTGCATAAAAATATTGCCTTATAATATAGAGGGATTCATTTTCTGTTTAACAGTGTAGCTTATAAAATCGTCTCCTTAGCTCAGTGGCTAAGGTACTGGTCCTGTAAACCAGGGGTCGGGAGCTCGAACCTCCCAGGAGGCTAATTTGATAATTTTTAATCGAAAAAAGACTATAGGATGAAGACATTTCAATCCATAATTTCCTCCTTCTCAAATCCACCTTCATTATGGAAAACTCCACAAATCTGCATCACAATTACCACATAGCATCACTGTTTAGCATTCGCTGAAAGAAGATCAAATTTTATGCCATCATTCAGAGTCATACACATTTTAGCACATTTCATGTCATCATGATCTTAGGAATGAATGATTCAAGTAAATGAAAGATACATTCTTCTTTGTGCTGTAGCAAATGATCGATGTAAAAATAGAAAAGTCGGCAAAGATAAGATACAATAAATGTAGGATTATAACAGGTACGAAACAAAATATTCTTAAGAATTCTTTTTGAAAATATCTCTGGAAGTACTTCCTCTGTAAGCTATGTAATGGTCATCGATCTTTCAAATTTACTGGCTAGTTGACCAAAGCAAATAGTAGTAGGTTTCATAGGTAAAATAAGGTAATAGACTTTTTATTCCCTCTTATCCACTATTCTCTTGACTGGGCCGAGTTTCTTCAGTTTTCGCCCACTTATATTTCGGCTATTGGAAGCCAAGGTTGAATTATCCAAGAGGGTTACAGATAGATAATCTTCTTATTGAAATGTTAAAAATATTTGAGTTGCTGCATGAGTGAATACGAGAGACTTCGTTTTGTTCGGCAGTGCCAATCCAAACATCGCCTCCTTAGCTCAGTGGTTAGAGCACTGGTCTTGTAAACCAGGGGTCGAGAGTTCGATTCTCTCAGGAGGCAAATGTTTTTGGGCGATCTCTGTCTTAAATGTTTCTGCAACAGTAACATATAGCAAGAAACTGTGTGCTCAATCATTTTACGCTAAACCATTCAAATAAATTCTATATTTTATAGCGTGGCCGGAGAATTGATCCGGGGGGAATTCGTACACGGGGCATTCGTACGCAGGGAATTCGTACGTGGGAAATTGATCTCCAGACAGATTGGTAGGCGGGGAATTGATCCCCCGCGCTGATGTTGTTCTACTGTTATTCAGTCTTATAAATAAATGGAATGCAACATTTTTAGTGGTAATTATGATCCTTTTTACATAAAAATACGATAAACAAAGGCAAAACTATTGTTTAAGTTTCATTTCAAGTCTGAGAGAATGAATGAGTGGTTTACTCCACGATTGTGTTGTTGCGTAAGGATAAACAGCACTTTATAAATCATGGGTTGGATTGGGTTAGGGTTGGGTTGGGTTGAATTACCACTAAAAATGTTGCATTCCATTTATTTATGGCATTAACCAATAATCAGGGCGTGTAGATTAACATTCGACTGAAAAATAGTAGTACAACGTCAGCGCGGGGGATCCATTCCCCGCGTACGAATTCCTCCCGGACCAATTCACCGGGCGCCATTTTATAGAAAGCTGAGGATCCACCGCAATTCGAAATTATTTCCCTACTGCTCAACGTAAACAAATAGAATAATTCTTGTTTTTTAATCACCCGCTTTCAGAGAAGAGTTGAGCGGAAATCAAAGGAAATAGGAAGTCGTAATCAATTATGTCAGCACGTCAGCAATTAAATTGGTGAGTAAAAGACTTAAAAACACGCAACATATATAGCTTTTCATTGGACGCAAAAATAAATGCAACACCCAAGGAGAAATGGACACGGAAAAAAGTCCAACACATCTATTTTATCAAACTTTTTAGATGTAAATTAATAATGTCTCTCTTAAAACTGATAAAACAGCGAATAACAAATGATTGTTGAAAACTAAAGTATCTTCGTGGAACAATAATTGATGACCAGATTGAGTAGAAATAAGTCAACAATGTGAGAGTACGTACGTAACGAATTCATGGTTACGAAACAATAGTGACGCCTTAGATGCTGAATGAAAATCAAAGAAAAGTCAACAATTAAGAAAGCGACAGTGTTTAGTTTGTCACATGTCCGAATGCAATTATGTTTGTAATTTAAAATGGTGACAGGAGCATTAAATATTCATTAGCGTCATCTTGTAGCCCTATCGACTACGAAGGTCTTAATAATTACTATATTACTATTACTTTGGTTCATGATCAAAGATATTGCAAAGATCGATAAAAACAATAATTGCTTTCAAGCAATTATTAAGAGAATATTGCAAACTTTTCAAGATAATAATGACATAAATTTCTTCGGAGGCCATTATCTTTCTTTCAGTATTCACTCAGATGCTTTGACGTAGAATTTTGAAGCCAACTGTTTCCCGCAAAAAATCACGTTGTAAATGATTTTGCCTCGGTGTTTCTATTACAGCTCGCTCAAAAACATATGCCTCCTGAGAGAATCGAACTCTCGACCCCTGGTTTACAAGACCAGTGCTCTGGCCACTGAGCTAAGGAGGCTACATTTTCGCATTATGCAAAAACGTAACATCTCGGAATCAATATTTCAGCATAACGATCGTTAACAGTAGAGTCTGAAGTATCTTGCAGCAACTCTCACAATTAATGTAACACAGGGAACTGAAATGTGGTCGGGCTCTCTAGAATTATACGAACTTCAATTTTTTCGATATCTTAGTGTAATAGAACACTTTTTGTACCTATTTAAGGCCAGATAAAATAATGAATGGGACACAACAAAAATATTCCCAAACATTTAAGGAACTATTGGGGACATAATCATCATCATCATCTGCTTTCCAGGGTTAGGTATTAAGCCTTTTCCGGCTTCACTTGTTCCGCGGAACTTCACCGTCTTTTTCTCGGTCTTCCGACACTTCTTTTGCCTATTGGTTGATATTCCATCGCCTGTTTTGGAATTCTCCCATTTGGCATTTTCGTAATAAATCTTCTTTCCGTATATTCTTGTACTCTTCTAACAGCAATTGCCTCTTCATCTCTTACATGAGTATTATTTAATTTATCAATTCTTGCACAACCTTTTACTGATCTTGAAAATTTCATTCCAAATGATTCTTTTTGCCTCAATTCATTTTTTTTGGTACCCAACATTCTGACCCACACAGCAAAGTAGGGACTGCCATCACTTTATAAAACTTTATTTGTGTTTCATTGCTTGTTTTGTTTTTTTAAGTTCTTCTTATTTTGCCACATATTCTCTGGAAAGCGTAAACTTTATTTTTGATATTTTTGTCTTCGTCGAATGTTATATCGCATCCAAAATATTGGAAATGAGACACTTGTTCCGGGACTTGATCTTCTATAACATTTATTGTTCGTATTGGGCTGCTTCCTAAGAATGCCATAGTCTTCGTTTTATCTTTTGATATTTTCTCAACTGGTACAATCTGTGTACTGCCATCTGTAGTTCTGGAGACATAATAATATCTTTAAATTACGTATAACTTTGATGAAAATAAATGACAAACAAACGGTATCTCAAGCATCTTCCTGATTGACTTCAGTCGTGACGACAACACAATGATCAGGTTTGATAATATTATCTGAACGAACTGTATGCTACTGTTGTAGCATTAATAAAGTACTAAGCCTCTTGCAGACTTCATTAGAAACTACATGGAATTTGCGGACAAAATATCAAGAAAGATACCCAACGAACAACCTTCCAGCTTGTGGCAGGGGGTACTAATTTTTTAAGTCTAAATTGTCTATTTGGTTACTGTGACTTGCTGCCAACGGAAGAAAGGAATCATTGAGGAGGCATCAGTTTTCAGCTTTTTTTTTCTCTCAGTATCTCATCGGTCTATGAAGAATGTACGCATGATGTCCGCTTTTTCTCTGAATTTATGGGGCAAATTAAGCCTTAGTTGAACACTTCATCATTTTAAAGGTTCCCATCCTTCGTCCTGAAGCTTCTGATTGTGAGCATCGCTTACTGCTTAATCGTAACAATTCTTAAATATCTTTCGCAATACCTTTTCTAACTCTCGAATACAACATTTGTATTCAGTTTCCCATACATAGCTATTAAAGGTAAGGCAGTACTAACTAGCGCAAAGTAGCATTGCTCAAGGACTTCCTTCATCTCTCTCATCGACTGTTCTCATAATGGAGACTTTCCACATTCGACTATTCTCTTGACGAACATGACTTTCTTGAAGAGGTTTGTTACAGAAATGGATAAGGTTAAATTATTCGTGAGTGTACCTAACCGCAAGATGTTTCACTAACTTTACTCTTAAATATATTGGAGTCGTTGCAACTTTAATTGCGTGGGTCCATCCTTTTGTGTATGATATTATTGACTCGATCAATGCCTCCTTAGCTCAGTGGCTAGAGCACTGGTCTTGTAAACCAGGGGTCGAGAGTTCGATTCTCTCAGGAGGCAACATTTTTGAGCAAGCACTCAAAATATATTGGCGAAATCATCTAAAATGTTTCTAAAACAGGAATATCTTGCGGAAAATAGTTCGCTCCGAAACTTTACCAAAAAACCTTTTTTGAGAAATTCTGAAATTTAGAAAGCTTTGGAGGTGGATTTTGTTATTTCATCGAGTCCATTATTATTAAGTTTCTCTCTCGAAGGTTGTGTGTGTGATCATTTTCCACTAATTTTTTTATAATAAGTTACCCTAGTAACACAGGTCGTTGGGCCAACGGCAGGATTTGGTAGGCACCGTTGGCAAATGGTTAGTGGAAAAACTAACGTAATGCCGACATTGGGCCAACGGACTATTTACAACAGAGATTTGAGAAGAAATTGGTGGTTTTGCCAACACAGGGCCAACATTGGGTTGATTAATTTTTGCCAACGAATATTAAGTGATGGATTTTTGCATGGAGAAACGTACTTAAGGCGTCAAGGAAGGGAAATAGATAGTAAATAAAAACTGATGTGAGGATACAAACCCGATTCTTCCATTGAGGTAAAATTTTGTATAGGAACTCTTCTCTGTTTAATTTCTATTATACAAAATTGTATTCAATAGAAAGAAAACAGGGAAGTGATTTATCCTTAAAGATAAACAAGCTAAAGTTTTTTTGATACCTTAAACATTTAATTACATTCCGTCTTTTTCCCAGGTATTTCGAATTCCATTTTCCCCTTCGCACCTACAGTACAGACATTTTTTCTTTTTACAGTAAACTCCCGTTTATCCGAATCGCGTACATCGGAACAAATAACTTTTCCGAATGCACCTACCCCACCCCCATCCATCGAATACCACCGCGACCCATTATTTATTTGCTCGTGACACCCCCGCTGCCAAATAAGGCGGATTTTTTCATTAAGAACGCAAAATAAACGAGCTTTTTTATTAAGCATTTAAAAACTTTGAAATTTCAATCATACTTTGGCGCCTTTTTAACACGTCTACACAAATTTTTCAGTCAAAAACATGCAGGCTTATTCACAACCATATCAATAGCATTCTACGTACGCACGTTTTATGATTATATTTCGTGGTATTAACGCAATTTGGGGTGTTTGGCGGGACTTCGTTTAATCAGAAATTTTGTTATCCGAACCGGCCGCCGCCCCGATCATCGGGAGTTTACTATACTTACAAATACTATCGCTAGGTAATGCTAGTGGTATTTCCGCTTGTCGGGAATGGATGTGCGGTTCTGATTGTTATTGTTGTGTAGTGGTTCCTCTTCTCTGTTTAGGTGATCTCTCTAATTCAACTCGACTACTAAGAACGGAGTGCACAATATTTATTGGTTGTTGTTTCTGACACAACAATCCGTAAAAGGTAAATAATTAGGAGCTACATTTTAGATGATTCGAGTGAAGAACAACCTACTACAAGAGTAGAGGAGTTTTGTGAGCGGCCTTATCCATCTCCTCCGAGAGTAACATTGCTAGTTCAATCCTCACAAATATAGGTATGTACACATTAATGAGGAAACCTGTATATAGTTACACTATCAGTTATGTATTATTAGTCTACCTGCAACAACAATTTTTCTTCCAGCTTCTACTGTTGATGTTATTGAACTTTCAGTACCATCTACTTCAAGTGTAAAGGTCTTCAAGGAGAAAAAATTGAAATCAAACAATTAGTAGATTCTCTTATATTCATAATTTTTTAGGTGATGTTTCATATAGTTTAACTATAATTTTAACTTTTAAAATGTAATTTTTTCAGCTTTTGATGTAATAGCTAGACATTTGGCCCATCTAGAAAAAAATACAAAAGATATATGCAAGACAAGATGAAATACTACAGAAAATAAACCCAGGCAATTCAGCAGTTTAGGATCCTGAATTCACAATACCAGAAAATTTAAAGGTTCCATTTTGTACAAAGGATGATTTCGATAAACCTGAAAACTGCAGTTTTAAAACTACAGATAAAACAACCATGGTTGTTTCTTGGAAAGGACAATGAAGTAATATTGGTGAGTATCCTTACTTTTCTATCTGTATACAAAAAACAAGAATGTGCGGCCGTAGAGAGCTTTATATGATTACAAATTTGTTATTATTTTCATAGGAAACAAAACCAATTTTCTCAGGAGTTAGAAAGTAACCGCTTCCTCAGTGATGATATGAATGTTGTAAGTATTCAATCTGTTAGTAAAGCTGTGAATTCATTGGTTTTACACAGATGTATTCCAATAGAAAAGCAACTACTTTGAAGAACCATTTCACAGAAGTAAATTAGGAATTTTTGAAGGAAAAGCTCATCAGTGTAATTATATTATTAATGCAGACAAGTTGTTAAATGTGTACTGCTGCAAAATTTCAAAGATAAAATATCTTATTTATGTAAACCATTTTGTCAAATGAGGCTCTTTAGTTAGTTTAAAATAAGGTAATTAGCTATTTGTATAACTTATATAATTAGGAAGTACTTTATGTAAAGTATTCTTTGGAATCAAGACAAAAATTGTAAATATACATTTTGTAATATAAAACTTTTTCCAGTATTTTATTTGTAATTTAACATTCTCTTGGATTTGTAATTAAATTTGTAAATATGAATTAATATAATCATTTTGGGAAATATATGACAAACTTTTTTATATATATCTCTTGGAATTTATTATTTCACTCCTTCAATTACCTCTGCGTAATTTTAAATATAATATGAAAGGTGCATTTCCTGTTGGAAAAGAGTAGCATTAATGTTGGCAAAGAGTAATTACTTTGCTGGCCCAATGTAGGGCCAACGAAGTTACGGTTGGGCCTCTGTTGGCTGGTGTTGGTTGGCCCAACGTAGGGGAATGGTGGGTTGGCAAACGGTAAGGCGGAGTGCCATTCCATACCGTTGGCCAACCGTGGACAACAACGGTTTGCCAACGTTGGCCCAACGATGTCGTGTTACTTGGGTAATTAGTGAAGATTTCTGGTAAAAAATTCCGGATAAAACTCGGATGAAACTCCAGAGTTAATTTCTGGCCCAGTAATCCATTATTTCATCTATTTTTTAATAAAAAGTCGAATGTATGCAAAAATAGTAAATTGGTAAATACTTGCTCCTCACTTGCATAAAATATGGATAGAACCCTGATAGAAACAGGGTGGAAACTGGATATAAAATGGATAGTTAATTAGTAATTATCTTTCTATTACATTACTCTATCCAAACCCTTGTACAAGATTAATCTATACTTTCTACTTTCTGTTACACTGAGCATTACCATATCGAAAGCACATTTTGATTCTACATAATCGGCAATTTCTATGCGGTATTCCATGGAAGAGGAGTGGATGATCTTAAACATGCGTGATAAACCAGGCACGACGATGGCTTGTTTCCGGCACAAACGGCGGGACAAATCCTTACCAATATTATTTTCAATTTTTATGGGACAGCTTTCGTAGTTTGCTGTAAAACTTGTCATCATTCCTTTACATTTAGTCAATAACTTAACTCAACTGTACCTTAAATGAACTGTATTTCCATCATTAATTATAAATGAATAAAAAAACGTAATTATAAATATAAATTTTATAAAATAATTAAAAAAAGACTAATCATCATGCTTAGTTATGTCCATGCCCATGCTCATCACTAAAAATATCTACGGTAATGATATACGATAGAGGAATTGGCAGATTAAAAAAATTTTAATTGTATACTTCAGTGCCATAGTAAAACTATACCTAAAAATTACTAAACTTTCTTAAATGAAAACACTGGACAGTTTAGCTCGTTTTTGGCAACGTAAAAGACACTAATCTGAAAAAACAGTAGTTATTGTAATGTTCGCAGTTGTTTTATTCGTCGTATACTATCTTATTCGTATAGAATAGCTCAAGAAAACTAATGAAAGGTAGATACATATTTGCAAAAAAGATGATCTACATTTAGCAGTGAAAAAATCAACAAGTTATTCCTAGAATCGATCAGTGCTTCCAATCAAACGATTCCGTGAGCTAATCGCTGGAAAAATTAATAAAAACGAACTATGTATTGTTGTGAAGAAGTCGGAAGAGCATTTCAGAAAACCATTAACCATTACAAAACTACACGAGAAGTTTTTCATGGACGGTAATACTATTTTTAAATAATTTAACGTGTGATGATATGACACGATTTTAAATAAAAGCAATACATACAGTCCCAGTACATAGTTTTACGCTTAATTTGATGAGTACAGATCTTGGTTTATATAACATTAAAATTGATTTATTAGCTAATTACTATATCTATACATAAACTTTAAATGTACTTGAGGTTCATTATGTTGTACGTCAATCGGAATTAAATAACCTATTTTGAAAACACATTTTGTTTGGACTGCATTTCGTAGAATCGTTTATTTCGATATTTACTACGGTTTTTACACCAAGGTTTTATTTATGCTTGATTATGCACTTGAAATAAAGAAAAGTAATACATATTGTAATGGCAACCACATCCTATTCAGTACATCAAAAACTGATTTAAAAGCACTCATTTGGGAGTATAACCTAAACTGAAATTAAATATGAGATCCTTATATATACTTCGGTGACACTTGTTGCTTTTTGTCCACGATGACCCTCGGATCATTTTGCAGGCGGTAAAGAGATCCTTATTTATGAACTGCATTATTCAATAGGAATATTCACGGTGGATATGTAAATGTGTTCTTTATATAATTAAGTATCGGATACAAATGCCCTATGCCAAATCGATAAATAATAAGATAGCAATTATAATAACTCGCGCCAGGATACTGATTTAAACATATTGGGCGGGAATAGAACAAGTTTTCGATTTGGTTTGATCACAAAGTACCGCAAAGTACCAAGAGAAGAGTGAAGGAAGAATTTGGACGGAACAGCGCGCTCTTCCGCGATCCCATCACTGCTTGCGTTACGAACTACTACTGCCATCTACTGCACTCTCGTAAAATACTTTCTACCCGAAATCCGTCCGCCATGTTTATAGCGGGAATTATATAAATATCAATGATTTAATAACAGGTTGACTCCGTGTCGTATCGAGGTGCATTTGAATTCAAACATCTAAAAAATAATAAATTCTACAGAGGTGGTTAGAATGCTGTGAAAATCCATTGCGAAGATTAGTCTATAAGGTGTTTATTAAGGTGAGATTGAGACTGAAAATTATCTTCTTCCATCTAACCTTTCGTCAATGATATTATATACATAAAATGTTTTGTGTTGGTGAATAAGAACGATAGAGAGGATAACTTCAGAAAGAGTGGATGTAAAAAAACTAAGGTGTAAGTGGATGTAAAAACTAACTATTACTTAGGATAAAGATCCACAGCAGGAAAGCGCCCACAAAGAAAGGGGGTGTAAAAAACCTGCGCAAACCTACTGATAGTACAAGCTAAAAGATGTAAAAGAAAACTGTGTAGTGCATGTTAATTACAAAAGCAGTACTATAACGAAATTACAAAAATTATAGTACATAATGTCAATAAAAAGGAAAAATTGTAATATTTCTTTACAAAATAATAAATTTAAATAAAAATGGAAAATAGCAGGAATACACTATGAGAAAATCATAAATATCCCAAAAATATTTAAAATGAAACATATTGAAAATGACAGGTGAAAAATTTGATGTATGAATGCGTAATGGAAGAAACTATTGATTTAATACGAATACGTTCAACTGAATATTATTGTGAAACTACGCATCCAGCATCATTTTCCACCTGAAATGGAGAATGTATGGAGAAATTAAAGTTAAATTTTTTAATACATGCATTATTATTCTCACAATATCTTTACACAATTTCTCAATGGTTACGATTATAGAGAAAAATTAAGTAATTGAGAGAGATTGCAAGTGTTATAAAATTCTATCAATGAACTCATTTAAGGGGAATAAAACAACGGATAAAGTTCGCGAGCGATGTTACTTAGATTTAGTTAGGCCTCACCTTGAGTATGCGTGCAGCGTATGGGACCCTGCCGACAAATGTCGTATTCAGGATTTAGAAAAAGTACGACAAGGAAAATATTCGTAGAAGCACTCACTTTAATGAATTGTTCTCTTGATACTGCGACGGAAGGAAATGGTTGGTTTTCTACAAAATGAATCTTTATAACTTTTTTAATTCTGAGAAATACTTATTGTGAGTTCAAGTAGAAAAACATTCAAACTAACTCGATGTAACGTCTCACAATTTCTCTCAACGGCTATTATTTTTGAATTGCATTGAAACACCACCTGCAGCCCAGGCAGTATGGTGTTCGCCAAAACAATTAAATGGTTTCTGACATGATTGTAGTTGTAATGATAGGCCCAGTCAGAACGGAGCACTCGAAGGATTTTAATGCCAATATTGAGAGAGGCCCCAGACAGCCAATTAGGTATCGCGTTCGACTTGAATGTAGGCGGTTAGGGTTCGATTCCCGAAGGGACAATACGTGAAATGACCTCCGCTGTCGAATCACTCATAACAATACTACTACAGATAAAAGTGAGAAATACTGAACGTTGAGTTATCGATACGCCTTGCGTGATTTTAAATTTCTTCAGATAATCGTAGCGTAAATATTTTACTACATTAGTTTATTTATGAAAATATGGTTTGAGCAAATTCGCAACCCTGATGCATTTTAAGATATGACGTAGTCTTTTAACTGCTACGAACGACGGCTTAAACATGATGGTTTCCCACAAAATGAACCTTCATAACTTTTTTAAATTATGACTAATATAGCGTATTTATACTATTATTAAACTATAAGTGTTATTATATAATTTTTTATCGTCAATATTCAAAGGAGCCGGATATTATGAGAAGTTGGAAAATATTGGGTCTCCTCGTAACAAGTAAAAACTCTTTCTAACATACAGCCACTGCCTTTTACAAAATACCCTTCTTATATACCGCATACCACTTTTTGTGGCATTCCCTGGGTTCTCACGATAAGAGCCATCCTATTGCACAGCCATCCGCTGTTGTCATGTCCAGTAATTCAAAGCCTCTAAATCTTATGCAGCTATGACTATGCCGTTCGATTATTTTGCAGGGAGCTGTACTTGCAAAGGTATATGTATTAAACTTATTAAAGTATAGAATATAAACGATGTTGCTCAGAAGAGAGAATAGGATACTACCACTAGGATAAAACAGTGCAGTCAATTTACTACTGAGTTGCATTATTCAAGGAAGCAATATAAATTTGTATTTATGACTTTAATTTAAAAGTAAGCTTATGTGAAAACTTTGTGGAGCACAGACAATTCATATCGATATTGTTTAGTAGTATTTTTTTTAATTGATGATAATATTGCATCCTATACAAATATTATTTAAGGGATATTTTTTCTCACAATGAGAATTTTTAACAGTGAACGCAGTACATTCTCTCAGATTTATCTGAAACTTCTACCCTCATTCCTAACCAGCCATTTAAATGTAGGAAAAAAGTTATCTTTTTGTTGTAAAACTTTGTACCTGCCATGAGAATACTAATATGACAGTATACAGAGGTAGTATAATAATATCTCAGCGAGAGATCACTCATTAAAATTAGGTTGACTATGTATGTTGACTATGTACATTAACATAGCAGTATAGCTATATTTTAATAGTATTTACAAAGATTTCAATAGTAATAAGATATGAACTTATTTAACTCATCATCTAAAATAGTTAAATTTTCAGATTATTGAAAATAGTGATCTAAACATGATGGGTGACATGGGGCACAATTCAAATGAACAAACATCACATTCTCCATATGACACAGTAGGTATATACAGTAGTTAGCAAACTATAGCTTTAAAAATACCAAAACTTAAAATCATTTGGTTAAGAACAATTTTTACCTCACATTGTCCAATGAAGAAAACATTTTCCAAACTCTAATCAAAACCAGAGATAAAATATGTCATTATATAATGATTTTAATTAAATAAAATAAAGAATAAGGCTGTTTATGCATGGATAGGTATCAGGAAATCAACCCTCCCCCAAATACCAAAGAAAACTTTTAAATATATGGAAAATACACCAGACTATTCTGAAATAATATATTATATATAATAATTTTATTTAATAATGTAATGGATATACTGAAATGAAGATAAACAAATGTTGCACATGACATGGAAAACTTTGCTACAAAAGATTTTGTGATATACTCAGTATTGAGTGGATTAATTCTAATTGGACTTCAAGGATGATAAAATGATGATGAAAGAAAAAGATGTATGTATGTGTGAGGAAGTCTCATAACTACCTAAAGAAGCTGACAGCAATGTCAGCAAAATGTCATATCTTATCCACACAATGCTGTGAATGTTGCAAAGTTTTTTTATCAGTATGTCTTAAAATGAACTTAGGAAACCATTTTTTATTCATAAAAGGAATAAATAACTGAAGTTATTTGGTAACATGGGTATTTCCTTGCATTTATGAAATGAATCCTGCTAAAATTAATGTTAATCAAATCTTTATATTAACTTTAACCGTTTTCTTGTTTCTTTATTGTAAAATGACAGTCTGGATTAACCTTCACATAAATGAATACCTACTTTCCTAGTTCTCTGTTTACAATAACTCAAAAATTTATTCTTGTGGCTTTGCATTCACTTTACTCGAGTAAAGATAAAACAAAATTATTCATGGAATGAATTTTATGTGTTTAAACATGTCTTTTTAATTCAATCTCAATAAATATGTGAATTTTGATTAGATATCAATTTATTCAATGATCACTAATACATTCTAAGGGTATTGTCCAGAGGTTCAACAACTTTAATTTTCCCTTCCCTAAGGCATTTTTTCATTCCTCACGCAATGGCAGATGAATTTTTCAAAATCCTGAAAAGTAAAATTTATCTCTATTTAGGGGATATTCTTATAAATTAAGTCAAATTACATGTACATTATTAAATTTTAATACTTGTAAATTCAGTGAAAATGTGTTGTCTTTATGATAGATGGATAGATTTTCAAATTTGTGGCAAATGTTTTACTTTTCACCTATGAACATTTTTGGCCAATATGTAACATAATTATTTCCTAATATTGATTTGTATACTTCTTGAAAGGTTTCCTAGCTTCCAAATGTTATGGAGTTGTTATAAAGTTAATTAACCATAAAGTTTTAAGAATAAATGTATAGCTCCATACTAATTTTAAATATTTGTTGATTATGATAAATTTATCAGAAATAATAATGATAATAATATTACATTACATCCCAGGACATGTGCAAGTCACATATAGGCATAGTCATATAGTTTTCAATATAATATTATATTCATTCATATCAGTCATAATATTTACATATGTAAGTACAAAAGTTTATTTATTTACAATAAAAGAAATTGGAATATAAATTCCTATGTATTTACATATTCACCTACAGAATAGAAACAGTTTTCCAACAAATAGTTTTTTAAAAGATATTTAAATTTGGAGGGCTCGGCTATTTTTATTTGTTTGGGAAGTTTATTGTACAAGATACTCCCAGCATGTGATAGGCCTTGACTTCAGATAGTGAGGGTTAATATCTCATTTGTTTCTGGTTTTGTGGTCATGTACATAGGAGTTTAGTTCTATGTTAAACAATTTACATTTTCATTTATAATTAGCAGTGTGTGAGATATATACATACAAGGAAAAGGAAGAATATTTAGATTTTTGAATAGTTCTCTACATTTGTCTCTTTTCCTGGCTCCAGAGATAATTCGGATCGGCCATTTTTGTAATTTAAATAAACGAGCAGCAAGGGGGGATTGCCCCCAAACAGTAGTACCGTATTTAATTATACTGGCTATGTAGACATGGTAAACCATGATAGCAGTTTCTTTATTTGTAATGTCCATTGGTCTCCTCAAAAGATTGCAAGCAGTGGCAACATGACTGCATAAATTTTTTACATGTGCTTCCCATCATAACAGTTATTGATGTGTACTCCAAGGAATTTTACATCTAATGATTCAAGCAATGTATCACCCATTAGTTTCAAAGTTATGTTATGATCAATTTTGCTCTGGGGCAGATGGAACTGCAGGAGAGTTGATTTTTCCTTATTTATAGAGACCTTATTTTGATAGCATCAGTATTTCATTTTCTGGATAGATAATTCCGCAGATTTGTATGTATCATTTATACCTTTTTGCAAATTGTTAGTGTCATCTGCATACATATAAACATCACCAAGCACAGAACCGGGAAGATCATTGACATATACGTGGAACAGTAAAGGTCCAAGTATGGACCCTTGCGGAACCCACCCTTGCAGACCCCCTCCTTTGGTGACAGGAATATGAGTAGAAAAACATTTCTTCTGTTCTATTTTAGAGTAAATAGAAATATATTGCCTTCTAATGCAGAGATAGGATTTTATAAGGTTGTTGGCGACTATGATATGCCATAGAAATAAAATTTTTTTTGGAGGATACAATGATCTATTGAGTCAAGAGCCTTGGAGAGATCATAGAAAATACCAATTACATTTTCATACCTGTTGAGACCTTCCAGATCAGACTTTATAAAGCTATATATGGCATGCTCTGTTGACTTACCCTTAACAACACCAAATTCAGATGTAGCTATGATATTATACTTGTTGAAGTATGAGACAATTCGTCTTGCAGTTACAGCCACAAAAATGTTTGAAAAACATGCAAAACAGAGATGGGGTAATAATTATCCATATCTTCCCTTTTACCTTTTTTAAACACAGGCACAATTTTTTCAATTTTTAGTTGATCAGGAAAGATCCCTGATGATAAGGATTCATTTATTAGATGGGTTATAGGACAAACAAGCTGGTCCTTAATATCCAGTTTCAATAGTGAACAAGGGATGTCATCCCATCCTGATGACTTTTTAGAATTGAGAGTGACAATTATAGAGTTGACTTCATTTTTGCTTGTAGGAGAGAGGAAAATATTACCATTAGTATGAGAATAACTTTAAAATTTTTCCAAATATTTCCAGCAAACACTAAAATTACCTACATTGATCATTGAATTTATAAAACACAGGTTTAAATGGTTGGCAATTTCAGTGGGATTGGTTATAGGAATATCAATATACTGAATTTTATCAATGGAATATTTATTATTTTGTGATGAAGAAGCTATGTAGTTTTGGTCTTATTTTTAGCCAGGGCAATATACTTAATGTTGTAGTTTCATTCGGTTCAGAAATTAATTTTGAATATAGTTTTTTTAGTAGCTTTTAATTATCTGTATCATTTGGATTCTTTGAATTCACAAATTTTGCATAGGCATCCTTAACAAGACTTGACGGTAGTTTAATATCACCCATATTTTATTGCAAGGTCTAGTGGTTTTAATTGAAGTGTAAGGAAAGCATAAGTTGAAATGTTCATTAAACTGTTTTAAAATTGTTAAAATTAATATTTACATTATCAGTATTGAAAATTGTATCCCAGGTTTAAGTAATAATAATAATAACAATAACTTCATTAGCCATCGACCATGCAGAACAGGTATGGGCATTGTCAAATAGATACATACAATAAAGTAAAGGAGAACAGGCATAATTGAAATACAAGAAAAAAATATATGTACACACAGAGAGAAGATAAAATGCAGAGAAAAAAAGGCAAAGCAGTAAATACAATTGAAAACACTTAGATCAAGTAAAAATCACAAAGTGATATTCATATTTATAAATTAATTGACAGAATAGTTAGAAGACTAATGTAAGATGGAAGCGATAATAATTCCTAGGAGAAAAGAGTCTCCTATTTGGCAGGTATTTGTTGTCAATCGAGGAAGAACCACTGAAGGATAATGAAAAGGGGAGTAGTAGAGCCAGATGACCTGATAAGTGTGGCTCAAAGACTGATGCAACATGATTATTTATATTTGTAAATATATTATCAATGGTGGATTCCGATTGAGGAGTGACTCTCGTAGAATGAAATACTATTTGCATTAAGTTAAATGAGGAGAATAAATAGATCAGTTCATCCTTCGTGGTAATGCTTGCATTAAAGTTAACATTAAAATCTCCATATAAAATAAATACTTTTTCTTTCTTCAGATAGGTATGAAGAATTGCGTTCAAATTATTATAGAATATATGGAAGTTACCTGTTGGTGATCTATAAAGATAGAGAGCAGTAATGGTAGAATTTTTGAACAATATTTCAATGGCATATCCTTATATTGCATTGGCAATTATTACCTTGTATTTTAATTTTAATTGTATTGTTGCTTAAGTTTATATATGTATTAAGATTTATTACCAGATATTTTATTAGTACTTGATATATTTGAAACTTTTATAACTTAAATGTTATTTTAGACATAATTTAAAATGGTTCTCAGATATCATTATGGGCCTACACAAAAGTATGACCTTGCATTCTACCTTTAGTGTTCATACATTGCATTGATACATGCTGAGTTTTATAATTATCATATATTTCTTTCCAATTTTATAAGAAACATAGGTTATAATAGAAAATATTTAATATCAAGTAAATAATTATCATCTTACTATCCATAAAACTCATTGTCAGACAAATGTATTTAGAGCTAAGTTTGTGTCCATAAATATTATAAAGCCAAGTACATTAGTGTAGAGCTAGTCCATTAAATTTATTCTCTAAATTAAATCAAAGAAGCCTTATCTTAGTGGAACTTCCTAAGGCCGGGTGGCCACCGAATGCGAAGCGGCGCTGAGTTGAGCGGGACAGAGTGACACGGAGCGAAGCGTAGCTAAGTTTAGTATCTAAGGGTCGGCAACTGGAAGAGAAGCTGAGCGAAGCGATTCATTTTAATAAATAAACAAGATGGCGTAAGATCTAGTCTTTTGTTGCCATTTGAGAATTTAATTCTCTGATATTACGGTTAAATCATGGAATTTCCATAAGAGACAGATTCTGTTATGATAATTACGCTGGCACACTTTTATTAAGATATTATTTAAAGCCATTGGACACAAATTTATCTATTTTGCTAATAGCATATAAGTTTCCTATCGTTCGTACAACACTCGAGTACACTTTTCATTTTGCAATGATGGAACTGATAGTATAAATAGTTCATAGTTTCATATCAATACATGGATAAATTTTTCTGTAACGAGCATCACAAAAATTAATCACTTTACTCACGTAAGCATGGCAATTAAGTTTTTCTTCACTCTTCATCTAACGTTTAACTTTTGCTGACGAGTAAATATCTCGGAGAGGAGCACAAGCCATTTCTTTAAACCTACATCAAATCGTTGTATTCTTATTATTTTTAAGGATGCATAAATGATTATTCTACTGTTATTTCTTTTATAATACTATGGTTTTTAAGCTGGTGTTCCTCTCCGAGACAATTACCTGCTGACGATGTCACAGTATTAGTTTTTATTTTCAAAAACTGACATGCGTTCAATGATTAAATTTACGAGAAAATTTTTCTCGGCTGTACTGAACCTATCGGACGACATTTTCACAATGATTGCGTTCCGCCAAGACGAGTGAATATCTGAAATTAGGACTTAATTGAAGTGTAACGACATTGGAAGTAATTTAATTAGGTGGTCCAATCACAAATTGACAAAGTGATTACTTTTTGTGAAATGGAATCGGTCATCAATAATTACATTACAATGTTTCTGAAAGAAAGATATAATTGGAAATTAATCACACCTTTCAAGCTTATGAATGTAAATATTTCACAAACTGATAACAATTCAGATACTGCCGAGGAAAGAAGCGAGAGGGTCCCCCCTCCACCGCGTTGAGAGCTGTGGAGGGGGAAGCTGACTTCACTTCATCACGAACCACGACCGTTCGGAAGATGTGCCTTGCGAAGCTGAATGACATCACAATTCTCAGCTCAACTCCGCTTCTTATCCGGTGGCCACAGCTGCATTCAAAAGTATAGGTTCATTTGTGAAAGTGTTTTCCACTCGGCGTAACTTCGCTCAACTTAGCTTCGCTTCGCATTAAGGCCACCTGGCCTAATTGGGATCATATTAAATAATAATTTGCATCTTTTATTTAATATGATTCAAATTTCTTTAAATTTACCAGCATGTATTTAAATATTTTCACTTCGTTTTATCAAAATTGTTTAAATAATTGTATCCAACTACCTTTTGGCAAACCCAGAGAGGGAGCAATCCTTCTGTCCCCCAAATGATTTTTGCAATGTGCATAAAGTAATGGTTCTGAACCATTTTTATCTACCACCATATAGCATACTATCCCTACCGCCAACATACGTCCCAAAATATTCAATTCTGAGGCCATGGAAGTAATCTCAAAAAAAAAGAATTACAAGAATAATAATGTAAATTCTAACATAACTCTAAAACTGAAACTTTAGAACTGACTTCTGAAAGAATAGTTGATCAAACGTATTAGCTTTTTTGCATGAAATCGTAAGATTATTTTAACTATCAACAAATTTTAATCAACTTTCAAAATAAAATAAGTCTGATAAAATGTAATCAACCAACTAAATCATCAACTTATGTAACTTTGACATGCTATAACACATACTTACATGGTTAATTCTAATGGTTGAAAAGTGTACGGAAAGTGCAAACCCAGAAACAAAATAGGTATGCTCTATTTATGTCACTTTACTATGTCAAGTTTCATGCATTAAAGTCACATCAAATTAAAATTACATAATGATTCTAAGAGTGGTCCACTTATGTAAGTTGAGAATTGTATGTAACTGAACAGGTAATGTAAACTCTAGCAAAATAATAGATAAAAAGATTAACTCACAATATTATTTTGAAGTGAATATTTTCATCTGCATAGAATCATAGACATTATTAGACCTTCCCTTTAATCTTGCCTGTTTTAAGTAGTTTCCAATTATCTCTCTTTAATTCTTAAAATTTAGTAAAACACCAGGCATTTCACTCATGACTATCATCCGTAATTATTGATTTGGGATAAAAGTCTCAGCATTATTCAGCGAGCATAGATGCTTTCTAATTCTACGCTCTTAGCTAGTGTAGGCATTCTAGGAAATCACATAAAAATACAACTTTCCTTATAATTCGACAAATAGGTATATTTAGCATTCCCACACTGGAAAATTTGCACCTACACCACTGCCTGCGTACCACCAGTGGTATGCTCACCACCAGTTGGGAACCCCTGTCCTAGATAAAGGGAACAAATTTTCATAGGGAGACCAAATAAGAAAGCATAAGGCCACATTCATATGTTGTGTTGCACACATTCAAACAGCTTAATATACAAATTGTACAAAGGAACAATATAATACATGTAACAGCTGAGTGAGCCTCGGTATTTTACATTTCCACTTGATGCTATAAGCAATTTTGGGCAACAATAATATTTAAATGCACCCATCTACTTTGGAAGGCAACAAAAATACCACATTGGATGCCTGAAAAAGCTACTGCATACTAGAGGTCTGCATGGGCCAGGTAAGCAGGCAGTCTATCGGGCTAGGGCTGGGCTGGGCTTGGGCCCATGGATAATTTGGGAAGGAGAGAATTATTCGTTCTTAAAGAGCATTAGTTTCTTGCATAGCGAAAAAGCCTCTTAAAGCTGTAACGCAGTGCTTAAACAAAATGCTCAGTATTCGTGAAGGGTTGAAAAAATGTATTTGTTCACAATTAATAAACAATTTATTAGATGGCGATTTATGGTATCTTCGGGATTGGGTCGGGCTTGAGAACGAAAATTAGTATCAACATTTTGGCGGGGTCAACTTCGGGCTGAAATTTTCGGCCCATGCAGACCTCTACTGCACACCTACTTCTATGTTACATGGTGAATACTCAATGAAGTTGCCAAATTCTTATTACATGATTCTCATGAGGAAAAATTTGCCGGGAATGTTTCTTTATTTTTATATTATTATACTCTTACAGTTATTACCTTGAATATTGAAGCTGAACTTATTTGTCAGATATGAACAGCAAACTTTTTCACCAGAAAAAGAATTAATTTTGCAGTATTAAAGATGGTACCAAATTACATCCTCTGTTAGTAATAAATTTAAAGAGGTTCACTAAAAGGAGAAGTTTTGAACATTGTTTTCCAACTGGCAGGACAGATACCACTAATAGAACTTATTAGACTATTAGGTGAGCTCAAGCAGACTGGAGTCTGCTTTATTAATAAAATGTTTCGCTTTATGTATACATCTCCTTCAAGAGTTTTACAGCCATTCAATCAAACAAA
The DNA here is from genome assembly GCA_947579665.1 of Sympetrum striolatum. Taxonomy (NCBI): domain Eukaryota; kingdom Metazoa; phylum Arthropoda; class Insecta; order Odonata; family Libellulidae; genus Sympetrum; species Sympetrum striolatum. Next base: position 74,911,127 of record OX388347.1, on the reverse strand, counting down.
AAATTCATGAATAAATGACAATTGGAAAACAAGCAATTCACCAAGCCACTTGCCAAACTGCATGATATCTGTTGCTGTACTGACACAAGGTGGCCCCTTCAGCTGTATATTGAGCATACACATAACATCACCTCCTCCCAACACCAATATTTGAATATTTCCTGTATTAATATTAGTTGTAATATCCACATAGTAGTATATCTCAATTTATTGTACAATATGTGGTTAATTCAATATACATTTTGTAACCTGATGTAGGACATCAGTGTTTACCTTAAGTCAGCTTAATCATTGCAATATTTACCATGGTAAACTCCAAATTTGATAAACTAGACCAGGGGTATTCAACCTTTCTTGGCGCCCAGACACCAAAGGGCGCTTCCGAAAGTGAAGCGGGCACTACATGACATTTCCGTCCAGGGTGATATTGTGGCCATCCCTTGGAAATATTATCACTTTGCCAGTTAACTGTTGGCCATTTGAAAAAAACGTTCCATGGTAAATAAGATCCAAAATATTACAACGTATATAATTTCATCACAACCTCACATCTTATATGTGAGAACCTTATGTGAGAAAGTCTTTATATCCGAAGAAGATTTGATAATGGGGAATATATCTGGTATGAAGGTTTTCGCTGCATGTGCACCGCTGCGTTCCGAAAAGCAGCAGTCCTTGATTACGAGGATTTTGATACATTGATAAGCTGAGCCGAGCTAAATCTTCGCATTTGTATGAACTAAATATGACAAAGATATGCATCTTGTTAATCTGGACATAGGCGATAAGGGGGATAAAATGTTTACGAAACCCAAGACCAGGACAACCAAGTTTCTGACCCTTTCCCCACCAAACCTCCACTCTATCCCCGGTAGTGCAATCCCAAGAAATAATGTTGTAGCAAATAAAATAATCTTTATATCAAAGCTTGATGGGCACTGTACGAGGTCGCTTCGTGCATCTGGTTGCCTGCGGCCACCAGTTGAGTACCCCTGACCTAGACAAATTATGTTCTAGATTAAATTTGGATGTTTTATTAGTACGGAAATGTCACTCTCAAACACTTGGGAAAAGTTTATTACAACCAAAGGTACATAAATAAACTCTGTTTAGACAGGGTATCAGTTAGATTCAAGAAATCTTAGACTCAAGAAAAATACTGCCAGAATTTTTGAAATTATCATTCAATTAATTACTCTTACCTCAACTTCTTTACATAAATTAAGATTGATTCTGCTCTCATTTGAAGTACAATTTGAACAATAAATGACGAAGTCAAAAAATAAATAAATTAAATAATGTCAAAAATATTAAGTTATGACTGAGAATTTATGCTAAGATAAAAGTTTTAGCTGTCTAAATGGAATGTAAGGAAAGAAAGATTAACATTTCAATTTGAAAAATATTTTGATATATTAAGGAATTAAACTGAACTGAAATCAGAATTAAAAATTATTCTGAATTTATCTACGAATTATAATTTTACCCTCTTCTATCTAACTTTTTCAGCTATTTAGTATTCTACTCTGTTGTTATTATCAAACACTGTTTTTAATGGCAGTCATTCATAAGAAAATGTACACACCTTATAGTCCCATTTATAGTATCAACAAGATATTTTTTGAAATAACTCAGAATTATTTTTTTGGCCACAATGATAACTGACAATATCCAAATGGTGGTTTATGCATCATTATGTTTTGTTTTTTGTCTCTTATAACTGATACTTTGTTGGTTTTCATTTTATTCTTATAAATGGCACATTTCCCAATAATTAGATTATTTCTTTTTCATACATGGCCCTTAAGGATATGTTATTTATGATAATGAGCTTTCTCTACTACTGCTATATTTCTTACTGATCAGTAACTCGAGTTACATTTAGAAAAAAAGTTTAGTTTAAGTTAGAAAGCTGTGCAGGGCTTTCACTCTGGCCCTCTGATCTCCAATTTATGTTGTCCCTAAAACATTTGTATGGCTTTGATATTCATTAATTTATGAAGCTTCCTTCAAATCATTTGAATTTTGTCAAATGCCGTTTCCTTTTGGTCTTGTCAAAACAGTTAATCATTTGATAGAATGTATAAAATAGTAATAATTGTCATATATTTCTATGTATCTTATCAAAGAGAAAACTATAACTATCATTAATGAAATTGGGTGGATATTACCAAGAGATTATTGAATTATCTCCTGCTCTATTCATAAATAGATCATTAACTGGAGAATAAAAACAATACCCAAATGCAATTGTAATGCCACGGATATGAGCACACCCATCCTTCTATCCGTTATCCTTCACTTGTCCTTTGGCAAAGAGGAAGAATGGACATGCATTCAGTCCGTGTTGTTTGTCAGCCTATTGCTCTCAAAGGTGGTCACTTTCTAATACTTCCCATTTTAACAAATACCTGGTGTAAACTTAGATTCACTCTCCTTTTCGCTAAATATCAAAACCAGGTATATAAAGGCCCCATCAGGGCTGATAAAACACAGTCAGGAGAGAGCTCCGTAGAGTGTCATCTAAGGCACAGCTCCCCGAAAGAGAGACCCCTCCATGGGGGTCTCCCAAAAGCAGTTATAGCTGGCCTCCCGCCTTCTGTCACCTCCTGTGTATCCTTCTTCCCGTGCCCGTATCCACGATCTTTGGATAATATAAGTTATTTTGATTCTTATTAAGAGGTAAATATTTATTTCTCAATTACTTTCGACATCAAGGGCAAGAATCCACTTTTCTTACGTGGTTGCCGTACCTCCCACTCCCCGTCGGGTCGGCGGCACCACAATTTAATAATAGTGCTGCTTAGTAAAGAGCTTTTATTGGTACCAGTGGATGGAGCATCGACAACCTACCCCACCTCTGAATACTTCCACCTTTGGTATTCCTTCCCTCCATTCTCATGCAGTGAGTCTCTTCTATACACAGCAGTGTTGCCAAATTCTTTCAATCCATGGTATTCATGGCATATTTTGAAGAAAACCAGGAGAACAATTAGTGAAAGCTGGCAACTATAAGGAAGTGAAGGTTGTATCATGGAGTGCACGGGGTAAGGAGTTTGCATGAGTGGGTGTATATCCCTCCTTGGAGGGATATACTTCACTTGCATGATATGCGCAACATGAAAATTTCAGTGCAGGCTCTCTACTATGCAGTACTGTTATACCCTATGTTAACCATATTCTACCAGCCATAGTGGCGGAGTGGTTAGCATGCTAGCCTGTAAATGCTCCAACCTCAAGGTCACGGGTACCAATTCCGGCTAAGTGGATTTTTCCTGTTTGGGAATGGTTGTCTGAGTATGTTGTGTTTATTAATAAAGGAAAATGCAAAAAATAATGAAATAAAAAAGGGGGTTAATTAGAAGAATGGCCTTCAAAGGCTAAAATTTGCCCATGAAAAGGGATAACATTACAATTCTTATGTTCCCCAAAAATGGTTCACTTCAATTCTGTTTTACTCTCTGGAGTATTTGCAATCCATGGATACCAACACTCCCAGATTCATTGGCAGGCTCTAAGCATAAGCATCTTGATCAGGGATGTATTTATGAACTCTGAGACCCCCGACAGAATCTAGAATGAGGTCCCCAATGTTATAAACTTGCAACTGGGTTGCTGTCTCACAAGGCCTCAGGCAGGTACAAATATGCCATATGGTAAATCTGATGCTCTCTCTCTTCCTTAACTTTTCAGTTTTTCTGAATTTACAGAATTACATTTTTATGGATTAGACACAATATCTTCAATTTTTGTAAATATTTCACAACATGGTTCCACAATCAAAAGTTGGACTTCTCAAAGTTTACTTTCGAAACTATTTTCACAAGTGCACCAACTGAATCAGATGAATAGAATGAGTAGAATCCACATTACTATCAATGCCTGGGTACATAAAGATGCTCTTATATGCTTTCTCTGTGAATCAAACTACAGAAAAGCTGTTTACGTAGATAAGAGGGGACCAAGGAAGAAGAATCAACCCTCTGACAGAGTTGAGTTGGTTTAACTCCTAGAACTTTTTTACAGCAGTTAATTTTTACAATTGTTATTCATTATAACTAGGTAGGAAATAGTAACACAGAACTAAGTATTCTTTAGCTTCAAAATTAATTCAATAATCTTAGTAAGAATAAAAAAATGTGACAAATTGTTCAAAGTAATTGTCAATAGGTTAACCTTCAGAGAACCACAACAGCTCCCCTGAATATTCAACAGGCTAAAAATACTATAATGTGCTATATTTATAAATGATAATAATTGTTATTTGTTTATTTCAATACAAATTACTTTATACTGGGAACAGTTTGTAATAATATGGATGAACTGAAACTAAAATTTGCATAGTTTCCATTCCATTATCAGTCTTCAGAAAAGAAAATTGGTTTAAAATGAAATAGTTCATATATACTGTCTCAATTTTTTGCATTCTTCTTCATATGCATTTGGCAAAAACTGGGTTTCATACAGTATGCAACAAAGCAGAACACATGAGCAGATTTCCCAATCTTAATATTTGAAATAAAGTAAATACTCAAATAAGATAAAGTGAATCTTAATCAAAATAGGTTTATTGGAAATCATTTTCTTTCCTTAAATTAATGAAATTGAGACTTATGGATCAAGATCATCAACCCTAACCTAAAGAAATGCTTTTAATTTATCTTAATTATTGGCAGTAACCAAGATTGGTAGACCCATGGATTTTAGCAGATAGCTAAGCTGCACATTTTTTCTAATTTTTGGTCTTTCTCTGAAAATAATGGAATTTCTTTCAAGTCTTCCTAATCTCACTACATAGTTAAAAAATAACCCAATCTTACACCTTCCCTCTTTCTTACTTTCCTTAAATCACAAATTTAACTAATCATGTGATATTTCTCCTTCATGAATTGTTACTAAAAATATTTTCTTTGCAGCCTTCTGCCATGGAACAACAAGGAAATTCTTTTATTTCAAGGTAGGCTTATGATTTGGAAATATCTATGCATTAATAAATGAAAACACAGATTGAATATCCATTGCAATAGGGGAACATATTTGCTAGACATCCTTGAAAAACCCAAAGATGCAATAATTTTCAATTCTAATTCTATAAAATGAATCTTGATGGGTTCAATATTTATTAGGAGAGATTTTTATCCATATATTTCAATGACTAATGAAATTAGTCAAATCTATGTAGTTTTCCATCACAATTTAAAAGGGGTCATATCTGGCATAAAATGAGCATCAGGAAAATCTGAAAATTGATGAATATGTATTTACTGCTATAATAGTGCTGTATAGTAAAGAGCTTTCTTTGGTACCAGTGGGCAGTTTGTCAACAACCTACCCCACCTCCGAATACCTCCACTTTGGTATACCTTCCCCCATTCTCAAGCAGGGAGTCTCTTCTATGTACAGCAGTGTTGACAAATTACCTCAATTTGTACATTCATACATTGTACCAACAATTCTCAAAATTCGTATTAAATATAAGAAGGAAAAATTTGCTCCGTTAAATAAGGTAAGCTCTAAAGTTCCCTGTATGATTCAAATTTCAAGATGTTAAAAATATTTTCAGAATGAACGTTTCGCGCTAAGATGTATCAAACGCTTCCTTAAAATTGCCAATAGGTAGCAGCACTGTCGTTATAACAGGCTGTAACAGGCCCACCTGTTACACGCAGATGGCGGCATCTACAGAATGTAAGTATCAACTTGATTTCTTTTAAAATGCAGTTTTGGTTGTTAATGAAAGGTTTAATTACAATTGATTCTCTCTTTCATTATCATTGGCTAAAATTTATGATTTCTGAAAGTTTTTTGAGGGTGCCTTTCTTGATTTATCTTGATGGCACAATACTACACGTCTATCGATAAAAAAGCCCGAGACAATTAAAGGATTTTATCCCTTTATAACTTTTGCTCGGCATTGGAATAGATTTAATATCCTGCAGGGTTTATTATTTACATATTTTTAGAGTATATTAAAGTTAAATGTTTGATATATATGTTTTAATATAAGTAAAACCCTTTCTTTAACATAGTGATTTTGAATATGTTTTTGATTTCTATATTTTGGGAAATCGTTCTAATGAATGCCGATTGCGTAGATAAATCATTGAATTTATATGATAATTGACTTATTAAGTGGATGAATTCCATTTGAGTATAATTTTCTTATGTAATATCTCAGTTTGTGTCATTGCTTTTATTGATTCGTTCATCAGTGAACATTGTTGGAGCAGTAATATTAATTTATCTCCTCTGGAGTCTTCATGATGTGACAAGATTATATCGAAATGAGTAAGTTGGACTCAGTAGTCGCAGATCGAGGTGCTAAAACCTCTTTCTTTATCATTACCCACATCCGAACCACAGAACACCAATACTAAGAGAAATGATTGTCCCATGCATTTAGAGGGAAGCAAAAGGTGATCGCAACGCTCCCAGCGTTCTGGCACGGAACTACGAATATGAGAATGTTTACATCCAAACAGGAGCTATGAGAATTTTAGCGATAGTTATCGCCCGCGCGTAGTTTGAATTTTGAATAATTTCATTTGCATATTATTCACATTTAAGGAATAATTAATACACTGGACTTAGGGAAGGGCTATAGATATTGCGGAAGACAGTCAAGAATTACTATTTACATTCACACATTTATTTCAAAACCAATTTCACATATACAATACTGCCAACATCAATTACATGTACACAGCTCCTTACAATTACAATAAGCTTACTCAAACATTAATTCCACACACTATAAGAAAATAATATTATAATCTAATAATGTCAGAAATTAGAAAATAAATCTTCATGACAATAATGAATTTGTGGCTGAATCTGCTATCATTCTCAGGGCCTTGAGTGAAGTTGTCGTCCCCACGTGATGATTCTGTAAGAAAGGAAACATATTGGAGCCACATGGCATTGACATTAATTTGACATTTTCCCACTGCAAAATTCCAATGCTACTATGCGAGGAATTGTTCTTGTCTTGATGACTTTGGAAAATACAAGTTTAGAGAAGCAATAATCTTGGGTAAGATACCGCTAAAATACTGCCTCCTCAAACTTACAGTAAGAACACTCAGCGTGCAATGGCAGGCTCCGTACACGAAATTTCGGAAGTTGAGAGCTCATGCGGTCCAACCAATCAGGAAGCCAATTCTCGCCTTGCAGCGCACCAAGCGATATGGCGGACGAACTAAACCTTGTTGTACATATTGCCTATCTTGGCCTCATCCCCCTGATCCGAACGTGTCGCTCGAACACCGTTACTGCATCGAGCTCGAGGGCCAGCCATTGTTGATATTTCGCGCCATGATCAAAAGCCGTGACGCGAGTCTATCTAGGAAGAGGATGCACGTTGTCCGCCTACGAAACTGGGCCAAAGTTTACCAATCAATTACATTGGTAAGCGTGGACGCGACGTATTTCATCCATTTCCTGAAAACAACCCCGAAAATCTTCGTCAAACCTGGTCGCAATCGCCTCAATTTCGCCGATCGCTCAGATCTCCGTGTCCTTTCCAGAGAGGTGAGGGAAGTTTGGCAACAGGAGCGGATGGTCTCTCTTTCTCTCTCCCCTTGATTCCCTCACCGCCTACAATTCCTCCCGATTCCCTCGCGGTTGTATTGGGGACCTGCGCTACAACCTTAATCTCACACCTTGGAAGTCCGAAGAGTTCTCCGATCACCTGGTTCACTCACCTGTCCGTGAAAGAGCTCTTCAAGGCGGTCCGCGGCGAAAACCGTGGCGATAAGAGGCGCATCCCGTCAGAGAAGATCGGGAGACGTGGATGGGAAGCTGAGACGGCCTTGCTAGGAAAAATACCGGGTGAGTACATCGAGTTAGTTTTTGCTTGCCCATTTTTTCACTAGCTCACATTGATGGGTCATTCATGCATGTGTTAGAAGTGTTCATTGAATTATTGGGGGAATCTTGGGCTGGTTTTGATGTTGTTTTGTCAGTCGGTGCTACCTGTTGCTGGGCGGGGGTTGACCGTGCAGGTTGGGGGTGGGGTGGTGGGAGGGGGATGGGGGTGTACTATTTGTTAGGCCGGTCGAGTCGGCTGGCACCAGAAGAGCCTATGCCTTGAATGGTGGCATCCCTAAATCTGACGGAAGGTTCCTTTCCACCCCTTTCATGGCGGTGGAGGGTGGAGAGGGTGATTAGCGAAGTGAAACTTGTTAAACGAAGGCGTTCCGGGCGGAAGGGGTTGTGTCGGCCCATTGTTCTCCCTCTCCCTATTGGGGAGCTGATTTCCAATGCGTGGAATTTCAATGGATGAGGAGTAAGGTGGATATAGGAGCTCTTGGCAGCGGCTGTTTTGTGGCCGAAGCCGCGAATTTGCTTTTAGTTGTTGCTGCTATCTTATAATTTGGCTGGTTTTACCGGTTAGTATTAATATTCATGAATTAACTTTCTAATGGTTGGTCATTGCATGAGGTATATCCTCCAAATACAATCGATGTAGAGTATCCTCCAATTTTAGAAGCTAACCTGAATAATTATGATTTAGCTTCTGTATTAAAATAGAATGTCTCTCTTTATTTATTCCATTGTTAACAAGCATTCTTGTCTACTCAGGCCATCTAGCATTTTGTTCAACAATGAGCCTAGTGCATACAACAATACACCTAGCACAATAATCCACATCCTACAAAAATGCAGCTTATACTATAATCCACAAATTAATAGAAATTTGTAAATCAAGACGGTAAAGAAAATGAGTGTATCTTATTGCATTCGTCTAATTATCCAATTAGCTAATGATGTTTGAAAATCTTATACAAGAAGTAGAAAGCATGTGTATGCGTTCGTATGTTTTCCAAAACAATAATAACCAATATACTGCTCTAATTTCAAACTGTAAAATTTGTTAAATGTATCTGATAGGCATATTTAATTTATGTGTCCACCCCAGATAAGTCGGTATTATGAAAAAAGGTGTGTTAAAAGAAGTGAGTATTATGTAAGGTAAGAATTATGAATTAAGGTAGCGGTAACTCTTTATCCCAACGGGATGCTGAAAATAGTGAATGTTAGAATGGATGTTGTCGAGCTCGTAACATATTTCGTTGTTATAAATGGTTAATGATTTAGACCTTGGTAAACTAATCATTAAAATAACGCAACCTAAGTTTATTTAACCGAACTGATATCGACTCACTTCGGGCCACAAAAGGTCATTACCAAGAAATTATGATGCTGCCTTAAATACTTAGTCAAGGCAGTAATATATATGGGCGAAAATAAAATGTATAAATAAAAATTATTTTTATTTGTACCAAATAAAAATAAAATAAAACAACTAAGGTAAACAACAACACCTTAAGCCTGAATATATTTGGTTATGAATGCCATAAGCAATACAGTCAATATATCATCGTCAGTATTAGAATATCTTTCTATAGTTACTTAACTGTTACCTTTGATGCGTGACTTTATTGATGTATTCAGTAATTAATAATTGGACATTTCCTTTTGATGTATAAATTTCGTACGTACGGCGTGAATGATGAATTTCCATAAGTAATTACTACACTCGTACCTTTCGAAGTGATGCTTGATAGGTTACCTGCTGGAAAGCACCTTCCAAAGCGGAAGTCGCCAATTCGGACGGAGTTTAAATGCATTAAAACATTACAGCAAACATCAACACCCGTTGCCATTGTAACCGAATCGAGTAACAGTTAACGTCTCTCGCCGGTTCTCCTCGTGAGGAATTTAATGGCTTTTTCTGGCGCTTTGATACACAAAATTATCGCTGCACTAGTCTGCGGTTGCCTATCTCCTTCGCGGGAGATAGTAAATTGTGAGATAAGTCATTTAGAGATAAGTTTGTGCGGCGGAGGTGCGCTAATATCACGGGATTGTGTTGTCATTCTCACCGCAGACGTCACGTGACCCAAGATTGGTTTCCCAGCTTACATTCCCCTCGACTTGCATTTGAGCTTTTTATTTCATCGTTAATCTCCTCGAAGGAATGCATTGAGTTAGCAGCATCCAGTACTGAGGCCGGTCTGAACCTCAACACCTATACCTGCGGGGGAATGGGGCTTACTTGGCATGATGAGGAGTGAGGTAGTTTGCCTTTCGCTGAGAAAGAATGCCATAAGAAATACAAGTCCATGCAGTAGTGATAATAATATTTTAATTATTGCACATAAGTTATAACAATCCAATTACATGAGATATAATAAATGAATAAATATATATGTACAAATACGAAAACATGAAGGGAAAAAATCTCTATGACTTCATAGTGCAGCACAATTAATGAAATTCAATAACGCTTACAAGAACATTCGACATGCTTTAGCGTAGCCAGAAAAGTAATTATGATTGTTTGCCTTTACTTCACTTAAATCTTCTAATTGTATAAAATGGTAATGTTGTGGTTGATCTTGATCGGCTTACTGAAATAGTACACGATCGGCGATTTGTGATTTGCTGTGGATCTGTCGCAGACTTTGTGGTAATCATTGTTAGACTATATTCATAATGTGGGATTGACGATATTATTAGCGTGAATGATTAATTCATTGTTACTAAAATGGTTTAAATTCAAAGAGGTACGTATTTTGAACCCCTTGCCACCCAACATTTAATTCTACATAACTTCCTTTTTTCGCATTAAAAAGCATTTAAAAAAAGGAAGTTATGTTGTCGCACCCTGTACTTGCAAGGTTTACCTACAATAAATAAACGAACACTTAGTTAGAGGTTTCATATAAACTATTGGAAAACGCTTTTCTTTTCTATCATGGAGGTCACTGCTCTGTATTAATAGCTTATTTAAATAAAACCTATAATTTACGATAAAAATATAAAGTAAAATATATTGCAATTCTTTTACATCTAACTCCATGAAATTCCTTGATATACGTTTTACAGCATGGTGTATAAGAAGTTTTAGCACCAAAGAAGACACCACCTCAACCTTACCAGATCAAAATAAATGGCGTTATCAACATCTTTGATTCTTGACGATATTATAATAGTCATGAAGAATGCCAGCATTGGGATTTAAGTAAAAGAAAGATGCATTTACGTTTTTATTCTGTACCGGAAATGTAATAAATACAACATCGATCATGGTTAAAGAACCTTACTTTAAAAAAGATCTCTGTTTTTCCCGGCGTAATTGCTGAAGGAATAGTTCTCGGGTCTCCAGCCGGGTGCAGGCTTCGGATAAAAGCGACGTTTCGTTCCTGAAGATGGCTACGAAGGATGTGGCCGAAACGTCGCTTTTATCCGAAGCCTGCACCCGGCTGGAGACCCGAGAACTATTCCTTCAACCTTACTTTATTTTGTGGCAATGATTTCTTTATCTTCGTTCCATTCGTCAATGAAAATAAATGAATTATTCGATCATTCCATTCGAATCTTCGGCTTGGCTGCAAAACGCCCAAAGAATGAATAGGTAGTTATAATAATATGTATTAATATTTATAATATTTTTGATTCATTTATCAATTATTTTATATATAGTTTCATTTCTTAATTATTTATCAATAATTTATTTTACTTATTTGCCAACTATTTTATTTATAGGCTTTTTTAGTAATAATTTTATTTAATAATCTCTCACTCGTTGTTTTGGGCATTGTTGGTTTTATTTGTTGATCAATTCCCTAACAAGCTATTTAGTTATTGTTCCATTCATTGTCTTATTCAAGCATTGTTGTTACAATGCATTATGATATTCCACGAGTTCCTCCATGCCCTTAAAACGCCTTCCCCGATCGACATAATGCGTTCGAGGGATAGGTTATATTTAGCATGGCGTCTTACTTTCACGGAAAATACTGCTCCATCTATGGCGTAGACGTGACATGGTTGAAAATCATTAAAGCCTTTCACTGCATTGTGTTCCCGAGGAAGGGGCAACGCCTCGCTTCGCCCGGGGCGCCGTTTTTCCCGAAAGGGTACGCTCGAGCCACGTAAATGGGCCACCGGAGGAAAAAATATGGAAAGAGTCCCGCCCTCTATCATTCTCCCGACGTTCAATGCGCTGTCATCGTTTTATTGCCCACGGCCATTTGTCTGACTTTCATCCATCCTTTGTCGTTTACCGACTTTCGAGTATACTTCGTTATTGCGGCTGGATCTAACGCTAATCACAAAGCGTTGCTCAATTTTGTTTATTTACGTGCTTCCCTTGGTTACGAGTGTTGTTTTCAGTTGTGAATGATTCGAAAATTTACTCAAATGGTAGTAATTTCTCCGAAAATGTGTAATGTTGATGGGATTTGCTTTATTTTCACTGATTCATAGAATTAATTCGGGTTATTGCGTCACTTTTCAATCTTTATTTTGAAATTCAACCGAATGGAAGTAATGTCTCCGTAATAATAATGACTTCTCTAATTGAAACAGGAAGACCCCAATTGCATCAAATTCAATTTTCACCATTTAATGTTTTCAAACTCAGACAAGCATTCCCAAGAAAAATCGACTATCCGGGATTCGAATCCGGGACCTTGGGGATGGAATGCCAGAACCCCAACCCCTCCGCCATCCCAGCCGGCCAAAACGAGCAAAAAAAAACTTTAAAAAACAAAACCGGTAATTTTGATGGGATTTATTTCATTTTCACTGGTTCAGAGAAATATTTCGAACAATTGCGTGATTTATCAATCCTTATTTTATGCTAAGTTCTGCCAAGTCTTGATTAATGAAATTTTTTTCGTTTGTCTTTTGGTACGAGACAGAGAAAAATCCATCTTTCATCTACTTGTTCATAGCTGTGATGACATGAAAAGTTCGAAGATATAAATGATGTTAAATAATAGCACTGATTAAGTTCTCTCGTTATGGAATGCTTAGACTCGTACTGTACTGTTTCCCTTTCATGGACGCATTCCGGTAAAAGACTTCTGACTTGGCGGGGAAAGCGAAGTTAAACTACCTCACTCCTCATCTTATCTAGTAAGCCTCATTCTTCTCTCCTAAATCTTGGTATCTGATGGTACAAGGGATTAGGTTCCAACCTGTCTTTGGGCTGATAAATTCATGATTTATGCAAGAAAGGAAGTGTTTGGAGATATATTTCCAGATGGATCCATATTCATATATGGATTATATATTTATATTATATTAGTTTGGATTATATTTTTGAAGTCCTCATCATAAATATTATCCACAATGCAAGTTGCAGTTTCTACTTATCTTCGTTTTTTTTAGAGACTTAGATATAAGACGTGCGGTTGCACGTTTAATTTTACCTACTTTAGATATACTCTTGGTGGGTCTTAAGTTATCTTTTTTACTTACCTAAGTAGAACAATTGGATGTAGGCATTATCAATTAAAAAAAACTCGGTTGAAGCATTATATGATCGAAGATACGTATGGATTGTTCGTAGTTAGTACTCGTAGTAAGTAGTTGCTGTTTGTGTTTTTTACAGCTGCTCAGCGGTTTAAGTATGGTTTATGCTATTTAACACAAAATTGCGATTCATAAATTCAAAAGTATGTGTATATGTATCAGTGCGATATTTTCTAAAATACTTAACTATTTCAATTCATACATTTAGTCGATAAAGTTCAATGTTTCAAGTTGCGTCATTTATTTAATAATATAGTATAAGAAAAATTTCAATGCTTAGATCCGGGTTCATTGCCCCCAAACCTTTTTAGGTTCTCAATTCCAATTAAATTTTTAATTTCCAATGGGAATAGTAAATTTATGCCTAATAAATACTTCTACAATCACGAGGTTTTTATCTCAGTATTTTCGTGGATGGAATATTTTTTGTACACCTTTTATTAGATACATGATAGAGAAAAAGGCATTTTTAATTTAACCATATCTCAGTTCGATTGATGACCTTTATTATAGGAATGTTACCAAGGCATGGATAATGGAATAAGTTTTTGTATTTCCTTCTTGAAAGGGTGATCCGTTGGATCATTGGACGGTTTCTATTTAAAGTAGTCTGTCTAATTGAGAAAACATATGCTTACTACCTCACTCTCATCTTGCTTAGTAAGCCTTATTTCTTTCCAAAAGTTTTTTTTTGTGGCTAATGATGGAAGGGGTTGGAAATTCAACTGGCATTCCACCTAATTATTTCAAAGAGGTATGATTTTTAGAAAAGTGAATCGTCGCCGGATGTAATGCTTTCTACTGAACTGGTAGACAAATGATCTTTTCCTACAGTCCTATCGCCGATGTCGCGGAAATTTGTCCTCTCACAATTTCAGACCTGTTTCGAGGTCATCATTATGTTTTAGACCCTTTCTTCACCTCGCCTGTTAGAAATTCGCGCTTCGATGAATTTCGTCCATTTTAAAACGACGCCCGCTTTCAAAACATCAATGGATAATTGGAGAGGGAAACAATCGAAGAATCGGGGGCGGTTCGTTTTTTATCAACACCAGAGGGAGTGCGGGCGGAGTAATTTTTTCGAAGGGTACATCGTGGGAAAGCACTCGAGGCGTCCCAGTTCCGATTCATCAATTTTTTTCCCCTTTCGCCGCGATATTTCAAGCGAGACGTCTAAAACATCGGAAAGATGACACCCTGACACCTGTTGCGCTTTCTTTTTTCACCTTCCGTGCCATCAAATGCGCCGCCGCACTTCTCACCTTTCACCTCAGCATCTTCGGCCTGGACCATTTCGCCCACGGTTATGCTCTCCCATCACGCCCCTTCGCTTCCGTTGTCTCGGTTTCCATGTGAACCCGTTCCAGGAGTCGTCCTTTCCCCGTGCGCGTTTGTTTATGCTTTGGCGTTGAATTGACCTCGGAGGAGGAATTGGCCTTAGTCTTGATACTCTACTTCTGGTTTTAATCCTTTTATGGAGTCGTTTGCTCTATTAAGTAGCTCCTTCCATAATAGAGTGGAGGAAATGTTTCCTAAAGCATCTCCTCCCAACCTTTTGTCCTCCACGACACTCTTGTATATCTACGCATATTTTGCGGCACGATAATCGAAGCGTATATTCCATTGTATGTTTGTATTGCATACTTTCAAATTGAAAAGAACAACAACGACCGAAGAAAAATACCTTTTACTATCATAACGATATCCCATTAAACGAAACGCATTGCAGATGGGTTCTGATGAAATAAAAATTCATCGCGTAGTATAGCGAGTATGTAATGCAAAATTGGAAGTATAATTTTATTAACCAACAATTAAATTAATTAGTAATTTAATTAATTGATAATTGTATTAATCACTAATCAAATTAATTAATAATGGAATTGAGTTGAAATTACATTAATTAATAATTAAATTAATTATAAGCTAACCGAAATAATTATCACATTAAATGATAATTGATTAAATATAATTAAAGACTTAATCGTCTTGATTTAAACAGTAATTGACACCTTAAATTCTCTTCTTCCCTGTAACTCATCATTGGTTCAAATTAGATCTATTTAGTAAATAGACAATTTAAAATTAGTCTTATTAGTAAATAATAGGAAGCACCAAAAATCATTAATTAACAAATTGTTTTTGGTGATTTTGTGCTCTTTATAAAAACACAAACATAAGCGGCCTCCATTACACTCTTGCTAATTAGTAAATAGTTAGGAAAATATAATTTATATTCATAGAAAATCATTAATATTTAATGTTCGTTTTAATATGAGTGAAGCAGATATACAATATTAAATGAGAAGATTTAACAGCATGAAGATTAATTTTACTCGATGAAATAGTCCATGCTTTCGATTTGATTGTATCTAATTGACGAATGAAATACGCCTAAATGAAGTCGATTGGATTTATTATTATTACCTTCGACATGTTCTTGGTATGTTGAGGAATTTTTGCTCTTCGAAGATATCATGGATATTATTATAACATAACATATCTCATGTCATAACCATGATAATATCATCAAAGTGCTTCGTGGAAGTAGAATTCTCCAGCCAATTTCAGCTTCTGCGCATTTGGTTGCATCGAAGATCACAATCGTTCTCTGAGGATTGCGTCCATTTCGTAACAAGAAGAGGAGCTGACATTAGGGCTGATCACGTTGGCGCTGACACGGCAATGAAAGGCCAAGGAGGCGCGGACAGAGAAAGGAAATCCGCACCCGATGACCTTTTAAAACGCTTTGCCAAGTTAACAATCGTGAGATAGGAATTGTTTTGTCGGGGTGTGGGATTCGCTCTCGAGGTGAACCGGGGAAAATAACTAAATCCCACTTTCGGATAATGACGAGGATTGGGCAATGCTCTGGGGGTTGTGCGGTGTTTCAGTTCTGCATGCAGAAGGATGGGGTGGCTTTTCGGTGAGGCGTAGTGTGTTAAGTGTAAGAAAATTTATATGATAGGTGCTCAAGTATATATAATTAACAATTTTGAGATTCCTCGTGGGTATTTCATATTTCAGCCTCTTTCTTACACTTCAACCCCAGACTGGCCATAGGTAGTGTCGGCTTCTGAAACTGTCTTGAGGCAAAACTAGTTTTTTAGGGGTTAACTCATTCTTTCCAGATTTTCATTTTATCACTTTCGGTTGAGGAAAGTGAATGGAAAACTACCTCACTCTTCGTCTTCATAGTAAGCTTAATTTCTCTCCTATAGCTATAATTTCTCCCTATGAGCAGTAAATAGATGAATAAAATAGATGCAAAATAATTTTTCTGCTCCTATACACTCAGAGGCAGAAAAAATGAAAAACCTCGAATAAAAATAAGTTTAATTTTAACATTCAAATACATTAAACTCAGTATTATTCAAAACATACGTGAACAAATTGTAATAAAACAAACGAAATTTTAAGAAAATTTTAAATACTGTCCTCTAAAATAGTAAGTAATGTTCAGTATAGAATTTGTGGCAATCCTCGTAAACCTAAGGTATTTAATGCCATTCGGACGTTTTTCGGAACCGTGGTGTATATAAGAGAAGAGGTTGGGTTTGGTAGAAAAACTCCCGAATCGAGCTGCAGCTTCGGAGATGATGTTCCTTTGTGCTCGTCTGTGTGCATAACGGAGCTTTTCGCTGGACCAACGAAGGAGAGGAGCAAACAGGAAGATTTAAAAAATGCTTTCCCCGTGAAATTATTCTCCTCGGGTGATAATAGGTTGGGTCGACCGGATGTGTAGTTGGGAAAGACGGCTGCTGATTATTGATTCGAAGGGATCAGAGTCTCAGAAAAAGCCAAAATACTCGAGTCCGAAGGAAAAAAGTTGTACTTTGAATTGTAAACCTGATCAGACTGCTCGTACTTCTGAATGTATTGGTATCTTATAGGTAAAGTGTTTTTTAGTGTTTTGTTATTTCATTCCTTCGTGGTTTCAAAATGTTCTGTTTAGAGTTAGACGCATCTCTCTATATAAAATTAGAACTTAAACTATTTTCAATAAAGACGTATTAATTAAACGGAAAGTATTGAAGAAGCTGAATGTGTACTGGGTGTATTTATTCCCTTAAAATCTAAATGGAAAGTTTTTAAACCAACTCCCTGGATAATTCATTGTTAAAAGAGGAAAACAGAGAGGAAACATCATGTTCATGTTTCTAGAAATTATCGCGGATGAATCTTTGTTCCTTAAATTTTAATCCTTAATTTTGTTTTTTTTTGAGGTTTAACTTCTAATTTTTTTCTAGTCGTGGCTAAACTACCGCAGTATGATTTGCTCTTTTTCTGCTAGTCTGCTGTCCTGAATTGAATCACGTGAATATTCTATGAAATTATTTTGAATTTGTTTCTGAAGAACTTTCAAAATATCACAGTAACCCCCTTACATAATAAATCTACGCTACGAAGAAATTTTTCGTGTTAGTATTTTATTGCTGTTCTAATCTTGCTGCGTATGCGGTTGATATTTACTGATGCTGTTTACTGTTTGTTTTTCGCATTAACTAATGTGCTTTATGAACCATTAATTATATATTACATATTCTGTATTTGAATTCATTATTTCGCATTAGAATATGGTGTATTTTATGAATGTCATCATTATCTGTGCCTTCCAAAGAGGCGTATGCCTGAAGATCTGCTTTCTGGTCTCATATTCCGTAGATTATCCTTATCATGTTGGTACGTGGAGCTCGCTTACTGCATCACGGTTTTTTGGAGCGGTCGTTTGCTTTGGGCGTTCCTTAGCTCTGTTGACTGAATGATTTTAAATGCTCTTACGTTTTTTTATGCGTCAGCTTAATTTAGGCGATCAAAGGCACCGCTTGCTCTCAGAAAAATCCATTTATGAATTTTAATCGCTGAAATCTGCGATATTAAATGCTCGGGTATGTGGCCAGTTGAATTCACCTTGAATCTTTCTCTCATATTCTCAATTGCACTCCCAGAATTCCCTAAAGTAAGTTGCCTTTTGATCTAGTAGGGAAGTTATTCGCGTTATGAAAGGCGATGAATGGCATTGATATTTTAATCAAATAGCCAGAGTGGAAGAAGTGCAGTACTGTGGCCCTATGAATTTTTTATTCATTTAATTCATTTCATAGCATCAAATAGAGATGCCTAAATGAATGGCAATTATAGTCATAGTCCTTACATAATTAACTTTAATATTATGACAGTCGTGAGTAACGTAAAGATGAAAGCAAATGAATGATGCTAATACATCGGTCATGTACCGAAAGAAAATAATAAAAGATATTCCAATCATCACGTTTTCACACCAGGAAATTTACCCCTCAACATGTAAATAAATCAACTCAACCCATCATACCGGCCTAGACTTTGTAAGAGTTTTATCACATGACTGTAAACAAACTGGTTAGTAAAACTTTTATGTTTTTTCTCGTTTTCTATATTTTTTACGATTTTAAAGGAATGTTTGCTCATATAGTGAAAGTTATAAAATTAAGAAAGAAGTTGCGGCACACTTAAAGCAACCAAGAGGTGAACGAAGCCATCATCGATAAAGATCGCTGCAACATTCTTACTTTCCGTGACCAGAAGAAAGCGGGACGTTACTGGACTGGGTGTCGTGACGTCCCGTCTGATTACCGACTCCTGATAACCCTAGGAAAGAGTATGCTCATGTAAATAGGCAGTTAAGGGATAAGTAGTTCATTCTTCGATATGATTTTTTTTACGTGAACTTTTCATCCTTCGGTCACGACCAGGTTTATTGGCGCCTTTGGCTGAGTCATGCCCTTCCATGTAGATACTTGTCAAATATTCACTTCATCTTTTTCAATGTTTCTTTTTAAGTATTTTTTCGTGGTTATTAGAATAAATTTGTAAACAAAATTTGGGAGGTAATATTATTATTATATCCAATTTATTATCACTCTAATTTAAAAAATTTAGAAAGTTCGTTGTTTTATAGAAATAAAAGCTGACTAACAATTAGTAAGCAATAGTATCTTACGATAGATTTGCTAAGTAAACTTTCTATTCAAAATTAATTCGTCGACTTTACTTAGAAATCTTACTAGATTCTTCGTTAGCCCCGTAACTATGATTGCTTGAATTATTTTTCTGAAAGCAAACTATTATTTATTAAGAAAAAACTTAACGTATGGTCCATGATAGCACAATGAATTTGATTATGATTTTTTTATCTACATATTGAACTCAAGGAAAATTTTAATATAAATGTTTTTATGATAATTTTCCAGGGATTTTTGCGAAAGTTGAAAATTATTGCTATTGTATAAAAAATATATATTTTTGCCCCATTTATCTGTCTATTACGTAGTTAATGCACTATTTACTTTTATCCTTATTTGTGTTTTTTGGGTGTAGAATGATTCTGTCTTGTGATGCTGTATTGGAATAATATTGAGTTTTTGTAGATATGCTTTGCTTTAAAATATTTATAATGAGGAATTTATAGTTAATATGATAGTTAAATATATTTTACAGCGGAATCCGGTGAAATATGTTTTGTAGTGTATAATTGTTGTATGTTGTATTTGACTAGACTTCAGTTCACTTCCAGTATACTTACTGAGAAATATGAATTTAGTATATCGATAAACTACTAGTAATATAATCTTCATGAAGTATTGAGTGTTATAAATGATTTGTTAATCGTAATGATGATTATCAGTGAAAGTTTCCGCGCCTCAGCGAAGCTTCGGATAACAACCCGACATGTTGCGCCCCCAAAATATCATCGCTCGGGGCGACTGCCCGTCTCGCCCATGTCTCGGGGCGGCTCTGGTCACGACACATGATTCCAATTGCTTTCTTACTTTCGCTGTGTTTATGGGCAAAGTGAGCATCCGAGAGGGATGATAACGAGTACCATTGGAAGAGAAAGCGTGGACACCTGAGCGAGGGAAAAGTGAAAAGGATGAGTCAGCTAAAGATGCTGTTGGAGATGTCAGAGTCGGCAGGGAAAGTGTTGCAGCCCGTTGTTCTTTTCAAATCTCGTTTCGTCGTGACTGAAATGGGTTACAACGGTCCACGAAATCCCGCTTGTTGCTTGCAGACGTCGGAATCAAGTAAGAAACACAACTGCTGGAAGACGTTAAATGTAGCGTAGCTATCCGGCTAACTTTCGAGTTGACCTTAGGAAAAATTTCTCAAGGTTAAAACTGAAACTCATTGTTGTTGTTTCGAAAGTTTACAAAAAGTCTGTATATCCGAATCGAACAATTATTTTTATTTTTACTATCGTCATTTAAGATGATTGTATCTATTAAAAATATCATTATTACTATTATTAATGAATCATTTTTCTATGAAGATTTATATTATATCCAAAACACAAAATTCATATATGTCATGAGCTCATTTATCTCTCAACCTTCAACTGTTTTGATTTGGTGTTCTATCTCATTAGAAGGGCTAAATTGCATTATATTTTATGACTTAGTGTTAGAATAAAATAGGGAACTTGCTGACAAGCATTTTCTGCTTAGCAGGAACAAAAATTTTAGTTTTTGGATTTAGATTGAATGGGTTTTATCTTTAATGTAATTTGTGTATGCAATGGAAATTACATTAAGAAGTTCTAGGTTTTAAATTTAAAATTCTACGTAAAGTTGTCAATAGGTTGATACTACAGACATGATAGTTACACTATTGATATATTACAATTATAAATATATACAATATCTACGTGAACATTAAATACTTATTATGAATAAATTAGATTTATACGGAGGTAATGTATAACTAAATTTATTCACAATAATTTCTGATATATAGTCTGCTTTTTCCGAAGCTTCAGAGTTCATGACAGGCCTTCGTTGCTATCGTAGTGATCTCAGGCAAGATACAACATCGTGCTACACCCTAATTAGAGTCATAATGTCATATTAAATCATCAATACAATCAATTCATATCAATAAATATAAAAAATGTCATAGTTTATCACCACCCATTTATGGCATCGCTATTTCATAAGAAGTCGATAATGTCTTTGTCAGTTGTGCCTTGAAATTAAAACCCAACTTGCGATTAAAAGTAACATTGAATTCAAAATTACATTGCTGTGTTGCAATTCTTCATTGTATTTGCACACGTCTTCCTTAAAATTATTTTATACTGTTAAATGCCATTTAATAACCATAAATTGCAAACGGGGGTCGTATTTCTGCAAACTTTCTAACAGACGTTTTGGGAAGCGTATATCTTCAGGGGAAACTCCGCCATTTAGACTCTCATTTACGACTTTTTCATTTTTTATGCTCCGGAGCACGCGGCGACCTTCAGGGGGGGTCCCGAAATTGATTCGAGCTCTTAATTGGGGTAGCGAAAGTTTCGCAATTAATGCAAACGAAAGTGTCGAGAATAGAGATTTCCGATTTCGCAACGAGCCAACTAGTTTCCAAGTGGTCAAGTCCGGTCCAGGAAATCGTGCGGGGTTTCGCTTACCCTTTCAGCTTTCACTTCCATCAACGGCTTCCGCTCCCCGTTTCCTTCCTTTCGCATCCCCTTGGGTCTCTAAGGTTTCCTTTGCCCACCCTCTCAACTCTTTCTCTTCTACCGGCTGTCTGTCTTAAGGTTGAAAAGTCATCACCCTGAAGGCTGGTTGACTCCTAATCCTCTCCGCCTTTAGCCATCAAAAGCTCGGTGAGGTGATGAGGATTGCTAGGCTAAATTAGGATGAAGTTCCCTGACGAAGAATGAGTATAAACGTCCACCCAAGTACAGCACAATTACCCTAAGAGTAAGATTTTCAATGAATTTGACGAGTAGCGATCATGTCATTATGCAGTATCGACCACAAAATGTGTAAAAAGCTTACGAAAATGATTCAGAAACCTGTGAAATCCATATCTACTGTATTATTTTCTAAAAGATCTTTTTTCCCCGAAGTATTTTTCTTTATGGCTCTATAAATTGCTCTTTTATAGTTTTTGTGGTATGAAGTTTTAAAAATATATAGTAGTAATTTTGTTTTTTTGACATTCTGAATGTTTTATTTAACAGCACGTTTTATAATTTATTATAATATTATTCATCTGTAACTACGATTATATTATCGCAGCTATGGGCGAGACAAAGTTAGCTAAAATTCCATTTCATGAAATTTAAAAACACAGTGCAAATTTTATATTTCTATATTTCTTATATTTTTACGGTATCAAGGAATGATGGCTTATCAGGAATTGAAGCATGAAGGTGATATAGGAAGAAACGCTCATCAATTAAACTCCTTTTTATAAATCTTTATGAAAGAATATTAAATAATTGTGATTATTGTCAATAGACTTACAAGCTCACTCCGATAGTGAGTGAGCTTGTTGTGTATGCATGTATCTACCTACCTTGTGATAAAGGTTCGTGATAAATGCCTCATACTAAACCGAGGTACAGGTTGACTTCAATCTCGCGCATTAATATTCATTAAAATTTCAATAAAGATATGGTGGCCAGAGAATGCCAAAGAGTGTAGGGAAAACTGGGGTAATCGTGGTCACCTAAGGGAAAAAAATCATAAAAATTATGATTTCCATTTTTTTGAAACACTAGAACGCCTAATTGTATACTTATACTATTTCTTAAGAACTAATCACTTAATATTGCATTAAAACGAAATGGTTAATTTTTAATGACAAAAATTCTAAAATATCAGCTTTGACCGGTATTACCCCTAGCTTGGGGTAATGGTGGTCGGCGGTGTTGTGATTATTTACTGGCTATACAACAAGGAATATGGGGATTTTTTAAATGATGTAACCATGTTTAAATGAAAGACTGATGTAGTATGTGTGCTTGATGGTTGTTTAAACGAGAATTTCCATCACAAAATATCATGGAATCGTGCAAGAGAACTTTTTGAATGAATGAATTACAAAAATACACAGGGTTTGTGCTAAGCGGATCCACTCTTTTTCCCTTTTCATGTGTATGCTTTTCTTTTCATTCATTTTATTACCGTTCGAACCAACAGAGTGGACGTGAGATGGTCAAGCATTTATCTCCAATAGAGGCTCCAAATTAAGGAAAAATTGTTCAAATATTAGAAGAACGAAAACACGAGGAAAGTAAAAATAGAATGGGTAATGAGGGTACTTACAAATCGAGTTAAAGGCCTTTGAAACATGCAAATGAAACAGTGGGAGACAAATATTTTGGGAAGAAAGGAAAATAAAGGGCCGTCGAAAGAGAAAATGGAATTATATTGAGTTAAGCCTATTCGTGTTAAGATGGTAGCTCGAGTCGAGGTTATTTTATTTTACCAACTCCAACGCGCGGCTTTTAAACGTTTAAGGATACACAAAGGACTGTTCACATTCGAGACGAACCTTTTAGCTGTTTGAAATTCAGGTGACTTAATGAAATTAAGAGGCCATAATGAAATGGCTAATAATGTAGAAGATTTCGTGGAGATCTGTTCTTAGGCCACACGCGCCCAAGTGACGCTTTTTTCCTCCACATAATGAAGCAAGTTAAGGATTCCCTCCCAAGTACCGTTGCGTTCTATTTACAGCTTTTTCCATTATTCTCCGTCTTGAATGGACAAGGGAGCGTTTTCAGTTTCTCCCAAGCGGCAAAAATGCTCTTCACTTGTTCCCGGACAAAAGAATGGAGACGTGAGTCATTCCTTCATCTTTTTGTCTGCGGAGAATGGCCGTGATTGTGAGGCTTTGTCGTGATTTCTCGCGGTGATTTTGCTCTCGCGGTCCATTAGCGACGAGGGGTAATTGAATGGGCCGTTTAATTTCCGCCGAGTTTCTTTTTCTCGAGTGCGCGGTGCCGCCATCTTTCCCCCCGCGGTCTAATGGGGCGAAGCGCGCGAGGAGACGCCCAATTTCCTCTGCGACGCCACGTGGACGCGAATTGTTTCCAGCCGAGGATGAATTATGGCGAGAACAAAGGGGATTATACTCTTTTTTAGCGCACGGCTCTGGAATCTCTCGTCCCAACTCGGGCAGAAATTTTTCCACCCTGCTAATGTTATAAATTAGTAAGGGAAGGAATTCTGGTTCAAAAGATTCGAAACTTCGGGGATATAATTAGCGAGTTGTAGTGATTTATTGTGGTTTGTCTTACGGTACAGGATGAAAAAATGTCTTTCATTTACTTTTTCCTTAATCCTGTTCATGGCTGTTGCAATTTGGAAGCTGCGATACATTCTTGGCATTCTACATGGCATTCTTTGTGGTATCTCCATGTGAAATGGTATGAACTATCCTTACTCTCTGTGTAAAACTTACGTAGTCTTTTTCCTGGTGTAGCATCCTCTTTAATCATACCGAGATACTTACGGTGAGATGAACTAATGCCAGCATTAGACTAATAATTAAAGCCTGATTTCCGATGGGAAATGATGCGGATCTGAAAAACCTCCACTGGAAGTGGTTAAATAAATTCATCCATAAAATGTTTTCGTATACTGGAAAGATACTCTCATCCAAGAAATGCATGAGATAGGAAACCTAAGTCGTTACAAGAGTGACTTTTTTGAGAAATATCGATGGATTGGATTTATAAAGAGAATAGGGAACCGATAAGAATATATCATAGCTTTGCTATAACAAAAATCAAACTAATCGATCTTTTTTGTGTTTGCCAGTTTATACTTTGCTTCATATTATTTAATTATTATCCATGTTTTCATGAAGAGGACTGTAAATTTATTTCACTGTATCCCGCAACAAAAAATAAGGATATTCATTCGTCACTAAACACAAACGTCACTACGGACTGATTCATGCAGCTTTATATATTTTTTTGCTCATAAAGACCTTATGCTTCATTTAACCATAAGTAATCACTGTTATATGAGTATTATGTATTAATAGATTTATGTATTTAGATTTTATGCATACATAAGTCGCTCTGTTGCCTCTTTATGGAACTTCTCCTTGGGTCGTAATTTTTTCCTTTCCGGAATACTTGCTTGTTAGCGTGCCCATAACGATCATGAAAGGGATCTTTCTATTTCTTTCCATTTATTTTCAGCACTTTCGGAAAGGAAACAACCTGGCGACAAGGCTCATTTAAGTCATATTTAGCACAAATCAAAATTTTGATCAGATGTGTATTTCTACCCGCTTTATCTCATCTCCATGGAAACATTTGCACTTGTATTTCCTTGCCACTTTCTCACGGTAGGACTGAATTCCGCCCATGAATTATCATATGCAAAAT